>JANUWF010002310.1:1037500-3437500 GCA_026120185.1 Voacanga thouarsii | reverse complement strand
TTAATTACAATTAGGTCCCATGAATTATAACAAACTTATAATTCGCCTATAAATATATTCCCTTCTCTTAATTAACCCCCACAATATTATCAAATAATATATTTGAGCATTCAAACATTTATTGTGTGTGACCCATTAGGTTTCCTGGTCTTATTGGTAGCATAATATGAATTAATTCTAACAATATTAGAATTAATAATCCTTATTAAAATAAAGGATTAAATTTATTAATTCTCTAATTAATAAATTCATATTTAGCATATCAAGAGCGACATTTAGCAATGACTCTTGACCACCCAAAAGTCCAAAAAGTCAAGTGGCTTGACATGAACCTTTCAATAGCAAATTATCAGTGCAATAAACTCCTTTCAACATACAATATCTCATTCGGTCTAGAGCATGGAATTAGTGCCAACTCCCTCCAAAATATTATTAATTCTGGCCCGAATATTTTAGTACTTGTTCAAGAAATCCATTACTCGATATGTGTATCAATTGGAACCATTTCCATCACATTGTCGCCTTGGCCAAGGACTTCATGAGTAATGAATTATACAAGTGGCCTTGAGATATACTCTCCTATTATTAGGAGTGGTGAATCCTTTATTGACCCTCTCAACTACTTTTGTTTACTTTACATTGTACCCAATATCCATCCCATACGCGGTCCTAAATAAGACTCCAAAGATTAGAATCAAAGTACAACGCTCGATAAACAAAGTACCTTGGAGATCTCAAGTCTAAGGATACTTGCACACTTGCTATAATGAGATTCTATCACTGGCACTAAATAGTTATCCAAGTGATTATCTCGTAGCTAGGTCATCCAATGAACTTGTTTCAAAACAAGCATCCACACGTTAATCCTGAGTATCCCAATACCCACGGATATGAGAACCACCGCTTGATCCAATCAAGAGATATAACATGTGCCAGTCTTGGCGTATTAATAGTGTCCCATCTTATTAATACTATGACTGGGGATTATTTAAGTACAAACACTGCATAGTGTAGTAGGAATCTCACATTATGATCTCTATCATGATTTCCTTAACACTGTGTTGTACTAGGGACTTTATCTAACGGTTTGTACACATATTTAGATATAACAATCAAACTAAAAGATAAAGAATGCCTCTTATTAATTTAATATGCAATATACATGGTACAAGTGATTGCCTCTAGGGCAGAACACTAACACATGCACCTTCTTGTACTTGCAAAAAGTGTTAGGTTGTACCAAGATCATGCACCTTCCTTGAAAACCTGTAGTAAAAAAAAATAGAAACATTTACCCAATCAGTTTTTATTTGTAGTTAACATCTCTCCCAAAATAATGATCCCATTATAACAACAAAGCCATGAAAATGACACATAAAACTAACCTTTATTCTCAACTTAATTACTCACTTCTAGCTAAACTTGTGTTGAATATCAAAAGGACCACATATGCAAGTGAAAAAAACAAAATTTACATGTAGTAGAGCAACCATGAGTTGGCAAACAAGATAATATTTCAACTATTTCAAGAAACAATTTTCATCAAATGATCCTTGTAATTTAGGCCCAGCAAATACCAAATGACAAAGTAACTTATAAGTGCAATGCTTGGAGATACAAAATCATATCCTTGTAATTCAACAAAGTAACCAGCAAATACAAAAATATAGGCCTAGCTAACTTGGACATACGAAGCATAACATACCAAATTACATATAGAAGCTTAACATACCAAATGACAAGGATATGCAATGCTTTCCCCAAGTGTATCTCCGATTGTCTTGAATGCCCCATATGGCCTAATCAATTCTTCTTCCCACTTAAATGGACATAATATATTTACTTCGCACCAATACTGTCCCAAGTGCATTCCTCCAACTTCTGTAGCTGAATCCAAACTTTGAATGATTCCCTTGGCTACTTTTTTAGAGTTCTCAAACATGCTCACAAGGAAAACATTATCGCCAACCTAAAAACTAAATTCAATCATTATTCAGTTGAAATTTACATAAATTAGATCATGTCCCCAATTTTTAACCAAAAAATCAGAATTAACTTTTACATTATTTGTTTTTTAGCTTTGTGCTCACCTTAAGACTCTGAGAAGTAATAGATGAAGGAACGTTATAATCACCCATTTGTCCTCCATTTTGTTGTTGAAGTCTAGATGTTAAATCAGCAAGTTGTGTAGCTTGTTCACCAATTTTTAAATTTTATTGAGTGATACTATCCTCTAGCCTCTTTATGGTGGCCTCACTCTCCTTGACAATGCGGTAACATGTTGTAGCACTAGGTATAGGACAAAAAAGATCTGATGGTGATGGTCCCAAACCACACATACGAACTCTTCTAAGTGGATCTTTACCAAAAACCTTGGAAAATGAATCATCAGCACTAATAGAGTCTAGTGATCCATCTGGAAGTTGACTTTGATGCTCTCTCAATTGCACCTAATAAATCCAAGCAAAACAAATTAGCATCGTGTACTAACTTGAAAATCACATTTATTTATTATCAATAAGCAATGGACGGATTGCGACTTACTAGTTTTTCCCTTACTATCTCAATAGTTGCTTCTCCAATCTCATTAGTGTAATAAGCATCAAATATTTTTGCCTGTGATGGGACATGTCCCAATTCAACTTCCTGTAAAATTAGTTATGTATTCATTGGAGAAACCTTGGGCATAAATCCCAAAAAATATGGTGTCAAATAAGCTTTCAACATGGACTAAAATTAGGAAAGATTTAGGAAATTACCAATTCTTGTTCAACTTTTGCAAAGCTTAATTTTCTAGTAGTCTGATTTGTTGTTTTCGCTTATCTATGCTTCTTATTTCTTTCACTAAGAACCTGCTTTTTTTCCAGAGAAAATAGGAAAGGAAAAGAATAAGGAGCAATTAGAGAACATCCTTGAAATGAGCAAGATTCCTTGTTCTAACCTTTGCATCATTTGTATTCCAACAAGACGCGATGTTGTTCCATTGATCTTCGACAACACGAGTTGGCCTATTTGCTGCTACATTGTCAACTGACATATTGGATTTATAATGTTCAGCCTTGACTCTTGATTTCCAGCTTCTTCTCTTTTTGCCTAAAGACTTCAAAATCTAAATTTTTGCACCTGGAGGTATCTCAAATCTCTCCTATACAAATTTGATTGTCATTGATCACTCATAAATTGCTATGAAATAATATAAAGTATTTTACAAAGTAAAACATTTATAATAGTTGTAAATGAGGCAAACACTCATTGTGGCATATCTTTACGAGTCTAAGCATCTCATCTTTCTTAGTTTGAGATACCATACGCTAATCATTAACATCAAGTGGGGCATACCTTCCAGTTCTTGAAATGGTTCCCAAGAACTCTGTAAGTGTTTTTTTATTAGGACCAAATGGTTGTCCGCGATTATTCCACCCAACTGTAATATGTGGGTCACCCTCTTTATGAGCCCAAAGATCAGGCATATGTATAAGTCCTCTCATTTTCTTTATCATTTCAGCACCACCATTTTCAATCCCTAGAAAGAAAGTACATACATTTAGTGGAACACAAAGGAAGAATATGATAAGCTTAAAAAGAAATTCATTTGTTCAAGCTACAGAAGAAATTCATAGTTATGCAATTTATACTAATGTATAGCAGAACATTTCAGAACATTTTCAGCCATTTATGAGTCCACAATAAGTTATGATACTCAATCCAAAATCTAAGCCAAAATCATGCCCAAAACTCCTCAAAGTTGATTCAAACTAACTCCTCCAACAATCTCAACTTCTACAACAATAAACAGTTATGCAATTTATACCAATGTATAGCAAAAAATTTTCAACCTCTTCAGCCATTTATGAGTCCACAATAAGTCATGATACTCAATCCAAAATCAACTCAAATACTCCAATTAGACAACATAATCACTCCTCAATCAATCTCCCTTACCAAAATAGTTTAAACAGTTATGCTAGAGTTGAAATCTGCCCCCTAAGCTAACATTCAAGCTACAGAACTGAACTGAATAGTACAGAACAGAACAGAACCAAAAAAGAAAAAAAACAATTCAAGTTTTTGCAACAGAACTGAACTGAACTGAACTAAAAAAAAAAAAAACAGTTCTGAAATTTGCAATAGAAAAGTATAGAACAGAATAGAAAAAAAAAATAGTTCATATATCAAAAACAGAACAGAATAAAAAAAAAGATCAGTTCAGATTTCTGCAACAGAACTGAACTGAACTAAAATATGCAACTGAAAACAGTTCTGAAATTAAGAACAGAATAGTATAGAACAAAACAAGGCATTGACAAAAACAGTCCAGAAATCTGCAACCTAGAACAGAAAAAAAAAAACAAAACAAAACAGTTCAGAAATCTGCAACTGAACAGAACATAATAGGGAAAAAAACAGATCAGAAATCTGCCCCCTATGCCAGTCAAACAGTCCACAATAAGTCATGATACTCAATCAAAAATCAACTCAAATCAGTCAATTAGACAACACAATCACTCCTCAATCAATCTCCCTTGCCAAAACAGTTTACATGCAACGTTAATAGCTAAAAATAATGTAGAAAATTTCAGTAGTTGTTGAACCTCCAAAGCAGTAAAATTCCCAATAGAATCACAATAAATTCACAATTTTAGAGTTGAAATATGGCCCAAAAACAGTAAAATTCTCCAACATAATCACAAAAAAAAAAGTCCAGAAATCTGCCCTATTTGCTTCTATTAACTTTTTCATGGTCACGGTTAAGAAAAAAATAGAACATAACGGAAATGATGTTAATACCTTCATGTGCTTTTGGCAGTGTTACTGTCACATTTGTATTGCCTTTTCTTCTAGTCCTTCGAGCCATAGCTGAAAAGGAAACAAAAAAATAATTTTAATGTAGCGAAAACAAGAGGTAGTATGTAGTACATTCATATGTATAAACCATTCTCCATTCAACTGGACAAAGCACAATATGAACATAAAAACCAAGATATATTTATCAAATACTTGGAAATCTCTATGCCATCAAAATTCAGTCATGATTATATATATATATATATATATATATATATATATATATATATGACTGATAATATTCCAAAATCCTATCAAATCTAGATAACATAATAGCTAACATTCAGTAGCTCGCAATTGATCATTCTATATCTGAAGGTAAGTATACATCAATAGAATCCAAATAATTCATATCATATTTTTCCCTTGATGTCGTGGTGATAGCAACATGCCACCCTTTCTGAAATTGATCTTCAACATAGAACACTTGCTTTGCTTGAGATGCAAGAATAAATGGCTCATTGTGGCGCTTTACACTACTAAAATTAGTTACAGTGAAACCATCTTCATCTTACTTCAATCTTGTTCCCTTGGAAACCCAATCGCATTCAAACAAAATAACTTTGTGATCCCCAGTGTAATCCAATTCAATAATGTCCTACAATACTCCATAGTACACCATTTCTCCTGTAATAGGATTTTTATCTTTGGAACTTGAGAAGCTTGAAACCGTTGCATTGACAACAACTCCACTATTTTGAGTCTTTCTTCTTTTCTCCAACATTTTAGTATGAAACCTAAAGCCATTCACCAAACATCTCTTATACTTTTTTCCTACGAGATTTGGACCCCTAGCAAGTAACTTCAAATTTGTCATTATTGGATCATCATCAAGCAATGACAATTCGCCGACTTGATAAGGTGTACTTGTCAAGAATTTAAATTTAAAAAATAAAAAAATTAAAAAATAGAACCACTACCTTACAGTTTTAGAGAACCAAACGGCAAAATTTTCACTATGAATTCTCTCAATTTCATGTTTTGAAACCTGGGGAAGTTCTCCTTTCACAACGTCGAGGTGTTGGCTGCAAAATTATATATGTTTTTTCAGAATCTCTTTTTAAATTTTTTTTCTTCGAAAGATAAATCCCATTAAGAATGGTACTTACTCAATATATGGTTTCACTGCATCACTATTAAACAACACATATCTATGTCTGAAAAACCTTAGAGGGGGGGTGAATAAGGTTTTTGGCAAGCAAAAATAATTTTTCCCGATTGTCTAAAATGCTGAACAAGGATGATCACCAAGATACTTGGACTGACTTTATAGATGCATAGAAAGCTATCCAAGTACTCGTAGATGTATATTCAGATTTAGACAGTGAAAGATCATAAAAATAAAATGCATGAACCACATAAATAAAATGAGACAAGAGATGTATAATGGTTCGATCATCAATGATTTACGTCCACTACCTTAAGCCTCACATTTAAGGATTTTCAACCCTATTTCATTAACCTCACTTAATGAAACAGCCACATATAAGAAAGGATCACCACACTAGGTTTTACACAACCTCTCAAACACATCACGGCTCACCCCTATGGGTTTTACACCACAACCTTAAACATACACACAACAAGGCTCACCCCTATGAGTTTTACACTACAACCTTGAACTTACAAACAACAAGGATCACCCTTATGTGTTTTACCACACAACCTTGCACTTACAAACAGAGAATATGAAAATCAATAGAACAGAAATAAGCTCACTTACTTGAGCAGATATTCTCTCAGATACAAGCTACAAAATACTTTTATCTTTGATACATAATCAACTCACTTTGAAGCTTAAGATAAAAGGAGATTTTTGAAAATATTGAGCAATAGTGTTTCTAAGATGAATGTTTCAAAAATCTTACTTGTAATCTTGCTTTAAGGGCTATTTATAGAGCCAAAAAGTGGAGTGCCAACGGTCATAAAAAAACGGCTATAAATTTTTTTGTTTAAACTCATTCAAGTTTTGGACTCGGGTTTTGGACGAAGATGCATCCAAAAGTTAAGTCCAAAATGGCACATCCGTGACAAACAATTTTCAACCCGGTTTATATGATTTTAGATGAACCTTTTGGATTCAAACTGTACCATCCAAAATTCTACGAATTTTAAAAACTTTGAAAATCATCTCCTTTCAAGCTTCAATGTAAAGTCAAATGAATGAAAAGATAAGAGGACATAGGAAATAATAAATATACCTTAATGAACACTTCCTAGTCTACTATTCTTCATAAAAAGTCTTCTTGATGTATAACTCCTTATACTTGATTTTCCATTTGATCTTCCATTCTTGAAATCAGTGATGAAGGAGTCGCCAACAATTCTTAGCTGAAGACTTTAGAAGAACAAAGGTCAATCATGTCCTATCACAATAAATTGACATGTTAGTACATATCAATGTTTGTCATAAATCAAAACATAAAAGAAAGTCCTTATGGCTAACAATCTCCCCCTTTTTGAGTGATGACAGACATGACACATTTGATATGTAGATAGAAATAACATGATAAGCAAACAGTGAAAATAACTGTAACAAGTCTCATAGAGATCTTATAAGTAAACATATTTCAATAATCTTAAGGCATGTAATATCTCTATATAAATATTCAGAGTAGTTTGATAGAGATAAAATGCTAAAATGCTCCCCCTAAATATATGCTTATGTGAAAATTTCGAACATAAGAGGGAATAGAAGAAGTAACGATTTATTCATCCAGAAACTGTATCCAAAATAGTTTTGGATGAATGTGTGTTTTCAGAATATTTTTGGATGGGGCTTTTGGATGTCCAAAACATTTTTCAAAAACTGCTTATAAGAGTATTTGTTTTGGAAATGAAGTTTCTGAGTCCAAAACTCCCCCTGAATCGATGGACCATAAAAATTTATCACAAAATTTTGTTTCAAAGATCCAATCATCATTCAAAATTCTGTGTGCATAACTGTTCATGCCAAAAGTAATTTATGCAGCTCATAATAGTTTATGCGATTTTCATGAAATTTTGTAACTATTCAACAACAGTTTCAATTTTAGAACTGTTTCAGCAGTTACTTCGCATGTAAAAAAAAAACTATGCATTAACAATTCAAATTCAGTTCATCAGTTTCATATCAGATTATTATGCAGAACCCATAACATTTTCAGACTAGCATATTTCCTTCTTCCTGGTGAATGCCAACAGCATCATGTCGATAGTCATGCAGACAATAATATTTTCTCAGATCAACATTCAACATTTTCACAACAGTATTTTCACAAACTATCATTCAACATTTTCACAGCAGAATTTTTACAGATTAGCATTTAATATTTTCACAGATTAGCAGTTAACATTTTCACAGCAGATTATAAAATTTTCAGACCAACATATGCAAACAACATTATCTTCAGATCAACATATTTCATTCTCCCCCTGTCATAGATCATCAGACAATCCCATAATATTCTTACTACCTCAATAATATAACATTTCATAATATTTCTATTTCTCCCCATAGATCATCAGATAATCCTCAAATTTTCCCCCATAATTCTTACTGCACCAACCAATATCATAACAGTCTATGACATTCCTATTTCTCCCCCTTTGTCATCAATCAAAAAGAGGTATAGCAAATAGAGAAATAAGCAACTGTTAGTAGATAGATAATTAAGTTTAAAAACAAACATCAATAATTATCCAAAGACAGGAATATAAATGGCAGAAAATAAATTGTTCAACAGAGTGCAGAAAAGAAATTGTTCATCATCCCAGTTGCGATCCCAGAAAACAGTTTATCCAATATTGATTGTCTCAGATTTTGCTCCAACACCTTTCTTGGAAAACTGACCAGCAATCCTGTTGGATTTTCGCTTCACAACCACATGTTTCTGCCTTTTTCCTTTGGGTTTGGGAGAAGGAGGAGGAGTTTCTATTTTTTGAACTGGAGAAGGTGGAAGAGATGGTTCAGGAGAAGTTGCAGGAGAAGGTTCAGGAGAGGAATCCTTTTTGTCCACAGGTAGTTCAGATTTATCTTTAGCTTTTTCATGTTCAGAAGTTTTAGCAGATTGCTCAATGACAGATAGTCTGTTTCCTAATAGTTTGATTTCTGAGCTAAGAGATTCCAACTTCTCTGTAAAAGAACTGATTGCACTCAGAATATTCTCAGATAGACCAGAGTCCGGAATAGTTCCTTCCTCATCAATCTTTCTTTTGGTTCCTAACTTTCCTTCTTCCTTGATATTTATCAAATTTTTCTTCTCTTTTCCAGTAGATTCTCTAACAATTTTCATGAATTTTCTTCCCTTACATATCCCATCTTTTCAAAAGAGTCATAGCTGTAGATATTTGTTTTTGAGGGATCACATGGAATAGAATTTAAATCAACTTTAAAAAATTGAAATACTTTTGTCAACAGATTTCCAAAAGGAAGAGCTTTGCTTGAGGTGTTACGAGATTGCAATATAAGCTTGGTGGCTAAAAAACCAAAATTTATCTGCCTCTATTCAACCAACCCAAGCATTACCACCATTTGCAGAATACTGATAGAAGTTTTGTGACCAGAACTGGGAACAATCATGATTGATACCATGTGGTGCAAGATTCTACCCGTCCTATTCATCCATTTTAAATTTCTATTTCTAGAACTTTCAAAGCTTTTCCCTCCAGTGAACAGTTTTTCAAAAATTTTCAGATAAAAAATTTCTTTCCCCTCAAGAAATTTATTCATCTCAAAGTACTAAAGGCCGACATCTTTAACATCACAAATTCTGTTAAACAGCCTATGATCAAATTCTATTTCTCTACCCTTAACTCTAGATACATACCATCTAATCATAAAGCCTCCCTCAGTTTCTTCCAACTTTCCTTTTCTCAAATTAGCGTAGAATTCCCAGACCAGTGGAGTATATATTTTCTCATCGACTGATAACAAACTTCCCCACCCAATGTGATCAAACATGTCCATAATATTAGACAGATTTAAGAAGGCAGAATGATTAACCCGATAGCCAGAGATCACAATTCTGTTTCTTGAAACCCAATCATTATACTCAGATTCGCATTTAGAGTCAAGAAATCGGGGTACCTGATTTGCAGAGCTTGGTTGTTCGGAAGATGATTCAAATGAATCATAGTGAGAAGCCGAGAAGTGAGGCTATAGAAAGGCTTCTTTGGCTTTGCCTTTTGAACCCGAAACCTTTTTCTGTTTCATCGGAGTAGGCTTTTGCTCCTTTTTCGGTTTTGGAATGGAAGATTTAGTTTTTGCCATTGAAAGATTCAAGCTTTTTCAGGGCTTTTTAGGTTTTCAAAGAGAAAGAACACGGAGGAGTTGTTTTGGAGGAATGACGGTTTCAAGGGTTTCGAGAAAGAGAAAATCAAATAGCCTTGAATGTCTAGAAGAATGAGAGAACAAAATGACTTGGAAACATAAGTGTTTCTGAGATGTTCTGAAAAACGCGCAAACTAATTTTTTTAAAACTCGAAATTTGGAATAAAGGAATATTAACCATTGATTTTGCAATAAGACAAGGTTCAAAATCAATGTCTAAAAGAGTGTTTCCCTGAAATGCATTTTGGATGTAGAAATTGGATTCCAGCACTTCGTCCAAAATAGGAACAAGGTATTTTGGATGTAGAGTTGTGTTTCCAAAATCTTTTTCTTCACAATTCCTGCACAAGAAGAACTTACACAAAAAGATTAGTTATCAAATTCTTGTAATGCCTAAACCTCTTCTCAAATTGTTGAACCTGTCCTCAGCTAGAGGTTTAGTAAAGATATCTGCAAGTTGTTCATCCATTGAGATATATTCAACACACACATCTCCTTTGAGTACGTGATCTCGGATGAAGTGATGTTTAACTTCAATGTGCTTTGTTCTCGAATGCTGCACTGGGTTTTTTTGTTAGATTGATAGTACTTGTATTGTCACACATTATAGGTACACAATTAAAATTTAAATTGAAATCTTGCAGAGTATTCTTCATCCATATGATTTGAGCACAACAACTTCCTGCTGCAATATATTCAGCCTCAGTGGTGGATAATGAAACGTAGGCTTGTTTTTTACTGTGCCATGATACCAGTGAGTGTCCAAGAAATTGACAATGGCCACTAGTACTTTTTCTTTCAACTTTACACCCTGCATAATCTGCATCAATATATCCTATAAGATCAAAGGTGTTAGTACGTGGATACCATAATCCATAATCATACGTTCCAATAAGATATCGAAGTATGTGTTTGACTGCACTCAAATGAGATTCCTTCGGACAAGATTGAAATCGAGCACAAAGATATACTGAGAACATGATATTTGGTCGACTAGCAGTAAGATATAGTAGACTTCCAATCATACCTCTATATTTTCGTTCATCTACCTTCTTACCCTTTTCATCTTGGTCAAGCTTTATGGATGTACTCATGGGTGTGCTGATTTATTTTGCTTCACTCATTCCAAATCTTTTGAGCAACTCTTTGGCATACTTTGCTTGGTTAATGAAGATTCCATCTTTGGTTTGTTTAATTTGCAGTCCGAGAAAGAAGTTCAATTCTCCTATCATACTCATTTCAAATTCTTACTGCATAGTCTTAGCAAACATCTTGCATAAAGAGTCATTAGTAGTGCCAAAAATAATATCATCAACATAGATTTGGACAATTAGTAAATCACCAGGGTAATCAGATTTGATGAACAATGTATTATCAATTAAGCCTCTAGAAAATCCTTTTGAGATTAGAAAACCACTAAGCCTTTCATACCAAGCTCTAAGAGCTTGCTTCAATCCATAAAGAGCTTTAGATAATTTGAAAACATGATTTGGAAAGAGCTCATGAGAAAAATCAGGTGGCTGCTCAACGTACACTTCTTCAATAAAGCCATTTAGGAAAGCACTTTTGACATCCATTTGATAGAGCATAAAATTTTTAAAGGATGCAAAGGCAAGTAACATTCGAATAGATTCTAGTCTAGCAACAGGAGCAAATGTTTCATCATAGTCAATGCCTTCCTCTTGATTAAATCCTTGAGCTACTAATCTAGCTTTGTTTCTAATTACAGCCCCATTTTCATCAAGTTTATTTCTAAAAACCCATTTTGTTCCAATAACAGGATGATCATGCGGTCTAGGAACAAGTTTCCAAACCTAATTTCTTTCTAATTGATTCAACTCTTCTTGCATGGCGATAATCCAAAATTCATCATGTAATGCAATATCAATACTGTTAGGTTCAATATTTGAAAGAAGAGCAAAATTGTCAATAAAATACCGTCGAGTTTTAACACATTGGTTTGGATCTCCAATGATTTGCTCATTTGGATGGCCTAATTCGTATTTCCAATCTTTCAACAATTGATAATTTGCAGAATCTTCAGTTTGATGTTTTTCTTGTTCATTATGTAATTCTTCGATTTCCTCTTCTTTTGCATGATTATCTAATGATGGAGCATTTACCTGATCTAACTTAACTTCATTTGAATTTCCTACATCATCGTCATCTCTTTTTAAAGTATAAATGTTAGATTCATCAAATACAACATGCACAGATTCTTCCACACAAAGTGTTCTTTTATTGTATACTCTATAAGCTTTCTTGTAGGAAGAATATTCAAGAAATATAGCCTCATCGGACTTACTATCAAATTTTCCAAGATTATCTCTTGTATTTAGAACAAAACATTTGCATCCAAAAACTATAAAATAAGAGATAGAAGGAGTTTTGTCAAACATAAGTTCAAAAGGAGTTTTTCTTAAAAATTGTCTTAACATAACTCGGTTTATTGTATAGCATGCTGTGTTAACAACTTCCGCCCAAAAGTATTTTGGAAGAACATTTTCACAAAGCATTGATCTAGCCATTTCTTGCAAGTTCCAATTTTTCCTTTCAACAACACCATTCTGTTGAGGAGTTTTAACTGCTGAAAAATTATGAAAGACTCCATTTTCATCACAAAAGTGAGTAAAGTCGCTGTTACAAAATTCTTTTCCATTATCACTTCTAATAGCAATCAGTTTGCATCTAATCGAGTTTTGGACGTGCTTTATCAGGTTTCAAAATTCAGTAAAGGCATTATCTTTTTGTCCAAGAAATAATGTCCAGGTGAATTTAGAAAAATCATCAACAATTACATATGCATATTTTTTTACCTCCAAGACTAGCAGTTCTCATAGGTCCAAATAAAATCCATATGAACTAATTCAAGAGGTTTTGAGATAGAAATCATTTTCTTTGGTTTAAAAGAGGTTTTGATTTGCTTTCCAAATTGACATGCATCACAGATTTTGTGTTTATCAAATTTCATTTTTGGAAGCCCCCTAACAAGTTCTTTTGAGGACAGTTTGTCTAACAAATCAAATGATACATGACCTAATTTTCTATGCCAAAGATAACCATTATTATCATGAACGGATAGGCACCTAACTCTATTAACTACAAGGTCATTGAGATAAAACACATATACATTTCCCATGAGTTTGGCAGTAATGATGGTTTCAAGATTTTCACTGTCAAGTATAGAGCAAGAATCTTTTTCAAAAATAACTTTGCAACCATTGTCACAAAGTTGGCTAATGCTGAGCAGATTATATTTTAGATCATTAATAAGTAAGACTTGCTTTATAAATGTTAAGGAACCTTTACCAATGTTACCAATGCTGAGAATCTTTCCTTTCTTCTTGTCTCCAAATGTAACAAATCATTCATTTGTTGCCTGAATATCTTCTAACAATGCTGCATTTCCAGTCATATGTCTTGAACAACCGCTATCCAAGAACCATTTGGTAAAGCTTAAAGATCGTGCCTATACATGAGTAGAAAAGATGATTTTTTGTACCCACACTTTCTCGGGTCTATGAAGGTTAGTAACATTTTATTTGATTTTCCAGAAAGTAGCTCCATCGGATTCCACTTTTCTTTTAACAAGACATCTTGAAACTATATGTCTAGGTTTTTCACAATACGTGCATGCCTTGAATGTGCTGTGAGAAGAAATAGGTTTAGCATACTGAAACTTGTTTTTTTGTAGTTATTCTTATGTCCATGTCCCAACCCACTTTGATTTCCTGTTAAACTAAATCTAGACTTGCAAATTTTATCTTTATCATCATGTTTATATTCTAAACCACTTCGATTTCCAGCATAAACAAATCTGGACATGCAAGTTTTGTCATTATCCTTATGGTTATATCCTAATCCACTTCAATTACCAAAATGATGTTGAGTTCCGAGATGTTTTTCCAGATTGCTTTTGCCAATTGTAAATTTTTCAATGCAATTGGTAAGATCATTTACTCTAATTTTTGTATCATTGAAGGTGTTAACTGTGTGTTCAAGAATTCAAATTTTATCACACAGATTTCTATTTTCCAGAGATGCATGATGCAATGCTGTCATGATCACATCTTTTTCAATTGTAGCACATGTATGAGCTTCAAGAGACATCTCATAGTTATTTAACACAGCTTCATTTTCTTTCATCAGACAATTTACTTTCAACTTTAAATCTTTATTTTTTTTGGACAGTTTTTTTAAGTCATGAAACATATCACATAATAATTCATTAGGATCAACATGCTTTTCAGTCATAGATGTATGTAAAATAGACATGCATTCTGATGTTGAAAAGTTTACCTCATTTTTCAAAACCATGAAGCAAATATTGGCAGTTTCTTCCTCAGATTCTTCATTTAAGTCCCAAGCTCCTATCAATCATTTACCTTTCTTGACCCTCAGGTCTTTCCTCTTCTTAGACACTTTTCCTTTCTTTCCTTTTGCAACCGGACAGTCTGCAATGAAGTGATCTGTGCTTTTACATTCAAAGCATTGAGGTTTAAAGTCAGAGGTTTGTCCTTTCTTTCTTATAAGCTTCCTTCCTCGTTTGTAGTTTCCCTTAAATATCCTTTTGAATTTCTTTGCTATCATTGCTAAGTCATCACCGTCCATTTCCATGCCTTCACTGCTTTCCGAAGAGCTTGTTTCTCTATCTTCACTTTCAGCTTTTAGAGCAATCCCTTTTCTGCCTTTAACATGATCATCAGATTCATGAAACCTTTTAAGCTTCATTTCATGAGTTAAAAGAGATCCGATCAACTCTTCAGTAGGTAAGGATTTTAAATCCTAGGATTCTTCTACAGTAAGAGTTTTAGGCTGCCCGCTTTTTGGTAAAGCATCAAGAATTTTTTGATTTTGTTCCCCAAGGGAATAAACCTTTTCGTAAGCTTTCAGACCATTTGAGATATTAGTTAATCTTGTGAACATGTCAGTCATGCTTTCATTTGACTTCATAGTAAATAATTCATAATCATGAATAAGAAGCCCTAGTTTCGATTCTTTAACTTGGTTTGTCCCCCCATGGGTGACTTCTAGCAGTCTCCACATATCATGGGCTGAATCATAACCACTAACACAGTTGTATTCAATCGCATCTAGTACACAACACAAAATGTTCATAGCTTGAAAATTTAGAGTCATTTTCACATTGTCTTCCACACTATACTCATCATTCTGTTTTGGTATTTTTATGCCATCAATCATCTTTGATGGAATAAAAGGACCATTCTCTATTAAACTCCATAACTCGAAGTTAATAGAACACACATAAATCTTTATTCTATTTTTCCAGAAGGTATAGTTGCTTCCATTAAACAAAGGTGGACGATTTGTTGAAGACCCTTCAACATATGGAAGAGAGGATGAACTTGCCATTAGGATCTTTTCTACAAGGCTATTAAACCAAGAATATGTAGACCTCGCTCTGATACCAAATGAAAAACCTTAGAGGGGGGGTGAATAAGGTTTTTGGCAAGCAAAAATAATTTTTCTCGATTGTCTAAAATGCTGAACAATGATGATCACCAAGATACTTGGACTGACTTTATAGATGCATAGATAGCTATCCAAGTACTCGTAGATGTATATTCAGATTTAGACAATGAAAGATCATAAAAACAAAATGCATGAACCACTTAAATAAAATGAGACAAGAGATGTATAGTAGTTCGATCAATAATGATCTATGTCCACTACCTTAAGCCTCACACTTAAGAATTTTCAACCTTATTTCATTAACCTCACTTAATGAAACAACCACATACAAGAGAGGATCACCACACTAGGTTTTACACAATCTCTCAAACACATCAAGGCTCACCCCTATGGGTTTTACACCACAACCTTGAACATACACACAACAAGGCTCACCCCTATGGGTTTTACACCACAACCTTGAACTTACAAACAACGAGGATCACCCTTATGGGTTTTACCACACAACCTTGCACTTACAAACAGAGAATATGAAAATCAATAGAACAGAGATAAGCTCACTTACTTGAGCAGATATTCTCTCGGATACAAGCCACAAAATAATTTTATCTTTGATACACAATCAACTCACTTTGATGCTTAAGATAAAAGGAGATTTTTGAAAATATTGAGCAATAGTGTTTCTAAGATAAATGTTTCAAAAATCTTACTTGTAATCTTGCTTTAAGGGCTATTTATAGAGCCAAAAAGTGGAATGCCAACGGTCATAAAAAAAACAGCTATAAATTTTTCTGTTTAAACTCATCTGAGTTTTGGACTCGGGTTTTGGACGAAGATGAATCCAAAAGTTAAGTCCAAAATGGCACATCCGTGACAAACAATTTTCAACTCGGTTTATAGGATTTTGGATGAACCTTTTGGATTCAAACTGTACCATCCAAAATTCTACGAATTTTAAAAACTTTGAAAATCATCTCCTTTCAAGCTTAAAGGTAAAGTCAAATGAATCAAAAGATAAGAGGACATAAGAAATAATAAATATACCTTAATGAACACTTCCTAGTCTAATATTCTTCATAAAAAGTCTTCTTGATGTATAACTCCTTATACTTGATTTTTCATTTGATATTCCATTCTTGAAATCAGTGATGAAGAAGTCGCCAACAATTCTTATCTGAAGACTTTAGAAGAACAAAGGTCAATCATGTCATATCACAATAAATTGACATGTTAGTCCATGTCAATGTTTGTCATAAATCAAAACATAAAAGAAAGCCCTTAGGGCTAACAATGTCCCTTTCTCAATATCTCATCATTCAATGTCACTGCAACTTCTTTTCCAAAAAGACGTGCAGATGGTGAAAAAACATCCAAGCCAATTCTCTGTACTAGATCTTCATGATTTCGGCTGAGTCAGTTAAATCTTGTTTCAACATCATTCACAAAATAGAGAGAACAAAATGCTAAACACACTTTTACTAAATATCCTTCAGCAATAGAACCTTCAGGCCTTCATCTATTGCGGACAAACGATTTCAAAGTGCATAAGTACCTAACAAGATTACCCATAAGAATTTTAAAGTTGATAAAAATTTTAAGAATCAAATGGGATGTTATTCATAATGATCAAGATTAAAATCTCTCAATTGGATACATCCAACGATAGTGTTCTGGTCCAGCTAACTTTACCTCAGTAGCCAAATGAACACAAAAATGTACCATAATATAAAAAAATGATGGGGGAAATAACTTTTTCAACTGGCAAAGAATGACAGCAATATCTTTCTCCAAACGAACAAGGTTTCGAGGTCAAGAACCTTAGAACATAATTCCCTAAAATATCGGCTTAACTTCATCAAAGTAGCCCGGACCTCTTTTTTTAAGGTTTTTCTCAAAAATAACGATAGAAGTTGCTGCATTAAAATGTGATAATCATGACTCTTAAGTCCAGAAATTTTTGGAGGCTTTAATTGAACACCCCTTGATATATTTGATGCATAACCATCTGGAACCTTCAACTTCTTGAGAGTGTTGCAAAATATCACCTTCTCTTTTTTGTTTAAGACATAGCAAGTAGGAGGTAAAGTTGTTTTTCCCAACTCATCTTCAATAGGATGGAGCTCTGCTCTTATACCCATTTTTTTTAGGTCTTGTCGTGTTTTGTAATCTTTCACCTTATCTGATTCCATCAACAAATTAACCACTTTCTCACAAATATTTTTTGTGATATGCATGACATCAAGGTTATGAGGCATTATATTATCCTTCCAATAAGGCAGCTAAAAAAAAATGCTCTTCTTCTTCCAATTGAATGGCATCTTTTGATTGTCAGAAACTAATTTACCAAACTTAGTGTCAAACCCTTCTAACTGTCCTAAAGTCAGGGAACTTTTCACTTTAGGAGGTGGATCTCTATGTTCTTTGGTACCATCAAAAGAATGGGAGTCATCTCAAAATGGACGATTTTTTTCGAGAAATCGACAGTGTCCTATATAGCATTGCTTTCCACTATGCTTTAGCCACTTTGAACATGTATGCTCAAGACAAACGGGTATGCAAACTCTCCTTTAGTGCTCCATCCAGATAGCATTGCATAACCAGGAAAGCCACTAATAGTCCATAATAAGGCAGCCCGTATCTGAAAATTTTCCTTCAATGATGCATCATATGTCAATATTATTTCCAAGAGATAAAGGGCCAGGTATAAGTAGCGACAACAGGAAATGTGGTTGTTTCATGCACATCTAAGATGGCAAATTATATGGCATTAAGATCACTGGCCATGTACTATGAGCTACACTCATATTCTTAAAATGATTAAACCTGTCTGATGCTAACCGCATCTCACATTACGAGATTCATTAGCAAATTCGGTATGCTTAACATCAAAATACTGCCACGCTGTCGAATCTACTGGATGCCTTATATACCCATCCTTGGTACGACCTTTAGCATGCCATCGCATATCAACTGCAGTCTTACATGACATAAACAGACATTGTAATCTGGGCTTCAAAGGAAAGCTGTTGGGGATATGCCCTAGAGTCAATTTGTACTTATACAATTGTCATTATGTTTTATATAATAATATGAGGCTTTCCTTTCCATGAATAGTGAATTTTGTTTTGTTGGTCATCAAGTACGTGACTTGATAGTAAAACCCTACAATGAATACAATGACTATTCTAAAACTGTCCCTGATCGATTATTATTATTGGAATAATAATAAATTAAGATTAGTATGTTTGTGACTTGATGGCTATGTTTCTTGGCCATGGATATTTGTGATATCGAGTCAAGACATAAATAAATGTTAGAGAACATTGTATTGGACATGACCCACTGTGAGAGTACTTCATGGAATATGTCATAAGTACTTTCTAGCCATAATAATATTGAAAGTCCTTTAACCTAAATTCATCATAGTTTCTTACTTGATAAATTCTATATTTTGACATTGTCTAAAGTTGTCTTTAACTAGATAATAAATTAGACTACTTGTTGGATATAAAATAAATCAAGGAGAGGAATATGATTGATTGTGAAGGAATTTGTCCCTCTCAATTATGGGAGAGATATCCATGGGCCCCTTGATAAGTTAGGCTGTTAAAAATGCATGGCCGTGCTCAAATATATCAATCTAAGATATTGATATCATTTGTTTGAACAGTCTACTATGAAATCAAGAAATAATTGATTAAGCTTAATAAGGATGACATGCTCAGTGCCTTATGCTTAATCCGGATATCGTGTGACAAAGGGACTAAATATAAAATTATGGTTTGGTTCAAAGAGATCACCGATCTTCATTTAACCTGGATAGTTATAATGTTTTGCTAGAAACCGCTTATAACTTGTGGGCCATTTAAATACGATTTAGGCACGCTACCGGTGTTAAATGAACCTATAGGGTCACACAATAAGCGAACTTGTTAGGTTATTTTTACGGTGACCAGGTTCGATGAATCTGGATGATATCCAGATTATAAGAATCGACTCGGTAAAATAATTAGTTAAATTACCGAGATAATGGCAGAATCTTATCATATCGGTTTTAATTTAATTTGAATTTAAATTAGAATATGATAAGATATGATTAGGGTTGGACTCTAAGAGGTTCGAGGGTTTTTAAGAAAACCCTAGCCGTCTTTCGATAGTCCAATTTTTCCGGTTGAGAACATTCGTGCCATTCTCTACCGAGAGAAAGGAAAAAAACCTCTCAAACCCTAGGCGCTAGCACTCCCGGGTATCGAGTGAGTTCGCGGTGTGTATCCGTAGAGGACGTTCGCATACTTGCAGCGTACGGTGATTGTTCGGGTCGAACGTACAACGAGCGCAACCGGAATCGAAGGATTTCGATTACGAGCAACCGAGAGGTAACTCTTAATCGTTTACATCTTCTTAATCGTTTACTTGGGTCCTCGGGAGGGATTCGTAGATGTTTTCCGCGTTTAGGAGTCCACGAATCCCAACAAGTGCCACATGACCTTTTTCGCGATCTTTCTTCTCTCACCAGTAGGATCATCTTCTGATGTAACCCACCATATTTCATTACATGTTCTGCACATAATAGAAGATTGGTTTCCTCCCCAATACATGGTACAATCATTGAGACAAGCATCATACTTCTCATTTCCTAATCCTAAATCTTTTATCACTTTCTTTACCTCGTAGTACAACTTTGGTAATTCCACATCGAATGCCTCTCTTAGTAGATCAAGCAGCATAGCAAAGATCTTGTCAGACATTTTCCCAAGACACATCAAATGAAGTAGTCGTATTAAAAAAGATAGCTTGGAAAACTTTTTACACCCAGGATATAGTTCCTGTTGAGAATCATCAAGTAATTTATAGAATTTCTCAGCTTCTAAGTTTGGCTTTTCATTCCTAAAAGCACTAGAATTGGCCATTACATCATCTTCATCATGAATTCCAAATGCATCGTGCACTAAATCATCTACATTGTCAATAGGATTTGAAGTCCTATGGAAGACATTGGCCACTGCAGTTGAAGTATCATGGAAAGAGCTTTCTCCATGAGCTATCCATTGGGTGTAACCACTAATGAATCCCTTACACCTTAAGTGAACCTCTACATCTTCCCTTCTCAAACTTATACCATTTTTACATGTTTTGCATGGGCATAATATTGTCCCATCTACTTTGAATTAGAGAAAGCAAAATCAAGGAAGTCTTGCAAGCCTTTCCTATATCCTTTACTTGTTCTTGAAAACTTCATCCAGCTTTTATCCATAATATTAGGTCTGAGAAAATGTATACAAACAGCCCAAAATAACTAAATAATTTCCAAAATTAGTAGAACATTAAAGCAAATATAATTCCTTTCCTACAAAAGAACAAAAATCAAACTTCAAAATTAAAGAAAAAGAAATAATACCAATATTCTTATACATCACACACCAGAACATAAGGATCAGCTTACTGCTCATGTAACAAAGGTACATGAAATAAAGTTCAGCTTTATTAATTTTGCAAACCACATGATATAAAGTTCAGTTTTTAACATATCAACTTTTTATTTTTATAATACTTAAAATGTATAAACATATTTAGCATGACAAGAGAAACATAAGATGACACGAGCAACCAAAAAAGGAAAAAATGGAATAGATGAGAAAGGGAAAGAATACACAAGAATTTGCCAATTGTCCCTACTTCCATAAGCAATTCACCATTTACTAGTTTAGTGGTAAGAGTTATTTCTTACACTATCGTTGAAAGCAAAGGGTAAATAATGATTACATTTAATTTAGAGAATAACCACAAGAATTCTTAATGATCACCTACCACAAAGTATCCTAAAGAATGTGAAAATGATGAAATGTCTCTTGAAAAATGAAAGAATTGGTGATCACTTACCACTTCATTAGATTCTCCTAATAATTTTTTACTAAGGTCATACACTAAAATACAATCATCCCTCACCTTTCAATGTACAACCACACCTAACAGTCTATAAAAAGGAATCACCCCTCACCTTTCTTCTTGTTCCCCACACTGTAAGAAGGAATTTAGCTCTCATTTTCAGGTGTGCATTTTCTTTTCCTTTTCCTTTCTTTTCCTACTCTAATTCCACCAAAAATTTTTCTTTTAATTACTAGAATTGGGATTGGCAATTTGACTAGACTAGTATTGGAACAGGGTTAAGCAAAACAACCATAGGGGAAAAAGGAATGCATAGGTTTTTGCAATATGTAAATAGAATTTCAACTAAGGCTAAAGATGATCAACTAGTAATCTCAAGGAAAAATGAAAAAAAAAAAAGGCATGGAACCATAATTTGATCGAACCTCATTGTATAAAGCCAAAATATGCCTAAGAAATGTAATTCGCAGCAGCCTACTAACAGCAGAATCTCTAGACACACTAACCAAGTCAAGTTCTTGCTCCCCAAATACTATACTTTTATCCTTAGCTCAATACTATACTTTTATCCATAGGTACCCCAATGTTAAGGGTATAAGGGACTTGATTTACAAGAAAGGTGTTGGAAAACTTAACAAGCAGAGAGTTCCTTTAACAAACAATAATATTATTGAACAGGTATTTGACATACCTCACTTGTTGTTTTATGTGTCCTGGTTTATTTTTGTGGTGGAATAACATGTTCTGCTAACTCTCATGTCAGGCATTGGGTGAACATAATTTAATTTGTTTAGAAGATATTGTAAATGAGATCATGACTTTGGGCCATCATTTCAAGGAGGTAACTAGTTTTCTTTGCCCTTTTGCACTCAACAAGCCAGAAAAGGCATTGCAGGGCAAGAAGAAACGGTATAAGGATGGAAAGGACTTTGGAAACCGTGAGGATGACATCAATGAGTTACTTAGCAGGATGAATTAACACAATAAAGCAAGTCCTACACTAGAATGAAGAAATGAGTGATTGAAATGTATTTCAAGTACCGGATTTAGAACAAGTTGATGTAACACTGGATCCAAGTTTAACTTGATCTCTAATATATTATGGCTCATGAGTTATATGGCTTTCTTGTTCAACGGGACATGTATTAGAATAATCTTAGTACTAATTTTGCTGTTAAGATATCCCTGTGTAAGCAAAATTTTCAGTCGGAAACATTCTGTGGCTAAAACCCATGAAAAATCAGTCATATTAAGCTAAAATTAGAGGGGGAAAAAACACAAAATCAAAAGTAGTAGCTGCAATACAAGCTCAAACGAAATATCAAATTCATTCAACAACGAAAAAAAGCTCAAAACTTTGTAGTGACAAAAACCCATTTAACACCATCTGTGCAAAATCGAAACAAAAAACCAAGTAAAATCTGAATTCACACCTTAACACAACTGTCGAAGGTCTTTTCCTAGCAAAGATTGCAATTTTGTAGCCCGTCAACTCTACTACAATGAATCATCCACGCAGTTGCCATATTTTACAATCCATTTGATTTTTCTCTCGTCAATCAGAGGTGGAATGGTGTGGAGGGGATGGGTCTGTTCGAGCAACAATGAAGGCTCTGATTTTTCTCTCACCAACCAAAGGTGGAATGGTGTGGAGGAGATGGGGCTATTCGAATACACTGAAGACTCTCTGATTTTTCTCTCAAAACCAAAGATAGAGAAGAGTGGAGAAGATGGCTCTGTTCATCGAGCAATGTACTGAAGACTTTGATTTTTCTTTTTTGTTTATTTCTCTAATTTTCATTTCTTCCCTTGCTTTTTTTCTCTCAACCTTCCTGTATGGCACGAAATGGATTGGTCACTGTTGTTTTCATCACAAGCAGCATTGTTTTTCCTCCCAAATTTTTAAGTTTCTGTGCTTTTTTTTTTTTAAAACTACGTAGTTTTATTTCACCTAATAAGGCTCTTAATTTTGTGTCTTATTAAAATCATAATGTGGCACTTATTAATGAAGTGCCTCAAGATAAGTGTTTTATTAGCCTTATTTTGTAGTAGCGTGTGGTTGCAGATGTGTTGAGCAAAAAAGCGAGGTTAGCGAGACTACGAGTTCAAGAAGTAAATGAGATACAGGAAGTGTTGACGAAGAAAGCTTTAGTTAGCAAGGATAATATTTGGATAAGAAATTTAACTATGATCCCTGAGCTGAAGTAAGAAATATGCGAGACCCAAGCAAACAACCCAGAGTTTTAGAGTTTTAAGGAAAAGGAATTGGGAAGTGATAATTCAAGTTTTAAAATAGATAACCAAGGAATAATGTATTTTAGGGATCGATTGTGTGTACCAAATGTGGATGAGCTAAGGAAAAATATCCTAGGAGAAGCTCATAAGAGCCGATACACCATACATCACAAGGAGACCAAGATGTACCATGATTTAAAGCAAATGTTTTGGTGGTCGGGTATGAAGAAAGATGTTGCATAATATGTGTCTATGTGCCTTACTTGTCAAAGGGTGAAAGCGGAGCATAAGAAAGCTGTGCAATTACTATAACCTTTGCCGGTACCAGAGTGGAAATTGGAATGTGTCACGATGGACTTCATCACTAGACTGCCGATGAGAAGGACTTAGAAGGATGCTGTTTGGGTAGTGGTAGATCGACTAACAAAAACTGCGCATTTTATCCCAGTAAACGTGAGGTTTTCAATGGAAAATTTGGCACAGGTTTATATTCAAGAAAGTGTGAGGTTACATGGAGTACCGAAAAGCATCGTATCGGATAGACACTACAGGAAAATTAGGTTTTTGCGATGGCCAAAAATCGTCGCAAAACCGTAGCTGACCCGATTTGCAACGGTTTTGGCCGTCGCAAAAAATGCCCTCTCAATTTGTGATGGCTAAGAGAAACCGTCGCTATTTGCGACGATTTTTGTGAGGGCAAGAAAAAATCGTCGCAAATTGTGACGATTTTACGACAAATATTTTTGGTCAAACTAAGGAAATTTTCTACCGTTTTGCGACGAAACGCATTATCCGTAGAAAAATCCTCACAAATTGCGACGGTTTTGCGTGGGTTTTTGTAGAATCATCGCTGATTGTGAGGGACAAGGCCCTTGCAAACCGTCTCTAATTGCGTGGGACTTGGCCCTCACAAAACCGTTGTAAATTGCGAGGGTTTTGCGAGGGAAGTGTTAACGTCTCAAGTACTCGCAAAATCATCGCAAATTACGACGGTTTTGCGAGGGACTTTTTTTGCCCTTGCAAAACCCTCGCAAATTGCGAGTTGCGAGGGAAGTGTTAACCCCCCAAGTCGTGGCCCTCGCAAAATTATCGCAAATTGCGACGGTTTTGCTAGGGACTTTTTTGGCGGTCGCAAAACCCTCGCAAATTGCTAAGGTTTTGCGAGGCTAGCAAAACCCTCGCAAATCGCAAGGGTTTTGCGAGGGACTTTTTGTTTTCAAAACTTAGCCCTTGCAAAATTGTCACAAATTGCAAGGGATATAACAACATCGCAATTTGCAACGATTTTGCAAGGAATTTTTGTTCCCTCGCAAAATCGTCACAATTTGCGAGGGTTATCGTCGTTGTCGCAAAATCGTCGCAGTTTGCGACAAAGTTTTTTAGCCATCGCTAAATCGTCGCAAATTGCAAGAATTTTGCCAGAATTTTTTATTTTTCTATTATTATATTTATTTTAAATTATTAGTTCCCTGTAAATTAGTCCTAAAACACTACACAAGCAAATGCCAAAATTATGTTCATAATCCAAAAAATAATTTAAAAATTTGAAACTAAACCCGAATAAATATAATTAAAATACTAAAACATAATATGATATCAATACATAATAAGTATCTAAAAAAGTAAAATAATTTACAGAAATAAGTAACAGTGTATAAAGAGTATAGAAATAAGTACAATAAATTGTATGTAGCTAAAGAAGGAGCAGCTGCAAAAGGGGGTGGAGGAGGGGAGCAAGAGCTCGTACGTGGGCCTGGGTGCTCATCAGTTGGATTAAATCCATCGTCAGCATTGGGATCTTCATCTTCAGCATTACCAGCAACTATCGTGCTTCTATCTCCTCTATAGATGGCATAGATAGTGTAGGAATGCCCACCTTGTCCAACATAGCTGCCATCCAACCATCAAATGTAGAGTGTTGTTGCCTTATGAAGTCCTGGTATAAGTCTATTTGTCGATTGAACCGCCACTCGGCCTGCTGAATCATTTGCTCTATTAGATGCCTGATATTAGCTAGTGTAGTGGAAGATGTATGCGGTCCACTTTGAGACAGTCTAGATTGAACCTGTGTCGTCTCTGAGCCTAACCCATAAACTCGTACCCTTTTGAACCCACCTTGTGCCTTTACGAACATGGTTTTTTCATCAAAAGGAACAACAGAGTTTACGAAGTCACTAGACTCGGATTGAAGAGTCCTGTGTAAAAGATTTCGCACATTATCCTAAAAAAAAAAAGGAATTGTTAGTAGTAATTATCAAACTAAAATACAAATTTCACGCAATATAAAGAAATTTCAACATATTTAATCTATATACTACCAAAGTCTGGTGAGATCGCTCAATGACAAACTGGCCCTTTTGTGGCCCACTCTAAAAGACAAGTAATATCTCAAACATGTCTGTGTAGCTAAAAGAACTCCCCTCCTTGGCCCGCTACATTTATGTTAATAAAACAAAATTATTACAATCTTATATAAATTTGTTTCAAAGTAATTTAGAATAATAAATAATTAAGTGAAAATGAACTACCAAACGGTCCTCGTGTTTTGTGAACGAGATAGACCCTCCAGTATAGGTGTAGCTATTTCCGCGATTCTTTTTGTTGGTAGATGAGAGCTTTTGATACTTCTTGGAACTCCAACACTCGCAAATGTTATTCCAATACTGAGTCTCTATCCAATGAGGACATACCCAACCATCCCTCTTTCTTAGCCTAGACATTATATCCAAAAATCGCATTCGACACTTCTTTTCCCAAATTGATCGAATTTGGGTAGCGTACCCCTCCCTCCAGCGAAAATATTGCTGCATGATCATGATTAAGAATTCTGATTAACATTTAACATAGTACTTAGTCAACAAAAAAAATACTCAGAAATTGCTTACCCCAAATTCTTGAAACCATAAATCTCTCATGGTTATCGAGACGTGCGTGTATGTCGGATACGAACAAATGAAGTACTACTGTATTATATTTGAAATTTCTCAGACACATTCGTCTGAGCCAGCAAGCCTATTTTTGGTGCAATGACAATGTACAATAGAGTTATGTTAATCTCCAAAAAATAAAATAAAATAATTGAAGTAATACTTAACATATTACAAAGTATGAATATGTTACTTACTCATTTCCCCGTGGAACAATCCAAGGTTGGGAGTCCGAAATTGAAGGAAAACGCAGAACAGGGGAGCATGCTCTGTAGCGAAAAAACTGGAGAAAAATAAAACGCGAGCCATAAAGGCCATGTGGAAGCGTGAAAATCATACATTTGCGCTCCTTAACCCTTCTAGGTTGAGTAAGAGCGGATTGAACGACTGGAATCGCCTCGCTTTGTCCACTTGAAGGAGCTTCCGGTTGAACACCCGCTAGCCTTCTACTCCGCCTTGTTTGCATTAACGCTTAGCTCTCCAGCTCTCGGGATATTCCTCAGCCTAATCTCTAGTTGGTGAACACTATGGTGAAGAGGAAGGGTCTCAATTCTCCTTGGTTTACCTGCTATTGGTTAGCAAAGTCCAAGGAGAAACAAAGAAGGAGAAAACGTGAGAGAGAGGAGAGAAAGAGACCACGTGAATGTGTGGCTTTGGAAAAGAAAAATTAGGGTTTTTCCTTTTCAAAGAGTTGTTTAGGTTTTTGCCTAAACTAGGTTTCTCAATCTCTGATAAACATATCCCCGGGATTTCAAAATACCCGGATGTTATCCTGAGAAATAGTTTGGCCTAACCTTAAACTCCTCTTAACCGTATTTGGAAAAAACCCTAAGGTCCAAGCTATTGGGCCAGATAAACATTTATTATTTTTCTTGGACCCAAAAGGCCCAAAATAATAAATATTAATTATTTATTTTCTGGGCTTACATAAGTAACCCAATAAATAATTAATGAGCCCAAATGAACCATAATAATTAATCTTTAATTATTTATTTCTTGGGCCTACATAAATAACCCAATAAATAATTAAATATTAATTATTTTCCCTAGTTTAAGCCCAGGTTAATTTCTTAATTATTCATACTGGACCTAGGCCCTGAATAATTAATTAACCAAATAAACTAGATAATTAATTTCTCTCAACTCCTATTTTATTTATTTATTTTATTCCAGTCCAATAATAAATTAGACTTCCTAAATAAAATAAAATAAAACAAAATATAATATAATAAAATCCTCTTCAACTGAGACCAATTCCTCAATCCCAAAAATAGTTAGGACTTAAGGGCTATCCCGATGACCAAAAAGACACATCGCCTTGGCTGCTAAAATGACCAAAATACCCCTGCTATATAAATAGCTATATTTTGCATTTTAAATATTTCCTAATATCACCATAAGGAAATATTGACCCCAAGGACAATGCTGCATTCGCAAAGTCTCCGACCTACAAGTGAAATGACTAAAATACCCCTCTATACATCGCCGTACATTTAGAGAGGAAGAAGTGTACTAACACCCCTCTAAATGACATCTACCATCCTTAGGCTTCTAGTCCAATGATCCACGACTTCCTGGAGTGTTTCCGCTTTCCAAGGGAGTTACCCTAAAGCAAACATCCAAGTCATGTTTCCCAGGGCCCTGGATAATTTAGACCATTCGGACAACCACAAGGGGCGATATAGTGCAGAAACTATCTTGTATAAGTCTGTCTTAACTAACTAGTCACACATACCCAACATGCAAGTATATTGGCCCTATGATAGAACCTCAACTACGAGCAAATCAAAGTATATGCTTCCGAGCTTCGCTAGACCACCAACTCATACTCAAGTCGTAGAGTACTAGTCCACGCTGTAGCGGTAGTAGTCTAGGTTTCTACCATATAGTACTTTGAGAAACCACTACTACAGGTCCTGTTCTACGTATTCGAAATACGCTTATGTCATGAAGTGAGTGGACTACCCACTGGCTAAAGGTAAGCCATTCCCCATTTGGAATTCATAACAGAATAACCTAAACATGATGAGGTTCCCAGTCTCATCAATAGGTTAAGAACAAATGTTTATGTGTTAAATAATCCGTGATCCATACCTTATTGTGAAAGACCACCATTTACATGGATCACTTATTTAAACACAATGGGTCTGTTCCAAATGAAAATCGTGCACAAACAAAAGGTAAATTCACAAACAATTTTTGAAAATAAATTCTTTTATTAAATAATTCGATTTTACATCAGAAACCTAGTCCAAGAGGGCATACAATCCAACAATCTCCCACTTGCACTCTAAGACTAGGTAAGTCCATAGGTGCCCACCCCTATGGCGTCTAAGTGTCTCTTGAAGACTCTCTCAGCCAAAAGCTTAGTGAATGGGTCTGCTAGATTGTTTTCTGAGGTAATATGTTCCACCACGACTTCCCGTCTCTAGATTAAATCCCATATCAGGTGGTACTTCCTCTCGATATGTTTCTCCTTCTTGTGGTTCCGAGGCTCCTTAGATTGTGACACTGCTCCAGTGTTGTCGCAATACATCACAACCAGCCTATCCATATGTGGTACGACTCCAAGTTCTGAAAGAAACTTCCGGAGCCAAACTACTTCCTTGGACACCTCCGAAGCTGCCACATACTCAGCTTCCATGGTTGAGTCAGCAATACAAGATTGCTTGATACTCCTCCATGAAATTGCTCCTCCAGACAAGGTGAAGACATATCCACTAGTGGATTTTCTCTCATCCTTATCCGCCTGGAAGTCTGAGTCTGTGTATCTTGTAGGAACCAAATCATCAACCCTGTAAACCAGCATATAATCTCTCGTTCCCTTGAGGTACTTGAGAATATGCTTTACAGCTTGCCAATGAACCTCCCCTGGGTTTGACTGATATCTGCTAACTAAGCCCACGGCAAAGCAGATATCTGGCCTAGTACACAGCATGGCGTACATGAGACTTCCCACCGCCGAAGCATAGGGAATCTTACTCATTCTGTCCTTTTCTTCTTGAGACTTAGGACAGTCCTTTGAAGAAAATGACAACCCAAGTCTGCAAGGGATTAGAGCTCCCTTGCATGAGTCCATGCTGTACTTGGCCAGCATCTTGTCAATGTATGTCGCTTGGGATAATCCTAACATTCTCTGCTTCCTATTTCTAAGAAGCCTAATCCCGAGAATGTAGCTGGCTTCTCCCAAGTCCTTCATACTGAATTGACTAGACAGCCAAACCTTTGTAGATGACAATGTCCCTACATCATTTCCAATGAGTAGAATGCCATCCACATACAGGACAAGAAAAACCACATTGATGCCTTCAAGTTTCCTGTACACGCATGGTTCATCTTCGTTTTGAATAAAACCATAAGACTTTACAGTCTCATCAAAACGAATGTTCCATGCTCTTGATGCCTGCTTAAGTCCATAAATGGACTTCTTAAGCTTGCAAACCATGCGTTCCTGGCCTTCAGCAATGAAGCCTTCCGGTTGGGACATATAGATGTCTTTGCTAAGATGGCCATTCAAGAATGCCGTCTTGACATCCATTTGACATATGTCGTAGTCATAGAGACAGGCGATGGCAAGGAGGATGCGAATGGATTTAAGCATGGCTACCGGGAAAAAGGTTTCCTCATAATCGATCCCTTCTTTCTGAGTATACCCTTTCGCCACAAGCCTAGCTTTGAAGGTTTCCACCTTCCCATCCGCTCCTCTCTTCCTCTTGTATACCCACTTGCACCCAATGGGTTTTATCCCTTCAGGTGAAGCTACAAGATCCCAAACCTGATTGAGGTACATAGACTCAATCTCGGCTTTCATTGCTTCATGCCACAGATTTGCATCGGCATCAGCAATAGCCTCCTCGTATCTAGCGGGGTCTTATTCCTGATGGTCGGAAACCAGCTCAAAGGCTTCTCCAGTCCATCTATCCGGAATCCGAGACACTCTCCCACTACGACAAGGCTCCATTTGTACAGGCTCTTGAGGCTGTGCCTCTTCTTGTTCCAAAATCGGGTCAGTAGAAGTTGATTCCATAGATAACTTCTCCTGCAGTTCCAACCTCGTTGAACCTTTAGTGGAAGTACTTTGATCATCTTCCAAGTATCTAGCATGGGTATTGACTAGTACCTTCTGCTCCTTAGGATGATAAAAGTAGCCTCCTTTTGTCCCTTTTGGATACCCAACAAAATAGCATAATTCTGATCTTGGTTCCAACTTGTCTCCCTTGATCAGTACATAAGCTGGACACCCCCAAATCCTGAGATGATTCAGACTTGGCTTACGCCCAGTCCACATCTCATAGGGAGTCCTAGGTACTGACTTGGAAGGCACCAAGTTCAGAATATATGCCGCTGTTTCCAGGGCATATCCCCAAAAGGACACTGGAAGAGTAGCATGAGACATCATGCTTCGGACCATTTCCATCAACGTCTTGTTCCTTCTCTCAGCTACTCCGTTCTGCTGGGGGGTTCCCGGCGCAGAAAGCTGGGATACTATCCCATGATGTACCATGTAGTCCTTGAATTCACCTAGGAGGTACTCTCCACCACGATCAGATCGTAAGGTTTTGATTAATTTACCTGTCCGACGCTCCACTTCAGCCTTAAACTCTTTGAACTTTTCAAAAGAGTCAGACTTGCGTCTCATCAGGTAAATGTAACCATACCTCGTACAATCATCCGTGAACCTGATGAAGTACTCAAAACCTCCCCTAGCTGGTGTAGACAATGGACCGCACACATCAATGTGAACAAGACTCAACACCTCCTTGGCTCTATCTGCCTTTGGTGTAAAAGACCTTTTGGTCATTTTTCCCATCAGGCAGGATTCACACTGAGGCCAACTTTCCAATCTCAATGAGCCCAAAGGCCCATCATGGATTAGCCTCTGAATCCTGGTTGAGTTAATATGACCCAACCTCAGGTGCCAAAGGTATGAATCATTGATATTGGTCGTTCTCTTCTTAGTTAAAGGTTCAGACTGAGCGTTATTTGATTGTTTGTTAATAGGGTTTAAAAAGAACAAATTTCCATACATGTGCCCAGTACATAAAATTTCTCCATCTCTACTGATAGAAATGCCAGAATGGAAAGATACAGAATATCCTTGATTAATAAGTTTTGCAACTGAAATCAAATTCTGACGAAAACCAGGTACATATAAAATGTCTTTTAAAACCACTATTTTATTACAATAAAAAATAAGATCCAGCTCTCCCACTGCAAGGGCCCAGACTTGTGCTCCAGTACCCACTCGAAGCTCATGTTCGCCCTTCTTGAGTCTTCTTATCTTCCTAAACCCCTGCAAGGAGTTACATATATGATCAGTGGCTCCTGAATCAACAATCCAAGTGGAAGTTGATCCTACCATTGATATGGACTCTAGATAGTAAACATTACCTGTGGGGTTTTTCTTGGCTCGAAGATCCGGACACTCTTTTTCCAGTGTCCCTTCTTTCCACACTTGAAGCACTTGCCCTTTGGTTTGTCCTTGAGGCTGGTTCTTGGGCTGAAGTTGCTTGCATTCTCCTTCTTCCTCTTGAACTTTCTGGGCTTAGGCCCAGTTCTTGAAGAAGAGGCCTTAGCAATCATGGCCTTAGACTGCGGCTTCATGACCTTCTCCGCCATCTGGAGCTCCTTCATCAGTTCAATCAAACTCATGTTCAACTTGTTCATGTTATAGTTTAACTTGAACTGAGTGAAAGAGCCCGGTAGAGATTCGAGAACCATGTCCACTTGGCTCTCGGGGTCAATGACAGCCCCTAAGATTTCTGCCTCCTCGAAAGCAGCAATCATCTTGAGCATATGCTCTCGGACTGATACTCCCCCAGCCATCTTAGTGTTTACAATTGTTCGAAGAGCCTCCTGCCTTGCGGGCCGGCTCTTGTCCGCGAACATAGTTGCCAACGATTGACTTATGTCATATGCAAAAGCCATGTGCTCGTGTTTTGACTTGAGCACATTAGACATGGAAGCTAACATATAGCAACGTGCCATTTCGTCAGCTTTCTTCCATGCCTTTTCAGCCTCTCGCTCTTCAGCGGTGGAACCTTCCCCGATAACAGGACAGGTTTCGTAAAGGACATACTTATACTCCTCGACTGTGAGTATTATGTCCAAGTTCCTTTTCCAGTCCACATAGTTTGGACCCGTTAACTTATTCTCCCTGAGAATAACGGCTAATGGACTAAAAGAACCTCCCACCATTTCTGAAAATCGAAAATAAAAGAAAGAAATTAGTTTGTGAAAAATAAAATTTGTGCACTGAAAATAATTTGGCTCTTAGGAAAACTGACATAGCTTCTTGGGAAGATTAACAGTTTCCTAAGCTAAGTGTATTAACCACCACAAATTAATTTCCCTTCTAGGTAATGATCTAGAGAATAACTCCATCGTGGGATGGCCGTTTCCTCTCATTTCCTATGGACATACCTCGCACTATAACCTCCAACGTGGGCTGGCCGATCATAGTACGTGCCCCGGGTTATTAATTACATCCTTCCATTAGATCTAGATCCTTGTGGTATCCCCATCCTATACGGGTTCACTCCCAGGGTGACGCGAGGGGATCCACGATCTCTAATGAGGACCGTGATGGAAGCCGTGGGGCCGTTGGAACCCCTCTCCCACTTAGTCTTTTAAAATAAAGGCTTTCTGAAAAATATCCTTTTGAAATTTTCATTAAGTTTTTCTTAACTCAAAAATAAAATATCTAAGTCCAATAAAATCTCTATGTCCAGGCTTATATCCTTTGAGAGATTTCCTCCATGGACTAATTTTATATAAGTTAAAACTTAATGATTTCAAAAATTTTCCAATTAAAACTTTCTAGAGACTTTGGTCTCAAGTTTATTTGACAAAATCATTTTTCTAGTCCAAAACAAAACAAAATGGCTCTCCATTTTAATTTACAAAAATATCTAAATCCAATATATTTTCTATGTCAAGGATTAAATCCTTTGAGAAAATATTTAAGGATTAATTTTTGTACCAATTAAAATAACCATTTAGTTTTTAAAGAAAAATATTTTTTCTTGCCGAAACAAAAAGTTCCTAAAGACTTTGGTCTTTGAGAAAAGCACACATAGGTACATAAAAAAAATAGCATGCTAGAAAACAATAAACGTTTTCATGCTTTTCTATTTTTAAAACCTAAGTGCCCAAATAATAGAATTAAACACATTAATTAATTAATTAATTATCTTGTTTAATCCTAAAAACCCTTACTAATATTTTCATGCAAATATATTCAAAGAATATAAATATTGCAAAAATATTAACTTCGCCTGGTATGGGACCCAAAACGAAAAATAAAAAAAATAAAAAAAATTGCCAAAAATGGCTGGCGGTCCACTGCACCGGCCGCACAGGATCCGCACCAGAATAGCCTGCGGTCCACCGCAGCCGCAATGCATTGCGCCGCACCAGATCGCACGCCAGCCACGACCCGTGGACTTCGCCCGCGCCCGCAACCCGCGCCCGGTTCTCCTCTGCTGCCGACCCGCGCTTCAGCCCGAATACCCGCGCGCCAATTGAATTTCAATTGTGCAATTTCCATCGGCTCAATTTGCTACAGTAGCGGCTCGACTTACGCGGCTCAGAAGACGTGGCTCGTGAAACAAAAACAGTTCGGCTCGGCTCGGCTCCACGGCTTAGGAACTGTACATCTTCTTCGTTTTTCTTCCTTTCCGCGCGAAAATTTGCAGAGCCTCTGTTCTTCATATTTTGCTCATAATTTTGGCTTCTTTGGACATTTTTACTTACAAAAAACATCCAAAACCAAACCACAATCGCCTATACCCATTTAAATTGGGTTTACACGATTATCTAGCAAAGCAAAAAAAATCTACAGTAGCTCCTATGCTTCACGGTGAAGCTTACAAAACCATCTATCCCATACCAAAACAGTGAAGGATCACAGGTATAATCATCTTCTCCATTTTATTAACTACCATGCTCCCTATATTGATCAAAACCAGTGGCTCTGATACCACATTGAAGGAAAACGCAGAACAGGGGAGCATGCTCTGTAGCGAAAAAACTGGAGAAAAATAAAACGCGAGCCATAAAGGCCATGCGGAAGCGTGAAGATCATACATTTGCACTCCTTAACCCTTCTAGGTTGAGTAAGAGCAGATTGAACGACTGGAATCACCTCGCTTTGTCCACTTGAAGGAGCTTCCGGTTGAACACCCGCTAGCCTTCTACTCCGCCTTGTTTGCATTAACGCTTAGCTCTCCAGCTCTCGGGATATTCCTCAGCCTAATCTCTAGTTGGTGAACACTATGGTGAAAAGGAAGGGTCTCAATTCTCCTTGGTTTACCTGCTATTGGTTAGCAAAGTCCAAGGAGAAACAAAGAAGGAGAAAACGTGAGAGAGAGGAGAGAAAGAGACCACGTGAGTGTGTGGCTTTGGAAAAGAAAAATTAGGGTTTTTCCTTTTCAAAGAGTTGTTTAGGTTTTTGCCTAAACTAGGTTTCTCAATCTCTGGTAAACATATCCCCGGGATTTCAAAATACTCGGATGTTATCCTGATAAACAGTTTGGCCTAACCTTAAACTTCTCTTAACCGTATCTGGAAAAAACCCTAAGATCCAAGCTATTGGGCCAGATAAACATTTATTATTTTTCTTGGACCCAAAGGCCCAAAATAATAAATATTAATTATTTATTTTCTGGGCTTACATAAGTAACCCAATAAATAATTAATGAGCCCAAATGAACCATAATAATTAATCTTTAATTATTTATTTCTTGGACCTACATAAATAACCCAATAAATAATTAAACATTAATTATTTCCCCTAGTTTAAGCCCAGGTTAATTTCTTAATTATTCATACTGGACCTAGGCCCTGAATAATTAATTAACCAAATAAACTAGATAATTAATTTCTCTCAACTCCTATTTTATTTATTTATTTATTTTATTCCAATCCAATAATAAATTAGACTTCCTGAATAAAATAAAATAAAACAAAATAAAATAAAATCCTCTTCAACTGAGACCAATTCCTCAATCCCAAAAATAGTTAGGACTTACGGGCTATCCCGAGGACCAAAAAGACACATCGCCTTGGCTGCTAAAATGACCAAAATACCCCTGCTATATAAACAGCTATATTTTTCATTTTAAATATTTCCTAATATCACCATAAGGAAATATTGACCCTAAGGACAATGCTGCATTCGTAAAGTCTCCGACCTACAAGTGAAATGACTAAAATACCCCTCTACACATCGTCGTACATTTAGAGAGGAAGAAGTGTACTAACACCCCTCTAAATGACATCTACCATCCTTAGGCTTCTAGTCCAATGATCCACGACTTCCTGGAGTGTTTCCGTTTTCCAAGGGAGCTACCCTAAAGCAAACATTCAAGTCATGTTTCCCAGGGCCCTGGATAATTTAGACCATTCGGACAACCACAAGGGGCGATATAGTGCAGAAACTATCTTGTATAAGTCTGTCTTAACTAACTAGTCACACATACCCAACATGCAAGTATATTAGCCCTATGATAGAACCTCAACTATAGCAAATCAAAGTATATGCTTCCAGCTTCGCTAGACCACCAACTCATACTCAAGTCGTAGAGTACTAGTCCACGCTGTAGCGGTAGTAGTCTAGGTTTCTACCATATAGTACTTTGAGAAACCACTACAACAGGTCATGTTCTACGTATTCGAAATACGCTTATGTCATGAAGTGAGTGGACTACCCACTGGCTAAAGGTAAGCCATTCCCCATTTGGAATTCATAACAGAATAACCTAAACATGATGAGGTTCCCAGTCTCATCAATAGGTTAAGAACAAATGTTTATGTGTTAAATAACTCGTGATCCATACCTTACTGTGAAAGACCACCATTCATATGGATCACTTATTTAAACACAATGGGTTTGTTCCAAACGAAAATCGTGCACAAACAAAAAGTAAATTTACAAATAATTTCTGAAAATAAATTCTTTTATTAAATAATTCGATTTTACATCAGAAACCTAGTCTAAGAGGGCATACAATCCAACAGAAATTTGCCACCCAACAAAATGCGAAGTTGAAGCACGGATGATTGAAAAGCTGGGGATGGTACTCCCTCGTCTCCAACAGAGCCATGTAAAGATCGAGGCAGTGAAAGCCAAGGTAGCTGAGTAGGGGATAGAGTATAAGTCTCCTGACCCTCCTGACTCCCCTCCCTCAATGACCCTTCATTAGTAGACCTTGCTAAAGGAGATGAAAAAAGAAAAATGAGTAACCAATAAAGACCGAGGACACTTCAAAAGAAGGATGTAAATAACCGTGTGTAAAAATGATAAAAGAATAACAATATTGAAACGTTATATCTATTCGCTAGTTTAAAGCAATACAATAATAGAATGATAACGATAGATATGTCAAAATAAACATTATCCTTGTGAATTGAATTTTAAAAAAAATTGACATAATCTCCCCTATAATTGGACATTTTCCAGGCACAAGGCCACCTCAAGATTTGACAATCAAAATGATGTTACAAACAACAAAGATAGTTCTTTCAAATATAAAAAAATCCAAAAGATAACTAGGGGTAATAACCCATTACCCAAGAGGAGTGATCACCCATCACTCACGGGATTCCAATTAAAATGTTAGATATAATTAAAACCAATCAAAAAATTATAAATGCCTCCGTCCTTGTGAATTGTCTGTCAATACAGTAACAATATACTATATAAATTACCTTGTTGTTTACCCCACAAAAGAATATAATAAGGACTAATAAAAAAATCATATGGATAGCAAGCATGTATATGGATACACCATATAACACCAGACATAGATATAGCCATTTTATGTTTTATCTATCTCTTTTCCTCCGGCCTGTCCAAGTCTAAACGAAAGATTCCTAAAAAAAATAGAAGGAGATGAGATTCCCGACAATTAGACAAAATTTGGTAAAAAATTGTATGTGATGGAATTTAAAATAAAAGAAATTAAAAGATTTTGAAATGCGAAACAAATAAATTGTAAATGAATTTAAATCAGGCCTAAATAAATTATAAGAATACTTTTATAAGAATAATTGTAAATAAATTGTAAATGAAATGTGATGTAAGAATACTTTTTATTCTTACATTTTGCACACGGACATCTAATTACGCTTGATATTGCATTTGATAAGGCAAATGTCAAAAAAGCTTTAACTCATTCCATAAATTCAATAGTGATCCATTTTACACCTGAAGCGTGCCTTCTATACATCCAACTACGATCCTCCATGACGTCTAAACGAAAGAAAAGAACAATCCAATCACTAATTAAAATCACCCCTTGAACAAAAGGAAGAGAAGTGTAATTACATTTTCCTTTCCATTATCTAACAAAAGGAGGTCCAAAACATAGAATATACACTCATATTACTCAAACAAATTGTATGGGATAATCGTTGTGGACTGTGATTATATGATTAGAAGGGATTGTTGCACCATATGATTAGAATAGTACTATTATTGTTACTTTTGATACTTAAATTATTATTATTATTTTATTATTCATACTATTATTAACGTTGTTATTTTTAATGATAGTATTATTATAATTACTCATTTTATTAGTCCTATTATTATTGTTATTAGCAATGTTATTTTTAATAATATTATTATTATTATGGGATATGTACTCATGTTCAATTGAATAGCACACTCCAGGATAAGGGTAGTTTTTCTACTCCACAATAAATAGTGGCAGATTTTGAAAATATTTTGACAGAGTCTCCCCTATAATTGGACATTTTCCAGGCACGAGGCTACCTCAAAATTTGACAATCAAAATGCGATTGCAAACAATAAAGATAGATAATTCATTTATAGAAAAAAAAAACAAAAACAAAAGGAAACTAGGGATAATCACCTATTACCCAAAAGGAGTAATCACCCATTACTCACGGGGAATCCAACATATGAATTGAACACCTAGGCAATTTATATAAAATTATCCCTTTTCTAAAGAAGTTTTTGATGAAATTTAGCCTACTAATATCAATGCAGCAAAAATCATAGAACAATGTGAATAATAAACTATTAATTCAAAAAAAACCAAGCATAATATATATATATATATATATATATATATATATATATATATATACCAAGCATATATATATGAACTTGAGTTTTTTTTCATTTACTTTAAACAAGACATACACCAAAATATTCCTAGCACATAATAGGACACTTCGGGAATCCAAATAAGCCAAGCCATTAACAAATTTTATCTCACAATTTAGACCTATTTCAGCTTTTGAACTGAACCAGCAATACTCTACTTTCTTATCATCTCCATACTTCTCAAAATACAAAGCAAACCACCCAATTCATTCACACCGGCCTATACACACATCATAGATCACATTACCGTGAAATCCAACTCCTCTTTCACACAAAATTCACAAAAAAAACACAGCATTACACTATTAAGAATAAATTTGGACAGCTTAGTGCAATTTTCGGTTTTCAAGCAAACAAGTAAAGAAAATGAGTTCTTAACATAACAAGGCTTCACTTCCATATCCTATATCATTCATTTAAATATGCTTGGCACTGATTTGCTGAAAATCAAGAGAGTTCTTTCAATCTTGCCCCATTTTTTTTTCTTTCCCCTAATTGTTAACCATAAAGTTCTACAAAATAGGAAAAAGTTCACGAAAAAGGCATAATTGCCAAAAGTGAATCCACTAAACAAAAGTATTCTCCAAACAGAACAGAAAAGTGAACCCAAATATACATAATTGTAAACCAATAAGCAAATATTTTCCCTCCCGTTGACACCAAAGCCAATCAAAACAACAAGAATACTTGGTGAAATATAATCTGTAGACATTTAAATATTAAAAAAAAATTTAATTCCTAGCTATTTTGTTGCAGTTTGCGACGGAAAAATAAAATCTTCACTAATTTCTCATAAATTGATACGAAGAATATTATAAATCGATCTCTACATTACAATTTTCACCATTTTTTTTAGTGATCTCAATAATAACAATAGTATTTAAATTATTTTTATTTATATAATTTACTTTATACACCACTTAACCAAATGGATAGATAAAAAAATTAGACATATGTATATACATAGCTATATAGCATAATATATATTAACATATAGGAGATGAAGAACATTACAAACTAATCTCTATATTATAATGTTCATCATTTTTTTAGTGATCTCAACAATAATAATAGTATTTGAATTATTTTTTCTTCATATATTTTACTTTATACATCACTTAATCAAAGTGATAGATAAAAAAATTAGACATATATACACACACACACACACACATGCATACATGTTATAATATATATATTAAACCAAAGAGATACTTATATACATTGTATACTATATAAGCATATACATATACTTATATATTAGAGTAAGTATATAACATAATAGAATTAACTATATATATATTTACTTATGTAATATATTAGGTGTATAACATAACAAAATTACATATGTAAAATTATAATAAAATGTACAATTTGAGATACGTTATTAAAAATATTTTAGTAAATTTGTCCAAATACACCACCACGCAAACACATAAATAAAAATTTAAAAAATATAGATACCCTATTTTGTCGCAAAACCCTTGCAAATTGCGACGGTTTTGTGAGGGAAGAAGCAAATTCGTCGCAATTAGTGGCAGATTTGCGACGAATTTGTGACAAATTAGGGTTTTCAGATTTTTCATTAAAAAAATTCAAAAAATCGACAGAAAAGAATTGCAAGGGTTTTGCGATGAATATTTAAAAAAATTTATTTAAATATATTTTTTTTAAAAAAAAAACATCGCAAAACCCTCGCAATTTGCGAGGGCTTTGCGATGGACATTCAAAATTTTTTTATTTAAATATTTTTTTTCATAAAAAACAATCAGCCATCGTAAAACCCTCGCAATTTGCAAGGGTTTTGCAACGGTCTAGATTTTTTTATTTTTAATGTGAAAAGTCCATCACAAAATCCTCGCAAATTGTGAGGGTTTTGCGATGGATTTGCAAAAAAAAAATGATTTAAATATTTTTTTAAAAAAAAAACCATCGCAAAACCCTCACAATTTGCAAGGGTTTTGTAACAGATTATGAAAAGGCCGTCGCAAAACCCTCAGAAATTGCGAGGGCTTTGCAATGGAAATTCAAAATTTTTTTATTTAAATATTTTTTTAAAAAAAATATTCGACCATCGCAAACCCTAACAATTTACGAAAGTTTTGCCACGGTCTAGATTTTTCTCTTTTGACATGTCCGTCGCAAAATCCTCGCAAATTGCGAGGGTTTTGCGATGGACTTTTAAAAAAAATTTAATATTTTATTTTTTTAAAAAAAAACCTTCACAATTTGCGAGGGTTTGGCGATGGATTATGAAAAGGCCATTGCAAAACCCTCACAAATTGCGAGGACTTTGCGATGGACATTCAAAAATTTTTTTATTTAGATATTTTTTTATAAAAAATATTTGACCGTCACAAAACCCTCACAATTTGCGAGGGTTTTGTGACGTTCTAGATTTTTCTCTTTGTAATGTGAAATGTCCGTCGCAAAATCCTCGCAAATTGCGAGAGTTTTGCAATGGACATTCAAAAAAAATTTTATTTAAATATTTTTTCAAAAAAAAACCATCACAAAACCCTCACAAATTGCGAGGGCTTTGCGATGAACATTCAAAATTTTTTTTATTTAAATATTATGAAATGTCCGTCACAAAACCCTCACTAATTTGCTAGGGATTTGCGAGGGCACTTCAGCCGTCGCAAAACTCTCGCAAATAGCGACAGTTTTGTCGCAATTCGTAGCAAAACCATCACTATTTGCGAGGGTTTTGTGATGATATTGGTCAACTCGCGAATTTATTGATAACCGTTGCAAAACTGTTGCTAATTAGCGACAGTACTATAGCTATCGCAAAAAATCCGTCGCAAATAGTGATTTTTCCTGTAGTGAGAGATCCTCAATTCACCTCCAGATTTTGGGCAAAATTTCAAGAAGCTATGGGGTTGACTTTAAAGTTCAATACTTTTGCCCACCCTCAGACAGATGGACAATCAGAGCGTGTGATACAAATCCTTGAGGATATGTTAAGCGCATGTGTGATGGACTTCGGGGACCAATGGATTAATAGTATCCCGTTTGCGGAATTAGCCTACAACAATAGTTACCAAGCTTCTATTGGCATGGCGCTATATGAAGCCTTGTATGGGCAGAAATGTCAAACATTACTGTATTGGAGATGGAGCAAAGACGGTCAGATCGATAAAGATTGGGGAATAAATATCCAAGAGATGGCTAATAAGGTTAAGCTGACACAAGGTAGACTAATGGCGGCTCAGAGTAGATAGAAAAGTTATGCGGATAATCACCGAAAAGAATTAGAGTTTGGAGTCGGTGATGAGGTATTTCTGAAATTAACCCCTAAGCGAGAGATTTTGAGACATCCGAATGGTGGAAAGCTTCGCCCTAGAAGAGACATCAATGACATGAAGGTATCTGCCATTGGAGGTCTAGGGCTTATTCGGTTCATTAATCCAATCCAAAAATTAAACAATGGAAGGGAACCCAAATATAGACGTTTAGAGTTTATAAAATTTAAACAGTGAAGCGTTTACTTGAACTCAATGAAGCTGCAAAACTGAATGAGTTTTTCATTCATAATTTTCAATTTAATTTAGAAAGTACAGCTCCATTTGCATACGTCCAAAAATAGAAAATAAAAAGGAAAGAAAGCTTTTGGATTTTAAAATTTTGTTGCCTAACCTAGTTCTCCAGTATAAAGAAAATTTGGCCAATATTTTCTTGAATTATTTCTTGGAGACGCCGGAGCAGCGTATCACTTCAAACAGCTTGGAGGATTCACGGTGCCAGATGTTTTTCCGAAAGCATTGACACACGATTCCTCTGCAGTTTCGCCATTGTAAGTTAGATATATGTCCTCCAACACTAACCCATTGCACGGTTTCTTAGGACTACATTCAAATTTCACTGCAACTCGTGTTGCCGATGATCCATGGATGTCATTATAAGTAACATTGCTAATTTGTATGTACGAAGGCTGCAAAACAAGAAGTCAAGAATGAGATAACGGAAACCATGATCTTATTTAGGGCATTCCCTGCTGCTTTATGATCTCAGGCATACCTGACCGTTGCTGCCTTCGCCTCCAGCACAGTAGTTTTGATCAATTATGATTGGATTTTGAACGTTGTTCATAGTGGCATGCTCAAAAGTAACACCTCTTACAAAGGAGTTGGTAGGTGTACCCAATGTTTTTCTCCTCGGGCCATTTTGTGTTCCGGAAAATGTAGAAGTTCTCACTGTCACAGTATGCACTCCATCTTCTTTCGGTTCCCTGCCGAGACCTCCAATGCTGTAGAAGAGTAGATAACTCGAATTAGTTTATAAAGAAACACCTAATACAAGGTTCAGTGTGATTTTACTGGTTTTAATCACCTAATGCCTTGTCCACGGCCACAAAAAACATTCTCTAACCACAAGTTGTTTGTGCCGGCGCCTACGGAAACACAATCATCTCCTGTGTTAATGTTAGTTCTGAAGATTGAAATAAAAGAAGAGCCCTGGATATGAATGCCGTCTGTGTTGGGGCTATTTCCAGCGGCCGAAATTGTTACCCTTTCAAGTTTTACGGTTTTGCAGTCGTAAATTTCCATATGAAACATTTGACTGTCCCGTGACGTGAGTGAAGTGATGTTGATGTCATTTGAGCTGTAAATTCCGATATTCTGAGTAGTTTTGATAGGAAGTAACCACCATGTATTAATAGCTATAACAAAATTCAGATGTAAAATCTATTAAGAGATTAGAAATTCAGTGTAGTTTTCTTCCTCCCCCCCCCACCCCACAAAAAAAGAAAAGAAAAAAAAGTTTTAATATTAAAAAAATTGATTTGAAAATTACATATCATTTCCGCCCACAAAAATTTAACATTTTTGCATTAACAAATAGTTAAAAATAACATGGATAAAAAAGTTTCATAAATTATTTTGGCATGCAAATTTTCATAATTTTTTTTTTCAAATTTTCAAAAATAACACACTTACCGTGGTGCCTATTGGACATTGTTTGTGAGAGTGCTTGCAGTCCCACAAACCTTCACCTTTGCCATCAAGAACACCACCTTGAATGGAAACTCCATCAACCCTATGAATCTGAATCCAACTTGCAACTCTTCCCAAAACGTTATAATCAGATGGAGCAACGAGGGTGCCCAAGATTTGAACTGTTATAGCATTATTTTTGCATGGTCCGGCAAACCGTGCTAAATGAAGAAGGAAGGTTACTGAAGGTACATATACCCCTGCTGGTTGGGAAGAGGAACAAGCTTTCGACCATGCAGCATGAAATGCAGATGATGATTCAGTGTTGCCTTTTGAATCTGCTCCGCAGTCAACAACATTATATGAAACAAATGACACAGAAATCTTGAAGAGAATGAAAAGAATTGAGAGCAAAAGAATTCTGAAACAAGTAATGAATGCCATTTCCCACTTCGAAAATGCTACAGAACTTCTTTTGTATCGTTCGTGAGAAGGTGAAGGGATTTGTATAGCATTTCGATGCCACATTGTGGACTTAATTGCTGCCCCTGGGATTGCTCTAATCCTGCAATTTATGCATTAATTTATTTTACAGAAATAAATTTTAGTGGGTGGGAGGGGGGGGGGGGATCAAAATCTAGTCTCACCAAATCAATAGTCAAACTGAAGTCTAAATGTGTATCCGACTGCTTGGATTACATACCTTGTACATTCTCTAATTCAAATTACATACCATTATAAAACTGTGAACCAAAGCTCAGATTGCACGCCCTTATTATTAGTATTGTCATTTTTCCGATATAATATACTTTTTATATCCGAATTTCAATATCATTTTTATTTAGTAATATGTAAAACTGAATGTTCATTTTCCTAAAATAGATATATTTCTTCTTTGAATTTCCATAACTCACTTCCTCTATTAAAGGTATACAAGCTCCATTAACTGACAGGAATAATATATTTTCTATTTGGATCTAATTATCTAAATATGAATATCTATTATCCTAAATTTAAAATATATTTTCACTTGAAATTTTCGCGATTGAGTCACTAGGGTGGCAATTTCCCTTAAGTCGGGAACCGACCAACCCCAACTGTATTGGGCCATCAAAATGCCAACTTAGACAAGGATAGGAATGGGACCCGGTAGTAGATAGAGATTACATCGTTTTTTACTCGTCTTTATATGTTTTTTATTTTTTATTTTTATATTTATACATATTTATTTTATGTATATGTTTATCTATATATATATATATATATATATATATATATATATTAACGCATACAAAATTATTTCTATTTATTAAGCAATTTATTATTTCTATTTAAATGGTTAAATACTGTTAAAATTTCTAAAGAACATATATATTTTTTTAATATACTTTCAAAATTATTTCTAATGAATATATGATTAACATCTAATTCGAGAGAGAGGAAATATTTTTTAGGGTTAACTTAAATTAGTATAAAAGCATTTTATTTTGTATTTTCAAACTAAACAAAAGAAATAATTAATTGTGTAAAGCCAAATGGTCTTTATATTTGTCTTTTTAATTAATTTTGCAAGTCTTCTTAAATCTTGAATGAATGTAATTATGTTAGGAGATTTCCTTTTCAAAATTGTACACTATTTTAATATCATGTTATGTTTAATCACTATTAATATTGTATTTTGATATATTTTATTTGTTATTTGGAATTGTATTTTCAGATTTCATTATTTTATTGTAAATTTTTTGAATTTTCAAAATATAAATTTGTTGATTTCTTATAATATTAACTTTTTCTACTTATTTTTGTTTTTAGATGTTACTAGAATTTTTTTTCTTCCTATCTTAATCCATTGGGCTCCTACTTCCCCACTTGGGATGGATCGGGAAAGGGGATAATTTTGTCTCTAATGGGTTTGATGCCTGGAACAGAACTAGATATTACAAGGTGGGGCTGAAGTCGAGATTTCTACACTCCAACCCATCTCCGCCCAATTCCTATCCCTAACTAATGTTCTTTATTGAAGAGATACCATCTTCAGTTGGATATAGGGCTACTTCAACCATCCTTAGATTTTGTTAGGAATTTTAAATTCACAAATATTATTCATTTGCTGGAAATTACTATGGTATTAGGTTTCTACTAATTTTAAATTTTTTTTGGGACTCCAATTTAGACATGTTGACATTATGTTGTATTTGATATTCACTTTCATGATTTTTATGGTTTTTTGATAGTTCATCTAAATGTTTAGCTCTCAAAAAATTCCAATTTGTGAGATTTGATGCATTTATGGAAACCATGCCATTTGAAGTTGATATTAGGTTGAAATTACTTTGAAAATAGTACTGGAATGTTGAATTTTTATTGGAAATCTTGGTTCGCTAGATACCTCGCAATGATGAGAATAAGCTAGTTAACTTCGTTGAACAGTCGTTCGCGTATTTTTTTTGTTTAGTGGTTGACTCACTAGGAAATCACCATTTTTTCATTTACCCTGATTTTACTACTATTCAATTCAAAACATTATTCTCTTTCAAATTCAAAAAGGATTGAAGATGTGACTTCTATGACCACTATCAATTATGATCTATTTATTGAGATTTCAAGTGTGAGTTGTCCAAGTCAAAGAATCCTACATCGAAAAGGAGAAGGACAAGTAATCGACTTATAATGGGGAAGAATATAGGCATTATGCCTTATGGTTTTGGAGCAAAACGTGGTGTACAAGCCTATGAATTTATTTTGTATTTGGAAAATGTTCAAATTCTTCTAAGATTTTGAGTTATTCCAGTTCTAATCGATGGTATCAGAGCTAATGGTTCGACAGGGATTGGCATTGGCTTGTGGTTGATATTCCCATGGTTGCTGTCAAAAGAAGAACGGTTCACTTTTGCGGAGCCAAGATTTTAATCGGGGGAACTAAATTTTACTATGGCACATAAAAATTCTTTTAACATGATTTGTTATATATTATGTTAAGTATTTTATAAAAATATATATAAAAATGTGATATCTATTAATATGACCAAAGAACATATTTGGTCAAATTAAAAAAAAACTAATAAAAATGAATAATATACTTTTACATAAAATTATGCACATTTCTCTTTCAAAAAAATAAAATCATCAAGTAAGGAGTTTGAGTAAAAAATCTCAACAATTTCTCTTTTAATATAAACAATAAGATTATTCGCAAGAAAATCATCCTCCATTTTGTTGCGAAGTCTTGTGTAAGAGCAAGTGATACAATTTCATGGAGGTGGTGATGGAGTAGAATGTGACAAATGTCGCTGCTGGAGCACTCGCTTCAAACAATGCCGAAGAGAGGAAATAAAAGGCTTTAAATGGTCCTTCTTATCACATAGAGGAGGAGAAAGTCAAAGATTGTGGTTTATAGTTAATAGTCTAGCGGGTTCATTTGTACTGTTTAAAGATTATCTTGGATCATTACTTGGTGTCTAGGTCCATGGTTTGTAGTCGTTTTTTTTTTTTTTTTTCCTGTTAATGAGATCTCTGGTTTATCTTCCCCTATGCTAAAATTTCTCTAATAAGAAAAATCCACCTCTACTAATTTATCTATACAGCATAATTTCTTAGGAGGAAATAATGTCACTCTCTCTTTTTTCCTGCAAAAAAAAAAAAAAAAACCTACGTGCTTTTAAGTTAGGCCCAAAATATGTAGACTGTGAAACTAGATATATACTCATTTTAAAAAAGATAAAACTTTAAAATTTTTTAATTCAAAACTTAGGTAATAAAATTTTTATTTTATTTAGGTAGGTTACTTTTAAAATATTTTTTTTGGTTATTAGATCACTTAATAATTTTTATTTAAGAGCTAGTTTCATATTTTCAGCAGATAATAAATAATATCAACAATATATATATATACATATATATATATATATAATATGTTATAGATAGTGGTACTTCTTCATAAAAATCTTTGGAATCCCCTGCCCTAGTGTGGCTCCCCCACTGGGCAGGATATGTGTTTCTAGAGAATTGAACAAGCGTGGTACTAGTATAGTTCTTAGGTAGAGTTGTATTCGAATACAAACGAATAGAGTATCGCATTTTGAAGCTCAAATAAGAATATAAACAAACACTATTCGAATTCGTTCGTTTATTATTCGAGTTTGAGTTCGTTTGATTATTATTTAATAATATTCAAATTCATTGAAGTTCGAGTTTGAAAATTTCAATTAACGTTCGAGTTCGAAATGTTCAAGTCTGTTTATTTTATATTGGTTATTTTAAAAATTATAAAAATAATAATTCAAAAATTAAAAAAATAATTGAACTTTATAATATTAAATAAATATAATAAGATAATTTATCTTAATATTGTTATATAAGATTTATTAATTAGAATAAATCTTAATATTATAACATATAAATAAATCTAATATAATTCATTTTTAAAAACATATAATTCGAATATATTTGCAAACATGTTCAGATTCGTTAGTTTATTAATTGAACTTGATATTTCGTTCGAATTCATTCGCTTTCATTGAACACGAACAAGTTTTCGTTCACGAACATTCGATTAATTTACAACGCTATTCTTGGGGCAACAACATGTGTCCAATTTAAGTGAGTAGGCAGACTCGCCTGTGGCATTGTTGCTTGATGGGGCCATATTTAATAATATTTAATGTATAATTACAAAGGTCGTCACTAAACCATCATAATTTAGCTACGGATTAGTGATGCCTAGTGGAAATATAAAAAATATATTTTTTTAATTTCGAATTTTGGACTACCATAACTAATTAACTACAGCTTTCACTACAAAAAAAAAAAAAAAACACTATTTGCGACGGCCAAATCCGTAGCAAATCCGTCGCAAATCAAGTGTTGCGAGGGATTTGCGATGGATTAGGCCGTCGCAAATAAGAGCATCGCTATTTGCGACGGAAAACTAATTCCGTCGCAAATAGCGACACATTTGCGACGGCCAAATCTCTGGTCAACCAAATTACATTTTGCTACGGATTTGCAACGGATTATAAAAGCCGTCGCAAATCCGTATCAAGTTGCTACGGATTTGCGACGAAATAATTGGAAAAAAATAAAACGTGGAAAAAATCCGTCGCAAATCCGTAGCAAATTGCTACGGATTTGCGCAAAACGTGGAAAAAAATCCGTCGCAAATCCGTAGCAAATTGCTACGAATTTGCTACGGAATAATTGTAATTTCAAAAAAATTAAAAAATCCGTAGCAAATCTGTAGCAAATTGCTACGGATTTGCTACGAAAAAATTACAATTTCAAGAATTAAAAAAATCCGTAGCATCCGTAGCAATTTGCTACGGATTTGCTACGGAAAAATTACAATTTCAAAAAAATTAAAAAATCCATAGCAAATCCGTAGCAAATTGCTACGAATTTGCTACGAAAAAATATGAATTTCAAAAAAATTAAAAAATTCGTAGCAAATCCGTCGCAAATCAAGTGTTGTGACGGATTTGCTACGGATTAGGCCGTCGCAAATAAGAGCATCGCTATTTGCGACGGAAAACTAATTCCGTCGCAAATAGCAACACATTTGCAACGGCCAAATCTCTGGTCAACCAAAATACATTTTGCTACGGATTTGTGATGGATTATAAAAGCCGTCGCAAATCCGTATCAAGTTGCTACGGATTTGCGACGAAATAATTGGAAAAAAATAAAACGTGGAAAAAAATCCACGCAAACCGTAGCAAATTGTTACGGATTTGCTACGGAAAAATTACAATTTCAAAAAAATTAAAAAATCCGTAGCAAATTGCTACGGATTTGCTACGAAAAAATATGAATTTCAAAAAATTAAAAAAATTCATCGCAAATCCGTAGCAAATTGCTATGGATTAATTGAAATTTCAAAAAAATTAATAAATCCGTAGCAAATCCGTAGAATTTGCTACGGATTTGCTACTGAAAAATATGAATTTCAAGAATTAAAAAAAAATCCGTAGCATCCGTAGCAATTTGCTACGGATTTGCTACGGAAAAATTACAATTTCAAAAAAATTAAAAAATCCGTAGCAAATTGCTACGGATTTGCTATGGAAAAATATGAATTTCAAAGAATTAAAAAAATCCGTCGCAAATCCGTAGCAAATTGCTACGGATTAATTGCAATTTCAAAAAAATTAATAAATCCGTAGAAAATCCGTAGCAATTTGCTACGGATTTGCTACGGAAAAATATGAATTTCAAAAAAATTAAAAAATTCGTAGCAAATCCGTCGCAAATCAAGTGTTGCGACGGATTTGCGACGGATTAGGTCGTCGCAAATAAGAGCATCGCTATTTGCGACGGAAAACTAATTCCGTCGCAAATAGCAACACATTTCCGACGGCCAAATCTCTGGTCAACCAAAATACATTTTGCTACGGATTTGCGATGGATTATAAAAGCCATCGCAAATCCGTATCAAGTTGCTACGGATTTGCGACGAAATAATTGGAAAAAAATAAAACGTGGAAAAAAATCCATGCAAATCCGTAGCAAATTGCTACGGATTTGCTACGGAAAAATTACAATTTCAAAAAAATTAAAAAATCCGTAGCAAATTGCTATGGATTTGCTACGAAAAAAATATGAATTTCAAAGAATTAAAAAAATCCGTCGCAAATCCGTAGCAAATTGCTACGGATTAATTGAAATTTCAAAAAAATTAATAAATCCGTAGCAATTTGCTACGGATTTGCTACTGAAAAATATGAATTTCAAGAATTAAAAAAAAAAAATCCGTAGCAAATCCGTCACAATTTGCTACGGATTTGCTACGGAAAAATTACAATTTCAAAAAAATTAAAAAATTCGTAGCAAATCCGTAGCAAATTGCTACGGATTTGCTACGGATTAATTGCAATTTCAAAAAAATTAATAAATCCGTAGCAATTTGCTACGGATTTGCTACGGAAAAATATGAATTTCAAAAATAAAAAAATCCGTCGCAAATCTGTAGCAAATTGCTACGGATTTGCTACAGATTAATTGTACTTTCAAAAAAAAATAAAAAAAATCCGTCGCAAATCCGTAGCAACTTGTGACAAATATTTGTCTAAATTAATTTTAGAAAACCTGTGACAAATATTTAAACAATTTTTCTCATAAATATCAAATCTGTAATGTGAAACTAATAAAACAAATAAAAATTTGAAACTAATAATAAATTGCATGCCAAATCATAAAGTAAAACTACAATAATCCAAATATGTATATACACATAAGTATCACAATAGATAAATAATGTTCAAAATACAATCATGTAGCTAAAGGATTTCGAGCACTAACTAAAGGAGGAGCGGGAGGACCATCAAACCCAGTACTAGGACCGGGGTGATGATAAGGTGGGGAAACAAATAAATCATTGTTCTCGTCCTCGTCCTCATCCTCATCCATGTCCTCATCCTCAAATACCGAAGACAGCTGTGGCATAACAACCCCCATCTTCTCGGACATAACTGCCATCCAAGAAGTGATTCCCGCAACTTTATGTTCAAAATTCTTCTTAATCCTATTCTCACGACGCTTGTACTTGTCCTCGCGACTCCTCTCTCGATGCCTCCATCGATCCTCAACCTCCTGAATCCTCTGCTGAACCCTAGTCTCAACTATCTGGTCAACATCAACAGGAGTGGATGAAGATGATCCTAATAAATGAGACGCATGCATCTGCTCCCTAATGCGAGTAGCCTCTGATCCCAACCCGTAGACACAACCCCTGTTGAATCCGCCAGCTGCCTCAATGATAATGGCCTTGTCATTTGGCATAGCAATAGAGTCGACGGACCCGCTAGACTCCATTTGAGAGTAGCACTCCTTGGTGACATTTGTCGTCTCTTGAAATAACATGAGTTTATAAAAATTAAAAGAAGACCTATTACAATAAGTAATGTAAGAAAAAATTATTTTTACCAATATCTTCTGCGGACGCTCACCCACAAACTGACCCTGTCTTTCTCCGTTTTGGAACATATGTAGTTTTTTGAACATGTCCAGATAGCTAAATGTGTCCCCTTCGCGTATCCTCTGTAGTTTAATTAATAGAAAAGAATATTATTTCGAATGCAAGTGCATGATTCTGACAATTTTGAAATATGCAAAAGTTAATAAAATTAAATTTACCATGCGTTCCTTGTTCTCAATGAAAGAGATGGAACCTCCTGTGTGAGTGACACCGGTACGAGACCGATTTTGCCTTGTAGACTGCACGATTCGTTGATATTTGGGATCCAACCAATGTTTGTTCATCTCTGACCAATGAGTTGGATCAATCCAATTTGGACATGAATTAGCAGGCGTGCTCTTTCGGGTCTTCGACAAAGTATCAGAAAACCTTTTTGCACACTTTCTTTCCCAATTTTTCCGTATCTGGGGACCATGCTCAGGAGCCCAACGAAATAACTTCTGCAAATATAGTAAACCATCGCCGTTAAAGTTTAAATTAACAGTTTAAAGTAAATTTGTTTGCAAATACAACAAATGACACCTGAGCATATAAGCTTCAATAACATATACATGAGATTAAAATTGTAAGAAAGTAAAAGAAACATACTCCCCGCTCCTCGAACCACATGTCCCGAACGTATATCGGGACATGTGAGTATGTAGCGTACGAACCATTGAATTATTTCTTGAATATGCCTTGAATCTCTCTCACACATTTATCTGAACCAGCAAACCTATTTTGTATAACCAGAAAGGAAAGTAATATGATTATTAAATAAGATATGCTGAATTGGAAATCAATCAATAATTATGAATTACACACCCTTCTCCTCGAGGAATAATCATAGGTCGGCCGTCTGTGGCCTGTGATCCAATATGGTGCGATGCAGAAGTAGGAGCGTCTGCTGGAGAGGCACCTCTTGATTGTGAAGGTGAACCAGAAATCGATCGTGGTACGGAGAGGCGCCGTGCGTGTGATGGTGATGTGGTGTCAGGAGGATAGATATGTTGGTCTGTTCCAGCACCTCTAGAAGACTGTCCATCGCCAGACATCCTAATTTTGAACTAAATTTAATTAAATTTCAAACATATTTGTAATATATATGTAGAAAAAGTTATAAATGAAAATTTATAAAAAAATTTGACAGAGTCTCCCCTATAAAATGGTCATTGTCCAGGCATTAATGCCACATTCAAACATATTCCAAGTATCATCAACACATCAAACACACAAAACATTTACAACAAAACCTGTATCCATTGAACCCATTCTCCATAAAAAAAAAAAAAAATTAACTGCCAATAGATAAACTGGAATATGTAGAAACTTTAGCATTTATACAACTTGAGAAAGAAAAGGTTTGTTATTTTTATTTTCTTTCAAAATGGCTTCATTCTTACACATAAGTCTGTAACCTTTTCCAATCATTTTGAAGGGCGAGTGCATGATTCTTTCTTTGTCAATGGATCAAAGCCATCAGATAACGAAATGTGTGTTCTTTTATACAGCTTTTATACAGCTTTTATATCCTAACAAAGAAGACATCTATAATAAAAAGTCAATGTCAACAACATCAATTAACTTAAGGGTAATCTCCCATTACCCAGGAGGAGTGATCACCCATCACTCACGGGGAATGATCACCCATCATCCACGGGGAGTGATCACCCATCACTCACGGGGAATGATCACCCATCATTCACGGGGAGTGATCACCCATCACTCACAGGGATCCAGTCCATATATTAGACAAAAAAATATACCTTTGAAAAATCAAAGAACACCTGTTGAGCTGAAAATAGTTAGCATTGACTCATGCTTAACTGTATTTTTTTTTTTTATAAAAAAGTTTACCTGTGTAAAGGCAAAGAACACCTGTGGAAAAGAAAATAGTTAGAGTCTCCCCTAACACTTAACTGTATTTCTTTTTTTAAAAAAAAGGAAGCATACCTATGGAAATGCAAAGAACACCTGTGGAAAAGAAAATAATTAGCATTGACTCGTACTTAACTATATTTAAGCTAACAAAAAGGACAAAAAATGGTATAATAATTGATCATCCAATAAATTAGTAAAACTTGAAATTTTAACATAAATTGTTGATCAACCATATAAGCAACCATCATGAATTATTTAAACTTTACATCACAAACGTATTAGAAATGTACTTTAATCACTCGAGTCATCCTCTGATATATATTCTTCTTCTTCCATCTCTGTTGTGCTATCTGTATTCCAGTTACCTTTGTCTTCGTCTTCATCCTCATCTTCGAGTTCATTTGTATCCCTAAGTAATCATTCTTCTTGAACATCCAACAAATCACTTGTGCCCGTTTCATGAGGTAAGGGACCAAGATTAACAACTAAGGAAATACTCATTGCATTGGGAATATCCACCTCTTCTTGGTGAGCTTTATCAATCACAGGTGCATCAATCACATGTCGAGCTTTTACTTTACACACAGCTAACCAGTCGGATCTTGGTCTTTTGCATCCTGGATATGAGGCATAGTATACCTGAGATGCCTATTGAGCTAATACAAACGGATCATATTTTGGATAGCTCCTCTTGCAATTAATATCAACAATCTTATACTCCTTATGTATTCTAACATCGCGATTTGCTGTTTGATCAAACCAATCACATTTAAAAAGGACAACTTTTTGTGATGGATTACCAGGAAACTCTACTTCAACAATCTCTTTAAGAACCCCATAATAATCACTCACTACTAAGTCCTTTTCACCCCCCTTAACACAAACTCCAAAATTCACTGTTTTCTTTCATTTGGCGTGTTCGTGGGTGTGAAATCTGTAGCCATTAATAATGTACCCAGTATATGTTTTTACTTTTCTCGAAGGTCCCCAAGCAAGATTCTTCAAACATATATTTGACACATGGCTTTGTGGATCGTTCACCTATAAAGCATATGAAATGTTCAGGTGGGCATACATTAACTAACAACATATGTTCACGTGTAAAGAAATTTAACTGATTAAAGAAGATCATACATAATCTATAAACCATCCTGTGAACTCACTTTCTATCCTTCTTTCTACATCGAATTCTGAAATGTTTGGGATTGAAGATTGTAAACGAGATGTGAACTCACTGTAGAGAATAAAATGTCACAATTAGCAATGGATCTTATTTCTAATATCAACCAAAGGGGCAAGCATCTCACCTAATATATGGTTGGACCTCTTCACAGTTAAGTAATATATAATTTCTTGCCACTTTGTATTCTTCATGAGAGAGGAATCGAGTTTGAATCTTTCCTAAGATCTTCCCATAAATATTGCATATTGACAATGAAGCTTCATCTACTTCACGCCCGACTACACCTTCATCATTGCGAGCCATGGATACATGCTTTGTTCGCACATGTGCCTCAAAATAATAGGAGAAGAATGTAGATGTTTCATCAACAAGATAGGCATTGCAAATTGACCCTTCTACTCGTGCCTTGTTTTTACCTTTAACTTTAAACGAAACAAGAACCTGGCATAATTCAAAGTATGATAATAAGTATTATGCAATGACTACAGCTAGCTGTAGCAAAATTTTGATAATGACAACTACCTCTCAAAAGGATATATCCATCTATATTGTACAGGACCACAAACCCTTGCTTCGTAAGGCAAATGAACCAAGAGATGTTCCATAACATCGAAAAAACCTGGAGGAAAAATCTTCTCTAGCTTACATAGAAGAGCCGGTATCTCTTGCTCCAACTTCATCATATAAGATACAGATAATTTAGGAGCACAAATGTCTTGAAAAAACAGACTTAATTCTGTCAAAGTTCCCCAAACATTAACTGGAAGGAATTCTCTAAAGGCAATCGGAAGTAATCTTTCCATGAAGATATGACAATTATGGCTTTTCATGCCGGACAGCTTCAGTTCATTAAAATCAACACATCTACAAAGATTCGATGCGTATCCATCTGGAAGAGTTAATCCTTTCAACCACTGAAGCAACATTTTCTTTTGTTCTACTGTCAACGTGTAACATGCCTTAGGTATTGCTATCCTCCCTTCTCCGACATTACACACATGTAGTTCTGGCCTAGTGCAATATACTTCAACGTCACGATGGGCCTTCAGATTGTCTTTAGTCTTGCCCTTCACATCCATAACTGTATTGAAGACATTATCGAACACATTCTTTTCATTATGCATTACGTCAACATTATGACGAACCAAATGCGTTCGCCAATAGGGCAAATCCCAAAAAATACTCTGTTTAGCCCAATTATGACTCACATATCTACCTTCCGATCTCCCAAGTTCTCTTCCCGACTCTGTTATTTTCGAATACTGACAAACACTGCTCCACAAGTCATCCCCAGTGGGACGTAGAATAGGTTGGAACATATCAGAGCCCTTATCTCTCTTAAATGATGTTGTATCCCGTCGAAATGGGTGATCCATGGGTAAGAAGCGACGGTGGCGAGTCAAACCATGAGTGTTTACCACCATGTTGTAGATGAAAAGACTTTGACCTCTCCATACAATATGGACACGCTAATCTTCCAGTTGTGCTCCATCCACTCATCATTCCATAGGCGGGAAAGTCGTTAATAGTCCACATTAGTGCGACACGCATACGGAAGTTTTGTTTCTTTGCTATGTCATATGTAGCAACACCTTCAGTCCACAAATGATTCAATTCTTCTATTAATGGTTGAAGATAAACATCAATTTTATGTTTCGGATTCTTTGGTCCCGGTACAATGATTGTTAAAAACATCACAGGATCTTTCATGCATAACCATGGTGGAAGGTTATAAGGAGTGACAATAACTGGCCAACATGAATACTGCTTTCCTGACATGCCAAACGGCGAGAAACCATCAGTACAAAGTCCCAATCTTACATTCCGAACTTCCTTTGCAAAATCTGGATGAATCCGGTCAAAGTGCTGCCAAGCCTCACCATCTCTCGGATGGCTCATGTTTCCATCTTCGACCTTAGCCTTTGCATGCCAACTCATGTGTTCAGCTGTAGTTTTAGATGCATACAACCTCTGCAGCCTTGGTGTAATCGGAAAGTAGTACATTTTTTTCATAGGGATCTCGAGCCTAACCCTTCTTTTTTTTCAGCATTTTCTAGGCATGTACCGAGCATGTCTGCAAAATTTGCATTCTTTCAAATTGATATCATCCTTCCAATAAAGCATGCATCCATTACTGCATACATCTATCTTTTGAACAGGCAACCCCAACCCAGATACTAACTTCTTCATTTGATAAAAGTCATCAGGTATCTTGTTGCTACTTGGGACCACCTCTTTCATAAGCTGCACAACTTGGTTAAAAGCTTTATCAGATACGTTATTTTTAGACTTAACATTTAATAGCATTGAAACTAACGAAAGCACCGAGTGGTTCGTACACCCTTCCCATATGGGAGTGTCTACTGCCCCCAGCATATCATAAAACTTCTGCGCTTCCGCGTTAGGAGGTTCTTCAACTTGCTCATCCGACGGTCTTTCCAAATTAAAATTAGGGCCCACCGCATCAATGATCATTTCCAGATACGGATTTCTAGAACCTGAATCAGCTTGAGCTGTACTAGATGTTGAGGTAGCCATGCTTTGATTTACATAGTAAGGTTCACCGTGACAAATCCACCAATGGTAATTTCTAACAAACCCATATCTATACAAATGGATCTCAACTTGGTCCGGAGAGTCACATTTCATGTTCTTGCATTTTGTGCAAGTTCATCTGATTTTACCAGACGTAGAATTCGATAAAGCGAACGCAATAAATCCCTGTACCCCCTGCTCAAATTCAGTAGTAAACCCTTTATCGGGCAACCACCTTCTATACATCCAACCGCGATCTTCCATCTATATATTCAACATATATTATGCAATAAAGAGGTTTAACTGTGAGTTTATGCTTGTACGCAATAAAAGGTTTAGGAAAGCTTAAGGGTAATCATCTTCATGTTACTATAAACAACAATTATAAATACATGAATAGCCAACTACATGTTTCATGAAATACTTTTTTAGTAATTTATATATACTTCTTTATCGTGTATCATACGTGGGCTTGTGATGGTGAACCATCGTCACAAAACACTAATCGGTTTCCCAATCATGTTTATATAGACACCAATATACTTAGCACAGAATTAAAATTATTAACTTCTCTTACAATACCTCAATAAGCAACTAGATTTAAACCATGAAGCATCAACCAACTCAGCCACCAACTAACAATCAAAATTAATGTTAAACCAACAACCATAAACACAACCACCAGTGCAAAATTCATTAGGAATTTCGGCAGAGTTTCCCCTATATACTGGACGTTTCTAGGCACCAAGCCACCACAAAATCAACAACATTGAAAAAAAAATATTAACTGTCAAAACAATTATTCAATATGACTAATGTAAGGGTAATCACCCATTACCCATGGGGAATGATCACCCATCACTCACGAGGAATGATAACCCATCACTCACGGGGATCCATTCATATAAGTTAAAAAAAAAGAAAAAGAAAAAAAGATGCAATTGGTATTTGTTGGTAGCCAACTTATCATTAAAAAATAGTAAGTACTAATTATTGACGTGCAGTATACTACTAAACGTTAAATAGTAATTATTATCAAACAATTTTATATTAAAAAATAATGTTATAAAAAAATATTAGTAGTAATGCTAATATAATATTGAAAATAATTTTCCCCCCTAATATAATATTAGTAGTAATGCTAATATACTATTGAAAATAATTTTTTGCCCCCCTAATATAATATTAGTAATAATACTAATATAATATTGAAAATAATTCTTTGCCCCCCTAATATTTAATAAATAGCAATTCCAATAAACAATCAATAATAATATTAGATAAACATATGAATAAAAGTATTAATATTATGGAATAGCAGTTTTAATAGTCAACAAGTAATAAGAACTAATAATTGTCATACTAGTAACTACTATTAATAGTGAGCATAGTAGTTAACATTTAAGCAATTCACTACACATCACATACCACATAGCAAATTCACTGCTAAGCACATAAACATCTCACATATCACGTTGAACTACTTATTATACCAAATATATCTCCACATTACAATTTTTATCCCATCCTTGTACGGAAACAAACCAATGTAATATATTCTTCCATTCTCCATCACAAAATATCACCTGCTACTACCGTTCTCAAAATGAAAAATGATGTAAGAGTTTAAAAAAAGAATGATATTTACTTATTTTGGAGACTGATGTTGAGTGATGACTAAGCCCTCTGATATGCTTTGATGATTCAACCTTAGTCTCCCCTGGTTGAATTTCTTGAATTCTACAATTCGTGGAGAATGCTCTGAATTTGGAGTGTGAAGGAGCAGGTTTTAAGTGTTTTGGGTAGAAATTGAACAATAATATAGGAGAAGGGGGATTGTACGTAGATGGGGGGGGGGGAGGACGGAGAAGGGGGCTGGGGGTGGTTGGCGAGAAGGCGGAGAGGGGCGGGGGGAGAAGGGGGGATAGCCTCGGGGGAGGGGGGACTCGTGGGGGCGAGAGGGGGGGTAGCCGAGGGGGAGGGGTGGAGCTGCGGGGGGCAGAGGGGGGAGAGCCCCTGCGGGGGGAGGGCGAGGTGGGGGGGAGGGGACGGCAGCGGGGGGCAGGGGGGAGAGTCGGGGGGAGGGGGGGAGAGTCGGGGGAGGGGGAGAGCCGACGCTGCAAGGGGGAGGTGGCGGGAGGGGGTGGCGGCAGGAAGAGAAACGGCGCGACAAGGTGGAGGGGGGAAGCTCGGTGAAATTGCAGATCTGGTAGCGCGGGAGGCGGGTAAGGGGGGAAGAAGGAGGGAGCTAGAGGGAAGAAGAAAAGTGGTTGTTCAAAAATTTTTTATTTTTTTTAGGTAGATTATTTTAAACAAATTGGAAAAAAGATTCAAAAAAAATGTCATGAATTTATCAGAAATGAATTGTAATTTTGTGATTTCGTGACAAATAATCACAGATTAACCACGGAATACACAACAAAAATTTGTATATTTATATTCACTATAAAACTATATTATTCAAAAATAAAAAAAAAATTTATATATTTATATACTATCTTTTTTATTAAATTATTTTTACATATATATATATATATGTATATAAATATATGCATAAATTCATATACAATATAACCTAAATATATATACACACACACACACACACACACACACATATATATATATATATATATATATATATATACATACATATTTTATACATAGACACACACACATACCATATATATTAAAGTACATATACACACACAATCATAAGCACACACACACACACACACACACACACACACACACATATATATATATATATATTCATATTATATATTTATATATACACACAAGCATTTATTTATATTTATAGATACACACACATATCATATACATATGTAAATACATATACATATACAAACATAATCACAAATATATATATATATATATAGACATATTCATATACATACATATATATTCATATATATATATATATATATTCATATATATATATATATATTCATATATATATATATTCATATATATATATATATATGTATATATATTAATGAAGTTTTCTTAATAATTAATGAAACTCCTTATTACTCAATTTATAAAATTATCTATAAAGAACATGTAAGAATATTTTATACAATAAACAATATTAGTAAGAAAATCATGGACATATTCTATGATAATAACACTCATGTGTATATAGTATACAAAATTGTACAAAAAAAGCCTTAATAAGTAACTTTAAATATTTTAGATTAAAATTATTTACAACGATAATTTTTTTTTAAACTTCATTCTATAAAAAACATCAATCCGTCGTAACTTTAAAGAAAACACCAATCAGTCACAAATCCGTCGCAAATTCATAGCAATTTTGCGACGGATTTCTAAAAATAAAAAATAAATTAATTTTTTTAAAATTAAAAAAAAAATCCGTCGCAAAATTGCTACGGATTTGAGACGGAATAAATCCGTAGAAAATTTTGCTACGGATTTCTAAAAATAAAAAATAAATTAATTTTCTTAAAATTAAAAAAAATCCATCGCAAATTTGCTACGGATTTGAGACGGAATAAGTCCGTAGCAAATTTTGCTACGGATTAGCAACGGATTTCTAAAAATAAAAAATAAATTAATTTTCTTTAAATTAAAAAAAAAATCCGTTGCAAATCCGTCGCAATTTTGCTATGGATTTGCAACGGATTTCTAAAATTAAAAAATAAATTAATTTTCTTAAAATTCAAAAAAAAAAGCCGTCGAAAATCCATAGCAATTTTGCTACGTATTTGCGACGGAAGTAAATCCGTCTCAATTTTTCTGCGACGGATTTGCTAGAGCATTTTTTGAAATTTTTTCTACAATTTTTTATTAAAAAATTAATTTCCGTTGCTAATTTTGCGACGGTCGGTCAACTACATCCCTTTTTCCTTTTTTCCGTCGGTGAGCCGTCGCAAATTTGCAACGGATTTTGGCTGTCGCAAAAATCCGTCGCAATTTGCTAACTTTCTTGTAGTGTTTATGACGATGTTATAATTAATTAGTATTAATGTATAATTAGAAAGACCATCACTAAACCTTCACAATTTAACTATAGATTAGCGACTGCTCGTTGAAAAAAAAAATGTATTTTGGGTTGCCTTTGTTAATTAGCAATGGCATTGCGATGGCTGATCAACGCTTCATCATTGTTTGTTACTGTAGCTGTGGTGTCACAAATTCGCTAGTTTGAATTTTTCTTGTAGTGTGAGAAAATTGAAATATAAATACTGAAATCTAAATATTTAAATAATAGATTCTAAAAATTGAAGTTTGAAGACAGAATTTTGAAATATGAATTAATTATAATTTATTTTTATACTATATTTTATTATAATATATATTACATATATAAATATTAATAACTAGATGATTATTTAACATATTCAGACTTTAGAGTTAAGTAACTTCCAATTCACTTAAATTTGTAACAGGATTTTCAATACATCATAATCAAGTAAGTGATAATAAAAATTTGTAATCATACATATTTAATTATTTAATCACTTAATATTATCCGTTTTTAACGGACTTAATAAAATAAGTACTTAATTAATTAATTTTAAGTGTTTAATTGAGTTACCAACTATATCCCAAATACACTGTAGTGGCTACTTTAATGTTAAAAAAAAAAAAAAAAGGCTTCTACTAAAGAAGTTGCAAGCCTAAACCCACCGCATCTTTCAAGATGTTAGGAATGACATCTTCAGCTACATTGATTGTTCTGTCTTCTGGGCATCAATCTTGATCTTTTACTCAATGCTAAAAGCACATGTCTCAAATGGGGCATTCCAACATAATAACTCCCACTATGTGTTATAACATATTTTGTCAAGCTTAGACTCCATACCAGGTCGACGGTATCGGGTAGAAACAGATAGGGAATCGGATGATGTAGAAGGGACTCATCCTTTGGGAGGGGGTGGGAAGGGGGTGGAAAATTACGACCTTCGAAAGGAAAAGGCATCCAAATGAGTGATATATCAATAGGACCTTGGTGAGGGAAGGGACTATAATATTTAAAAAAATTTTGGGGGGGCAAAAAGTAAATTTTAAATGGACTTTTAAAAAAAATTAATTTTTAAAAGTAAAATAAAAAAAATTAAAAATTTTCAGGGGTGGGCACCACCCTTGCCACCCCCGATCCGTTTCTGACTCACACTTGTGTGGAGAGGGGGTGTGGGGGGATTTTTTTTTTCTTTTTTGCAATAAGGTTTTGCGTTAAAAATATACTGTTGAAGTTCATGAATTTGCATAGTTTTGGAGCAGCTTCGGTTCTACAACTATCAAATGTTGGGTCCTATATGCATTCATTTATTTTACTGAACTAAGATTTTTTTTTCTCCCCTCAAACCGTAGTCTTACCAACAATGGTCAAATAGAAATCTAAATGTATACCCAATGTCAAACTATGGACCAAATCTTAGATTACATACTGTTGACATCCGTTTTAATCAAATCGATGCAACGGTAACATGGAGCCGATGCCAATAGGAAAGTTTCTTTGAGCCAACAAAGACATCAATTATTTTGCAGCCGATGTCCTCAGTCAACATCGGAACCAAAAAGCCACTGGGTCATTAGACATATTTCCCTACGTCTCGGCATAAACAACTGACCATGATCCACGACCGCTAAGGCTTAACCACTAACCAAAGTTTGCTTCACGATCGGATAGTGGATTTTATAAGGATGGCATGTATAAAATGGGAAGAGAGTTTCAGCTGAAGGGAATCATCCAAGAACACCACTCAAAAGTCCAATTTTCCTCTCAACATTTATGTGTTTTCTTTACTACTTTGTTTATTTTAGGATTCTTATTATTTCCAGTTCTATTTTCTATTGTTTAAAATCTAATTATCCACAAGTTTATCATCTTTACAGTCATTCAACATACGTCCCTTTTTGAATTTGTTTTACTCTGTGTGCAATTTATTTGCCTTCTTGGACCCTTTTTATAGTTAGTCCAATGAACCATCATCCTTTAAAAGATCCGATTCCCACATTGTTTCCCTCAACAAATTGTTTATATTCATCAGAAGAGTAGCTAATCTCTGATTTTATTGGCTCCTCTTTTTTACAACAACATAGATTGGCACGCCTGGTGGGACCCAAGGTCATTGTTGCATGCAATTACATTCAGGTCACTTGATGTCGAGCAATCCACAATAGCTTCTTATGGTGGACTCATCCGACGACCTCTAGTTCATGGTTTTCGGGGGATTTTTCACCCAGTAGCCAATACTTCATGTAACACTCAGGCTCTTCCCCCCAAGGAAGGGTATCAGTCCTTTTCACCATCTCAGGTGTCCTAGTTGACACCCACTTCTTTAACTTCAATACGACATGCTTTAGAGACGTGTGTAGGTGAACTTATGTAAGGTCTCATTCTCTAGTTTGCCATAGTATTTTGACCTTTACTCCAAAATGAGGTCCACCATTTCGCACAGAAATAGAGTGCGCATGGGGTATCCCAACCAATTGGATATCCTACTCCTACGACGGTAATGCATAATCTTATGGGTCGATTTAATTGTTACGCATAGAGGCATCGTTCCCAGTGTCCGGAGGGCATCAAGGTGTTTCGGGGATAGCTGTTCTAAATGTTATTCCCACAAAACCTTTTCCAAGAAGGGCCACCTACCCAATGACTTGGGTCCAACCACTATTCGATTTAGAAGCAGCATTCAGTAGGAGTGTTCTTCCTCCCTTTGGAGGGCAACAAAGTTATCCTACTGCTTTTCCCCCTGTGTATCCTACAATAATGGTAGTTTAGTCGTCGCAAGGAGTAGGATACACTGAGATGGCTCCATTTCCAAGCCAAGGTCATTGGCCAGTTATGCTGAATCTATTGATGCAACCTCAGCAGCCAGCTCAATCAATCAATGTTAGCGTGATGATAGAAACTTTACAACGGCAGGCCAGAAACCGACCAGTTTATCAGAAGCCATACCCCGAGTGGGTGGATACCATGGCGGTGCTCCCTTAGGGGTTTAATTTTCCTGAGTTCACCACATTCTCTAGAGATGACAATAAATTAACTATAGAACATATTAGGAGATTCACGGCCAATGTGGAGAGTTCGGGGATAGCGATTGGTAAAAGTTACTGTTGTTTTCTTTGTCTTTGACATGAGCGGCGTTAACATGGAATGCAAATTTGGCCCCCAGCTCTATATGCTCTTGGGCAGATATGGAACGAGTCTTCCATCAACGGTTTTTCAAACCAACACAAGAGGTTTCTGTGGCAGATCTTCTGGTGATGAAGCAAAAACCAACCGAAAGCATAGCAAAATTTATTGAGTGCTTCCATCAATTTAAAGCCACTTGCACCACACAGTTGCCAGAGATAGAATGTGCAAGGATTGCCATCAGCAGGATGCACTCGCAGCTCAAGAAACGTCTCATTCTTTAGGACTTTTCCAATTTTTCCCGCTTACTCTCCCAAGTTGTCAGAATATAAGAAATGATCAAGGAAAAAGAGAAGAGGCATTCTGTTAAGTTCTCTTATGGGCAAACGATGATATTAGTAGTTGATGATACTGTTGAAGATGAAGAAGAACAATTGATGGAGGTAATGGCAGCAAAGCTAGTGAAAGGTTCTTCCTATACTTATCCCTTTCTAAAGCCTGGCAAAGGAAAAGAAGAGGCTTCTTCAGTGGGTCCATCTACCTACACATTCGAAGTGTCAAAGACTCATCAGATTTTTTATCAACTAGTCACGGATAAACAAACGTTTGCCTTTCGGACACAAGATTCCAAGCCCTGAAGAATTAAAGGAGAAGAAGTACTGTAAGCGGCACAATTCATTCTCACATAACACAAATAGTTGTGTTGTTTTCAGGAACATAATTCAGAGGGCCATACAGGATGGAAAACTAAGGTTTGACGATAGAAGAGAAGAAACCTTAGTAGACACAGATTCTTTCCCAGTGGCATGTACGCTCACGCTATAAGTAGGTAAGGAGGAGGAAATGAGGAAACTAATAGGCCCACCCAAAAACAAACCAAAAGAGAAGGAACAACTTAGTTTATCAGAGAAGAAAGGAGAAAAGTTCTAAAGGTTGGATGGTCAACCATCGGTTTTTACACGTCTCTCTATCCCATCTCTTGTAGCTCATTCCATGGCAAAGAAGAGAAGTTCACAATGCAGGTACCCCATGAGAAGCTATTTTTACCAGGTCAATGTTCTCGTCCTACAAGGACTTAGAAGCGTCAAGAAAAAAGAAAGCAGGCCCAGCAAATATAGCTTTTAGATGCTTGGGTCTCCAAAAAGATGCACCCTGATGGCAGCCAGAACATGCCTAGCATCCTTACATCAAAGTTCTGGGTGACCACCCAACAAGGAGTGGTAGATGAGGATTTCCATGCCATAGAAGAAGCTGCCATTAAGTTAATTGAGTTCAAAATCCCATTAGAAGGAATGTTCTTCCCATTCCCAATGGCAAAAAACACTAATCACCTCAGGCTATTGTACATCAAGGCACATATCAATGGGAAGCCGTTCTTGTGGGTTTTTATTGATGGAAGGGCTGTGTTAAACTTAATGCCTCTGGCGACGTTGAAACGTCTATGAAAAAACAAGTCTGACTTGTCCCCTACCAACATTCAAATGCTCAATTTTACTAGAGAAGCAGCTAATTTGGAAGGGGTCATTATTCTTGAAGTCACAGTCGAATCCAAAACTAGTAAGACAGTTTTCTTTATAATTGATGCACAACCTGCTTATTCTATTTTATTAGGGAGAGATTGGATCCATGCAAATCATTGTGTCCTCTCAATACTTCATAAAATGATGTTGATCTGAGATGGTGAACGGGTAGAACAGATCCTAGCCAATCCTAATCTATTTTCAGCAGGGGTGCATATGAACAAGGCTTTGTTTTACCATTCAACTTTCGATCCAAGACAGTATGCCAAATTCACCATGGCCCACAATCTAATTGCGACTGAAGATTTGGAGGGAAATGGTTTGAGGGCAGAAGATCCAAATGATCAGCGAGCACCTGGCTTCATTGCCTAAGACCCACTAACGAAAGTGAACATAGGAGGACCTAGGGAACATAAAACAGTAAAGATGAGTTTACATTTGACTGCCAGCCAACAAGATATATTGACAAAACTAATTTGAGAAATTTACATCCTTAAGTCAAGTACCAAACCGGGCCCAGTATTCCCATACTTAGGCAAGGATGGAGACAGACCAAGTCATAGAGACTAGGATTCTATTTTCTCTGACCTGCCCCGTCCATCGTTAATTTTTTAATTTTTTTTATACTTATTTAATAATATATATATATATATATATATACAAAAAAAGTACATATGAATATATTTTTAATTTTAAAAAAGTATTATTAATATAATTTATGAATATATTAGAAGCTGGACTGGAGTTGAGATTTCTAATCTCCTACCCACTCTTAATGAGTTGACATTCCAAATTGACGTTTTCTATATAAGAAATAAAAACTTCACTAACTCATAGATCTTACACTAATCTCTTTAATGAATAACGGTAAGGTGATAACTTATCCATAATTAAATACTCTTCAAAATATTAGTAACAAGTCAAAATGCATATTCAAATCTAAATGGAAGCAGTAAAAATGTTTACACTAGGTTCGCTGTCACCATATACGGACTCAGTTTAAAAGGTATGGCATTAACTAAATCCATATGTTTTTAAGATTGGTTTTCAAAGAGGCTGGCGATATTGCCAGTGCTGTTCTCCCACCAAAGCAACATTTTCTATATGATAATGTTGTCCTTAATATTCATAGTTTTACTTTTCTTCTCTTTATCAAACACTTTATTTTTGTACGAAAAATTCTGAAAACAAACCAATTAATCTAATCATATCTCTTCCAGAACTTTAGTATCATTCTTCTCGAATATCTTTGCCACGACACAGCTCCTCTCCCCATCTCTTCCTCGGATCTTTAGCGTCATCCCTCACTCATCCTATTTCTATTGCCATTACTACCTTCCTGTCTACCACACCCTTTTCTTTTCTCTTTTCATTAACAATATTGTTTTGTTAGTTTAATTCAATTACCCTATTGTAATGTGGTGGGGGTGCAGGGCAGGGTTGGGGTGGTAATGTTTGCTAATTTACCGCCACTGCTACGAAAGTATCAAAATCTGAAATTGGGATCAACATCCATTGGCCATGCAAATTTTGCCAGAAGAGACTTGCTAAAGATCTGCAAAAAATGAGCACAATATTAAAGCTACAACAAAGAGAATAAATCGAGGTAAACTTAAAAATGGGTGGTGTAAAAATGCATGGTTTTGTAATGACTCAGAAAAGGAACCAACCTTCTCAATGGGAACATCTTGGCGCTTACACTATGCAATTGTTATTCTATGATCAAGGTAATTGGTCTTTGATGTCCCTAATGCCACAGTTTTAACAAAAATTTCTTAAAAGGATAATATTGTCATTTAAATAGTAATTGCTCTTCTAGGAGGACTGCTTTGGCAATATCGCCAACCTTTCAAAGACTACTAACTCTGATAGTTAAACTACATAAATTGTTAATATTTTATTATAGTATCAACATCATCATTATTATTATTCACCAAGAAACCATCTCGATGTGGATGGGGAGGTAAGATATTAATGTGTGTTTTGTGTGCATGTCCTTGTGCATAGAAAATAGTCTCAACGATCTACCCATATTAATCAAGTTTAATTATAAAATATCAAGATCACTCGCACAAAACACATATTTAGGTAAGTATACGTATCATGCAGCATAGAGTTCTAATGATAAGTATCGTTTCCCTTGAGTAAGGTGGCAAGTACATCTATTTATGCTATTGTCTCATTGTTTGGTCAACCTTTCATCCAGAGAAAATGGGCCAACCATCAATGGAATCAGCTAATCCTATCACAATGGAATACACCTAAGGTCAGCAAGCCTAATAAAAAAAAGGAAGAGATAAATGATGAAAGCAAATAGAATCCCCAAATCAAGTCAAATTTTAACCACCTACAATAGCTAATTAACAACTTGAATTAGGCACCAATGGATAATCCCATAAAAGACCCACTCTCTCTCGAGTTAGGAGCCCCTACCTTTATATTAATTTGGTATGTATCTCTACCTCACTAATCAATCCTAAGAGGCATTATGACCCACTATCCATCTAAGTTGGGGGAAATAAAGCACCTATCTAGGTGACCTTACAACGCATCAATTCCTAGTGCTCACCCTCAAACCTCTTTCTCAAGGTGATTCAAGAGAAATTCATATAGTAAATCTATGAATCAAGCCTTTAAATCCTTGCCTCATCTCTCGAAATCATTAGGGCAAGAAAACCCGACAAATAGAAATACACAATACACAATAAGTGATTAAATGCCCAAAATAATTTGTAAATAACTCAAATAGATGTCAAAATGTAACAAGATAAGGGTTCAACATTTTAAATAATTCATTAATCCACAAAAATTCAATAAAAATAAAAAAGAAAATATAAGAGAAAAGAAAATAAACTCATAGACATGTCGACCTCTTCTTCCTCTTGCAATTTCCTCTTGAAGATGCTCTTCTTTCCTCTAAATGAGACTTGAATCTATCCTTGAGCTCCTCATTGGTGTTCTAGGGCTTGAAAGTGGCTCTTTCCCTTGTTGGTCCATCACTTAACAATATAGCACAATGGTCTATATTAGTCTTGGAAAAATCTTGAAATCTGTTGTGTATTGTCATATTCCGAATCAAATCGATATCAGTTGTAAGGCTTGACCAGTGCATATTATGCATTTTTTCTTGAAGATCTTGAATCTCACTCCAATCTGGCATCTATCCATCCATCAAATCGGCACATGTTGATTATCTTGTTCAAACTCCATAACTCTTGGGAAATAACCGGTGCCTCTTCAATTTTCCAACTGCTACCTATTGAATTATGCAATCAACACCTGTGTGTCCTCTAAATTGGTGCCTGTTATTTCCAGAATGTGTTCTTTGAACTTTCTGTTCCAAATTATATCATTTACCCTTTTACCAAGCACTGGTTTCATACTTCTTGCTATGTTTTTACATTATTTCTTCAGTCATCTCTCATTTATGCATTGCACACAAAATAAGGTAAAAATAGTGGAAATGATTAGTCCTTTGATAAAAAATTTAGCATCATTTAGTATGAAGTGACTTATAAATATAGATATAATGAGCACTCATCACTCATCCACAATTAATCTTTTGTTTGTCCTCAAACAAATTCTCAGAAAAATAAGAACATCAAGCAGAAAGTAATCTTCATCTATGTAACATTTTTGGCAATAATAATTCTTATGAGAAAGATATTATTTATTCTTTTGAGATGAAAATTCAATTCAAGGTCACTTGACTAAGCCAAACTAGTATAAATGCATGTACTTGAATAGATAAAACCATGGTTCTCGATGTTTGATTAAACAAGTCTCTACTTATTCAACATGATTCACCTCATTTCTTAAGTCTAGAATATGACTTCAGTAATTTATATGAGTAAAGAATAGTAAATGTATTTAAATACTATGACTTTCCAAAGTTACTGCAAACCAACTAGTAAACAGATGATTAGTCCAATTGCTCACTATTGCAGGGTAATGTAAATGCTTAGTAAATATATAAATAACGATTTTTCAGCTTTTACATTACCATCGTTAAACACTCATTTTGTTTTTCAGGTAAGGTAATACAAATGACTAGTAAAGATATAAGTAATGATTTTCAACTTTTGTATTACCTTATTCTACTCTTTCATTTTCTTACTCCAATCTGCATTTACTAAATCTTAGACTTATGACTAGCTAGAAGATTGTAGAATAGAAATAGACCAAAAATTCCCAATTTATACTTTATCACAAGTTTCTTATCCATTCCCTAGAAATCAAAGTGTCACAAAGTCTACCAAAACCTAAACAAGGATAAGCCAAATTCTCAAGACATAATCTATATCACACCAAATATACACGTTTACCTAAGAATATCTAATCAAAACACCCTTATGCCAAATTTTCATGGCAAAAAAAAAAAAAGAATAGAAATATCATACAATTCAAAGTATGCAAAAAAATTTACTCATTTTTCATCAATTTTTAATCAAAGAAACAAATTTTAACCAAAAGAAATTGCTCAAGGAGTGTGAAGCAATTCCAAGAAATTCAATACATTTTTTTTGCAAGAGATATAGCTTAATTTTCTCCCCCATACTTAATTGGACAATGTCCTTATTGGCCACAAATGCATTCAATAAAAATTCAAAAAGAGATAAGAGAAAGAGGAAAAACAATTCTTCCCAAGTGCTTTGAGGTGCAATTTCCACAAGTTGTTTGAGAAGATGAGGTATAGTATTATTCTATATGTTTCCCAAAAGCTCCTTCCATAATCACAAAAAAAATGTCAACATTAGCAAGATAATCAAAAGGAGTTGGAAGGAAAAAGTATCATAAATAAATGACAATGCTAATACTGAATATCCATAAAAGCTGTAACAATATATACAAGAGAAATGTCTAGGTAATTATAGAATAAAATAGCAAAAATAAAATCTCTAGATCCTCTAAAAGGTGCTATTGGGATTGCTTGGGCCGGGTTGATCAGTAGGGGTGGCAGCGATGTCTCCAGAAGGCTTAAGTATGAGTAGAAGCGACTGTTTTTCATAGCTGGTGCAAGAACTCCCCGTCTGTCTATACTGATGGATGCGGATCTCCGTATACTGATAGAGGAGCATCTTGCATAGCTGTGTTACCTCAGCTCTCAGTACGGTCTGCTCCGTCCACTACAGGAAAAATCGCGATTTGCGACGGCCAAAAACCATCGCAAAACCGTCGCTGACCGTTTTTGCGACGATTTTGCGACGGTTTTAGCCATCGCAAAAAATGACGTCGCAATTTGCGACGGCCAAGGGAAACCGTCGCTATTTGCAACGGTTTTGCGAGGGCAAAAAAAATTTGTTGGTATTTGCTATGATTTTGTGAGGGTTTTGCGATGAATATTTTTGGTCAAACTTCGCCAAATGAGCAAATTTGCGACCGTTTTGCGACAAAAAACATTGACCCTCACAAAATCCTCGCAAATTGCGATGGTTTAGCCAGGGTCGACTTTGTGCCCTCGCAAAACCATCTCAAATTTGCGAGGGTTTTGCGAGGGCTACGGTTTGGACCCTCGCAAAACCCTCGCAAATTGCGACGGTTTCGCGAGGGGAGAATTAACCCCCAAGTCATGACCCTCGCAAAACCCTCGCAAATTGCGAGGGTTTTGCGAGGGGAGAATTAAATCCCAAGTAGTGGCCCTCGCAAAACCCTGCAACTGCGACGGTTTTGCGAGGGCCCAAGCAAATCCCAGTAATGGCTCTCGCAAAACCGTCGCAAATTGCGACGGTTTTGCGAGAATTTTGCAATAATTTTTTATTTTTTATTATTATATTTATTTTAAATTATTAATTCACTGTAAATAAACCCTGAAACACTATATAAATAAATGCCAAAACTATGTTCATAATCCAAAAAAATACTATAAAAAATTAAAAATAAGCCCAAATAAATATAATTAAAATACTAAAATATAATATAATATAAAATACATAATAAGTATCTAAAAAAGTAAAATAATTCACAAAAATAAGTAGTAGTGTATAAAGAGTATAAAAATAAATATAACAAGTCTATGTAAGTAATGAAGGAATAGCTGCAGAAGGGGGTGGAGGAGGGGAACGAGAGCCCCTGCGTGGGCCCGGGTGCTCATCAGCTGGATCAAATCCATCGTCAGCATTTGGATCTTCATCTTCAGCATTAGCAGCCACAATGCACTCTTCTATCTCCTCTATGGATGGCATAGATGGTGCAGGAATACCCATCTTATCCGACATAGCTGCCATCCAACCACCAAATGTAGACTGTTGTTGCCTCATGAAGTCCCGATACAAGTCTATTTGTCGATTGAATCTCCGCTCAGCCTATTGAACCTTTTGCTCTACTAGATGTCCAATATCAGCTGGTGTAGGGGAAGATGCATGCAGTCCACTTTGAGACAGTCTAATTCGAACATGTGTCACCTCTGAGCCTAACCCAAAAACTCGTCCCCTTTTGAACCCGCCTTGTACATTTACAAACATGGCTTTTTCATCAAAAAGAACAACAGAGTTTACAGAGTCACTAGACTCAGACTGAGGAGTGCTCTGTATGAGATTTCGCACCTCATCCTAAAAAACAAAAAACAAAAAAGAATTGTCAATAGTAATTATCAAAATAAAATACAAATTCCACGCAATATAAAGAATTTCAACATATTTAATCTATATACTACCAATGTCTGGCGAGATCGCTCACTGACAAACTGACCCTTTTGTGGCCCACTCTGAAAGACATGTAATGTCTCAAACATGTCTGTGTAGCTAAAAGAACTCCCCTCCTTGGCCCGCTATATTTATGTTAACAAAATGTAATTATTACAATCTTACATAAATTTGTAATAAAATAATTTAGAATAATAATTAATTAAGTGAAGGTGAATTACCAAACGGTCCTCATGTTCTGTGAACGAAATAGACCCTCCAGTATGGGTGCAGCTACTCCCATGATTCTTTTTGTTGGTGAATGAGAGCTTCTGATACTTCTCTGATCTCCAGTACTTGCAAATGTCATTCCAATACTGTGCCTCTATCCAATGAGGACATACCCAATCATCCCTCTTCCTCAGCCTTGACATTATGTCCAAAAATCGCGTCTGACACTTCTTTTCCCAAGTTGATCGAATTAGCGAAGCATACTCTTCCCTCCACCGAAAATATTTCTGCATGATCATGATTAAGATTTCTGATTAACATATAACATAGTACTTAAACGATAAAAAATACTCAAAAATTGCTTACCCCAAATTCTTGAAACCATAAGTCTCGCACGGTTATCGGGACGTGCGTGTATGTCGGATACGAACCAGTAAAGTACTGCTGTATTATATTTGAAATTTCTCGGACACATTTGTCCGAGCCGGCGAACCTATTTTTGGTGCAATGACAATGTACAATATAGTTATGTTAATCTCAAAAATAATAATAATAATTGAACTAATAATCAACATCTTACAAAGTATGAATATGTTACTTACCCGTTTCCCCGTGGAACAATCCAAGGTCGGGAGTCCGTAACTTGCAACCCAACAGAATGCGAAGCCGAAGCAGCGGATGATTGAAAAGCTGGGGATGGTACTCCCTCATTTCCAATAGAGCCATGTAATGAACGAGGCACTGAAAGCTGAGGTAGCTGAGTAGGGGATGGAGTATAAGGCTCTTGACCCTCCTGACTCCCCTCCCTCAATGATCCTTCATTAGAAGACATTGCTAAAAGAGATGAAAAAAGAAAAATAAGTAACCAATAAAGACGAAGCCTACTTCAAAAGAAGGATGTAAATAACCGTGAATAAAAATGATAAAAGAATAATAACATTGAAACGTTATATCTATTCGCTAGTTTAAAGTAATACAATAATATGTATGATAATGATGGATATATCAAAATAAACATTGTACTTGTAAATTGAATTGTAAAAAAAATTTGACAGAGTCTCCCCTATAATTGGATATTTCCCAGGCACAAGGCCACCTCAAGATTTGACAATCAAAACGCTGTTACAAACAACAAAGACAGATCTTTCAAATATAGAAAAATTCAAAAGATAACTAGGGGTAATCACCCATTACCTAAGAGGAATGATCACCCATCACTCACGGGGAATGATCACCCATCACTCACGGGATTCCAATTAAAATGTTAGATATAGTTAAAATCAAGCTAAAAATTATAAATGCCTCTGTCATTGTGAATTTTCTGTCAATACAGCAACAATACAATATATAAATTACCTTGTTGTTTACACCACAAAAGAATATAATAAGGAATAATAAAAATCCTCCGGGTTGTACAAGTCTAAACGAAAGATTCCTACAAATAAAAGAAGGAGATGAGATTCCCGACAATTAGACAAAATTGTGAAACAAAATTGTATGTGATGGAATTTAAAATAATAAAAATATATAAAGATTCAAGGCATGTAGATTCAAGTAACAAATAAATTGTAAATTAAAATTTGACATGGGATAGTAATGATGCAATAGATTTCAGGATTCCCTCACCATTAACTATATTATTTGTAAATGAATTGAAATCAGGCCTATTCACTAGAATCATTCTCCGATACAGACTCATCATCATCTACTGAGGTATCGCTATTCGTTTCCCATTCATCTTTATCTTCATCTTCTTCCTCTTCATTTATAGGAGAATTTTCCCTTGCTGTTATAGCCTCATCTTGAACATCCAACATTTCATTCATACCATTCTCATGCGTCAGAATACCAAGATCAACAAATAACGATATGCTGACTTCATCAGTAGCATCTACTTCTTCCTGATAAGCTCTGTCAACCACAGGTGCATCTATTATATGTCGAGCTTTGGTTTTGCAAACTGCCAACCAATCAGATCTTGGCCTCTTACTCCCTGGATATGATGCATAATACACTTGGCTAGCTTGTTGAGCTAGAACAAATGGATCATAGTTAGCATAGCTCCTTTTGTGGTTAATTTCTACAAGATTATACTGCGGATGTACCCTGGTACCACGATTCAATGTTTGATCAAACCAGTGACATTTAAAAAGAACAACGCTTTGCTGTGGATTACCAGGAAATTGCACTCCAATAATCTCATTTAACACTCCATAGTAATCAGGTCCTGATGCGTCATTTCCAATCCCTTTCACGCAAACACCACCATTAACTTTTTTCTTTCCCTCCGCATAATCATTAGTGTGAAATCGGTAATCATTAATTATGTACCCACTATATGATTTCACTAGCCTTGACGGACCCCAAGCAAAGTTCCTCAAGCATTCATTTGTAACCATATTTTCTGAATCTTGTACCTAAAAAAATATTAGACAAGTTAATTTTTTAATTATGAAAGTTATAGCATTACGAAACTCCATTGAATCCCCAATGGAGTTCCAAATGCAAGTTATGAACTTATGTAACTTACATATCCACTAAACCATTCTGGAAATTCAAGGCTGATTCTTCTATTGATTTCTATCTCTGATATAGTCGGAGCCAGACTTCGTAAGTGTACCGTGAATGCCCTGTAATGCATTAGAATTAGATTGAATGAGTTAAAATCATTACGAGGTATCGTTTATCGTATAAAATGTATGAAGTAGTAGCTCGTACTCAATGTATGGCTGCACTTCACCACAATTAAGCAACATATAAATTCTTGCTGCAACGAATTCTTCAGAAGTAAGGAACCGAGTTCGAATTCGTCCTATCACCCTTCCTTGAACATTGCAGATTGATAGCCCAGGTTCTTGCACCCTCTCTAATCATTCTCCCTATTCATTACGTGCCGAAATTGTACGTTTTGTTTGTACACGTGGCTCAAAATAATAAGAGAAGAAAGTGGATGCTTCCTCAACTAGATAAGCATTGCAGATTGACCCTTCAACTCTAGCCTTATTTTTCACCTTGATTTTCAATTGATGCAAATACCCGTCATTTAAAAAAAAATTCAACTTCAGTCACACACGCTTATATCGTACCTGTATGAAAAGAATTAGATTGAATGATTCGATTACCGTTCAAACAGGTACATCCACCTATATTGAACAGGGCCACAAACTCTTGCTTCGTAAGGCAAATGAATTAATAGGTGTTCCATTACATCAAAGAATGCAGGTGGAAATATCTTCTCCAACTTACATAACAATAAAGGAATGTCGGACACCAATTTGGCCATATGAGCTACATTCAACTTAGGAGAGCATAGATCACGATAAAAAAGACTCAACTCCGTCAAAACACCCCATACATTAGAAGGAAGAAATTCCTTCAATGCAATTGGAAGTAGTCTCTCCATGAATACGTGACAGTCATGTGATTTCATACCGGATAACTTCAACTCATTCAAATCTGCACATCTTCCAATGTTTGAAGCGTATCCATCTGGGAGTTGCAATCCCCTCAACCATGCAAGCAAAAGTTTCTTTTGTTCTGATGTCAACGAGTAAACAGCTTTAGGTATAGCCACTTTTCCTCCTCCCACATTCAAGGCATGTAGCTCGGGCCTATGGCAATAAATTTCTAAGTCATGTCTAGCCTTTAAATTGTCTTTTGATTTACCCTTTACCTCTAGAACTGTATTCATGACATTGTCAAATACATTCTTCTCATTGTACATTACATCAATATTATGTCGGACCAAATTAGTACGCCAATACGGTAAATCCCAAAAAATACTCCTTTTTGCCCAATTATGAGATATTCCCCTGCCATTACTCCTTCCAATTTCTTTGCATGTTTCTGTAATTTTTTCATAACTAGACAAACTATCCTAGATTTCTTCACCAGTAGGGTATTGCACAGGCTGTGATGTCTCAGAACCTCTATCATTCCTAAAAGATCTCGTATCCTTCTTGTAAGGATGATCCGATGGTAAGAAACGACGGTGACAGTCAAACCATGATTGTTTCCCACCATTTTATAGATGAAAAGACTTTGTATTGCCCATACAATATGGACAAGCCAGTCTCCCAGCAGTGCTCCAGCCACTTAACATTCCATATGCAGGAAAATCATTAATAGTCCACAAAAGTGCCGCCGGTAGTTGGAAGTTTTGTTTCTTCGATATGTCATAAGTGGTGACACCTTCAAACCACAATTTGGTTAATTCGTCTATCAAGGGTTGTAAATAAACATCCACCTGGTGCTTTCGATTCTTGGGGCCCGGGATAATGATTATTAAAAACATGACTGGATCCTTCATACACATCCACGGGGGGAGATTATACATGTCAGAATGACCGGCCAAGATGAATATTGCTTACCCGACATCCCAAATTGTGAGAATCCATCTATACATAAACCAAGTTTGCCATTCCGTACTTCTTTTGCAAATTCAGGATGCATTCGATCAAAGTGTTGCCAAGCTTCAGTAACACGAGGGTGACTCATGGTGCCTTTCTCCGATCTGCTCTCTCCATGCCATCTCATGTGTTCAGCTGTTGTTTTAGAAGTATACAATCTTTGTAGCCTCGGTGTTATCGGAAAGTAATACATCTTCTTGAATGAAATTTCCTTTCTACTTATGTTCTTCCCAACCTTTTTCTGTGCATATCGAGGATGGCCACAAAATTTACACTCTCTACGATTCATATCATCTTTCCAGTAAAGCATGCATCCATTATTGCATACATCTATTTTTTGTACCGACAAACTCAACCCAGCCACTAATTTTTTCATTTAATAGAAATTATCAGGAATCATATTACTGCTAGGCACAACCTCTTTCATCAATTGCACAACATCGTTAAAGGCTTTACGCGAGAGGTTATTTTCAGACTTAATGTTTAATAACCTTGAAGCCAGTGAAATCTGCGAATGTTGTGTGCATCCATCCCATATAGGAGTCTCTGCCGCCTTTAACATATCGTAAAACCTTTGTGCCTCCACATTAGGTGGTTCTTCAAAATGGTCTGCTAATGGAGCTTCAGGGGGAAAGTCAGGTCCTGCTACGTCTAAGACCATTTCGCGAGACAGATTTTCTTGATGTGAATCAAATTCTGGGATTGAGGTAGACACACTTGAGGGACACTCGAATGGCTCACCATGACATGTCCACCAGTAATACCTAGGCACAAATCCAGACTTCCACAGGTGGAGCTTAACTTGTGCTGGATCTAGATACTTTTTATTCTTACATTTTGCACACGGGCATCTAATTACGCTTGATATTGCATTTGATAAGGCAAATGTCAAAAAAGCCTTAACCCCTTCCTCAAATTCAATAGTGATCCCTTTTACACCTGAAGCGTGCCTTCTATACATTCAACTACGATCCTCCATGACGTCTAAATGAGAGAAAAGAACAATCAACTCAATAATTAAAATCACCCCTTAAACAAAAGGAAGAGAAGTGTAATTACATTTGCCTTTCTATTATCTAACAAAAAGAGGTCCAAAACATAGAATTTACAATTTCTATCTTTGGATACAGTTACACCTTCAATATCTACGTTTTAACCAAATTCTACATTTAATTGAGGTAAAAAGTACAATTATTTGAAGAGTGAAAATAAATGTGGAAATAAATGAGAAAAATTTATATTTGATTAAGATAAATAATATTAAAGCTAATTATATTCTTATTTTACACATTCCAATGGTTAAAATAATAACATTTTATTTATTTTCATTCCAATGTTTATATTTGTTTAAACTCTCTCTATAACGTATATTATTCATGCTATTATTAACATTCATATTATATATGAAATTATTATTATTATTACTCATTTCATTAGTCCTATTCTTATTGTTATTAGCAATATTATTTTTAATAATAATGCTATTATGGGATATATACTCATGTTCAATTGAATAATACACTCCAAGATAAGGGTAGTTATTCTACTCCACAGTAAATAGCGGCAGATTTTGAAAAAAATTTTAACAGAGTCTCCCCTGTAATTGGACATTTTCCAGGCACAGGGCCACCTCAAAATTATACAATCAAAATGCAATTGCAAACAACAAAGACAAATCATTCATTTATACAAAAAAAAAAAAAAAATAAAAGGATAACTTGGGGTAATCACCCATTACCCAGGAGGAGTAATCACCCATTACTCACGGGGAATCCAACATTTGAATTCAACACAAAGGCAATTTATATGAATAACACGCACCTCTTACATCTTCATAATCTAAGGAAACAAATTTCTCACATAAATGTTTAAAAAGGAAACGAATTTCTCACATAAACTACTTAATAAGATTACTAAACTAATCAGATATCAACCTTCCTATTATGGCATCATAACCAATCAAATTAATTTATAAGGGTTTATATAGCTAAAACATAGTTTCCATATAATTTGATCAAAGTAGTAATTTTTTTATAACAGGGTAAAAGAGAGTGCACTTTGTACAAAGTATATCACATATAAGTACAGATCAAAACACCATGAATGTTTAAAAAGAACAACAATTCCAACTAACAATTCAGCAATTCCAGTTCACAATTCCAAATTTAAATCAATAATCTCACATCAAACCACCATCATGTCACTCCCAATCTCCTCAAATTCAACCCCAACATCAATACAACTTTTATACATCAATTCCAACTCTACTCATTCACAAATAATCACCCAAATTTCAAAGCTTCAGGGGAAATGCAAATCTGCCCAACATGGACTTAGTTTATAAGATAATGAAGTAGCTCAAGAGATGAATTCTAACTACTTACCCAAATGAATCAGCTTCAACAATAGCACAGCAGTAGCACAGGAATGGCAGTGGAGGCGCTCACTGAGGGGGGCGGGCTGAAGGGGGTAGGCTGAGCAGGGGGGGCTGAGGGAGACTCTGCAGGAAGGGGGCGGGCTGAGGGGGGATCTGCAAGAAGGGGGCCGCGGGGAGGGGGGAGCTGTGGGGGAGGAGGGTCGGTGGGGGTGGGAGGGCACGGGGAGGGGGCTGTGGGGGAGGAGCGCCGGGGAGTGGGGGCTTGGGGGGGAGGCTGCGGGAGGGGGTGCGGGATGGGGGGGGAGTTGAGGAAGGGGGGCGCGGGGATGGGGGCGTTGCGAGAGGGGGGCGCAGGATGGGGGGGGAGTTGAGGGAGGGGGGTGCGGGGATGGGGGAGCTGCGGGGAGGTCGCTGGCGGGGAGAGGGGGGAGAGATGGGGAGCGGCGGCGCGAGCTTGGGAAGGGGAGGGTGTGGCGGGTCGTGTGGAAGGGAAGAAGGATGTGGGAAGAAGGAGGGGGAAAAAAAAAGGAGGGAGTGAAAAATTTTAGAAAATTTTAGTTTTTTTTTAATTTCTAGCTATTTCGTCGCAATTTGTGACGAAAAAATAAAACCCTCGCTAATTTCTCATAAATTAATATGAATAACATTATAAATCGATCTATACATTATAATTTTTATTATTTTTTAGTGATTTTAATAATATTATTATTATGTAAATTATTTTTCTTTATATATTTTAATTTATACACCACTTAATCAAATATATAGATCAAAAAATTAGATATATGTATATATATAACTATATAGTATAATATATATTAATATGTAGGAGATGAATAACATTACAAATCGATCTCTACATTATAATTTTCACTATTTTTTTTAGTGATCTCAACAATAATAACAGTATTTAAATTATTTTTCTTTATATATTTTACTTTATACACCACTTAACAAAATAGATATATTAAAAAATTGGACATATGTATATACATAGCTATATAGTATAATATATATTAACACGTAAGAGACGAAGAACATTACAAATTGATCTCTACATTATAAATTTCACCATTTTTTTAGTGATATCAACAATAATAACAGTATTTGAATTATTTTTCTTTATATATTTTACTTTATACACTACTTAATCAAAGTGATAGATTAAAAAATTAGACATATGTATATATATACCTACATGTTATAATATATATATATATAAACTAAACAGATATTTATATACATTATATACATATACTTATACATTAGAATAAGTATATAACATAACATAATTAACTATACACATTTACTTATGCAATACATTAGGTGTATATGACATAATTACATATACAAAATTATAATAAAATGCACTAATTGAGACATGTTATTAAAAATATTTCAGTAAATTTGTCAAAATACACCATCACATAAACACATAAAGAAAAATTTAAAAATAAAAAAAGATTAAAACCCTATTTTGTTGTAAAACCCTCACAAATTCGTCGCAATTAGTGACGGATTTGTGACGAATTAGGGTTTTGAGATTTTCTATAAATTTTTTCATTTATTTATTTTTTAATTAAAAATATTGACCGTCGCAAAACTCTCGCAAATTGCGAGGGCCCAAAATCCGTCGCAAAACCCTCGCAAATTGCGAGGGCTTTGCGATGGACGTTCAAAAATTTTAAAAATATTTTTAAAAAAAACAATCGATCATCGCAAAACCCTCGCAAATTGCGAGGGTTTTTGCGATGGACGTTCAAAATTTTTTTTAAAAAATATATTTTTTAAAAAATAGATAGCCGTCGCAAAACCCTCGCAATTTGCAAGGACTTTGCGATGGACGTTCAAAAATTTTAAAAATATTTTTTAAAAAAATAATCGATCGTCGCAAAACCCTTGCAATTTGCGAGGGTTATTTGCCGTCGCAAAATCCTCGCAAATTGCGAGGGTTTTGCGATGAACGTTCAAAATTTTGTTTAAAAAATATTTTTTAAAAAAAATAAATTACCGTCGCAAAACCCTCGCAAATTGCGAGGACTTTGCGATGGATGTTCAAAAATTTTAAAAATATTTTTTTAAAAAATAATTTGTCGTCGCAAAACCCTCGCAAATTGCGAGGGTTATTTGCCATCGCAAAACCCTCGCAATTTGCGAGGGTTTTTCTACGAATTGTGACGGGTATTTTGGCCGTCGCAAATTGCGACGGTTTTGGTCAACCCGCGACTTATTTGAAAATCGTCGCAAATTGGTCGCTATTAGCGACGGTATTGAAGCCGTCGCAAAAAATTCGTCGCAAATTGCAATTTTTCCTGTAGTGGTCCTAATCTACTCCACTGTATCCCTTATCTCTGCCTCAAACTTGCCAGCAAGTCCTGGTCTCTCCCGAGGCTTTTTGGGCTATGGTGGTGCTAGTGGCTCCTCTACTGGCTGCTTCTCTGCCTCCAAAGGGTCCTGCTCTAGCTATTACTACAGTGGTTTCTATGGTAGCTCCTGTGGGGGACCTTCCACTCTGTTGCCTCTTCTTTCTTTGGGTCAAACATTTCTCCATCCTCCTATCATATTGGAACCCACAATTAATTAGGGTTCTACCTGACACTACATCTCTAGAGGTGGTGGTGACTAGTGTCTCTCCTTCAGTAGACACGTAAAAGTGTTGGAGTATACAGGTGATGAGAAGGGGAAAGATAAAGGCCCTAGAGGCATAGCGAAATGCTACCACCTCTCACATGTGGGTGAGGACAATGGGAGATAAAGGGATAGGTTGAGAATGTTGCATCTTATAAAGGGTATATATATCTCTCACTCTAGTCTCGTTAAGGCTACTGGCTCCAGGGGCAATATTGAACCCTAGGAGATAAATTAGAAGTTTGTGCTGGGGTGGTATATATATTGATCACCTGTATAATCATAGTCTACCTCGTCTAAGTATACTGGAGCTGAAACTCCACCAAAATCTCAATGAATCTCCAAGTACACTCCGAGGTTACCCTCTTATTGTACGTACCTATTTCTACCCAAGGGCCCTCATCCTCTACCCCAATGATCCTAGCTAGTAGCCCCAGCGTAAGATGAAGAGCACCCCCTTACTACTATTTCAATGGACTTGAGCGTACTATGATGCTTCTCCAACATGTTGGTGAAGAGCTCTTTCACCAAGGTAGAATAGTGTGTACCACTCAAACCCATGATAGGAGCCCATCCTATCTGTCTAAATACCTCATCATGTCTAATAGCCCCCTCGAACCCGGGGTCTACAGTCTTCTCCACGACAATTTTGTTGTGGAGTCTAGTTATATACCACTCATCATATTATGGGTCTACAAAATGACTAGGAGGAATGGGAGTAGGGTTAGTAGTGGTGGCTAGCTGCAACGAAGATGCTTCACCCCTCTTCCTCTTATGGGGAAGCTTGGATGATTTGGGTGGCATAATGAAAGGAAAACAAAGGAAATAAGAAGATGAAAGAAATAGGTAGACAAGTCGATAGGGTATCCTGTTAATTCAACATGCAACACCCTATAATAATCCACCAATTCTAACTCAGTCCACCAATCAATAACACAACTCAACTCTCAATTTCCCAGCTGCAATTACAACCAACCCACAACAAGTCTCAATTGATTACCACAACTACAAAGCTCAAGATAAAGGTGCAAAGCAAAAGAAAAAGAGCCATAAGTACAGGTTAGTATAATGCAAAGACCAAAATTCCATAGAAAGTAGCATTTTCAAGAAATCCATTTCGCAACTAAATTTATAAGGTAAATAGACAAATATTTCAACCCCTGTAGATTAGCCCCCCACGGTATAACATATTTTCATTATAAAAGCAAACAACCACCATTACAACAACCAAAATCAACATACCAAATTAGATAAAAAATAACATCACCAATAACTGCCATCTTCCTTGCAATCATAAAAGCATTAGCATATGGCAAAAAGACTGCACCCCAATACAAATGCAATCTGAATTTTAAATCAATATTTCCAACACAATAAGTAGAGTCTTCAACACAATTACTACCGCAATAATTAATCCACTAGGCTGTGCACAACTCCAAAATTTAACATTAACTTTAACATTCCCCAAAAATTAGAAAAATCATTTAAGCACAACAACCCACTCAGTATATGGAAACTAGAATTAAAAATTCAAGCAATAGATAAAATGCAAATCTAAAGTAATGAAAATCCCAAGCTTCTTACAAGGCTTCTCAGGAACCAAGCTGTACCCGTAACAACATGGCGAGCACTGGGGCGCAAAAATTATTGGGTCTTTTTTCAGCAATGGCAAAAAATGCACAAAGCAATTGATCAAAACAACAATCCAAAGTTGCAGGAATGGAGGAATTTGAATGGAGGGGGTGATGGATAATGATGGGTAGTGACAGGCACTCCTGTAGATTTTTTTTAAAAAAAAAAATCATGACAATTAATTTTAAAATATCTCTAAAATTTTGAATGAGGCGAAATTTATGTATTCTATTATTTAACATGACTAAATTGTTACTTTTTCAAAAAAATGTGTCGAAAATATTTTTGTATTCCGACCTATTGTCGAAAATATATAAAATATGTTAACTCTTTTATTTCATGTCAGAAATTTTTAATTAATTGAAATTTTATATTAAATGTCGTGAATATCTATATTATGAAGACACTTTTAATTAATGTTGGCCAAAAAAAACCTTTTGAATTAGGACAATTAATTCTAAAGTGTCCCTATGACTTTGAATGAGACAACACTTTATAAAAAATCATCATTGTTGTTTGATATTATTTAATTAAATGTCGCTTTTTTAAAGAGTGCCGAAAATATTTTTAATATTACTACATATTTTTATTAATGTCAAAAAAATATATAATATGTCGACGCTTTAAATAAAAAATGGTGGGATATTTTTTTATTTGTCAATGTGTTATTCTAAACATCGGGAATATCTTTATTATAAAGACACTTTTTTAATTAATGATGTCAAAAAATTGTAAGTAGAATAAATTTTGGTTGTAGTGAGAGTTTCGTAGAAAGAAATGACCCGCGACTGTTCAATTTATCAGAAATCTAACACTAACTGGCACCTATTGAACACAATAATAGGCACCTATTAAGAAACAATCTGAACTGGTGTGATAAAAAAATATGTCATTTTTATGTTTACCGCTATTAAGCTGCGACTGTTCAGAGTACTAACAGGTGCCTGTTAATTTTAGTAGCTCTATGTTACTATCATTGAATGAAACTGGCACATATTCATAAACTTAATAGGCGCCTATTTTTTCTAGTACCTATACACAACGAAACGTAAAATCTTTTTGTTCTTTTATCTATTTTATACTTTTTTTTCTTTCTTTTTCTAATATTAGAAATAAACCAACACAAATCTCAACAAGAATACGTCACAAATCAAGCCACATCAAAACAATATGGTCATCGCAACTAAAATCGAATTCAACATCATACATTCAAAAGAAGTCACCAAATCAAGAGTCTATAGTTCAAAGCATACCAAAAGCAAGTAAAAATGTCTAACGCAAATGCAACAACAAAAGATAAATAAAATTGTCCATGAGCACAAAAGAGGTAAAACGAGGAGAGAGATCAATTCTTTTCATGTTCATCATGTGGGTTGGCTTTTGTATTTCCCCGGAGAGTTCCACATTGCCCATCTCCCAACAACTTTGCAATCTTTCCAATTTGCCCTTCAAAGTTGTAGGTGGATGCCTCTTGATTGCGCATTGAAGCCTCAACTCCTTGGAATCGTGAGTTGGTAGAGGATACCAACATTTCTACCAAATCTTCAAGAAATGGCTTGTGTGGGCGTTGAGGAGGTGAAGGGGGAAATGCATAATAAGGTAAACGCATTTGAGGCCTAGGTATAAGATGTGCTTAAGCACCTTGAGGAAATGATTAGCTATGCCCTTGATTATCCTATGAGAAATTTGGATGATTATGCCACCTTGGATTGTAAATATTCCCATAAGTATTGTTCCATTTTCTAGAATTTGCTACCAAATCAACTTGCTCCACCAATTGTTCACTATTTGACTCCATAGATTGACACTCGTGATTGGGGTGCCCACCTCCACAAAAATCGCAGCTCATGACTTGGGTTTTTGGATTAGTGTTCATTTTGTCAATCTTCTTGTTAATGGCTTCCAACTTTGCCTCCATAACTACCGTCACATCAATGCTATGCATTCCTTGGGTGTGAGCCTTAGGTTTTGGGTTACCCCACAAATAGCTATTCATTGCTAGGCACTCAGTCAACTTAACTCTTCAGGAGTTTTGGATGATGTAGAATTACCTGAGAATGCCTCTAAAGGTTGTTTGGTGGCAAAATTGAGCCCATTGTGAAAAGTTAGCATCTGAAAGCCTAAGTCCAAACCATGATATGGGCATTTCCTTAATAGTTCCTTCCAGTGCTCCCAACAATCATATAGTGTCTCTCAATCCATTTGGATAAAGAAAAGATGTCATTCTTGAGTTTGGTAGTGCGAGTTGGGGGAAAGTATTTTGTAAGAAACTTATGTGTCAAATCGTTCCAAGTAGTGATTAAGTCAGGGGGCAAAGATTTGAGCCATTATTTAGCTCGGTCTCAGTGAAATGGGAAAAGTCTTAATTTGACTGCATCTTCAGACACTCTATTCACCTTCAAAGTGTCACGGATTTCAAGAAAACTTCTAATATGGGTATTAGGATCTTCATCTAATAGTCTATCAAATTGTATAGTTTGCTGCACCATTTAAATAAATGACGGTTTCAGGTTAAAATTATTTGCTTCAACCTGTAGCCTTATAATACTTAGTTCGTGTCCCTAAAATAATGGTCCAGTATAATCACCCATGGTTCTTTTCCCAATTCCATTTCCATTTTCATTTTCGTCTTGTGGCTCTTGTCTATAAATTCCAACATTTCCTCCAAGTGGATCCATACTATCTGAGTTCTACAAAAGACTAAATAATCTACCTCGTTTTTCTAGGTTTTGAGTCGACACAGCTTCCTCTTGCTTTTTTCTCCTCCTCCTTCGAAATCTTTTCTCTATTTTTGAATCAAAATTCTCCAATTGTTTGTGCACTCTCCTATTCATATAAAAAAAAAGATCTCCTTTAATCAAAATACAAAACCAATATTAATCCCATGATCAAAACAATTTTTTCAAATAGTATAAAAGGATCGATTCAAACCTAATATGAACTCAAAGCAAAAGGACAAATTAATGAATATCAAACCAAAAAACCGATGAATGGAAAAATAATGATCTATATTTTAGACTAAAAGCAAAACTTTCAAAACAGTAAGGAAATACTACGATACAATTACACCAATAAATTCAATGATAATGTACACATACAAACAATTGACAAGTACAAATACCTAAGTATAGGTTAGTCATATTCACAATTTGTACAATTACAAGACCAAATCATCAAAACTCAAGTAATTCAAAATATTACCATTCAATCCTCGGCAACAGTGGCGCAATAAACTTTGTGTGCTTTGTGTGTATATCCTAATGCATAAAAAATAGTCTCAACAATCCACACAAATTAATCAAATTTAATTATAAAATACCAAAATCACTCACAAAGAATGCATATTTGGGCAAGTATACCCATCAGGTAGCATGAATTTCTAGTAGTAAATATCCTTTTCCTCGGGTAAGGTGGCAAATACTTCTACTTATGCTATTGTCTCATTGTTTTTTCAACCCTTCATCTAGGGAAATGGACTAACTATTAAAGAAGTTAGCCAATCTATCATAATAGAATCTCACAACTTGAACTAGGCAACAATGGATAATCTAATTATAAAAGAACTACTCTCTCTCGAGTTATACGCTCCCTACCCTTATATCTATTTGGTAGGTATCTTTACCTCACTAATCAATCCTAAAAGACATTAAGACCTATTGTCCATCTAATTTGGCAGAAATAAAACCTCTATCTCTAGGAAACTTCACAACCCTTCAATCACCTAATTCTCACCCTCAAACTCTCCTCTCGAGACTATGAATCGAGACTCCAAATTAATCCTAACCCCATCTTTTGAAATCATTAGGACAAGAAAGCCTAACAAATAGAAAGCTACATATTACCTAACAAATGGTTGAATGCCCAAAATAATTTATAAATAACTAAAATAGATGTCAAAATGTAATAAGATAAGGGTTCAACCCTTTAAATATATCATTAATCCATAAAAGTTCAATCAAAATCAACATGGAAATGTAAGAGAAAACAAAATAAATTTATAGACAAGTCGATCTCTTCTTCCTCATGCAATTTCCTCTTGAAGATGCTCTATTCTCCTCTAAAAGAGACTTAGATCCTTCCTTGAGTTTCTCTATGGTGTTCTAGGCCTTGAGAGTGGCTCTCCCCCTTGTTGGTCCATCCCTTAACAAAACAAGACAATGGTCTATTTATATTGGTCTTGGAAAACCCTTGAAATCTCTTGTGCACTGTCTTGTCCCGAATCAATTTGGTGCCTATTGTAAAGCTAGACCGGCGCTTGTTGTACACTTTTTCTTGAAGATCTTAAATCTCGTTCTAAAGTGGAGCCTATCCATCGTTCAGATCAGTGCTTGTTAATAGTCTTATTCCAACTCCTTAACTCTCTAGAAAAAATTGGTGCCTCTTCAATTATCCAATCGTTGCCTGTTGAATAGTGCAATCAGCGCATGTGTATCCTCTAAAGCAGTGCCTATTATTTCAAGAATATTTCTCTAAACTTTCTATTTTGAACCGGCAGCTGTTTATCCTTATACCAAGCACCGATTTGAAACTTCTTACTCTATTTTTACCCTGTTTCTTTAGTCATCTCTTATTTATGCATTCTACACAAAACAAGGCAAAAACATGAGAAATGAGTAGTCATTTGATCATACATTTTGCACAATTTGATACAAAATGACTAATAAATATGGACATAATGGGCACTCATCAGATATAGACCTCAACTATTTTAACAATTTTACATAAAGTAACATTAATTAAATCTAAATACTTTGAAGATTGGTTTTTAAAGATTAATGCATCTGATAGTCGAAAATAAAGTATTAATTATCTTATTATAAAATTATTATTATTATTATTATTATTATTATTATTATTATTATTATTATTATTATTATTATTATTATTATTATTATTATTATTATTATTATTATTATTATTATTATTATTATTATTATTATTATTATTATGATGATGATGATGTAATAAGAAACCATTTCGAGGAGAATGTTGGATATAAACCTCAACCATTTTAAGAATTTTAGAAAAGCAATTTGGAGAGCCAATGGCCTATGAACAAGTATATACGATAACATCTAACAACTTTGTTTAGCAACCATGCTATGTTTGTGTAGAATAAAATCCTTATTTTTCCTACCTTTGCTTGAGAAAAATGGAGTAAAATAATTGCTATCATGTTGATCGTCATTATCTTCAACCAAATCAACATATAAATCAGAAATTTGAATATTTTTGTGAGATCCCTTAAGGGACATTTGAGAAGCAACCTTAATGGTGCTCTGCCTGTTGAGTTTTGAAAATCTTTAATTGAGCAATATGCTGTTGCACTTCCACTTCAAAATGTGGTCTAAGTAAACTAGTTGAATAGGAATAAGATAGCTTAATATTTGAAACCCTATCTTGATTAAAATCCAATTCGTATATCATCCACAACATGATGAGCTGGAAGTGTATGGTCCAAGACCTAATAAATCAGCTTCGTTTCTATATCAATAAGTTGACCAGAAACTCTCTAAAGCTTAATCAAGAAATGGAAATTTTTTAGCTTCAGAAGACAAAATATTGTGCTTAACTATCTACCCAGCTTTTACTATCGGTAAAATATGAGCTATCTATGAATCTTGAATTGCCTAGTTTGCAAATTCTAAAGCTTCAACTGATTATGAAGACGAAAATCTTTTAGCACTCTCATTTCTACGAACGAAAATCAGATGTATCAGAATACTTATCCTTCTCTTGCACTGGTATGCTAGGTTTTCTGACCACCCAATGTTCAGTGGGATGTTGTTGTTGTGGTTTTTATACCTTTCTCAGTGGATTCCTTCCCCATTATTTTGCTGTTGCTTACCTCTATATTGAGTGACATCATGTCCGAAGTGAGGGCAGTTTGAAAAATATTATAGCATGTCTTCATAATAGATATGCTTAAAAAAATACAAACTCAGGAGTTCCGATCCAGATCCATTTAGTTTGATGCTTCAGTAGATGAGGAACGAAATAGAGACTTGGGATTGGAGTGATAAGTTATATGAAATGATTTGTTAGAAGAATCATATTATAATTTTTGAAAAAATTTTGGAAAGGGACGAAATATAAAATTTTAAAGGATTTTTTAAAAATTTTTAAATTTTTTGGGATAAATTACAAAGTTTTACAAGATTTTGGGAGGAGGGGGTGGGCGGCAGATCCATCTCTGCAATAGATCCTACTGGATAGGGGATTCTACAGTTTAGGTGGGGATAGAGATGCATGGAACTAGTCCATAAATACATATTGTATTGTCTCTAGTCAGCTCTGCTTGTCCCTTATTTTTTATTTTAATATTTATACATACTTATTATATGTTAATATATACACACACATACAAATTTTTAAAGTATAAATAAATATATTTCTATTTATTTAAAAAGTATTTTTAACATATTTTTAATAGTACATTCATATAATTTAAAATATAAAAAATAGTCAAACAATTTTAAAATTTTCTAAAGGACATATAATAACATCTAGTTTGAGAGAGACGTAAAATATTTAGAATTAATTTACATTGTTATAAAAGAAATTTATATTTTTGTAGATCACAAATTTTAAATATGCAAATAAGATAAGAAAAATATCGAAAAATATAAAATATTTAGTAAATATGAAAAGTGGTTACAAATCTTTGAAGAAGTTCTAAATTGTAGGATTAATCCTGCGATTCTTCTCTTTTTGAAAAAAAAAAAAAACATTGATTTGAGGGTTGAAGAACTTGATTTAGAATCGAATGGAATTTGATGACGAAGATTGCCAAGCCTTCGAGATGGAATTTGATGACGAACACTTGATTGCCAAGCTTTCGAGACTTGTTTGATGCAGAGCAAGACGAATGCCTTGAAATTAGATGAAGATTTTGAACATTGATTTTATAAAGATTTTGAACCTTAAATTTGATGAATCTTGAAGCTTGAGCTTGTTGAAACTTGAGATGCTTTTTGTTTGTTGAAGCTTGAAGATGCCTTGAACCATTGAGGAAAGTCCCTATTTATAAGCAAAAAATCCCTTCACTTTAGCATATGCAACGGACGTGGGATTTTGAAAAAACCTCCTAATAAACCCTAATGGACTTGAGTTGAAGATGACTTGGGCACAATTTATGCTTTAACCCAATTTTATTTAGTCCAAATTATATTTGGATCAAGAGATTCATAAAAAGTCTAACTTTCGAGCCTAACCCAATTTCATCTAACCCATAAATATATTGGATTTAATGTGAAATTAACCCTTAACAATAGTCTAATTTTAGTATTCCAATTTTTTAATACATTAGATTGAATAGATTTTTAATGATGACCCAACTATATTAATCCAAGAATAATTAATCAAGACTAAAATATGTAATTTTTTTTAATCTTGATTAAATAAAACATATTTTCTACAAAATATTTTATCTACCAATACCCCCACTTCAAGATTTGAGGAAAAATGCTTTGTCAAAAGAATTTGGAAATAAGACTTGAAGTATTTTTCAAATAATATTAATTTCACAATTTAATTATAAATTAATATAAAAATCCTTTTCAAATCCTTAATAAAATAGAATTCTTTTTCTATTTTTGAAAAAATTTAAAATCCAAATTTAAGAAAGAATTATACTTCTTGAATCCACAAATCAAATTTCTAAAATTTAAATTCAAATCTAAGTTAAAATCACATTAGAAATCTTTTAAGATTTGAAAGAGACATTCCGTAGTACCTATAAAAAGGTTTTCATCTTGATAAATTTTCCACACAAACTTAAGAAGACTTCATCAACGTTCTTGCAATTTCATACACTTCATCAACGTTTTTTTTTTTTGGTTAATGATGCAGGCTTTAACTTTCCAATCACTGAATGTGGCTTCGGGTTTTTCCGTTTCCATGGTATACCAGTACGATAGTTGTCTTCGCTTCTTGGGTTGGGAGTCTTGGGACCACCTGTCTTTCTCTTTTTTTCTTTTTTTTTATGCAATTTCCTCCTTGCCATGAATGAATGGAACATGAAATTCGGTATTGTTGTCAGCACATACCCGCTAGCATCCGCTCACGTGTTTGCCGTCATTGTTGACTTTTTTTTTTTTAACTAACTTTTTTTTTTAAAAAAATAAAAACTAACCCTTTTTTATTCTTTTTTTTTTTCTGTAAACTCAAACTTTTTTTTACACTAGCTTTTTCAACTAATTTTTTAAAATGATTTTATTATTTTATTATTATTATTTTTTGAATCCCACCCTTTTTTTTATCTTTTTCTTTTTTTAACTAACTTTTTTTTGGGACTCTTTTTTTTTTTTTTTTCCTAAACTAGGTCCAATAATGGTGTATTTTTTAAATTTGTGATCTTTTTCGAGCCAATAACTGCTAATCATTCACGGCCACACAAATGATCCAACGGAAGCTAGAACAAATTTGACGATTTTTTAGGCAAAGTCCGACAAATATGTGGGACCCCTACCAAAGGCGAATTTCCAACGACTTGTGAAGGAATGGTCAATGGAAGTCAACTTCAAAGGTACTCGTTCCCCAAAGGCGTGGATTCTTCTTGCCTCAAATCATTAACCTCAAACTCATCCCAGTATGTTACCTTCACGTGGACGCCGAATAATTCAAAAGGAGACTCAATGGACCTCACCACTGAACTTCTTAGGCGTGTTTCACTTTAGGGAGAGATATGGGGAGTGGATATACGATGTTCTAGGTCGTTGCGAAGGACACTTAAGATCTACAAAGATCTATGAAACCTGTCTCTGCATCACTTTTTACATATGATTGCAATCCCAATGTTCTCAAAGCCTTTTGCAAAGTTTGGTGTCCTCTCACCAACATGCTCTTAACGTCAATTAGGGACGTGTCTATCTTATTGTAGGACTTACATGAACTTGGAGGCTTACCAATACTTGGGACTCACTACGACAAAGTTGTTCCCCATGCTGCAGAACTCATTGGTGTGGACCATGATGGCAAGCAATTCGTTCCAAGGAGTTGCAAACATCTCTTCCATGCGTAGCAGTTGATAAAAAGGACAACAACATCTTTGGTGTCTCCATTAATAAGTGGCTTGACTTCTAGTTCAAATGAGCAACAAAGTATACAACGCCTCCTCCAAGTGAAGAAAGGCCCCAAGTTTACCAATAATCTATGTTAAGTTATCCTACCTCATGTTGTATGGACATCTGAAGAGAAAGCTTTGTTTTCAAGGTTGGGCATTAGAAGCCACAACAAAGACCAAACATTTCTTGTGGCTTTCCTGCCATTTTGGCTTTGCATATTTGTCTTGCCTAATGAAGAAGTAGACATTGTTCTTCCAATTACCTTCAGAATGGTAAGTTTGATGGTGTATGGGGAATGAGTTAGTTTGGCCATTTTTATCTTGACCAGTATTTATAGAGGATTAAATTGTATTTCCAACTCTAAACATCCAAGTGAGGAGAAATCTATCTTCCCAACTTATTATATATATGGACGGCTCATGCACTACTTCAAAACTCACTATGAAGTCTCTTAAGGCTTAAACTGCCCTCGAATGGCGAGTTATTCTGGTGAAAGTAACGGAAGGTACTTTTGTGAAGATGAAGCCCGCAAGCGAATTTATAGAGGTAAGATCATTATTTGGGCTACGAACATCCTTACAAGTACAAAAAACATGACTTTGTTGATAATGATACAGCCCTTTTGGAAGAACAACTTTACTTGTTGAGCGTTCATTCAAGTTTTCTTACTTTGCAGAATGATGACCACTTCATCATTGAGCCTTATAGCCCACATCTTTTAGTCACCAATTTGGATTGTTGCAAGATATCCCAGGCTACTTTGAGATTTCCATCAATAAGGTCACCTTAATAGATAGCTTACGTCTTTAGGTAAGATGCACGTTTCATGGAACAATGGTCAAGATAACATTTCCAGCCACTCCTTAGAGCATAAAGAAGTATTATAATCCAAAGTATAAAACATGATGAGAACAAGTTCATGGAAACTTTCTTGAAGATCATATTTCAATGTTAAATTCCTAAAAACCTACATTTAAGAAAGTAAAAAACTTACATGTCTCCAAAACGAAACTTCATCAAGATATTAGTATTCTCAATGCTTCGAAAGGGTTAGAAAATTCTTTAAGACATGATAGACATTCTTCTTCGAATCATGACTTGGTTACAGAGAAACTTTCATCATCTTCAAAACAAAAGGAGTTGAATCGAATTGAAGAAGTCAGTTCTAGTAGTAAAGATTGTTGTTGGAAGAGAACCAAGATAGCAACTACAACTTTGAGCTAAGAGTCCAAGGATCAAGAAACCTTCAAAAGATAAGGTAAAATTGGTTTCCCTTTTTTATTTTTTTCTTTTCTTTTCTTTGATTTTCTTTCGACTTAACTTCTCTGCTATTCTTCTTCATTAGGACAATATTGTAGTCCTTGATGAGAACGCTTATTCTCAAGACTCAATCAATGATTCTCACTGCTCGAAGTAAGATGGTTGCAAGGATATGTTTTACTCTCAGCATAAGGATTTGAAATCTAAAGTAGTAGGTCATTAATATTGTTCATCCATCTCTACCTTCCCAGGAGAGTTCCTAATGTCAAGTTGCAAAAAGAAGTTTGTCATGGAATTATGGAAGCAATTTTATCAAAGGATTTAACACTTAAGGATCAAGCTTAATATATCCTTAAAGAACTGAATAAGGACCCTGTTGTTAACTTATCTCCATTTAATAATCTCTTGAAGTTTTTCTTTGTTAAAGTGCGTGAATTTGACAATGCCAGATCAACTTCTTCAGAGAAAGCCTCAAAGGAGTCTCATGCACAATTACTTTTCGCTGCTATGTTGGGATGTATGCCCTCTTAGACTAAATTTCTAATGTAAAAATAGAATGTTTTAATAAAAGAATTTATTCTCAGAAATTGTTTGTGAATTTACAATTTTATGTGTGCACAATTACGTTTGGAAAAGACTCATTGTGTTTAAGTAAGTGGTCCATGTGAATAGAGGTCTTTCACAGTAAGGTATGGATCACGGGCTACTTAACACATAAAATTTTGTTCTTCATCAATTGATGAAAATGTGAATCTCATCGTGTCTAGGTTATTATATTATGAATTCTAAATTAGGAATGCCTTACCTTTAGCCAGTGAGGAGTCCACTAACTTCATGACATAAGCATATTTTGAATACGTAGAACAGGACCTGTAGTAGTGATTTCTTAAAAGTACTATATGGTATAAACCTAGACTACTACCGCTAAAACGTGGACTAGTACTCTACGACTTGAGTATGAGTTGGTGGTCTGACGAAGCTAGAAGCATATACTTTGATATGCTATAGTTAAGGTTCTATCGTAGAGCCAATATACTTGTATGTTGGGTATGCGTGATTAGTTAGTTAAGACAGACTTGTAGAAAATAGTTTCTATACTATATCACTCCTTGTAGTTGTTTGAATGATCTAAATATCCAGGGTCTTGGGAAACATGACTTGGATGTTTGCTTTAGGGTAGCTCCCTTGGAAAGTGGAAACAATCCAGGAAGTCGTGGATCATTGGACTAGAGGTCTAAGGATGGTAGATGTCATTTAGAAAGGTATTAGTATAATTTTTTCTCTCTAAATGTACAACGATGTATAGAGGGGTATTTTAGTCATTACACATGTAGGTCAGAGACTTTGCTAACGCAGCATTGTCCTTGGAGTCAATATTTTGTTATGGTGATATTAGAAAATATTTAAAATGCAAAATACAACTATTTATATGACAAGGGTATTTTGATCATTTTAGTAGCCAAAGCGGTGTGTCTTTTGGTCCCCAGTATAGACCATGAGTCCTAATTAAATATAGGCTAAGGGATTGATCTTAAATTAAATGAAATTCTTTTATTTAAGTAGCCTAATTTAATTATTGGGCTAGAATAAAATAAAGGTCCATGGAGAAAGAATTAATTAAATTGGTTTGGTGGGTTAATTAATTATTCAGGGCTTTGGCCCAGTTTGAATAATTATGTATTAACCTGGGAATAAACTGGTTTAGGCTTATTTAATTGGATTGGTTTATTTGTGTTGGAAAATTAATTATTTGTTAAGCCATTGAGTTGGTTCTAACTAGAATAATTAATTAAGTCCAATAGGTTAAACTAAGAGTCTAATGGCCCAGTCCAGTTTAACCTCGGAAATTTTTATTTAGGTTAAATAGGAGGATTGGAGACATCGTTGTTGACATAACACACATACGCTGAGACGACTTCTTCTCTGTGGAAGCCAGACGTCTCTCTCTCTCTCCAGAAAATTCCCTAGCTCGTTAGTTGTTCACCAAACAATAGTTAGGCAGGCCATATATTGGAAGACCGAGAGTTTGGCGTCCACATACATGCAAAGGCGGAGTAGGAGGTTTGCAGGAATGGCACCAAAGGCTTCTACCAGCACACCTACACTGGTTGCACACGTTCCGGTACAATCAACACTTAGAAGGAGGAAAAGAGGTAAAATTTTTAAAACTTTGGGATTGGGACACAGCGCAACCGGCACTGGCTAGGGCTGCCGGAGCTGTCACCGGCCCTTCCCTGGACTCCCTGTTCTTGTTTTTTCTAGTTTTTTCATGTTCGCTTCCACTGCGTGCTTCGTGTTTTCCCGCTTTCCACAGCTTCAATTGGTACCAAAGAATGGAGGTTTTTGTGAAAATATAGGGAGCATGTATCTAGATGAATAAAACTTGACACATATGTGTGATTAAAATTGTGATCCTTTGCTGTTTTTGGTATGGATAGATTCTTTGTTAAACCTCGCAGGTGGAGGTATAAAAATTTGTAATTTACTGTTTTTCTTAGTAAATCGTATAAGCCCAATGTTTATGGGTATTGGCGATTGTTGGTTTTGGTTGATTTCATTGTATTCGGTTTGAAATCAGAGAGCCATCGAAGCCAGGAGTTGTGCAGAAAAACAGAGAAAATTCGCAAAAGAAAATCGCAAAGAAAAAAAAAACTATAGGATCAAATTCCAGAACCGAACCGGTGCTGGAACTGGCGCCAACTTGGCTCTGGAAGGCCGATCCATGCGTTAGTTTCTGGAGGGTCCTGATTCTGTGCGGCGGGTGCAGTGGACCACAATGCATATGGGGTGCATGATCCAGTGCGGCGGGTGCAATGGACCAATGAAATTATTTTTATTTTTCCTTATAATTTTTCTTGTGTTTTCTTTTGGTTTTGGGGTCCATACCAGGCGAAGTTAATATTTTTGCAATAGTTAATATTCATGAAATATTTTTACATGAAAAATATTAGTAAGGGATTTTAGAATTAAACAAGACCATTAATTAATTAATGTGTTTAATTCAATCATCTAGGCACTTAGATTTAAAAAATAGAAGAGTATGAAAACGTCTACTGTTTTCTTGCATGCTACTTATTTTTTGTACCTATGTGCACATTTTCTCAAAGACCAAAGCCTTTGGGAATGTTTTGACAAGGAAAGCATTTTTCTACAAATTAAGTGGTTGTTTTAACTTGAACAAAAATTAATCCTTAGATATTTTCTCAAATGATTTAATCTTGGACATAGAAAATATATTGGATTTAGATATTTTTGTAAGTTAAAATAGAAAGCCATTTTGTTTTAATTTTGGCTCAAGAAAAATGTTTTGTCAAATAAACTTGAGACCAAAGTCTCTAGAAAGTTTTAATTCAAATTTTTTTAAATTATTAAGTTTTAACTTAAATAAAATTAGTTCATGGGAAAAGCTTTCAAAGGATATAAGCCTTGATATGGAGATTTTTATGGACTTAGATATTTTATTTTAAATTAAGGGAAAACTTAATGGAAATTTTCAAAAGGATATTTTTCAGAAAATCCTTGTTTTAAAAGACTAAGTGGGAGAAGGGTTCCAACGGCCCCACGACTTCCATCACGATCCTCATTAGAGATCTTAGGTCCTCTCGCGTTACCCTGGGGGTGAACCTGTATAGGATGGGGATACCACAAGGATCTAGATCTAATAGAGGGATGTAATTAATAACCCGGGGTATGTACTATGATCGGCCAGCCCCTCGTTGGAGGTTATAGTGCAAGGTATGTCCATAGAAAATGAGAAGAAACGGCCATCCTCTAGATAAAGTTATCTTCTAGATCATTACCTAGAAGGGAAATTAATTTGTGGTGGTTAACACATTTAGCTTAGGAAACTGTTAATCTTCCCAAGAAGCTATGTCAGTTTTCCTAAGAGCCAAATTGATTATTATCAATTTTGATAATAGGATAAAGTGCACATATTTGTTTTGTTTTCACAAATTGAAATTTTCTTTTATTTTTATATTTTTCAGAAATGGTGGGAGGTTCTTTTAGTCCATTAGCCGTTATTCTCCTAGAGAATAAGCTAATGGGACCAAACTATGTGGACTGAAAAAGGAACCTGGACATAATACTCACAGTCGAGGAGTATAAGTATGTCTTGTACGAAACCTACCCTGCAATCGGGGAGGGTTCCACCGCCAAGGAGCGTGAGACTGAGAAGGCGTGGAAGAAGGCTGACGAGATGGCTCGTTGCTACATGTTGGCCTTCATGTCTAATGTGATCAAATCTAAATATGAGCACATGACCACTCTATATGACATTACCCAATCATTAGCCACGATGTTCGCAGATAAGAGCCGACCCTCAAGGCAGGAGGCTCTTCGAATCATTATTAACACTAAGATGGCTGAGAGTGCATCAGTCAGAGAGCCTATGCTCAAGATGATTGCTGCTTTCGAGGAGGCAGAAATCTTAGGGGCTATCATTGACTCCGAGAGCCAAGTGGACATGGTTCTCGAATCTTTACCGGGTTCCTTCACTCAGTTCAAGTTGAACTATAACATGAACAAGTTGAACATGGGTTTGACTGAGTTGATGAAGGAACTCCAGATGGTGGAGAATGTCATGAAGCCAGAGTCAAAGGTTATGATTGCCAAGGCTTCATCTTCTAAAACTGGGCCCAAGCCCAGAAAGTTCAAGAAGAAGAAGGGGAACGCAGTAGGCCAGCCCAAAGACAAACCCAAGAGTAAGTGCTTCAAGTGTATACTAAAGGGACACTGGAAAAATGAGTATCCGGATCTTCAAGCCAAGAAAAACCCCACAGGTAATGTTCTCTATCTAAAGTCTATATCAATGGTTGGATCAATTTCTACTTGGATTGTTGATTCAGGAACCACTGATCATATCTGTAACTCCTTGCAGGGGTTTAGAGAGATAAGAAGACTCTAAAAGAATGAAAATATACTACGTGTGGGAAATGGAGCACGAGTTTGGGCCCTTGCAGTGGGAGAACTGGATCTTATTTTCTATTGTAATAAAATAGTGGTTTTGAAATATATTTTATATGTACCTGGATTTAGACAGAATTTGATTTCAGTTGCAAAACTAATAAATCAAGGATATTCTGTATCTTTCCATTCTGCTATTTCTGTCAGTAGAAATGGAGAAATTCTATGTACTAGGCACATGTATGGAAATCTCTATTAACAATCAATTAAATAATGCTCAATCTGAACCTTTAACAAGAAAGAGAAAGACCATTGTCAATAACTCTTTTCTTTGACATCTAAGGTTGGGTCATATCAACTCAACTAGGATTCAGAGGTTGATCCATGATGGGCCCTTAGGCTCATTGAGATTGGAAAATTGGACTCAGTATGAGTCCTGCCTAATAGGAAAGATGACTAAGAGGTCATTTGCCCCTAAGGCGGATAGTTCCAGGGAGGTATTGAGTCTTATTCACACTGATGTGTGTGGTCCTTTGTTTACACCAGCTAGAGAAGGTTTTAAGTACTTCATCACTTTCATGGATGATTGCACAAGGTTTGGTTACATTTACCTGATGAGATGCAAGTCTAACTCTTTTGACAAGTTCAAAAGTTTAAGGCTGAAGTGGAGCGTCAGACAGGTAAATTGATCAAGACCTTACAATCGGATGGTGGTGGAGAGTACCTCCTTGGTGAATTCAAGGACTACATGGTACATCATGGGATAATATCCCAGCTCTCTGCGCCGGGGATGCCCCAGCAGAACGGAGTAGCTGAGAGAAGGAACAAGACATTGATGAAAATAGTCCAAAGCATGATGTCTCATGCTACTCTTCCGGTGTCCTTTTGGGGATATGCCTTGGAAACAATGGCATATATTGTGAACTGGGTGCCTTCCAAGTCAGTACCTAGGATTCCCTATGAGATGTGGACAGGGCGTAAGCCAAGTCTGAATCATCTCGAGATATGGGGTTGTCCAGCTTATGTACGGGTCAAGGGAGCCAAGTTGGAACCAAGGTCAGAATTATGCTATTTTGTTAGGTTTCCAAAAGGGATAAAGAGTGGTTACTTTATCATCCTAAAGAGCAAAAGGTATTGGTAAGTACCAATGCTAGATACTTAGAGGATTATCAAAGTACTTTCATAAAAGGTTCAACTAGGATAGAACTTGAGGAGAAGTTATCTTCAGAAGCAACTTCTTCTGACTCGATTGTGGAACAAGAAAAGGTACAGCCTTAAAAGTCTGTACATATGGAGCCTCGTCGTAGTGGGAGAGTGTCTAGGGTTCCGGAGAGATGGATAGGAGAAGCTTTCGAGCTGGTCTTCGACCATCAAGAACAAGACCCCACTAAATACTAGGAGGCTATTGCTGATGCCGATGCAAATTTGTGACATGAAGCAATGAAAGTTGAGATTAAGTCTATGTATCTCAATCAGGTTTGGGATCTTGTAGCTTAACCTAAAGGGATAAAACCCCTAGGGTGTAAGTGGGTATACAAGAGAAAGAGGGGAATAGATGGGAGGGTGGAAACCTTCAAAGCTAGGCTTGTGGCGAAAGGGTATACTTAGAAAGAATGAATCGATTATGAAGAAACATTTTCCCCGGTAGCCATGCTTAAGTCCATCTATATCCTCCTTGCCATCACATGTCATTATGACTACGAGATATGACAAATGGATGTCAAGACGGCATTTTTAAATGGCTATCTTAATGAAGACATCTATATGTCCCAACCAGATGACTTTATTGCTGAGGGCCAAGAACATATAGTTTACAAGCTTAAGAAGTCCATTGATGGACTTAAGCAAGTATCAAGGGCATGGAACATTCATTTTGATGAGACTGTAAAGTCTTATGGTTTTGTTCAAAACGAGGATGAACCATACGTGTACAAGAAACTTGAAGGCATTAATGTGGTTTTTCTTGTCTTGTATGTAGATGATATTCTACTCATTGGAAATGATATAGGGTCATTATCATCTACAAAGGTTTGGCTATCTAGTCAATTCAGTATGAAGGACTTGGGAGAAGCCAACTACATTCTTGGGATTAAACTTCTTAGAAATAGGAAGTAGAGAATGTTAGAATTATCCCAAGCAACATACGTTGACAAGACGCTAGCCAGGTATAGTATGAACTCATGCAAGGGAACTCTAATTCCTTGCAGACATGGGTTGTCATTTTCTTCAAGGGACTGTTCTAAGTCTTAAAAAGAAAAGGACAAGATGAGTAAGATTCCCTATGCTTCGGCTGTGGGAAGTCTCATGTACGCTATGTTGTGTACTATGCCAGATATCTGCTTTGCCGTAGGCTTGGTTAGCAAATATCAGTCAAACACTAGGGAGGTTCATTGGCAAGCTGTAAAGTATATACTCAAGTACCTCAAGGGAACGAGAGATTATATGCAAGTTTACAGGGCTGATGACTTGGTTCCTACAGGATACATAGACTCAGACTTCCAAGCAGATAAGGATGAGAGAAAATCCACTAGTGGATATGTCTTCACCTTGTCTTGAAGAGCCATTTCATGGAGGGTATCAAGCAATCTTGCATTGTTGACTCAACCATGGAAGTTGAGTATGTTGCAGCTTCGGAGGCATCCAAGGAAGCAGTCTGGCTCCGAAAGTTCCTTTCAGGACTTGGAGTCGTGCCACACATGGACAGGCTGATTGTGATGTATTGCGACAACACTGGAGCAGTATCATAATCTAAAGAACCTCAGAACCACAAGAATGGGAAGTATATCGAGAGGAAGTACCACATGATCCGAGATTTCATCCAGAGACAGGAAGTTGTGGTGGAACAGATTGACTCTAAGAACAATCTAGCAGATCCATTCACCAAGCCTATGGCTGAGAGAGTCTTCAAGAGACACTTAGCGCCATAGGGGTGGGCACCTACGGACTTACTTAGTCTTAGAGTGCAAGTGGGAGATTGTTAGGATGTATGCCCTCTTAGACTATGTTTCTAATGTAAAAATCGAATATTTTAATAAAAGAATTTATTCTCAGAAATTATTTGTGAATTTACAATTTTATGTGTGCACAATTACATTTGGAAAAGACCTATTGTGTTTAAGTAAGTGGTCCATGTGAATAGAGGTCTTTCACAATAAGGTATGGATCATGGGTTACTTAGCACATTAACTTTTGTTCTTAATCGATTGATGAGAATGGGAATCTCATCGTGTCTAGGTTATTATGTTATGAATTCTAAATAGGGAATGGCCTACCTTTAGCCAGTGAGTAGTCCACTCACTTCATGACATAAGCGTATTTTGAATACGTAGAACAGGACCTGTAGTAGTGGTTTCTTAAAAGTATTATATGGTAGAAACCTAGACTACTACCGTTACAACATGGACTAGTACTATACGACTTGAGTATGAGTTGGTGGTCTGATGAAGCTGGAAGCATATACTTTGATATGCTATAGTTGAGATTCTATCGTAGGGCCAATATACTTGTATGTTGGGTATATGTGACGAGTTAGTCAAGACAGACTTGTATAAGATAGTTTCTATACTATATTGCCCATTGTGGTTGTCTGAATGATCTAAATATCCAAAGCCCTGGGAAACATGACTTGGATGTTTGCTTTAGGGTAGCTCCCTTGGAAAGCAGAAATAATCCAGGAAGTTGTGGATCATTGGACTAGAGGCCTAAGAATGGTAGATGTCATTTAGAGAAGTGTTAGTACACTTTTTCCTCTCTAAATGTACGGCGATGTATAGAGGGGTATTTTAGTCATTACACCTGTAGGTCGGAGACTTTGCTAACGCAGCACTGTCCTTGGGGTCAATATTTTCTTATGGTAATATTAGAAAATATTTAAAATGCAAAATACAACTATTTATATGACAAGGGTATTTTGGTCATTTTAGTAGCCAAGGCGGTATGTCTTTTGGTCCCCAATATAGAACATGAGTTCTAATTAAATACGGACTAAGGGATTGATCTTAAATTAAATAGAATTATTTTATTTAAGTAGCCTAATTTAATTATTGGGCTAGAATAAAATTAAGGTCCATAGAGAGAGAATTAATTAAATTGGTTTGGTGGGTTAATTAATTATTCAGAGCTTTGGCCCATTTTGAATAATTAGGGATTAACCTGGGACTAAACTGATTTAGGCTTATTTAATTGGATTAGTTATTAGTTATTTGTTAGGCCATTGAGTTGGTTCTAACTAGAATAATTAATTAAACCCAATAGGTTAAACCAATAGTCCAATAGTCCAGTCTAGTTTAATATAGGGTTTTTTTCTTTAGGTTAAACAGGAGGATTGGAGACATCGTTGTTGATATAACACACATACACTGAGACGGCTTCTTCTCTGTGGAAGCCATGCGTCTCTCTTTCTCTCTCTCTCTCTCTCTCTCTCTCTCTCTCTCTCCAAAAAATTCCCTAGCTCGTTAGTTGTTCACCAAATGGTAGTTAGGCAGGCCATATATTGGAAGACCGAGAGTTTGGTGTCTATATACATGCAAAGGCGGAGTAGGAGGTTTACAGGAATCACACCAGAGGCTTCTATCAGCATACCTACACCAGTTGCACACGTTTCGGTACAGCCAACACTTAGAAGGAGGAAAAGAGGTAAAATTTTTAAAACCTCAAGATTGGGACAAGGCGCAACCAGCGCCGGCTAGGACTGTCGGAGCTGGCGCCGACCCTACCCTGGACTCCCTATTCTTGTTTTTTCCAATTTTTTCATGTTCGCTTCCGCTGCGTGCTCCGTGTTTTCCCACTTTCCACGCCTTCATGCTAGCCAACGCTTGGATGATACTAAAATTAAAAAGTGTGACCTCACAAGTTAAGTTGAAAAAAGTAGGGCCAACTTTCAATGAGTTAAAGCCAATATTACTGTCCTCAAAATGATGCTCAAACGCTTAAAGAAAGAGGAGAGAACACTTTTAACCGCTTTTAAGGAAAGAAAGGGCAGCTTTTAGAAGTAGAGTCCACTTGTTTGCCCCTCAAAGAATAGCTTATTTTACTTCAAAATGCCCCTAGGATGAAGCCAACTTGAAGAACATAAGAGAACACTTAGTGGCAATTCAACAAGACTTAGAGAAATTTTCAAATTTTTTTACTTGATGTATTGTAGCACTTCATATTTTCATTATGCAGTTGTATTTTTCCTTTCTTATAAAATAAGATTACTTCCTTATTAGCATCAATAATACACTTCTTCTATGTTGTCTCAACCTTCATTTTTTTCTTGAATATATATATTTTCCTCTTATTGCAAATGTCAATTCACAGTAAATCATAACTTGATTGCAACAAATGAGGAAATGGAGAATGATGAAAGGATATAACTGAACTTAGAAATTTTCTTCTAAGCTACCTACATATCTTAAGAATAACTTAAGAATCAAGGCAAACGTAGGGGGCCATTCACAGTTTTAACTCGTACGGGCTAAGAGCATCCATTTATTTACCAACTTGGACTTGATGGAGTGTTTCAGTAGTTTAACCATGTACTACACTATTGGTGGTTGCCTTTACACAGTTTAAACTCATACGGGCCAAGAGTAACTTGCACTTTAAACTCGTGCAGTCAAGGAGCAACTTGCAATTTAAGCTCGTGTAGTAGAGGAGCCTCTATTTGTGCATAGTATCACTTTAAATATTTGCCGTTAATTAGGCCAATTTTCAACCCATCTTTAGCAACTATCTTGTAATATCTATTTGAGTAGACCTCTTGAACAACATATGGGCCATCTCACTTTGATGTTAACTTCTTTGGCTTATGTCCAATGATGATTGGTCTTTTCACAACGATCACTAAATCATCAACTTGAAAAGAATGAAGATGCACTTTCTTGTTAAAGCCTTTGGAAATATGAGCTTGGTAACATTCTAACCTTTCTTGTGCCTCTGACCTCTTTTCATCAAGTACTTTTAACTCTTCAAGTCTGAGACGGACATTATCTTCCTTGGTGAGTCCTTCTTAAATAGCAATCCTTAATGAAGGAATTTGTTACTCTAGTGGAAGAACATCTTCTATGCCAGTTACTAACGCATATGGGGTAGCTTAGGTTGTAGTGTGGTAAGTGGTCCTATATGCCTAAAGTTCTTCTTCGATATGAAGATGCTAATCTTTTTTTGACTTAGTCACCATTTTTTGCAACGAATTGTACAAAGCCTTATTGAAAGCTTCGATGAGTCCATTAGCCTGGGCATAATACATAGAAGATTTATACTACTTGAATTTAAACTTCTTGCACAACTTGTCCATCAAACTATTGCATAATGGCTTACCGTTATCTGTGATAATATATTGAGGAATGCCATATCAATAGATAATGTTCACACATATAAAATCAACGACATTTTCCTTTTTTGCTTCTTTTAATGCTATAGCTTCTACCCAATTAGAGAAGTAATCTATTGCAGCCAAAATATAAAGATGGTCAGCAACAGACACTGGTAGCGGTCCAACAATATCCAATCCCCATGTATCAAATGTACGTGAAGCAATTGTCGAGTATAATGGCTCAGGAGGTTGATATAGATAATTGGCATTGAATTAGCATGCTTGACATCTTCGAGCATAAGCTAGGTAATCTTTTATCACAGTAGGCCAATAATATCCCATCCTCTTGATATGACAATGAAGCTTTGGACCAGATTAGTAGGCTCTACAGATGCCAAAATGAGCTTCTTCCATTACTTGCACAGCTTCTTCTTGACCTGAACATCTCAAAAAGACACCTTCAAAAGAACGTCGAAAGAGTGTATCCTTATAGCAAAAGAAACGAGTGGCAAGCTGATGAATATCACTCCTCTTTGTGGATTATCCAGAAGCTTTTCATTTTTGAGATAGTGTATAAAAGGTTTCCTGCAATCTTTTTCATTAATTTCATAGACAAAGGCAAAATGGATTTCATGCTTTTTATCATCTTCATCTTCAAAAATAGGCGGTATGACCCATGTTTGACATATACGAATTTGGATTTCTTGATCATGTAGACATAAATTAGAAACAAATTTTGCTAATGCGTCAACTTGCTTATTTTATTTCTTAATACATGCTCGATTATCACATCACCTAAATATCTCAAAAGTCGTCTCGCATAATTATAATATGAAATCAACTCAAGATTCCTAACATCATATTCACCAAGCAATTGATTAACAATCAATTGAGAATCCTCATACACTTCGAGGTGCAGTCGCTTCATATCAACAACCAACTCTAACCTAAGTATAAGCTTGGTAGTCAGCTACATTAGTTGAGTGTCTTTTAGTCAAGGTGAAAAAGTAAGGAAATATATCTTCCTCAGGGGTAGTGAATACCACACTAGCTCCAGCACCTTCGCGATGTGCCACACCATCAAAGTACATCCTCCATGGTGGGAGAATCTCAATGACAAGAAAATCTTCATCAGACAACTTATCACTTAGTTTCCACTTAACAAGGATAGGATAGTCAGCCAAGAAATCAGCCAGTACTTGCCCTTTGACGGCTTTCTGTTGAACAAAGACAATATCAAATTGTTGGAGTTAAAGGTACCACCTTACTAAATGATCAGATAGTATAGGTTTTGCCATAACATACTTTATAGGATTAGCCTTGGAGATAAAGCATACAATATGTGCTTTAAAATAATGCTTCAGTTTCTAAATTGCAAATATCAAAGCTTCTCAATTGGTGAATAATTCAACTCATTTGGTGCCATCATCCAACTTAAGTAATAGAGTGCATTTTCTTTACCATTGTCATTTTCTTGAGCAAGCAGTGCCCCCACTAAGTGTTCTGTGCAGTAATGTATAAAATTTGATAAACCTTAGAGAGGGGGTGAATAAAGTACATGGCAAATAAATGCAAATAAAAAACAAATTCTTTTGATGTCTTTTGAAAAAGGCCGAACAGTATATGTGTTTAAAAAGGTAGATTTGTTTCGCAGCTTTAAGAAGTAGTTAGGGATCTTTTGAACCAGCACTAAATGATGAAAAGATGGTTTGTATTAAAGATGGGCAGTTGAGATGTCAATAATAGACTTTAGAACATAAAAGTCTTTAAAACTTATCAATAATTGCAAAGATAAAGATAGAGTTCCTTGATATGATGACCAGTGAAAATGCAGTGATAAAGTACAGAAAACAAGGCTCAAGGATTTATAGTGGTTCGATCCTCAACTGATCAACATTTACTACCTCAAGTACCCACTTAAGGATTTCAACACAATCACGAAAACCTTTTTTCCCAAATGAATGGTGGTAGGCGACACCAATCATACACAAAAGGATCACCACAATTGGTTTTACACCCAACCTCTTTAAAGTCAACAATCAAGGCTCACTCCAACTGAGTTTTACTTCCTTAATCTTGATACAAAGCTAGTTAAAGATAAAATACAAAAATAGCTCGCAGGTTGAGCAAATCTAAACCACTGAGCACATACACCTTTTTACCTTTGAAACAATTTAATCTTACTGTGAAACATAAATAAAAAGCGAGATTTTTTGTATTCTAAAGTGTAAGAGTGTTTTTGAATAAGTTAGCACAAAAATTTGCTTGAAAATCTAGTTTTTGAAGCTTTTATAAGAGCTGAACCCGAAGTTACAATGACTTCTGTCAAGATTTTCAAAGTTTTAGATTTACATATTGGAAAGATATGCATCCAAAAATGAGTCCAAAACGGCACTTTATGCAAAGAGGTATATTCTGAAAAATGTTATAGATCATTGGATAAGTGTTTTGGATTCAGAGGTCTATCCAAAACTACTCAACCAAGAATTTTATAAAATCCAAAATTAGATATACCTTTTTTTTAAACAAAAAAAATCATTTGTAAATGCTTCAAGGTAAATCAAATTAAACATAAGGTAAAGAGATATAGGAATTTACAAATAATACTTTAATCAAAATTCCTAATCCATAATTCTTTACAAGGCCTTCATGGTATTCAATCTCTTAAATTGGAGTTATACTTAATCAACCACTCTTGGATTCCATTACTTATGAGCTATTTAGCAGTCCCACTAGTGCACCTTGGAAGAACTGAAGTCAAACATATCCTAGCACATATAGATTACACATGTTAATCCATATCATTGTTTATTATAAATCAAAACATGGGAGAATGCCCTTAGGGCTAACAATCTCCCCCTTTTTGTGTGATGACAAATTTGATGGAATTGTGACAAAAAAAAATTGATATAGATTGTATGAACATGTTAGATTGAGAAAAGTAAGTATATATTTAACTGAAATGTGTTCTCTCATTATAAGACTCAAAGAGTGCTTATGAGTTTAAGAAAAGGAAATTAATATCGTCTCATAAATAAGGCTCAATAAGCCTATAGCCCTACCAACCTCCTTATCCTCATTCCTTCCATATAGAGGACTATTTCACAAGAAAACAACCAAATAATGGTCACAAAAGAAATGTATAATTATGTACATAAGGAGGTGTAGAAGATAAATCATAAATAACAATACTCCCCCTATGTATGTGTATATATGAATAATAGATAGAAGGATGCTAGCGATGGAGTGCGTTGAAAACCAAACTGGATTTCAAGACTTTGGACATCCAAAACGTGCATCCAAAATGGGTTAAAATAAGGCAGAAGATAACTTCTTTAATATATATATATATATATATATTGATATATATATATATATATCAATATCATATATATATATATATATATATATATATATATATATATATATTGGACTGGTGTTTTGGATTAAGAAATTGAGAGTCCAAAACTACCCATGTGTCTATGCAGGATCAACATCAAGATTCTTTAAAAGAAAACATCAGACAGAAATCAAGCCAAAGTTTTATATATAAAAGAAATCATATCAAAATTTCATTTGCATAGACAAACATCCAAAATTCTCAGAACAGTTTTCTAGATTCAGCAAAAAAGAATTCAAAATAGTCCTATCATAATCTATCAGCATAAACCCATCATCACAATCATTCATATAATTTTCTCATCACACAAATTAAAAAATAGCTATGCTATTCTCAATTTAATCCATAGAACAGTTTCTTCTCTACTCATGGCACAATCATAATCATAATCACACTCGACAGTACTAAGTCACAAATCATATTTCAAGTTCTCAATCCATACAACAACATATTTGATCAATCCAAATTCCCAAAAAAAAAAAAAAAAAATCTCACAGAATCACAAGCTTCTCAAGGAATTTACTACAGTCACCTCCAAAGTCACATCACATTTTTCTCAGTTCACAGATCATAGCACATTTTATTTTTTTATTATTTTTTTTTTTTTGCAGTTCACAGATCACAACACAATTTTGTTCATAGTTCACAGATCACAACCAAATCATAGCATAGTCACAACCAAGTCATATTATAGTCTCCATAACCACATCAGGTCATGGTCCTCAATTCATAATCACAATCCATAATAATATTTTCTCCCCATTTGTCATTAGTCAAAAAATAAGTAGCAGAGAAATAATTAGAAAGAAGCAATAGTAGATTTGTAGTGGTAATATAAGAATGTCAAAGATAGAGACAGTAAACATATTAGCAGTAGGATTGACAAGAATATCAGTCCAAATAAAAAAAAAAGTGTTGATGAGAAGATAATGCAAAAAACATAAAATGAATTAAAAGTAATTATGTTATCATAATAAAATGTTGCAGAATAAGTCAGTAGTCAACAGTCGTCATATGCCGATCATGGAATGTGGATGGTCTCAAGCTTAGCACTGGCACCCTTTTTTGTATGTTGTCTAGCAACTCTGCTAGACTTCCTTTTGAAGACAACATGTTTCTATCTATGACCTGAGGAGCTACCAGGTGGAACTGGCTTATCTTTTGTAAAAATAGTTGGGCCAGTAGAAGGTGCAGTAGTTATCTCTACAACAGGCTGAGACGGAATTGCTTCGGCTGTGGACATTGTCGAAGCAGTAGTTTTTTTCAACGACTATTTTCTCAGCAGCAGTAGGTTGTCCAAAATCCTTTTCAGGAGAAGGAATGACAGGCTCGTTCTCTTGCTATGGTGGAATGCCTTGCTCTTTGGAGACACCTCCAGTGCTTTTTTCTACTTTCTTCCCTTCCACGTCACTCAATTAGTTTCTTAAATTTTATAGTTTAGTCTTGACTTCATACTAAAACCATCAAATTTTTTAGACAAGGTATTTAAAGCATTTAGAATGCTTTGAGTTAGTCCACTCTCTTCAAACCTTTGTTTGCCTTTACTTGAGGATTCCTCTACGATTTCAGCTTTACATTTTGTTCCAGTTGAGGTAGCAAGTGCAGCTTTCTTTCCTTTAGCTTTGATCATAATTAGCTTGTCCCTTTCTTATTTTAAAACATCCCTAAGCAGAATCCATTGATTATCCATTCGTACAAAGCCCATTTTCTCAAATGAGGTCGTGCTGTAAACATTGATCTTGAAGTGTCTAGGTGCATTTGTACTGAGATTCACATTTAAGTGTTTAAAGACCTTGGTCAGAAGACTTCCATATTACAGGGCCTTGTTTGAGGTATTTCTTGATTGAAGCATTAGCTTCACAACCAGAAATCCAAAACTAATCTGCCTCCCCTCTGATAGGGCCAACATCAGTATCATTTGCATGATACTCACCACCCAAAGCTAGGTGCCACCATGGTTAACACCATGTGGTACAGAATTCTCCCGAATCCATTTAGCCATTTCGAGTTGCGATCATTTATGTTTTTGAAACTCTTGCCTCTAGTGAACTTAGCCTCAAACATTCCTAGGTCAAACAGATCAGATTCCTCTAAAACTTTATTCATTTTAAAAAACTGAATTCCATCATCTCTGACTCCAAAATTCTGTTTAGCATTCTATGATCAAATTCCATGTTCACATAGCCTACCTACGAGGTATACCACTGAACCTTGAATCCCCTACTAGTTTCTTCCAGACTTCCTTTTCTTAGGTTTTAATAAAATTCCTAGACCAATGTAGTGTACAGTTTTTCATCTATAGATCGTAAAACCTCCCATCCAAGTTATTCAAACATATTCAAAACATTAGCAAAATTCAAAAAGGCCTCAGAGTCAACATGATATCCAACAATTACAGTTCTATTTCTTAAAAACTAGTTATTGAACTCAGATTCACATAATGAGTCAAGGAATCAGGGTACCTATATCTCAGAGCTTTCCTGTATAGGAAACTGTTGTGATGAGTCTATTTGAGAAGTCGGTTCCTCAGCAATAATCTTTTTCCCTTTTCATTTGGCAATAACTAATTTTATTTTCGCTATTGCTCTACTTTTCTAGTTCTTCTTTGTCTTTGGTTCGGTTCCCTTGTCTGATTTAGGAATTTTAGCCATGGCAATTCGAGAGAAGAAGATGTGGGTTTTCTGGTTCTGTAGGGAAGATGAAAATCTGAAGCAAGAGAAGGAAAGAGATAGAGGGATTTTATGGCAGTTTCAAATTTCAAGAGGAAAGAGAAATAGCTTTTGAAAAGCTTTTTGTGATTTCCTAGGTACTTGAGAGAATAAGTACCATCAAGTACACTCAAAAGAGATTTTATAAGAGATAGGGTGAGCTACTTTGAAAAGTGTAGACATTTTGAAAATTCAAAAAGAGAGTTCTGGACTCAGACACTTTTTCATCCAATCAATAGGAAAAAATGTGAATTTTAAGCGATTCTATGCTGCTACTATTTTGGACTTAGACTAAGTTCAAACTTGTCTGTCTAAAACAAATTGAGAGATATTTTGTTGAGGGGGTTTTGGATTCATGTTTTTGAGATGCTCCATCTAAATTCACTATTCGAAATTGTATGTCTTCAGATGTTTTGTGAGAATGAACAAAAACAAGCTTTGGCAAAATTATTAGTTACATAATTTAATAATTTCCAAACCTCTTCGTAGATAATTAAATCTATCTTTGGCCAACGGTTTAATGAATATATCTACAAGTTGTTCTCAATGTTCTTAGTTCTAGAGTGCTAAATAGGATTTTTGGTCAGATTGATAGCACTAGTATTGTCACATAAGATAGGCACGCTGTTAAAATTTAGACCAAAATCAAGTAAAGTATTTTTCATCCATAAAATTTGCGTACAACAACTTCCTATTGCTATGTACTCTGCTTCAGTTGTTGAGAGAGAAATGTAAGCTTACTTCTTGTTGTACCAAGAGATAAGAAAGTGTCCAAGAAACTGACAGTGTCCACTGGTGCTTTTACTCTCAATGTTGCAGTCAACATAGTTAGCATCCGTGTATCCTATAAGATCAAACAAGTTAGTTTGTGGATACTATAGACTATAATCATATGTTCCAACTAAGTACTTAAGGATATGTTTTACAGCACATAGATGAGATTCTTTGGGACATGATTCAAATCTTACACAAAGACACACTAAGAACATAATATCGAGTCGACTGGCAGTGAGATAAAGAAGACTTCCAATCATATCTCTATATTTTGATTCATCCACATTCTTACCTTTTTCATCTTTATCAAGCTTTAATGATGTGCTCATAGGTGTAATAATTTCTTTTGCTTAATTCATTTTAAACCTTTTGAGCAGTTTCTTGGCATACTTGGCTTGATTTAGGAAGATATCATCTTTAGTTTGCTTAATTTGTAATCTAAGGAAGAAATTAAGTTCTCCCATCATACTCATCTCAAACTCTTGCTGCATTGTCTTGGAAAATTTCTTGCACAAGGAATCATAAGTAGCTCCAACAATAACATCGTCAACATATATTTGGATAATTAAAATGTCTTCAAAATTTTCAAATTTGATAAATAGTGTGGTATCAATTAAGCCTTTTGAAAAGCCTTTTGAAAGAAGAAAACCACTAAGCCTTTCATACTATGCTCATGGAGATGTTTCAAACCGTAAAGGGCTTAAGAAAGTTTAAACATATGATTAGGAAATTGTTCATGTATAAAGCCAATGGGTTGCTCTACATATACTTTCTCTTCAATAAAACCATTTAAAAAGGCACTTTTAATATCCATTTGATAGTGCATAAAATCTTTGAAAGATGCAAAAGTAAGTAACATTCTTATTGACTCTAACCGAGCAACGGGAACAAAAGTTTCATCATAATCAATACCATCTTCTTGATTGAATATTTGGGAAATTAATCTAGTTTTGTTTCTAATAACAACACCATGCTCATCAAGTTTATTTCTGATAAACCACTCGGTACCAATCATGGGATGATCAAGTAGTTTAGGAACAAGCTTCCAAACTTAATTTCTTTCAAATTGATTCAATTCTTCTTGCATGGCCATAATCCAAAAATCATCATGCAATGCCACATCAATGCAATTAGGTTCAATGCTTGAGAGTAAAGTAAAATTATTAACAAAATACCATATAGTTTTGACTTCGCAATTGGGATCGCCAATGATCTACTCTTTTGGATAGACAGTTTAGTACTTTCAATCTTTTGGTAAGTCTTGATTAACGAGCTCTTCAGTCCTTTATTTGTTTTCTTCAACTTGTTCTTCTAATCCTCTTCTTTGGCATGAATATCAAGTGGTGGAGTCTTGTGCTGCTCACTGCCTCTTTCTTTTGTGATTCATACATCATTATCATCTTTTCTAAAAGAATATATATTTGATTCATCAAACACAACATGTATAGATTCTTCCACATGTAGAGTTCTTTTATTGTATACTCTATATGCCTATTTTGTTTGAAGAGTATCCAAGAAATATAGCCTCATTATATTTGCTATCAAAATTTTCTAGATTGTCTCGAGTATTAAGGACAAAACATTTGCAACTGAAAACTTTAAAGTAAGAAATAGATGGAACTTTGTCAAATATGAGTTCAAAAAGGATTTTTCCTTAGAAACGGTCTTAGCATAACACGGTTGACAATGCAGCAAGCTGTATTCACAGCTTCAGCCTAAAAGTATTTTGGAAGGGAGTTTTCACAATGCATTGATCTTTTCATCTCTTGCAAAGTTCTATTTTTCCTCTTAACCACACCATTTTGTTAGGGGGTTTTTACTGCTAAAAAATATGTGAAACACTAAAATTTTGAAAAGTCATGGTTGCAAAATTCTCTACCGTTGTCACTTTTAATTGAAATCAATTTGCACCCAATGGAATTTTAACCACGTTTGAGTAGTGTTTAAAATTCAGAGAAAGCTTCATCTTTTTTAGCAAGAAATAAAGTCCAAATGAATCTTGAGAAGTCATCCACAAGTATATAAGCATACCTCTTACTATCAAGACTAGTGGCTCTTATTGGTCCAAACAAATCCATATGTACAAATTCAAGAGGTTTTGATGTTGAAATCATTTTCTTAGGTTTACAAGAGGTTTTGGTTTGTTTTCCAAATTGGCAAGCATCACACTCTTAGTTTTTATCAAATCTCATTTTAGACAATCCTCTAACAAGTTCCTTTGAGGATAATTTATTTAGCAAATCGATAGATATATGGCCTAGCCTTCTATGCCAAAGGTAGCTATCATCATCATTCATAGAAAGGCATTTAATATCATGAGCCACAAGATCATCAAGATAAAACACATACACATTTCCAATGCGATTAGCAACATAAATTGTCTTATTGCTGGAACTATCCATAGTATTACAAGAATCGTTTTCAAAAATAACTTGCAGCCTTTATCACATAATGGACTGATGCTAAGCAGATTATACTTTAACTTATCAATTAACAATACTTGTTTAAGAAAAGCAGAGGATCCCTTACCAATATTACCTATACCAAATATCTTTCCATTCTTTTTGTCTTCAAATGTAACAAATCCATCATTTATGATTTGAATGTTTTCCAATAGTTCGGCATTTCCAATCATGTGCCTAGAGTATCCACTGTCCAAAAACCACTTTGTGGAGCTCATCTTGTCCGATCAATATTCTTATACATAAGATGGAAGAGTGATTTTTGGTACCCATACCTTCTTAGGTCCACGGGGGTTAGTAATGGTTCTTTTAACTTTCCAAACTATATTTATACCAGATTCCACTCTTTTCCTAACATGATACTTGATACTTTGTGTCCAAATTTTTCACAATATGTACAACAACTATGAGTTATATATAAATAAGTAGATTTTACAAAGTAGGATCTGTAATTTCTAGCTTTGATTTCATGCTTATAGTCGAGACCATTTCGGTTTCCAGCTACGTGTTGTGCACCTAATAATTTTTCCAGATTATTTTTGCCATTTATGAATTTCTCAATGCATGTGGTAAGCTCATTAACTCTATTTTTCATATCATCAAAATTACTGACCATATTTTTGAGAGAATGTATTTTGTCACACAAACATTTGTTTTCAAGAGACACATAATGCAAAGAAGTTAGGATAGCATCCTTTTCAATATTTGAGCACATAACGGAATCAAGCAAAACTTTGTTCTCATTCAAAAACTTTGCATTCTCATCTAACAAGGAATTAATTTTCATTTTCACTTCCTTGTTTCTTCTAGATAGTTTTTTTAGTTCATGAAACATGCCGAAAAGCAGCTCATTCAGATCATCAGACTTCTCACAATTAGAATCATGGAATTCAGATGTCATATTTGGGGAAGTATGATTTACCTTATCTTCCATGGCTATAAAGCAAATGTTTACTTTTTCATTATTAGATTCACAACTTTCTTTTATCTTGGATTCAACTTGGTCCCAAGTACAAATTAGGCTTTTTCCTTTCTTCATCTTTGTATCCTTCGTCTTCTTTTTGAATTGCTTAGCTTCTTTTTCTTTAGCTACTGGACAGTCGGCGATAAAGTGCTCGGTGCTTTTACACTCATAACATTAAGGCTTGGAGAAAGAAGTTTTTCCTTTATTTTTTGTAAACTTCTTGCCCTTTTGAAGTTGCCTTTTCTGAACATTTTTCTAAATTTTCTGGCAAGCATAGCCAATTCTTTTGTATCCAAATCAGTACCATCATCACTATTAGTTTGATCACTATTGGCTTCTTCATCAACTGCTTTTAAAGCAGTTCCTTGTTTTCCTTTGTCATCATCATCATACTCTTGAAATCTTTTGAGTTTCATTTCATGAGTCAAGAGAGATTCGATCAGCTCTTTAGTAGGTAAGCTATTTAAATTTTTGGATTCCTCCACAGCCAAGGTTTTTAAATGCCAACTTTTTGGCAAAGCATCAAGTAGCTTTCTATTTTGCTCACCAAGAGAACAGAGTTTCCCATATGCTTTTAGTCCATTCATAATATTTGTCAATCTAGTGAACATATTAGTTATGTTCTCACTTGGCTTTATAGTGAAGAACTCATATTCTCAGACTAAAAGTTCTAGCTTTGATTCCTTTACTTGATTAGCTCTCTCATGGGTGACTTCAAGTAGTTTTCATATATCATGAGTAGAATCACAACTACTCACTCAGTTGTATTCATTTGCATCGAGAGCATAGTATAGAATGTTCATTGCCTGATAATTTAAAGACATTTCAGTATTGTTATCACTGCTATATTCTTTTAGGCGCTATTTCACCTTCAACTACTTTGGTTGGGATGAATAGTCCTTTTTCAATCAAATTACATACGAAGCTTCGTCGTACAAACGGAGCTTTGTCGTAGTGGGAGGATATCTAGAGTTCCAGAAAGATAGACAGGAGCGGCTTTCGAGTTGGTTTCTAACTATCAGGAATAAGATCTCACTAGATACGAAGAAGCTATTACTGATGCCGATGCAAATTTATGGCATGAAGTAATGAAAGCCGAGATTGAGTCTATGTACTTCAATCTGATTTGGGTTCTTGTAGCTTTACCTAAAAGGATAAAACACATTAGGTGTAAGTAGCTATACAAGAAGAAAAAGGGAGCAAATGGGAATGTGGAAATCTTCAAAGCTAGGCTTGTGGTGAAAGGGTATACTCAGAAAGAAGGATTCGATTATGATGAAACCTTTTCCCCGGTAGCCATGCTTAAGTCCATTCGTATCCTCCTTGCCATCGCATGTCATTACGACTATGAGATATGGCAGATGGATGTCAAGACGGTATTTCTTAATGGCCATCTTAATAAAGATATTTATATGTCCCAACTGGAAGGTTTTATTGCTAAAGGCCAGGAACATATGATCTATAAGCTTAAGAAGTCTATTTATGGACTTAAGCAAGCATGTAGAATATAGAACATTCATTTTAATAAGACTATAAAGTCTTACGGTTTCATTTAAAATGAGGATAAACCATGCGTGTATAGGAAATTGGAATGCATTAATGTGGTTTTTCTTGTCCTATATGTGGATGATATTCTACTCATTGGGAATGATGTAGGGACATTGTCATCTATTAAGGTTTGGTTGTTTAGTCAATTTAGTATGAAGGACTTGGGAGAAGCCAGTTACATTCTCGGAATTAAGCTTCTTAGAAATAGGAAGTAACAAATGTTAGGATTATCCCAAGCGACATACATTGACAAGATGCCGGCCAAGTTTAGTATAGACTCATGCAAAGGAGCTCTAATCCCTTGTAGACATGGGCTGTCTTTTTGTTCTAAGGATTATCCTAAGTCTCAAGAGGAAAAAGACAGGATGAATAGGACTACCTACACTTTGGATGTGGGAAGTCTCATTTACACCATATTGTGCACTAGGCTAGATATCTGCTTTGCTGTAGGCTTAGTTAGCAGATATTAGTCAAACCCTGGAGATGTTGATTAGTAAGTTGTAAAGCATATTCTTAGGTACCTCAATGGTACGAAAGATTATATATTGGTTTACAGGACTGATGACTTGGTTCCTACTGGATACACAAACTCAGATTTCCAGGCAGACAAGGATGAGAGAAAATCCACTAGTGGATATGTCTTCACCTTGTCTGAAGGAGCTATTTCATGGAGGAGTATCAAGTAATCCTGTATTGAAAACTCGACTATGGAAGATGAGTATGTGGTAGCTTCGGAAGTATCCAAGGAAGCAGTCTGGTTCCGGAAGTTTCTTTCAGAACTTGGAGTAGTGCCACATATGGTCAGACCGATTGTGGTGTATTGCGACAACTCTGGAGCAGTCTCACAATCCAAAGAACCCAGGAACCACAAAAATGGGAAACACATCCAGAGGAAGAACCACCTGATCCGGGATTTCATTCAGAGACAGAAAATCACGGTGAAATAGATAGCCTCAGAAAACAACCTAACAGATCCCTTCACCAAGCATTTGGCTGAGAGAGTCTTTAAGAGACATTTAGCGCCATAGAGGTGGGCACCTACAGACTTTCTTAGTCTTATAGTGCAAGTGGGAGATTGTTGAAATATATGCCTTCTAGACTAGTTTAGCTAATGTAATTATCGAATTTATTAATAAAAGAATTTATTCTCAAATTTTTTTGTGAATTTTTATTTTATTTGTGCACGATTTTCGTTCGAAAAGGACCCATTGTGTTTAAGTAAGTGATCCATGTAAATGGTGGTCTTTCATAGTAAGGTATGGAGCACAGATTACTTAACACATAAATGTTTGTTCTTAACCGATTGATGAGAATGAGAATCTCATCATGTATAGGTTATTATGTTATAAATTCTAAATGGGGAATGGCTTACTTTTAGCCAGTGAGTAGTCCACTCACATCATTGTATGTGCGTATTTCGAATACGTAGAACAGGACCTGTAATAGTGGTTTCTAAAAGTACTATTTATAAGAAATCCAGACTATTACTGCTATAGCGTGGGCTAATACTCTAATACTCTACCACTTCAATATGAGTTAGTAGTCTGATGAAGTTAGAAGTATATACTTTGATATACTATAGTTGAAGTTCTTTCGTAGAACCAATATACTTGTATGTTGGGTATATGTGACTAGTTAGTTAAGACAGATTTGTACAAGATAACTTCTACGCTATATCGCCTCTTGTGACTATTCAAATTATCTAATTATCCAGGGCCTTAGCGAACATGGCTTGGATGTTTACTTTAGGGTAGTTCCTTTGAAAAGTGAAAATATTCCAGAAGTCGTGGATCATTGGACTGGAGGTCTAAGGATGGTAGATGTCTATTGGAGAGGTGTTAGTACACTTTTCCTCTCTAATTGTACAGCGATACGTAGAGGGGTATTTTAGTTATTACACATGTAGGTCAAAGACTTTGCTAACGCAGCATTGTCTTTGGAGTCAATATTTTCTTATAGTGATATTGAGAAATATTTAAAATGCAAAATATAGCTATTTATATAGCAGGGGTATTTTGGTCATTTTAGTAGTCAAGGCGATGTGTCGTTTGGTCCTCGAAATGGCCCTTAAGTCCTGAAAGATTTGGGTTAAGAAATTGGTCTTAATAATTATAGATTTTTATTTTATTAGTCTAATTTATTATTGGATTAGAATAAAATAAAAGGTTTGAGAAAGAGTATTTATTTGATCTAGTTTAATTGGTTAATTGATTATTCAGAGCCCAAGGCCCAGATTAAATAATTAGAAAATTAATCTGGATATAAACTAGATAAAAGGTATGAAATTTTATATTGGTCTATTTGGGTTTGTTAATTATTTATTGGACTGTTTAATAAAGTCCAGAAAATAAATAATTGAGATTTATTATTTATGGGTGTTCAAACCCAAGAACAAATAATTTTATCTGACCCAATAAATAAGACTAATGGTAAAATAAAATTTTTAAAAAATATATACATATTAAATTAATTAATTAATTAAACAAATAAAAACAATACGGGATAGATCTCGTGTTGTTTCGTGTGAAGATAACAGAAATCATGGGCTTTCTGTTTTCATGCGGTTATTCTTTCTATCGATGATGGATTGAAAAGGAGGAGGAAATCATGCAAATGCATTCCGGCTTTTTAAGAGAAAATCAAACCCAACTTTGGTGAAGAAAATTTATTCAGTGAAGTACTTACAGAGACCCAATGCATTCTCTCACAAAGACCAAAAGCTTGTTAAAACCCAATCTTTATGCCTTCACCGGCTGTGCTACGGGTACCATTTCAGAAGATCAAAAGCTTCACTTGGATGAGATGCAATAGATGTTTGCAAAAACGTGAGCCACTAGCCTCAAATATCCTTATACACACATCTACACTAGTGCGATGATGGTCATTCAATCACAGAGATAAATTTTTCGTTTTCCTAATATGCTTTCGATTTGATGATTTTTTTTTCCATTTCAAGCCTTCAATTGGTATCAGAGCTATGGTTTAGCAAATGTATGAAGCATTTTAGGCTTAACTAAAATAAGAAAATATTTGTTTTGGTTGAAATCTATTATCCTTCGTGTTTATTGGTATGGGTAGTTTCACTATAAGCTTCGCAAGTGGAAGCATAGGAATAATGTATTTTACTTACTTTTATAGATATCATGTAAACCTAGTGTTTTTAAGGACATAGGCACTTGTTTAGATGGGTTTTGATTGAAAATGGGGGAAAAAATAGAAACCAGTATGCGGAAGAAATTCTGGAGAAGAAAATATTATGCAATCTAGCCGAGTCGAGCCATCAAAGCTGAGCCACCAGATCTATGAGAGGAGCCACGAGCTACGGCTCCAATCCATGCACGACTCAAAGCCCGCAAGGAAGGCTTCCTTGCTGAAACCTTTCGTGAGGAATATCGGTTGCAATTTGCAAATGCAATTTGCAATGCTGTGCGGTCAACAATTTTGGCTGCGCAGCTGGGCGGGTGCCGGGCAGGCCGGGTCCACCCACCCAGATCCGATCCATAGGTTTTCCCATAGGCCGTGATCCAGTGTGGCGGGTTCATGGACCCGACCCGAATAAAAAAAAAATTGGTCACATACCAGGTGAAGTTATTTTTATTGCAATAGTTAATATTCTTTGAAAATTTTGCATGAAAAATAATAATAAAGGAAATTTATGATTAAACAAGACCATTAATTAATTAATGTGTTTAATTCTATTATATGCAGACTTAGGTTAAAATAATAGAAAAGTATGGAAACATTTACACTTAGGTTATATGTTGTACACTAGGCCAGAAATCTGCTTTGTTGTAAACTTAATTAGCAGATATCAGTCAAACCCTGAAGAGATTTATTGGTAAGCTGTAAAGCATATTCTTAAGTACCTCAATAATACGAAAGATTATATGCTGGTTTATAGGGCTGACGACTTGGTTCCTATTGAATACACAGACTCAGATTTCCAGGTAGATAAAGATAAGAGAAAATCTACTAGTGGATATGTCTTCACCTTGTCTAGAGAAGCTTTTTCATTGAGATGTATCAAGCAATTTTGTATTACTAACTCAACCATAGAAGCTAAGTATGTGGCAACTTCGGAAGTATCCAAGGAAGTAGTCTGGCTCTGAAAGTTCTTTTTAGAACTTAGAGTTGTGCCATACATGGACAAATCGATTATAATGTATTGCGACAACTCTGAAGCAGTCTTGCAATCCAAAAAACCCAAGAATCACAAGAAGGGGAAGCACATATAGAGAAAGTACTACCTGATCTGGAATTTTATTCAAAGACGAAAAATCATGGTAGAACAGATAGTCTCAGAGAACAACCTACCAGATCCATTCACCAAGCCTTTGGCTGAGAGAGTCTTCAAGAGACACTTAGATGCCATAGGGGTGGGCACCTACGGACTTTCTTAGTCTTAAAGTGCAAATGGAAGATTATTGGAATATATGACCTCTAGACTAGTTTAGCTGATGTAATTATTGAATTTATTCTCAAATTTTGTTTGTGAATTTACATTTTGTTTGTGAATTTACATTTTATTTGTGAACGATTTTTGTCTAGAAAGGACCCATTGTATTTAAGTAAGCGATCTATATGAATGGTGGTCTTTCATAGTAAGGTATGGATCACGGATTACTTAACTCATAAATGATTATTCTTAATCATTTGATAAGAATGAGAATTTCATTATGTATAGGTTATTATGTTATGAATTCCAAATAGGGAATGGCTTACTTTTAGCCAATGAGTAGTCCACTCACTTCATAACACGAGCGTATTTCGAAAACATAGAATATGACCTGCAATAGTGATTTCTAAAAGTTCTATTTAAAAGAAACCTAAACTATTACTGCTATAGCGTAGACTAATACTCTACCGCTTGAGTATGAGTTGGTAGTCTAACGAAACTAGAAGCATATACTTTGATATACTATAGTTGAAGTTCTTTCGTAGAACCAGTATACTTGTATGTTGGGTATATGTAACTAGTTAGTTAAGACAGACTTGTACAAGATAGTGTAGACTATTACTATACTGCTTGAGTATGAGTTGGTAGTCTGATGAAACTAGAAGCATATACTTTGATATACTATAGTTGAAGTTCTTTCGTAGAACCAATATACTTATATGTTGGGTATATGTGACTAGTTAGTTAAGACAAACTTGTACAAGATAACTTCTACGTTGTATCGCCCCTTATGACTGTTCAAATGACCTAATTATCTAGGACCCTAGGGAACATGACTTGGATGTTTACTTTTGGGTAGCTCCCTTGAAAACTAGAAACATTCCAAGAGTTGTGGATCATTGGACTAGAGGGCTAAGGATGGTAGATGTCTATTAGACAAGTGTTAGTGTACTCTTCCTCTCTAATTGCACAGCGATGCGTAGAGAGGTATTTTAGTCATTACACATATAGGTCGAAGACTATGTTAACACAGCATTATCCTTGGGGTCAATATTTCCTTATGGTGATATTAGAAAAATATTTAAAATGCAAAATATAACTATTTATATAGTAGGGGTATTTTGGTCATTTTAGTAACCAAGGCGATGTGTCTTTTGGTTCTCGAAATGGCCCTTAAGTCATGACATATTTGGGTTAAGAAATTGGTCTTGATAATTATGGATTTTTATTTTATTAGTCTAATTTATTATTGGACTAGAATAAAATAAAAGCTCTAAGATAGTATTTATTTTATCTAGTTTAATTGATTAATTGATTATTCAGGGCCCAAGGTCCAGATTGAATAATTAGAAAATTAATCTGGATATAAACTAGATAAAAGGTATGAAATTTTATATTGGTCTATTTAGGCTTGCTAATTATTTATTGAACTGTTTAATAAAGTCTAGAAAATAAATAATTGAGATTTATTATTTATGGATGTTGAAACTCAAGAATAAATAATTTTATCTAACCCAATGAATAAGACCAAGGTTAAATTAAAATTTAAAATAAATATATATATTATATTAATTAATTATTAATTTAATTAATTAATTAATTAAACAAATTAAAAAAAACACTGGATGGATCCCATGTTGTTTCGCATGAAGATAACAGAAAGCATGGGTTTTCTATTTTCATGAGGTTGTTCTCTCTCTCAGTGATGGATTGAAAATGAAGAGGAAATCATGCAAATGCGTTCCGACTTTTCAAGAGAAAATCAAACCTAGCTTTGGTGAAGAAAATATATTCAGTGAAGTATTCACAGAGACCCAGTGCATTCTTTCACAAAGACCAAAAGCTTGTTAAAACCCAATCTTTAAGCTTTCACTGGCTGTGCTACGAGTACTATTTCGAAAGATCAAAAGCATCGCGTGGATGAGACGCAATAGACATTTGTAAGGACGTGAGCCACTAGCCTCAAATATCCTTATACAGACATCTACACCAATGTGAAGAGGGTCATTCAATCACAGAGGTAAATTTTTTGTTTTCCTAATATGCTTTTGATTTGATGATTTTTGCCATTTTAAGCCTTCATGTTTGTCATAAATCAAAATATAGGAGAATACCCTTAGGGTTAACAAAATCAATGGCTTCTCAGGAATAGGTGTAGCAAGCAAAAGAGGCTTTGTCAAGTAAGATTTGATGTGTTTGAAATAATTTTGGCACGCTTCATCCCACTCAAACGGTACACCTTTCTTCACTAGACGACTAAATGGTTAACAGTGTCTAGCAAGATTTGTGATGAACTTTCAAAGGTAGGCCAACTTTCCCTGTAGACTTTTTAATTTATAGATATTCCTTAGCTCAGGCATCTTTATAATTGTGTCGATCTTTGACTGGTCTATTTCAATACCTTGATGATGAACGATGAAACCTAAGAATTTTCCAGATATGACACCAAAGACAAATTTGAAAGGATTCATCTTCAATTGATATTTTCAGAGTCACTCGAAAGTCTTTCTCAAATTTTGAAGATGATCACCTCATTTACGTGACTTAACCCCCAAATCATCTACACAGTATTCCGCGATCTTGTGTAGCATATCATCAAAGACTTTTTGCGTTGCCCCTTTGACATGTGGCTCCAATAGTCTTTAGACCAAAAGGCATTATTGTGTGCCATTTTAACTTCGTTATAACCAGAAAATCCATGCATAAAAGATAGAACTTCATGGCCAGTGGTTGCATCTACCATCAATTTAGGAATAGGCAATGGAAAATCTTCTTTTGGGCATACATCATTTAGATTTCTAAAATCTACACAAATCCAAATTTGTCCATTTTTCTTCTTCACAGGGACAATATTCACAACATAAGTTGGATACTTGACCTCCCAAATAATTTCGGCTTCGATGAGCTTATTCACCTTTGCCTCAATTAATGGAACCAGCTCAAGTCATTGGGCTTGCTTTACTAGTGCCGCCCCATCCTTTATAGCTAAATGGTGGATAGTAATTTTTATGTCTAAGTCAGACATTTCTTTGTATGTCCATGCAAAGACATCTCTAAATTCCTCCAAAAGGTTGATGTAGGTCTTTTCTTCTTCGGGTGATAAGAGTGCATTTATGTAAATTGGGTGAGGATCTTCAATAGTACCCAAATTTACTTCTTTTAGTTCATCGACTATGGCTTTTACGCCTTCTTCAAGTTTGGCTGGAGCATGCTCAGCATCTTCTTTCTTGGCACACTCTTCATCATAGATAGTAATGTAATTACAAGAGGCTATGCTTTCTTCATCACAAGGCACAACAGGCATCACTTGTGTTATTACTTTTAAGCCTCTACCGCAATTCACCACCGTTCTTGCCTTAGAGGAGACTTTACCAGGATGTCTTGCCTTTGATATGATTGTAACTCCAAGTCTCTTGAAAATAAACTTTCTTTTTTCTTTTAGGCCTAGTCTCGTGAAGACATATGACCACAAATTTGCATCTCCCAATCTATCAAAAACATGTTGAGCTTTTGATGTTACTTTATCTTTTACAGTAATATGTTGAACATTTGCCCTCTTAATTTTGAGTTGAATGGGAGATACTTTTTTTGTAACCCAGACTAACATACTCTTTTCTTGTTGGCATACTTCGGGCAGATCTTGAACTTTGACCCTTTTTTCTTTATCGATATCAACAGGAAGCTTTCTCAACAAATGTTGATTTTGTGAATTATATCAAGCCTTTGCTAGGAGCTTATAAGTATTTGGGTCAAATCCTTCCTTCGTGAGCGAAGTAGGTAATTCACCATGCTCTACCTTTACCTCTTTCTTTGGTTGGACAAATCCTTTCAAAAGAGTATTTGGTGACTTAACTGAGTCAATCTTTGTAAGGGGCAAAGTGAGCCCTCCCAACGGCTTACTATGTGCAGATTACTTTGTAGAGCTTTTTGCACATATTGTAGCTTTGACATCTTTGGAGAAAGTAACCATTTTATCTTCTTTCCTTCTTGATGAATCGATCTTAGTTGATTCACCATCTTTTTGAATATAGTACTGAGCATCACAATATGCACTTCAACTTCAGTGAATTGTTTATCATCAGCATCTATTTTCTTCACCATACCATTTCGACAGAATTTGAAACATTGATGCAGGATTGATGACACCACACCATTATCATGGATCCATGGTCTTTCCAATAAAATATTGTAGGAGGTCATGGCATCAATAATATAGAATAGTGAAGGATCGAAGAAAAACCATAAAAGGAAAATGTAGTGGAAATTTTTTTTGTTTTTCCAAGCCACATCTAAGAGAGAGTACTTACTTTTCTTTATTGGTTACGGATTGACCAACGCAGGGACGGGTTGCACTAGAATTTCTAGCTTGGGAAGGGGAAAAGGAAGCGCCTACTGTTCAACTAGAACTCCCACCAATCTTCTACTTATACGCATCAAGCATCTCCAAGTTTCTTCTCTTCATCTTCTAGAGTATGACTCTACCTTACTCTTGGGTTAGCTAGGTAATAGCTCCTTTTGGATAATCAAAATACTCTTTTAGAAAGAAGGAAGAAAAAAGACGAAAGCTAGAGAGAGAGACAGAGACGGCATACTTAAGAGGAAAAACTCTAGAAAACCACGTTCTTTTTTCCTCTTCTTCTTCTCTTATTTTCAGCCAGCCTCAAGGTTTGACCAAAAAACATTAAACCCTAATGGGCTTGGTGTTACACTCCAAAACCAATCTAAGACTAGTCCAATCCTCTTAATTAACTAATTATCTTTTCTGGGCTTCATTAAATATCCAAAACTAATTAATTAATTTTCATTGGACTCTTAGAATAAATTTTATTTCTCTTCCAAATAATTATCTATTATGCCCAGTTTGTGTCTAAATAACACAAAGGTAACTTGAGCTACTTTAGGGACCAAGAAACATATTATCTATGACTACTAAAATGACCAAAATGCCCTTAATATTAAATAGCCTCATTTTATCATTTTAAATATTTTCATTTATCACCATATAGAAATATTAACTCCAAGAATAATAGTGCTAAAGCAAGGTACAGGTGAAATAATGAAAATACCCCTGTATGTAACACCCATCAATGGATAGAAAAAATGTACTTAGGGGTGGCAATCGTGTCGTGTTCGGGTTGGCGGGTCATGTTAACCTGAAATAATTACACACGACATGTCAATCCGAACACGACACGATTAATAAACCTGTCTAATTTTGTAACACGAATATAATACGAAAATAAACGGGTTGACATGACACGATTAGACACAAAAATTAAATTGATAATTACTAAACCCACTAACCCATCAACCCGAATACTTATTAAACTCGCCAACCTGAATACTTACTACCCACCAACCTGAATACCTACTAAACCTATCCACTCATTAATAAATCATCTAATTAAATATCGAGATATGTCAATAAATTCATAAGGCTTAATTTTAAAATTTTAAACATCCTATTTACTTAATACATTGAACATCAGGAAGCACTATCTTTCACTTTAGTAAAGGTTGATTTTGATTGTCCCTAGGATATAGTGTTGCTTTCAAAGTCTTGCTCGTAGGACTGAAAGTGTGGGGAAAAAAAAGTCTTGCTTTCAAAGACTATCAACTGAAAATGCTCGTAGGAATATACATGCAAAGCTTGCTTCCTCAGCTCCCCAATAATCGCCTTTTTATGCCTAAGATAAATGAAAGGCAAAGACCAAAGCCAATTGTAAGGACCAGAAAATTTATATAGATTCATGAACATCAAGAAGCCAATAAAATTCTACCATGTAATATACCCTCCATACACTGCAAGAAAAAACCAAATTAGCGACGGCCAAATCCGTCGCTAATCACGGTTTTTCTTTTTAATTTTAAAAAGATAAATTTATTTTTTAATTTTAGATGGCCATTGCAAATCCGTCGCGAATTGCAACGGATTTGCGATGGCTTTTTTTAATTTAAAAAAATTAATTTATTTTTTAATTTTAGATGGCCGTCGCAAATCCATTGCAAATTGCGACGGATTTGCGACGGCTTTTTTTTTAAAATTTTAGATTGCCATCGCAAATCCGTTGCAAATTACAACAGATTTGCAGTAGCTTTTTTTTAAATTTTTAAAAAATAAATTTATTTTTTAATTTTAGGTTGCCGTCATAATCCATCTTAAATTGCGATGGATTTGCGATGGATCAGGGTTTATAAAACCCTAATCCATCACAAATCTATCACTAATCTAAAAAATTCACCAAAAAAAATTAATGTTTGATTATATATATATATATATATATATATATATACATATGATATAGTGTGTGTGTGTGTGTGTGTGTGTTGAAATAGTAGAATATGCAAAAAGATACTAGTAAGTTGAAATATTTATATATATAATATACATATGATATTATTAAGTATGTCATTTGTTGCTATTAATGTATGTATATTTAATAGCAAATGTATGTATATATATATACATACATTATGTGTGTGTTGCATAGATATATATATAATGTATGTATCTATATATATATATATATATATATATATATATATAAAGTATTATAACATATATATAGATATATGTATAAATATATATGCACACGCACACACACACACACACACACACACACACACACACATATATATATAGACACACATATACTAACATAAATAAATATGTATATATGTATGTATATATATTTATTTTTATATTAAAAAAGTATATTAACATATTTATATGTATATAAAAATGTTATATTAATATATGTATATATATGTGTATATATTAATATGTGTATGTATATATACATATTAATATTATGAGAATTTTTAGATGGTCATCGCAAATTTGTGACGGATTTGCGAGGGCATTTTTTAAATTTTTTTAAAAAATTAATTTATTTTTAAATTTTGAATGGCCGTCACAAATCCCTCGCAAATTTGCGAGGGCATTTTTTTTAAAATTAAAAAAAAATTAATTTATTTTTAAAATTTGAATGGTCGTCGCAAATCCCTCGCAAAATTTGCGACAAATTTGCGAGGGCAGTTTTTTTAAATTTTGAATGGCCGTCGCAAATCCGTTGCAATTGCAACGGATTTGCGACGGCTTTTTTTAATTTTAAAAAAATTAATTTATTTTTAAAATTTGAATGGCCATCGCAAATCTGCTGCAAATTGCAACGAATTTGCTGTGAAACCCCCCCCTAAAACCAACCCTAGAGTAAGGGGGTAGGGAATGCATATCATATTATTTTGCATGAAATATATGTTTTTGATTGATTTTATTTACTTTAGAATCGTGGATTATAGGTTCAAATGCTTAGTTATGCTTGTTGAGTAGGAGGGGTAAAATGGTAATTTTGCTTGAGGTCAGAATAGGGAGATAACTTGAGGAGTAGGTAAGAAAAATATGTGGGTGAGAAAATAAGAACAACAGTTGTTGTGGTTTAGTGGTTAGAGCTTTGGAATTAATTTCTAAGGTCATGAGTTCAAATCCCATTATTTAAGTTTTATCATGATTATTTTCATTAAGTTTGAATTTTTGTTTTCTTGCATTCCATAAAAATAGGAATGTTGTCTTAAGGGAGACATGAAGAGAATGTCCTAATCTTATCCTCATGTCCTAAAAAGAATTCTAGAGGAATTCTTGTCCTATTTATTACCTGCTTGTCCTAACATCTTTATAATTCAAAACCATTAAATCATTTCTTTTAAATTCCAAAAAAAATCTAGGATAACTCCTCCACCATGAAATTCGAAAATCAGCTATGGTGGTTGGGTAGTTGGCCAAAAATAGGAGGGTAAATAGGAAGGGTTCCAAGAGAAAATCAATCACTATGAAAGGACTTTCAAATCTACCTTCATGTTGCTCATACTTTAATGGAAAGAAATCTGGAAATTTTCTAGAATTGTTGCAGCCCCTTTCTTCGAAAATTCAGGCCATAATCCCATTCATTTGCTGCCAAGAAAATGGTCATTTTATGTGGCTTGGAAGCTGGAAAAACTGTGCAAATTTCAGACTGCACAAAACAGCACCAAACCAGAAAAAAAAAAAACTGAGCATTTCGCAGCTTGCAATCAAGGAAATGGAGCTGTTTTTAGTTCACCTTCATGCCAGCAAATCTCTTCTGTATTTGTCCAGAAATAAGGCCGAAAACCCAACCTTGGAAGACCCTCAAACACCCCAGAAGAACCTCTGAAAATCGAGCAAAGAGTGTGCAAAATTCTGCACCAAAAATTCTGCAATCTTCGAAAATTCTGAACAACTTGAAACCAGAATTTTCCAGCCTTGCTTCCTTCTAGCCTAAGGCCGAAAATCATCTTCAACCTCTGTAAAAATTTAGCTTGCTCAGCTGTAGACTGAACACCATAAACCCCACTCTTACCTTGAGCATAAGGACTCCATAGCTGCACCACAAAACACCCCTAACATCACTCCATTCAAACTCTTTTGAACTTCAAATAATTTTCAGCATTTTACTCCATTAAAACCACTCTTGCATTAGGCTAATTAACTAGAATTTTCTCTGCCTTCATGGACTGAATTTTGGCCAGCCTTGAGCAACATTAACCTTCAATCATTTCAGGAAAAACTCCATGTTCAGCCGGCTCCATTGAAGACCATAGAAACCTCTCTTGATCAAAACACCATAGCTAACCTCTTACCTTAAACCTCTCCACTATTTCCTCCATATAAATTTTAAAAAAAAATGATCATCCCCTCTCTTTCTAGCTGAAAACCGAAACCCTCACTCATTCCATACCATTCGGCCAGCCTTCTACCAAAATTCGTGCAGCATTCTTCCAAATTCTCTCCATTTTCACCTAGAACACCAAGAACACACACTAACCTTCTTCAAGCCTAACCTTAGTCTAAACACCTCCAATCACTCTCAAACACTCCAAATCACTTCCATTTAATCCCTAAACCTCATTTCTGGTATTTATAACACAAAACCTCGCAAACAAAAATTTTCAAGCGAATCGAAATCAACCTTTTTCTTGAAGATCACAAGAACATCAACAAGGTAAGTCAAGAACAACTTTCTTATTCATCTTCTTCCATTCGATTATATCATTCTAATGATCTCTCTCTCTCTCTCTCTCTCTCTCTCTCTCTCTCTCTCTCTCTTCTAACCGAAATGGTTGATCAATCATCAACCATGATCGTTTGTTTCGTTGGACCATTCAAGACACTCCATCGCACGTGGACCTTCTTTTGTCTTCTTCGAAGTACTCGACAATCAAGTATTCATTCTTAAATCTCTCTTATTAAATTCTGAAATTATGTCTCTTAGGTGTTGATAGGGAGATGGAATATGATTGGGAGATTGAGTACATGCATAAAGGGATTTGGGTTAGGACATGATGATGACTATGATATATGTATTTTTCTTTCGAATCATTGTATGTTCTTCATGCTTAATGAATTTTATGGATATTTGAAGCATGATTAGATATTATGACACCAAAGGTGATTAGGCTTTTATGTTCTTATTTTTCCATGGAAACCATGATTGATGATTATGCTTAGTAGGATTTTGGCCATGTGATGGTATGCGATAGTTCAAGTGTATGTTCATGAATGGAATGGTTTATTGTTTGATTATGGAGAATGTGATCATGAATCTTTTCTAGCACTAGGAAAATCATGATAAGAGATTATTTGCTTATTAATTCTAGGTTATGTTCAGTAACAAAATTTATTACAAAAAAATTAGAATTACTACTATATTTTCCCTCAAAATTCGAAACACTAGGGGATTTTGATTGGAAATATTTAATTAGGCTATTAATATTTTTATTAAACAAAAATTTGATAAAAATTCATTTATTCTTAATTTTATTTATTATTAATTAATTATTATCTATTAAAAATTTAAATTAAAAATTATTTAATTTATTATTTATTTATAATAAAGCTATTTTTAAATTATCATTTATTAAAATTATTTAGGACTTAATATTATTTAAAATTCAAACCTTAGTTTATTTATTATTAATAACACTCAAGAGTTGTTATTTGAGTTTATAATTTATTAGCAATTATTTTAGAACCCCTAGTTATTTTAACTTATCAAACTAGACTTATTTTATAAAATTCGTTAGCATCTAGCCTTAAAGCTTAAGACATTGAGGTCATGGTTAATCATGGTTGTAACTAGTTGAGCTAAGAATTATTTATGTAAGGCAGGTATAGCTTGAATGTGACATTATGTTTTGTGTTTACCCCAGGCGGAGTTAGGTCAGCCTTGGAAGACTTTTGAGTGTGAGCAAGCAAAGAAGCAGGTAAGCTCCTGCATGGAGTTTTGTGAAGACCAAAAGTTATTGTGGCAAGCAAATGCAATGTATATGGACATTTATTTGTAAATGCAATTAAGGACTGTTTTTCCTTTTTATTTCAGTCAAGCAAATCATTTGAAAATTGAACAAGCAGTTTTACACAAATCTAAACTTTTCCTAAAACCCAACTTGACTAGACTTTTGGAAACCCTTAATTGCTATTTTCAAATAAAGCAAAGTTTGATCAATTTTCTCCCAAGGGGAACAATCAACGTTGAGTACTCAATAAGGGTAGACCACCAGGACTAGTCTTTGAAGGGTTAGGGTAAGTCTCTCAGTAGGTGGCCACCTTTGAGGGGTGAGTCCTTCCTGGATAGGATGCCAGTCCGGTAGGTCATACCGGTCCGAGCTAGCAAGTTTCAGTCATGTGGACTGTGTGTTCCGGAGTGGACAACCGGTAAGTTTGGGTGTAGAGATGGAGGAGTATCTCACCCGGTAGGCTGTACACCTACCTTTTGTCAGCTTGCACGAAGTATGGCATTCTGACTGTTATTTAGTCTTGAGGCCCAACGTGTGGTAACCCATGGCTACCCATTTGAGTGGTTGTATTTATTGTGCACATGTATGGTTTGAAAAGCGAAACACCACTCTTTATTTTCAACACTTATTTATTGCTTGCCAGCACCTTTTCTTATGAAACTTTTACAACCTGCATACATGAATTATTTTACCTGAGGCACTCAAAGCACACATAGGCTTACTGAGATTTTCATCTCACCACCTTTTATGCCATATTTTCAGGAAGACCCTGCTGTGGAGATCATTAGCTAGAATGTTGCCTGTGCTTGAAGACTCATGCTATTTACTTTAAGTGTTGTTTGAGAGATTGTTGCAAATAATTTATTTTGGGTTTGTGCCAGTATTTATCTTTTGGGTTGTAATAGATTTAATTTTAAAGTCTTTTGTTTTATTTTATTTTCATGTAACCTAGTTATAAAAATCCCTTGTCCTTTGGACGGGGCGATATCCCCGGCCCTGTTGGGCTTAGGTAGTGGGGTGTTACATTTGCAATGGCTTTTTTTTTAATTTTAAAAATATAAATTTATTTTTTAATTTTAGATGGCCGTCACAAATCCATTGCAAATTACAACGGATTTGTGATGGCTTTTTTTTTAATTTTAGATGGCCATTGCAAATCCGTTGCAAATTGTAACGGATTTGCGTTGCAACGGATTTGCGACGGCTTTTTTTTTAATTTTAAAAAAATAAATTTATTTTTTAATTTTAGATAGTCGTCGCAAATCCCTCACAAATTTGCGATGGATTTCCGAGGGCTAGATTTCCGTCTCTAATCCATTGCAATTACCAACGGATTAGCGATGAAAATTTTAAAAAATAAATTTATTTTCAAAATTTTTGCTTCCGTTTCTGTTCCGTCGCAAATTAGCGACAGCCTAGAGGCCATCACAAAAATCCATCGCTAATTTGATGTTTTTCTTGTAGTAATATACAACCCTAAACCAACACCACTGTCCTAACACAAAATATCATTCTTCAAACCCATAACCTAAACATCAAACCACCAAACAAAGCTTTCAAATTCCTCAATGTCTCAATGCATCTCTCTAGAATTTTATCTCTTGATTTTTTTTCCTAATTTAATTCAAACAGATCCACCCCCTTTTAACAAATCCAACTGCAAGAACAACGTCACAAGAATAAAAGGCAATAACTAAAGAAGCCTTAATTGTAACGCCATTTAATAGAAAGTTTAGGGAATACAAGAAATGCCATTAAAAATATGAATAGCATCAGAATCAATCATTTTCCATATAAAGAAGGTTTTGGGAATGAAACTTGACTAACTCTAGTTCAACCTGAATAGCATTTTACAGGTTATCGGAAATTATGGTTCATAAACATGTCATGAATATGAACATATAATAATATGAAAGCATAGACTTTTTATTGCATAGAATGGATATGAGCCTGGTAGTTTACATTTTCAATGAGTAATCTAAATGGAGAATAAAGTAGAATTCTAAACACTTACTCAAAGCTTGGATGTTCCTTAAGTTCTAAACTAAATCCATTACAAAACATACAAACTAGCAAAAGTTGGCTGGACCTAGAATACATGGAGATACCAAACTATACTATATCCACCAAATACATCAAACACCTCCCCCCCCTTGCCAACCCACTTTCTGAATTTAAAATTAATCAACAACCAGAAGAACAAAGAATTCTTAGTTGTATCCTCACTATGAACCTGGATGCATTGCTGTCTATTAGGATGGTAAATATATTTGAGCTCATTGTCATACAAAGCATCCTTTATACATGCTCTAACTGCAAGAACGTATAACGCAGCATCTCTTTCAGTGTAAGTCACTATTTTCTGCAGAATTATAACCCTATTTATGAATGAATTCATCATTTCAAAATTATCAATAAACATTTGAGCTTAGGATAAAGTCAGAAAGCAAGCTACTTTAGTAAACATCATCAAATTTGTGAGAAATTACCAATTGAGGATCAAAATCTGAAGTGACAACCATAGATAAGAAGCTCTAGAATATCAAATGAAGAAGAAAAGTCATAGTTTTGTAATCATGAAGACATATTAATTAGTATGGTAATTAAAGAATGCCTTAAAATGAAAATACTTAAACCCTAACAACAACGCTTAAAATCTTGGTAATTAAAGAAAACCACCAACTTTTCTAACTATGAATTGATCAAGTTCAAGCACCGCTTAAAATCTTTGCTGCCCCTGCAATCACCAATTCTTACTGTGACACTTATAGACTTTCTCAGTAGCCAACTAATAATAAAGAAAGCAAAAATACTTGTTTTTAACTACCTTAGAGACAGTTTATCACTTTCTGACCTTGTATGGATTTCTGTTTTGAGGCCATCTATAGGAGAGTGACCAAGTCTATCAAAATATGAAAAAGAATAGCAATATTGCAAAGATTTACTGAGGGGTCAAAATTTTCAAAATTACAAGGAATATTGCTCTACAGGATCTCCCAAATGATAGTAGTTGTTGTTGTTAAAGCAGAGAAATTCTCAACAGCTCGACATTTTTCACAGGTAGGAAAGGGTGGCAGATAATGAAGGCGACATATATTCTCAAGCAGCAGATCAAAGCATCAATTAACAATAGAAATAGGACAACAAATGTACCAATGGGTACGATTCAGATGAAAGGTTTTTTGACTCATTTTTCCTCCACAAACAGCAACCCAGGTCGCAGATAAAGATCCTTCGTCCTTGGCCAGAAGTCAGTCTTGCTGTCGATAGCTTGGCAGCAATGAAGGGAGAAAAGATTTGAGAGAGAGAGAGAGAGAGAGAGAGAGAGAGAGAGAGAGAGAGAGGTGGTAGCTGGCTAGGGTTTCTAGGAGAAAGGGTTGTGCAAAAAAAATTAGATGGGTCACGCGGGTTGGAGGGGATTTGTGAAAAAAAAAAAAATTAAACGGGTTCGCAAGTTGAAAATGGTTAAAACAGGTTGGACCCACTTATGACCCAAACACGTTTAATGTTAAACGGGTCGATCCGAACCCGCAAAATCCCAACCCTAACCCGCTATAACTGTGTCATTTTCATATCAAGTTGGCGTGTCGTATTCAACATTTCCACCCCTAAATGTACTAATACCCATCTCAAAGACATCTACCATCTGTAGATCTCTAGTCCAATAATCCATGACTCACTTGAATGTACTTACTTATCATTGGAAGCTATCCAAAGGTACACATTCTAGAATCACGTTCCCAGGGCCCTAGATTATTAGATTATCCTGGACAATCACAAGTGGTTGATTTAACCTCACTAAGTAAAGCATAGAAATTTTGTTTCATGAATCCGTCTTAACAAACTAGAGTAATACACCCAATATACAAGGATATTAATCTCACAAAAGAAATCTCACCCAACATACTTCAAAGTATAAAATCCTAACTTCGCCAGACCACCAACTCATACTCAAGTATGAAGGTATTTGTCCACGTTGTAGTAATAAAGTCTGGTCTCTATAATTATAGTACTTTAAAAGAGACTATTACTATAGGTCCAGTTCTACGTATTTGAAATATGCTTATGCCTATGATATGAGTGAACTACTCACTAATTCAAGGTAAACCATTCCTCATTGGAAATCATGGTATAATAGTCTTACCTTGATGAAATGCCAAGTTCCATCAAATAACTAAGAACTCAATTTTACTTTTATGATAATTACCTATAGTCTATACCTTACAGTAAAAAACGACCAACACATAAACCATTACTTGTCATATTTGGACCTTTAAATGTGGAATAATATAAGGAACAAATAAAATTGTATAAATAAATATTTTATTGTAATATATTTACACAGAATATATAGTCTTTGAGGGTATACTTTCCAATTAAGAGAGCAGTTGAAAGCATGTCTTCAATTACTATGTCTAGTCGGAGAGTACTACTAGCGTGTTGCCCTCTTTGATTAAAGCCTTGTATCATAAAGCGACTTTGAGACAATTCATCCATAAAAATGCCCAACCCTCTTAATGTTCGCAAAGGTAAGATGTTCACTATCAATCCTCCATCTAACAGTATCCTATTCACACTCTACTCCTATGCGTTGCCAACCACAAATAATGGTCAGTTGTGAGGCGTTGATTCAAGTAGCAAATCAGTAAATATGATCTCAGCCATATAGCTACTAAGGTCTGCTAAAGACTCAATTCTCTCCAAGTCTCCTTCCTTTATGTAATCATCATTGTTTTCTTCGCTTTCCTCATCATGTATAGCATAGAGTGAAACAATGTTGAACTTTTGAGCCAGTTTACTTGGAATGAAATCTTTCAGCATGAGAGGTACCGAAGATTTCTTCTAAAAAGAATAATCTATTATTGATGATGGTTTGGTTTCTTACTTTTAACCTTCCTCACATTTTTCTTAGTGAATCTGCTTCTTACCAGTGAAGCTCCACCTCGTGAGGCTTTACTGTATCTTTTTTCTTCTTGTCACAAGCATCTAGCCTTTATCTTCACCATGGACAGAAGATTCTTCAACTTTTTGTTGATATCCTTCGGTAGGAAGGACTTGTCCGTCAACTTCTGCCTTGACAGGATCAAAACTTCTAAACTTCACCTAAAAAATAATGGTTTCAATAGGATGGACGGCAATAGTTGTCAAATTTCTAGATACTTTTTCTTCCTCAAGGACTACAAATCTTTCACGGACCAACTACATGATCTTGTCCTTAAATACAAAATATTTCTCAATTATATAACTAATCAGCCAATGGTAGTTGTAGTAGTTGGGATCATTAATTCATCCAACTTCATTTAGACGTTTTGCTTCTAGCAACTCTATAGTTTTAGCAGTTAATAATTCATCAAACATTGACGAAATATCGAAGTCTAGGAAAGGATATTCCTTTGACTGCCTTTTTTCTAAAGTTACCTTTTTCCTTTCCTGCGGAGGATCCACCTTCTTGGTCACCTTCTGAGTTATCTTTGAAGAAATCTTTATTGGAGCCACGACCATTGCCATGAACTTCTTTGTTTCAGTTTTAGAAAAAGATTTGTTCCTTTTTCTAAAATCTTATTTTTCTTTACTTTTGTTGGGGTCTTGAACAGGTGTTTTGCCCCCATGTGCGACAATGTTCAATTTCATATATACACTGAAGTCCCCAATTCATTGCTTGAATACACATTTCAATTATAGATTATTCACTTAGATGATCTCTACAATTGAGGTTCAAATTTCTCCATCTGTTGATATAGTCCACCACTAGTTCGTCTTTTTATTGACGGGAGTTGGTGAGCTCTACCATGCTAATGATTCTACAGGTACTATAGAACCTATTGAGAAACTCTTGTTTAAGTTGCTCCCAACTGTTGATGGAACCAGAAGCAAGATCAGTGTACCAATCAAATGCATTTCCTTTGAGGGATTGTACAAACTGTTTCACTAGTAGATCCCCATAAGTTCCAGCATTGTTGCACGTCTCGATGAAGTGAGCCACGTGCAGCTTGGTATTTCCATTGCCATCAAATTGTTGAAACTTTGGTGGATGATATCCAATTGGCATTCTCATATCATCAATTCTTTGCGAATATGACTTTGCATATGTGAAGGTTGATTTGCTACCTCCTTCATACTTCTCTTTAATCGTACCCATGATGAAGTCTTTGAGCTGATCAATAGAAATCATACCTTCAGAGGATATTTGAATATCTTATGATTTCTTGGAAGTTTCCACTTCATTTTACACTTTAGATCTCTTTGGAAGAGCTTAAATTGTTTCGTCAGTCTTCTCAAAGCAATTGATGAGATGCGCGATAGTGAGATCTTGCTCTTGGGAGCATTTGGCTAGTCCCTCCACCAATTTTGTGAGGTGCATGAGTTTCTCTTCTAGATTTTTTGTGCTAGTCATCATAACCGGACAGAAGAAGCAGTTGAATCTTCATTGAATGAAGCTTTGGATTTGAGATCATCATGGAGGGATTAAGGCGCAAAGCTAATACTTAAGCTTTGGTCAGCTTGCTTGGAGTTGTTGGTCTTTTCCAGTGAAAGTGACATCTTACGCATTGTAAAAGCAACATCTTGCTTCAACTTTACAGTTGCAGACGACAAGACAACGCCAACATTTTGAGCCTCATATTATTAGCATCCATTGGTTTGAAACTTGTGGAGCCTTGACAATAGTTGTAGTAGCCTCCATGATATCGGCAGCCTTTGAACGAGCATATGTAGTGTTGATGTTCTTTGGGGCTATTGAGTTGATTTTATGCTTTGTACTTGAACTTAGGATTGATTTGAAGGTTGAAGAGAAGAAATGGGAGTAGAGATTGTCCCACTGGGCGTGCCAGAAATTTGTAAACGATAAATTTCAAGTTTGCAAATAAGACAAGAAAAATATCAAAAAATATAAAATATTTAGTAAGTATGAAAAATAGTTACAAATCTTTGAAGAAGTCCTAAATTGAAGAATGAGTCCTTCAATTCTTCTCTTTTTGAAAAAAAAAATGTTAATTCGAGGGCTGAAGAGCTCGATCTCGAATCAAATGAAATTTGATAACGAACACTTGATTGCTAAGCCATCGAGATTTGTTTGATGTAGAGCAAGACGAACACCTTGAAATTTGATGAAGATTCTGAACCTTGAATTTGTTGAAGCTTGAATACTTCAGCTTGTTGAAATTTGAGATGCCTCTTGTTTGTTGAATCTTAAAGATGTCTTGAATCATTAAGGAAAGACCCTATTTATAGGCCAAAAAACCCATGAACTTTCACATTAGAAATTTTTTTACAGGATCTTCAATCTGTCCCTTTATACTACTCCCACCAATATGTAAACAATGAAAAAGCATAACAACAAGATCTTTCCAGATTTAAGAGTTCAAATCCTATAAAAGTAATAGCCTTTTGAGATTGAATGGCACAACTTTACTTCATAGTTGAAGCTCCAGCAAGGTTATCAAATGTTGTCTGAAAATGAAGGCTTGAACCACCGTTTGGACCCATAACTGATTTCAAATTCTCATACGCTCCGTGGTTGTATGCATATGAGTAGGCTTGATAGCCCTCATCATGATTTTTTTTTACATTTAGTTACTAATAAAATATGAATAAAATTTTTTGTCCATCATTACATGAGTTCTTAGGCAAGTATATTATAAATTAATAATGTGTAAAGCTGAGGGGTAAACTGCTATGGGTTTGACAACTCAGCATAATTAGCTGAATAGTTAAATTTTTTGTTGACTTCTTCGTTGCTTTGCCAGAGAAGTATTTGTAAAGTATTTTGTAGTATGACTTTAGGTTTTTTCTTAGGTTTATTAACTAGGTATGGATCTTGGTTTTAGAATTTTAGGTTTAGTTCATAGGTTTTATTTGAATCTTATTGTCTTTAGAGTAGATTTTTTATGAGAATGAAGTGGGATATTTATAAGATTGTTCCTTTGTTTGATTTCTTCAGATTTAGTGTTATATTTATAGCAGATGCTTCGAATTCCTTGCATTTTTTGGGATTATCGCTGAACTTTGTTTATTTTGTTGGTCTTCCACACGAGATTGCATTGGAGATCTCGAACTGGAAGATGGACCATCTGCTCGCATCTTCGAAATCTTCCCTAATACTATTCTTCCGGTTGACTGCACTCATCTCCGAGCCCCCCTTTCAAAGCTAAACGAAGCCTAAAAGGAAGAAGAAAGACCAAGTGAGATGCGGCGTTGCTTCGGCTTTGCACCCCCTCATGCTCAAATGCTCGTCGCCGCTGACACTGCAAAATGCACCGTGGAGAGTCTCTCCAGTGTCTATATATGTTCACATTTTTGCCAACTACATTCCCAGTTGTCAACTTTTTGCTTCACCAAATCCTCCACGTGTACGCCCTCTTTGCTTCACCGTGCTACACTTCTCAGAGGCTTTAGATAAGTCGTCACTGAAGCTACGCAGCAGAAGAGACGCCGCCTTCGAGAAAGATAGAACAAATATGGTATGAAATTGCTTTGCCTTCACATTCTTATACTCGAAGAACAGTGAATTCTATTCTTTTTGAAATTCCTTTTGTTGATTTGATTTTTTTTTTTCGAAAATTTTGTAAAGGTTCAATCGATGAAGCCGATCTCCAGCCCCATACCAGAGGCTTATCATTTCCTCTGTAGTGCTGTTTCATGCTTCCTCTTGCTTTATTCCTTGGAAGATGTCATCTTTTGCCTTTACTCTTCTTTATCGACAATGATTCAAACTAAAAAAGGTACTAACTTTGGTTTCATGATCATCTATGAAAGAAATTCGCAATTTGTCCAAATTATATTGGCAGATTTTATATAGTGGTTGATTCTAGTTTGAATATATGTGTAGAGACTGTTATCATGTATTGGAAAATTGAAATAGACATGGAAGAGCTGCTGGAAGACCAGGCTATGGAGTTAAATGAGAATGGAGAAGATGAAGTCGTGAGAGAAATTGATGTGTACTTCAATCCTGCTATTGATCCTAACACTAAAGTAAAGCTTCAGTATTTACACACTTTGTAGTACAATGTTGCTTTTTCTTTTCCTTGAGTAAATGTTTTTTCTAAATTTTTTGGGGGCAAATTTCAGCTTTATGTATTCCAGTATCCATTAAGGCCATTGTGGCGACCGTATGAATTGGATGAGCTATGCAAAAGTGTGCGTATTGAGTTATCGTTCTTGATATTTAGCTTTTTGGTTGCTAATTGAGAAACAGAAGTTTAGAACTATTGGAGATAATATTTTATGCAGTGCTGTAGTCACTAGAAATGTATTTGCTTTGCAGGTGAGGGTGAAGCCTGGAAGTGCTGAAGTAGAGGTTGATTTGGCAGTTGACGTTGATTCCAAGAATTATGACCGGGATGTTGATCCTAGAGCTAGAAAAGGAAAAGCAGGTTTGCTTTATTTTGTTTATGGCAAAGAAACAAAAAAAACTAAAAACTAAAAAAAGGAAAACAAGAATAGAACAGGGGTATGAAGTGCTGTTGATACTATTTTTCTTTAAAAAAAAAAAAAAACTTTTGTTGAGGACCTTTGGAGAGCGGATATACTGCATTTGTTCTTCTTGAATCTACCCGTTCATTTGAATGTATCTTGAGGTATTGGTTCTTGATTCTAGCTTTTGTATCAGGAAGATTCTGTTTCACGTTTTCCCTCTTTTGCTTTAAATGTCAGGATTTCAAAGGTTGATTTGAGAGTATTTGGAGGAATCACTTTGAAGTTGTGTTTTTGAAGTGGCTTTAGTTGGGTTTAGTGTTCTTCGATCATTTGATGGCTTGGATCAGAGTAGGGATTGGTTGGATTTTGACGTTCCAGTGCAACTTTCAGTGAGGTGCTTTTTGGGTTAGCTCTTCCCTTTTTTTTTTTTTTAATTTTTAGTTGGACTTCTTAAAATATTTCTTTTTGGATGGTTACAAGATTTGTATTGTTCATTTTTGTATTGTTTGTCAGAATTTTAATTTTTCCTTTTTTGTTGTGGGGGTGTCTGTTAATTATTAACATGTCAAGTAGTTTGACCAACTTTCAGCATGACCAACTTTTTTCCCCATTCATTGAAGTTCCCATTTTTCTTTTTCCTTAAATTTTAGTTTTACGAACTTCATGACTGTGCTAAGGATATAGTTTGTCTGATGGGAATGCCTAATATTTTGCGTTTCACTTCATTTTTAAGCCTAATTAGGATTAATTCTGTCATTTTTGTTGTATCTAGAATTTTATTTGGAATTCTATCATTTTCTTAGTTTTTAAGGGTCGTATAAAGTTTTTCCATTCTACCATTACCTTATTTTAATTGCTTAGATAATATAAAAAATGGGCTATTGGAATTGTTTCTTTTGTTTTGATTAAACACTGTTTGGTGAAACGATGGAAATTTTATCAAACTTATGGTGGTTAATTAGAATTATGCAATCTATTAATGGGTTTGGAAAGATTGTAGCTTTGAAACTGAATATTATATGAATTTAGAGCCTTAGGAAATATGGTATTGCATTTTATTTTGTGGTTAGATTGGATACATTTTCAATAAGGCAATTGATATCAATACTGCATGAACTACAGAATTCCAAAGCATAATCTAAACTACGTGAACTACATTTTCTCAGTTTGTCTTCTTCTTTGGCTACAGGTAATCTGAAGAAACAAGGTCCTGCATGTGAAAGCATAATGTAAAGCAGAAGCTACTGGATATTCTTCTAGACGTAGGGTCCAAATACTCCGTCTGGATAAGCAATGGAGGTTCTAAATTCTATAGGAAGCCTAATCAGACTCCAAATAGCTATGTCTTCTAACCTTCTTTCAGCTTTAGATATGGGATACCATTTCTTCAAGTGAATTTAATATGGAAATATGTTGACAAGACAAAACAAAAGCTAAAGAACATTTGCATTATTTAGTTTGTTGATGCCTGGTGTTGAAATGTTAAAGTGTGGATGATGGAAGTTTCCACTAACCATATTCAGCAAAAGAACACCAGGACCAGAGAAGATTTCTCTTAAAATATAGGATTGATCAAGGGTATTCTAGTGCTGTTAACCTCTATAAAGAATTTCTAGCGCAGATCAAGTTGGCGAGATTGTACACATCTATATTTCAAATACCATTTTCAGACACACATATGTATTTTGTCATGCTGGCCTAACCTGATTTCAGGGTTCAGTTAATAAACCTAAAGCTCAGTTAATGAACAGGATTATGTATTCAGGCTCTTATAATCTTATGCAAAGATTATAAGATTATACCATTCTTATTTGATTAATATTATTCATTTTTTCACTCTTTCCTTTTTTCTTATTGGTGGAGAATAATTCTAGCTGAGCTTTTACATGTTCATTCATTTATGTATTTTGACAAGTTAGCATTATTTTCCGAAAGTATATTCTAAAAAAAAATTCAATTACATATGTAACTATTAAAATCCTTCTATCAAATACATCAAAAATTAAATTTCATGATGTATTTATAATTTTTAAAAAATAAATATATTTTTCCCGTGCATTGTACGGATAACAACCTAGTATATTATGGTTTTCAATTGTAAATTTCATTACGTCTGAAGATTTTGAAAATGGATATTCCTTTTCTTTTGGTAGGGTATTACAATTTTCTCCTTTAATGTGAATCGTATATTATTACAAAAAAACTGCACTCAGTGAGCATTTAATATGAGACTATTGGTCTTGTGGAAAGTGCTTCACTAACTGAACATTAGCCTAAAGCTCGTGAAGTTTGTTTTCCATATATATGGTCTCCCTTTTTTACTAGTTTTTTTTCTCTCTAACTGCCGTCTTATTTTAACCTCCGGCAGATTCGTGGCAGCTCGGCCACCTAAACTACCAGCTCCTCCCCCTCCGGTGGTGGTCGGATGGCTGTGGAAATCCTTTGCCTCTTATTTTTCTGCCCCAACAGCATAGATTCCCATTAAGACACTTTCATCTTTTAAGGGCGAGCCTACTCACTTGTTCTCAAAGGCAGAAATTTCTTACTTGGCACAACCATTCTGTGTTTGTCCTCGTGCACAAATTCTCACATGGACGACCGGCTATTGAGTTCATCGCGAAGGAATTTCTAATGGTTGGCCATCTTGATCAACAAGCCCATATTTGTGACCCCTAATCTTTATTGATGAAGGTATGCTTCTACATCTTTTGTATCCAAATAATCTTGTTAGTAAGGTCTTGTTCTTTGAAAATTTAGTTGAGTCAATTCTATTAATTTCCATCAATGGTCTCAGAGCCACCTTATATTTGAGATTATTTGCTTTTAATTATAAATCCGATTAGATTAAATTTTATATATGTTAAAGTATTAATTTTAAATTTTTTATGTGTATATTAGTTGAGCGGTGTAGAAATAATAAATTTATGTTCATGGTGATTCATTTTATTAATTCAGAATAATTTTATGACTATAATTTTAGTTCAATAAATATGTGTATGTATTATCGAGACTTATAACAAAAAAAGTAGATTACATCTGTATGTTTTCCTTTTGAATTCCTTTTGAATTATTGTTCTTTTTAAAAAATTTTTTAATTAAAAAATGAAATTTTCGTTTGGGCCCTATTGTTATCGGAGATGCGAATTCACAAAGTTGTGTAAATTTCATTTGGCATTGGCAGCAAGGCTGGACACGAGAATAGTGGTTTTTGTGCGTTAGGATGGATGCCAGGGTATTGGAAAATTCTTAGGTGCACCTGGTGCATACGTATCAAATATTTTAAATAATTATACGACATATATTAAGAATTATATAATAAATATTATATATAATTTTATGAACACTACGTATACGTATCAAATACTTTAAATAATTATACGATATACATTAAGAATTATATGATAAATATTATATATAATTTTATGAACACTACCCAGGAATTTCACCAGGTTATATACTTCAATCAAGATGGCGGCTATATATATTTAAAAAATGGTGAAGTTTTCACAACAAACAATAGAAAAAGTCATCTGCTGCTGTTTCAATATGGAGCCAGATGGCCCAGTGGACCTGGCAAAGCCAGACCAAGCACATCTCAATGCAAGAAAGGTTCTTGAATGAAGTTGGACAACGCCGGGTTACCCCAATCGGCCCAGTTGATAACTGGTAGGCCAACGGCTGAGGCTAGCCGGGGCTAGCCAGCGAGCAAGCCATGTTGGGCCAACTTTGGACTACTGATCGAATTTCCCTTTTAATCAAACTTAAAACAAAAAAGAGGAGGGGAAAGTGGCATTTGCTAGTTTTGAACTAGGGAATCCAGATTGGAGTTCAGTGGCGTAATCACACTGCCATCGAAGTTCTTGTAACGTTAGTGCTCCATTTAACAGAAATTCGAGATTGAAGACTTGGCTATTCGGTTAGCCAATTAATTTTTTTAATTGTAATTTTACAATTTCAATTTTGTATCTAGATTGACCATAAAATTATTCTTTATTTATAATAGTTTATTATTATATTATTTTATTAAATTATATATCATTCATGATAACATGTAATATGATTTGCATTAACAGCGTTCTAGGTGTTATTTAGCTATGTGTAATTTTTTAAAATTAAAAAATTAGTTAATTTTTAATTAATTAACTTTTGTTCATAACAACTTAAGGATGCTCAAACGAGGATGCTTATTTGTTTTTGTTGATGAGTAGAAATGATATCCTACCACAGTAAACTCTTCTGTGGAAGCTTTTCAACAATGAATTAATTAGATGTTGTGTTCAATGCCAATCTTACAGATAGCAAACGGGCTAAAGGAAAGTTGCTATTGCTAATCTAAAAAGCTGAAACACATGTAGTAATGAGCACATAATAGTTATTAAGTATCCATAGTGAGTATTAAGTTGGACCAAAGGAAGAATTAGTACTTGACTGGATTTTACTATTAGTACCACTACAAGAAACTTGGTCTTTAGTGACAAAAAAATTTCCTCGCGAAAAGTGAAAATTTCCTCGCTAAAGCCTTGTTGAAGGTCTTTAGCGACAAAACTCATTTTCTCGCCATTTTGTCGCTGAAGCCCCATCACTAAAGGGACTGGGCGACAAAACTTTTTAGTTTTGTCGCTAAAGGCTACCCTTTAGTGAGGAAATATTCCTCGCTAAAGACCTCAACTTTGGCTAAGAAATATTTTGTCGCTAAAAGTATGTACCTTTTGTAGCTAAAAGCTATCATTTTGTCACTAGTGATGCTTTTTTGTGAAAAAAAAAATTTGTTGCTAAATATTTGTCGCCAAAAATATAATTTGATTTGAAAAATTAAAATACGATGGTAAAAAAATTATTAACTTTCATGACAAAAAGTTTCCTCACCAATACAAAAAATTTCGTCACTAAAAAGGGTCAATAGTGACCAAAAAATTTCTCGCCAAAAAAAAAAAAAAAATTGGAGACCACTAGAATTTTATGGACCAATAGCACTTGATCGGAGCACCATCAGGCTGTGGACCACATGAACTACCCGCACTAGATTGGAGTTGCTAATTACTGGGAAACCATGAAGACAGGATTCGAACTCGCAACCGCAAGAAACCATGTGTTGCTCTCAACCGTTGGGCCAAAGCAACTTATGGTCATATCCTTTTTTTTTTTTTCATATCTAAACTACTCCTAAAATTTTTTTTAAACATTAGTGTAATAATAAAATATAATATATATATTAAAGTTACAATGAAATTGAATTATTCAATATAATTAATTATTTTATATATTTATATAATTTTAAAAGTTTGTATCCTACTATTTATAGTATTGTATTTACTAAATGATTCTATACAAATAATTCGATTCGGAAAAAAAACTTAAACATATATACAATTCCAATACAATACACACACACACACAAATATACGCACACATATATATAAAAATACAAATAGTTCAATTAGAAAAAAAAACTTAGACATACATATATATTTCCAATACACACATAACAACAACAACAACAAACTAAGTTTTAATCCCAAGAAACTTGGGGTCGGCTAGATGAACTAATGTTAGGTAACGTGTAGTCATCCACATAGATCCTCTCTCGCCATTTTTTTCTATCGACCGTCATATATATAAATATATATAGATATACACACAAACACACACACCAAATACATATATATAGATATGCATATATACATATATATGTATATCAATATATATCAATACACACACACACTAGATATACATACATACATATATATACATATATATAAATATATATACATATATGACAATGTACTACACATATATGACAATATACTCCACACACACACACACACATATATATATTCTAGTACAACATACTAATATAAATACACTATTTTAATATATTAATATATATACATGTATATTCATATGTATAATATATACACATATATAGTAAAATAACATTTTAATATATGTAGAGATATGTATATCTATATATATACATACATACATACCATACACACACCCCCCATATCTATATATATTAATATAACATATTAATATATACATATATATATATATATATTATACATATTATTTTAATAAATTAATTTATATATACATATGTATAATACACACACACACATGTTAGTGTTGTGCCCTAGAGACAATCACTTGTATTTTATATATGACACATTTGTTTTATAAAACAAGACATTATTTATCTTTCAATTTATTTTCTTTGCTTTCATATAAAATAACTGTTAGATAAAATTCCTAACACATCACTGTGTGCAGAAAATCATGATAGATCATGATGTGAGATTCATACTATATTGTATAATATTAGTACTTAAATAATCCCTAGTCATAGTATTAATGAGATAGGACTTCATTAATGCACTAAAACTAGCACGTGTCAGACTTCCTGATTTGATTAGGTGGTGGTTCTTACATCCATAAGTATTGTGATACTCAAAACTAATACATGAATACTTGTTAACAGAACAAGTACATTGGATGACCTGGCTATGAGATAATCATGTGGATAACTATTTAGTGCTGTGATAGAATCTCGTTATAACAAACGCGCAAGTATCCTTAGAATTGAGATCTCCAAGGTGTTTTGTTTGCTAAGCATTGTTCTTTGATTCCAATCTCTGAAGCCAGATCGAGGGCCGCCTATGGGATGAATATTGGGTACAATGTGAGGTAAACGAAAGTAGTTGAAAATGTTGATAAAGGATTCACCACTCCTAATAGTATATGCAAATATCTCACGGCCACTTGTATAAATTATTACTCCAAAAATCCTTGGCCAAGGTAATTGTGTATTAGAAACAGTTCTAATTGATATACATATAGAGTAGTAGGTTCCTGGTACAAGTACTAATATATTTGGGTCAGAATTAATTTATATATTCTGGAGGGAGTTTGCACTAATTTCGTACTTCAGACCGAATGAGATATTGTATGGTAAAAGGAGTTTATTGCACTGTAGTTTGTTATTGAAGGGTTCATGTCAAGCCACTTCACTTCCTGGACTCTTGAGTGGTCATGATGTGTTACTAGATACCTCTCATGATATACTGAGTGTATGTTTATTAATTGATAAATTAATAAATCAATCCTAATTAAAATTAATAGGTTAATTCTAAATTATTAAGGATTATTAATCTCAAAAGACATTTGGATTAATTCATTTTTTGCTATCAATAGACTGGGAAACCTAATAGGTCACACACAATAAAGGATTATGCACTCGAGATGTTATTTGATAATATTGTGGGGTTAATTGTGAGAAAGAGAAGTTATTTGGGTCAAATTATAATTAGTTATAATTGTGAGAACATGTGGGTTTCAATTACAATTTAATGAATTCTAATTTGATTAGAATTCACAGATCGTTGTATTAGCATTTTTTTCTGGGATTTTTCTAAAAAGGATGCCGTGGTTGCTTTCTATTTTTGAAAACACATAGAGGAAATTGTTCTCTCTGATTTTTGAGATACACGTTTCCTCTCTTCTACTCTCTCACACAAAACCCTAGCTGCCTTTTGTTCTTTGCTAGCACCGAGAGTTTGACTAGAGTCTTGAGAGCTGTCCTCATGTGGACTAGTTAGTGACAATCCTACACTCGGATTGTAGAGATAAGACGTGTGATTGTTCATCTGTTTGGCATTGCTGGATCGCGCCTCAACTAGACATTCACTCACGTCTGGAAATTTTTTATTTGCAGCCACTTAGCGAAGTTGTGGTTCTTTTTCTCTTTTTGATCCATATCAACACACATAGATATGATTCTCGCTATTAGAATTCATCCTTTTCTTTTCGCTACACATATCTTATGCATGAACGAATTCACGCAACCATGTATCAGAGCCCCTTGTATGTGTTTTATGGGTCTGTGTTGTTGTTAAATTTTTTCACGCAACTATGTTTTAGTTTATGTAACAAAAATAGTTTCTGTGCTTGGTCCCTGATGAAATCCTTTCACCAAAGTCTCTATTTTTCTGTGAAATTTGTTTCACAATTGTTCGGGTCTTAGCTGTGTTCTCTGGAAATTGTGTCTATGAGAAATTGTTAGTGCATTCCGAAATCGTTTCGTGAATGCAGTGTTTGGAAATTGGTTTTGTGGATTACGGTTTTGATGTACATTGTTTTTGTAATGGTTACAGTGATGTTCTCAAAAAACTTGTTGAATTGTGTTTCAAGAAAATTTGTTTTCTGGAAGTTACAGTAATATGTTCGTCCAGAAAATCTGTTTTCGAAAAGTTTTTTGCGAAGAAGAAATCATTTCTATTAATTAACTTCTACAAAGAATTGTTCTTCATTTTGGTTGTTTCTGTTTTCCAATGAACAAGAATGGAGAAATTGATTTTCTTGGCATTGAACAGAGGAGTAGTCTTCTGTAAATTGCTGGAGAAGACAATAAAAATCAAACTTTGCACAGAGAATTGTTCTCTGGAATTCGCAGCAAAATTTGGAGTATTATGCCTAGAAATCGTTTCTGGAACACAAAGAAGAAAAAATGGAAAAAAAAAATGTTTTGGCCCCAAGCCGTGGCTTGAGGCACAAGAACTCCAAGCCACGGCTTGGAGTCACGACTCACATGGTTTAGCTGCCAAATTGGACGTTGCGGCTAACGTGTGATGGCTGTGCATCCTGGGCAGGATTATACACAGCCTGCCTAGGATGCAATTTTATTTTATATAATGAAAAAAAATCCCCATTTCGTTTTGACTTTTTTTTCGGTGGCCCTACGAAGATGTTTTTTTTTTTGTCACTTGTGCCCAAGACTTCCCAAAAATTCTATTTTGGGACTAACCAAGATTAATTTCTAAATTTGGTTTTTGAAATTAATATATATTATCTAAAATATTGATTTTACATATATATAAAAAATAATAACGATTAGTTTTGAGAAATTAATAAACTTTTTTTTTATTAATTCTCATTTTGAAAATTAAATCTAATTATGATTAGTTTTTAAATGGGGCCCATGATTTGGAATAAAATTATATTTTGGAAATTAATATATTTTCTAAAATATTGATTTTAGATTATATATTATTTTTTAATTCCTAAAATATGATTTTAGCAATTAATAAATTTTCTAAAATATTGATTTTAGATTTAATCCTAATTAAATTTCTAGAATTTGGTTTTAGAAATTAAATCTAAAATATTAATTTTAGAATTTATCTTAATTTAATTTCTAGAATTTGATTTTAGAAATTAAATCTAAATTTGTTTTATATTTTCAAAACAGAGATTTTGGAGTAATAAAATTATATGTTTAATTTTATCTTGGTGGATGGTTATGGACTAAAACAAAATTATATCTGTTCATGCATTATTTACAGTTTTGGTTTTATTAAATAGGACTTGCGAGTCCTGCCTTTTCTAAAATTCTTGTGTAATTCTTTTCTCATCTAACTACTCTTGAATGTAACTTGAGGTTTCTCTATTTAGGAAATTTATATAATTATATTACATAAGTTAGATAGAGATAGAATTGTTTTAATTTTAGAGATAGCGACCAAAATAAGGAAAGAGGATAAGACCTTATACTTAAATCATGCAAGAACATATAGAGTTAACAATGTTAAATTCTTTTTTGACTCGAGGAAATTAATTTAAGAAAATCTATAACCATACCATGTAATCGCTTTATTATCATGATTATCAATTTATGTTATTTATTGATATATTTATGCATGTCATTTGATGAAATCACTAAAAAGAACAAGTCCCTCAATTACTATTAAACCTAATTATTTCCGTTAATATAGTAAGAATGAGAGTCCTTTTCGAGATCAGGTTGTTGGATTAACCTAAACCTACTCGTCATCGGGCATGTTCAAGCTATAGAATTAAATTCCTATGGAATTAAATTCTTGATTAATGGGTCGAGTTTAACTAAATTCTTTATCGCAATTGGGCTAACTCAAGCATAAAGAAATTTAGAGGAAATATTAAGGTAGCCCAAAAGGCTTTAAGAATAAAATATGTTAATCACCCAATGATCCAAAAATTACATACGATGTAATTGGTATTTAATACCTACCATTGAACTCAAGGGTAGTTTGTTGGGTAAACCCAAGGTTATTCTTGAGAAATTTGGATACCGGTCCACTAGAAAAGCTTCCAACGAGCTTTCTCGAATCAATAGTAGGGCTATTGGTTTGAGAAAAATAGTGGAGTAATAATCTGTTTAATTAAAGACCTAATTATTTACATTACATGTGCATATAAAGTTAGCTAATATTCTCTATCTTTATATCTAGGTTACGTGCATCATGTCAACTAACCTAAGCTTACATAGAATCTTAAAGACCAACAAACTAACTGAGTCAAACTATCTCGACTAGTATAGAAATTTGAGAATCATTCTCAAATCGGAAAAGTTTCTCTATGTGCTAGATACTTCTATTCCACCACCATCTCAAGATACTCATGCTGATGGGCATGCTGTCCACAAGAAGCACAGGGAGGACAGTGACACAGCATCTTGTATCTTGCTGGCATCAATGGCTTCTGAGCTGCAAAAACAGCACGAGCATATGGTTGTTCAATCGATTATTCTCCATCTTCTAGAGCTGTTTGATGCCTAAGCCAAAATAAAGAGATATGAGATCTCGAAGCAACTATTCCATTGCAAAACAGCTGAGGGTGCTTCTGTGACCACTAATGGATTGAAGATACTAGGCTTGATTGAGAAGTTTGGGTCCTTGGGTTCGTGATAGACCATGAATTAAGTTGGGACTTAATTCTACAATATTTGCCTAATAGTTTTTCATAATTTATGATTAACTATCAGATGAACGAGATTGAGTCCACTATTTCTGAGTTGATCAATCTTCTCAAGACTGTGAAGTCCTCTATAAAGAAGGATTCTAATGCAGTTTTAATGGTAAAATCTTCTTCTTCCAAGAAGAAAGTTCAATGGAAGAAAAAGAAGGCTCCCACTAAGTCAAAAGGTGGTGTGAAGAAGAAGGATGCAGCCACCAAAGGCCCATGCCATCACTGTGGCAAAGTGGGCCATTAGAGGCGCAACTGCAAAGCTTACTTGGAGACCATTAAGGAAAATAAGTAGAAGGAGAAGCTTGCGGGCACTTCTACTTCTACTCCTAATATATTTATGATTGAGGTTAATACTGCCTTTAGAAATGAGATATGTGCATTATATACCAGATGTGGATCTCATTTGTGCAATAATTTTCAGGGACTAAAGGATAGTATGTAGAAGGCTTGAGAAGGGCGATGTAGACTTACGTACTACAAATGGAGCAAAGGTTGCTGCATTTGTTGTGGGGATTTACGAGCTACATCTACTCTCGGGATTAGTTTCAGAACTACAAAACTGTTATTTTGTACTAGTTTTATTGAATAATATTATCTCAATTGCGTGTTTAGACTTATGTGGATTTTATTTAATATTTAAGAATTAAATATTATTCTTTTTCATTGAATGATATTCATTATGGTTCTGCAACTTTGGTTAATGGATTATACGTTCTAGACATGGATAATCCAATCCTCAATATAAACAATAAGAAATCAATGATAGATAATTCAACCTCATCTTATTTATGGCATTATCGTTCATGCCATGTAAATGAGAATCGCGTTTCTAAGTTACACAAGTTAGGTGGCCTAGGATTATTTGATTATGAATCATACGGTACATAAGACTCTTGTTTACTTGGTAAAATGACTAAAACTCCTTTTTCTAGAAAAAAAGGGGGCCAAATAGTCATTAACACTTATACATTCTAATGTATATGGCCCAATGCCAATACAATCAAGAGGAGGTTATCACTACTTCATAACCTTTATCGATGATTATTCATGATATATGTATTTGTATTTAATAAAATACAAATCTAAATCTTTTGAAGAGTTCAAAGACTTCAAGAATGAAGTAGAGAAACAACTTGGGAAAAGTATTAAAACTCTAAGATTTAATCAAGGAGGTGAATACTTAAGCTAACAGTTTCAGGGTTATTTTAGAGATAATGGGATATTATCTCAATAGACTCCACCACATACACCTCAACATAGATAATGGGATATTATCTCAATAGACTCCACCACATACACCTCAACATAACGGTATATCTAAGAGAAGGAATCAAACCCTTCTAGACATGGTATGGACCATGATGACTTCTGCAGACTTGCTAATAGGGGCTAAATTAGTCATACTTTTCCTAGTTACTTGAGGTTCTTTTGCAATACATTTTGTGCAATAACTAGTCATATTCTTTCATATTTGAGATTTTATCCTTGGAAAGGTATTTTATTCATTATTTCAGATTTTTAGGGTAAAACGAAACAAAAACGTCGCAAAACAGAGGAGAGGCGGCGCCGGCTAGGACAAAGGAACCGGCGCCGGCCATGCATTGGTTGCACAAACTTCGGAGCGATGGAAAAATTGTTGAAACAGAGTAGAACAGAACTAAGGCAGCGCCGGCTATGAAGTTAGAACCGGCGCCGACTGCATTCTGAAACACTTTGTGCAAAATTTAAAGAAAAATCGATGAATGAATGGAGGAACAGAACACAACCGGCGCTGGCTTCCAGAGTCAAGGTGGCGCCGGCTATGCCCTGATGTTAAGGCGGTGCTTAATTTTTTCTACGCGGTTTTTGGTAAACTGAGGAGTTTTAGTATCTTCCAACTTCTACTCGGCCAAGAATTTTGTACCTACGGGTTTAGGTACTTTCTAAGGCTATAAATAGATGAAAAACACAAGGGAAAATGGGAGAATTCATTGACTATCATAGAAAATTATTCAGTCAAAGGAGGAATTCTTCAAGTTCAAGAAGGGTTGTACAAGAAGGTCTTCAAAGGAAGAAGAAGGAGACTTGTCTATAAGTTCTTTCTTTTACTTTGTTTTCTTTTTCTTGAACAATGATATGTTAATTGTTTTATTGTAATTCAACATTGTTGTAGATATTCATGATATTTAGAGTATTTGATCTTTTGATTGATTGATTATTTTTCTTGGTATTTAATTATGTGTGCTTATTACGAGGTTAGTTGGTTAGTTCTTCTTATTAACTCGTCGAGACTAAGGGGGTTGATGGTAGTTTCAATTGATTGATTTCATATTGGTTGTCAAGTAACTTGCCAAGACCAAGGGGGTTAGTTGATGAGGACTGGGTAATTAAAGGTTAATTGATGTTTGCTGAGACCAAGGATTCATTGGTTAATTTCATGTTATAAATTTGTCGAGACCAAGGGAATTTAATCAATGATTGTGTTTAATGCATCCCTTAGGTGAATTAGTTGAGACGAGACCAAGTGATTCTAATTTATCTAGAAGATAGTGATTTTATGGATTGAAAAAGAAGTGAGTCTATCTTAATCCTTCATGATGCCAAGAGAATAATTAGTTATGATAATGATTGAGTTCTTTAAGATCATGATTGTCTAAACAATAGTTTGAATTGCATAAATCTACATCCTTGACAGTTGACATGTATATATTTTTTATTTTATTTTATTTTTCAATTTATTGAGTCGGTTAAACAATGAAAGAAAGGTGATTAATGTCTATTTGTTCCTGGAGGATCGACACTCGTTTGAACCCTACTCTCGGTTAATGATGAGTACGCTTGCTCATATGTGTGATTTGGGTTAAACGTTTTAATTTAAACTTGATTGGGAATGTGCTTAGTTTTTGTATGATTTTTATACCCAAGTCCGAACACATCACTTGCCAAAATCGTTTTGGCAGTACACACTAGAGACTTTTGTTTATATTCTAAATAGAGTTCTGTAAAAAATGGTTGATACTATCCTATTTGAGATGTTCTTTGGCAAGAAACCAAAGTTATCTCACTTAAGAGTATGGAGTTGCCCTACTTTTGTCAAAATGCCACAGTCAGACAAACTTAACAGTAAGTCTGACAAGTGTTTGTTTTTAGGATATCCGAAATAATCTTTCGGTATTACTTTTATCTCCCATCTGAAAACAAAGTGTTTGTTTCAAAGTATGTTATCTTTTTAGAAAATGATTACATGCTCAAGGAGGACAGTGGGAGTAAACTTAGCGAAGTTCAAAAAGAACAAACAAACAAGGATCATTTGTCTGATCTCACATCTATTGAGAGAATAGATGAATCTTCTACTACACAAGATCCTTGAAGGTCGAGTAGTATACGTGTGACACCTGAGAGATTTGGATTTCTCATATGTGACCATAATGACACATTACTCATAAATGAAAATGAGCCTACTACTTACAAGGAAGTTCTAAACAGTTCAAAATATGACAAATGACTTGAAGTCATGAAGTCAGAGATGGATTCCATGTATGACAACCAAGTACAGACTTTGGTTGATCTACCCAAAGGAATCAAACCTATTGGATGCAAATAGGTTTTCAAGAAGAAAATCGACATGGATTGTAACCTAGTTACCTATAAAGTACAACTAGTGACTAAGGGTTATCATCAACAACATGGTATTAACTATGACGAAACCTTCTCGCCAGTAGCCATGCTAAAATCCATCAGGATACTCATAGCCATTGTCGCTCATCATGATTATGACATCTGGTAAATGGATGTGAAAGCAGCTTTCCTAAATGAAAACCTGACTGAGGAGGTGTATATGACACAACCTAAGAGTTTAACATCCAATGATAACACAAAAATATGCAAGTTGCAAAGGTCCATTTACGGATTTAAGTAAGTTTATAGGAGTTAGAACATCCGTTTTGATGAAACAATCAAAGAGTTTGGTTTCATTCAAAATATGGATGAACCTTTGTGTATATAAGAAAGTTAGTGGGAGTGCAATAATTTTCCTATTACTTTATGTAGATGACATATTTTTAATAGGAAATGATATACCTATCCTTCAGTCGGTAAAAGGTTGGTTGTCCAAGAAATTCTCCATGAAAGACCTTGGAGAAGTAACCTACATTGTTGGAATAAGGATCTATAGAGATAGATAATAAAAGTTGCTAGGTCTTTCATAGTTGATGCGTAAATTTTAGGTATATAAAATTGTCCATTTTAAATCTATCCCTTAATCAAGTTTTAATTAAAATATTAATCCCAAATTACACGTATGAGCAAGTATACTCATCGCAAGTATAGTATAGGGAATTAACAAGTATCGATCCTCAAAGGAACAAGTACACACTAATCATTTTCTTCCATTGTTTAACTGACCCAAATAAAGTAAGAAAAGAATAAAAAGAAAAACTAAAGAAACATATACAACTCAAGGATATATGTTTATGATATTTAGATAAGTGCCCTAGAAAACCTGACAATGACCTACTTAACAACTATCTCAATTCATCATTATCTTGATATCACGAAGGAATATAAAGTAAAGTTCAGTCATTTTCCAAGTCATGAATTCACTTATATAGACTTCACTTCTTTCCTAATCTATGAAATCACTACCCTTTGATTAAATTAACAGATTTTTCAATCAAACCAACATAACCAATTGATGCATTAAACATAATTCCTTGTAGACATGAAATTAGCTAACAACCCTATACTGTAGGCGAAATTAACTAACATTTGATTACTTAGGTTCTTTGGTCTTAACTTCATTTTCTAAGTCCATTAAGATCTAATAAATATGTAGTATTAATTAAATTAATCTTAATCTAACTTCATTTCCCAAGACTATTAGACATAAACCTAATTCCATCAACCTATGAAATCAAGTAATCAAATACTAAGAATGATAGAAAATTGATCAAGTAGTTAAATTGATGCATAAATATGAATTCCAAAATATTGCTAAATTACAATAAAAACACTGAATCCATCATTGCTAGAAAAAAAGAAAGTAAAGAGAAAAGAAAGCACTCATAAATAAGCCTATTTCTTATTCCTTAAAGACTCCATTTGAACAATCCTCATTAGCTAGGGTGAATTCCTCCTTTTATGAGAGAATCAGAATTTCTGCTCTTTAATTCACCTCTCTGAGTTGTATATATCAAAAGTCTACATACATAGACAAAGTGATAAAAAGATTTAGTATGGATTAATCCAAAAAGGGATTCTTACCTATGTCCCACGGAATAAGTCTTTCAAAGTCGATGTCTTCCAAGATACAAGTTGAGAGGGATCACATGAGTAAGATACCATATGCTTCGGCAGTTGGATCTATCATGTATGCTATGATATGTACAAAGCCCGATATATCATGTGCTCTCAGTTTGATGAGCAGATACCAATCTAACTCTGCTGAAGGTCATTCGACAGCTCTGAAGAATATCCTTAAGTACTTGCAAAGGACAAAAGATATATTCTTGGTATATATAGGAGCTAATTTGAAAATAAACAGGTATACTGATGCTAATTTTCAATCTGATAAAGATGATTTCAAATCAAAGTCTAGCTACGTGTTTACGTTGTGTAGAGGGGTAACAAGTTGGAAGAGTTCCAAACAAGAAACTATTGCTGACTCTACGACAAAAGCTTATTACATTGCTGCTTCTGAAACAACTAAGGAAGCCGTTTGGATCAAGAAGTATATAACGGAATTAGGTGTGGTCCCTAGCGTTGTTGCTCTAATATCCTTGTATTGTGACAACAACGGAGCTATTACACAAGTAAAGGATCCATTGTCTCACCAATGATCTAAACACGTGCTACGACGCTATCATTTAATCTAGGAGATCATAGATAGATAGGATGTAAAGATAGAGAGAGTTCCTATGGATGAGAATATAGCTAACCTGCTTACAAAAGCACTATCCCAGAAGAAACATGATAGGCATGTTGAGTCATTCGATATTAAATACATGAATAATTGGCTCTAGTGCAAGTAGGAGTTTGTTAGTATTGTGTCTTGGAGGTAATCACTTGTACTTTGTATATGACACATTTGTTTTATAATACAAGGGATTATTTATCTTTCAGATTCTTTTTTTTACTTTCGTGTACAATAACTGTTAGGTAAAGTCTATAGTACAATACTATGTCAAGAAAATCATGATAGAGATCATAATGTAAGTTTCCTACTACACTGTAGAGTGTTAGTACTTAAATAATCCCTAGTCGTAGTATTAATGAGATATGACTTTATTAATGCGCTAAGACTAGCATGTGTTAGACTTCCTGATTTGATCAGACAGTGGTTCTCGCATATGTGAGTATTGTGATACTCAAAGCTAAATGTGGATGCTTGTCAATCTACCAAGTACCTTGGATGACCTGGCTATGAGATAATCACTAGACAACTATTTAGTGGCAGTGATAGAATCTCGTTATAGCAAACGTGCAAGTATCCTTAAACTTGAGATCTCCAAGGTGTTTTGTTGCTGAGCATTGTATTTTGGTTCCAATCTCTAGAGCCAGATCGAGGGCTGCATATGAGATGGATATTAGGTGTAATGTGAGGTAAATGAAGGTAGTTGAGAAGGTCGATAAAGGATTCATCACTCCTAATAGTAGGAGCGAATATCTCATGGTTACTTGTAGGAATTATTACTCCATACATGCTTGGGTAAGGTGATTATGTATTGGAAATAGTTCCAATTCATGGGTTTCTGGTACAAATATTAATATATTCGGACCAGAATTAATTTATTATTCTGGAGGGAGTTGGCACTAATTTCGTGCTCTAGATCGAATGAGATATTGTATGATAAAAGGAGTTTATTGTACAGTAGTTTGTTATTGAAGGGTTCATGTCAAGCCATTTGACTTCTTGAACTCTTGGCTGGTCATGATGTATTGCTAAATACTGCTTATGATCTGTTGAGTATGGGTTTACTAATTGATGGATTAATAAACCAATCCTGATTAGAATTAATAGGTTAATTCTAAATTATTAAGGATTATTAATCTCAAAAAAATGTTTGGATTAATTCATATTTTGCTACCAACATACTAGAAAATATAATAGGTCATACACAATAGATGATTATGTACTTGAGATGTTATTTCATAACATTATGGGGTTAATTGTGAGAAGTAGAAGTTATTTGGGTCAAATTATAATTAGTTATAATTTCTGGATCAAATTCTAATTGTGAGAATTTATAGGTTTTAATTACAATTTAATGAATTCTAATTTGATTAGTATTCACAAAGTGTTGTATCAGCATTTTTTTCTAGGATTTCTCCGAAAAGCAGGTCGTGGTTGTTTTCTATTTTTGAAAACACACAGAGAAAATTGTTCTCTCTGATTTTTTAGATACATGATTCCTCTCTTTTGCTCTCTCACACAAAACCCTAGCCACCTTCTGTTCTCTGCTAGCACCTAGAGTTTGGTTGGAGTCTTGAGAATTGTCCTCGTGTGGACTAGTTAGTGACAATCCTACACTTAGATTGTAGAGGCAAGACGTGCGATTATTCATCTGTTTGGCGTTGCCGAATCCCGCCTCAACTAGACATTCAATCACATCTAGAAATTTTGATTTGCAGCCACTCAGTGAAGGTATGATGTTTTTTCTATTTCTTATCCGTATTAACACATACATGTGATCCTCGCAATTAGAATTCATCTTTTTCTTTCCGCTGCGCATATCTGATGCATGAACGAATTCTAACAAAATATATATATATATATATATATATATATATATATATATATAGACCATACTTTTTTAATATATTAATAAATACATACACACACACACACACACACATAGCATATGAATATGTATTAATATATATACACCAAATAAATATAGGCACATCAAATTAAGTATCCTACTATTAGATTTTTTAAAATTTTAAAGAAAAATATTATAACCAAATTTAAAAGTAATTGGATATGTTTTGCTGTAGAATCTAGAATAATTTCTATAAAATACCTAAAACCTAACAAATTTAGAAAGATAGGTATATCAAATTAACAATCCAACCGTTAGATTTGATAAAATCACCAAAAAAATGTATTAGAACCAAATTTAAAGATAATCGGATATGTTTTGTCACTTAATCAAGCACAATCTCTATGAAAATGCTCGAAACCTAACCCATTTACATAGATATGCATATCAAACTAATGATCCAATTGTCAGATTTGTTACAATTACTAAAAATATATGTTATGACCATATTTGAAGGTAATCAGATATATTTTGGCATAAAATCTAGCATAACCATTATAAAAATACAGAAAACTTAATACATTTAGAAAATAGGTATATTAAATTAACGATCTAACTGTTAGATTTGATAATATCATTAAAAAAGTATTAGAATCAGATTTAAAAGCAATCAGATATGTTTTGTTATCTAATCTAGCATAATCTCTGTAAAAATGTCCAAAACCTAACATATATACAAGGATAGACACATCAACTTAACGATCCAACCAAATTTGTTGAAATTACTGTGAAAAGTGTTACGGTCAAATTTAAAGATATTCGAATATATTTTATTACATAATCTAGTACAATTACTATTAAAATACTCAAAACCTAATACATTTACAAATATAGGCCTATCAAATCAATGATCCAACTATTAGATTTAATTAAATCACTAAAAAACGTTTTATGACCAAATTTTATGATAATCGAATATGTTTTGGTATATAATCTAGTATAATCTCTATAAAAATATACAAAACCTAATACATTTAGAAAGATAGGCATATCAAATTAATAATCCAACCGTTAGATTTGATAAAATCACGAAAAAAAGTATTATGACCAGATTTAAAGATAATCATATATGTTTTGCCATTTAATCTAGCAGAATCTCTATAAAAATGCTCGCCACCTAACCAATTTACAAAGATAGGCATATCAAATTAACGATCTAACCATTAAATTTAATAAAATCAGTAAAAACAAGTTTTATAACCAAATTTTAAGGTTATTGAATATGTTTTGATACAGTATTTAGCATAATCTCTATAAAAATACAGAAAACCTAATACGTTTAGAAAGATAGGCATATCGAATTAACAATCTAACCGTTAGATTTGATAAAATCACTAAAAAATGTTTTATAACCAAATTTGAAGGTAATTGGATATGTTTTGCCACTTAATCTAGTATAAACTCTATAAAAATACTTGAAAGCTAACTTATTTACAAAGATAAGCATATTAAATTAACGATATAGCCTTTAGATTTATTAAAATTGCTAAAAAATATATTATGATCAAATTTGAAGGCAATCGAATATACTTTGGTGCAGAATCTAGCATAATCTATATAAAAAATATAGAAAACCTAACACATTTAGAAAGATATGCATATTAAATTAACAACCTAACCATTGATTTGATAAAATCACTAAAAAAAAGTATTATGACAAAATTTAAAGGTAATCGAATATGTTTTGCCAATTAATCTAGTATAAACTCTGTAAAAATGTTTGAAAGCTAACCCATTTACAAAGATAGACATATTAAATTAATGATCCAACCATTATATTTGTTAAAATTACTAAAAAAATATATTATGACCAAATTTAAAGGTAATCGGATATATTTTACCACCTAATCTTGTACAATTTCTATTTAAATGCCAAAACAATATACATTTACAAAGATAGGCATATCAAATTAATAATCTAACTGTTAGATTTGATAAAGTCGCTAAAATATTTCATAACCAAATTTAAAGGTAATCGGGTATGTTTTGCTATTGAATCTAGAATAATCTCTATAAAAATACCAAAAACTTTACACATTTAGAAAAATAAACATATCAAAGTAATGATCTAACAATTAGATTTGATAAAATCACTAAAAAGAGTATTAAGGCCGTATTTAAAAGTAATTTGATATGTTTTACCATTTAATCTGGTATAATCCCTATAAAAATGCTCGAAACCTAACCCATTCACAAAGATTGGCATATCAAATTAACCATCCAACCGTTAAATTTATTAAAAATGCTAAAAAAACATATTATAACCAAATTTGATGGTAATCGGATATGTTTCATCGCCTAATCTTCCATAATCATTATAAAAATACTCAAAACCTAGCACATTACAAGGATAGACATATCAAATTAACGGTCCAGCCATTAAATTTATTGAATTTACTAAAAAATGTCTTATGAGCAAATTTGAAAGTAATCGGGCATGTTTTGTCATATAATCTAGCTAATTTATATAAATCAGTCCAAAATATAATGACTTTATAAATATTTAAAAAATTTAGGGAGTAATTTATAAAATTTTTTGGGATTATATTTTAAATATTCTAAAATTTAATGACCAATTTATAATTTTTTGTTATAATTTATAATTTAAAAAAATTTAATAAGCGATTTGTAAAATTTGGGGTCATGTTTTTCTAAATTTAAAAATTTAGGGACCAATTTATAAAATTTATAAGGTTATATTATAAAATTTTAAAATTTTAGGATTAATTTACAATTTTTTGAGGTCATTTTGTTCTACAAATTTAAAGACCAATTTACAAAATTTTTGGCCCATGTTATAAATATATAAAAATTTAAAGCTAGGTATTAGATAGGAAATATGAATTTTATCGCTAAAAGTGTAGTTAATAGTGATAAAAATTAATATTTTTAGTTAGAAAATGAATTTTTATTACTGATGATGCATTATTAGCGAGGAAAATTTAGCTAGGAAATGAATTTTCGTTGCTGTTGATGCATCATTAGCGAGGAAAGTTAAATTTTTCTCACTAATACACTTATTTCCTAGCTAAAGCCATCACTTTTAGCTAGGAAATAAAAATTTTGTCGTCAAAGGTCTTAATCAGTAGTGACAAATAGTTTTTGTCACTAAAAATAAATTTTCCTCGCTAAAGGGTACTTTTGGTGACAAAACTTAGCTAGAAAAAATTTTTTGTTGCCAATGTTATATTTTCTTGTAGTGTACTCTATTGTTACACCAATGAGATCACTATAAGCTAACTCTTTGTCCAAAGACTAGATTTAGTCATACACCAGTCTTTAGGTGATGGGGTTATTGTTTTGAATTTATCCCATACAGTATAAAAGTATTTTTTTTACTTTCATGTGAGTGAGTTTTAATTTATCTTATATTCTTCTTCTCTATTATAGTTATTGGATTTTTTGTTGCTCAATTATCTACTAATTTGAATAACATTCCACAACTAAGTGGTGCAAAATTTATAGCTGGGAAGGATGAGGTCTTAATTCATTTGGGATGTATTGATTTGGACTTAGCTCTTAGGAAACCACATCTTGCTGAGCTGACGGATAATATTACCGTAGATCAAAAGAGGGAAATAGCTTAGTGGGAGCGCTTAAATAAGATAAGTCTAATGATCATGAAGAGTACAATCTCATAAACCTTTCTTGGTAGTATGTCCTAAGAGACGAATGCACTTAAGTTTCTCGAACAGTTAGAACAATGCTTTGTAAAGAGCGAAAAGGTAGAGACAATTATGCTTTTGCGTAACTCAAAGCCATGAGGTACAGTAGTTCGAGAAACATCAGGGAATACATTTTCAAGATGTCTCACACTATCTCAAAACTTAAGACATTAAAGTTGGATCTTCCAAATGATCTATTGGTGTACTTTGTTTTGGTGTCTCATCCTCCTAAATTCGGTCAGCTTGAGGTGAGTTACAATTGTCAAAAGGAAAAACAGACAGAAGTAAACTCATCTAACATGTAGTACAGGAGGAAGAAAGGATGAGACAACATAAAAATAAGAGTGTTAATATGGCTTTGTTCTCAAAGGGCAACAAGAAAGGAAAGGGTAAAGTGATTGTGGATGAATTAGTGAAGAAAAAACAGAAGGGACAATCAAAAGACATTAAGTGTTTTTTCTTCAAGGATCCCTCTTATGTTAAGAAGAAATGCCCAAAATATCAAGCATGACATGTGAAGAAAGGTATTTCTCTAACTCTTGTCTGTTCAGAGGTTAATTTAGTTTTGGTGCCAAGACATACTTGTTGGTTAAATTTAGGTGCCACTTTGCATATAAGTATATCTATGCAGGGTTGCCACAGTTACCGCCACTAAGTGATGATGAAAGATTCATTTATATGGGGAACAGCAGTACATGATAGATTCAAGCCATTGGGACATTCAAATTATTATTAAATAGAAATAAACATTTGTTGTACCGTCATTTAGACAGAATTTAGTTTCCTTTTCTGTTTTGGACAAAGAAGGATATTTTTGTTCATTTGGCAATGAACAGTGTCATCTCTATTTTGATTCTAAATTGCTTCGATCCAGTATTTTTGTCCCCTTTTGATAATTCATATGAGTTTGATATAATTACCTCTTTTAACGAATCATTGCATGAGGATACACGGGGCACAAAGGATTAGGTCATATCACCAAAAAGGAGAATTTAAAGACTTGTGTCAAACAGAATTCTCAAAACAATTGATACGTCAAACAATCTAATATGTGTTGAATGTATTTTAGGTATGTTAACAGACAAGAAAAAGATAAACGCCAAGAGAGCTAAAGACGTCTTGGAACTAGTACATACGGGTAAGTTAAAAAAGTATCTATGGACTATTTTATACTCTCCTGCAACTATAGATGAACGAACATTGGCTAAAACAGTATCGATGGAGTTATAAGTTGAGTTATGTATACTGAAAGTATAATAGGATTATTTACACAAAAAGTAGCATAAATATCCAATTTTTCTAGGAATATTTGTGCAATTATCATGACCAATGCAGATAAATACCAATGCATATCTAGTTAGGAATATGAAGTAGTTGGAGTTAATAACTGTCCTATAACCTTTTCAAAGTAAATGTCCAACAACAATAGATTGTACTTTAATTCTCTAATATAAATTAAGAGTATGCAACAAAATTTCTGTGTATGGATATCTTGTTATAAACTTTGGGCGAAAGATTAAGAAATTTTGTTCATTAGATTTGTAAACAGTGAAGTAATGAATAGAAATTAGCTCGAATTCTATACAATTGTTTCAAATTGAGTCTTAAACAAGTTCTCTCCAACTTGCTAAACTTTCACATTAGGGATTCTTTAACAGGATCTTCACTCTTTCCTTTTACACTACTCCCACCAACATGTGAACAACGAAAAAGCTTAACAATAGGATCTTTCCTGTTTTAGGAGTTCAAATCCTGTAAAAGTAGTAGCCTTTCAAGATTGAATGGCACAACATTATTTCATAGTTGAAGCACTAGCAAGGTTATCAAATGTAGTCTAAAAGTGAAGGCCTCAAGGACACATAATAGATTTCAGATTCTCATACGCTCCAAGGTAGTATTGATGTGAGTAGGCCTAATAGCTCTTGTCACAACTTTTTGGATACTTACCTATAAATTATGAATACAATTTTAAGTCCATCATTACATGAGGTTATAGGCAATTATATTATAAATATATTACGATTTTCAGTTTTAATTTTCATTATGTCTGAAGTTTTTGAAAATGGATATTCCTTTTCTTTTGGAAGGGTGTTTCAAATTTCCCCCTTTAATGTGAATCATATATTATTACAAAAAAAAAAAAAAAAGCACTTAGTGAGCATTTAATTTGAGACCATTAATGTAATGGAAAGTGCTTCATAGACTAAACATTAGCCTCAAGCTCATGAAGTATGTTAGCCAGATATTTGGTCTCCCTTTTTCGGTAGTTTTATTCTCTCTAACTATCGCCTTATCTGATCTCTATTATAAAATTCCAATAGATTCATGGCAGCTCAGCTCCCTAAACTATTGTCTCCTTTCCCTCCGGCTAAGGCTGGATGGTGGAGGAAATCCTTTGCCTCTTTTTTTTCTTCCCAAACAGTACAGATTCCCATTGAGACACTTTCATCTTATAAGCGCGGGCCTGATCTCTTGTTCTCAAAGGTAGAAATTTCTAATCTGGCTAAACCATTCCGTTTTGCTCTCATGGGCAAATTCCCCCGTGGATGACTGGCTAATAAGGTCATCAGGAAGGAATTTCTAACGTTCAAGCTCAAATGATCAGTTAGCATTGTCAGAATTTGAATTTAAGTTATGAGTACATGTGATAGGGCCTAAAATCACTATTATTTGCCTATATATTTGAGACTAATTTGAGATACTTTTAATACAATAATTAGTCATATTCTTTCATATTTGATATTTCAATTATAAAAATATTTTTCTATGATTTTATGCAAAAATAAGTGAATTTGGAAGAAAATTGGATAATTTTACAATGTAGACCCGGCACCAGGCCAAGAAGGTGAACTTGGCACCGGGCCAAGTCTAGAACAAAAATGAAAAAAATAGAGGTACCAAAATTGGAATTGAAAAGAAGGAAGAAAAAAAAAAAAATAGAAAGGGCTTGCATGGAAGCCGTGGCACGATCGGCTTCACCAAAAAGACAAAACGAGACAAAAGAAAAAAGAAAAAAAAGCACGGTGGGCCACTGAAAGAAGAACAAACAAAGCTAAAAAGGAAGAAGACAAAAGAATACGTCATGGGGAGGATGTGTTACATCCTGGGGAGGATGCAACAAAAGAAGCCAAGTCACGGCTCAGACTGGCCAAAGAAAAGCAAAAGTAATTTCCACGGCTCAGGTGAGGCGATTGCAACAAGAAGAAAAAATAGTCAGCTTGGCTAAGCTAGGTTCAACAAGAAGAAAGCAATCTCAGATTTTCATGGCTTGGCATCTTCAGTAATTCGGACAAAGATTGATCGGCTCGGCAAAAATGAAGATCGGCTTAAAATCTACTCAAATCTATACAAATTTGCCAAAAATACTTTTTACAAGCAAAATGTCAAATACGAAGGAATATGCTTAGTTATTACAACAAATATATCACAAAACAACCTCAAATAACTAGAAAAATAATTGTGATTTTAGCCCCTATCAATAGATAAGGTGATCTATAAACACACATAATTCTTATAAATAAACTTGATTCCACAAATAAAAAGTTATATAGTGAAAATTTCTAAATTAAAATTTCTGAGTTACTTTAACTCCCTGCAGAATCAAGAAAGGAAACATATGTAACAAATTTTACACAAGTATAGTTTAGATTTTTCTTTAATGTACATGATAGCAGTTCAGAGATACCTTTTTAATGCACATTCCCTTGCTAACCATATAAGAAACTATCTATGGGCTTTTTCACACTCTCATGCAATATATGAACAAACATTGGCCAACATAGTATCGATTGAGTTATAAGCTGAGTTATGTATACTAAAGAATAATATGATTAATTATAAAAAAAAAGTAGCATAAATATCCAATTTGTTAGGGATACTTGCCCAGTTATCTTGACAAATGCAGATCAATGCCAATTCTTATCTTGTGGGGAATATAAAGTAGTTGGAGTCAATAACTGTCTTGCAACCATTTCAAAGTAAATGTCCAACAACAATAGATGGTACTTTAATTCTTTAATATGAATTAAGAGTATGCAACAAAATTTCCATGGATAGATATCATGTTTATAAACTTTGGATGAAAAATATGAAATTTTGTCCATTAGAGTCGTAAACAGTGAAGTAATGAGTAGAAATTAGCCCAAAATTTTCTTAGTTGTTTCGAATTGAGTCTTAAACAAGTTCTTCCCAACATGCTGAAATTTCACATTAGAGACACTTTGAAAGGATCTTCAATCATTCCCTTTATAGTATTCCCACCAACATGTAAACAACGAAAAAGCTTAACAAGAGGATCTTTCCAAATTTAAAAGTAACAACCTTTCAAGATTGAATGGCACAACTTTATTTCATAGTTGAAGCACTAGCAAGGTTATCAAATGTTGTTTGAAAATGAAGGCCTGAACCTTCATTTGGACCCATAACTGATTTCAAATTCTCATATGCTATATGGTTGTATGGATGTGAGTAGGCCTGATAACTCTCGTCATGACTTCTTTGACACTTAGTTACCAATAAACTATGCGTAAAATTTTGAGTCCATCATTGCATGAGTTTTTCGGAAAGTATATTATAAATATATTATGATTTTCAATTATAAATTTCGTAGTGTCTAAAGTTTTTGAAAATGGATATTCCTTTTCTTTTGGTAGGGTATTACAATTTTCCCCTTTAATATGAATCGTATATTATGAAAAAAAAAAAAAAACTGCACTCGGTGACCATTTGATTTGAGACCATTGGTCTAGTGGAAAGTGCTTCACCGACTAAACATTTACCTAAAGCTCGTGAAGTTTGTTTGCCATATATATGGTGTACCTTTTTTGCTAGTTTTTTCTCTCTAACTGCCACCTTATCTTATCCTTATTATAATATTCAGGTAGATTTGTAGCAACTCGGCCACTTGAACTACCAACTCCTCCCCCTCTGGCAGAGGCTGGATAGCGAAGGAAACCCCTTACCTCTTATTTTTCTACCCTAACAACACAGATTCCTATTAAAACACTTTCATATTTTAAGGGTGAGACTACTTTCCTGTTCTCAAAGGCATAAATTTCTTATCTAGCTCAACCATTCAGTTTTTCCCTCGTGCACAAATTCTCACATGGATGACCGGCTATTGAGTTTATCAGGAAGGAATTTCTAACGTTTGGGCTCAAAGGATTAGTCGACAGGGCCATCTTGATCAGAAACACATTCTCATCTGACCTATTTTAGATGAAGATTTTCTCTGGCTCTGGTTGAAAAAATCAATAGAACTTACGTTGGGGTGCCTTGCATCCCACACCGAGAAACTAAAGATTTCTTTGCCACCATTAATACTTTGTTATGTTAGGAAGTGTGAAACCCCAGACGCAACCAACCTTATAGTAAGGGGGTTGGGATGCATATCATATTTTATTTCATGTTTAAATATATTTTTATCTGGTTTTATGTGCATTAAATTTGTGTTTTATAGTCTAGAGGGCTTGATCGTGATTATTGAGTGGGAATGGCAAAATGGTAATTTTTACCTAAGGTGGAAAAAGGGAGATAGCTTAAGGATTGAATAGGAAAATATTTTTAGAGAGGAAATAAGAACAAGAGTTGTTGTGGTTTAGTGGTTAGAGCTTTAGAATTGATTCTTGAGGTCTTGGGTTCAAATTCCATTATTAGAGCTATAGCATGATTAAATTTTATTTTTGCTTGGGAAGTATCATTGTCGGCCTTAGTGGTGTTTGGAGTAGGGTAGAGATGTTGTCCTATGAGAGACATGATAGGAGTCTTCAAATCCTACTCTTTTGCTCTATACAAAATTTCTAAGGGGAATTCATTTCCTCTTGATCCTTAGTTTTTCCTAATTCTCAATTCATTAGTTTGTTAATTGTGTTCAAGCTAATTTTATTTTAGAAAAATTCCAACAATGTGTTGTGGCTTTGAAGGTTCAAAATGTCTTAGTAAAAGACATCATATGGACCGAAACAATGGATGAGGGGGAAAGATTTCAAGTGAATTAAATTCCTTAGTGAACTTTCTAAAAATTCACTCTAGCTAGGTTCATTTTCCTTTGTACATAGAACTGAAATTTTTCCAGCTTTGTGCCTTCAAGGTGTCGAAATTCTTGACCATTATTCCCTCCCAAATGCTGCCAGAAAATGGCCCTTTTGATCAGCTTAGAATTTGGATTTTTATGGCTATTTTCGGACTGCACAAAGATGGTGCAAAACCAGAAAAAAAAATCCTGTACAAATCGCAACTTTGGAGGTCCAAAACCAAGCTGTTTTCTTCCAGTTTTTGTACAGTACCCTAGCCATATTTTTCCTCCATGAAGTAGGTTGGAAACCAGCATTGAAAGCCCCAAAAATTCCGCTTCAAAGCCTCTGCAAATTGCCTGGAAATGGGCAGCCAAAAACTGCCCAGAAAATTCCAGCCTTGCAAAAATCTGTGCAGTGGTTTTTGTTCCAGCTTTGTTTCCTAATTCTCTCCTAGCCGAAACTCCATCCTTTTTCTGCAAAAACCACCCTTAAACCTCCATTAACAGAACTCCATTGTCCCCCCAAAGTTTTGCACGAAAATCCAGCCATAGATGCCTAAAAGATTTTCAAAAAAATTCTGCAATCATTCCTTGATTTGGATACCAAAATTCCAGCTACCATGATTTAACAACTTTCTATAAATTATACCTCAAACAACCAGACCTTCTGTCCAGCATTATACTCCATAATTTCGGCCACCCTAAGCCTCCTTCAACCAGCTTTCATTCAACCAAAACACTGCCCAGAAATTCGTCCATGGAAGATCTCCAAAAGCTCTCCAATAATCAAAGATATTCTTGTGATATCTAGTTTCTAAATTTGCTTCTCAAAAATATTTTTCAAGGATTTTAACAACTAGCCTTTCCTTTTTCCTTCCAAACCATAAAAACCATCTTCCTAAACCCTACAAACAGTTTGGTAGCCCTAATCTCTTCAGAATTTCGGCAGCCTCCATCCAAGAACTCTCTATTCTCTTCAACCTCAAGAACACATAGTACACCAAGAACACCTACTCCTTCCTTTCACCTAATACCTCTCCAAATCACTTCAAACTACCTCTAAAAATTCCAGATTTCATCTATTCATTGCTGTGAGTCCATTCGTACCATTTTTAACATCAAACTCCAAAATCTAACTTGCACTTTTGGATCAAAAATTCTATTAAGGTCAAGAACACCTTCCAGGTAAATTTATTCTAACAACTTCATTTTCTCCAATCTTGATCTCTAGTGAGAGCCTATGTGAATAAACATGCTAATGGTCTCTCTTTCTCTCTCTCTCATGGCCGAAAATTCCCCTCTCTTGGCCGGATGACTTTTTCTCCCATGAACATGCTTTCGCCATCTCCCATGGACAAAGTTAGACATCTAGGAGTTGAGATCTACTCTAAACTCCTTCAAGGCATTCATCAACCAAGTAAGTACCTTCAATCTTCCTTTTTAAACTCTAGATTCATGTCTCTAGGATGATGATGATAGTAGGTGGATGGCGATAGGATTTAAGTATATATATATATTGTTGAGATTGAAGCATGAATGTATGTATGAATATGAAGGAGATGGGATTATGCATGGATGGATTATCTTGGTTGATTGTATGATGATTTGAGATTTAATGCATGTCTCCATGTCATAGGTAGTATTTGTGATGAAGTATGCTAGAGATTATGTCGCCTTTGGTGAATAGGATTTATATTCATGTTGGATTATTGAAGCCATGATCATATTTATGCTAGTAGGGGTTAGATCATGTTTTGATAAATTGAGATCTATACTTGTATGCATGATTTGGATGATTTGATGAATTGAAGGGTTGTATATGTTCATGATTGTGGTTAGCTATAGGAATATGATCATGATCTAGTTGTCCCTAAACTAAATTTTATTTCATTAATAAAATATTTAATAATATGATTTTTCTAGTAAAATTTTGAAAACCATGGGAATATGTGGATCTGGTCTTTTATATAAAATAGTGATATTTTAGTCAAATAAATAATAGTTTTTTCTAGAAAAATAAAATATATAGATATTATAAAATCAAATAAAGCCTTTTGTGAAAATAATCATAATAGGTAAAATATTTATTATTAAAATTTAATTATTATCTTTTAATCAAACCTATTAAAATTTATTTATTATTTTTCAAGCAAGACTCATTAAAATTTATTTTCAACTAATTTTACCTATCAATTATTTTCTAGCAATTAATTATTAATAAATTATTATTTTACCTAGTACCACCTAGGACTTTTCATCAAATAAACTCTAAATTATTTTAGCAAGATTTAAACCTTCAACATATTGTACCTAATTTTCCAAACCCTAGTTATTTTAATATCAAACTAGATTTATTTTATAAACCCCTTTTATTTATTATCGAGCCTTAAAGCTTGGGACACTAGGGACATGATTGTAGTAAGTTGAGTTAGTTTTATTTGTAAAAGTGAATCTTGGCTTGAGTTTGATTGTGGTTTGTATTTACCCTATGCGGGGTTAGGTCAGCTGTTGGAGACCTTTGTTGTGGGCAAGAATCAGGTAAGCTCCTGCATAAAACCTGTTTGATGAAAAATGATTTTTTTTATGGCAAGCCAAATGTGGAGTGCATGGTCACTCATTTCTGTAAAGGCAATTGAGGATTATTTCCATTCTCATTTTAGATAAATAAATTATTTGCAAATCAAGGGGCGATTTTACTCAAAACTTAAAACTCTTTCTAAAACCAGTTTTGCCCTAAACTTTGGAAAACCTTAATTGCCATTTTCAAGTGGAACTGTGTTTTGTTCATTTTCTCCCCAAGTGGGATATGTTACATTGAGTACTCAATGGGGGTAGGCTGGTAGTACTAGTTTTGAAGAGCAAGAGTGAGTCTTCTAGCAGGAGGCCTCCTCCAGAAGATGAACTCAACTTAGAGAAACGCCAGTACTACTTAGTCATGCCGGTCCAAGCTAGCAGTTTTTATTTCAGTCAAGTGACTGTGTTTTGCTGGAATGGACACTCGGTTGTTGTTTGGGTATAGAGAAGGAGGAGTATCTTGCTCGGTAGGCCGATCACCTACCTTTAGTCAGTCTGCACAAAGTGTCGGCATTCTGACCGGCAATATGCACAAAGTGTCGGCATACTGACCATCCGGTTATGAGGCCCAACGTGTGGTAACCCATAATCCTTTCTTTCGAGTGGCTGATCTTATAAATTATGTATGGCTGGAAAAGCCAAAACGCCACTCTTGCTTTTGACTAATGTTTATTGCTTGCCAATATTTCTCTTATAAAGTTTTTATACTCTGCATCCACGAACTATTTCCACTGAACACCCAAAGCACACACGGACTTACTGAGATTTCAGTCTCATCACATTTTTACCATGATTTCAGGCCGATCCTGCTGTGGGGATGAGTAGCTTGTGTTATCTGCCTTGGAAGAGAATGTTGTCTTTTATTTTTATGTATTGCTTTGGGAGTTGAGAGTGGATGATTTTATTTATGAATTTGTATTTCTTTTAGGAATTCATGGTTTTATTCGTGGATTTATTCTTGGGTTGTTGGGAATTATTTTCATTTCGCTATTTTAATTGTATGACCTAATTATAAAGACCCATTGTCCTTTGGACGGGGCGACATCCTCGGCCCTGGCGGGCCTAGGTAGCGGGGTGTTACAGGAAGTCTCACATTGAAAAGTCACAACATATTCACTACCATATAGCCTTATAAATAAAGCTTTAGTTTGGTTCTTTGATGCCCACAACACCAACACAAGAGTTTAAATAGCCATTGAGGTATTTGTTCTTTGTACTACTCGTGTTCTATATTAGTGGTGTTTAGTGGCTTAGGAACACTTTCCTAAAGCCTTGTAAATTATCTTTTCCGTAGACTTAGGTCATTTGACCGAACCACGTAAGTTCTTGTGTCTCTCTCTTTTATTTCATTTCTCGTTATTTATTTTTTCTCCGTGTTATTTTTTGTTATTATTATTTCTTTGTTATTGTCTTGTATGGTTTTGCTATTAGAGTTTTGGTTTGGCCCTGGGCCTATCCCTAACAAACTGGCATCAGAGTTACAAGCTCTTAACTTTGTGGCAAGGACGATAACAAAGACTAAGGTGGAGAAATTCGACCAGGGTGTCAACTTCGGCATATGACAACTCAAAATGGAGGCCATCTTAATTCAAGACAGGATTGACTTAACCTTGAAATGAATAGAGGAGATGACAATAGCGGCATTTGAAGACCTAGATAAAATAGCGAGATCAGGTATCATTCTAAATCTCTCTAATGAGATTTTAAGAGAAGTTGCTACTGAAACTTCAGCTAAAGGTATGTGGGAAAAGTTTAAGGCTTTGCATATGAAAAAGATAGTAGAGAATTGGCTCTACCTGAAACAAACCTTGTTTACACTTCGGATGGTAGAAGGTACATTTATTACTCCACATCATGATATGTTTGATTCTCTCATTATGGATTGATATGTTTGATTCTCTTATTATGGATTTGAGCAATATTAATGTGAAAATAGATGATAAGGATCAAGCTTGTTCTATTCCCTTCCCCAATCCTTTAAGCATTTTCAAGATACTAAAATGTATGAAAAGGAAACTATCTCGTATCAAAAAATTAAACCTACTTTAAAATAAGAAGAAAGGATTGATAGAGATTTAATTGGGGAGGTTAGTAGAACCCAGGCTAGAGGTCTGGTAGCTGGGGATAGATCCAAAAATAGAAATTGTGGCAGTAGTAAATCAAAATCCATATCCAAATCCAGATATAGAAATTTGGTTTGCAATTATTGTCATAAAAAGGGCACATTAAGTTTGAATGCTTCAAATTGAAAAATAAGGATAAGCACAAAGAAAAATTTATTGATGCTGTTGAAGCTAGTGTTGTAGTAGATGAGAGTGAAGGAAATATTTTCTTTGTGACTGATAGCAGGACAAAGTCTGAAAATGAATGGATTTCAGATTTGGGTTGTTCTTACCATATGTGTCCCAAAAGGGATTTGTTTTCCATTTATGAAGCTTATAACAGTGGAGTCGTTTTGATGCGCAATAATGTCATTTGTAATGTTATGGGTAAGGGCACAGTTCGAATTAAAAATACATGATGGTATTGTGAGGACTCTCACTGATGTTACACATGTTCCTAATTTCAAAAAGAATCTCATCTCTTTAGGCACCTTTGAGACTCTTGGGTGTAAATATGCAGCTAAAGGTGGAGTTATGAAAATTTGTAAAGGTGCTCTTGTTATTATGAAAGGTTGTAGGTCTGGTAGTTTATACATTTTGCAGGAAAATACTATCACAGGTTCTGTTATAGCTTTTACATCAACTTTGTTTGATTCTGATATCACAAAATTATGGCATATGTATTTGGGGCACATGCGTAAGAAAGGTCTGTGCATGTTAAGCAAGAGAGGCCTTCTAGATGGACAAAATACTGGTGCATTGGAATTCTGTGAGCACTGTATTTTCAAAAAGCAGAAAAGGATTAATTTCAACTCACCAGCAATTCACCGAACTAAAGGTACTTTGGATTGTATTCATTCAGATCTTTGGGATTCATCTCGTATCCCATCTAAGGGTGGTTCTAAGTATTTATTAACTTTCATTGATGATTATTTAAGGAAATTTTGGGTCTATTTTCTTAAGAATAAGAGTGATGTTTACCTAACTTTCAAATGGTGAAAAGTTTTGATTAAGAAACCGACAGGTAAACAGATAAAGTGGCTGAGGACGAATAATGACATGGAATTCTGTGAAAAAGAGTTTTATGGATTTTTTATAGATGAAAGAATTGTTTGGCACCGTACAGTAAGAATGACGCCTCAACAAAACGGTGTTGTAGAAGGTATAAACATAACTCTTTTGGAAAGAGCACGGTGTATGATATCAAATGCAGGGTCGACAAAGGATTTTTTGGCAGAGGAAGTTTCTACAGCATGTCATATTGTCAACCGCACTCCTTTTACAACTCTTGATTTGAAAACTCCCGAGGAAGTTTGGTTAGGTACGCCTGCTAATTACTCTGATTTGAAAGTTTTTAGATATCCTACATACATGCATGTAAATGATGGGAAATTGGAGCCTAGAGCTAAGAAATACATTTTCCTTGGGTATGCTTCTGAGGTGAAAGGATACAGATTGTGGTGTCCCGTTCCCAAATCACCAAAATTTAAAATTATCAGAGATGTTATATTTAATGAATTGTTTGTGTTAAATTCCAAAAGGGAGTTTTCGAGTTCTTCTCATGCAAATGAAGATGGTACACAGGAACAGGTGGAGCTTGAAATTGGCAGTTTTGGTGCTTCTAATTTGACTTCTTCTATTCAGCAAAATTTAGTTTACAATGATGAAGAAGATATAGAAGAAGAATATTCCACAACCAGGCATAGATCAAGAAGGGAGATTCGACCACCGCAAAGGTATGCAAATTTAGTTGCATATGCTTTGTTAGTTGCAGAAGAAACAGATGAAGATATTGAACTGTCTACCTACAACGAAGCTATTTCATGTGAAAATTCAGCTAAGTGGTTGATTGCAATAAATGAAGAAATTAAATCCCTCTACAAGAATGGTAAAGCTACATTTGGGAAAGAAAATTGTTGGATGCAAATGGATCTTCAAGAAAAAGGAAAGTACTCCTGGAGTTGAAGATGGAAGGTACAAATTAAGATTGGTTGTGAAGGGCTATAATCAGGTACAAGGTATTCATTTTAATAATATATTTTCACCTGTTGTTAAACATAGCTTTATCTGTGTTTTGCTTGTTTTACTTGCTATATATGATTTGGAATTAGAGCAGCTTGGTATTAAAACAGCCTTCCTACATGGTAATCTTGAGGTAGAAATTTACATGAAGCAGCTTGAGGGATTTGAAATTGAAGAAAAAGAAGACCATGTTTGCCTTTTGAAGAAATTCTTGTATGGATTGAAGCAGTCTCCAAGACAGTGGTATAAGATGTTTGACTCCTTGATGTTGAGTCATGATTATTCAAGGAGCATGCCCGACAGCTGTGTTTACTTTCGGAAGTTACATGATGGTTCTTTTATTTATCTGTTGCTCTATGTTGATGACATGCTCATTGCTCTAAGAATCTGGTAGAAATTGATATCTTGAAGAGACAATTAAAGAGTGAATTTGAGATAAAGAATTTGGGAGCAGCTAAAAAGATTCTTGGCATGGAGATGAAGAGAGATTGAGCTCTTGGGAAGCTGTACCTGATTCAAGAAAATTACATTGAGAAAGTTTTGGAGAGGTTTGGCATGAAAAATGCAAAACCTATAAGTATTCTTTTTGCGAGTCATTTTAAACTTTTAGCTACTCAGTCACCATAGTCAAGTGTAGAGGAAGATTATATGGCACATGTTCCATATTCCAGTGTAGTCGATAGTATAATGTATACAATGCTTTGTACTCGTCCAGATATTTTACAAGTAGTTAGTGTGGTTAGAAGATATATGTCTTGTCCTAGAAAAGCACATTGGCAAGCTATGAAATGGATTCTTAGATATTTGCGAGGCACTTCAGATGCTTGTTTGGAGTTTGGAAGAAATAACAACACTTTGGTTAGTTTTGTGGACTCTGATTATGTTGGAGATCTTGACAGGAGAAGATCACTAATTGGCTATGTACTTTGCATTGGAGGTTGTGCAATTAGTTGGAAAGATAGCATGTAGTGGCGTTGTCTACTATGAAGGCAGAATATATGGCTCTGACCAAGGTAATCAAAGAAGCCCTGTGGTTGAAAGGTTTATTTGGCAAGTTCAATCTATATAAAGGTATAACTACAATTTACTATGACAGTCAAAGTGCATTACATTTGACTAGAGATCAGATGTATCATGAGAGGACAAAGCATATTGATGTGAAATTTCACTTCATTAGAGATATCATTGCTGAAAAGAAAGTCTTTGTTTAAAAGATTAACACCAAAGACAATTCTGCTGATATGCTTACGAAACCTCTTCCCGTCTTCAAGTTCAAGCAGAGTCTGGACTTGATTGCCATTCACTGTTCGTGATTTATGGTCTTTTGACTTTTGTGGAGAAGGTGGAGTAAAACTTCTATGTTTGAGTTTGGAATGCAAGTCACAACATATTAGGAAGTCCTTTGTTATGTTAGGAAGTCCCAAATTGAAAAGTCACAACATATTCACTACCATATAGACTTATAAATAAATGCTTAGTTTGGTTCATTGATGCAAACAACACCAACACAAGAGTTTGAATAGCCATTGAGACATTTGTTCTTTGTAATACTCTTGTTCTATATTAGTGGTGCTTAGTGACTTAGGAACATTTTCCTAAAGCCTTGTAAATTGTCTTTCCATAGTGAAGTTTTGCTCCGCCTCCGCCCGTGAATGTAGGTCATTTGACCGAACCGCATAAGTTCTTATGTCTCTCTCTTTTATTTACTTTCTCGTTATTTATATTTTCTCCGCGTTATTTTTTGTTATTATTATTTCTTTGTTATCGTCTTGTGTGGTTTTGCCATTGCAGTTTTAGTTTGTTCATGGGGCCTCTCCCTAACAACTTGCTAGGGTTCTCGATGTGAGTGCTAAAAAGGATTAATTATTTACATGTTACAGAGAATCCATCTGTTATACCTTTATGGATATTGTTTGATCATCTCCCATTGCATTTATTTGGAAAGCCTATTCTATTTGCAATCGCATCTACAGTTGGTCGGCTACTAAAGATTTACAAGGCTACAATGAATCTTACACGACCTAGTATTGCTAGAGTTTGTGTTGAAGTCAATTTATTAAAGCCAATGCCAAAGAGAATTTGGTTGGGCGATGACTTTAATGGTTTTTTTAGGTAGTGTCATATGAGGATTTCCCAGACTTCTATATGGAATGACATCTAGACTATAGTTCAAGAACATGTAGAACTCTTAAACAGATAATCTAGAAACTGGTCACAAGGTACTTCCGCCGACAATCACTACAAGAAAGGCAGGAATTAGCAAGGGAAATTAGCAAGGGATAAATCCCTCACTAACTCTGCGAGGGATTAGTGAGGGAAGAAGGAGATAGGCACACCCATTGATGTTCCCTCATGAATCCCTAGCTGATTAGCGATGGATTAGTATTAACTAAAGCCCTTTCTAATTAGCGAGGGAAAAGAAAATCCAATTCTAATCTGTCGCAAATTTGATATAGATTTGGAATAGAAATTTGATTTTTACTTAATATTCGCTGTAAAATGTTAACTTCGGAGTTGCGACTAATGGTAGGTGTCCCTAGCCAATCCCACGCTAATTTGTGAGGGAATAGCGACGGAATTCTTAAAAAATCCCTTGCAAATTTTATGGGGGTTAGGGCGAAAAAAGTAATTCTAAATTGTAATAAAATAATAATCCCTAGCTAATCCAATTCTAATTTGTCGCAAACTTGTGAGCGATTAGCTGGGGATTAGAATGGGATTATATTCTGTCACAATTCATAAGCTGATTTGAGATAGATTTGAGTTGCATTGGCGAGGGTAGTATCCCTCGCTAATCTGTCACTGAAATTATCCGTCACAAATCCCTCGCTAATTACCAAGGGATTTGCGAGGGATTTCCCATTTTGGAGATTCTCAATTTTTTTTCTCATGATACTTTTGTGTGTGGTAAATTTTTTTATGTAATATCCTTACAAATACTAAATTCTTTATTATTTGTTGATTTATAAGCAATGTATATACACTCAATAAATGTGTAATTACCGTCGACAATTTACAAAGTATAGATTATAATTAAATGATATGCATGTACTATACCTCTGCACAAATTTGTCATGTGTAGTATATAATACATTGGTAACTTTTATACATATATACATACATGTGTGTGTGTGTGTGTGTGTGTGTGTGTGTGTGTGTGTGTGTGTGTGTGTGTGTGATACATCATATGATTAATGTAATGCAAATATGAACTGGAATTACTATGAGAGTTGTGTGTACAATTCAAGTTCTATATATTACGTTGTATTATATTTGATTTGGGTAATAAATATAATTTTGTAATTTTGTGATATGAAAGCACATCAATACTAATTAAACTTCTCATATTAGTAAGCCTAACAGAATCGATGTTAATTAAACCTAAACAAATACCATGATAATTATTTAGAAATTTTCACTGCCGAAATATTTCAGGCTATTAATCTATATCTAATGAGGGAGTAGCTAAGTATTGATAGAAGTAAATATGTTTTCTTAGCAGATTGTTGTAAAAATTGAGGAAAATGATATTTATCTGTTGCTAATCCGTCGCTATTCAGTGAGGGATTAGCAATAGAATATATACAGTGAGGGATTAGAGAGGGATCCATGAGGGATTCAAAATTTATAACTTAAAACTACGCAGATATTTTGAGCGGAATCTGAAATTTAAAAAAATTCCTCGCTAATCCCTTTGCAATACAACGCAATTAGCGAGGGATCAAAGAGGTAGTTAAAATCTCTGTTGACAATAACCCTCTCTATTATGTCGCTAAATTAATCCCTGCTAATCACATGCTATTTTGAGAGGGAATAGCGAGGGATTATATTTATTTTATTTTTTTGTTTACGTCACAAATCCCTCGTTAATAGCAAGGGATTAGTGACGGATTTTATCCCTCGCAAAACACAACAACTATAACATCCCTATTCCTCTCTTCCTTTTCGTTATATGCTTTCCTCTTTTCTCTAGCTCATATGGCAATTCCAACCTATTCGGCCGGCGACCTTTCCTCCTCCTTGCCTGAACTACAACTGAACCACCACTTAAGCAAAGCTGCAAATTGGAGTTGGACATTTCTTAGAGTTTTCCTGCAAGGACTGCTGCCGCAGTGTCTCCTCTCCATCGCTGTCGCCGGAGCTTGGGCACCGGACTGGCCCCAACCGCAATTGCCCCAGAAATCACTTCGTCTAATGCTATCCAACACTGCCTTAGCCAGGGCATACAGCCTACACCACTATTGCCACTTGCTCGAGGTATGTTGAACTAGTGTCACCATGTTTACTAATTTTGTAAGACTAAAAATTCTGTGCTGTGGAGCATGCTTGTGAGATGAAATGGGGATTGTGAATCATTTAGATTGTTGTTGAGTTGAATTAAGCAGTAGGTTAGCTAAATTTTAAAGTACTGATTGATAATTGTGACTACTATTTTCAGTTGATTAATTTGGATGCAGATTGGAGAATGTTATAAGTGCACTTGATTTCTGTTGAGTACTTTGGGTCTGTTGAGTTTTACAATGGAAGTTTGCGCTAAATAAATTGTTGAACTAAAGAAGTGATAATGGTAGATTCCACCATGGAAGCTTCTCCATTGCTGAAAAGGAAAAAAAAAAAAAAAAGGATTCTGAAAGAGATGAAAATGATAATGGTATTGTACTAGCCTTTAATGGGTTGGAGAGACCTCTATCATTCATATTATAAAAGATGTTAGCAAAGGTGATATATGAGCAACTTTTTATGTTCTTCTATTACATTAAAATGTCTAAAAAAGGTACTCTGCTATAACAATATGTAAACAAGTAGAAATTCATATTTGGTGACTCTTTATTACATTAAAAAATAAAAATATAAAGAATAATGTTCTCTGATTGATTGGACACATTTTCTATAGCATGACATTTTAGACTACCATGATTTCCTTGACAGGATTCATGCACCCACACCTTCGTGAGATTGCAACCTTAATAATTTAATCAGGTTATTTGTTTTTATGTTCCCATTTTGTTTGATTATTGATTAGTTAGCAATTATTCCACCATATTTTGTTTTGTTTGCAAGATGTTTTGATTATAGAATTTTTAATTTGATTTTTTTTTAATGGTCACAAAAATTTGAAAAATCATAGATTTTGGAAATAATAAGGAAGCTAAAACCTATATTTGGCCTAAGCTATATTTCCATTTCAAGAAGAATTTTCTTAGAAATTTAATATTCTAAAATCATCTAAAGTTTATAATTATTAGAGATGTAAAATTAACGTTGTTTTAAGTTTGCAAACCTAAATTAAACATACTCATTGTGTAATTCCAACCACCCCTTCCCAAGTTACTAGCACTAAAGTCAATAACACAACATCAAATATATGACTTAGTATTTAAGAGGTTTAGAGTACAAATATAAATAATAAAATACAAACTTCTTATCAAGCATAATATCATGTATGTGATAGGCATTCTTTCTTCAATCTCTCTTTCTCTATAGTACACACACATACACACACACACGCACATATATTTATATAGAGAGAGATTATTATTATTACTAAGATTCCCAATTTATGTTTGATTAAAGACTTGACAATAAAGATTTGGTATCTTTTAAATCACATAATGAATATTAATTTAAGTAGTAGTGATAGTAAAATGAAGAGAAAAGAAACCACAAAGGGGTGACATTGCACCGCATGAATAGCACTAAAAACTTGAAATAGATGCTTCAAGAACCATTAATAATGAAGTTGGTTAAGGACTTGAAAAGGATGTACAATTATAGTTTGTGCAAATTTGGAGGAATTGTGAATTAAAGAAGTGTAGTGGTTTGTTGAAGTTACTTTGGTAATTTACAATGTGCATTTTGATAGTTAAAAAGGCGAAAGGAAATTGTGTTAAATTTATGCAGAGTTGCATTTAGGAAAACCTTTTCATTCCTTTAACTTATTTAGCCCTATTTCTATTCCCTTCTTTTCACCTTTTGCTACCCTTTCCTATCCTACCTTATTTCCTATGGCTCCTAAACATATAGCCACCAAGCTATCCAAGCTATCCACAATGAGACATAGAGGTACGACTTATTCATTCCACCAAACTTCTTTTGATCATAGTGTTAGATTTGTGACTAAAGAGAATAGGGAGTGGTTTTAAAAAAAAAAACCACTTTGGAATTGTCTATACAAAAGACTGTTAATCTTTAGTGGTTTAAATTTGCTAAAACTTCGTATGAACGGGACTTCTAGTTGTTGTTGTGCTAAGATGGAAAAGAGGAAATAAAATATCAGGATCTTAAAAGATTTTGGAAATTAATAGTAAGGTATAAGAAAGTTAAAATGCTTTTAGAATCCTTTAAATTCATACATCAAGTTAAAGGTTCACCATGTCTTGGGTCACTTATTTGAGAATGGAACTTTGGGGATGAAATTCTTTTAAGGCGAGGAAGGTGTAATGCCCATATATTTTTGCTACTAATTTAATGTTCTTTATTTTAATTTATTTTACTTTGTGCCTCATTAGTGCCTTAAATGATGTAGGATGTGTGCAATGGGTTGAAATATAATACTATGTGTATGTGTGTGTGTGTGTGTGTGTGTGTTTTATTTTCAATGCAGTGTGTTTAAGTCACGTGGGACTTATGGAGTGTAGTATTTTCTCTATTATAGTAACCTATTTGTGTAATTTGTTCTATCTTACACTTATAATTTGTTCTATAGTAACTTTATGTTATTTTTACGCAGAGGTTAGATATACAGTTCTTCATTTTATTTGATTGGACAGACGAGCACTTATAAGGTAAGAAAACCCTCTAATTGCGTCTTTAGAATTCCATGGGTGATGGGTGATCATTCCCTGTGAGTGATGGGTGATCATTCCCTATAGGTAATGGGCGATTATCATCAAGTTAGTGTTGTTGATTAATTGTTATGAGATTATTTATGTTTTGTGTGTTTTTTACAATGAATGTTGGATGAATTGAGATGGCTTAGTGCCTGGAAAATGTTTAATTTATAAGGGAAACTTTGTCAATTTTTTTTAAAAAAAATTTAGAATACATAACTTTAAACCTTTTTTAGAGTTAGACTTTAATGGAAAACTCAATATAGATACTTACATCTCATGAAAATTTGATTAAAATTATAGTATCATTCTCTACTATATTGTTCACATAGTTTATTGCTGCACCAATGTCATTGAGTTTTTTGTTCTATCCCATATACATTTACTTCCCATCCTACATACACTTACCTTCCCGATGGTACTTTCATAATTCAATTTTTCTCCCACAGTTAGTGTTGTTTATTAATTGTTATGAGATTCTTTGTATTTTGTGCGTTTTTTATAATGAATGTTAGGTGAATTGAGGTGGCTTAGTGTCTGGAAAACGTTCAATTTATAAGGGAAACTCTGTTATTTTTTTTAAAAAAAATTTAGAATACATAATTTTAAACCTTTTTTAGAGTTAGGACTTCAATGGGAATCTCAATATAAATGCTTGATAGTTGATAGTATTTCTACGGTATCTTTATTCAATATTTCTTCCATAATTCGTAACGAGTATATTAGGATCCTTGACCTCCACAATTGTCGAGGTTCTTCATTCAAATTATACAAGTGCTAATACGCTACATGGTTATGGATTAAATGTAGATGGATGATCGTAGTTAGATGTATAGAAGACATGTACAAGGGATTAAAGGAATTACATTTGAGTTTGAACAAGGGGTCAAGTGATTTATTGCTTACTGTTTGTCAACTAGTCAAGCATTAGTTATAAGGTGTCCATATGGAAGGTGTAAAAACAAAACGTACTTGTCTCCTGATGAAGTGGAGGTGCACCTATACAGATTTGGCTTTATTGCTAATTATCGAAGATGGACTAGTCTTGGTGAGGGTATTAATCCATCACAATATGAGTTTGCTACAAGTACGACTTCAGTCGAGTCAAGCTCTGATAATCGATTTCAAGATATGGTGATTGATGCAGTGGGACATCACTTTTCAACAGAATCTTCATCATCCGAGTATGTTGAGGAACCACCTAACCCGGAAGCTCAGAAATTTTATGACATGTTGAGAGCTTCAAAAACTCCTATATGGGATGGATAAAAGAATCACAGTACATTATTAGTTGTTTCTCAACTTTTTAATATTAAATATGAAAATAATGTATTAGAGAAATGCTTTAATCAGGTGATGCAATTGATGAAGGAGGTATTACCAAGTAGTAATAAGCTTCTAGATGACTTCTATCAAATAAAGAAGTTAGTATTCAGTCTTGGGTTACCTGTTTAGAAGATAGATGTCTACCCAAATGGATGCAAACTCTATTGGAAGGCCAATAGTGATAGGAGGGACTGCAAATTTTGTGGTCATGTCATATATATGGTGAAGAAAAAAGTTGCAAAGGACAAACAATAGAAAGACACCCCTTTTAAAAAGATGTATTACTTCCCATTAACACCCAGATTGCAGAGACTGTTTGCATCCTCCACAACAGCGGAGCACATGAGATGGCATGCGAAGAGTCTACAAGAAGAGGACGTTATGAGCTATCCACTTGATGGTGAAGCTTGGAAATACTTCGACCGTAGTCATCTTGAATTTGCAGTCGAAGTTCGGAATGTATGTCTTGGATTATGCACAGATGGATTTTCACCATTTGGAATATCGAGGAAATAGTACTCTTGTTGGCCTATTATTGTTACCTCATATAACTCGCCTCCTTCGATGTGCATGAGGGATCCATTTATGTTTTTTACAGTTATTGTTTCAAGACCTAGGAATCCGAAGCATAAAATTGATGCCTATCTACAACCTTTGGTAGATGAATTAAGGATAATGTGGTTTAGTAGAGTCTCGACATATGATATTTCAAAGAAACAGAACTTCTATCTGCGAGTAGCATTTTTTTGGACAATAAATGACTTCTCGGCATATGTGATGCTAAGTGGTTGGAGCATAGCTGACAAATTAGCATGTTCGCATTGTATGAAGCAGATAAAATCATTTCACTTGCACAATAGACGTAAACAATTTTAGTTTGACTGCCACCGGCAGTTCTTGGCTTTAGATCAACTATACAGAAGAGACACTAAGTCTTTTAGAAAGGATAAAGGTCATGAGACAGTACACCCTATACAACGCACTCCTGGAGATGTAATGTGGGATAGGGTGTGCCATTTACAAAAAATAACCGAGATAGCTGTGGAGCTTGGTAGGGATGATGGCAGAAGCATCTACCATAATTGGGCCAAAAGGAGTATCTTTTGGGATTTACTATATTGGAAAACACATTTAATTCGTCATAACATAGATGTAATGCACAATGAAAAAAATGTGTTTGATAATGTCTTTAACACAGTCATGAATGTAAAGGGAAAAACAAAGGACAATGTAAAGGCACGCGTGATCTAGAGGTATATTGTGATAGACCTGAATTATATGTGATTGGATTAGGTGACAAGAAGGCATCAATACCAAAGGTTAAATACTCTATTACACCCGAACAAAAGAAACTTCTACTTAAGTGGGTTAGAGATTTGCGACTCCCGGATGGATATGCTTCTAATTTAAGCTGGTGTGTTAATTTGAATGAGCTCAAAATGTCGGGATTGAAAAGTCACGATTTCCATATGTTTATGGAAATGTTGCTTCCAACTGCATTTAAAGAATTACTCCCAGTGTCAATTCGGAACATTTTAACTGAAGTCAGTTTCTTTTATCATGACTTGTGTTCTCCTAAACTTTCCACAACCTATATGAAGCAATTGGAAGATAATATTGCATTACTCATCTGTAAATTGGAGAAGTTCTTTCCACCTGACTTTTTTGACATAATGGAGCACCTAATGGTCCACTTGCCGTATGAGGCCAGGGCTGGTATCCTTGTTCAATAAAGATGAATGAATCCATTCGAGAGGTAAAATATTATGTATTATTATATGCATATATACATGCATTATGTGAATCCGTTCTGATTGTAAAAAATGCATTATATAATTTGAATACCAAAGTTAAAAATAAGGCAAAAATGGAGGGATCAATTTGCAATGCTTATTTAGTTTAAGAGGCATCTATATTCTTCTCCTATTATTTTGAGTCGCATGTGCAGACTAGATATACAACTATGGCTTGAAATGATGAAGGTGATCTCGATACATACTTGTATGATAGTGGGTTGTCTATATGCACCGTTCCAATGAGGGATTTGGAAAATATTCAAAATAGATATCTTACTCCAGATGAATTTAAGGTAGCCACACACTATATATACCTAAATTGTGAAGAGGTTCAACCATACATTACGTAAGTATACTTATTGCACATTTCTTGATTTTTCACGTCAATACTTAGAATAAGTATCTTTATGTGTTCGTTTTGGTCAGTTTAAGAAATTCAAAAATGACTTACAGTTACATGCGCCGAGTATAACAGACCCTGAAGTTGATAGGAGATTAGAGTCGGAGTTTATTGGATGGTTTAGGACTTATGTGAATTGAGCAAATAAAATTTGGGACTTATATATAAATTACATTGATAATGAAAGTGTATTAACACTTTATTTTTGCTAGGTTCATGATCTACAAAATCAAGTGACTGATCAACATTTAAAAATCTTGGCCTGGGGGACCTTCGAGACAAGTGAAATACTTCCATGTCTATTTTATAAATGATTTTAAGTTCCATACACATGATCGGTCATTTGGGAAAGAAAAAAAAAAATCAACAGTGGAGTTTATGTTAAAGGCGACGGAGATAGTGGCAACGATTATTATGGAGTATTGAAGGAGATTGTCGAACTTCAATTCCATGGGACTCTTTGTTTAAAAGTTGTACTATTCAAGTGTGATTGGTTTGATCCAATACTAAATCGGTGGGTTAAAATTCATCCTCACTACAAACTTGTTGACATCAACTGTAAAGAGGAATTACCTAAAATATGATCCATTTGTGTTAGCTCAACAAGCAACTCAAGTGTATTTTGTATCTTACCTAGGGAGCAAAAGACCAAAATCTGATTGGATATCTATTTGTAAATCGAAAGCTTGACATGTCATTAATGCACGCATTGTCGAAGGATCATATCAGGAGGAAGTAGATCACACGATGACAATCAATCTATTTGTTGAGGATGACAACTTTGGAAGGTTAGCAAATGAGTTCGGTATTGCGGAGACAGTTGATGTTATGGATTTAGGATTAATGATGGAGGAAGCACAATCGAACAATGAAAATGATGACGAGGAAGAAGAATAAAAGATAGGATCCTTTACAGACGACGATGTAAAAGACTACTCATCCGATGATAACGGAAGTCCATAGACTAGGACCAAGTTTAACTAATGTATAGAAATAATTATTAGTTTTGCTATTGTTACATTACAAGCGTTTTACTTTGCTTTATACTTATAACTGTATTATTTTTTCGTCTATCTATGTCTGACCATATTTATATTTTTAAATAATTCCAGTCACATATAGCTTCTGAAGCCTCACCTAGTGATCAGTCAACGACTTGTGAAATGTCGGGGGCGGATGAAACACCGTCCCCGAGTATAGCTCCACATATACCTGCTCCACAGCTGATACCCCCAGATGAGGACCGATCATAGGTGGTCCCTAGCCCGATCCCAGGTTCTTCGAGATCCATAGTTGGAGCTCCCTATACTGAGGACGACTTTTGATTGAGCAAGTTGGTGACTCGTAAGTTAAATAGTTAATTGCTTATTATATGCTTATCTTACCTCGCAAATTTATAAATTTGTCTTATATTACATATCTATTTTCTTGAAACAAGTTCACATATTCGGTTCGATGTGTGAGGGAGATAGTTGAGATTTTTAGGCGATACTACATTGGAGCCTATACTACCTTCTCACAGGTTCCGATTGATATTCGGAACATGTGGTTCGATATGTTATTTATAATTTAACTTCTTATTATAATGATAAATAATTTATATTATTTTAAATATGTTTTCCTACTTGTAATTACTTATAGCTACTTTGATTTTGTAGTCTTTCTTCTGTTGGTGCCCCGAGCATGCCACACAGATCCGGGCTAATTGGGAGAAGAAATGTAAAGCTAGACTTTTAGACATTTTGTCGAAGGCTCGGAAGAAGGATGGGGGTAGCTGCCCCAAGTGGATTTTCCCAAACCATTGGGCTGCTTTATCGGAACATTGGCGGTCTGATAGGTGGCAGGGTATCTCTTCTGCTGTTAAGTGGAACAGATCCACTGGTAAGGCGTCATACACAGGAGGATCCATTTCATTTACTGAGCATGAGGAGCGGACGGTAAGTATAAATATTTTTTACTATTCGATATACCCACTATCTTACACTTAGTCCATCATAAAAATTAACATCTAGTTGTTTTTGGTACAATGATAGCGGAGACAGTTAGGTCCCGACTTCAGTTACATCGAGCTCTTCAGACGCACCCATATGTTTCGGGATGGGTTGAAGAAGGGCCTATATGTCAGCGATCGATAACGTTATACGCTGGTAAGAATACACAATCTTATACATTTTTAAGTTTAATATTATTTATATTTTGATTACTAATTTTAAATATTTTATGCGTATTTCCTTACCCCCAATTCGACAGGATAGTGTTACTGCTATTATTGAGCGTCATACGCAGTCGGGTTTTTAGACAGATTCTACAAGTATATTAGTGATAGCCGTTCTGTCTCTTAAAAATCCATCACTAATCCCTCGCTAACAGTGAGCAATTAGTGACGAGTAGAAAACTAGAGCAAATCATTTTGTAGCTAATCCCACACTAATTTGCAAGGGATTAGAGACAAAACATTAAAATAATTAATTAAAAAGGAAATTTCATATCTAATGCCTTGCTAATTTGCGAGGGATTAGAGACGAAAAATTTCCCTAGTTACGGGCATTTTACATTTATTAAATGTTAAAACAAATCCATCGCTAATCCCTGGCTATTTAGCAAGTGATCTGTGACGGGTTTTAAAAATCCCTCGTAGATCCGTTTCAAATTTCTTGGCTGAAGCTCATTAACTGCTAAAAATTCTCTCGCAAATTCGTCGCTAGTTGCAATGGAATTTTTAATCCGTCATAAATATTTACTTTTGAGAGGAAGAATTTAGCGAGGAATTTTTTCCTCACTAATCCATCGGTAATTTTGATTAGCGATGGATTAATGAGGGAATTGTCCCTCGCTAAATTGAACATTTCTTGTAGTGAATAAAAGGTACATCATAGCCATTACCTAGGTCGTCTAAGACTAGATGGACCCCGAAAAAGAAACCACCAATGCCTAAGAATGATCCAAAATAGAAATCAATCTCGTTGCTGACTCTTCATGTTCAGCTAGAGTTAACGATGTTGCAGCAGGCTGAACAACAATGCTAACCACTAGATGAGTCCTTTTCGGCTAGGACTCCTAGTGTGGCCATATCATTCGAGAATACTACTAGAATTCAAAATTCAAGCCCTTTCACAATTCAAAATTCAATTGTACCTCTTCTTGATATTTTTTATAAGGATCAAACTCTAAAGTTGGCTGACTCTTGAGCTCTATCAACCCAGCAACTGTGGGCACATCACATTAATTATGCATCCTCAACTTCAATTCCATATTTTCAAGTTGAAACGACCGATCAGTTTGCAAAAAGTTATGGGGGATTTGTACTACTCGGTCTTCCTACGCAACACAAAAAGCATGAACAATATGATCTCCATTATCAGTCAGAACATATAAGGGTGACCGAACGCCAACCTTTGGTTGATCTTTCAGTGCTGGGTTCCCAACTTTCTTCCGTGTTGCAACTAGTTAAAATATAGCAAGCAACAGAACAACATAATAGAAATCAGACTCTAAGTCCAGATTCTTCTACTGGTGATATTTCTAAAAATCTATAGGTTTCTGTTGACATCAGCTTTGCCGAGTCGACGCAACGGTTATTTTTAGCCGTTGCCGATTCGATAAGTTTTGTCAAGGCAATAAAGTCAACATTTCAAGCAGCCAATAGTCATGGTCAATATCGGCACCACGAAGTCGATAAGAAGAAAAATAAATTCCTGATCTTTCGGCGCAAGAATTCTGCACGATCATTGGGAGTATTCTTTGGCCGGAAGAAACTTCACGATTTGTTAGTGGCTCGATTGCAACAAGTATAAAATGGGAGCGTTGCCCAGAACCCAAATACGACCATCATCAACTAACAGCATCAAATTTCAATTTCCTCTATTTCGTCGCCATTTATAGCTTTCTAGTCTAGGAACTCAATTTCTTACAGCTTTATTACGGCTTTCCTTTACAGCTTTGTTTCTAGCTTTCTTTATAGCTTTCCGTTCTTCTGTCAAAGTTTAGATCTTCTCTATAATTTTTCCTTAAAGTGCATCAATACACGTATTTGCTTATTGTTACGAAAAGTCCTTCCGTTGTGCATTTTCAGCTGACTTTCTTGAACCCTTTCTATAGTAAGTTCAAGGAACTCAGTTCCTGATTCAAAAAGGATCTGATACCGTTTTCTGTTTCACTATATCAGATCATTTGTGTTTATTGAAAGAGTAACTGATACCTGGTTACATTGGCTCGTTATTTTGACAGCAACACAGATTGGCACGCCCAGTGGGACCTAAGGTCAGTTTTCGCATGCGATTGCGATTAGGATATTTGATGGCGAACAATTCAGAACAGCCGCCTGCACCAGAGTCTTCTGAACGGCTCCCAGTCCATGCTCTCCGGGGAGTTTTTGATCCTTCTATTACTACTTCCAATTATACTCAGGTTATTCCTCCGGAGCAAGGGTGTCAGTTCTTATCCCCACCACAGGTGTCTCAGTTGACATCTACCTCTCTGACTGCCATGCGACATACTATGGAACAATGTATTAGTATGCTCTTGCAGAGTCTTATCCCACAATTTGCTACTATTTTTCGGCCTCTGCTTCAGAATAAGCTCCAACAATTTGCACAGAGGTAAAATTTGCAAACTTTCACTCAGCCACTGGGTTACCCTGCGCAAGGGGCAACCATGGCACCGGCGTACCCCATGCCATCGGCTGATGGCGTACCATCTCTTGGATCAGTTCACCTTCTGCGCAGAGAAATGTCTTTCCTAGCTACGAGGGGATATCAAGTTATTCTAGGAGTGGTGGCTCAGAACACTATGCCATCAGAAGTGTTCCCAGGAAGGAATCCTGGTCCGATAACGGGATTACCTACAACTTATGAAGCAGCCCCAACCTTTGTTAGGGGAACTGAATTACTCTGCTCCTTATCCTCCTGTATATCCGGCAACGACAACGGCTTATCTAGGGTAGGGGTCGAAAGTGCTGAGCCTTTCACGGGGCAAGGTTCCTGACCAGTCATGTAAAGTCCTTCACCACAAATTCAACAGCCATACCAGCCGGTTGATGTAATGACGAAAGCATTTCATCGACAGACACATGATCGGCTCTATACCAAAAACCTTATCCCGATTGGGTGGATTCCATGGCAGTACTCTCTCGAGGTTTTATACTACCGGAGTTTACTTCGTTCTCTGGTGAGGATAATAAGTCCATCATAGAACACATCGGAAGGTTCATGGCACAATGTGGTGAGTTGGGAAATAATGAATGGCAAAAATTACAACTGTTTTCGTTGTCTTTAACAGGGGCAACGTTCAAATGGTATGCCAATCTAGCTCCTAACTCTGTATACTCATGGGCTGACATGGAAAGAGTTTTTCACCAATGGTTCTTTAAACCAGCACCGGAAGTTTCCATTGCCGATCTTTTAGCAATAAAATAGAAGGGATCGGAAGATGTTGTGGATTTTATTGAGCGTTTCCGGCAGACTAAGTCCAATTGCACAACCCAGTTGCCAGAAACAGAGTGTGCAAGAATTGCTATTAGCAGAATGCATCTGCAACTTAAAGAATGACTCATTCTCCAAGATTTCTCGAATTTATCCCGTTTATTATCTCATGCTGTTAGAATAGAAGAGATGATTAAGGAGAAAGAGAAGAGGCATTCCGTTAAGTTCTCCCATGGCCAGACAATGATATCAGTCATAGACGATACCAATGAGGACGATAAAGAGCAAGCTATAGAGGTAATGGCAGCCGAGTTGGTAAAGGGTTCCTCCTATACATGTCCATATTTGAAGCCTGGCAAAGGGAAGGAGGAAGTTGCCACGTCAGGACCATCTTACTCTTTTGATGTCTCAAAAGCTAAACAAATCTTTGACCAACTAGTAGCAGATAAGCAAATTCATTTGGCTTATGGACATAGGATCCTCAGTCAAGAAGAGTTGAAAGGAAAAAGGTACTGTAAATGGCATAATTCTTTTTTCTCATGGTACTAACAGTTGTGTTATTTTTAGAAATACCATTCAGAAGGCTATACAGGATGGAAGATTGAAGTTTGCATATAAAAAGGAAGAGACTTTGGTGGACACAGATCCATTTCCGTTAGCCGATGCACACATGCTACAAACAGAGTCGGGTAGAAATTATGAAGAACCTACAGGAAACAACAAGCTTGAGGGGATAGGGAAAAGATTCTAAAGATTGCATGGTAAACCATCTGTTTTTACCCATTTATCTCCTCCCTCATTTGTAGCACATTTCCATCGCAAAGAAGAGAAACTAACAGTGCAGGTGCTCCAAGAAAAGCCATTTTTGCTTGGCCGTTGTTCTCGACCATCAAAATCCCAAAAAAGGTGAGAACGGCGGAAGTGGGCACAACAAAGGCGGCTTCTGGATGCTTGGGTTGAAGAACAATTACACCACGATAATGGTCAAAATATGCCCAGTGTCTTGCTGATAAGTTTTCGAGCTACCTCTCGTCAGGAGTCTAAGGAAGAGGATTTTCATACGGAGGAAGAAGCGGCAGTGGAATTGGTGGATGTCAAGGTCCCACCAGAAAGGATGCTCTTTCTAATTCCGACAGCCCAGAGTGCCAACCACCTCAGGCCCTTATATATCAAAGCACACATCGACAGCAAGCCTTTTACTCGAATTTTTGCTAATGGTGGAGCTGTCTTGAATATAATACCTTTCTTTACATTGAAATGATTGGGAAAAGATAGGACCAATTTATCTCGTACCGATGTACAAATGGTTAACTTTACTAGAGAAGTAGTTGTGGCAGAAAGTGTTATCACCTTTGAAGTTATAGTCGGGTCCAAAACCAATAAGACGGTCTTTTTTGTATTTAATGCAAAGCCAGCTTATTCTGTTTTATTGGGCAGGGATTAGATTCATGTAAACCAATGTGTACCATCCACTTTACATCAAATGATGTTGATCTGGGATGGAGACCAGGTAGAACAAATCCCAACTGATCCCAATCCATTTTCAGCAGAAATTCACATGAACGAGGCTGTATTTTATCATCCGACCTTTAATCCAAGTCAGTATGCCAAGTTAACTATGGCTTATAACCTGATCATGACTGAAGAACCAAGAGGAAATGGCCTATGACTTGAGGATCCAGAGGTCCGGCGAGTTCCGGGTTTTGTTGCTCAGGATCCGTTAACAGAAGTAGACATGGGAGAACCAGGGAGAATTGAACAATCAAGGTTAGTCTACATTTATCTATTGGGTAGAGAGATATGTTGACATGTTTAATCCGCAGGTATAAAGATTGCTTTGCGTGGGACTATCATGAGATGCCAGGGTTGGACAGAAGTATTGTGGAATATCATCTACCTGTCAAAGAAGGCTTTAAGCCTCATAAACAACCAGCAAGATGTTTTAATCCCGCGTTGTTACCCAGAATTAAGGAGGAGATAGAAAGGTTACTTAGGTGTGGATTTATCCATACGTGCCGATATGCAGATTGGATATCTAACATTGTGCCGGTCATCAAGAAGAATGGTCAACTACGTATCTGCATAGACTTCAGAAACATAAACTTGGCTACTCCGAAAGACGATTATTCTATGCCGATGGCAGATATGTTAGTGGATTCCACTGTATGTAAGCAGTTTTTAAGTTTCATGAATGGCTATTCAAGGTATAACCAGATATTCATAGCTGAGGAGGATACACACAAAACAGAGTTCCGTTGCTTAGGGTCTATTGGTTTGTTCGAGTTGGTAGTTATGCCATTTGGTTTGAAGAACGCTGGGGCCACTTTTCAGCGGGCTATGAACCTTATCTTTCATGATCTTATCGGCAGCACAATGGAGGTCTACATAGATGACTTAGTCGTAAAGTCTTCCAATTTCTTACAACATTTGGTTGACTTGGAACAGGTGTTCCTTCGAATGCGCAAGCACCATTTGAAGATCAATCCCATTAAGTGTGCATTTGGAGTTACTGTTGGGAATTTTCTTGGCTTTTTAGTACACCAGAGGGGGATTGAAATAGATTAGAACAAATCTAGAGACATTCTACAAGCAAGACCTCCTCAGACGAAGAAGGAGCTTCAGAGTTTTCTGGGAAGATAAATTTTCTACGACGTTTTATGGCAAATTCTGCAGGTAAACAGAAGAATTTTTCCTCTTATTATGATTAAAGTTGTCTCAAGATTTTATTTGGCAGCTTGAGCATCAGGTAGCATTTGATCAGATAAAGATAGCTTTGTCACATCCACCAGTGTTAGCACTTCCCTACAACCGATCTCCCACGAAATTGTACATCTCAGTTGCACAAGAATCTTTCGGCAATTTATTAGCTTTAGATGACTAATAAGGAATTGAAAGAGTAGTGTACTATCTTAGTAGGAATCTCTCGGATACAGAGACCAAGTATGCCCCTATTGAAAAATTATGCTTATCTTTCCACTATGCGTGCACAAGATCGGAACATTACTTGTTATTTAGGGAAGTACATGTCTTGTGTAAGGTAGATTTAATTAAATTCTTACTGAGTCATCCCCTATTAAATGGACGGCTTATGAAGTGGGTAGTCAAATTGCATGATTTTTTCCTAACTCATGTGCCGTTAAGGGCAGTCAAAGGACAGGTTATTGCAAATTTCTTAGCCGAACATCCTTTTTTGGAAGTACCATAAACAGAAAGAGACACAACATAGGGGTACGTTTCTTTGAAACCTTGGGTTTTGCGGTTTGATGGCTCAAGCACCCAACAAAAGGCTGGCATAGGTTTGGTTATCGAATCTCTAAATGGATATCAGGGTAAGGTCTACTTTGAGCTAAAAAAAGGAATGACCAATAATCAGGTAGAATATGATGCCCTTTTGTTAGGACTACAGATTCTGAAGGCATTGGAGGTCCAAGTAGTCAAAATTTTAGGAGATTCTCAAGTGGTTGTCAGACAGGTATTAGGAGATTATAAATGTGCTAACCCGTTTCTGTCAGATAGGTTGCAGGAAGTAAAAAGGTTACTTCAACATTTTCAGGAGGTTGTTCTGGTTCACGTTCCCAGATCAGAAAATCAAGGCATTAATGATTTAGCTCAGATGGCCTCGGTTTTTAAGAAAGCCATAATGTGCCAATAGATAGCAGAGACGGAATATCAGGATGATTGACGACAGGAGATCGTTGCTTACCTACGAAACCCGATTGGTCAAACTCTCGCGACTTAAAACGGAAGGCCCTCAGCTTTACCTTGATCAACAATGATTTGTTCCGACGGAGTCACACCGGGGTTCTTTTAAAGTGTCTCTCAAAAGAAAAAGCATTGCGGGCTATAGCAGAAGTACATGAAGGCCTATGCGGAGCACATCAGGTAGGCCTAAAACTGAAATGGACACTTCAATGCCATGGTTTCTTTTGGCTATCGATGACCATAGATTGTAATGCTTATGCTATGGGCTGTGAAGCTTGCCAAAAGCATGGTCCTCTATTACACACTTCTTCCACGGAATTGCATCCGATCATTAAACCTTGGCCTTTCCACGGATGGACTTTGGACATTATCAGAAAGATTTATCCACCTTCAGCAAAAAGACACACATTCATACTGGTGGCGATGGATTACTTTACCAAGTGGGTGGAGGCGCAACCATTGATCAAGGTGACACAAACGGCAGTCATCAACTTTCTCCGGTAGAGTATTCTCTTCCGTTTTGGAATCCCAGAGACAATGACAATGGATCAAGGAATGATGTTTACTGGGGATCAGGTACGTAATTTTCTAACCCAATTCAAAATTAAGTTGCTTCACTCTTCTCCTTATTATGCACAGGCTAACGGACAAGCAGAAGCAATGAATAAAACTTTAATCAGCATGATTTGTAAGGCAGTAGAAGACAATCTGAAGAGATGGCATGAGATACTGCAGGAAGAATTATAGGCCCACCGGAATGCTGTTAAGACTGCTACTGGCTTTACCTCGTTTAGACTAACTTATGGGCAGGATGCTGTGTTACCTGTGGAGTTTTCGTTGCAATCAGCTCGGATAGCCTATCAGTATGGTCTAATGACTGAAGAATATCAAACAGCTTTGGCCCTAAGGTTTAGATCAAGTTGAGGAGGATCGCTGGATTGCCTTGGAGAACATAAAACGACACAAGGAGAAGGTAGCAAGGGCGTACAATCGGAAAGTCCGTGAAAGAGGCTTTCAAGAAGGGGACATAGTATGGAAGACTATTTGCCCCTTGTGCCAAAAGATCCGAGGTATGGCAAGTGGTTTGCTTTATGGGAAGGTCCATTCTTAATAACTCAAGTTTTTTATGGAGGGGCTTATCGCATGATGATACCCGATAGAAAAGAAGCAGGCAAGGTGATTAACGGTAAGTTCTTAAAACATTATTATCCGGCGTTTTGGGAAGGAACTAGAGAATAAAAAAAAAAAAAAAAGAGGAAAATTTTTGAAAAGAAAGTTCTGTCAAAAAAGGGGTTCTGGTATATTGATGAGTTGATTACAAGAGGCCGACCAGATAGCCATAAGCATCATTACAAAAGGGGATCAGCTATCATCATGGTGGAAGTTAGGCATCGGCATTGGCCGATACGGAACAATCGCTAGTCGATTTGGGTCTTCTGATTCGGAATCTTGGCTAGCCACCATGTCAGTTCCCGTTGACAGCGAATCAGAAACTGGAAGCCTTGCCTCAACCGTCTCTAGCTAAGCCTCTGGTTCTGTCTTGAGGGGCAGGTTAACTTCATCGGTGGTTGCTTTTTGGACCTCTGTTTTAGCCGCCGCAACGACAGTCTCCTCAATTTGAGTTCCGGAAGGACCGGCTTCATCAGTGGCCAAGGGATGAAGTGTGAAACCTCAACTAAAACCAACCTTAGAGTAAGGGATCAAGATGCATATCATGTTTTTTTTTTTTTTTTTGCATGCATAAATATATTTTTTTTGTATGATTTTATGTGCTTTAGATTTGTGATTTATAGTCTAGAAGGTTTAATGGTGCTTATTGAGTAAGAAAGGCAAAAATGGTAATTTTGCTTGAGGTGGAAATAAGGAGATAGCTTGAGGGTTAGATAGGAAAAATATTTGGGAGAGAAAATAAGAACGAGAGTTGTTATGGTTTAGTGGTTAGAACTTTGGAATAAATCCTTGAGGTATTGAGTTTAAATTCCATCATTTAAGCCTTAATATGATTAAATTTTATTTTTGGATGAGTAGGTTAATTTCAGCCATTGCATGCCTTAGGGAAGAGTATGAGAGTTGTCCTAGGGGGAGACATGAAAGGAATGTCATAATTCCACTCTTGTGCCCTACAAAAATTTCTAAGGGATTCATACCCTTCTTGATCTCTAGCTTTCCCTACTTCTTAATCAATTAGGTTGTTTAATTTATCTAAGCCAATTTTATTTCCAGAAAATTTCAACAAAGTTCTATGATATTGAGGTTTCAAAAATGTCTATGTGAGGTATCTTGTTGGCCGAAAATGGGGAGGAGTCATGGAAGGTTCCCAAGAGAATTAATCTCTATGGTTGAACCTTCAAACTCCAACCTATGTGTGTTCATCTTCTTCATGTAGTAATCTGGAAATTTTTCCAGCTTCTTGATCAGTCCAATTGTCGAAAATTTCAGCCATCTTTTCCTCCCAAATACTGCCAGAAAAATGACCAATTCACTCAGCTTGAAGACTGAAAATTCTAGCCAAATCCGAGCTGCACAAAAGCTGTGCAAACTAGGAAAATTCCTGGATACTTTCGCAGCTTGGTGAGTCAAAAACCAAGTTGTTTCTTCCAGTTTTTCAACCAGCAATTCAACCTTTTTTTCCTTCATAAAGAAGGCTGGAAACCAGCCTTAAAGGACCTCTCAATATCCCTTCAAACCTGTAGCAAATCGGATGAATCATGGTAGAAAATTCTGCCCAAAAATTTCCAGCAAGCTTGCGAAAAACTGATCAGAATTTCTAACTTTGTTCCTTCTTCACCCTTGTCTGAAACTCATCCCATTTTTTTGTACAAACTCACCCTGATCAGCCATGAACTGAGCTTCATCATCTTCTCCATTGTTCTGCATGAAAAACAGCTACATGGTTGCTCCTAAAATCTCTCCATCAATCACTACAATAAAGCCATTAAATGAAGTCCAAAATTTCAGCAAAATATTCCAACAACCTTCCATGAAGTAACCCTCAAACAAACAGAAAATTCCTTCACCATTGTACACCATATTTTAGCCACCCTCAAGCTCATTTGAACAGCATTCATCTCAGCTGAAATTCCAGCAATTCAGCCGACCATTGAAGCTTCCAAAAGCTTTCCATCAACCAAGATCTTCTTACCATATTTGTTTCCAAAATTGATTTCCTAAAATATTCCTTTTGAATTTCAAACAACCAGCTTTCGTTTTCCTCTCAAAGCTGAAAATCCAATTACCAAAACCCTCCCAAACCAGTCAGCCACTCTTTCCAACAGAATTTTGGCTAGCTCTCTCTCTATTCTCTCCATTCTCTCCAAACCTCCAAGAACACCAAGAACACCTACTACCATTCTCATGCCTAAGACCACTCTAAACCTCTTCAATCTTCTCCAAAAACTCCAGATCACACCTCCTCATCCTCTTGAATCCACTTCTACAATTTTTAACATCAAACGCTGAAATTAAAGTCTCACTTTTGGATAAAAAACCAGAATTTTCTTGTAGGCTCAAGAACATCTTCAAGGCAAGCATGAACGATCATCTCCATTTTCATTCGTCTTCAACTCTCAATGAATATATAAATATATACATATACTAATAGACTTTCTCTCTCTCTCTCTCTCTCTCGGCCGAATGGTTACTCTCACCATGGCCATTGTTCTTCTTCTCCTTGGACGGATCAAGCCTTCCTAGTGAGAGGGTTCTCTTGAAACGTCCTCAAGGTAGTCATCATTCAAGTAAGCTTCTTCAAACTCCTCTTTAAATTCTAGATTCATGTCTCTTGGATGTAGTTGGATAAGGATGGAATATATTTGGAGATTGATTATGTGTTTTGTGATGGCGTTAGGATTGAAGCATGAGAATGAATATGTTTATATGATGGAATTGGGATTGATGCATGAGATGATTTGTCTTGATTGAATGTATGATGTTTTTGGGGTTTGTTGCATGCCTTCATGTCGTGAGTAGTATGAATGATCAAGCATGTTAAAGATTATGTCACCTTTGGTGAATAGGGTTTATGTTCATGTATTCTTGTTAAGGCCATGAATATGATTATGTTAGTCGAGTTTGGATCATGCGTTGGTAGATTTGGATCTATGTTTTTATTCATGATTTGGATGTTTTGTTGATTGGTGTAGAGTGTATGCTCATGATTATAGTTAGCAATAGGAATTATGATCATGACCTTGTTGTCCCTGAGCTAATTAAGTTGACCAATTTTAATTCATCAATAAAATGATTAATACTAAAATTTCTTCTAGTGATTTCGAAAACCCTAGGAAAATATGGTTTTGGACTATTATATAAAATAATGATATTTTAGTCAAATAAATTATAACTTTTATTAAAGAAATAAAATATATAGATATTATATATAATAGTAATATCAAATAAAGCCTTCTATGTAAATAATCATAATAGGTAAAATATTAATTTTTGTAAGTCTTATATTCATAAATACTATTAAAATTTATTTATTATCTCTTTGTCAAGACATATTAAAATTTAGTTATTATTAATTTTATTCACCAATTATTTTCCAACCATTAGCTTTTATAAATCATTATTTTAAATAATATCATCTAGGGCCTTGGACCCTTAATCAAATAAACCCTAATTTACTTATAGTAAGATTTAAACCTACAACTTATTAGTATCTATTTCACAAACCCTAGTTATTTTAATATTAAACTAGATTTATTTTATAAACCATTTAATTATTATCTAGCCTTAAAGCTTGGGACACTGGGGTTATGATTGTGGTAAGTTGAACTAGGATTATTTGTGAAAGTAAATTTTGGCTTGAGTTTAATTATGGCTTATGTTTACCCCAGGCAGGGTTAGGTCAGCTTTTTGAGATCCTTATTTTATCTCGAGCAAAGGATCAGGTAAGCTCCTGCATAAAACTTGTTTGTTGTAAAAAGTTATTATGGCAAGCTAAACACGAAGTTTGTGAACACTGATTTGGTAAAGGCAATTAGGGACTGTTTCCTTTCTTGTTTCAGTCAAACCAATTATTTGAAAAACTACAAGTAATTTTATTCAAACACTAAATTATTTCTAAAACTAATTTTGATAAAGACTTTGGAAGCCCTTGATTGCCATTTTCAAGTAAAGTTATATTTTATCAGTTTTCTCCCAAGTGGGATGAACTACGTTGAGTACTCAATAAGGGTAGGCTAGTACTACTACTTTTGAAGAGTAAGAGTGAGTCTTCTGGCAGGAGACCACCTCCAGAAGATAAACTCAACTTAGAGAAATGTCAGTACTACTTGGTCATGCCGGTCCGAGCTAGTAGGTTTCAATCATGTGGACTGTATGTTGCCGAAGTGGACAACCAGTTTTGTTTGGGTGTAGAGAAGGAGAAGTATCTTACCCTATAGGCTGATCACCTACCTTTTGTCAGTTTGCACAAAGTGTGGCATTCTGACCGTTGTATGGTTATGGGGCCCAACGTGTGGTAACCCATGACCACCCTTTTGAGTGGTTGATTTTATTGAACATGTATGGTTGGAAAACCCAAAATGCCACTCTTAATTTTGAATATTGTTTATTGATTGCCAGTATTTTTCATATGAAATTCTTACACCTTGCATTCATGAACTGTTTTCACTAAATACTCAATGCACACACAAACTTATTGAAATTTTTATCTCATCACCCTTTTTACCATGATTTCAGGTCGATCCTGCTGTGGGGATAAGTAGCTAGTTGTTGCCTGCTTGGAAGATATTCTGTTATCTATTTTATGAAATGCTTTGGGAGTTGAGAGTGAACAATTTTTATTTCGGATTTGTTCTTGAATTTTTGGGATGTAATAAGTTTTAGTTTCAAAGTATTGTATCATTTTTATTTGTGTGTCCTAGTTATAAAAACCCCTTGTCCTTTGGATGGGGCGACATCCTCGACCCTGTTGGGCCTAGGTAGTAGGGTGTTACATGAAGAATCTTGTTCAGTTCAGCCATGAAGCGGTCCCACTCGGACTTCATTTTATTCAGTAGAACGGTTGAGCTTGTCAGTTCAGCTTCGAGAAATTCATTTCCCACTTCCAGCATTAGCCGTTCATCATTATGCCTGAGGTTGGAGTCATCAATGGCCTTGACTGTTTCCTGGAGCCCTTTTTCTGATTCAAGCCGTTGCTCTAAGGCCTTTCTCTCATAGTCAAGTTCTTCCTGGAGTTCCAATAAATCGATGCTCGAGCCGTTCAATCTTCTCTATTCTCTCCGTAATATCAGCTCGCAGAAGCATAAGACGATTTATGGACTCCCGGCGGTCCCTTTCTGTGAATACTGCATTTTCTTGATGAAGTTTCAGAAGCTCTAACTGATCATGGGCTTCATCTCGGCGATGTTGCGTGTTTAAGAGGAAGAGTCCCGTGAAGCGCATTTGCCCTAAGCACTCAATTGCCAAGTCTCGAAGCGTAAGGGGTATGTCTGGGTCGGCTGATTTTACAATCCGCAAAAGGGCGCAACTCACGTTGTCAAGGGTGGACTTCTCAGTAGGCAATGAGGTCCCGATGAGGCCATCAAGAAAGTCCAGCAATGAGGTTAACGTCGTCATCGGCAAAGGAGCAGCAGCCTCTTTAGTTCCCTGGCTGGGGGGAGGCAGAGTTGTTTTTGTAATAGCGGCCACTGGTTCTTTTTCAGGCCTTAGCAGAACAGGGGATGGACTTTTTGGAGCCGGTGCCTCAGCCAACGGAAGGTCTGCCACTAGTGGGAAAGCCGATACGTTAGCCGTTGGAAGGGTAGCCGTAGCCTCCACCGATGAGATATCTGTCATCGGAAGAACAGTTCTTTTAGCCGCCCTTTCGACTAGAGATCGGAGCGGAATGTCTTCCTCTAAGTCAGAAGAAGTGTCAATGATAACTGGACGTCCCATCCCTTGTTTACGCTTCTGCAGAAAAGATTAAAACTGGTAGTTAGACAAATTGAATATTGAGGAAGCCAAGCAAAACAAGAATTGATAGAAGCAAACCTTGGAAATGGGAGGATTCGGTGTTTCATGCTTTCTTTTTGATCGCCGGAGCAGGGACGGATCTCTATCTCTTTTTCTTCTTCCTCCGGGACGACGGGAGCAGCAATAGTAGTTTTTTGCACCAAGGGAGTACGTAAGGCCGACATTATTATAGGACTTACAGGATGTTTTACTTGTTTTTCTTTCTTAGCAGATGATGTCTCAGGCAAAACGGTGGTCGGCCCAGGAATTCACAAAAGCCAGAAATCTATGGGGTCAGAAAATAGGGCCCCACTTAGCAGTCTCCACCATGAATTGAAGTTAGGAGAAGTCTCCAACACCACCTGGAAGGGCTTGAATTCGAAGGACCGTAGGATGGCCTAGGTGCTATCGGCTAAGGTTTGTACATCCTCAGCCGATAGCACCAACTTCACGGAGAAGGAGGAGACGTGCCCTGAATCGGCAGGGATGTCTTGTATTAGCCCAAACTGGTGGGAGAAGCAATGGGGATTGTACCTCTCACAGGAGGTCTTAGCACTTCGGGCTCCAGGCTTAGACCCTAGAAGAATTTCTTGAGGGCACAGAATTCGGGCCCATAAAGTTTCCTGTGTTGCTTCGGGGCTTTCTGATAGGCCCTTCAACCAGAGGGGGCCCTCTTGGCAGGCAGCATATGGAAAAAAGATAGCAACATGGAAGTCTCGACATTGGTAGAGGTATGCGACGATGGTTTCGGTAGAGGCAGTGTTTAGGGGGACCCGCAGCAGCCGATAGATGGTCAATTGTTCAGAAGGGCTCAAGTGGGCTGCTGTAATTTGGCTGACACTAAAGTTCGGCAGATACTAGTATAGCCAAAGTTGGGCAATCTAGAGCGGGCCTCCAAGGTTAGTCGGATCCTCTCCAGCGGAAAGGGTAGTCATCAGCTGGTTAATGGTGTGGTAAACCAGGGTGAAGACCAGAGAAGCAAGGTCGTAATGCCTTTTGCTTTGTAAGAGAGCCGATACGTAGTATCGGTACTCGTTGCTAACACCGGTAGAATGGGAGCAAATAATGTACTTACATAACCAGAGCCATAGGAAGACCACTTGCTCTTGGTTTGAAGGAGTGTCATCCACCCCTCTCTGAGCGACAGTGAAGTTGCCGTATGAAGAGGAGGCCTTGTCCAGACGAGCCTCAACGGCTGGTAGGTTATCTTCATCATGGAGCCTCAGAATCTCGTCGCCATCGCATCAGAGGCCAAGAATGGTGCAGATGTCAAGAATGGTAGGAGAAAACATCCTATGCAGAAAGATGAAGCCATTAATCACCAAGGACCAAAAGGGAAGATCAGTGGTGAATAGGTTGTGGTCAAATACCATCTCGAAGTTAGTCATCATGATGGCGTCCGAAATTCCCTACTGTGCCCAGATAGCCCCAAATCGGGCATAGCAGTGGTCCTACCATTCTTTGTAATTCTTTAGCTTGTGAGGCCAATGACGAAAGGAGGTGGGGAGATTGGCGGTTGTAAAAGTTTTCTGTTGCAGAGGGAAGGTAAAATCAGCAGGCAAGACAAACCATAAGTGTTCTGCGGTAACCTCTGCAGGTAAAAGACGGGGGCCCAAGGTAAACAGGTTAGCATCGACTTGGACCGGGGACAGGATATTCTTGTCAATAGGGGTTGCCATTGCAGTTTGTTCCTTTTACTGAGGGAAAATTTACAGATCACAAGGAATAATCACAAGGAGAAAAAGGATTGATGAATCACTTAAGCTGTAGAATTCTAAAAAAAAATAGAAGTCGTATGAAATGAGGAGTTCCGATTGGGTACCACTGCTATTTATAAGGGAATTTGAAAATTGAGCCGTTCGCGGGTTCCAAAGCCGAGGCGTCACAAATGTTCCACAATGTTCGGGACGTTTTGTTTTTGTTAGAAAAGGAACGGCTGCTATTAATGGCTATATGATTCCCATCGTTTCGCTGACTCACAGCCCCTGAAACAACGGGACTCGGGGGGGCATGTGTTGACATCAGCTTTGCCGAGCATATGCAACGGTTACTTTGAGCCATTGTCTATTCGATAAGTTTTGTCAAGCCAATAAAGTTAACATTTCAAGCAGCCGATAGTCATGGTCAACATCGGCACCACGAAGCCGATAAGAAGAAAAATAAATTCCTGATCTTTCGGTGCAAGAATTCTACACGATCATTGGGAGTATTCTTTGGCCAGAAGAAACTCCACGATCTGTTAGTGGCTTGATTGTAGCAAGTATAAAATGGGAGTGTTGCCCAGAACCCAGATACGACCATCATCAACCAACAGCATCAAATTTCAATTTCCTCTATTTCGTCGTCATTTACAGCTTTCTAGTCTAGGAACTCAATTTCTTACAGCTTTGTTACGGCTTTCCTTTACAGCTTTGTTTCTAATTTTCTTTATAGCTTTCTGTTCTTCTGTCGAAGTTTAGCTCCTCTGTAATTTTTCCTTAAAGTGCATCAATACACGTATTTGCTTATTGTTAAGAAAAGTCCTTCCATTGTGCATTTTCAGCTGACTTTCTTGAACCCTTTCTATAGTAAGTTCAAGAAACTCGGTCCCTGATTCAAAAAAGATTTGATACTCTTTTCTGTTTCACCATATCGGATCGTTTGTGTTTATCAGAAGAACAGCCGATACCTGGTTACATCGGCTCATTATTTTGACAGCAACAGTTTCTAATGGTGATGTTACTGTTACCCTGGAATCAGCTGCAGCAAGTAATCATCTTGAACTGGAAGTCCCAGTTGTTAATGCAGTTTGGTGGGTTTTAGACTCTCTTGATATGGATCCTATCTTTTAGAAAGTTACAGGTAGTGAATCTAATACTAATGTCCTGTCTCCAAAAACTAACATTGTTCAAAGTGCTCATCAAGCTAATCTTTCAAGAGCTATTGTCCTTCTTAAACAAATGCTGACAAATGATTCTATAGTGGTCAAAGATGATATTGTCATTAGGCCACAAGTATTGTAGGACAAGGAACTTTTACAGAAGGTTACAGATCTGATTCTTCAGTACCCAAAACATCCTTGTGGCATGGTTTCGAGAAAGAAATCGCCAAGCAGCTTAGTCATTTTCGAAAAGGAAAATTTCGCAAGAAGAAACAGCAAAACGATCTATGAGTAACTTTGAGACTTCATTTCGGATTAATGTACTGATTTTGTGGACAATCTAGAAGATGACTATGAACCAAATTTTTTCCTCAGTCCAAGCAAATTTAGGAAAAAACAAACCTCACAAAAAAATAGAATGCCTACTATGCAAAAACCTAAAGGATTTTGTGTAAAATTTTACTTTTAGTTTTCAAATTACTTTATATGTATTTATTTTTTATATGAATAATATTAAGCTGCCTTGGTGGTTAAAAAAATATTAAAAAAAATTGAATATTAGCCTTGAGCCAATGTGATTCATCTTCATTCGTTATCCATTTGGGCAAATTATTTGCCAATTATTTCAATTGCAAGATTAGTTTTGCCACTTTTTTTTTTTACCACTTATCAGATTTTGCCTGAAAAAATAATGAAATATGAATTTTGCAATGGCAAAAGGAATTAAGTAGTAGTTCCCACCTCTCTCTCCATCTTACACTCTTTTTCCATATCCAAATAATCATTTTATGTATATTTAGGTTACCACTTGATAAAAAACACTATATTTGTGCAACCTTTCTAATCGATTTTGATCGTTGGATTATAGTTCGATGAAACACCATAAGAGGCAAAAATAGCCATTTTGAATTTATACACGTCATTCTTGGGTAGTAGCTTAGTTGTTAGTGTGACGACATGCACACCCGCATATGCCCTAGAGGAGTTGACAACGATGGGCTTTTAGTGGCTGCTGCAAAACTCAACAAAACGTTTTCGTTGCACAGGAGTAGGCCCAAGCCTATTATGTAAAGGACTTGCACTTGACGGAAGATTGAAAATCTATATATATATATATATATATATATATATATAAGTCAAAGATGAATGCTCCTACTACGACACTTGGCTTTGTATAATTATTACACATGGCAATTTGATCATTCTCTAAATATAAATACTTTTTACTAGCTTTGCATTTCTTGGAAGTTGAAAGGAGGAAATGGCTTTCCGGTGTTTTATGGAAAAAGTTTTAATGTTTGACTGACTTTTCATCTCTGTACACTCATTTTCTTTTCTTAGCCCTAAAGAATTTCCTACCCCTTTGATTTCCTCTCACAAAAGTAATTCATTTTCGTGATCATAGATAGATTATAACCATGGCATTTTTTGTGGGTTTCTGTTAGAATGACTAAGACATTGAAGGATCATACTAAAGAGATAAGGAGGGTGAAGTTCTCGATTGGAGGTGAACCCAACCCACTTATTGAGGATCTTCATCAAGCTGTCAAGATTTATCTACCGAGCTCTATTCTAAAGATGTTAGCTTTCTCATGGAACTTATTCAGGTCTTTTCTTTAATCCTTGCTTTTCTAAAGTTTATTTGTTTTTTATTTTTATTTTTTGTTTAGGCAACTTAAGAATTTGCAAGACACGTGAAATAAATTCAATACCACATCGAAAAGCTTAATAAAAACAGCTTGATAAGTAAAGAAAATCTGAACAATAAAAAGTACAAAGTAGAAGCAACAATTCATCTTCTATCGGTGTTTAGTTGCAACACTGTTTCCTACTCTATGCAAAATTTGGGTCTTTAATAGCAACCTCAGAGCTTTGTGCAAAAATTCATCTCTTGGATGTTAGAAAAGGAGAGTAGATTATTCCTATTCATGCTATTCCAAGAAGTCTCTTATCTCTGCTCACATCCTCTCAGGTCTATTCACCATTAATGTTTTTTTTTCTCCATCTCTTCTTGGTTTGGGGAAAGGGAAACGTCTAATTTTTTTTTTCTTTTAAATTTCTATAATTTGAAATAGGATGAGGTAAATATGAGATTTGATTTGGAGCTCTTTCTAATGGGCATTGGAGGAGTACGAAAGTAAACCAAGTTCCAGTAGAGCAGAGGAAAGAAACAGGTTGACTGGAAGAAAGTGGCGACATGTGAAATAGAAGATAGGGGAGGAGGTGGAGAAGGTAGCGGTGGTGGTGGGGGCAGCGGAGGAAGCGTCAACGTCACTGGTGGTGAAGTCCAATAGGGGGAGGATTTAGGTGCCTACCGTACAAGTACATAGATTCAGATATTGAGCCGTTAATGTATCTATCGTCGCGTCATAGCCGATCATCATGGCCCCACCAGAGGTAGGCCTGGGTGATTAATAATAATAAAAAAATAGTAAAAGGAAAAAGGAAATTTTTTTCTCTTTTTCTTTTTTATTTTATTATTATTACTTTTTGTGAATTTGGTGTACATTGTTTGAGTTTGGAGTTGCTTTAGGGTAATCATGTAAAATTTAGGCCCTAACATGAATATTCCTTTTACAAAATTGATGTTTTTTTTCCTTCATTTTTTTTTTCATTTTTTCATTTTTTTGGGTGCTTTTTCAGTAGTACGTATTAAGTTATGTCATGTCACAGTGTACATTACTCCATCAGTGACTAGCAAATAAGCAATATGACAATTAATCTTAATGGCTAATGTTTGGTGCTTTCATTTGTGCTTTCATATGTATGGTGCTTTGTAAAATGTTTTGCTAATCACTAAAAGAAATAATTGATTAAATGTTTGGCCAATTAGCCTTAGTTTTTGCTTTCATGTGCCATTACCTTTGATGATGTTACCTCATCATCTTATTCACCATCTTAATGTTTCAGACTTCCATAAGAAATCTAAGAATTTCTTTTAAATGTGTGCTTTTGCCTAAACTTAACTCTGTCACTTGGAGTTTAGCTTGGTTAGGATGTCTAAAAAAGAGTAACAAATATGGAATTTTTTGAATTAGTGATTCTGATCCGAGTCATTTTGGAATTAAACGTAGTGAATTTTACTTATATGGATTAGTTCTCCCATTTTACCTATGATACACGAATATTGATGGCATGTTGTTGATTCTAGTGTAATTCCATCACTCATTAGAGTTCCTATTAGCTTTTATGAGTTTGCCTATTAATAATTTAATGGTATTGAATTTTGTCAAACAATCAAACCACAAAAAAGAACCTGCAATAAGCTAAAGAGAGATACTGCTTTAAAGACTTATCAGTGCTTTGCTGATGATATACTTTAGTCAGTTTCTATCCATGAGCTAGGGCAGTGGAATCACTATATGTACGTGATTGCATCATGGGAATTTAACAAGTGATACCCAAATAGTTCGACAAAAGGTTATAGCACATTGAACTGGATAGGAGATCATTTCAAGGTTGTTATTGGGCTGATGAAGCAGTATGCTTGATCACATTTCAAAAACAAACAAATTCTTGGTAATTATAATTAATATTTTTTTTGGAGAAGGTAGTAGTGGTGGGATTATGGTTTTGTATAGTAATATAATTAATTTGCCATGTCTAGTTTTGGAGATGGTTTGGGTGTTGGTACTAGAGGATTTGGTAGAGGTGGATATTTTTCAACTAGTAGATGATTATGCTCAAGCTTCAGATGTTCTGGTTATGGAGATGGATCTTGTGTTGTTGGCACTGGAGGGGTTATTTTAACTGGTGGAGGATTATACTTTGGCTTTGGAGATTCTGGCTTTGGTGTAGTTGGCACTTGAGGGGATTTTTCAAATGGTGGAGGGTTATGCTCTGGCTTTGGAGATGATTTCGGCGTTGGCACTTGAGGAGTTGGTGGAGTAGTGTGCCTTGGCTTAGGAGGTTCTGGCTTTGGAGATGGTTTTGGGTGTTGGCACTTGAGGACTTAGTAGTGGTGGAGATTTTCAATTGGAGGAAGATCAGGCTAAGGCAATGAGAATTGGGGGAAAGCTTGCTCAAGTCTTAGTTTATTCAGTTCCTTCTCTCCAAGATTTCTACTGGCATATACTTTTCATACATAGAGTTTCTGGGAAGATTAGTTATGGAGGTTGAGGAGAAGAAGGAGTCAGGGAAGAATATGGAGATTTCAATTGCCGAAGCAAACTCAAAGTTTTTGGGGTTTCGGATTTCGCTGACGGACGAGGAGTTAATTAGTCATTATCTGAAGAAAATGCTTGAAGGGTTAGACAAATGTGTTGAGGTTATTCCAAAGATTGATATTTGTAGGGATGAGCCTTGATATTTACCAGGTCCAGGCACCTTCCTTTTTATCTAGATTTTGTTGAATTTCGATCAATTTTTGAATGGGGAAATGAAAAACTTTCAACAAACGCAAAAAAGGGAGTTTTGGTTTGAATTTAAATAATTTTAATGTAAATAATCTAAAATGTAAATGATTTAAATAATTTTAGTGTTGCTCATAAATAATCTTACTTTTTTGTCAGGACCTATATATGTTTGAGAATTTTTTGATTATTTTTAATCAGGACATATGTTTCTTATTATGTTTAGTATTGATATTTTTATTTTTCCTTTAGCCAATTTAAAATACTAGACAATTGCTCTGTGCACTGGAGATTGACATAGATCATAATAGTTATTTCCTTTTTTATTGGAAAAAGTTGGAATCTTTATATTTGAAGGATTTGCCTTGGCTTTATAGATTCACCAATCTAAAGATGTTGGTTAAGATTAACACACTTTTGGGCTAACAAGCGAGCTGACATATTACAAGTCCTATGTACAAAGGAAGTTTTGTATAATTGAAATTGACAAGTCTTAAGATTGATGTCCTGCATCACATAAGCAAAGGCGGAAAGATCCACATCTTGACCATTATCCTTAAGATAACATCCCAGGCTAGCCTTACACCAATGAGTTACCTAGCTTCAGCATGCGCTAAGGTCTAGGAGCTAACAACTGCATAAACAAATGAAATGAAAGCTAAAAAAAATGAGAAGAAAAAAAAAAAGAAATGTTATATAATTTATAAAGTAAAAAAAATAATAAAATAACAGATCAATAGAAAAAACAAAAGGTACCATATCAATTTCTCCTAACCATTTTTGATAAAATAAAAGATATCATCTTACTTTTCTCAAAGAACACAAATAAGTAAAAAAATATGATAATTTCTCAAATGAAAAAAATTGAAGAAAAACATACTGATAGCTGTGAATCACTAACATTTTGCAAACAAACAACAGCTTCTAATTAAAAATTATTAGCCCAAACAAATCATCCTAAAATGAAACCCTCAAACAAAGGTTCCAACGAGCATTCCTCTATTTGCCAAACTGAATTCCAAACTTTGTTACCCAATTGAATTAAAGAGGACTTTTTAACATAAGGATCTACAATCTTTTTATTGACATGAAACATTGCAGTTAACAGTTAGCTGTAAATGTTCAAAGCAGAATATTGCGTGCCACAGTCATTTTACCCATGAACTTTTTGTATACAATTTTATGGATATAATTGCACAACATTAGTAAATGGAGAGCTAATATAATTAATATTTTTAAATTTTCAAAAACATATGATTTTGAAGAATTTGTTCAATTTCAAATTTAATGTCTACAACCATAAAAAATAATGCAAAAATTTTTTGAAGCCTAATAGTTTACACAAATTAACTTTAGAAAATTAAAATATTATGAAAAATAATCAATAAAATTTCAAAAACATATGATTTTTGAATGATTTGTTGAATTTCAAATTTAATGTCTACAACCATAAAAATAATGCAAAAAATATTTCAAGTCTTATAATTTAAACCAATTAACTTTTGAAAATTAAAATATTATAAAAAATAATAATTATAACATAATTTTTTTTTATCTCGAGCAATGCTCGGGCCTCTGACCTAGTTCACATTATAAAGGAAAATGTCAAGTGCTTAATTTAATAAATAGGAAGGATTCAAAAAGCTTATTCCTTAATGTTTTGGGCAGCGATGTAGTGTCCGTTAGTATAATTTTCAGTTCGACCTTATTTGGATGCTTTTCAATTCTTGGGCTGTCCAAACCCGTTACTAATATTGATTATTGAGCATACCACAAAATGAATTATGAAGGATATCATATCATGAATTGATTTCCTCTACCACCGAAATTAACAATATTTTTAGAATCGAACCGGATATTGAATTAAAAAATTTATTGACTTATAGTTCAATGGTTCAATTGTAATTGGACTGCAATTGAAACGTAATTGAATTAGTAATATTATAATTTAAAAATTAAAAATTTAATTATTTTTAAGAATAAAATTGGTCAACAATATAGTATAATTCACTACAGGAAAAATCGCGATTTGCGACGGCTTCAATACCGTCGCTAATAGCGACCAATTTGCGACAATTTTCAAACAAGTCGCGAGTTGACCAAAATCGTCGCAATTTGCGACGGTTTTGAGACGGTTTTGCGACGGCCAAAATACCCGTCGCAATTCGTAGCAAAATCGTCGCTATTTGCGAGGGTTTTGCGACGGCGATTTATTTTAAAAAAAATATTTTTAAAAAAATTTTCGAACGTCCATCGCAAACCCTCGCAATTTGCGAGGGTTTTGCGATGGAAATTTTTTGAACGTCCATCGCAAAACCCTCGCAAATTGCGAGGGTTTTGTGACGGCAAATAACCCTCTCAATTTGAGAGGGTTTTGCGACGACAAATTATTTTTTAAAAAAATATTTTTAAAATTTTTGAATGTCCATCGCAAAGTCCTCGCAATTTGCGAGGGTTTTACGACGGTAGTTAGCCCTCGCAATTTGCGAGGGTTTTGCGACGACAAATTATTTTTTAAAAAAATATTTTTAAAATTTTTGAACGTCCATCGCAAAGTCCTCGCAATTTGCAAGGGTTTTACGACGGTAGTTAGCCCTCGCAATTTGCGAGGGTTTTGCGACGGTAATTTATTTTTTAAAAAATATTTTTTTAAAAAAATTTTTGAACGTCCATCGCAAAACCCTCGCAAATTGAGAGGATTTTGCGACGGCCTTTAGCCCTCTCAAATTGCGAGGGTTTTGCGACGGTCATTCATTTTTTAAAAAAATATTTTTACAAAAATTTTTGAATGTTCATCGCAAAACCCTCGCAATTTGCGAGGGTTTTGAGACGGTTGATTATTTTTAATTAAAAAATATATAAATAAAAAAAATTTGGAAAACTCAAAACCCTAATTCGTCGCAAATTCATCGCAAATTCGTCACTAATTGCGATGAATCTGCGAGGGTTTTGCGACAAAATAGGGTTTTAATCAATATTTTTTAAAATTTTAAAATTTTTCTTTATGTATTTGTGTGGTAGTGTATTTTGACAAATTTACTAAAATATTTTTAATAACATGTCTCAATTAGTGCATTTTATTATAATTTTGTACATGTAATTATGTTATGTTATACACCTAATGTATTACATAAGTAAATATGTATAGTTAATTATGTTATGTTATATACTTACTCTAATACATAAGTATATGTATACAATGTATATAAGTATCTATTTAGTTTAATATATATATTATAACATGTAGTTATGTATATACCTGTATCTAATTTTTTGATCTATCACTTTGATTAAGTAGTGTATAAAGTAAAATATATAAAGAAAAATAATTCAAATACTGTTATTATTGTTAATATCACTAAAAAAATGGTGAAATTTATAATGTAGAGATCAGTTTGTAATGTTCTTCATCCCCTACATGTTAATATATATTATACTATATAGCTATGTATATACATATGTCTAATTTTTTTATCTATCTATTTGGTTAAGTGGTGTATAAAGTAAAATATATAAAGAAAAATAATTCAAATACTATTATTATTGTTGAGATCAATAAAAAAATAGTAATAATTATAATGTAGAGATTAGTTTGTAATATATATAGTTAATTCTATTATATTGTATACTTACTCTAATATATAAGTATATGTATATGCTTATGTAGTATACAATATATATAAGTATCTCTCTGGTTTAATATATATATATATATATATATATATATTATAACATGTATGTATGTATATATATATGTCTACTTTTTTATATATCACTTTGATTAAGTGATGTATAAAGTAAAATATATAAAGAAAAATAATTCAAATATTGTTATTATTGTTTAAGTCACTAAAAAATTGATGAATATATAAGTATATGGATATGCTTATATAGTATACAATATATATAAATATCTCTTTGATTTAATATATATATTATAACATGTATGCATATATAAAGAAAAATAATTTAAATACTATTATTATTATTGAGATTACTAAAAAAAAATAAAAATTATAATATAGAGATTGATTTATAAATATTATTCTTATCAATTTATAAGAAATTAACAAAATTTAATTTTTTCGTCACAAATTGTGACGAAATAACTAAAAATTTTTTAAAAAATTTAAAATTTCTTAAAAATTTTCACTCCCTCCTTTTTTATTTTTCCCTCCTTCTTCCTCACACTCTTCTTCTTCTACTACTACTACCCATTACCCCCGCAGCCCCTTCCCCCACTCCTATAGCTCCCGCCGGTCCCCCCCCCCCCCGATCTCCCCCCCGTCCGACTTCCGCCGCCCCCATCCCCGTCCCCTTCTCCCTTTCCCCTGAAACCCCCCACCCCCACAGCCCCTTCCCCCACCCCTGTAGCTCCCGCCGGCCCTCCCCCCCCCCCCCGATCTCCCCCGTCCGACTCCCGCCGCCCCCTCCCCGTCCCCTTCTCCCTTCTCCCCCACAACCCCCACCCCCGCAGCCCCTTCCCCCACCCCCGTAGCTCCCGCCGGTCCCCCCCACCCCCGATCTCCCCCGTTCGACTCCCGCCGCCCCCTCCCCTTCTCCCTTCTCCCCGCAACCCCCACCCCCGCAGTCCCTTCCCCACCCCCGTAGCTCCCGCCGGTCCCCCCACCCCCCCGATCTCCCCCCGTTCGACTCCCGCCGCCCCCTCCCCTTCTCCCCCGCAACCCCCCACCCCCGCAGCCCCTTCCCTCACCCCCGTAGCTCCCGCCGGTCCCCCCCACACCCCCCGATCTCCCCCGTTCTACTCCCGCCGCCCCCTCCCCATCCCCTTCTCCCCCGCAACCCCCACCCCCGCAGCCCCCTCGCGATCCCCCGCACGACCACCCCCTTCACCTGTCTCCCCGCAACCACCCCCTCCCCTTCCCTCCCAGTGTCGTCTCCCCGTAACCCCCCACCCTCGCAGCCCCTTCGCCCGCCCCCCTATAGCTCCCGCCGGTCCCCAAGACGAAGTTTTGTTGGAAGACTTTTGATTTTGTTCATTTGCTGTTCTTGGTAAGTACAAATATTGAATTTGCAGTATTTTTTTAGGTTTATATTCTAAAAACATTAAAGAGTGATTTTTAATAGAATTTGTAAAGAGTGATTTTTTACTTGCATAATGTGGAGTGGGAAATAACAATTTTGACAGTAATGATGATTATCCATTTTTGGACTGTCATGATTAAAGATCATAACTGGAAGTTAGAAGGGAAAAGAGAAGTAAGGAAGAGGAAAAATTGCTACATAATGATATAAGGGATAGCTTCACAGTTGCGATTTGTTATTCCATGCTGCCTTCACGTGTTACCCTCAAGTTGGGATACTCCATTATTTTTCATTTTTTTCCTTGTGGGTTTGGTTTGGGAGGTGGTGGGGTGGGGGTGGGGTTTGGTGTTGGTAGGGTTGTGGTTGCATGGCTTCCTATTACCTAAAAGTGGATGAATATCTAAATTGAAGGTCTGTAATTCTTAAGTAGCTCGGCTTTAATGTGTACTTAGCATTTGGTGTGATTTGCAAGGCTAGTCTACTAATAGAGTTTTGGTTTTCATTGTCTATCCAATTGTCTTCAAAGCCATTAGATATTTCCTCATTTTGTGCAATATAAACACCACATTTTTGCTTGTCTCGTGGATACTGGCACCTTCTACGTGGTAGGATGTTTGCAAATTTGTAAGTATACTTAACTTTAAGCATTCTTCTATCTAAAATCTTCTGATGGTATGAACTAAAATCTTTATCATCATACTACAAATCTGAACTGTTGTCATTATTTTTTTCATTTTACCTAAATTTGTTTAATGGTTTTCCTCGAAGGAAGGCTTTGAACTGATGAGAAAAGGGAAAACGCTGGACGCAAAAGGATTCAAAAAGTTAATCCTTTGAGTTGCAATTTTGTTTGGATGCATTATGGAGCCGAGATAATATGATTAGAATATAAACCTAAAAGATGTACTTCTCAATGACCTTCTCAAAGACTTTTGTTTTGGCTAATCACCTATTCACTAATGATAGCTTTGTGGTACATTTCTCATTCTTTTCTTTTCTTTTACTCATTGTATAACATGAATACAAGTGAAACAAATTCTGCATGCTTGAACATGTGGTTGCTGCTTGTTGATGCTGGAGCCACTAAATTTGTTCTGTTTTGTTGTATTTTTTGCATTTCTGTTATCATCTTTTTTTCTCTTTTTTTAACTTATAAGAATGGATCCCCGTGAGTGATGGGTTATCATTCCTCGTGAGTGATGGGTGATCATTCCCCATGGGTAATGGGTGATTACCCTTTTATTGTTGTGACAGTTAATGTTTTTTTTTTCAAATGTTGTTGATTTTGTGGTGGCTTTGTGCCTAGAAACGTCCAGTATACAGGGGAAACTATGCCGATTTTTTTTTTTTTTGGCATCTTGATACTCCAAATAAGTTGATTACCCTCTGCCATCGCCGTGTCCATCCCTCCAAGTTAACTGTGTTTGTTGTTCTTCTTACCATACTGAGTTTTGGTTCTAGACTGGCTCATATGCAGTTTATGTTGAGTATAGGTTGGTAAGGGTTATTGAATATTGTTCTGGCTCTCTTCTTTTCTTCTAAACTATTACTTGAGATTTTTGTCGGAGGCTTGTTGGCATCCATATGAGTTTTGTTTCTCACAAGGTGATATTTTGTATAATTTCTCAAAGGATATTTTTCTCCCTTGTAATTGGATGGATAAAGGAAAAAAGAAGCTATTAGTTTTCTTCTTATTAGCTAAGTTATTGTTCAATGAAGTGCAAGACAAAGATCATTTTTATATGTATTTATGGCTTTTTGTTGAGTTGAATTATTTGAAGATGCATAGTTTTGGCAGTTGTTGGTGTAATTGGAATTGTTTGATGCTTCATGGTTAGTTTGTTTTTCCTATAGGCTGGAAACAAGGATTTTAATGTACAATATATCTTCTATCTAAGTATGCTTAAGGACAAAGATAATGAGCATTTTCTCTCTTTCTTTGCCTCCTCCTTCTTCATCTTTTGTGTTACTATTTTAGGCTAATTTTTGGTGGCTGAAATTTACACATGAGCATGCAAAAATACTGATAAGAATGACTATAACTACAAATATATCTTTTGGTGGAGTTTAAAGGAGAATGCACAAAGTACTAAGAGCAGTCCTACTATTAATTTCATCCAAAACCATGCAAAAGCTTTATCAGTCTTATATTAGGCACTTGAAAGTTTGTTTTCATCTTTTCCGTGCTTACCTTCATTCATTTGCAAAATACTATATCAGAATCTGCAAAATAGAACACTTACCCTTGGGAAGAACCTTAGTTAGGGTTCCGATACACCAAGGTTAATCAATAAAGACCTAAAAGCAAACTCCAAGTCAGCTTCTTCCACATTTGAACTATATGAATTGTTCAGATTAACCTTAAAGACAAATATCTCAAAGACTATTGAAAATTTATATTGTTCAGATTGACTGCTGCTACTACTCTTTGATTAATTAGACTGCGAAAAATTTATGTCAGTGTAATTTGCATGCATTAGATAACTTCATTTTGTCTATTTCAAAGAAATACGTGAGACCAGTTTAACTTGTATATAACTTGTCCATTCTCCTGTTCTCAGATATTGGTTTGATGGTGATTGTATGCCGAGTTCATTCCTCGCAATCCTAACAGAGGCTAGACTTTATCCTTTTTTCTTATGTGTACTTTTGACATGAGTGGCATCACCTAACATATGTAGGTTTTGAACTGGAGGTTTATGTTTTAAAATAAAATGGTTTCCTTAATTAATTAAGTAAATGATTTTAACCCCTGTTATAGAGTAAAAGTAGAATTTTGTGTTGAATGTTGGAAAATGAATTTACTCATAGAAATGGCTGTAATTGTTGCAATTTTTCTTATGTGATCCCCTCACAATTTATATAGTTAATGGTGAGAGATTCCTTAAATCTATTACATCATTATTATCTCATGTCAAATTTTAAATTTTTTTATTACATAATTTCAATCCTTATTATTATTTGTTTTACATTTCAAAATCTTTTAATATTTTTTATTTTAAATTTCATCACATACAAGATGTACGTGATTTCATGAGGCAACAGCAGTCTACATTTGGTGGTTGGATGGCAACTATGTCGGACAAGATGGGTATTCTTGCACCATCTATGCCATCCATAGAGGAGATAGAAGTGCGCATTGCGGCTGCTAATGCTGAAGATGAAGATCCAAATGCTGACGATGGATTTGATCCAGCTGATGAGCACCCAGGCCCACGTAGGGGCTCTCGTTCCCCTCCTCCACCCCCTTCTGCAGCTGCTCCTTCATTACTTACATAGACTTGTTATATTTATTTTTATACTCTTTATACACTATTACTAATTTTTGTGAATTATTTTACTTTTTTAGATACTTATTATGTATTTTATATTATATTATATTTTAATATTTTAATTATATTTATTTGGGCTTATTTTTAATTTTTTATAGTATTTTTTTGGATTATGAACATAGTTTTGGCATTTATTTATATAGTGTTTCAAGGTTGATTTACAGGGAATTAATAATTTAAAATAAATATAATAAAAAAATAAAAAATTATTGCAAAATTCTTGCAAAACCGTCGCAATTTGCGAGGGTTTTGCGAGGGTCGGGTTTGCTTGGGCCCTCGCAAAACCGTCGCAATTTGCGAGGGCCACTACTTGGGTTTGCTTGGGCCCTCGCAAAACCCTTGCAATTTGCGATGGTTTTGCGAGGGTCATGACTTGGGGGTTAATTCTCCCCTCGTAAAACCGTCGCAATTTGCAAGGGTTTTGTGAGGGTCCAAACTGTAGCCCTCGCAAAACCCTTGCAAATTTGCGACGGTTTTGCGAGGGCACAAAGTCGACCCTCGCAAAACCGTCGCAGTTTGCGAGGATTTTGCGAGGGTCAATGTTTGTCGTCGCAAAACCATCGCAAATTTGCTCATTTGGTGAAGTTTGACCAAAAAATATTCGTCGCAAAATCCTCGCAAAACCGTCACAAATAGCAACGAATTTTTTTTGCCCTCGCAAAACCGTCGCAATTTGCGATGGTTTCCCATGGCCGTCGCAAACTGCGACGTCATTTTTTGCGACGGCTAAAACCGTCGCAAAAACGGTCACCGACGGTTTTGCGAGGGTTTTTGGCCGTCGCAAATAGCGATTTTTCCTGTTGTGATTCAAATTCATAAATGCATAAATAATGAAATTAGAAGAAAAAGGTGATATTTTCTCTACTGCTTTAGACTATTTAGTCTATTTTTGTAATTTATTTCTTTCGTATGAATATATTATCTTAGTTAGTAAAAAAAAAAAAAATGGTTCAATTTGGTTGAACCGATCGGTTCAACGGTTGTACCGGTTGGTCCTAATTGGTTCACACAAAATAGGACAATTTTTTAAAATCCAAGTTTGAAGGAGAGGATCAGATCGGTTTGGAGATCGGTTCACGGTCTGACCGGCCGATCCGATCCTATCTGGTCCAAAAAAACAGTGGAAATCAAATCTTTAAGAAATCCTATGGATTTTCCTGTTTTATTTAAATTGACTGATAGAGAATTTGTTGTGTGGCTGGTGCCCTAAAGCGATCTTTAGACGGAAGAGCAATATTTGATGTCCCCATCTATAGAAGAAATATCAATGACAAGGTGGTATATGCCATTGGAGGTCTAGGGCTTATTAGGTTCATAAATCTAATCCAAAAATTAAACATTGGAATGGAACCGAAATATAAACTTTTAGAGTTCATAAAATTTAAACAGTGAAGCGTTTACTTGAACTTAATGAAGCTGAAACAGTTTTGCATTCATAATTTTCAATTTCATTTCAAAAGTACAGCTCCATTTGCATACGTCCAAAAATAGAAAATAAAAAGGAAAGAAAGTTTTTGGATTTCATAATTTTTTTTAGATCTTCATATATATATATATATATATATATATATATATATTTCAAATTTTCATAAATAACACACTTACCGTGCTGCCTATTAGACATTGTTTGTGAGAGTGCTTGCAGTCCCACAAAACTTCACCTTTGCCATCAAGAACACTACCTTGAATGGAAACTCCGTCAACCCTATGAATCTGAATCCAACTTGCAACTCTTCCCAAAATGTTATAATCAGATGGAGCAACGAGGGTGCCTAAGATTTGAACTATTATAGCATTATTTTTGCATGGTCCGCCAAACCGTGTTAAATGAAGAAGGAAGGTTCCTGAAGGTACATATACCCCTGCTGGTTGGGAAGAGGTACAAGCTTTCGACCATGCAGCATGAAATGCAGAGATGATGGTTCAGTGTTGCCTTTAGGATCTGCTACGAAGTCAACAACATTATATGAAACAAATGATTTAGAAATCTTGAAGAGAATGAAAAAGAATTGAGAGCCAAAAAAATTTGAAACAAGTAATGAATGCCATTTCCCCCTTCGAAAATGCTACATAACTTCTCTTGTATCGTTCGTGAGAGAGTGAAGGGATTTATATATATAGCATTTCGATGCCCCTTTGTGGACCTAATTGCTGTCTGGTGGGATATAATGACTTGCACTAATCCTGCAATTTATGTTGGGGGGGGGGGGGCGGGGGAGCAGTTGGGTGAAACCATACACTAAAGGAAAAATTGGATTTTGCGACGGCTACATGACCATTACTATTACCGACGACCTTGCGACGGCAATGAAAACCGTCACTAATTGCGACAGATATGCGATGGCTATTGCAAAACTCTCGCTAATTGCGACAGATTTGCGATGGCTATCGCAAAACCCTCACTAATTGCAATGGCTCAAAAAAACCGTCGTAAAATCCTCGCAAATTAGCGACGGTTTTGCGACGGCTAAATAATTAATTTAAAAAAATTTAATAAAATAGTCGCAAAACCCTCACAAATTAGCGACGGTTTTGCGACGCCTCACAAAACCCTCGCAAATGGCGACGGTTTGATTATAAATTTTATTTTTTAAAAATTTTTAAAAGAACCCTCGCAAATTTGCAACGGTTTTGTGATGGCTTAATAGTAATTTTTTTAAAAAAAAAAATTTAATAAAATCATTGCAAAACCCTTGCTAATTAGCGACGGTTTTGCGACGCCTCGAAAAACCCTCGCAAATTGCGACGGTCTGATAATAAATTTAATTTTTTAAAATTTTTTAAAAGAAACCTTGTAAAACCCTTGCAAATTTGCTATGGATTAATAATAATTTTTTTAAAATTTTTTTTAATAAAATCGTTGCAAAACCCTCACAAATTAGTGACGGTTTTGCGATGCCTCGCAAAAACCTCGCAAATTGTAACGGATTTGCGACGGTCCGATAATAAATTTTATTTTAAAAAAATTTTTAAAAGAACCGTCGCAAATTTAATAAGCCGTCGCAAAACCCTTGATAATTAGCGACGGTTTTGTGACACCTCAAAAAACCCCCGCAAATTGTGACGAATTTGTGACGGTCTAATAATAAATTTAATTTTAAAAAAATTTTTAAAATAACCATCGCAAAACCCTCGTAAATTTGTGATGGTTTTGCGACGGCTTAATAATAATTTTTTATAAAAAAATTTATTAAAATCGTCGCAAAACCCTCGCTAATTAACGATGGTTTTGCGACGCCTCGAAAATCCTCTATAATTGTGACGAATTTGTAATGGCCTGATAATAAATATAATTTTTTAAAAAAATTGAAAAGAAATGTCGAATATCCCTGCAAATTAGCGACGGTTTTGGAACGGCCGAATAATAAATTTTTTAAAATAAAATTTAATAAAATCATCGCAAAACCCTCGCTAATTAGAAACACATTGAAAACCCTTGCTAATTGCGACGGATTTGTGATGGCTCGATAATAAATTTAATTTTTTTAAAAATTTTTAAAAGAACCATCGCAAAACCATCGCTAATTAGCGACGGTTTTGTGATGGCTTAATAATAAAATTTTTAAAAAAATATTTTAATAAAATTGTGGCAAAACCCTTGCTAATTAGCCACGGTTTTGCGACGCCTCACAAAATAATAAATTTATTTTTTAAAAATTTTTAAAAAAATCCTCACAAATTAGCGACAACTTGTAAAATTCGTTGCAAAATTCTCCCTAATTGCATCGGATTTGCAAGGGATTAGGGTTTTGCGACGGCTTTTATCCATCACTAATATAAAAAATCTTTAAAAAATGTTAAAGTTTAATTTTATATATACATACATACATATGTGTGTGTGTGTGTGTGTGTGTTTGTGTGTTAAAATAGTAGAATGTGCGAAAAGACAATATTAAGTTGAAATATTTATATATATATAATAGAAATATAATATTATTATGTGTATATACATATAAATGTGTATATATTGTTAAGTATATATATATGTATGTATATTAATATATATAGACACACACATACTAATATAAATAAAATATATTAATTTGTATTAACATGTATATATATGTATATATGTATATATGTGAATGTGTATGTATGCATGTATATATGTGTGTGTGTGTGTGTGTGTGTATATATATATATATATATATATATATATATAAATGTGTATGTATGTATGTATATATATATATGTGTGTGTGTGTGCATATTTATATATTAATAATCTAAAAAACAATCGTATATTACATATATATTACATATACATACGATTCTTTTTAGATTATTAATATATATTAGTATATATATTAATATAACATATATATATATTTATATATATTAGATGATTCTTTTTAGATACATAATATGTACATATAATATACATACACACACATATATATATATATATGGAGATTAGTATATATACATACATACATATATATTTATATATTTATATGTACATATATATGTACGTATATGTATTTATACATATATATATGTACGTATATATATATATATATAAATACGTACATATATATATTTATTTATAAATATACATATATATATATTTATTTATATATATATATATATACACATTTATGTTAGTACACACATACTAACATAAATATATATATATATAAATATATATATATATATATATACTGTTAATATTAATATATATATATATATTAATACATACATACATATATATATGCATATATATAAATACATATATATATATTAATTAATACATACATACATACATATATAAGTGTATATAGATATGTGTATATATATATGCACACACCACACACACACACACATATATATATATACATCCATACATGCACATTCACATATATGCATATATATACATAAAAAATTAAATTTATTATTTGACCGTCTCAAATCCATCACAATTAGCGAGGGTTTTTGAGGCGTTGCAAAACCGTCGCTAATTAGCAAGGATTTTGCGACGATTTTATTAGTTTTTTTTATAAAAAAATTATTATTAAGCTGTCGCAAAATCGTCGCAAATTTGCGAGGGTTTTGCAACGATTCTTTTAAAAATTTTGAAAAAATTAAATTTATTATCGGACCGTCGCAATTTGCGAGGGATTTTTGAGGCATCACAAAACCGTCGCAATTAGCGAGGGTTTTGCGACGAATTTTTTAATTTTTTTAAAAAAATTATTATTAAGCCGTCGCAAAACCATCGCAAATTTGCGAGGGTTTTGTGATGGTTCTTTTAAAATTTTTAAAAAAATTAAATTTATTATCGGACCGATGCAAATCCGTCACAATTTGCGAGGGTTTTTCGATGCGTCGCAAAACCCTCACTAATTTTATTAGCAAGGGTTTTGCGACAATTTTATTAAATTTTTTTTATAAAAAAATTTCTTATTAAGCCGTCGCAAAATCGTAACAAATTTATATGCATATATATATATATACATATATATATATATATATAAATGTATGCATATATAATGTATATACATATATATATATATACATTATATACGCATACATTTATATATATGTATATACATGCATACATATATATATATATTTATATGTACGTATAAATATGTATGTATATATATATGTGTATGCATATATATATGTATATAAATATATATTTGTACTAGATATGTATGTACATATGTATATGTATCTATGTTGATATATATGTATATATATGTTTATATATACGTGTGTGTATATATATATATATGTATGTATGTATATATGTATACATACATACATATATATGTGTGTATATATATATGTGTATGTATATATAAGTTTATGTATATGTATGTTTGTATTAATTAATATATATATATATATATATATGTGTGTGTGTGTGTGTGTGTGTGTGTGTGTATTAATAGATAACATGTTGATATATATTCTAATATATATACACACACACATACGTATATATATATATATATATAGATTAATATATATACGTATATATATATATTTATATTAATATGTGTATGTCTACATGTATTAATACATCTATATACATATATATATATTATATGTACATGTTATGTATCTAAAAAGAATCGTATAATATATATATATATATTACATATATATTTATATATATATATATATACTAATATATATAATATATATCTATATATATAAGTACATATTATGTGTCTAAAAAAATATCATATTATAAATATAGTATATAATTAAGATAAGGGAAAAATAAGTACAAGAATTCACATAGTTTAGTGGTGGAGCACATGCTCTCCTACAACAAAGATGTGGGTTCGAGCCCCGCGTCTAACAACAATTTCAACAATTTTTAGCGACGGAAATTGCAACGGCCTATTGGATCAGTTTCGAGTTATGGCCGAGTCGGAATTGGTCCCGGTCGGGCCGGATCGGTTCCGGGTCGGGGCGAGAAGGCTGCTCAATCGGGTCGGAGCCGATTTAATAATTAAAAATTTGACGACCGTTGCAAATCCGTTACTAAAGTGCCATCGCAAAATCATTGCAAATTTAATAAATAATTCTTAAAAAATAAAAATTTAATAATTATGCATGAACTATGAAAGGGGGCGTGGGGGGTGCATTGTGGACCAAGTTAAATAAAGAGGGGGGGGGGGTGCATTGTGGACCAAGTCTAATAAACTTTTCTGATTGGAAAGATGGCAAAATATTCAAATGATAGTGTTACTTTTTGACTTTTTATCTTACAACCAGATGATTCTAATTCTAATGGATGTTCTCTGTTTTAAACTTCATAATCACTAATATAGTTGAGATTTTCATGGTGTGTATTCCAAAATTCTTATCCATTGTTTATTTTGATATTTCTGCATTCGTTTATGTTTTAGCGTTGCTACGAAAAAGAATTGAAGAAAGAGATGGCATCACTTGCTAGCCAGACAGTTGAAGGGGAGTAGCCTCCACCAATAAATAAGGCTGATATTTGGTTGAGTTGTAGGCCATCCTAAGAAAGGGAATGCAGTTTATGGCATGGGATCCCTAAGCTCCAGTTTTCTACAGAAATCTACTTCACATATGTCATCGTCTTCTTCATCCATTTCATTGGCGCATCCTTCGCATTTTGTGGAGACAACTGACATTCAAAATACTATAAATGAGTTGGTGCAAAAGGCTGTTGACACACAGATTCAAGAAGTGTTGAAGATAAATGAGCGATTGATAGCGGAGGTTTCTTTGCTAACACAAAGGTTAAAGACCTGCGTGGATCAAATCAACCAGAAAATTAACATTCCTTCACTATTGTTAAACCATGGACCTATAGTTCATCTCACTTTCATATTATGATAACCTTTTATGTTTAATTAAAGATGATGTTTGGTTAGGATTTGTGGTATTTTGTGAGGGAATTATATTTGCTTTGAATTTGTGGAAGGATGATGTTTATGGTTGTGGAAGGATGATGTTTGTGTTAGATTTGGTGATGTTTATGTTGGGTTTGTAGATGTGCTTTGGTTTTATTATTTTATGAATTTGTCAAATGTAGGTGTTTGGTTATACGTTCAGATGAACCAAAATTCTACCAAATTAAAGAAAAATTACCAACTAAAAAATCAGTTGGTAATTGAATAGAATTCGGTTGGTATTTCAATTGGTAATTGAAAATAATTCGGTTGGTAATATATTAAATAACAGTTAGTAATTGTCAAACCAACTATCTACCAATAAACAACTTAGTTGGTAATTTACCAACAAAAAATTACTAACAGTTTTTAAATTACAAAAACAGTTAGAAAATTACCAATTGAATATTTGGTTGGTAAAGAAAGAAAACTACCAACGAAAAAAAAGAATTTGCAACTGAACAACTCAGTTAGTAATTTACCAACAAAAAATTACCAACAGATTTTAAATAACTAAAATAGTTGAAAAATTACCAAATAAATGTTCAGTTGGTAAATAAATAAAACTACCAACTAAAAAAAATAATTAGCAACCAAAAATCAGTTGGTAATTACCTATACATATATTGGTTGGTAGCAACATGTCTCAATTGGTAAATTAGTAAATTACAATCTTATATTCAATACAAATTTACAAACTAAAAATTATAAATTTACAAACTACATTTTCGGTTGATAATTACCAACTGTAACAATTAGTTGGTAACAAAAATGTTTGTTGGTAATTACCAACCGAAATAGTCAACTCAGATGCCAAACTTAATGCCAAATTTCCAACCGAAGATTTTACATTACCAACCGAAATAGTCAACTCAAATGCAAAACTTAATGCCAAATTTTCAACCGACGATTTTTTTAGTACCAACCGAAATGCAGTTAGTAATTACCAATTGACTCCAAAAAATTTCAATTGGAAAATTTACAAGCTAAGGTTTTTGCATGAGACACCATTTGGTTGGTAATCGGTTGGTTAATCATGATTACCAACCAAATTTAGCTAATTACCAATCGATTTTGTCAATTGATAAATCACTTTTTTCTAGTAGTGTAACTCTAACTTGAAAAGAAAAAGGAAACATAAAATCTTATTGGAATTAAGGTCTCCTAATTCGGATTGGGTTTTGATTTTTCCTTAGGCGAGATTAAAAGGAAATGAACAGAGCGGCCGCGGGTTAAGGTTTTTCGTGTTTTGCTTCATGGAGAGAAAAATAGCCTCTTCCGTTCTCCCTACCACGATCCGTAGTATTTTGACTGAACGGGACCAGTGAACTAAGGAGATTTTTGAGGTGATCACAGTTGGTGTACGTCGACAGCGATCTGAGATCGTCTTATCCTACAAGGAGAGTCGCTGTACCCATCGTACTGAAGTGGGGCAAATAACTTTTTGAAGGCAAACCAGTATTAAATTGGTGATTCGATCAGCGTTACTGAACGTCGCATCGTAACTTGTCCAGAGGAGAGTCGGCGCCGGGTACATCTACTGGAGTCGGCACCGAGTACGTTCTGGTAGAACTGCAAGTAAGTCACTTAGGTCTATTACTGACTTATTTGTGAAGTTTGAATTCTATTTAGTTACTTTATGTTTGGACTGTTTGGCCTTGCCGGCATTATTGATATTTGATAATTGTATTTGTTAGAGCCCTGATCGGGTATAGGCAGTGCTTGTTCAATTCAGTTGAGTTGCTTGTCTTGTTGGGAAATACGCCCTCTTAGACTAGGTTTCTGATGTAAACATCGAATATTTTTTAATAAAAGAATTTTTCTTCGGGAATTGTTTGTGAAATTACATTTTATTTATGCATAATTATGTTTGGAAAGACCCATTGTATTTAAATAAGTGATCCATGTGAATGGTGGTCTTTTACAGTAAGGTATAGATCACGGGTTACTTAACACATAAACGTTTGTTTTTAACCGATTGATAAGAATAGGAATCTTATCATGTCTAGGTTATTATGTTATGAATTCCAAATGGAGAATGGCTTACCTTTAGCCAGTGAGTAGTCCACTCACTTCATGACATAAACATATTTCAAATACATAGAACAGGACCTGTAGTAATGGTTTCTTAAAGTACTATATGGTAGAAATCTAGACTACTACTGCCACAGCGTGGACTAGTACTCTATGACTTGAGTATGAGTTTGTGGCCTGACGAAGCTGGAAACATGTACTTTGATATGTTTTAGTTGAGGTTCTATCGTAGGACTAATACATTTGCATGTTGGGTAGATGTGATTGGTTAGTTAAGACAGACTTGTACAAGATAGTTTCTATATTATATCGCCCCTTGTGGTTGTCTGAATGATCTAAATAACTAGGGCCCTGGGAAATATGACTTGGATGTTTGCTTTAGGGTAGTTTTTTTGGAAAGCGGAAATAATTCAGGAAGTCATAGATTATTGGACTAGAAGCCTAAGGATGATAGATGTCATTTAGAGAGGTGTTAGTACATTTCTTCCTCTCTAATGCACAGCGATGTATAGAGGAGTATTTTAGTCATTTTACCTGTAGGTCGAAGACTTTGCTAACGCAACATTGTCCTTGGGGTCAATATTTCCTTATGGTGATATTAGAAAATATTTCAAATACAAAAATACAGCTATTTATATGGTAAGAATATTTTGGTTATTTTAGTAGCCAAGGCGGTGCGTCTTTTGGTCCTTAGTATAGACCGCTAGTCCTAATTAAATACAGGCTAAGGAATTGGTCTTAAATTAAATTAAATAGAATTTATTTTATTTAAATAGTCTAATTTAATTATTGTGCTAAAATAAAATAAAGGTCCACAGAGAGAGAATTAATTAAATTAGTTTAGTGGGTTAATTAATTATTTTGGACTTTAGCCTAGTTTGAATAATTAAAGATTGACTTGGGACTAAATTAATATAATCTTGTTAATTGGACTAATTTATTTGGGCCAGAAAATTAATTATTTATTGGGCTATTTATTTGGTTCTAATTAGAATAATTATTTTGGTTCAAGAGGCTAAACTAAGAGTCCAATGGGCCAAATTAAAAATCATATTTTAACCTAAGGTTTTATTTAGGTTAAACAGGAGAATAGACGTACGTTGTTTTCTTCTTCTTCTCTAAAAAAGAAAAATAGACAACCTCTTTTCTCTCTGAAAAAAATTCCTTAGTCCTCTGAGTTTTTACCAAACGTGGGTTAGGCAGGCCATGTATTGGAAGATTGAGAGGAAAGTTGGCATTGACATACATGCACAGGCTTGTAGGAGGCTTGTAGGAATCGCACCAGAGGTTTGCACCAGCACACCTACCCCAGTTTTGCATATTCTAGTCCAACCAATTTTGAGAACAAGAAGAGGTAATAAAAAAAATTATTTTTTTTCTCTTCACACAGAGAGCTGCGTTTTTTTTTTTTGTTATTCGGCTGCTTTTCTGTGGGTTTTCATTTGCAATTTCATCTTCATGTATGTGCTCGTAGTTACCCTGTATCTAACAGTCTTCAAGAAGTTATATTCTGCAATTATCTATTTGTGTGCAATGGCTAGTTCATTAGGTACAGCTTCTGCTGCATTTAAGCCTTTGGTTGACTTCAATGGTCTGCTGGACAAATTTAGTCCAGGGCAGAATTTCAAGCCTTGGTAATAATGCATGAAAATTTGGTTAACCATGAGGGGCTTATTGTCAACGTTGTAGGTAGACCGGCCTATACCAACTGATAGGCATCCTAGAGTAGCTGAGATTGTTGTATGGTTTTGTAATGACTCAAAAAAGGAACTAACCATCTCAATAGGAACATCTTGGTGCTTACACTATGCCATTGTTATTCTACGATCAAGGTAATTGGTCTTTCATGTCCCTAATGCCACAATTTTAATGAAGATTTACTAAAAGGATAATATTCGCATTTAAGTAGTAATTGCTCTTGCAGGAGGACTGCTTTGGCAATATCGCTAACTTTCAAAGACTTCTAACTCTAATAGCTAAACTACATAAATTGTTAATATTTTATTATGTCATTAACATCATCATTATTATTATTCAACAAGAAATATCTCGATGTGGAGGGGGAGGTTGGACATTGATGTGTGCATTGTGTGCATGTCCTTGTGTGTAGAAAATAGACTCAATGACCCACAAAAATTAATCAAGTTTAATTATAAAATATCAAGATCACTCAAACAAAACACATATTTGGGCAAGTATATGCATCATGCAACAAAGAGTTTTAATGACAAGTATCATTTCCCTCGGATAAGGTGGCAAGTATTTCTATTTATACTATTGTCTCATTGTTTGGTCAACCTTTTATCCAGATAAAATGGGCTAACCATCAATGGAATTAGCTAATCCTATCACAATAGAATTCGCCTAAGGTCACCAAGCTAAATAAAGAAAGGAAGAGACAAGTGATGAAAGAAAATGGAATCCTCCAAATCAAGTTAAACTTTAACCACCTATATTAGCCAATTAATAACTTGAATTAGGCCCCAATGGATAATCCCATAAAAGACCCATTCTCTCTCGAGTTAGGAGCCCCCAATCTATATATTAATTTGGCAGGTCTCTCTACCTCACTAATCAATCTTAAGAGGCATTATGACCCATTATCTATGTAATTTGGGAGAAATAAAGCACCTATCTCTAGGGGACCTTACAACAATTCAATTCCCTACTTCTCACCCTCAAACCCCTATCTCAAGGTGATTCAAGAGTAACCCATTAAGTAAATCTACCAATCGAGACTTTAAATCCTTACCCCATCTCTCAAAATCATTAGGACAAGAAAACCTAGCAAATAGAAATACACAATACACAATAAGTGATTGAATACCCAAAATAATTTGTAAATAACTCAAATAGATGTCAAAATGTAATAAGATAAAGGTTCAACCTTTTTAAATGATTCATTAATCCACAAAAGTACAATAAAAATCAACAAGAAAATATAAGAGAAAAGTAAATAAACTTATAGATAAGTCGATCCTTTCTTCCTCTTGCAATTTCCTCTTGAAGATGCTCTTCTCTCCTCCAAAGGAGACTTGAATCTCTCCTTGAGCTCCTCCTTGGTGTTCTAGGGCTTGAAAGTGGCTCTCCCCCTTGTTGGTCCATCCTTTAACAAGATAGCATAATGGTCTATTTATATTGGCCTTTGAAAACCCTTGAAATCTGTTGTGCATTGTCATGTTCCAAATCAAATTGGTGTCTATTGTAAAGCTAGACCGGTGTATGTTGTGCATTTTTTCTTGAAGATCTTAAATGTCACTCCAATCTGGTGTCTATCCATCATTCAAACCGGTGCCTACTGATTGTTTTGTTCTAACTCCTTAACTCTCTAGAAATAACCAGTACCTCTTCAGTTCTCCAACCGTTGCCTATTGAATTATCTAACCGGTGCCTGTATGTCCTCTAAACTAGCACTTGTTATTTCTAGAATATTTCTCTGAACTTTTTGTTCCAAACCGGCACCATTTACCCTTGTACCTGGCACGGTTTAATACTTATTGTTTTGTTTTTACACTGTTTCTTTAGTCATCTCTCATTTATGCGGTCTACACATAATAATGTAAAAATAAAGGACATGAGTTATCCTTTGATCATAAATTTAGCATAACTTGGTACAAAGTGACCATGTAAGATTTTTGGCAACAATAATTCTTATGAGAAAGATATTATTTTTTTCTTTTGAGATGAAAATTCAATTCAAGGTCACTTAACTAAGCCAAACTCGTATAAATGCAAGTATTTGAATAGATAAAACCAAGAATCTCAAAGTTTGATTAAACAAGTCTATGCCTATTCAACATGCTTCACCTCATTTCCTAAGTCTGAAATATGACTTAAGTGATTTATATAAGTAAAGAATAGTAGGTGTATTTAAGTTCTATGATTGTCCAACACTATTGCAAACTAACTAGTAAAAAGATGAATAGTCAAATTGCTTACTTTTGTAGGGAACGTAAATGCTTAGTAAATACTTAAATAATGATTTTTCACCTTTTACATTATGATCATTAAACACTTATTTTGTTTTCCAGGTAAGGTAATGCAAATGCCAAGTAAATATATAAGTAATGATTTTCAACTTTTGTATTACCTTACTCTACTATTTCATTTTCGTACCCCAATCCGAATTTACTAAAACTCAGACTTTGGACTAGCTAGAAGATTGTAGAATACAAATAGACCAAAAATTCCCAACTTATACTTCATTACAAATTTCTTATCCGTCCCCAAAAAATCAAATTGTCATAAAATCTACTAAAACCTAAACATGGTTAAGCCAAATTCTCAAGACTTAATCTGTATCACATCAAATATACATGTTTACCTAAGAATATCCCAATCAAAACAACCTTATGCCAATTTTCATGGCAAAAGAAAAAGAATAGCAATTTCATACAATTCAAAGTATGGAAAAAATTTGAAAACAAATTGCTTATTTTTCATCAATTTTTAATCAAGAGAAGCAAATTTTAACCCAAAAAAATTGCTCAAGGACTGCCAATCAATTTCAAGAAATTCAATACATTCTTTTGCAAGAGATAAAGCTTAATTCTCTCCCCCACACTTAAACTGGACAATGTCTTCATTGGCCACATATGCATTCAATAACCATATCCAATAAAAATTCAAAAAGAGATAAGAGAAAGAGGAAAAACAATACTTCCCTAGTGCTTTGAGGTGCAATTTCTACAAGTTGTTTGATAAGAGGAGGTATAGCATTATTCTATATGTTTCCCAAAAGCTCCTTCCATAATCACAAAAAAATGTCTACATTAGCTAGATAATCAAAAGGAGTTGGAAGGAAAAAGTACCAAAAATAAATGAAAATGATAATACTGAATATCTATAAAAGTTATAACAATATATATAAAAGAAATGTCTAAGTAATTATAGAAGAAATTAGCAAAAATAAAATCTCTAGATCCTCTAAAGGGTGCCATAGGGACTACTTGGGCAGGGTTGATTAGCAGGGGTGGCAGGGATGTCTCTAGAAGCCTCAAGTAATAGAGGATAGGTAAAAGCGATTGTCTATCATAGCTGGTGCAAGAACTCCCCGTCTATCTATGCTGATGGATACAGATCTCCGTATATTGATAGAGGAGCAGCTTGCACAGTTGTGAAACCTTAGCTCTTAGTGTGGTCTGCTCTGTCCTGATATGCTCCACTACAGCCCTTATCTCTGCGTCAAAGTCTCCAATAGGTCTTGCACTCTCCTGAGGCTGTCTGGGCTGTGGTGGTGCTGGTGGCTCCTCCACCGGCTACTCTTTTGCCTTCAAAGGGTCCTGCTCCGACTACTGTTACTGTGGTAGCTCCTGTGGTTGCTGTGGTGGACCCTCCACTCTATTGCCTCTTTTTTCTTGGGGCCAAACATCTCCCCACAATTAATTAGGGTTCCATCTGACACTACATCTCTAGAGGTGGTGGTAACTAGTGTCTCTTCTTCAGTAGACACGTGAAAGTGCTAGAGTATACGAGTGATGAGAAGGGGGAAAGAAAAAGGCCCTATAGGCATAGTGAAATGCTACCACCTCTCGCATGTACGGGAGGACAATGGGAGATAAAAGGATAGGTTGAGAATGTTGCATTCTATAAAGCGTATACATATCTATCACTCTTGCCTCGTTATGGCTACTGGTTCCAGGGGCAACGTTAAACCCTAAGAGATAAAAGAGAAGTTTATGCTTGGGAGGTATATTGATCACCTGGATAATCATAGTCTGCCTCACCTAAGTATACTGGGGCTAAAACTCCACCAAAATCTCAGTGAATCTCTAAGAACGCTTAAAGGCTACCCTCTTATTATACTATCTATTTCTACCCAGGGGCGCTCATCTTTTACCCTAATGATCCTAGCCAGTTGCCCACTCGTAAAATAAATAGCACCCCTTTACTGCTGTTTCAACAGCCTTGAGCATAATATGATGCTTCTCCAACATGTTGGTAAAGAGCTCATTCACCAAGGTAGAGTAGTGTCTACCATTCAAACCCATGATAGGAGCCTATCCTAACTGTCTTATGGCCTCAACAAGTCTTATATCCAAAACAACTGCAGAACATATGAGATGACACATGGAGAGCCCTACTAAGCAAGGTGTAATGAATCATCCTAGAGATGGTGAAGCTTAGCAGTATTTTAATCAAACTGATGCTGATTTTGCAAATGAGGTGAGGAATGTTAGACTGGGACTGTGCACAGAAGGTTTTGCACCATTTGGAATATCGGGAAAGCAATACTCATCGTGGCTTATTATTATCACTCCGTACAACCTACCTCCATAGATGTGTATGAAGAATTCGGTGATGTTTTTGACAATCATTATACCAGGGCCAAAGAATCCTAAGCAAAAACTAGATGTGTATCTGCAACCATTAATTGATGAATTGAAGTAGTTGTGGTTTAATGCTGTCCAGACTTGTGATGTTTCAAAAAACCAAAACTTTCATTTGCGGGCAGCCTTTCAGTAGACCATTAGTGACTTCCCTGCATATGGCATGTTAAGTGGGTGGAGTACAGTAGGGAAACTTGCTTGCTCGTATTACATGGAGCGAACAAAGTCGTTCCAAGTACAACATGGTAGGAAACAATGTTGGTTTGATTGTCATCGACAATTTTTGCCAATTGAACACCCTTTTAGGAGCGACACCAAGTCTTTTAGAAGTGATAAAGGTGAGGAAAAATCATCAACTCCATCACGTAATTCCGGTGATCAAATGTGGAATCAAGTTTGTAATCTTCCAATGATAATCAAGACTACAATGGAGCTTAGGAAGCATGATGGTAGGGGTGAATTTCACAATTGGGAAAAACAGAGTATATTTTGGGATTTGCCTTATTGGCGCACAAATCTTATTCGTCACAACTTATATATGATGCATAATGAAAAGAATGTTTTTGATAATGTGTTGAACACTGTCATGGCTGTTAAAGGAAAGACCAAAGATAATGTAAAGGCTCGCTGTGATTTGGTCAGGTATCGTAACCAGCCAGATCTTTGTGTACGCCGAGAAGGGAATGGGAAAGTGTGTACGCCAAAAGCATGCTATACTTTAACCAAAGACCAAAAGAGACTTTTTCTTGAGTGGGTTAAAGAATTGAGGCTTCCTAATGGTTATGCATCCAATATTTCCCGGTGTGTTGATTTGAAAGACTTGAAGATGTCCGGAATGAAGAGTCATGACTGTCACGTGTTTATAGAGAGATTACTTCCCATAGCACTAAGAGAATTGCTTCCAACAAATATATGGAGTGTTTTGACTGAGTTAAGTCTCTTCTATAGGGATTTGTGTGCTCCTAAGTTGTCGATTACACATATTTGAAAACTAGAAAAAGATGTAGCACTACTAGTATGCAAGCTGGAGAAAATATTTCCATCGGGATTTTTTGATGTGATAGAACATCTAATTGTGCATTTGCCTTACGAAGCTAAAGTTGGTGGTCTTGTTCAATATAGATGGATGTATCCGTTTGAAAGGTAAGTTAATGAAAAAGGGACTTAAATGTATCAAATTTCAACCCCATGTACAAATATAAGTTTTTGATTTCATGACTGTTTTTTTGTTTAGGTACTTGCATCATTTGACGGTTAAAGTAAAAAATAAGGCTAGAGTTGAAGGATCAATTTATAATGCATATTTAGTTGAAGAAACATCTATGTTTTTCTCCTATTACTTTGAGCCTCACTTGCTGTAACACCCCGCTACCTATGCCCACCAGGGCCGGGGATGTCGCCCCGTCCAAAGGACAAGGGGTCTTTATAACTAGGTCACACAGATAAAATAGCGGAATAAAAATAATACTTTAACTTAAAATTTATTAAAACCCAGAATGAATCCAAGAATTCCCAAAAGAAAAACAAATCCATAAATAAAATCATCCACTCTCAACTCCCCAAAGTAATACATGAAAATAAAAGACAACATTATCTTCCAAGGCAGATAATACTAGCTACTCATCCCCACAGTAGGATCGACCTGAAATCATGGTAAAATGGCGGTGAGACAGAAATCTCAGTAAGTCCGTGTGTGCTTTGGGTGTTCAGTGAAAATAGTTCGTGAATGCAAATTATAAAATTCTTTATAAGAGTTCACTGGTAAGCAATAAACACCAGTAAAAAACAAGAGTGCTATTTTGGCATCTCCAGCCATACATAATTTATAAAATCAACCACACGAAAGAAAGGATTACAGGTTACCACACGTTGGGCCCCATAACCGGATGGTCAGTATGCCACACTTTGTGCATACCGCCGGTCAGAATGCCACACTTTGTGCAGACTGACAAAAGTAGGTGATCGGCCTATTAGGCAAGATACTCCTCCTTCTCTATACCTAAACAACAACCAGGTGTCCATTCTGGAAAAACACAGTCACTTGACTGAAAAGAACACTGCTAGCTCGGACCGGCATGACTAAGTAGTACTGACGTTTCTCTAAGTTGAGCTTATCTTCTGGAGGTGGCCTCCTGCCAGAAGACTCACTCTTACTCTTCAAAAATAGTACTACTAGCCTACCCTTATTGAGTACTCAACGTAACGTATCCCACTTGGGAAAAATGAACAAAACATATTTCCACTTGAAAATGGCAATTAAGGTCTTCCAAAGTTTGGGGCAAAACTGGTTTTAGAAAGAATTTTAGGTTTTGAGTGAAACCGCCCCTTGATTTACAAATAATTTATTTGTCTGAAATGAGAATAGAAATAATCCTCAATTGCCTTTACAGAAATGAGTGACCATACACTCTACATTTGGCTTGCCATAAAAAAAAAACATTTTTCATCAAACAGGTTTTATGCAGGAGCTTACCTGATCCTTGCTCACAACAAAGGTCTCCAACAGCTGAACTAACCCCGCATGGGGTAAATACAAACCACAATCAAACTCAAGCCAACGATTCACTTTCACAAATAAAACTAACTCAACTTACTATAGTCATGTCCCTAGTGTCCCAAGCTTTAAGGCTCGATAATAATACAAGGGTTTATAAAATAAATCTAGTTTGATATTAAAATAATTAGAGTTTGGGAAATATGTACTAATAAGTTGAAGGTTTAAATCTTGATAAAATAATTTAGAGTTTATTTAATGAAAAGTCCTAGGTGAAATTAGGTAAAATAATGATTTATTAATAATTTAGTTATTAGAAAATAATTGATAACTAAAATTAGTTGAAAATAAATTTAATGAATCTTGCTTGAAAGATAATAAATAAAATTTTAATGGGTTTTGATTAAAAGATAATAATTAAATTTTTAGTAATAAATATTTTACTAATTATGATTATTTCCATAAAAAGCTTTATTTGATATTATCATTTTATATATAATATCTATATATTTTATTTTTCTAGCAAAAGCTATTATTTATTTGACTAAAATATCCTTATTATATATAATAATCCAAATTTACCCCTCCTAGGGTTTTTTTGGAAATTACTAGCAAAATCCCATTATGAATTATTTTATTCATGAAATAAAAATTAGCTTAGGGACAACTAGATCATGATCATACTTCTATGGCTAACCACAATCAAGGACATATATAATCCTTCAATTCATCAAATCATCCAAATCATACATATAAGCATAGATCTAAATTTATCAAGATATGATCTAACCCCTACTAGCATAAATATGATCATGGCTTCAACAATCCAACATGAATATAAATCCTATTCACCAAATGTGACATAATCTCTAGCAAACTTGATCACAAATGCTACCTATGACATGGAGACATGCATTAAACCTCAAATCATCATACAATCAACCAAGATAATCCATTCATGCATAAATCCCATCTCCTTCATATTCATACATATATTCATGCTTCAATCCCAACAATACATACTCAAATCCTGTCCACAATCCACCTTCTATCAACATCACCATAGAGACATGAATCTAGAATTTAAAAGAAGGGTTAACAAGGCTTACTTGATTGATGAATACCTTGAAGGAGTTTCGAATGAATCTCAACCCCTAGATGCCTAAATCCGTCCAAAGGAGATGAAGGAAGCATGGCCATGGAGAAGAAACCATTCGGCCAAGTAAGTGAGTGGTTCGGCCAAGAGAGAGAGAGAGAGAGAGAGAGAGAGAGAGAGAAGAAGAAGAAAGCTCATTAGCATGCTTGAACACATATATGTTCATTAGAGATTGAAGATTAGCGAAGATGAAGTTGATTGAATAATCCTACCTTGAAGGTGTTCTTGAGCCTTCACAGAATTTCTGATTTTTTTAATCCAAAAGTGCAAGTTGGATTTTGGAGTTTGATGTTAAAAATGGTATGGATGGACTCACAACAATGAATAGATGAAATATGGAACTTTTAGAGGTAGTTTGAAGTGATTTGGAGTGGTATTAGGTGAAAGGAAGGAGTAGGTGTTCTTGGTGTACTATGTGTTCTTGAAGGTTGAAGAGAGTAGAGAGCTTTTAAATGGAGGTTGTCGAAATTCTATGAGGATTAGGGTTGCCAATTTTCTGTAGGGTTTAGGTAGATGGTTTTTCTGGTTTGGAAGGGAAAAGGAAATGCTAGTTGTTGGAATCCTTGAAGAATATTTTTATGAAGCAAATTTGGAAACTAAATATTCAAGAATATCTTTGATTATGGAAGAGCTCTTGGAAATCTGCCGTGGCCAACTGCTTGTGCAGAATTTTGGCTGGATGAAAGCTGGTTGAAGGAGGCTAATGGTGGCTGAAATTAAGGAGTCTAATGGTGAAGGGAAGGTCTGGTTGTTTGAGGTATATTTTATGGAAAGTTGTTAAATCATGGTGGCTGGAATTTTGGTATCCAAATCAAGGCATAATTGCAGAATTTTTTTGGAAATCTTTTTGGCTGCCATGGCTAGATTTTTGTGAAGAACGTAGGGAGGAAAATGGGGTTTAGTTAATGGAGGTTTAAGGGTGGTTTGTACAGAAAAATGATGGAGTTTCGGCTAGGGTTGAAATAGGAAACAAAGCTGGACAAAATTCTGCACAGCATTTTCGCAAGGCTGGAATTTCCTGGGCAGTTTTCGGCTCCCCTTTTCCAGGCGATTTGCTGAGGTTTTGAAGGGGAATTTCTGGGGCTTTCAAGGCTGGTTTCCAGCCTACTTCATGGAGGAAAAACATGGCTAAGGTGCTGAACAAAAACTGGAAGAAAACAGCTTGGTTTCGAACCTCCAAAGCTACGAATCTACCCAAAAAATTTTCTGGTTTTGCACAGTATTTGTGCAGTTTGAAAATGGCCAGGAAAATTTAGATTTCAAGCTGATCAAAAGGGCCATTTTCTGGCAGCATTTGGGAGGGAATAATGGTTAAGAATTTCGTCACCTTGAAGGCACACAAAGCTGGAAAAATTACAGTTCTAAGCATGAAGGGAAATGAACCTAGCTAGAGTGAATTTTTAGAAAGTTCACTAAGGAATTTAATTCACTTGAAATCTTTCCCCCTCTTCCATTGTTTCGGTCCATATGATGTCTTTTACTAAGACATTTCGAACTTCAAAGCCACCGCCCATTGCTAGAATTTTTCTAGAATAAAATTGGCTTGAACAAAATGAACAAACTAATGAATTGAGAAATAGAAAAAATTAAGGATCAAAAGGAAATGAATTCCCCTTAGGAATTTTGTGTAGAGCAAAAGAGTAGGATTTGAAGACTCCTATCATGTCTCTCATAGGACAACATCTCTACCCTACTCCAAACACCACTAAGGCCGAAAATGATACTTCCCAAGCAAAAATAAAATTTAACCAAGCTAAAGCTCCGATGATGGAATTTGAACCCAAGACCTCAAGAATTAATTCCAAAGCTCCAACCACTAAACCACAATAACTCTTATTCTTATTTTTCCCCTAAAAATATTTTCCTATTCAATCCTCAAGCTATCTCCCTTTTTCCACCTCAAGCAAAAATTACCATTTTGCCCTTCTCACTCAATAATCATAATCAAGCCCTCTAGACTATAAAACACAAATCCGAAGCACATAAAATCATACAAAAATTATTTAAACATGTAAATAAATATGCTATGCATCCCAACCCCCTTACTCTAAGGTTGGTTTTGATTGGGGCTTCACACTTGCAAACAAGACATCTACGTTTTTCTTCATTGTCATCCACGTAATGACGTGGATGACAATGAAGCTCTAGTTCATGAACAAGTCTTGTCAATTTGTGTCAATTCTAGAAGGCCAATTGGAAAGTTAAAAACACGGTATTTCATCACAGAAGAATTAAGCGTTGTCACCAATTACATCTTGCTTAATTGTGAGGAGGTGTAGCTATACATTAAGTAAGTGTGTGTGTGTGTGTGTGTGTCTATATATATATATATATATATCTATATATATATAAACACAATTTTGATCATAAATGAGCTGCTAAAAACTTTGCTAATATGATATAATACTTGTGATGATTGATTCAGCAAATTCAAGTAGCATGTGAGGTCTTTGGCACCAACTTTAACGGACCATGAAGTTGAAAGAAGATTCCAGAAGGAGTTATAGGATGGTTCAGGACTTATGTAAGTTTGGCAAAGTATAAAAAGTGTTTGGTTATTTGATATAACACTTCCACTCATGTGCTTAATTTTTTTCATTCAAATAGGTTCACGATCCAAGTAACAAAGAAGATAACATATGCCTAAAGAATTTATCTTGGGGATCCTCGGCGCAAGTAAAATCATTTAATGGTTACTTTGTAAATGGGTTTAGATTCCACACATATAGCCATGGGGACGGAAAGAAGACTGTGAATAGCAATGTATGTGTTAAAGGTGGTGGAGATAGGATGTCTGGGTATGATTATTATGGAATTTTGAAAGAAATAATTGAAGTTGAATTTGTTGGCAGTCCAATCCAAAAGGCCGTGCTTTTTAAATGTGATTGGTTTGATATCACACCCAATCGGGGTACAAGAGTGCATTCTCAATATAAGCTTGTTGACATTAATCACAAGAGGAGTTATGCTGGATTTGATCCATTTGTATTGGCCCATCAAGCTATATAAGTATACTTTACTTTATATCCTGGTAGTAAAAGACCAAAGTGTGATTGGTTAGCCGTATGCAAAATAAAAGCATGACATGTAATTGATGCACCATTGGTTGACAAATCCTACCAAGAAGATGTGGATGAACCTGAAGCAATAACCATATATATAGGAGATGACATTGGTCCCCTGGCTCACGAATCTGGTGAAAAAGAGGCAGTGGCTACTGAAGTAGAGTTTAGTACAACGTCAGAGAATGACTCAAGTCACGAAGAGGATGAATGAGAGACTGATTGGGAAATAGATGATGAAAATGATTACATTGGTGAAAAGTATGTATCTGATGCTGAATCAGAATAAATATTGTTTGTTACATCAAAAGAGGTTAGTAATTTTATTAGTTTTACATGTAAAAAGGTGCCTTACACGTTACCTAAAAAGTGCCTAACTTATCAATGTCAACTTCACTTCTACCATTCCTTCTTCTTTTTGTTATCCATAAAAGGTGGATTTTTTGGCTTTATATATGGAACAAAACATTGAATTTGTTGAAGTTGTTCATTTATTTTACAAGCTATATTCTTATAAATATTTCATACTTCTTTTTCTTTGTCATTTTTTTTGTCATCTTCATTTTCTCTTTTTTTAATTAAGTATTGAAAACACATGATGATGATGATGATGATGATGATGATGATTATTATTATTATTATTATTATTATTATTATTATTATAAAATTAACTTGGTCAATGACTCTATACAAATAGACAAATATGGCTAAAGGAGGAAAAAAGAAGCGTTCGAGTTATGATTCATTTATATCTGCTCCAGAGGTAGGGCAACCTTCATCTCATGCCCTAGAAGTTAGAACTCCAGTTGCCACTCATTCTTCTAGTCATCCAGATGCGTTGCCTTCTTCTACTTAGTAGTCGACATCCATTTCTATTCCCACTCAGATACCCCTGGACAACAATAGAGTTGGTGAACAGCTGGGGTTTTCTCTACATACACTAGAAACCTCTCGTTTTCTTGTGGTTGGAGGTGTACAATCTACTTCATGTCCACCTACTGAGTCTACCAATCCTGGACAACATTAGTAGGGTACTGAGTCTCCCAGTCCATCAGTTCACCTTTCAGTAGCTAGTACTACATCACAGTACGTGGATAATAACACAATCGAGCCCTATGGTGATATATAAGTGCACATAATGTTTTTCTTATATTTTACTTCAATTTCATGTTCTGTGTTGCTATCTAGGTTGCTCGACCCATTTTGTGGTCTTTTTCCCTTAATTGTTTTCCATTCAAATCTAGCCTATTATGCTATGGTTATTAACATTTGTCTAATTATTATAGATTCACACGTTAGTCTGAGTGTGCAAAAACTATCACCACAATAATAAAGCAACAATTTAAGGATTGCTGGCCGCGATTCAGCGATGTACTTGCTGATGTTAGGGATGTTTAGTTTAAAGAGTTTGCTGTACGTATTTATCTATTACTTTTTTGTTGTTATATGTTCATATTTTACTATCAGTATAAATACCTATTATCTACCTTTATCTTAGAATGAGTAGTCCTTTTATAATGTACTAACCGTTCATTATTGTAGAAACATTAGACATGGCACCCAGATTATTTGCCACGGATATGTTTAGCATGTGAGGAAAGATGTCGGGCAAGATTGACTGATACCCTTTCAAAGATCAAGAATGTACACAAGAAGAGGCCTGCTTGGATGCCAGAGGACATATATCACCAATTGTGTAGATATTGGCAGTCCGAGGATTGGCAAAAAAAAAATCAAATATGGCCAAAGAAAATAGAAGGGCTACTTATGCTAAACACACTAGAGGTTCCATTAGCTTTACGAAGCATGAGCCGAGAGCGGTCTTTTCTCTTATATGATCTATAGTTAAATGTTTACTTTAATAATTGCTATTAAATTTGTACATGTTGAATCAAATTCTGAACTTAATTATCACTTTAATACTTCTTGCAGCATGCGAAGCAAGGGGATGACTTTGACTATCTTGCATTGTTTGAAAAATTACACCAATTTCAAGATGGGCCCAATAAGGGTGAATTTGTAGATGAGAAATCTCGCAAGATTAGTGTATGCTACATATTAATTTCATTTTTATGAAATTGCATAACACTTTAATTTTTGTTTATAGTTTCACCTTCGAATTATTCAGGAAGATGTCCAAATGTTGAAGTTGCAATACTCTCAAATGGAGACTACTAATTTAGCATCCACTTCAAGTTTCGTGCCAGATGAGAAGGCTATGATTTTTTCGTCTGCAGGTGGATTGAAAAAGGGAAGGGTCTATGGCATATGATCCGAGGCCTCACACTTTAGACTTCAGTACCGTCAGTCTAGGGCTTGGTTTTTTGGATTATCAGTGGATATAGAGAAGCTTCGTGGTGAGCTTGAGCAGACCCTTCAGCAGTAGCTTCAACAACAACTTCAACAGCAGTTTCAGCAACAGTTGGACAAGAAGGACAAAGAGATAGAAAAAGAGAGGAAAATGATGAAGAGGACTTTGGAGAAAAAGGATAAGAAGATGTCTGCATTGATTGATATGAATCGCACGGTGATACAGCATCTTAAATTACAAGTGCCCTCCATTCCCTCTTTTGACTTTGATGATTCTGACGAGGATGACTCTGACCCTTTAGCAGCGGATGATAGTTAGATTGGTTTTATTTTCATTTGGATGTTAAGTTTGCATCGCTTTGATTATGGATTTAGTATTATTATGAATTTATATTTACTATTTTTAGTTGCTTTGATGATATATGATTATTTGTGTATTTAGGCTCTAAATAAATTATGAAATTTTATGGTTTGCTAAACCAATTGTAGTAGATGCGTTTTGCAGTTGTGCATTGTGTGGTAGGAATATGATTTGAGTCGTTGTAAGAGCTGTGTTATGCATGTGTGCAGGGAGAATGATACTCAAGAACATTGTAGGTTGTGTATAGTGAATATGCATGTATGTATAATGGATTATAAATGTTATAGGTTGTTTGTTGTGTATGTGTAAGGGGAATGTGATTCGAAACTTTGTAGGTAGGGAGTGTAACGGGGATTATGCATGTGTGTAGGGTATACTGGTTGTTATGGAATTATGAATAGGGAAATGTAACAGGTTTTGAAGCTAAAATTGTAGACTGCCACGGATTTTGATTCCGTGGCAATCTACAACGGATTTGCCACGGAAGATAGTACCAAAATTCGTGGCAATCTGTCACGGATTTGCCACGAATGGAATTTGCTTGAGTATCATCCGTGGCAAATCGGTGGCAATCTGCCACGAAATTGCCACGGACAGCATGTGTTTCATATTATTTTAGTGGCAAAGCCATGGCAGATTGTCAAGGATTTACCACGAACTATACCTGCTTGAGAAAAATCCCTGGCAATTTGCCACGGATTTGCCATGGACAGCCTATATTCCAGATTGTTTAAGTAGCAAATCCGTGACAATTTACGGACTATACTTGCTTGAGAAATGTCGACTGTACTTGCTTGAGAAATGTCCGTGGCAATTTGCTACGGATTTGCCACGGACGGTACCTGCTTGAGAAACGTACGTGGCAAATCTGTGGCTGATTGCCAAGGATTTGCCATAGACTGTACCTACTGGAGATATATCATGGCAAATCCATGACAGTTTATCATGGATTTGCCACGGATGGCATCTGCTTGAGAAATATCCGTAGCAATTCTGTGGCAATCTGTCATGGATTTGCCATAGACAGCATATGTTCCATATCATTTTCATGGTAAATCTGTGGTAGATTGCCAAGGATTTGCCACAGACTATACCTGCTTGAGAAATATTCGTGGAAAATCCATGGTAATCTGCTACGGATTTGCCATAGATGATACATGCTTGAGAAACATCTGTGGCAAATCCATGGCAGATTGTCACGGATTTGCCACGAACTGTACTTGCTTGAGAAACATACATGGCAAATTCGTGACAATCTGCCACGGATTTGCCATGGACGGTACTTACTTGAGAAACATCCGTGGCAAATTTGTGGCAATCTGCCAAGGATTTGCCATAGATGGTACCTGCTTGATAAACATTCGTGGCAAATCCGTAGCAATCTGCCACGAACTGTACCTACTTGAGAAATGTCCATGGAAAATCCGTGGCAAATTGCCACAGATTTTCCACGATTCCATCACAATATTTCTCCTCAAATGTAATACCAACTTGAACAATCCGTGACAAATCCACGGAAAAAAAATGCTTACCGACAAAGGTATTTGCCACGGACCTTTTCCGTCGCAGATCTGTGGCAAATTCCAGTTTAGCCACGGATTGTTGCCGTGGCAAATTGACAGATTTCATGTAGTGCACTGAATTCATTGGTAATACTTAAATTCTTCAATTCGTTCTCAATTTGGTCAAATTCAGGTTCTAAGTTATGGGTGCGATCAAAATAATGAAAGTGCCCCCTATAACCCGAATAACATAATTCACACCAAGATGTGTGTTTCATTGCATTGATCAATTTCTCTTCTCAGCGTACCCTCAAATTCTTTTTTTATTAACAATAGTAGCCTTCTGAAGATTTAGAGTACTAATAGAAAAAATCCAATATTTATATCCAGGTCTCGACAAAATATTATCATACTAAAATATTCGTCTCATCAGACTGATCATCTTTTGTTCTGACCATTGATATAAATTCTTATCCTATTACAAGTAGTGGCCAATTGAAAGTAAAAGTGTAGGGTATTACACTTTGCACAGGGACATCTAACTTCATTAGGATTAGCAGATGTTGCTACTTTTGATAAAGCATATTGAAGAAAATGTTTGATTCCCCTAACAAATTAGGTTGTAATACCTTTCACACCGGTCACATACCGCTTATATATCCAACTCCTATCCTCCATCTAATTTTTTTTTTTTTTTTAGAAAAGCAATTTGGAAAACAAAAACATTCACCAGTGCAATAGGAATACATTGTACATTGTACATCTAAGAACTTTTGCCAGATGGAAATGGAAATGGAGAAATCCATAAAAAAATCATGACAACATGAATTTTCTTTGATTTGCATTGTAGCATTTAACTATTAAAATATTTATCAATGAATTTCATTGTAGCATCTAACTATTTCAGCATGTACATGCTATGGCTTGAAAATGAGATGATTCCATCAAAAGGATAAAAATGTTTTCTAATATTAAAATAATAAATTTCAGGATATTGGAAACAAAGTAGTTTGAAAAAGTCTATAGAACCACACTTGAAAGGAGATTTTTTCCTTTGTTTTCCTTTCTAAGTTATATTTTGTGGATCTAATGGATGCTATAGTTATTTGTCTTTTGACTTGAAAAGAAAATAAACATAAAAAAACATTTATTAGTTGTGAAAATACCCAAAAAAAATTAACTAAACGTGTTCAAGATAACTATGCATCATGTTATATGATTGCAACTGCCATTATCTATGCATAGATAATGTTGCAGGCATTGAATTCTTCCAATGTCCAAAATTTAAAACTCTTATGCTATCTAATAGATGATTATATACCCGGACATCTTCTTAGAATGGATGGGAGACTACAAGAGATTTCATTAGTAATAATATATAACATGCATTCATTTATACATATAATAATAACACGAACATATAAAATAAAACTTATAATAGTGCTTATATAATTATAAAAGAAAAGTTATATATATTAGTGATTTTTTTTTTCTTATTTGCTAATTGGAAATCATATATGTCTTCTTTTTATAATTATAACTATCAATAGTTTATAGTATAAATTTAGATAGTCAATATTAAGGGGTTTTTTTTTTTTTAATATTGGAAGTAATAGAACTTTAACCATTCGCATAAAAATAGTTTAACATTTTGATTAGTTTCATTATGAAGTTCTACTGTAATCAATTTTACTAGAAGTAACAGTTAGAAAATTAATAACAAATGTGGAAAAAAGTAGAGCATAGCATTTTAGTTTTAAAAAACAAAAATTGATCATACCTAACTGTGGAAGCTAATTCTCCCACAAAAGCTAGCTGTCAGAGGAGAGGCTCAGAATCCCCTTAACTACCACCACGCTTCGGTGTGCAACTCTGCTTGCCCCGTTGGGTTAACCTTGTCAGTATTATTCCCGTTGGCAACTCAGCGAGAGTCGAACCTTAGACGTGTGGGTAAGGAAGGCTCTGATACCATTTAAGGAAGCCAATTCTCCCACAAAAACTAGCTGTTAGAGGAGAGGCTCAGAATCCCCTTAACGATTCACAGTAGGGTAATTTATCCTAAGTCCTAATATTCTTAGGTGCCAATCAGCCTCATCTACTTCTGGCTTTTCCTCAAAATGTTGTTTGTGAAACCCCAGTCAAAACCAACCTTAGAGTAAGGGGGTTGGGATGCATATCATACTTTGTTGCATGTTTAAATATATTTTTATATGATTTTATGTGCATTGAATTTATGTTTTATAGTCTAGAGGGCTTGATTATAATTATTGAGTGAAAATGGCAAAATGATAATTTTTGCTTGACGTGGAAAAAGGGTGATAGCTTGAGGGTTGAATAGGAAAATATTTTTTAGAAAGAAAATAAGAACAAGAGTTGTTGTGGTTTAGTGGTTAGAGCTATGGAATTAATTCTTGAGGTCTTGGGTTCAAATTCCATCATAGGAGCTTTAGCTTGATTAAATTTTATATTTGCTTGGGAAGTGTTATTTTCGGCCTTATGTGCTTTGGGGTAGGGTAGAGATGTTGTCCTAAGAGAGACATGATAGGAGTATCCTAATCCTACTCTTTTGCTCTACAAAAAATTCCTAAGGGGAATTCATTTCCTCTTAATCCTTAATTTTTCCTATTTCTCAATCCATTAGGATGTTCAATTTGTTCAAGCCAATTTTATTCTAAAATAATTCAAGAAATATGCTGTGGCTTTGAAGGTTCAAAATGTCTTAGTAAAAGATATCTTGTGGACCAAAACCATGGAAGAGGGGGAAGGATTTCAAGTGAATTAATTTCCCTAGTAAACTTTCTAAAACTTCACTCTAACTTGGTTCATTTTCCTTCATGCATAGAACTGAAATTTTTCCAGCTTCTTGTGCCTTCAAGGTGTCGAAGTTCTTAGCCATTATTCACTCCAAAATGCTGCCAGAAAATGGCCTTTTGATCAGCTTGAAACCTGAATTTTTTTGGCCATTTTCGGACTGCACAAAGGCTGTGCAAAACCAGAAAAATCCCTGGGCAAAATCGTAGCTTTGGAGGTCCAGGACCAAGCTGTTTTTTTTTCAGTTTTTGTTCAGAATCTTAGCCACGTTTTTCCTCTATAAAGAAGGCTGGAAACCAGCCTTGAATGACCCCTGAAATCCCCTTCAAGCTCTCTGCAAGCTGACTGGAAAGTGGCAGCCGAAAACTGCCCAGAAATTCCAGCCTTGCGAAAATTTTGTGTGCAGGAAAACTTTCCAACTTTGTTTCCTAATTCATCCTAGCCGAAACCTCAACTTTCTTCTGCATAAACCCTCCTTAAACAGCCATGAGCTGAACTCCATTGTCCTCCCCAAGCTTCTGCACAAAATTCAGACATGGCTACCCGAAAATCTCTCCAACAAATCTCAGCAATCATGCTTGATTAGTTACCAAAATTCCAGCCACCATAATTTAGTAACCTTCCATAAAATATCCCTTAGACAACCAAACCTTTCCTCCACCATTATACTCCTTAGTTTCAGCCACCCTTAGCCTCCTTCAACCAACTTTCATTCAGCTGAAATAGTGCACAAGCAGTCGTCAGCCATGGCAGCTTCCCAAAAGCTCTCCAATAATCAAAGATATTCTTGTTATATTTAGTTTCCAAATTTGCTTCCCAAAAATATTCTTTAAGGATTTCAACAACTAGCCTTTCCTTTTCCTTTCCAAACCAGAAAATCATCTTCCAAAACCCTACAAGCAATTCAGCAACCCTAATCCCTACAGAAATTCGGCAGCCTCCAATCCCAAAAGCTCTCTATTCTCTTCAACCTTCAAGAACACATAGCACACCAAGAACACCTACTCCATCCTTTCACCTAATACCTCTCCAAATCACTTCAAACTTCTTCTAAAAATTCCAGATTTCATCTATACACTACCGTCAGTCCATCCATACCATTTTTAACATCAAAATCCAAAATCCAACTCGCACTTTTGGATCAAAAACCAGAAATTTTGTGAAGGCTCAAGAACACCTTCAAGGTAGGTTTATTCAATCAACTTCATCTTCGCTAATCTTCAATCTCTAATGAACATATATGTGTTTAAGCATGCTAATGGACTGTCTTCTCCAATCTCTCTCTCTCTCTCTCTCTCTCTCTCTCTCTCTCGACTGAACACTCCCTCTTTCTTCGCCGAATGATTTCATAAACCATGGCCATGCTGCCTTCATCTTCTTTGGATGAATTTAGACATCTAGGAGTTTAGATCCATTCGAAACTCCTTCAAGGTATTCATCAATCAAGTAATCATTTTTAACCCTTCTTTTAAATTCTAGATTCATATCTCTAGGATGATGTTGATAGAAGATGAATTATGAATAGGGTTGAGTATATATTGTGGTGATGAGTTGAGAGTGAAGCATGAATATATGTATGAATATGTTGGAGATGAGATTTATGCATGAATGGATTATCTTGGTTGATTGTATGGTGTTTTAGGGTTTAATGCACGTCTCCATGTCATAGGTAGTATTTGTGATCAAGTATGCTAAAGATCATGTCACATTTGGTGTATAGGATTTATATTCATGTTGGATTATTGAAGCCATGATTATATTTATGCTAGTATAGGTTAGATCATGTCTTGATAAATTTGGATCTATGCTTATATGTATGATTTGGATGATATGATGAATTGAAGGGTTGTATATATTCCTGATTGTGGTTAGCAATAGAAATATGATCATGATCTAGTTGTCCCTAAGCTAATTTTTATTTCATTAATAAAATATTTAATAATATAATTTTGCTAGAAAATTCGAAAAAACCCTAGGAAGTAGATTTGAATTATTAAAAGGATATTTTAGTCAAATAAATGGTAGCTTTTATTCAAGGAATAAAATATATAGATATTATATAAAATGATAAAATCAACTAAAGCCTTTATGAAAATAATCATAATAAGTAAAATATTTATTATTAAAAAATTTAATTATTACCTTTTAATCAAAACCTATTTATTATTTTTCAAGCAAGACTCATTAAAATTTATTTTCAACTAATTTTAGTTATCAATTATTTTATAACAACTAAATTATTAATAAATCATTGTTTTACCTAATACCTAAGACTCTTCACCAATTAAACTCTAAATTTAGCTTAGCAAGATTTAAACCTTCAACTTATTAGTACTTATTTCCCAAAACATTAATTATTTTAAATATCAAATTAGGCTTAGCTTATAAACCTATTTATTTATTGTTTGGCTTTAAAGCTTGGGACACTAGGATCATGGTAGTAGTGAGTTGAGTTGTTTTAAATTGAGAAAGTGAATTTTGGCTTGAGTTTGATAGTGGTTTGCATTTGCCCATGCGGGGTTAGGTCAGCTGTTGGAGACCTTTTATTGTGAGCAAGAATCATGTAAGCTCCTGCATAAAACCCGATTAATGTAAAATGTTTATTATGGCAAGCCAAATGTAGAGTGCATGGACACTCGGTTCTGCAAAGGCAATTGAGGATTAACTTCTTTCTTATGTCGGACAAACAAACTATTTGAAAATCAATAAGCAGATTTACTCAAACTCAAAACTCTTTCCAAAACTAATTTTGACAAAGACTTGGGAAACCCTTAATTTCCATTTTCATGTGGAACGGTGTTTTGTTCATTTTCTCCCAAGTGGGAAACGTTGTTGAGTACTTAATAAGGGTGGACTGCTAGGGCTAGTCTTTGAAGGGTTAGGGTAAGTCTCTCAGTAGGTGGCCACCTCTGAGGGGTGAGTCCTGCTCGGATAAGATGTCAGTCCAGTAGGTCGTGCCGGTCTGCGTTAGCAGTTTATTTTTCTAGACAAGTGACTGTATTTTGCCGAAATGGACACCTGGTTGTTGTTTGGGTATAGAGAATGAGGAGTATCTTGCCCGGTAGGCCGATCACCTACCTTTTTGTCAGTCTGCACAAAGTGTCGACATTCTGACCGATTATAGGGCCCAACGTGTGGTAATCCATGACCACCTTTTTGAGTGGTTGATTTTATTGATTATGTATGGTTGGAAAAGCTAAAACACCACTCTTGATTTTGACTAATGTTTATTGCTTGCCAGAGTTCTCTTATAAAGGTTTTATACTTTGCATTCACGAACTATTTTCACTGGATATTCAAAGCACACACGGGCTTACTGAGATTTCTGTCTCACCCCCATTTTTACCATGATTTCAGGTCGATCCTGCTGTGGGGATGAGTAGCTAGATATTGCCTGCTTTGGAAGTTTTTCTGATAATTTATTTTGTGTAATGCTTTGGGGAGATGAGAGTGGATAAATTTTATTATGGATTTGTTTTTTTTTTAATTCATATATTTATTCTTGGGTTGTAATAAATTTTAAGTTAAATTATTTTTATTCTGCTATTTTATTTGTGTGACCTAACTATAAAGACCCCTTATCCTTTGGACGGGGCGACATCCCCGGCCCTGGCGGGCCTAGGTAGTGGGATGTTACATTGTTGCTAGTCATATCCTGGAAGTACTGATTCTAATGTTTCATGAGGTAGGAATGTCTTATAGATTGGGATTCCGTATTCATTCATGATGTACTACGTATTCCACCTACTCTGATTTTTGTGGTACTATTATCATCATCATCATCAGTGATTCAGTATTTGAGAAAGATTCCTTGAATTATTCTTTCTCCTTTTTCTAATTGTATGGGTATAAATTTGTTATTTTTAACGAATGTTTTTATTTGTTCCTTGTAATCAGAATCTAGTATTCTAACTGTATTGGCCAATGTGATTCTTTTATTATGAAGTTATGACCTTGGAGTAATTATCAAGACTTCATCTATATTCATTTCTACAGTTATTCCAGTATCTATTACTAATATAGATAATGGGTTAATAACTACTATATGAGTTAAGCTAATGTCATATCCTGCACTTCCTATGGTTTGCCTTTCAGGAAGGACAGCATCAGGATTCATAATATAAAATTTTTTAGTCATCTGAAGGATCTTCTTTATCTGAATAGAGATGTACCAATATACCTCGTTTTCTTCTTCAATATTAATTTTTTTTCTTTTACCCAATTTTTTAGAAGGAGAAAGAGTTCACTATTTCTATGACTCTCATAGTCAGATTCTATTTTTTCATATAACCTACTTAGAGTATAAAAGGAATTTAAGTCTAGTTAGGCTAAACTATGTAATGTCCGTGTAACAGTACATTGTTCCATTATTTGTTCATTAATGAACCATGTATCTGATACTTCTAACTTATCTTCCTTATTTTTTAAAGATGAAGATTCTATTGTATTCATCTTTCTAAATCTGCCAGAGATTTTTTCCATTGTTGGTGACATAATATTTGTTCATTTAATGAACACCAAGCATCTATGGATTTAAACAAGTCCTTATTATTACTTATTTCTACATAATGCATTATTCTAGCTCTAAGCTCAAGAATTGAGCTTAAATCTTTTTTTTTATTTATTTGTTTTAGATAGAACAAAGCTTGTTGGATGTTATTACTATTCTTGCCCATCATCATCCTCTTGTTCAGTTCCTATATAATTACTGAACCTAGTGCTAACATTTCCATTTATGTTAATATAATATTGAGCACTAGTTGGAGTTACTAATGGTTAGTCTAGAATTTTACTACTGATATTCTAGGTTTCTCCTAAAAGATTATGATTTTCTATCTTCTTTCCTGGCAATACTTTTATTCCTTTACTAGCTAAGAATCTAACTATTTCTATTTCCTTAACAGCATAACCTACATTGTTTCCTGAAGTTATCTTTGCTATGATATTCTGACAAATCAATAGATTTTCAGTGTTTTCTATCATATTATATCCTTTACTTTTGACCACTATTTTAAGATGTTCATGCATTTCGTCAATAAGAAATAGGTAATCTAGTAGTATATAAACTATTTGACTATTTTGACTCATGTTAACTTCCATATTTCCTATACTAGTTGTTATGATATCATTATGCCTTGTATCAAGAAGTCTAATAAAAACTTTAGTTCCTAATTCTTTTCTATGGATTCCTTTAATACCTATCATAATGCATCCTAAGTGAAATAATTCATTGCTTTCTCTTAAGAATGCATCCCTACTTTCTTTAGTAATTATAAGTAAAATTGATGTACTTTTATCATTTGGACTTGATACTAAAATTTTCCTATTTAGGTTAACTAGGTTATGATTTCTACTGGGACTATAATTATACAAATATTTAGGGGCAATAGGTTGGATTTTATTATCCCTAAAATTCACTAAGTGTTGTTTTGGATTAACAATGGTTTCTACAATCTTAAAGGGTCTAATCTTTTTAGCTTTATCAATTACCTTTTCTATTCTACCATAAGTAACTATATCTAATTTTTCTCTATTTGACAATCCTACGGATGTCATCTTAAAATTTTTCTATGTCTTCCCAACTATGAACTAATTCATTAGTCAGAAGGTTATAGATACTATATTTATGTAAGATCCCGTATTCAAGGATCTCTACTTCACCTAGATCAATAATCTCATGCATTATTCTAAATTCAGGCTGTTCCTCAGGTATATCCAAAGTCTCAATTTTGTATTTCATGGTTTCTTCCAAGGGGCAAAAATATGAGATTTTGGTTTTCTTATTGGTTTCTTACCTGTTTCTAAGTTTAAACCTTCTAAAGATTTACTAATGAAATTTAATTTATTAGAGATTTCAATATCTCTGATTGGAGTCTCTATTTTTTCAATTATTTCAAGTAACAAAAGGATTATTATATTATTTTTCCTGAAAAGAACTTTACCACCTGGAGTCGTGATATTTTTATTTATGACATTATCTTTGTCAAAGATACCTACAGATTCTTCTAAATATTTCCTGCTTTTTATTAAAGCAGATTGATAATTTGGATTATTTATTAGGTCACTCATTATGGATTCCTAATATCATTTTACAATATTTATCTATTGAATATTGTATCTTCTTACTTTGTTCTAAGAACTGTTTTACCTCTAAAATTTCTTTCTTAGTATTTTCTAAGATTTGTTGGATTTCTATTTTAGGATTAACTAATCCTAATATTATCTGACTTAAATCTTCTTTAGTAGGAAGATTTCTAAACTTTTTGATATGTAAGCTATTTTTAACGTAATCTAAATTGGATTTTAATTGTTCTATTTCTAAAACAATTTTTTCCCTAAACTCTAGATGTGTTCTTGATAAATCAGATAAAACTTGGTTTTGTTTTGATTGATTTTTCGAAATGATTGTTATCAGATCCACTAGTAGATTAAGCTGACTATCTGATCCGTGATATAAGTGTTCAAATTTATATTTTGAAATTGGTCCCTCAAAACTACATCATATTTGATGTTTATCCAAAGTGGTTTTTTGGACAAAAATCCTGTTTGCAAGATCTAAGTATTCTAACTTCTTTATTTCCATTTATTCAGTTTTTTCCTATCTTTAGAGATTAGAAACATGCTTCTTCTCTTAACTATCCTAGATGAGTATTATCTATCCTTTTCTACAAACTACTAGTTGATTTTCTCTTAGGCTTATTAGTTTTGTTTTCTTGGCATATTAAGGCTCACACCATCGGACCTATTTGCTAGCTCTCTTGGGTCTTATGCGAAGCCACTAGATTCTTTTATCCTTCCACCAATACTTTCAACTTTACACCATAAGCATAAGTAATAACCACAGAATTAAGATAATAGTTCATGTAACATAATCTTCATCAACAAGCTTGTTAATAACATAAGGATATTCAATGTGCATCATACGTGGGCTTTTAATGGTAAACCATCGTTGCAAAACACCATATAGAAAACCTAATGGTTACCCAGACATGTTTATATTGACACCCTATATACTTAGTACATAATAAATATTAGAAAGCTTAGTTAAAACAATCAAATCTAAAGATAAACAGGAGATTTTATTACATCAAATTAGAGAGTCTTGAGAGATCAGAGACCTCTCTACTCCATAATTCTTTACCTGATTATAATATAGTTGATTATAAACTCAGGTACTATTGATACAGGGGAGCAATCCACACCAAACTAAACTTTAAGGCTCTGATACCACTTTTCAAACAACCTACACTTACAAGCTTAATAATACTCAAGTTTTGCAGAATGTTTCGACTGAGGGGTGTGTCCAAAGTGAAACAAGCATCAGTTTATACACTGAGCTAAATTTGATTCTCTAAAAGGCAAAGTGACTCTTCGAAAAAGCACAAGTCAGATGGCTCTTTGGAAAAGTAAAAAGCTAAACGACTCTTCGGAAAAAGCAAAAACTCAATGACTCTTCGAAAAAGAAAAAACTAAATGATTCTTCAGAAAAGCACTGGGACATCATGCTTTCCAACAAATTGATTTGAAGACACCTCTCAACAAATTTTCTCTGACATAAAGTCTGAGTAATGATAAAGTGACGATCACATTTATTACAAAGATCAAGATGCACTCTGTACAACTTTTTCACTAAATAATCATATGGTAGTCACAAAGACAGAGTTCATATTTCATTATTAGTGAGCATTCCCACTATATCTAATCTATTTCTGCTTTCTAAAAGCAGTGGGGACCATAATTTTAGTGGTTATTCCACTAACTATGTTTCCATCATATTTGCTAGGTTACCATGTTCATCATCTTCATACTCCTGGTCTTCATTACCTTCATAGACAATGAAGTCTCAGTAGGCAACATCATGATCAAAGACTTCTTTTTAGATTGTATAATCAGACTTGGCTCTGCAATCTTTATAAAATGTTGAAAGTGTAGGATTGTCATTGAAGCTTTGGAAAGGAACATAAACATGACCAGGGAAAATGGAATCTGAGAAGATTTTCATATTCCATGATTCAACAACAAGGTTGTGCACAGTTCCAAAAGAATATTCAAAAATATCTGACAGCTTCAATGCCCAGTAGTTAGAAATTTGATCCAGAATATGTGTTTCTTGTTCAGGAACAATGATTAGATTTCTGTATTCATATAATGGTTTAGGCTTGAAGGACGGAACAAGAGAGACAAGAACTTCGGTTCTACAGTCATCTGGGTAATTTGGATGAAACAAAGGGGGTATTGCTGAGAGTGCCATCCTTATATGTCCATGTTTATAAAGTTCTGTTTCAACCATGTGACTGCAAATATGTTCCAACTGTCTTGAATGAGTCAAAAATCTTTTTGTAAAGGTATATCTTTTTTTTGTGGAATATATGCCCTACAAATCATTCCGTGATCCATTAAGTTTTTGACTGATTTGTCTAATCCTAACACTTTCTTAACTTGACATTTTTCTAAATCAATTACTGCTCTAATAAAGGTAAAGTTTTTTGTCTTGTCTGTGTCATTTCTATAACTGATGACATTAAAACTTAAACCTCTATATTGTGTCACTAGTTTAGAACATATTTTTCTGAATAGTTCCTGAAGAGCTAACTGTTCACTTAGCCTATTTGCTAACACACATTGATAAATGTGGATTTTGATTTCATCAATTTTTCTGGGAATCTTTTCCCATTGGTCTTTTTTTTTCTCTCAAATATTTTTCCACATCATCTCTCATTTCTTGTGCTAACACTTTTGATTCCTCACTTATTTTTTCTTTTCCTTTGAGACTAATTTTTAGCATTTGGACTTGTTTTTCAAGGTCAGAAATGGCTTTTGGCATTTAAGGTTTCAATATGGGCTGGATTGAGTTTTAGGCCAAGATCTCAGATTATTGATGTATTATTTGGTCTTTCTTTGAACAGAGATCATTCAGGAAGTATAGATGTCCTGAAAAGGCTTTTAACATGAGGGGATACAACTTATGATTTTTGAATTTCCAAAGATTATCCAGAAGGCACTATTGTTCTATTTGGACTGGGAAATCCGGACTAAATTTCTGAGGAAGTTGTTTTAGAATATAAGGTCCAATTAGGATTTTATTTAGGCCTATTATCCTATTTTCAGAGTTATCTACTCTAATTGGGCTTGATGGACTTCCTTTTTGTTGGGCCATCTACATAAACAATAATTATATTAGAAGAAAAACTATTTAGATCTTTAAAGATCCACTAATTTCTATACTTGGCCTTCGAGTAATGAAACTAGTACCCAGAAAAGCTTTGAATACCGTACTATTTTCTTTCAGAGTTAAGCTTTGACTAGATATATTACTAGTTGGGCTAATCTTAACCTACATTTTTTAAGCTATGGGCCTGATAACCAATCTACTGAGTTGCTCAACCCAAAAGTTTTGGTCAGCATGAAAACACTTTATCACAACTTTGAATCCATTTCCATTAAGAAAATCTACAAAACCAACCCATCTGTTAACAGATAATTTAGAATAAGACATCTTATTGTAAAAAGATACTATAGATTTGCAATATGTCTGTAATGTAAATTCTCATGGATAGTTTCGCAGATAAATAGAGAATTTCTTTAAAATAAATATGCATGCTAGAATTTTAGCATTTGTATTAGTTACCTTACTTTTATATAGACCACTGCAATAGCTACTTATTTTTTCACTATTTTGTTTGTCTTCTTTAAACGGTTTCAATTTTAAAAATCCTCCCCATCCATCCAAACTTCCATCTACTTCTACTATCATATACGCATCTGGGGATGGTAGTTCTAAGGGTGGTAATATCCTAATTGCTTCTTTTATTTTATGGACTAATTTTAGATCTTGGTCACTAAACTTTCTTTGACCATGGGACCTAGTTTTGGCATAAAGTGGTCCTACTAGTTTTCCAAAATTAGGAATATAAGTTCTACAATAATTTAACAAGCCTAAACAGCATTGAAGGGATTTTAAATTATTAAAATCCACTTCCTTTTCTAAGATTGTTTTGGCAATATGATCCATTATCTTAATTTGTCCTTTGCCAATTATAAATCCTAAGAATTCTATTTGATACTTTCCTAAAGACATTTTCTTCTTTGAAAGTATAAGACCATGTTGAATACATAAATAAAAAAATTCTTTTAAATGACTTATGTGTACTTTTCTACTTTTACTAAATATTAGTATGTCATCTATATAACATACTATGAATGGAATGTTTTTGAAGATATTGTCCATTTTTATTTGGAAAACAAATGGTGCATTTTTCAATCCAAATGGTATTACTAACCACTCATAATGACCATTAGGAACTGTGAATCCTGTCCAAGGGATACTATCTTCATGCATTTCTATTTGCCAAAATCCTGACTTAAGATTAAACTTTGAGTAAATAAAACTATCTTTTACTCTTACTATCAAGAGTTCTTTATCAAGGATAATATAACTATCTTCAACAGTATTATCATTCAGTCTTTTATAGTTATATACCATTCTACTTTTACCCCTAACAATTTCACTATGTTTTCTGACTATGAAGGCAGGAGTTCTATGTGGACTATAACTATTTCTAATTATTCCTAATTCCAACAATTCTTTGGTATGCATGTTGGCTTCTTCTAAATCTTTAGGATTGTATTTCATAGGAGTATCTTTGAATATTATTTCAGTGTTTACTATCTCTAATTTGTAGAGTATTTTATTCTTCTGCCAATGTTCTAGAGGGTTTTCTCCTATGATTTTAATTTTTTCTAGTTGTTTTAACAGGGTTTCTATATCCTGTTTTTTATTAGTTATTTTTCCTAAATTAAAATTTACTTCATTTGAGTAATCTAATTATGAAAAATTAAATTGTTCAAATGTTTCTACTTCAGGCATATCTATTTCAACCGTATTTTTTTGCACTATTTCTGGCAGTTGAGGTATATTAGAGGCAAGGTTAAGTTCTCTACTTAAAGGAGAGATTAATATTGCATTTGTTTTTTTTTATAAAAAAGTTACCCTATTACCTTCCACTATTATTCCACCACAGAGATTTTTGATGAAATTCATATCTATAATTAATTGATAATTCATGGGTGATACCCATGTTGTTGGTAAGAAGTATTTTTCACTAATAAACTTAATAGTGCAATCTTTCATCTATTCTTCTAGTGTTTCCTACTGTGTCTATTACAGTGGAACCTGTTTCTGATTTTCTAAGGTTTTTATCAGGTACTAAATCTTTATGGATATGGCATATAGTGGCGCCAATATCAATTATTCCTGATAATGTTATGGTATGTTTATCAAGGAACTCTATAGTACAAATAGTATTAAGCAAATTATTTGTCCTATATTTTCCTAATGTTAAATTTTGGTCATCTTTACAGGGTTCAAGACCATTTTGTTCTTCTATGATGATTCCCTTTTGTTTATTATATTTTTTAGTTTTACATATACAATTTTGAAGACTTTCTTCTAAATTGTCTATGTATTTCTGCATTATTCCTATAGTTTTAAGATTTAAATTTACTTGTGTTTTTTAAACTTACATCTTGAACTTCCTTTCTCTTAATTTCTATCTTTTGGGACATATTATAACCTAGGTGTTGATTTACATAAAATCTACAGATTGCTATATTACATGTTGTGCAATAAGTTCTATGTTTCTCAATTGGGAATTTTAAACAAATTTCACACCTATCTTTAAATTTTGTGAAATCTTGCCAACTATGATTACATTTCTTATATCTATTGAGTTCTAAATTATATTTGTTTTTGAGAAAAATAGGATTATTATCTAAGTTCCAGTCTTCATTCATGTCTAATAAATTAAGGTATTCAAAATCCTTAAGTTTACTAACATGTAAGTTATACTACAATAACTCATGATATCACCATCATTATCAGCTTCATCGGCTTCTAATAATACAACATAATATTCTGGTTCTATATGTAAAGTTTGGTAGGTGTTTAACCTTTCCCTATTTACTTTTTTATTTTTGCATTCATATGCAAAATGTCCTATTTCCCCACATAAATAACATTTACATTTTTAGGAGGTTTATTGGTTTTAAATTTCTGATGTGTATTTATTTGGGTATAAAAATCAAATGAAAATAAGCACATTTCCAATCAAGTTGAAATTAAAATGTTAATCCCAAATTACACATATGAGTAAGCGTACTCATCATTAACATAGCATAGGGTTCAAATGAGTGTTGATCCTCAAGGAACAAGTATGCATTAATCACTTTTCTTTCATTGTTTAACCGACTCTATAAAATGAAAATGAAATAACAAGAAAAATAAAATAAAATATATACATGTCATGGATGGAGAATTATGTAACTCAAGCCATTACTTAGACAAACATGATCTTAAAGTACCCAATCTTCATCATAACAAAGTATTCTCTTGGCATCATGAAAGATTAATATAGATTCACTTATTTCTCAATCCATGAAATCACTATCTTTTAGACAAATTAGTATTACAAACTCTGTCTCAACTAATTCACCTAAAAGATGCATTAAACCCAATACTTGATTAAATTTTCATACTCTGACAAACTTAAAACATGAAATTAACCAATGAATCCATACTCTGACAGACATCAATTAACTTTTAATTACCCTGTTCTTAGCAATTAACCCCTTTCTCAAGCAAGTTAAAAGACAACAAATATGATATTAACAAATTGAAACACCATCAACCCTTTTCTCAAGCAAGCCAATAGAAAGTAACAACCAATTAATCTCGTAATTAGCACAAGTAATCAAATACCAAGAATAACAATCAATTAATCAAAAGATTAAATAACTCTAAAAATCATGAATACCTAAAACAATATCAAATTACAATAAAACAATTAATACATCATTGTTCAAGAAAAAGAAAGTACTCATAGACAAGCCTCCTCCTTCTTCTTTTGAAGACCTTCTTGTACAACCCTTCTTGAATTGAAGAATTCCTCATTTGATTTGAGTGATTTTCTGTTCTGATCTATGAATTCCCCATTTTCTCTTGTGCTTTCCATCTATTTATAGGCTTAGGAAGTGCCTAAACTCGTTGGTGCAAGATTCTTGGCCGAGTAGAAGTAGGAAGATACTAAAATTCTACAGATTACCAAAAATCGCGTGCAAAAATCAAAGTTCCATCTTATCTTCAGGGCACAACCGGTGCCGCCTTGGCTGCTGGAGCCAGCACTGGTTGTGTTCTGTTTCTTCAGTCGTTTGTCGATTTTTTTCTTGACTTCAATGCAACATTTTCTAGGGTACAGCCGGCATCGCCTTGGCTGCTAGAGCTGGCGCCGGTTTTGTTCTGTTCCGAGTGTTTTACTGATTTTTTTGTTGCCTCAAAGTCTGTGCCAACAGTGCATGGCCGGCGCCGGTTCCTCTGTCCTAGCCGACGCTGCTTATGTTTTGGTTTGTAACATTTTTATCTTATTTTACCCATTAAATTTGAAATAATGCACAAAATACTTTTCAAGGATAAAATCTCAAATATGAAGGAATATGACTAGTTATTGAACAAAATGTATCACCAAATAGCTTCAAATAACTAGGAAAAATATGACTAATTTAGGACCTATCACATTCCCCCACATTTAGCTCTTTGCTTATCCTCAAGCAAAGTCTCAAAGACAAGTAGGAAAATCATAAGTTTTTGAAGAATCACTCAATCAATTTCAAAATAGTATTCCAATGCTTTCTTCATTAAAGATAACAAAACACATGCTACTGTATCTTTTATAACAAATGCAAGACTTGTGTAAGTGAAGGTTGACTAGTAGAACCATCTCAACACTTAACAACATTCTCAAACCATTGGAAAGAATTTAGTTCAAGAAAAATATGCATTCTATAAGCTTACTTTTCATACACAATCTCTACTAATTTGAGACATATCATGATTCTATTTAGATCAAGTAAGACTTTTAAGCTTATAATGTAAGGCTAAAGGGCTTGTAATGTAGCTTCCAAATGAAGGATATAGGAAATTCAAATATCAAAGAAGATGAGAGTTCGCAAGAAAATGATAAACACAATGTATCAAGAAATTCCAAACTCTTCTTGCTCTCCTATTCCAAAAATCAATCAAAACCCATAACCTTGTATAGCATTTATAGCATAGGTTAAGCACATCTTGCATTCTCATAACTTATTTTCAAGTCATCAATTATTCTTTCACAAGATCATTCAAATTTTTCCTCAATGGTGCCAAGAACTTGATGTGAACTCAAGTTTTTCAGAAATTCCTACAGCTTAACCACCATTCTTCTTGTGGTCTTTCTCTTCGTTCTCTTTCAATTCTTTCTTTCTTTCTTCCTTTTTTTTTTCAAATGCTGCTGTTGTTTGTTTCGCGATTTTTTTTCCTCTTTCCATCTTGTCTTAGCAGCTTTTTGTTTTCTTTTCTTGTTTTCAATTTTTATCTTTTCTTCCTTCTCTTTATTTTTCTAGCTTAACACAACTCTTGATGCATGACAGAAAGTAACAAGTCACGATCTTTACACAATTATTCTCCCTTAACATTCTCCTACATGTACTTTTATCCACCCAGAGCAATAAAAAATTTGGAATATAAAACAAACTCTCAGAAAGAAGTAAGGGACAAAGTATGACAATGGGTTTTAAGAAAGAAATTATCAAATTAGGCTCAAAATAGGCACTAGGGATAATAAAATAGGTAGGATTGAAAAGCTCAAACTAATCCAAAGAAGGCCTATTACCGTTATCCCTAAGTTAAATCAAGCATGTCTTTCTTATTTCTCCTTGAGAGGTATTCAAGTAAGTTTTAGAGTGATCAATGAATTTTAGTGTAAAAACAGGTTTAAGAACAATGTAAAGCATATGATCAAGAACTACTTATTCCAAGTGTGTGCAAAAAGTTATGCAAAAGCCATAGCTGATATAGAACATATACTCTATAATCTATCATAAAGACATGCATTAAAAATACAGCTTGAAATCTCAAAGAATATTAGAAAAAAATGTTGAAAATTTTGCTCACAAGAAGGATGAAGTATAAAAGACTAATGCATAGAAGAATTCTCAATCTAACCACTCCCCCACACTTAAACTGGACATTGTTCGCAATGGCCAAATAAATAGAACAATGAAGAAACAATGCCATTGGACTAAAAATATAAAGGAGAAGAGATAAGAAAGATAATACTTCCATTCATTGTGCAATTCGTTGTACAAGAGTTGAATTCTTGAAGGAGGCATTGGCAAAGCACCTAAAAAGAAAAAGACAAAAGAGCACACCAAAGCATAAAAACTAGAAAATAAAAATAAACAAAAACTAAGGAAAGAAAATAGGACAAACAACCAAAGATGAAGTGAGAGAACCCAAGAAGTATCATGTCGCAGTGTCCAATATCATGTCCACTTGATCCGTGTTGCGAAGAAGTTCACCAATGTAGCGTTTCACTCGATTTCCATTTACTTTGAAAGTGCCCTTAGTGGGGTGAATAATTTCAAGGGTGCCAAAGGGGAATATTTTACTCACAGTGTATGGTCCCAACCACCTTGATTTCAATTTACTTGGAAAAAGTCATAGGCGAGAATTAAATAACAATACTTGATCGCCTTTCTCAAATTCATGTTGTCGAGTGATATGCTTCTCGTGCCATTTTTAAACTTTCTCTTTGTACCGCATTGATGTATTATAAGCATCTTTGCGCAACTCCTTCAAGGCTGTGAGTTGAAGTGACCTGGACTGTCCAGCGGACTCAAGATTAAGGTTAACAAGTTTGATAGCCCAATAAGCTTTATGTTCAATCTCAATAGGTAGATGACAGGATTTGCCATAAACTAATTGAAAATGAGTTGTGCCAATTGGGGTCTTAAAAGCTGTCCAATATGCCCAAAGAGTGTCATCCAATTTTAGACTCCAATCCTTCCTAGTATGGTTAACAGTTTTTTCCAAGATTCGTTTGAGTTCCTTATTAACCACTTCAACCTATCCATTTGTTTGGGGATGATAAGGGGTGGCAAGTCTATAGCTCACGCCTAAATATTGTTGGGTATCTCTTGCGTATCATACATAACGCAGTGGAAGAATAAATCGAGATACCATCCCAGGATCAGCATATGAGTGGAAAACAAGACACATAAAGAGAACAAGATAACAGCTTTTGCCTTTCTTTGATTGTGTGGAAAATAAAAACTTTCCTTCTTCAAGTATGATAATTGTGGTGCAATCCAGCAATCCTTTTGAATAATCACCACGAGAGTTGAATGTTCAACCACTATAATCACAGTGTATGATTATCTCTGACAGAAATCCACACGGAGGATCACACTCCAGCACCAAGATTTTTTGTGCTAGCAGAAAACAACAATGGTGGCTGGGGTTTTTCTTCTTTGTTCTTCTTGTTCAGCAAAACTAGAAAAAGAAGAAGAAGAAGAAGAAGAAGAAGAAGAGTCTTGGTGTTCTCTTGGAGAGACTCACATGAGAGAGAGAGAGAGAGAGAGAGAGAGAGAGAAGAGAACATCATGCATATGAAAGCTTATTGTGTCCCTTGGTTTTTATGTTTTGTTTTCTTGTGTAACCCTTGAAGTCACCCGAAAATCTCAACAAAAAAACCACATATGAGAATTCTAAACAATTAGAATTCTCTAATTTGTAAATGGAACCCCTTAAGTTCACATAATTACAAATTGGCCTATAAATTATAACTAATTCTAATTTAGCCACATCAACTTCTCTTTCTCGTAATAAACCCCACTATGTTATTAAATAACAACCGAGTATATATTCCTCTATTGTGTGTGACCTATTAGGTATCCGGTTAATTGGTAGCGAATATGAATTAATCTAAATATCTTTGAGATTAATAACCCTTAACTAATTAGAATTAATCATATTAATTCTAATCAGGATTGGTTTATTAATTCATCAATTAATAAATTCATATTCCTAAATCATGAGCGGTAGCTAGAAACAAATCATGACCACCCAAGAGTCTAGGATGTCAAGGGGCTTGACATGAACCCGTCAATAACAAATTACAGTGCAATTAACTCCTTTCACTGTACAATATCTCATTCGGTTTTGAGTACGGAATTAGTGCCAACTTTTTTCAGAATTAATTCTACCCCAAATACAATAGTACTTGTACCAGGAACGCACTACTCTAGATGTGTATCAATTGGAACTATTTCCAATACACATACGCCTTGGTTAAGGACTTCTCGAGTAGTAATTCCTACAAGTGGCCGTGAGATATTCGCCCATTGTATTAGGAGTGGTGAATCCTTTATTAACCCTCTCAACTACTTTCGTTTACCTCACAATGTTAGGTATCTCAGGCTCGTATCCTATACGGTGCAGCGAAAAATAAAATGAGATACCATCCCAGGACCTGCATATGTGTGGAAAACAAGACATAATGAGAGTAAATGTAACTATTTTTTACCTTTCTTTGATCGTTCAAAGAACAAAATTTCTTCTTCTAGTTAAGGCGTGATCCAACAATCCTCTTTATCAAACTCCACGAGAGTTGAACGCCTTGTTAGTGTTATACCCTAGAGGCAATCACTTGTACGTTGTATATGACACATTTTATTTTATAAAAGATATTGTTTATCTTATAGTTTTTTTTTATTACTTTTGAGTAATATAGCTGTTTGATAAAGTCCCTAGTACAACACTGTGTTAAGCAAATCATGATATGAGATTCCTACTACACTGTATAATGTTAGTACTTAAATAGTCCCTAGTCATTGTGTTAGTGTTGTGCCCTAGAGGCAATCACTTGTACATTGTATATGACACATTTTATTTTAATAAAATGCATTATTTATCGTACAGTTTCTTTTCTTTACTTTAAGTAATATAACTGATCGATAAAGTCCTTAGTACAACACTGTGTTAAGGAAATTATGATAGATATCATGATATGAGATTCCTACTACACTGGATGGTGTTAGCACTTAAATAATCCATAGTCATAGTATTAATGAGACAGGACATCATTGATGTGTTAAGACTAGCATGTGTTAGACTTCCTGATTTGATCAGGCGGTGGTTCTCATAACCATGAGTATTGAGATACTCAAAGTTAACACATAGATTCTTGTTAATAGAACAAGTTCATTGGATAACCTAGCTTTGAGATAATTACATGGATAACTATTTAGTGCCAGTGATATAATCTCAATATAGCAAACGTGCAAGTATCATTAGACTTGAGATCTCCAAGGTACTTTGTTTGCTGAGTCTTGTACTTTGATTCCAATCTCTGGAGCTCGATCGAGGGCCACCTATGGGATGGATATTGGGTACATGGTGAGGTAAACGAAAGTAGTTGAGAGGGTCAATAAAGGATTCACCACTCCTAATAGTAGGGGCGGATATCTCACTTCCACTTGTAGGAATTACTACTCGAAAGTCCTTGGCCAAGGCAATTATGTATTAGAAACAGTTCTAATTGATATACATCTAAAGTAGTGGGTTCCTGGTACAAGTACTATAGTATTCGGGCCAGAATTAATTCTGGAGGGAGTTGGCACTAATTTCGTACTCCAAACCAAATGAGATATTGTATGGTGAAAGGAGTTAATTGCACTGAAGTTTTTTATTGAAGGGTTCATGTCATGCCACTTGACTTCCTGGACTCTTGGGTGGTCATGATGTGTTACTAGATATCACTCATGATCTGGGAATATGGGTTTAATAATTGATGAATTAATAAACCAATCCTGATTAGAATTTATAGGATTAATTCTAATTAATTATGGATTATTAATCTCAAAGACGTTTAGATTAATTCATGTTCTCTACCAATTGATTGGGAAGCCTAATAGGTCACACGCAATAGAGGATTATATACTCAAGATGTTATTTGATAACATTGTGGAGTTAATTGAGAGAAAGAGAAGTTGTTGTGGTCAAATTATAATTAGTTATAATTTGTGGTACAAGTTGTAATTGTGAGAACTTAATGTTTCCAATTACAATTAGGGAACTCTAATTGTTTCAGAAATCTAGATTTTCAGTGATTTTTTTCGATTTTATGATGATATAACCGAAAAACCCTAAGGGTGATTCACGTGGGAAAAACAGCAGCCACCTAAACCTTCTCTTCTTCTTCTTTCTCTCTCGATTTGATCTTGAAGAGGAACCCTAGCCGCTACTTAGAATTTCTGCAAGTACAGAAAGCTACGTGCTTGAGTATTCCTCTGTGTGGTTACTGTTAGAGATAATCACACACTGTGATTATAGTGGTTACACGTTTAACTCACGCAGAGGTTGATCACAAGGATTGCTGGATCGCACCTCAACTTGAAGAAGAAAATTTTGTTCTTCACACGATCACCCAAAGGTAAAAGCTGTTACCTTTACTCTCTTTATGTCTTGTTTTCCACATATAGAAGAGTTCTGGGAGGATATCTCGATTTATTTTCCGCTATGCCATATGGGATATGAGCATGATATACCCAACAGTGGTATCAGAGCTATGCTATGTGTGGTCTACGTACGAACATTGTTTTAGCATGAAAAACTATTTTCTTGTTTGTCTTTGTTTGTTGTGAAAATCATTTTCACTCGAGTCGAAATCATTTTGATATTTATGTGTTGGGTCCGTAGAACAATATGATTGTGTAAAAGTCATAGCTTATTTCGAAAAGATGCTTTCTTTTGTGCTGAAAATTTTCTGCAGGAAAAACGTTTTCTTGCAACATGGATGTTGCCCTCTGTTTCATCTTCATTTTCTGTTTTGATTTTATTTAAAGTAACAAATTGGTTGTTGTTTAGAGCTTCAAAATAGAAAATACTGCTGAGAATTGTTCTCCCTGAAAATTTGCAGAAGAAGAAAGCACCAGAAATTGTTTCTGGAATTTTTTGAAAATCGCCGCCATTATTGCAGAACACAGGCGGTGCCAGCTTCGACCTCCAAGCCGACACCGATTCCATTCTATTCGCGATGTTTGAAAATCGTTTTTCGAAGAAATTTTTTTTGGGAAACTAGAACAGAGCCGCGCCGGCTCCGACTTCCAAACCGGCGCCGGTTCTACTCTATTTGCAACTTCCAGCTATTTAAAAAAAAAAAATCCAGAACAGAATTTTGAAAGGGAAAAAACCTCATTTGATGAGAGTCGGGCCCCAAAAGCATTTTCTGAAAATTAGTTTTGAGACAATCAATTTTGATTTTCAAAATCATTGATTTTGAAAATCTAAAATTGATGTATTCTCTAAAATGGTGATTTTAGAATTTGTTTTATTTTTCCAAAAATAGTGATTTTGGAATAATAAAAGTATATGTTTATTTTGTTTAAGCATAGTCAATGGCATGATGGATGGTTATGGACTAAAACCAATTATATCTGTTCATGCATTTTACAGTTTTGGTTTTTATGAAATAGGGCCTGCGTGTCCTGCCTTCTCTAGAATTCTTGTGTAATTCTCTTCTCATCTAACTCCCCTCGAATGTAACTCGACGTTTTCTCTCTTTAGGAAATTATGTAATTAGCTTACATAGGTTAGATAAGAATAGAATTATTTTATTCTGGAGATGGCAACTAAAACAAGGCGAGGAGGTAAGACCTTCTATTTATATCAATCATGAACACATAGGGTTAACTATATTAATTTCTTTTATGGCTCAAAGAAATTAATTTAGGAAAAATCCATAACCATACCACGTAATCGCTTTATTATCATGATTATCAATTATGTGATTTATTGATTTTTATGCATGTCATTCAATGAAATCACTAAAAGGAACAAATCCCTCAATTAATATTAAACCTAATTCCTTCCGTTAATATAGTAAGAACTAGAGTCCTTTTTCGAGACCAGGTTGTTGGGCAAACCCAAGCCTACTTGACTTTGGGCATGTTCAAGCTATGGAATTAAATTCCTGATTAATGGGTCAGGTTTAACTAAATTTTTTATCCTAGTTGGGCAAACTAAAGTATAAAGAAATTTAGAGGAAAAGTTGGAGTAGCCCAAAAGGCTTTAAGATTAAAAGCTATTAATCACCTAAAGATTCGGTAGTTACATACGATGCAATTGGTATTGGATACCTACCAATGAACTCAAGGGTGGCTTGTTGGGCAAACCTAAGGTTATTCTTGAGGAATTTGGATACCAGTTTACTAGGAAAGCTTCCAACAAGCTTTCCTGAATCAGTAGTAGGGGCAATTAGTTTAAGTAAAATAGTAGAGTAAAAATGCGTTTAATTAAAGTCCTAATTATTTGGATATCATGTGCATATACAAGTAGCTAATGCTCTCTATCTTTACATCTAGGTCACTTGCATCATGTCAACAAACTTGAACTTATGTAGCATTTTGGAAACCAACAAGTTAACCGAATCAAACTATCTCGACTGCTATAGAAATTTGAGAATCGTTCTCAAATCGGAAAAGTTGCTATACGTGCTAGATGCTCCTATTCCACCACCACCTGCCCAAGATGCTCATGCTGATGAGCATGCTCTCCATAAGAGACACAAGAAGGATAGTGATATAGCATTATGTATTATGCTAGCATCCATGACTCTTGAGTTGCAAAAACAGCACGAGCATATGGATGCTCAATCGATCATTTTACATCTTCGAGAGCTGTTTGATGCCCAAGCCAGAACTAAGAGATATAAGATCTCAAAGCAACTATTTTGTTGCAAAATGGTAGAGGGTTCTTCTGTGGCCACTCATGGGCTGATGAAGCTGGGCATAATAGAGAAGCTTGGATCTCTCAGGTTCACGATGGATCATGACTTAAGTATTGACTTAATTCTACAATCTTTACCTAATAGTTTCTCACAATTTGTGATTAACTATCAGATGAACAAGATTGAGTCCACCATTCATGAGTCGATCAATCTTCTCAAAACTACGGAATCCTCCATGAAGAAGGAGTCCAATGCGGTTTTAATGGTAGAATCTTCCTTTTCTAAGAAGAAAGTTCAAAAGAAGAAGAAGATGGCCGCCATGAAGTCCAAAGGTGGTGTGAACAAGAAGGACGCAGCTACCAAGAGCCCATGCCATCATTGTGGGAAGATGGGCCATTGGAGGCGCAACCGCAAAGCCTACATGGAAACCATCAAGGACAAGAAGCAGAAGGAGAATCTTACAAGCACTTCTACTTGTTCTCCAGGTATGTTTATGATTGAGATAAATACTGCCTTTAGAAATGAGATATGGGTATTAGATACCGGATGTGGATCTCATTTGTACAATAACTTGCAAGGACTAAAGAGCAGTAGAAGGCTAGAGAAAGGCGACGTGGACCTACGTACTGCAAATGGGGCAAAGGTTACTGCACTTGCTGTGGGGACATACGAGCTGAACCTGCCTTCAGGATTAATTCTAGAACTGCAAAACTATTATTTTGTACCAATTTTAATGAAAAACATTATCTCAGTTACGTGTTTAAACTTGTGTGAATTTTGTTTAATATTTAATAATAAATGTTGTTATTTTTCATTGAATGATATTCATTATGGTTTAGCAACTTTAGTTAATGGTTTATATATTCTAGACTTGGACAATTCAATTCTCAATATAAACAATAAGAAATCTAAAATAGATAACTCTAACACCTCTTACTTATGGCATTGTCATTTGGGCCATGTAAACGAAAATCGTGTTTCTAAGTTACACAAGCTTAGTGACTTAGGGTCATTTGATTATGAAACATATGGCACATGCGAGTCTTGTTTACTAGGTAAAATGACTAGAACTTATTTTCTAAGAAAAGGAGAATGGGCCAAGGAGTTATTAGAACTCATACATTCTGATGTATGTGGCCTAATGTCAATACAAGCAAGATGAGGTTATAACTATTTCATAACATTTATCGATGATTTCTCATGATATAGGTATTTGTATTTAATGAAATACAAATCTGAGGCCTTTGAAAGGTTCAAAGACTTCAAGAATGAAATAGAGAACAACTTGGCAAAAGTATTAAGACTCTAAGATCTGATCGAGTAGTAGAATACTTGAGTCAAGAGTTTCTGAGTTATCTTAGAGATAATAGGATATTATCTCAATGGACTCCGCCACATACATCTCAACATAACAGTGTATCTGAGAGAAGAAATCGAACCCTTCTAGACATGGTACAGATCATGATGGCTTCTGCAGACCTACCAAAATCGTTTTAGGGATATGCACTAGAGACTTCTGTTTATATACTAAACAGAGTTCCAACAAAACCAGTTGATACTACCCCATTTGAGATGTTCTTTGGTAAGAGACCAAAGTTATCTTACTTGCGAGTATGGGGTTGTCCTGCCTTTGTTAAATGGCCACAGTTGGACAAACTTGATAGTAAGTCTGACAAGTGTTTGTTTGTGGGATATTCGAAAAAATCTTTCGGATATTACTTCTATCTACCATTCGAAAAGAAATTGTTTGTTTCGAAGCATGCCGTCTTCTTAGAGAAGGGGCACATGCTCAAAGGGGACAGTGCGAGTAAGATTGAACTTAGTGAGGTTCATGAAGATCAAACAAACGAGGATCAACAGTCTAACCCCACATCTATTGAGAGAATAGATGAACCTTCTAATACACAAGAACCTTGTAGATCTAGTAGGATACGTTTGACATCTGAGAGATATGGATTTCTTATTAGTGACCACAATGACGTATTGCTCATAGATGAAGATGAGCCTACTACCTACAAAGATGTTTTGAATAGTTCAGAATCTGGCAAATGGCTTGAGGCCATGAAGTTAGAGATGGATTCCATGTACAACAACCAAGTATGGACTTTGGTTGATCCACCCAAAAGAATTAATCCTATTGGGTGTAAGTGGGTTTTCAAGAAGAAAACGAACATGGATGGTAACTTAGTTACCTATAAAGCACGACTAGTGGCGAAGGGTTTTCGTCAACAACATAGTATTGACTATGATAAAACCTTCTCGCCAGTAGCTATGTTAAAATCTATCAGGATACTCCTAGCCATTGCTGCTCATTATGATTATAAGATTTGACAAATGGATATGAAAACATCTTTCCTACATGGAAATCTGACTGAGGAAGTGTATATGACACAACCTGAGGGTTTCACATCCAGTGATGGCACAAAGGTGTGCAAGCTGCAAAGGTCCATTTATGGACTTAAGCAAGCTTCTAGGAGTTGGAATATCCATTTTGATGAAACAATCAAAGGGTTTGGTTTCATTCAAAACATAGATGAGCCTTGTGTATACAAGAAGGTTAGTGGGAGTGCAATCATTTTCTTACTGCTTTATGTAGATGGCATATTGTTAATAGGAAACGATATACCTATCTTGCAAATGGTTAAAATTTAGTTGTCCAAACAATTATCCATGAAAGATCTTAGAGAAGCAACCTATATTCTTGGAATAAGGATCTATAGAGAAAGATCCAAAAGGTTGCTTGGTCTTTCACAATTTACATACATAGATAAAGTGCCAAAGAGGTTTAGCATGGATTAATCCAAAAAGGGATTCTTGCCCATGTCACATGGTGTAAGCTTTTCAAAGTCGATGTCTCCCAAGACACAAGTTGAAAGGGATCACATGAGTAAGATTCCATATGCCTCAGCAGTTAGATCTATCATATATGCTATGATATGTACTAGGCCCGATGTATCTTGTGCTCTCAGTTTGACGAGCAAATACCAATTCAACCTTGGTGAGGGCCATTGGGCGGCTGTAAAGAACATCCTTAAGTACTTGCGAATGACTAAGGATATGTTCTTAGTATATGGAGAAGGTGATTTGAAAATAAACGGGTATACTGATGCCAGTTTTCAATCTGACAAAGATGACTTCAAATCACAATCCGGCTACGTGTTTATGTTGTGCGGAGGGGCAATAAGTTGGAAAAGTTCCAAACAAGAGACTATTGCCGATTCTACGATAGAAGCTGAGTACATAGCTGCTTCTGAAGTAGCTAAGGAGGCTGTTTGGATCAAGAAGTTCGTGACGGAACTAGGTGTAGTTCCTAGTGTTGTTGGTCCAATAACTTTGTATTGCGACAACAACAGAGTCATTGCACAAGAAAGGGAGCCGCGGTCTCACCAACGATCCAAACACGTACTGCGACGCTATTATCTGATCCGGGAGATCATAGATAGGAATGATGTAAAGATAGAGAGAGTTCCCATGGATGAGAACATAGCTGACCTGCTTACGAAATCACTATCCCAAAAGAAACATGATTGTCATGTTGAGTCATTCGGTATTAGATACATTAATGATTGGCTCTTGTGCAAGTGGGAGTTTGTTAGTGTTATGCCCTAGAGGCAATCACTTGTACATTGTACATGACACATTTTATTTTAATAAAAGACATTATTTATCATACAGTTTCTTTTGTTAACTTTAAGTAATATAACTGTTCGATAAAGTCCCTAGTACAACACTGTGTTAAGGAAATTATGATAGAGATCATGATATGAGATTCCTACTACACTGGATGGTGTTAGTACTTAAATAATCGCTAGTCATAGTATTAATGAGATATGACATTATTGATGCGTTAAGACTAGCATGTGTTAGACTTCCTGATTTGATCAGGCGGTGGTTCTCATAACCATGAGTATTGAGATACTCAAAATTAACACATGGATGTTTGTTAATAGAACAAGTTCATTGGATGACCTAACTTTGAGATAATCACATGGATAACTATTTAGTGCCAGTGATATAATCTCAATATAGCAAACATGTAAGTATCCTTAGACTTGAGATCTCCAAGGTACTCTGTTTGCTGAGCCTTGTACTTTGATTCCAATCTCCGAAGCTCGATCGAGGGCTGCCTATGGGATGGATATTGGGTACATGGTGAGATAAACGAAAGTAGTTGAGAGGGTCAATAAAGGATTCACCACTCCTAATAGTAGGGACGAATATCTCACGGCCACTTGTAGGAATTACTACTCGAAAGTCCTTGGTGAAGGCAATTGTGTATTGGTAACAGTTTCAATTGATACACATCTAGAGTAGTGGATTCCTGGTACAAGTACTATAGTATTCAGGTCAGAATTAATTCTGGAGGGAGTTGGCACTAATTCCATACTCCAAACCGAATGAGATATTGTATGGTGAAAGGAGTTAATTGCACTGAAGTTTGTTATTGAATGGTTCATGTCAAGCCACTTGACTTCCTGGACTCTTGGGTGGTCATGATGTGTTGCTAGATACTGCTCATGATCTGGGAATATGGGTTTATTAATTGATGAATTAATAAACCAATCCTGATTAGAATTAATATGTTTAATTCTAATTAATTATGGATTATTAATCTCAAAGACGTTTGGATTAATTCATGTTTTCTACCAATCGACTGGGAAACCTAATAGGTCACACACAATAGAGGATTATATACTCAAGATGTTATTTGATAACATTGTGGGGTTAATTGAGAGAAAGTGAAGTTGTTGTGAACAAATTATAATTAGTTATAATTTGTGGTACAAGTTGTAATTGTGAGAACTTGATGTTTCCAATTACAATTAGGGAACTCTAATTGTTTTAGAATTCTAGATTTTCAGTGATTTTTTTCGATTTTATGATGATATAACTGAAAAACCCTAAGGGTGATTCACGTGAGAAAAACAGTAGCCACCTAAACCTTCTCTTCTTCTTCTTTCTCTCTCGATTTGATCTTGAAGAAGAACCCTAGCCGCCACTTAGAATTTCTGCTAGCACAGAAAGCTACGTGCTTGAGTATTCCTCTGTGTGGATTACTGTTAGAGATAACCACACACTGTGATTATAGTGGTTTGACGTTCAACTCACGTGGAGGTTGATCACGAGGATTGCTGGATCGCGCCTCAACTTGAAGAAGAAAATTTTGTTCTTCGCACGATCACCCAAAGGTAAAAGCTGTTACCTTTACCCTCTTTATGTCTTATTTTCCACACATAGAAGAGTTCTGGGAGAGTATCTTGATTTATTTTCCGCTGTGCCGTATGGGATACGAGCCTGAGATACCCAACACATAGTACTAATGAGAAAGGACATCGTTAATGCGTTAAGACTAGCATGTGTTAAGACTTTCTGATTTGATCTGGCGGTGGTTCTCATATCCTGAGTATTTCGATACTCAAAGTTAACACATGTATGCTTGTTAATGGAACAAGTTCATTGGATAACCTAGCTATGAGATAATCACATGGATAACTATTTAGTGTCAGTGATATAATCTCAATATAGCAAACGTGCAAGTATCCTTAGACTTGAGATCTCCAAAGTACTTTATTTTCTGAGCCTTGTACTTTGATTCCAATCTTTGAAGCTCGATTGAAGGCCGCCTATGAGATGGATATTGAGTACATTATGAGGAAAATGAAAGTAGTTGAGAAGATCAATAAAGGATTCACCACTCCTAATAGCAATGACGAATATCTCATGGCCACTTTTAGGAATTTCTACTCGAGAAGTCCTTGGCCAAGGCGTATATGTATTGGAAACATTTCCAATTGATACACATCTAGAATAGTGGGTTCCTGGTACAAGTATAGTTATATTCGGGCCAGAATTAATATATATTCTGGAGGGAGTTGGCACTAATTTCGTACTCTAGACCGAATGAGACATTGTATGGTGAAAGGAGTTAATTGCACTGTAGTTTGTTATTGAAGGATTCATGTCAAGCCACTTGACTTCCTGGACTCTTGGGTGGTCACGATGTGTTGCTAGATACCGCTCATGTTCTGGGAATATAGGTTTATTAATTGATGAATTAATAAACCAATCCTAATTAGAATTAATAGGATTAATTCTAATTAATTAAGGATTATTAATCTCAAAGACGTTTGGATTAATTTATGTTCGCTACCAATTGACTGAGAAACCTCATAGGTCACACGCAAAAGAGGAATATATACTCAAGATGTTATTTTATAACATAGTGGGATTTATTGCGAGAAAGAGAAGTTGATGTGGCTAAATTATAATTAGTTATAATTTATGGGCCAATGTATAATTCTGAGAACTTGATGGGTTCCTATTACAATTGGAGAATTGTTTGGAATTCTCATATGTAGTTTTTGTAGAGTCTTTTCGGTTATATGAGATATAACCCTAATGGTATATGAAGAGTTTTTCAGGTGAACCAAAGGACACATGAAATAACTCTTAAAACTACAAAAACCAAAGGGCACACAAGAGAAGAAGGGATATGATCTTTTGTTCTCTTCACCCTCTCTCTTTCATGTTTTTCTTCAAGGAGAACACAACTCTTCTTCTTCTTCTTCTTTCTCTGGTTTTTGTTTAACAAGAAGAACAAGAGAAATCCCAGCCACTATTGTTGTTTTCTGCTAGCACAGAAAAATCTTGGTGCTTGAGTGTATCCTCTATGTGGATTTCTGTTAGAGATAATCACACAATGTGATTATAGTGGTTAGATATTCAACTCTCGTGGTGATTCTTCAAGAGGATTCCACACAAACAAAGAAAGGTAAAAGCTGTTATCTTTGTTTCTTTGTTTTCTATATAGATGTATTGTTTTCCACACATATGCGGATCTTGGGATGGTATCTCGTTCTTATTCTTCCGCTACGCTGTATATGATACGCGAGAGATACCCAACACGTCTAACCACTATAATTATAGTGTGTGTTTATCTCTAACAGTAATCTACATAGATGAATACTCAAGCACCAAAATTTCCTATGCTAGCAGAAAAAGATGGCGGCTAGGGTTTCTCAAGAACAATCGTGAGAGAGAAAGAGAGAGAGAGAGAGAGAGAGAGAGAGAGAGAGAAGAGAGAAATTGTCGAGTGTATTGTTTCCTTGGGTTTTCGTGTGTATTCATCTATATCTTACACGAAAATCCCCTTCCGAAAACTGAGAATTCTAATCCTATTAGAATTCCCTAATTATAATAGGAAACATCAAGTTTTCACAATTATAATTTGGACCATAAATTATAACTAATTATAATTTGTCCACAACAACTTCTCTTTCTCTCAATCAACCCCACTATTTTATCAAATAGCACATTGAGTATATATTCCTCTATTATGTGTGACCTATTAGGTTTCCTAGTCAATTGCTAGCGAACATGGATTAATCCAAACGTCTTTGAGATTAATAATCCATAATTAATTAGAATTAAGCCTATTAATTCTAATAAGGATTGATTTATTAATTCATCAATTAATAAACCCATATTTCCAGATCATGAGCGGTATATAGCAACACATCATGACCACCTAAGAGTCCAGGAAGTCAAGTGGCTTGACATGAACCCTTCAATAATAAACTTCAGTGCAAGTAAGTCATTTCACCATACAATATCTCATTCGGTTTGGAGTATGGAATTAGTGCTAACTCCATTCGGAATTAATTCTGGCCCAAATACAATAGTACTTGTACAGGAACCTACTACTCTAGATGTATATTAATTGGAACTATTTTCAATACACAATAGCCTTGGCCAAGGATTTCTCGAGTATTAATTCCTACATGGGGCCGTGAGATATTCGTCCCTACTATTAGGAGTGGTGAATCCTTTATTGACCCTCTCAACTATTTTAATTTACCTTACAATTTACCCAATATCCATCCCATAGGCGGCCCTCGATCGAGCTCTAGAGATTGGAATCAAAGTACAATGCTCAGCAAATAAAATACCTTGGAGATATCAAGTCTAAGGATACTTGCACGTTTGCTATATTGAGATTATATCACTGGCACTAAATAGTTATCCACATGATTATCTCAAAGCTAGGTCATCCAATGAACTTATTCTATTAACAAGCATCCATATGTTAACTTTGAGTAACTCAATACTCACAGATATGAGAACCACCTCCTGATCAAATCAGGAAGTCTAATATATGCTATCCTTAACGCATTAATAATGTTCTATCTCATTAATACTATGACTATGGACCATTTAAGTACCAACACCATATTGTGTATTAAGAAACTCATATTATGATCTCTATCATGATTTTCATAACACAGTGTTGTACTAGGGACTTTATCGAACAGTTATATTACTTAAAATAAACAGAAGAAATTGTAAGATAAATAATACCTTTTATTAAAATAAAATATGTCATATACAATGTACAAGTGATTGCCTCTAGGGCACAACACTAACAAACTCCCATTTGCACTACAGCCAATCATTCATGTATCTAATACCGAATAACTCAATATGACAATCATGGCTTTTTTAGGATAGTGCTTTAGTAAGCGGGTCAGCTGTGTTCTCATCCGTGGAAACTCTCTCTATCTTTATTTCCTTAGCTGCTTCAGAAGCAGCCATGTGCTCAACTTCTATCGTAGAGTCGGCAATAGTCTCTTGTTGAGAACTTTTCCAACTTATTACCCCTCAGCACAACGTAACCACGTAGCCTGATTGTGATTTGAAATCATTTTTATCAGATTGAAAACTGGCATCAGTATACCCATTTATTTTCAAATCACCTTCTCTATATACTAAGAACACATCCTTAGTCCTTCGTAAGTACTTAAGGATGTTCTTTACAGCCACCCAATAACCCTCACCAAGGTTAAATTGGTATCTGCTCGTCAAACTGAGAGCACAAGATACATCAGGCCTAATACATATATAGCATACATGATAGATCTAACTGCCGAGGTATATGGAATCTTACTCATGTGATCCCTTTCAACTTGTGTCTTGGGAGATATCGGCTTTAAAAAGCTTACACCATGTGACATGGGTAAGAAACCCTTTTTGGATTGATCTATGCTAAACCTCTTTAGCATTGTATCTATGTATGTTGACTGTGAAAGACCTTGCAACCTTTTGGATCTATCTCTATAGATCCTTATTCTGGGAATATAGGTTGCTTCTCCAAGGTCTTTCACGGAGAATTGTTTGGACAACCAAACTTTAACCGTTTGCAAGACTGGTATATCGTTTCCTATTAGCAATATACCATCTACATAAAGCAGTAAGAAAATGATTGCACTCCCACTAACCTTTTTCTTTAAACAAGGCTCATCCATGTTTTGAATGAAACCAAACTCTTTGATTGTTTCATTAAAACAGATGTTCCAACTCCTAGTAGTTTGCTTAAGTCCATAAATGGACCTTTGTAACTTGCACACCTTTGTGCTATCATTGGATGTGAAACCCTCAGGTTGTGTCATATGCACTTCCTTAGTCAGATTTCCGTTTAGGAAAGCTGTTTTCACATTCATTTGCCAAATCTCATAATCATGATAAGCAGCAATAGCTAGAAGTATCCTAATGGATTTTAATATGGCTACTGGCGAGAAGGTTTCATCATAGTCAATACTAAGTTGTTGATGATAACCTTTCGCCACTAGACGTGCTTTATAGGTAACTAAGTTACCATCCATGTCTGTTTTCTTCTTGAAAACCACTTGCACCCAATAGGTTTAATTCATTTGGGTGGATCAACCAAAGTCCATGCTTGATTTTCGTACATGGAATCCATCTTTGACTTCATGGCCTCAAGCCATTTGCCAGATTCAGAACATCCTTGTAGGTAGTAGGCGCAATACGCCATTGTGGTCACTAATGAGAAATCCATATCTCTCAGATGCCACACGTATCCTACTAGATCTAAAAGGTTTTTGTGTATTAGAAGGTTCATCTATTCTCTCAATAGATGTGGGGTTAGGTGGTTGATCCTCGTTTGTTTGATCTTCATGAACTTCACTAAGTTCACTCTTACTCCCACTGTCCTCTTTGAGCATGTGCTCCTTCCCTAAGAAGTCGGCATGCTTCGAAACAAGCAATTTGTTTTCGGAAGGGAGGTAAAAGTAGTATTTGAAAGATTCCTTTGGATATCCCACAAACAAACACTTGTCAGACTTACTATAAAGTTTGTCAGATTATGGCATTTTGACAAAGGTAGGATAACCCCATATTTGTAAGTGAGATAACTTTGGTTTCTTACTAAAGAACATCTCAAATGGGATAGAATTAAGCATTTTTGTTGGAACTCTATTTAGTATATAAACAGAAGTTTCTAGTGCAAAACCCCAAAACGATTTTAATAAGTCTGCAGAAGCCATCATGGTCCGTACCTTGTCTAGAAGGGTTCGATTCCTTCTCCCAGATACACCGTTATGTTGAGGTGTATGTGGTGGAGTCCATTGAGATAATTTCTCATTATCTCTAAGATAAATCAGAAACTCTTGGCTCGAGTATTCTTCTCCTCGGTCTGATCATAGAGTCTTAATACTTTTACCATGTTGTTTCTCTATTTCATTCTTGAAGTCTTTAAATCTTTTAAGGGCCTCAGATTAAAGACAGATACCCATATCTTGAGCAATCATCGATAAAAGTTATGAAATAGTTATAATCTCCTCTTACTTGTATTGACATTGGGCCATATACATCAGAATGTATGAGTTCTAATAACTCCTTGGCCCATTCTCCTTTTCCTGAAAAAGGAGTTTTAGTCATTTTTCCTAGTAAACAAGATTCGCATGTGTTATATGATTCATAATCAAATGACCCTAAATCTCCAAGCTTGTGTAACTTAGAAACACGATTTTCGTTTACATGGACCAAACGACAGTGCCATAAGTAAGAGGTGTTTGAGTAATCTATTTTAGGTTTCTTATTGTTTATATTGAGAATTGAATTATCCAAGTTTAGAACATATAAACCATTAACAAGAGTTGCTAAACCATAATGAATATCATTCAATGAAAAAGAACAACATTTATTCTTAAATATCAAATGAAATCCATTTAAGTCTAAACATGCAACTAAGATAATGTTTTTCTTTAAAACTGGTACATAATAATAGTTTTGCAGTTCTAGAATTAATCACGAAGGCAGGTTCAGCTCGTATGTCCCCACAGCAAGTACAACAACCCTTGCCCCATTTGCAGTACATAGGTCCACATCGCTTTTATCTAGCCTTCTACTACTATTTAGTCCCTGCAAGTTATTGCATAAATGAGATCCACATCTGGTATCTAATACCCATATTTCATTTCTAAAGGTAGTATTTATCTCAATTATAAACATACTTGGAAACGAAGTAGAAGTGCTTGTAAGCTTCTCCTTCTGCTTCTTATCCTTAATGGTCTCCAAGTAGGTTTTGCAATTGCCCCTCCAGTGGCCCATCTTCACACAATAATGGCATGGGCCCTTGGTAACTGCGTCCTTCTTGTTCACCCCACCTTTGGGCTTCATGGGAGCCTTCTTCTTCTTCTTTTGAACTTTCTTCTTAAAAGAGGAAGATTCTGCCATTAAAATTACATTAGAATCCTTCTTCATGGAGGACTCCGCAGTTTTGAGAAGATTGATCAACTCAAAAATAGTGGACTCAATCTTGTTCATCTGATAGTTAATCACAAATTGTGAGAAACTATTAGGCAAAGACTGTAGAATTATGTCAATACTTAAGTCATGATCTATTGCAAACCCGAGTAATCCACGCTTCTCTATTAAGCCCAACATCTTCAGCCCATGACTTGCCACAGAAGAACCCTCTGCCATTTTGCAATGGAATAGTTGCTTCGAGATCTCATATCTCTCAATTCTGGCTTGGGCATCAAACCGCTGTCGAAGATGTAGTATGATCAATTGAACATCTATATACTCGTGATGTTTTTGCAACTCGGGAGTTATAGATGCCAGCATAATACATGATGTTGTATCACTATCCTCCTTGTGCCTTTTGTGGACAACATGCTCACCAGCATGAGCATCTTAAGCTGGTGGTGGCGGAATAGGAGCATCTAGCACGTAGTGTAACTTTTTCGATTTGATAACGATTCTTAAATTTATATACCATTCGAGATAGTTTGATTCGGTTAACTTGTTGGTTTCCAAGATGCTACATAAGTTCAAGTTTGTTGACATGGTGTAAGTGACCTAGATGTAAAGATAGAGAGCATTAGCTACTTGTATATGCACATGATCGATATGCAAATAATTAGGACTTTAATTAAACGCATTTTTACTCTACTATTTTACTCAAACCAATAGCTCCCACTACTTATTCGGGAAAGCCTGTTGGAATCTTTCCTAGTGGACTGGTATCCAAATTCCTCAAAATTAACCTTGGGTTTGCCCAACAAGCCACCCTTGAGTTCATTAGTAGGTATCCAATACCAATTACATCATATCTAACTACCGGACATTGGGTGATTAACAGCTTTTAATTTTAAAGCCTTTTGGGCTACCCCAACTTTTCCTCTAAATTTCTTTATGTTTGAGTTTGCCCCACCGGGATAAAGAATTTAGTTAAACCCGACTCATTGATCAAGAATTTAATTCCAAAGGAATTTAACTCTATAGCTTGAACATGCCCGATGTCAAGTAGGCTTGGGTTTGTCCAACAACCTGGTCTCGAAAAAGGACTCTCGTTCTTACTATATTAACAGAAGGAATTTGGTTTAATATTAATTGAGGGATTTCTTCCTTTTAGTGATTTCAAGAAATGACATGCATAAAAATCAATAAATCACCAAATTGATAATCATGGTAATAAAATGATTACGTGGTATGGTTATGGACTTTTCCCTAAATTAATTTTCTTGAGTCATAAAAGAAATTAATATAGTTAACCCTATATGTTCATGCATGATTCGTGTAGAAGGTCTAACCTTCTCGCTTTGTTTTAGTTGTTATCTCCAAAATAAGATAATTCTACTCCTATCTAACCTATGTAAACTAATTACATAATTTTATAAAAAGAGAAAACCTCAAGTTACATTCGATGGGAGTTAGATGATAAGAGAATTACATAAGCATTCTAGAGAAGGCAAGACACGCAGGCCCCCCCATTTCATAAAAACCAAAACTGTAAAATGCATGAACATATATAATTGGTTTTAGTCCATAACCATCTACCATGCCATTAATTATGCTTAAACAAAATAAACATATAATTTTTATTACTACAAAATTACTATTTTGGAAAAATAAAACAAATTCTAAAATCAGTATTTTAGAAAAATACATTAATTTTAAATTTTCAAAATCACTATTTTGAAAAATAAAATTGTTTGTCTCAAAACTAAATTTGAGAAAATGCTTTTAGGTCCCATCTCTGGCGACGAAAACGGTGGTCCTGCTAGTTGGTCAGTGGGCAGGGATCAGGGGGCAGCGCCCCGGTGAAAAAATTTTTATTTTACCGCCTCTCATTAAATGAGATTTTTCCCTTTCAAAATTCTATTCCATAATTTTTTTTAAAAAAATAGCTGGAATGTCGCAAACAGAGCAGAACCGGCACCGGTTTGGAAGCCGAAACTGGCACCGGTTGTGTTCTGATTTTCCAGGAAAAGCTTTCCAGAAACGATTTATGTATGTTCCTGAAATAGCATGGAACCGGCGTCGGCTTGTAGGTCAGAGCCGGCATCGGCTGTATTCGGGAACAGTGGCGGCAATTTTGAAAGTTTTTTAGAAACAATGTCTGGTGTTGTAATCTTCTGCAACAGATCAGTGAGAACAATTCTGAGCAGAATTTTCTATTTTGAAGCACAAAACAACAACCAATTTGTTAATTTAAACAAAACTAAAATAGAAAATTAAGATGAAACGGAAGGCAACAACTATGTTGCAAGAAAACTTTTTTCTGCAGAAAATTCTAAGCACCTAAAGAAAGCATCTTTCGAAATACGTTGTAACTTTTAAAACAATCATATTGTGCTACGGACCCAACCCATAATGTTCGAAATGATTACGACTCGAGTGAAAACAATGTTTATAGAAAACAAAGATAAACACAAATACATGAAACCAGTTTTCATGCCAAACATAATGTCTGTAGACCACATATAGTATGGCTCTGATACCACTGTTAGGTATCTCAGGCTCGTATCCTATATGGCGCAGTGGTAAGTAAAACGAAATACCATCCCAGGACCCTCATATGTGTGAAAAACAAGATATAATGAGAGTAAAGGTAACACTTTTTACCTTTCTTTGATCATCCGAAGAACAAAATTTCTTCTTCATGGAAAACGAGAAACAGGGGCATGCTCTGTACGTTAAAAAAAATTGGAGAAAAATAAAACGCGAGCCTTAAAGGCTATGCAAAAGCGTGAAGATCATACATTTGCGTTCCTTAACCCTCCTAGGTTGCGTAGGAACAGATTGAACGGCTGGAATCGCCTCGCTTTGCACACTTGAAGGGGCTTCCGGTTGAACACCCGCTAGCCTTCTACTTCGCCTTGTTTGCATTAGCTTAGCTCTCCAGTTCTCAGGATATTCCTGAGCCTAACCTCTAGTTGGTGAACACTATGGTGAAGAGGAACGGTCTCAAAACCCCTTGGTTCTTTTGCTATTGATTAGCAAAGAACAAGAAGAAACCACAGAGGAGGGAGAGGGAAAAAACGTGAGCTGCCAGAGAGAGAGAGACGTGAGTCTTGTGAGGCTAGGGAAAAAATTAGGGTTTTTTCTTTTCCAAAGAGTTGTTTATAAGTTAGCCTAAACTAGGTCTCTCAAAAATCTGATAAACATATCTCCGGGATTTCAAAACACCCGGATGCTATCTTGAGAATCAGTTTGGCCTAACCATAAACTCCTCTTGACCGTATCTGGAAAAAACCCTAAGGTCCAAGCTATTGGGTCAGAAAAATATTTATTATTTTTCTTGGACCCAAAAGGCCCAAAATAATAAATATTAATTATTTATTTCCTGGGCTTACATAAGTAACCCAATAAATAATTAATGAGCCCAAATGAACCATAATAATTAATCTTTATTTATTTATTTCTTGGGCCAATATAAATAACCCAATAAATAATTAAACATTATTTATTTCCCCAAGTTTAAGCCCAGGTTAATTTCTTAATTATTCATACTGGACCTAGACCCTGAATAATTAATTAATCAATTAAACTAGATAATTAATTTCTCTCAACTCCTATTTTATTTATTTATTTATTTTATTCCAGTCCAATAATAAATTAGACTTCCTGAATAAAATTAAGTAAAATCAAATCAAATAAAATCCTCTTCACAAGAGACCAATTCCTCAGCCCAAAATTAGTTAGGACTTACGGGCTATTCCGAGGACCAAAAAGACACATCGCCTTGGCTGCTAAAATGACCAAAATACCCCTGCTATATAAATAGCTGTATTTTGCATTTTAAATATTTCCTAATATCACCATAAGGAAATATTGATCCCAAGGACAATGCTGCATTCGCAAAGTCTCCGACCTACAGGTGAAATGACTAAAATACCCATCTACACATCGCCGTACATTTAGAGAGGAAGAAGTGTACTAACACTCCTCTAAATGACATCTACCATCCTTAGGCTTCTAGTCCAATGATCCACGACTTCCTGGAGTGTTTCCGCTTTCCAAGGGAGCTACCCTAAAGCAAACATCCAAGTCATGTTTCCCAGGGCCCTGGATAATTTAGACCATTCGGACAACCACAAGGGGCGATATAGTGCAGAAACTATCTTGTATAAGTCTATCTTAACTAACTAGTCACACATACCCAACATGCAAGTATATTGGCCCTACGATAGAACCTCAACTACAGCAAATCAAAGTATATGCTTCCAGCTTCGCCAGACCACCAACTCATACTCAAGTCGTAGAGTACTAGTCCACGCTGTAGCGGTAGTAGTCTAGGTTTCTACCATATAGTACTTTGAGAAACCACTACTACAGGTCCTGTTCTACGTATTCGAAATACGCTTATGTCATGAAGTGAGTGGACTACCCGCTGGCTAAAGGTAAGTCATTCCCCATTTAGAATTCATAACATAATAACATAAACATGATGAGGTTCCCAATCTCATCAATAAGTTAAGAACAAATGTTTATGTGTTAAATAACCCGTGATCCATACCTTACTGTGAAAGACCACCATTCACATGGATCACTTATTTAAACACAATGGGTCTGTTCCAAACGAAAATCATGCACAAACAAAAAGTAAATTCACAAATAATTTCTGAAAATAAATTCTTTCATTAAAATATTCGATTTTACATCAGAAACCTAGTCTAAGAGGGCATACAATCCAACACTTCTTCTAGTCGAGGCGCGATCCATCAATCCTCTTTATCAAACTCTACAAGAGTTGAACGTCTAACCACTATAATCACAGTGTGTGTTATCTCTAATAGTAATCCACATAGAGGAATACTCAAATACCAAAATTTCTTATGCTAGCAGAAAAAGATAGCGGCTAGGGTTTCTCAAGAACAATAGTGAGAGAGAGAGAGAGAAGAGAGAAATCGTCGAGTGTATTGTTGCCTAGGGTTTTTGTGTGTATTCATCTATATCTTACACGAAAATCCCCTTACCAAAACTGAGAATTCTAATCCTATTAGAATTCCTAATTGTAATAGGAAACATCAAGTTCTCACAATTACAATTTGGACTATAAATTATAACTAATTATAATTTGTCCACAACAACTTCTCTTTCTCTCAATCAACCCCACTATGTTATCAAATAACATCTTGAGTATATAATCTTCTATTGTGTGTGACCTATTATGTTTCCTAGTCAATTGGTAGCGAACATGAATTAATCCAAATGTCTTTGAGATTAATAATCCATAATTAATTAGAATTAATCATATTAATTCTAATAAGGTTTGATTTATTAATTCATTAATTAATAAACCCAAATTCCATGTGATTATCTCATAGTTAGGTCATCCAATGAACTTGTTCCACTAACAAGCATCCACGTGTTAGCTTTGAGTATCTCAATACTCATGGATATGAGAACCACCGCCTGATCAAATTAGGAAATCTAACACATGCTAGTCTTAACGCATTAATAATGTCCAGTCTCATTAATAGTACGACTAGGGACTATTTAAGTGGTAACACTATCTAGTGTAGTAGGAATCTCATATCATGATCTCTATCATGATTTCCTTAACACAGTGTTGTACTAGGGACTTTATCTAATAGTTATATTACATAAAAGTAAATGAAAGAAACTGTAAGATAAATAATGCCTTTTGTTAAAATAAAAAGTGTCATATATAAGGTACAATTGATTACCTATAGGGCATAACACTAACAAACTCCCACTTGTACTAGAGCCAATTATTCATGTATCTAATACCGACTGACTCAACATGCCTGTCATGTTTCTTTTGGGATAGTACTTTTGTAAGCGAGTCAGCTATGTTCTCATCCATGAGAACTCTCTCTATCTTTACATCTTTTCTATCTATGATCTCCTGGATCAGATGATAGTGTAGCAGTATGTGTTTAGATCGTTGGTGAGACCGGGGTTCCTTTGCTTGTGGAATGGCTCCGTTGTTGTCACAATACAAAGTTATTGGACCAATAATGCTAGGAACCACACCCAGTTCCGTCACGAACTTCTTGATCTAAATAGCCTCATTAGCTATTTCAGAAGAAGCTATGTACTCAGCTTCTGTCGTAGAGTCGGCAATAGTCACTTGTTTGGAACTCTTCTAACTTATTGTCCCTCCGCACAATGTAAACACGTAGTCGGATTGTGATTTAAAATCATCTTTGTCAGATTGAAAACTGGCATTAGTATGCCCGTTTATTTTCAAATCACCTACTCTATATATTAAGAACACATCCTTAGTTCTTCGTAAGTACTTAAGGATGTTCTTTATAGCCGCCCAATGACCTTCACCAGGGTCAGATTGGTTTCTACTTGTCAAACTGATAGCATAAGATACATCGGGCCTAATACATATTATAGCGTATACGATGGATCCAACTGTCGAAACATATGGAATCTTACTCATATGATCCCTTTCAACTTGTGTCTTGGAAGACATCGACTTTGAAAGGCTTACACCATGTGACATGGGTAAGAATCCCTTTTTGGATTGATCCATGCTAAACCTATTGAGCACTTTATCTATGTATGTAGACTGTGAAAGACCTAGTAAACTTTTAGACCTATCTCTATAGATCCTTATTCCGGGAATATAGGTTGTTTCTCTAAGGTCTTTCATGGAGACCTTTCCAAAGTAGTATTCGAAAGATTCTTTCAGATATCCCACAGACAAACAATTGATAGACATATTATCAAGTTTGTCTAATTGAGGCTTTTTGACAAAGGTAGGATAACCCCATATTTGCAAGTGAGATAACTTTGGTTTCTTACTAAAGAACATCTCAAATGGGATAGAATTAACCATTTTTGTTGGAACTCTGTTTAGTATATAAACAGAAGTTTCTAGTGCAAAACCCCAAAACGATTTTAATAAGTCTGCAGAAGCCATCATAGTCCGTACCTTGTCTAGAAGGGTTCGATTCCTTCTCTCAGATACACCGTTATGTTGAGGTGTATGTGGTGGAGTCCATTGAGATAATTTCTCATTATCTCTAAGATAAATCAGAAACTCTTGGCTCGAGTATTCTCCTCCTCGGTCAGATCATAGAGTCTTAATACTTTTACCATGTTGTTTCTCTATTTCACATGCGAATCTTTTAAGGGCCTCAGATTAAACACAGATACCCGTATCGTGAGCAATCATTGATAAAAGTTATGAAATAGTTATAACCTCCTCTTGCTTGTATTGACATTGGGCCGCATATATCAGAATGTATGAGTTCTAATAACTTCTTAGCCCATTCTCCTTTTCTTGGAAAAGGAGTTTTAGCCATTTTACCTAGTAAACAAGATTCGCATGTGCCATATGATTCATAATCAAATGACTCTAAGTCACCAAGCATGTGTAACTTAGAGACACAATTTTCGTTTACATAGCCCAAACAACAATGCCATAAGTAAGAGGTGTTAGAGTTATCTATTCTACGTTTCTTATTGTTTTTATTGAGAATTAGATTTTCCATGTCTACAACATACAAACCATTAACAATAGTTGTTGAACCATAATGAATTTCATTCAATGAAAAAGAACAACATTTATTCTTAAATATGAAATAAAATCCATTTAAGTCTAAACACACAACTGAGATAATATTTTTCATTACAACTGGTACATAATAATAGTTTTGTAATTCTAGAATTAATCCCGAAGGCAGGTTCAGCTCATATGTCCCCACAGCAAGTGCAGCAACCTTTACCCCATTTGCAATACGTAGGTCCACGTCGCCTTTCTCTAGCCTTCTACTGCTCTTTAGTCCCTGCAAGTTATTGCATAAATGAGATCCATATCCGGTATTTAATACCCATGTCTCATTTCTAAAGGCAGTATTTCGCTCAATCATAGATATACCCAGAGTAGAAGTAGAAGTTCTTGTAAACTTCTCATTCTACTTCTTGTCCTTAACAGTCTCCAAGTAGGCCTTGCAGTTGCACCCGCAATGGCCCATCTTGCCAAAATGATGGCATGGGCCCTTAGTAGCTGCATCCTTCTTCTTCATACCACATTTGGGCTTCATAGGAGCCCTTTTCTTCTTCTTTTAAACTTTCTTCTTAGAAGAATAAGATTCTACTATTAAAACTGCATTGGAATCCTTCTTCATGGAGAACTCCATAGTTTTGAGAAAATTGATCGACTCAGGAATGGTGGACTCAATCTTGTTCATCTGATAGTTAATCACAAATTGTGAGAACCTATTAGGTAAAGATTGTAGAATTAAGTCAACACTTAAGTCATGATCTATCATGAACCTGAGAGATCCAAGCTTCTCTATTATGCCCAGCTTCATCAGCTCATGAGTGGCCACAAAAGAACCCTCTGCCATTTTGCAACAGAATAATTACTTCGAGATCTCGTATCTCTCAGTTCTGGCTTGGGCATCAAACAGCTCTCGAAGATGTAATATAATGATTGAGCATCCATATGCTCATGCTGTTTTTGCAGCTCGAGAGTCATGGATGCTAGCATAATACATGATGTTGTATCACTATGCTACTTGTACTTTTTGTGGACAGCATGCTCATCAGCATGGGTATCTTGAGTTGGTGGTGGCGGAATAGGAGCATCTACCACGTAGAACAACTTTTTCGATTTGAGAATGATTGTCAAATTTCTATACCAGTTGTTGTACTTTGATTCGGTTAACTTGTTGGTTTCCAAGATGCTATGTAGGTTTAAGTTTGTTGACATGATGCAAGTGTCCTAGATGTAAAGATAGGGAGCATCAGCTACTTGTATATGCATATGAAATGCAAATAATTAGGACTTTAATTAAACGCATTTGTTTTTACTCCACTATATTACTCAAATCAATAGCCCTACTACTAATTCGGGAAAGCCTGTTGGAAGCTTTCCTTGTGGACCAGTATCCAAATTCCTCAAGAATAACCTTGGGTTTGCCTAACAAGTCACCCTTGAGTTCATTGGTAGGTATCCAATACCAATTACAGCGTATGTAACTACTGGATAATTGGGTGATTAATAGCTTTTAATCTTAAAACCTTTTGAGCTACCCTAACTTTTCCTCTAAATTTCTTTATGGTTGAGTTTGCCCAACCGGGATAAAGAACTTAGTTAAACCCGACCCATTAATCGGGAATTTAATTCCATAGTTTGAACATGCCCGATGTCAAGTAGGCTTGGGTTTACCCAACAACCTGGTCTCGAAAAAGGACTCTCGTTCTTACTAAATTAATGGAATGAATTAGGTTTAATATTAATTAAGAGATTTCATCCTTTTAGTGATTTCAACAAATGACATGCATAAAAATTAATAAATCACCAAATTGATAATCATGGTAATAAAGTGATTACGTGGTATGTTTATGGACTTTACCCTAAATTAATTTCTTTGAGCCATAAAAGAAATTAATATAGCTAACCCTATGTGTTCATACATAATTTAAGTAGAATGTCTTACCTTCTCGCCTTGTCTTGCTTGCCATCTCCAAAATAAGATAATTCTACTCCTATCTAACCTATGTAATCTAATTACATCATTTCCTAAAGAGAGAAAACCTCGAGTTACATTCGAGGGGAGTTAGATGAAAAGAGAATAATATATGAATTTGAGAGAAGGCAGGACACGCAGGCCCTATTTCATAAAAACCAAAACTGTAAAATGCATGAACAGATATAATTGGTTCTAGTCCATAACCATCCACCATGCTATTAATTATGCTCAAACAAAATAAACATATAACTTCTATTATTCCAAAATCACTATTTTAGAAAAATAAAATAGATTCTAAAATCAATATTTTAGAAAAGTACATCAATTTTTTATGTCAACACTAATTTTGAGAAATGCTTTTGGGTCCCGTCTCGTAGCGATAACGGTGGTCCCGCTGGCCGGTCAGCGGGTGGGGGATAAGGGGGCAGCAGTGCCCCTGGGTTGTTTTTTCTTCTGTTTTTCTTTTTATAAAACAGTACTAAACCGGCACCGGTTTGGAAGCTAGAGCCGGCACCGGCCGCAATCTGGTTTTAAGCAAAAAGTTTTCCCAGAAATGATTTTTGGTTATCTCAAAACAGAGTCGAACCGGCGCCTATTTGGAAGCCAAAGCTAGAGCCGGCTGCAGGCTGATTTTAACGAAAATAGTTTTCCCCATAAATGATTTCTGGACTTCTCGAAACAGTACACAATCGGCGCCGGTTAGGGTGCCGGAACGGGCGCCAGCTATCTTCTGCTGTATGAAAATTTTTAGAAAATTTTCTAGAAACAATTTCTAGAATCGTTATCTTTTGCAATAGATATGTTGTAACTATTACACAATCATATTGTGTGATGTGTCTGGACTTGGGTATAAAAATCATACAAAAACTAAGCACATTCCCATTCAAGTTTAAATTTAAACGTTCAACCCAAATCACACATATGAGCAAGCGTACTCATCATTAATCGAGCATAAGGTTCAAACGAGTGTCGATCCTCCAGGAACAAGTAGAAATTAATCACATTTCTTTCATTGTTTAATCGACTGGATAAAGTAAAAAATAAATAAAAAGAAAAATAATAGAAAAATAAAAATAAAAATATATATATGTCAAGGATGTAGAATTATGTAACTCAAGCCATTGTGTAGACAAACATGATCTTAAAGAACTCAACCACTATCATAACTAATTATTCCCTTGGCATCATGAAGGATTAAGATAGACTCACTTCTTTGTCAATCCACGAATTCCTATCTACTAGGTAACTTAGTATCACATATTCTGTCTCAACCAGTCTTACCCAAAAGATGCATTAAATACAATCCTTGATTAAATTTCCATATTCTGGCAAACTTAAAACATGAAACTAACCAATGAATCCATATTCTGGCAGACATCAATTAACCTTTAATTATCAGTTCGTAGCAATTAACCCCCTTTTCAAGCAAGTTAAAAGACAACAAATATGAAACTAATGAATTAAAACCACCATCAACCCTTTTTTCAAGCAAGTCAATCGAAAGTAACAATCAAGTAATCTCATAATGAGCATAAGTAATTAAATACCAAGCATAACAACCAATTAATCAAAAGATCAAATAACTCTAAATATCATAAATATCTAAAATAATGTCAAATTACAATAAAACAATTAACATATCATTGTTCAAGAAAAAGAAAACAAAGTTTAAGAAAGTACTCATAGACAAGGCTCATTCTTCTTCCTTTAAAGACCTTCTTGCACAACCCTCCTTGAATTGAAGAATTCCTCCTTTGATTGAGTAATTTTCTATGATAATCAATGAATTTTTCCCCTTTTTCCTTGTGTTTTTCATCTATTTATAGGCTTAGGAAGTGCCTAAACTCATAGGTACAGAGTTCTTGGCCGAGTATAAGGTGGAAGATACTAAAACTCCGCAAATTACCAAAAACCGCATAGAAAAAATCAAGCATCGCCTTATCTTCAAGGCACAGCCTTGGCTCTCGGAGCTGGTTCCGGTTGTGTTCTACTTCTCTACTCGTTTGTTGATTTTTGCACAATAAAGACCAGAATGCAGCCGGCACGGCCTTGACTCTTGGAGCCAATGCCGATTCCCCTCTGTTCTGCCCTGTTTTGAAAATCTTTCATTGCTTCAAAGTTCGTGTAATCCAGTGCATGGCTGGCGCCGGTTCTAGAGCCCTAGCCGGCCCCACCTCTCCTCTATTTTGCAACGTTTTTGTTTTTTTTTACCCTAAAAATCTGAAATAATGAAAAAAACACCTTTCTAAGGGTAAAATCTCAAATATGAAGGAATATGACTAGTTATTGAACAAAATATATCACAAAAGAACCTCAAATAACTTGGAAAAATATGACTAATTTAGCTCCTATCATATTCCCCCATACTTAACTCTTTGCTTGTCCTCAAGCAAAGCATCAAGAATAAGTAGGAAAACACAATGTTAAATCAATTGCTCAATCAATTTCCAAACTATATCTTCAACGCTTTCTTTATTCAAGAACATAAAACACATAATACTACATCTTTCATAGCCAATGCAAGACTTGTGTTAGTGATAAATGACTTAGTAGAACCATCACAATACTTAACTATATTCTCAAACCATTGGAAAGAATTTAGTTCAAAAAGAATATGCATTCCATAGGCTTACTTTTCATACACTCTCTCCACTAATCTGAGACACATCATGATTCTAGTTAGATCAAGTAGGACTTTTAAGCTTGTAATGTAAGGCTAAAGGCTTGTAATGTAGCTTATCAAACGAAGGTTATAGGAGGATCAAAAGTTAAAGAAATTGAGAGTTCGCAAGAAAATGATAAACAAAATGAATCAATAATTTCCAACTCTTCTTGCTCTCCTTTTCTAAGAATCAATCAAACTAAAACCTTATTCAGCAATTACAACTCCACTCAAGTAAATCCTGCATTTCTTCTCTTTTTCTTTCAACTCTTCTTTATTCCTTTCACAAGATCACTCAAATTTCCAGCAATGGTGTCAAAGATTTAAGATGAACTTAACTTTTTACAGCTTAATCACCATCCCTTTTGTGATCTTTCCTTTTTTCTTCACTCACTTGTCTTTTCTCTCACTCCTCTCTTGTTTTCATTGCTGCTGTTGTTTTCTTTTTTTCACTTTCTTTCTTTCCATCTTTTCTAGTAGCTTTTTGTTTTGTTTTTTTTTTCAATCCCTCTATTCTTTTCCTTCTCTTTCTTTGCGTCCTTTCCTTTTTCTAGCTCAACTCAGTATTGATCCATGACTAAAAGTAACAAGTCATGATCTTTATCCCAACATTCTCTCTCAACATTTTCTTACACATACTTTCATCCATCAAGAGCATAAAGATTTGAAAAATTATTCAAACTCTCATAAACAAGCAATGGACAAAAAAATATTGTGACGGGTTTTAATGAAAGAAATCAACAATTTAGACTAAAAATAGGCACTAGGGATAATATGACAATAGGTAGGCTTAAAAAGTTCAAACTATCCAAAGAAGGCCTATTACCGTCATCCCTAAGTTAAATTATGATTGTCTTTCTTATTTCGCCTCGAGAGATATTCAAGTAAGTTCTAGAATGCTCCATGAATTTTAGTAGAAAAACAGGTTTAAGAACAATGCAAAGCATTAGATCAAGAACTACTTCGTCCAAGTAAGTGCAAAAAGTCATGCATAAGCTATAAATAATCTAGAACATATGCTCTATAATCCATCATAAAAACATGCATTAAAAATATAACTTGAAATCTAAAAAAAAGATAGAAAATTTTGAAATTTTTTGCTCAAAATTTACTCCTAAGAAGGTAAAAGTATATGTATAGAAGACTTGTCAATCAAATCACTCCCCCACACTTAAACTGGATATTATCCTCAATGGCCAAGTAAATCTAACAAGAACAAACAATACCATGGGACCAAAAAAATATAAAGGAGAAGAGATAAGAAAAGCAAACTTCCATTCGTTTGGCATTGTGCTGTACAAGATGTGAATGCTTGAAGAATGAGGCATTGGTAAAGTACCTAAAAAGAAAAATATAAAAGAAAACACACCAAAGCATAAAAACTAGAAAAGAAAATAAAGCAAAAACAAAAGAAAAATAACCCAAGACTTTTATGGGTCAGCTTCTAAGAGCATATCTACTTGATCCATGGTTGGAATAACATTACCAACATAGCGTTTCACCCGATGGCCATTGACTTTGAAAGTTCCCCGAGTAGGGTGAGTAATTTCCAGGGTGCCAAAGGGGAGTAGCTTACATACCGTGTATGGTCCTGACCACCGTGATTTCAATTTTCCTAGAAAAAGTCGTAGGCGAGAATTAAACAATAATACCTGATCACCTATCTTAAAGTCGTGTTGTCGAGTAATATGCATGTCGTGCCACATTTTAACTTTTTCTTTATATCGTAGTGACGTATCATAGGCATCCTTGCGCAATTCCTCTAAGGCTGTGAGTTGAAGCAATCTAGACTTTTCAGTTGACTCAATATCAAGGTTCACAAGTTTTATAGCCCAATAAGCTTTATGCTCAATTTCAACAGGTAAATAGCATACTTTTCCATAAATTAACCGAAAAGGGGTGGTGCCTATCGGGGTTTTAAAAGCTGTTAGATAAGCCAAAAAGTATCATCTAATTTGAGACTCCAATCCTTTCTAGTATGGTTAACAGTTTTTTCCAAAATTTGTTTGAGTTCCCTATTAACCACTTCAACCTGGCCACTTGTTTGGGGATGATAAGGGGTAGCAAGTCTATGGTTCACACCTAAATGGTTGAGAATTCTTTTCATTTGTGCATTGCAAAAATGAATCCCTCTATCATTAATGAGCACCTTAGGCACACCAAAATGGGTGAAAAGTTTTTTCAAAAATTTGACCACCACCCTTGCATCATTAGTGGGTAATGCTTAGGCTTCTACCTATTTAGAAACATAATCCACGACCACCAAAATATATTTATTCTCCAAAGAACTAAGAAAAGGTCCCATGAAGTTTATGCCCCAACAGTCAAATACTTCACAAGCTTGAAAATTTTGTAATGGCATCTCATTAGATTTCAAGAGGTTACCTGTACGTTGACACCTATCACAACTTTGGACAAACCTGTGGGCATCTTTAGACAATGTGAGCCAATAGAATCTAGCGTTGAGCACCTTTCTTGCATTGTTGTTGGCTTGATAGTGGCCTCCCGCAAGTCCTTCATAACAATGTCTTAGAATATCATCTCCTTCACTGGAGTCCACGCATCTCCGAATGGTCTGGTCCGCACAACACTTAAACAAATATGGATCTTCCCAAGAGTAATGTCATACTTCAGAGAGGAATTTCTTCTTTTGTTGCATCATGAGATCTTTTGGAGTAATTCCCGCAACCAAGAATTAGCAAAGTCGGTGAACCAAGGAGTGTTTGGAATCTCACCTTCTATGACCAAGAGTTGCTCATCCGGAAAAGCGTCATCGATGTCTTTTTTGATCAAGGATTCCAAATTTAGATTATCCAATCTTGACAAATGATCCGCAACTAAGTTTTCTGCACCATTTTTGTCCCTAATTTCCAAATCAAATTCCTACAATAATAGAACCCATCTTATGAACCTTGGTTTGGAATCATACTTAGTTAGTAGGTACTTTAGGGCTAAATGGTCCGTATAAATAATAACTTTGGACAGAATAAGATAAGAACGGAATTTATCAAAGACAAACACTATGGAAAATAGTTCTTTTTCTATTGTTATGTAGTTTTCCTGTGCATCCGTCAAAGTCTTGCTCGCATAGTATATATGTTGGAAGTGCTTATTCTGCCTTTGTCCCAATACTGCACCAACTGCAAAATCACTTGTATAACACATTAGTTCAAAGGGAAGAGACCAATCAGGTACAATTAGAATGGGTGAATTAATCAACTTCTCTTTGAGTATGGTAAAAGCGTTGATACATTTTTCGTCAAAATTGAACACATCATCCTGTTCAAGTAAAGACGTAAGAGGTTTTGAAATTTTTGAAAAGTCTAAGATAAACCTCCCTAAACTGCTTTTTTCTATTTCCAAATTCTGCATCTCATCCTCATTGTGAAATTCCTTCAAATATGCCTTTGATGTTTCCATCAATTCCTCCTCAATAGATTCCTGTATCAACTCAAAAATTGGTTTATCAAGAATATCAATTCTTAGATAAGAATTATCAGAAGACACAAGGTGTTTCATACTCTTGTGGATTTGAATGACAACTTCCTTATCCCTAACCCTAAGTGTCAACCTCCCCCTAAGAACGTCAATTAATGCTTTTGTTGTAGCTAGGAAGGGTCTACCAAAGATTAAAGGAACTTTGGAATCTTCATCCATGTCAAGAATAACAAAATCCACGGGAAATATGAATTTATCAACTTTTACCAACACATCTTTTATTATGCCCCTAGGATATTTGATAGATCAATCCGCGGGTTGAATACTCATCCTAGTGGGCTGTAGTTCTCCTAGGCCTACCCATTTGAATGTTTTATATGTCCATAAATTAATGCTAGCGCCTAGGTCAGCTAATGCATTACAAATATGAATAGTGCCAACTAGACATGGGATAGAGAAACTCCCTAGATCATTTTCTTTATGTGGCAATTTCAAGTTGTCTTGTAGAATAGCTGAGCATTATTCGTTGAGGACTACTGTAGACAACTCTTCCAATCGCTTTTTGTTGACGAGCATGCTTTTGAGGAATTCGGCATATTTAGGCATGTGGATTAAAGCTTCACTAAGGGGAATGTTTATGTGCAGTTGTTTGAACACCTCAAAGAATTTGTTAAATTGAGCATCTTTTTGGGCCTTATGTAGATGAGTAGGGTATGGAATGTTAGGCTGAATTCGACAAATGCTAGCGCCTAGGTCAGCTAATGCATTACAAACATGAATAGTGCCAATTAGAAATGGGATAGAGAAACACCTTGGATCATTTTCTTTATGTGGCAATTTTGAGTTGTCTTGTAGAATAGCTGAGCATTCTTTGTTGAGGACTATTGTAAACAACTCTTCCAATCACTTTTTGTTGACGAGCATGCTTTTGAGGAATTTGGCATATTTGGGCATATGGATTAAAGCTTCACTGAGGGAAATGTTTATGTGTAGATGTTTGAACACCCCATGGAATTTGTTGAATTGAGCATCTTTTCAGGCCTTATGTAGACGAGTAGGGTACGATATGTTAGGCTGAAAAGTAGGTTTTTCGGGAGATAGACAGGGGGTAGTCGGCGCCGGTTTCAGTACCTTAACCGACGCCGGTTCAGTTCTGTGTTGTGTGGTTTTGGGTTTTTTGGATAGCCGGCGCTGGTTCTCTTCTTCCAGCCGGCACCGGTTGTCATGTGGATTGTCTGGTAATTCTTTTCCACTACGCAATGTGACAACAACTATTTCCTCACTAGCTATTGGGGTTAGGTCATGGGATTTTATCACAACATCCTCCAAGAACCAAATTTGTCGTTCCATGTTGCTGATTATTGCTTCGAACTTCTCAAATGTGGAATCGATTTCTTGGAAATGCCTTGTGACATGAACAACAAATTTCCCAACTAAGGTTTCAAGCTCTGCTAATGCTGGTGCTGTGAGTGTCATCTTAGGAGTACAATAGAGGTACTACCCCTCATTATACTTCCTCGGATTCCAATTCGCCATTTCTCCTAAACATAGAAGCGAGTTAGATACGGAATTACTGATAAAAACCAAATTACAAGGTTACGAAGTTAGTAAATCAAACATAGTCCAAGTTAGTAGCTTAGGTTGGTTTACAAGGGTGTACAAGAATACATGAAATACAAAAGATAGGATAGCACCTTTTTGCGGAAAGAACAATTATACAAATTTTACATATTTACATAGCTAAATCTGTTAGTGTTATGCCCTAGAGGCAATCACTTGTACCTTGTATATAACACATTTTATTTTTATAAAAGACATTATTTATCTTACAGTTTCTTTTATTTACTTTAAGTAATATAACTATTCGATAAAGTCCCTAGTACAACACTATGTTAAGGAAATTATGATAGAGATCATGATATGAGATTCCTACTACACTGGATGGTGTTAGTACTTAAATAGTCCCTAGTCATAGTATTAATGAGGCAGGACATCATTAATGCGTTAAGACTAGCATGTGTTAGACTTCCTGATTTGATCAGGTGGTGGTTCTCATAACAGTGAGTATTAAGATATTCAAAGTTAACACATGGATGCTTGTTAATGGAACAAGTTTATTTGATGACCTAGCTTTGAGATAATCACATGGATAACTATTTAGTGCCAGTGATATAATCTCAATATAGCAAGCGTGCAAGTATCCTTAGACTTGAGATCTCCAAGGTACTTTGTTTGCTGAGCCTTATACTTTGATTCCAATCTCTGGAGCTCGATCGAGGGCCGTCTATGGGATGGATATTGAGTACATGGTGAGGTAAATAAAAGTAGTTGAGAGGGTCAATAAAGGATTCACCACTCCTAATAGTAGGGGTGAATATCTCATGGCCACTTGTAGGAATTACTACTCGAAAGTCCTTGGCCAAGGCAATTGTGTATTGGAAACAGTTTCAATTGATACACATCTAGAGTAGTGGGTTCCTGGTACAAGTACTATTGTATTCGGGTCATAATTAATTCTGGAGGGAATTGGCACTAATTTCGTACTCCAAACCGAATGAGATATTGTATGGTGAAAAGAGTTAATTGCACTGAAGTTTGTTATTGAAGGGTTCATGTCAAGCCACTTGACTTCCTAGACTCTTGGGTAGTCATGATGTGTTGCTAAATACCGCTCATGATCTAGGAATATTGGTTTTTTAATTAATGAATTAATAAACCAATCCTGATTAGAATTAATAGGATTAATTCTAATTAATTATGGATTGTTAATCTCAAAGACATGTGGATTAATGCATGTTCTATACCAATTGACTGGGAAACCTAATAGGTCACACACAATAGAAGATTATATACTCAAGATGTTATTTGATGACATAGGGGGTTAATTGAGAGAAAGAGAAATTGTTATGGACAAATTATAATTAGTTACAATTTATGGTCCAATTTGTAATTATGAGAACTTGATGTTTCCAATTATAATTAGACAATTCTAATGGGATTAGAATCCCCTGTTTTGGTAAGGGAATTTCGTGTATATTGGTGAATATACAAGAAATCCTGAGCCCAGGAGGAAAGACAAAACCCTAGCTGAAACACAACACATAATTCTCTCTTCCTTTGATCTCTCTTTCTCTCGTTTTTCTTCTTGAAGGAAAAACCCTAGCCGCCATTAATTTTTGCTAGCACAGAAATTTTGGTGCTTGAGTATTCCTCTGTGTGGATTACTATTAGAGATAATCACACACTGTAATTATAGTGGGTAGACGTTCAACTCACATGGAGGTTGATCATGAGGATTGCTAGATCGTGCCTCAACTTGAAGAAGAAAATTTTGTTCTTTGCATGATCACCCAAAGGTAAAAGCTGTTGCCTTTGTTGTCGTTATGTCTTGTTTTTCACAAATAGAAGAGTCCTGGTAGGGTATCTCGATTTATTTTCCGCTGCGCCGCATGGGATACGAGCTTGAGATACCCAACAGCGGTATCAGAGCCATGCTATGTGTGGTCTGCGGACATTATTTTAGCATGAAAAACTATTTTCGTGTTTGCTGTGAAAATCATTTTCACTCGAGTCAAAATCATTTAGATCTTTATGTGTTGGGTCCGTATCATAATATGATTGTGTAAAATTCACAGCGTATTTCAAAAAGATGCTTTCTTTGTGCTGAAAATTTCTGCAGGAAAAACGTTTTCTTGCAACTTGGATGTTGCCCTCCGTTTCATCTTAATTTTCCGTTTTGATTTTGTTTAAACTAACAAATTGGTTGTTGTTTAGAGCTTCAAAACAGAAAATACTGTTGATAATTGGTCTCACTGAAAATTTGTAGAAGAAGAAAGCACCAGAAATTGTTTCTGGATTTTTTTTGAAAATCTCCGCCATTCTTGCAGAACACAGGCGGCACCGGCTTCGGCCTCCAAGCCAGCGCCGGTTCCATTCTGTTCGCGATGTCCGAAAATCGTTTTTCAAAGAGAATTTTTTGGGAAACCAAAACAGAGCCGGCGTCGGCTCCGGCTTCCAAACCGACGTCGATTCTGCTTCCAGCTATTTAAAAAAAAAAAATTCCAAAACAGAATTTTGAAAGGGAAAAACCTCATTTGATGAGAGACGGGACCCAAAAGCATTTTCTCAAAATTAGTTTTGAGATAATCAATTTTGTTCTTCAAAATAATGATTTTGAAAATCTAAAATTGATGTATTCTCTAAAATGGTGATTTTAGAATTTGTTTTATTTTTCCAAAGATAGTGATTTTGGAATAATAAAAGTATATGCTTATTTTGTTTAAGCATAGTCAATGGCATGGTGGATGGTTATGGACTAAAACTAATTATATCTGTTCATGCATTTTACAGTTTTAGTTTTTATGAAATAGGGCCTGCGTTGTTACGATTCGTGGACTCCTAAACGCTGAAAATATCCACGAATCCCTTCCGATGATCCATGTAAACGACTAAGAAGATCATAGGTTTGTAGAATTACCTCTGTTTGGTGTAATCAATATCCTTCGATTCTGATTCTGTCACTGTACGTGCAGCCCGAACGATCACCAGATGCTGCAGTGTGTGAACGTCCTCTATCAGATACACACCGCGAACTCACTTGTTACCTGGGGAGTGCTAATGCCTAGGGTTTGAGAGGTTTTTTTTTTTTCCTGATCAGTAGAGGCACGAAAATTCTCAACAGAAATTGGCACACCCAAGAAAACGGCTAGGGTTTTCTTAAAACCCACTCCGAACCTCTTAGAGTCCAAACCTAATAATATCTTATCATATTTTAATTTAAATTCAAATTAAATTAAAACTGATATGATAAGATTCTGCCATTATCTCGGTAATTTAACTAATTTACCGAGTCAGATTCTTATAATCTAGAAATCATCCAGATACATCAAATGTGGACATATTTTCAAATTCATTGTATCTGGTAAATTTTCTAAGTTCGATTAACTTAGACATATTTCCAGATTCATCGAATCTGGTCACCAGAAAAATAACCTAGCAAGTTCGCTTATTGTCTGACCTTATAGGTTCATTTAACACTGGCAGTGTACCTAAATCATATTTAAATGGCCCACAAGTTATAAGCAATTTCTAGTAAAACATTATAACTATCCAGGTTAAATGAAGATCGGTGATCTCTTTGAACCAAACTATAATTTTATATTTAGTCCTTTTGTCACACGATATCCAGATTAAGCATAAGACACGAAGCATGTCATTCTTATTAAGCTTAATCAATTATTTCTTGATTTCATAGTAAACTATTCAAACAAATGATATCAATAACTTAGATTGATATATTTGAGTACGGCCATGCATTTTAACAATATAGCTTATCAAGGGGCCCATGGATATCTCTCCCATAATTGAGAGGGACAAATTCCTTCACTATCAATCATATTCCTCTCATTGATTTATTCTATATCCAACAGTAGTTTAATTTATTATCTGGTTAAAGACAACTTTAGATAATGTCAAAATACAGAATTTATCAAGTAGGAAACTATGATGAATTTAGGTTGAAGGACTTTTAATATTATTATGGCTAGAAAATACTTATGACATTTTCCATGAAGTACTCTCACAGTGGGTCATGTCAAATACAATGTTCTCTGACACTTATTTATGTTTTAACTTGATATCAGAAATATCCATGACTAGTAAAATATAGTCATCCAATCACAAACATACTAATCTTAATTTATTATTGTTCCAATAATAATAAACGATCAGGGACAGATTTAGAATAATCATTGTATTCATTGTTGGGTTTTACTATCAAGTCACGTACTTGATGACCACAAAACAAAATGCACTATTCATGGAAAGGAAAGCCTCATATAATTATATAAAACATAATGACAATAGTATAAGTACAAATTGACTCTAGGGCATATCGCCAACATGCGTATCCTGCCTTCTCTAGAATTCTTGTGTAATTCTCTTCTCATCTAACTCCCCTCGAATGTAACTCGAGGTTTTCTCTCTTTAGGAAATTATGTAATTAGCTTCCATAGGTTAGATATGAGTAGAATTATTTTATTCTGGAGATGGTAGCCAAAACAAGGCGAGAAGGTAAGACCTTCTACTTAAATCATGCATGAACACATAGGGTTAACTATATTAATTTCTTTTATGGCTCAAAGAAATTAATTTAGCGTAAAGTCCATAACCCTACCACGTAATCGCTTTATTGCTATGATTATCAATTATATGATTATTGATTATTATGCATATCATTCAACGAAATTACTAAAAGGAACAAATCCCTCAGTTAATATTAAACCTAATTCCTTCCGTTAATATAGTAAGAACGAGAGTCCTTTTTTTAGACCAGGTTGTTGGACAAACCCAAGCCTACTTGACATTGGGCATGTTCAAGCTATGGAATTAAATTAATGATTAATGGGTTGGGTTTAACTAAATTCTTTATCCCAGTTGGGCAAACTCAAGCATAAAGAAATTTAGAGAAAAAGTTGGGGTAGCCGAAAAGGCTTTAAGATTAAAAGCTATTAATCACCCAATGATCCGGTAGTTACATATGATGTAATTGGTTTTGGATACCTACCAATGAACTCAAGGGTGGCTTGTTGGGCATACCCAATGTTAGTCTTGAGGAATTTGGATACCAGTCCACTAGGAAAGCTTCCAACGGGCTTTCCCGAATCAGTAGTGGGGGCTATTGGTTTGAGTAAAATAGTGGAGTAAAAATGCATTTATTTAAAGTCCTAATTATTTGCATATCATGTACATATACAAGTAGCTAATGATCTCTATCCTTACATCTAGGTCACTTACATCATGTCAACGAACTTGAACTTGTGTAGCATTTTGGAAACCAACAAGTTAATTGAATCAAACTATCTCGACTGGTATAGAAATTTGAGAATCGTTCTCAAATCGAAAAAGTTGCTGTACGTGCTAGATGCTCCTATTCCACCACCACCTACCCAAGATGCTCATGCTGATGAGCATGCTGTCCACAAAAGGCATAAGGAGGATAGTGATACAACATCATGTATTATGCTGGCATCCATGACTCCTGAGTTACAGAAACAGCACGAGCATATAGATGCTCAATCGATCATTTTACACCTTCGAGAGCTGTTTGATGCCCAAGCCAAAACTAAGAGATATGAGATCTTGAAGCAACTATTTCATTGTAAAATGGCACAGGGTTCTTCTGTGGCCACTCATAGGCTAAAGATGTTGTGCTTGATAGAGAAGCTTGGATCTCTCGGGTTTGCAATGGATCATGACTTAAGTGTTGACTTAATTCTACAATCTTTGCCTAATAATTTCTCATAATTTGTGACTAACTATCTGAAGAACAAGATTAAGTCCACCATTCCTGAATTGATCAATCTTCTCAAAACTGCGGAGTCCTCCATGAAGAAGGATTCCAATGCGGTTTTAATGGTAGAATCTTCCTCTTCTAAAAAGAAAGTTCAAAAGAAGAAGAAAGCTGCCATGAAGCCCAAATGTGGTATGAACAAGAAGGACGCAGTTACCAAGGGCCCATGCCATCATTGTGGGAAGATGGGCCATTGGAGGCGCAACTACAAAGCCTACTTGGAAACCATCAAGGACAAGAAGCAGAAGGAGAAGCTTACAAGCACTTCTACTTGTTCTCCAGGTATGTTTATGATTGAGATAAATACTACCTTTAGAAATGAGATATAGGTAATAGATACCGGATGTGGATCTCATTTGTACAATAACTTGCAGGGACTAAAAAGCAGTAGAAGGCTAGAGAAAGGCGACATGGACCTACGTACTACAACTAGGGCAAAGGTTGCTGCACTTGCTATGGGGACATACGAGCTGAACCTGCTTTCGGGATTGATTCTAGAACAGGAAAACTATTATTATGTACCAGTTTTAATGAAAAACATTATCTCAGTTGCATGTTTAGACTTATGTGTATTTCATTTAATATTTAAGAATAAATGTTGTTCTTTCTCATTGAATGATATTCATTATGGTTCAGCAACTTTGGTTAATGGTTTATATGTTCTCGACTTAGATAATCCAATTCTCAATATAAATAATAAGAAACCTAAAATAGATAACTCTAACACCTCTTACTTATGGTATTGTCGTTTGGGCCATGTAAACGAAAATCGTGTTTCTAAGTTACACAAGCTTGGTGACTTAGGGTCATTTGATTATGAATCATATAACACATGCGAGTCTTGTTTACTACTTAAAATGACTAGAACTCCTTTTCTAGGAAAGGGAGAACGGGCCAAGGAGTTATTAGAACTCATACATTCTGATGTATATGGCCCAATGTCAATACAAGCAAGAGGAGGCTATAACTATTTCATAACTTTTATCGATGATTTCTCACGATACGGGTATTTGTATTTAATGAAATACAAATCTGAGGCCTTTAAAAGGTTTAAAGACTTCAAGAATGAAATAGAGAAACAACTTGACAAAAGTATTAAGACTCTAAGATCTGATCGAGGAGAAGAATACTTGAGTCAAGGTTTCTGAGTTATCTTAGAGATAATGAGATATTATCTCAATGGACACCGCCACATACACCTCAACATAACGGTGTATCTGAGAGAAGGAATCGAACCCTTCTAGACATGGTACGGACCATGATGGCTTCTGCAGACCTACCAAAATCGTTTTGGGGGTATGCACTAGAGACTTTTGTTTATATACTAAACAGAGTTCCGACAAAATTACTACCCCATTTGAGATGTTCTTTGGTAAGAGACCAAAGTTATCTCACTTGCGAGTATGGGGTTGTTCTGCCTTTATTAAAAGGCCACAGTCGGATAAACTTGATAGTAAGTCTGACAAGTGTTTGTTTGTGGGATATCCGAAAGAATCTTTCGGATATTACTTCTATCTACCATCCAAAAAGAAATTGTTTGTTTCGAAGCATGTCGTCTTCTTAGAGAATGAGCATATGCTCAAGGGGGACAGTGGGAGTAAGATTGAAATTAGTGAAGTTCATGAAGATCAAACAAATGAGGATCAACTATCTAACCCCACATCTATTGAGAGAATAGATGAACCTTCTAATACACAAGAACCTTGTAGATCTAGTAGGATACACATGGCACCAGAGAGATATGGATTTCTCATTAGTGACCACAATGACGTATTGCTCATAGATGAAGATGAGCCTACTACCTACAAGGATGTTCTGAATAGTTCAGAATTTGACAAATGGCTTGAGGCTATGAAGTCAGAGATGGATTCCATGTATGACAACTAAGTATGGACTTTGGTTGATCCATCCAAAGGAATTAAACCTATTGGGTGCAAGTGGGTTTTCAAGAAGAAAACGGACATATATGGTAACTTAGTTACCTATAAAGCACGACTAGTGGGGAATGGTTATCGTCAACAGCATGGTATTGACTATGATGAAACCTTCTCGCCAGTAGCCATGTTGAAATCCATCAGGATACTCCTAGCCATTGCTGCCCATTATGATTATGAGATTTGGCAAATGGATGTGAAAACAGCTTTCCTAAATGGAAATCTGACCGAGGAAGTGTATATGACACAGCCTGAGGGTTTTACATCCAGTGATGGCACAAAGGTGTGTAAGCTGCAAAGGTCTATTAATGGACTTAAGCAAGTTTCTAAGAGTTGGAATATTTATTTTGATGAAACAATCAAAGAGTTTGGTTTCATTCAAAATATGGATCAGCCTTGCGTATACAAGAAGGTTAGTGGGAGTGCAATCGTTTTCTTACTGTGAAACCCCAGTCAAAATCAACCTTAGAGTAAAGGGGTTGGGATGCATAGCATATTTATTTTCACGTTTAAACATATTTTGTATGATTTTATGTGCTTTGGATTTGTGTTTTATAGTCTAGATGGCTTAATTATGATTATTGAGTGAGAAGGGCAATATGGTAATTTTTTCTTGAGGTGGAAAAAGGGAGATAGCTTGAGGATTGAATAGGAAAATACTTTTAGGGGGAAAATAAGAATAAGAGTTATTGTGGTTTAGTGGTTGGAGCTTTGGAATTAATTCTTGAGGTATTGGGTTCAAATTCCATCATAGGAGCATTAGCTTGGTTAAATTTTATTTTTGCTTGGGAAGTATCATTTTCGGCCTTAGTGGTGTTTGGAGTAGGGTAGAGATGTTGTCCTATGAGAGACATGATAGGAGTCTTCAAATCCTGCTCTTTTGCTCTACACAAAATTCCTAAGGGGAATTCATTTCATCTTGATCCTTAATTTATCATATTTCTCAATTCATTAGTTTGTTCATTTTGTTCAAGCCAATTTTATTCTAGAAAAATTTTAGCAATGTGCTGTGGCTTTGAAGGTTTGAAATGTCTTAGTAAAGGACATCATATGGACTGAAACAATGGAAGAGGGGGAAAGATTTCAAGTGAATTAAATTCCTTAGTGAACTTTCTAAAAATTCACTCTAGCTAGGTTCATTTCCCTTCATGCTTAGAACTGAAATTTTTACAGCATTGTGTGCCTTCAAAGTGACGAAATTCTTAACCATTATTCCCTCCCAAATGCTTCCAGAAAATGACCATTTTGATCATCTTGAAATCTAAATTTTCCTGGCCATTTTTGGACTACACAAATACTGTGCAAAACCAGAAAATTTTCTGGGTAGATTCGCAGCTTTGGAGGTCCGAAACCAAGCTGTTTTCATCCAGTTTTTGTTCAGCACCTTAGCTATGTTTTTCCTCCATGAAGTAGGCTGGAAACCAGCCTTGAAAGCCCCAGAAATTCCTCTTCAAAGCCTCAGCAAATTTCCTGGAAAAGGGCAGCCGAAAACTGCCCAGGAAATTAAAGCCTTGCGAAAATGCTGTGCAGAATTTTGTCCAGCTTTGTTTCCTAATTCAACCCTAGCCGAAACTCCATCCTTTTTCTGCACAAACCACCCTTAAACCTCCATTAACTGAACTCCATTGTCCTCCCTAAGTTCTGCACGAAAATCCAGTCATGGCTACCAAAAAGTTTTCTAAAGAAATTCTGCAATCATGCCTTGATTTGGATACCAAAATTCCAGCCACCATGATTTAACAACTTTCCATAAAATATACCTCAAACAACCAGACCTTCCCTTCACCATTAAACTCCTTAATTTCAGCCACCATTAGCCTCCTTCAACCAGCTTTCATCCAGCCAAAATTCTGCACAAGGAGTCAGCCATGGCAGATTTCCAAGAGCTCTTCCATAATCAAAGATATTCTTGAATATTTAGTTTCCAAACTTGCTTCATAAAAATATTCTTCAAGGATTCCAAAAACTAGCCTTTTCTTTTCCCTTCCAAACCAGAAAAACAATCTACCTAAACCCTACAAAAAATCGGCAACCCTAATCCTCATAGAATTTCGGCAGCTTCCATCCAAAAGCTCTCTACTCTCTTCAACCTTCAAGAACACATAGTACACCAAGAACACCTACTCATTCCTTTCACCTAATACCTCTCTAAATCACTTCAAACTACCTCTAAAAATTCCATATTTCATCTATTCATTGCTGTGAGTCCATCCGTACCATTTTTAACATCAAACTCCAAAATCCAACTTGCACTTTTGGATCAAAAACCAGAAATTTTGTGAAGGCTCAAGAATACCTTCAAGGTAGGTTTGTTCTAACAACTTCATCTTCTCCAATCTTGACCTCCAGTGAAAATATATATGAATAAACATGCTAATACTTTCTCTCTCTCTCTCTCTCCCTCTCTCTCTCTCTCTCTCGGTCGAACCACTCGCTTGGCCGAATGGTTTCTTCTCCATGGCTATGCTTCCTTCATCTCCTTTGGACGGATTTAGGCATCTAGGACTTGAGATTCATTCAAAACTACTTCAAGGAATTCATCAATCAAGTAAGCCATTTTAACCCATCTTTTAAATTTTAGATTCATGTCTCTAGAATGATGTTGATAGAAGATGGATTACGGATAAGGTTTGAGTATATATTGTTGAGGTTGAAGCATGAATGTATGTATGAATATGAAGGAGATGGGATTTATGCATGGATGGATTAACTTGGTTGATTGTATGATGATTTGAGGTTTAATGCATGTCTCCATTTCATAGGTAGTATTTGTGATGAAGTATGCTAGAGATTATGTCACCTTTGGTGAATATGATTTATATTCATGTTGGATTGTTGAAGCCATGATCATATTTATGCTAGTAGGGGTTAAATCATGTCTTGATAAATTTAGATCTATGCATGATTTGGATGATTTGATGAATTGAAGGATTGTATATGTCCTTAATTGTGATTAGCCATAGAAGTATGATCATGATCTAGTTGTCCCTAAACTAATTTTTATTTCATGAATAAAATATTTCATAATGGGATTTTACTAGTAATTTCCAAAAAACTCTAGGAGGGGTAAATTTGGATTATTATATATAATAAGGATATTTTAGTCAAATAAATAATATGCTTTTGCTAGAAAAATAATATATATATATATTATTTAAAATAATAAAATCAATTAAAGCCTTTTATGGAAATAATTATAATTAGTAAAATATTTATTACTAAAAAATTAATTATTATCTTTTAATCAAACCCATTAAAAATTTATTTATTATTTTTCAATCAAGACTCATTAAAATTTATTTTCAACTAATTTTAATTATCAATTATTTTCTAGCAATTAATTATTAATAAATTATTATTTTACCTAGTGTCACCTAGGACTTTTCATCAAATAAACTCTAAATTATTTTAGCAAGATTTAAACCTTCAACTTAATAGTACCTATTTCCTAAAACTCTAATTATTTTAAATATCAAAATTAGCCTTGGCTTATAAACCTTTTTATTTATGATTTGGCCTTAAAGCTTGGGACACTAGGATTATGGTTGTAGTAGTGAGTTGAGTTAGTTTATTTGTGAAAGTGGATTTTGGCTTGAGTTTGATTGTGGTTTGTATTTACCCCATGCGGGGTTAGGTCAGCTGTTGGAGACTTTTGTTGGGAGCAAGGATCAGGTAAGCTCCTGCATAAAACCTGTTTGATGAAAAATAGTTTTTTTTTTAGGGCAAGCCAAATGTAGAATGCATGGTCACTCATTTCTGTAAAGGCAATTGAGGAATATTTCCATTCTCATTTCAGACAAATAAATTATTTGCAAATTAAGGGGCGATTTTACTCAAAACCTAAAATTCTTTATAAAACCAGTTTTGCCCCAAACTTTGGAAAACCTTAATTTCCCTTTTCAAGTGGAACTATGTTTTGTTCATGTTTCCCAAATGGGATACGTTACGTTGAGTACTCAATAGGGGTAGACTGATAGTACTAGTTTTGAAGTGGAAGAGTGAGTCTTTTGGCAGGAGGCCACCTCCAGAAGATAAGCTCAACTTAGAGAAACGTCAGTACTACTTAGTTATGCCGGTCTGAGCTAGCAGTTTTTATTTTAGTCAAGTGATTGTGTTATGCCGGAATGGACACCCGGTTGTTGTTTGGGTATAGAGAAGGAGGAGTATCTTACCAGGTAGGCCGATCACCTACCTTTTGTCAGTCTGTACAACGTGTGGCATTCTGACCGACAGTATACACAAAGTGTGGCATACTGACCATATGGACATGGGGCCCAACGTGTGGTAACCCATTACCACCCTTTTTGAGTGGTTGCTTTTATTGTACCTGTATGGTTTGAAAGCCAAAACGCCACTCTTGTTTTTGAACATCATTCGTTGCTTGCCAGTATTTCTTTTGTCAGTCTGCACAAAGTTTGACATTCTGACCGTTGTATAGTTATGGGGCCCAACGTGTGGTAACCCATGACCACCTTTATGAGTAGTTGATTTTATTGTGCACTTGTATGGTTTCAAAAAGAGGAAAACACCACTCTTTCTTTTGACTAATGTTTATTGCTTGCCAATATTTATTTTATAAAGATTTCACACTTTGCATCCACGAATTGTTTTCACTGAACACTCAAAGCACACACAGACTTACTGAGATTTCTGTCTCATCACCTTTTTACCATGATTTCAGGTCGATCCTGCTGTGGGGATGAGTAGCTAGTGTTATCTGCCTTGAAAGAGAATATTGTCTTTTATTTTTATGTATTGATTTGGGGAGTTAAGAGTGGATGACTTCATTTATGGATTTATCTTTCTTTTAGGAATTCTTGGCTTTATTCTGGGGTTGTAATAAATTTTAAGTTAAATTATTTTTTTATTCCTCCATTTTATTCGTGTGACCTAGTTATAAAGACCCATTGTCCTTTAGACGGAGCGACATCCCCGGCCCCGGGCGGGCCTAGGTTGCGGGGTGTTACAAGTGGTATTAGAGCCTAGGTTTAGGCAATCAGTTGATTTTCTGGATTTTTATTTCCTTAAGTATTTTGATCTGGTGCTAATCCTTGCGTTTTGTTTATAGGATGGTTAAGAGAGTTGCATGGCTGTCAGAGATTGGCCCGCTGGTTGCGGGAATCCACCTACCCAATTACCTGTAGCGGATCCACCCTTGTCTGCTTCGGAGACAGAGCCTGAGGAAGGATGGTTTTTGAGTGAGGACGAGATGGAGCATGAGCCGCCTATGCTAGATGACCCGGTTGTTGTGGCAGAGATGGAGGTTGATGGGGGCATAGGTGAGTACGATGGGGATGATGAGGGTGAGGTAGATGAGCTTAGTAGTAAGGGTGAGGGAGATGAGGAGATGGCTGAGCTGAGTGAATGGGAGGTAGATGAGTTTGGGGATGAGAGTGATGATGAGAGTGAGGAAGAGATGGATGGGATAGAAGAGGAGGTTGAGGATGCGATGGAGGCTCCTCAGACCCCAAAGATAGGTGAGTTTGTTAGGACTTTTACTTGCTATGACCTCAAGGAGTCCAGTGATGAGGGTTATAGGCTGAGGAATAGAGTTACCCCGGCATTAAGGGAGCTTAGGCAGCCCGCTTTAGGAATGGAAGATAAGGGGAAAGGGAAGCTAGAAGAGAGACCTAAAAGGAGCGGACTTCGATATGGACTGGGTGTAGATGCTAAGTTAAGGAGAGAGGGATTGTTTGACCTGTACGACTCGAAAGACGAGAGGCCTGCACCTAAGGGTGCGATTAGATTAGCTTTGGATGAGTTTTATGAGGCAGTTATGAGAGCTAAGAGGGGCAATGAGGGTGATTTAGGTCAGCTAAGTGAGACTGAAGATTTTGCGAGGGATTATGTGGGGAAACCCGATAGCTCCGTGGGGTGGCTCGTGGAACCAGCCTCTGACGATCTAGATGCCTCTGCTGACTCTAGCGGTGAGTAGAGTATAGAAGATTAGCAGCATTTGCTCTCTCTCTCTCTCTCTTTCTTTTGGGATTTACATTCTTTTGTTCATTTATTCTTTTTAAAGAAGCATGTTGCTTGTAGGGTTAGATTATTTTACCTAAAAAAAAGGGTATCGCGTGTGATGACCCTTTCTTTATGAAAGTATGATTTCATGAAAAGCATGAGTTTTATTTATTACTTGGTTTTCCCCTAAATAACATCATCAAATTTTCTTTTAAAATAAGTAGATATCATTATTATTATCTGATCATGTACAAAAACTTACATCTGATTCTCTTTTACTAAAACCTAAATGTGAATGCATACACTCATTATCTGGGCATGCTTGAGAATGGCACCCAAGCGCCATGTAGCTACATTAACAGAAGAGTTCCGGAAGTAGAGCCTGTAGCACTGGAGCTTGAGATGACTTAAATGCCGTCACCTAATCGGAGGGATGAGAACGAGCTAGATTCAGAATTAGGGTCTGAAGCACTGGTTAATGTGTCGATGGGACAGGCATTCAGTAAGATGGTGGAGGTTCTGCAAACCCTGATGGAGCGGAGTGTCCCTAAGGGAGAAGATGAGGCATTAGAGTGGATTTTGAAGTTTCAGTCGCAGTCTTCTTGGGCGAAGTTGAGCAAGATCAGAAGGCAGAGTAATGGATCGAGTAGATAGAGGATATATTTACAACGCTCCAATACATCGAGGAACGGATGGCTAAATTTGCAGCATTCCGTTTGAGAGGCCCAGCTCGGGCATGGTGGCAGCAGATTCAAGACAACGGGGAAATGGTCAAGTAGGAATGGACGTGGTCCAGTTTCGACGATGCCTTCAGAGCTGAGTACATCCCTCAGTGGCTAGTGGAAAAATGAGAAGACGAATTTTAGAATTTGAAGCAGGGAGGCATGTCAGTGGCCTAGTACGTAGCACGGTTTACCCAGCTATCGAAGTACTACAAGAGATTAGTGGACACCGAGCAGAATAGGACAAGGCAATTTGTTAAATGATTGAGGCTGGAAATGAGGAAGGCGTTGGCACCTTCTCCTCCAACGACCTATTCAGGGTCGGTAGACGCAACTACCCGGAAAGAAAATGAGGACCGCAGTAGAATGGCATCGAGGCCTTTCCAATCGCCAAGGCAACCGCAAGGACCTTTCCAGAGGCAGCAATCCAATAAGCACCCTACCAACCAGGAGTAGGAGACCCGGGAAGGCTAACACTGTTGCTGATGCACTGAGTAGAAAAGTCAGTATGGCCAGACTAAGAGTGTAGGAGATTCAAGTGGTTCAGGATGTGTTGGACAGAAGTGTGGAAAGTTGAATTCGAGGTATTTGAGGCCGTTCCCGATAAAGGAAATGATTGGACCGGTAGCATACTGACTCGATTTGCCAGATGGGTTGACGGGAATTCATTATGTGTTTCATGTGTCACAATTGAAGAAGTACAATGCCGATCTAGGTCATGTTCTGAATATTGAGCCGTTAGTGTTACAACCCAATCTGAGCTATGTGGAGAAGCCCGTACAAATATTAGACCGCAGTATCAAGAATCTCCGGAACAAGCAGATACTGATGCTAAAGGTTCAGTGGGAGCATCATGGCACGTGAGATGCCATATGGGAATCAGAAGAGTGTGTTAAGCGGAAGTATCCTGATCTGAAATAGAAGTACGTCTGAATTTCGGGACGAAATTCTTCTAAGGAGGGGAGGATGTGAAACTCTAGTCAAAACCAACCTTAGAGTAAGGGGGTTGGGATGCATAGCATATTTATTTGCATGTTTAAACATATTTTGTATGATTTTATATACTTTGGATTTGGGTTTTATAGTCTAGAGGGTTTGATTATGATTATTGAGTGAGAATGGCAAAATGGTAATTTTTGCTTGAGGTGGAAAAAGGGAGATAGCTTGAGGATTGAATAGGAAAATACTTTTAGGGGAAAATAAGAATAAGAGTTATTGTGGTTTAGTGGTTGGAGCTTTGGAATTAATTCTTGAGGTATTGGGTTCAAATTCCATCATAGGAGCATTAGCTTGGTTAAATTTTATTTTTGCTTGGGAAGTATCATTTTCGGCCTTAGTGGTGTTTGGAGTAGGGTAGAGATGTTGTCCTATGAGATACATGATAGGAGTCTTCAAATCCTGCTCTTTTGCTCTACACAAAATTCCTAAGGGGAATTCATTTCCTCTTGATCCTTAATTTATCATATTTCTCAATTCATTAGTTTGTTCATTTTGTTCAAGCTAATTTTATTCTAGAAAAATTCTAGCAATGTGCTGTGGCTTTGAAGGTTCGAAATGTATTAGTAAAGGACATCATATGGACCGAAACAATGGAAGAGGGGAAAATATTTCAATTGAATTAAATTCCTTAGTGAACTTTCTAAAAATTCACTCTAGCTAGGTTCATTTCCCTTCATGCTTAGAACTGAAAATTTTCCAGCTTTGTGTGTGCCTTCAAGATGATGAAATATTTAACCATTATTCCCTCCAAAATGCTGCTAGAAAATGGCCCTTTTGATCATCTTGAAATCCGAATTTTCCTGGCCATTTTCGGACTATACAAATACTATGCAAAACCAGAAAATTTTCTGGGCAGATTCGCAGCTTTGGAGGTTCGAAACCAAGCTGTTTTCTTCCAGTTTTTGTTCAGCACCTTAGCTATGTTTTTCCTCCATGAGTAGGCTGGAAAACAGCCTTGAAAGCCCCATAAATTCCCCATCAAAGCCTCAACAAATCGCTTGGAAAAGGGCAGCCAAAAACTTCCGGGAAATTCCAGCCTTGAGAAAATGCTGTGCAGAATTTTGTCCAGCTTTGTTTCCTAATTCAACCCTAGCCAAAAATCCATACTTTTTCTGCACAAACCACCCTTAAACCTCCATTAACTGAACTCCATTGTCCTCCCTAAGTTCTGCACGAAAATCCAGTCATGGCTGCCAAAAAGTTTTCCAAAGAAATTCTGCAATCATGCCTTGATTTGGATACCAAAATTCCAGCCACCATGATTTAACAACTTTCCATAAAGTATACCTCAAACAACCAGACCTTCCCTTCACCATTAAACTCCTTAATTTTGGCCACCATTAGCCTCCTTCAACCATCTTTCATCCAGCCAAAATTCTGCACAAGCAGTCGGCCATAGCAGATTTCCAAGAGCACTTCCATAATCAAAAATATTCTTGAATATTTAGTTTCCAAATTTGCTTCATAAAAATATTCTTCAAGGATTCCAACAACTAGCCTTTCCTTTTCCCTTCCAAACCAGAAAAACCATCTACCTAAACCCTACAAAAAATCGGCAACCCTAATCCTCATAGAATTTCGGCAGCCTCCATCCAAAAGCTCTCTACTCTCTTCAACCTTCAAGAACACATAGTACACCAAGAACACCTACTCCTTCCTTTCACCTAATACCTCTCTAAATCACTTCAAACTACCTCTAAAAATTCCATATTTCATCTATGCATTGCTGTGAGTCCATCCGTACCATTTTTAACATCAAACTCCAAAATCCAACTTGCACTTTTGGATCAAAAACTAGAAATTTTGTGAAGGCTCAAGAACACCTTCAAGGTAGGTTTGTTTTAACAACTTCATCTTCTCCAATCTTGACCTCCAGTGAAAATATATATGAATAAACATGCTAATACTTTCTCTCTCTCTCTCTCCCTCTCCCTCTCTCTCTCTCGGCCGAACCACTCGCTTGGCCGAATGGTTTCTTCTCCGTGGCCATGCTTCCTTCATCTTATTTGGACGGATTTAGGCATCTAGGACTTGAGATTCTTTCAAAACTACTTCAAGGAATTCATCAATCAAGTAAGCCATTTTAACCCATCTTTTAAATTTTAGATTCATGTCTCTAGGATGATGTTGATAGAAGATGGATTACGGATAAGGTTTGAGTATATATTGTTGAGGTTGAAGCATGAATGTATGTATGAATATGAAGGAGATGGGATTTATGCATGGATGGATTAACTTGGTTGATTGTATGATGATTTGAGGTTTAATGCATGTCTCCATTTCATAGGTAGTATTTGTGATGAAGTATGCTAGAGATTATGTCACCTTTGGTGAATATGATTTATATTCATGTTGGATTGTTGAAGCCATAATCATATTCGTGCTAGTAGGGGTTAGATCATGTCTTGATAAATTTAGATCTATGCTTATATGCATGATTTGGATGATTTGATGAATTGAAGGATTGTATATGTCCTTGATTGTGATTAGCCATAGAAGTATGATCATGATCTAGTTGTCCCTAAGCTAATTTTTATTTCATGAATAAAATATTTCATAATGGGACTTTGCTAGTAATTTCCAAAATACCCTAGGAGGGGTGAATTTGGATTATTATATATAATAAGGATATTTTAGTCAAATAAATAATATGCTTTTGCTAGAAAAATAATATATATATATATATATATTATTTAAAATAATAAAATCAATTAAAGCCTTTTATGGAAATAATTATAATTAGTAAAATATTTATTACTAAAAATTTAATTATCTTTTAATCAAACCCATTAAAAATTTATTTATTATTTTTCAATCAAGACTCATTAAAATTTATTTTCAACTAATTTTAATTATCAATTATTTTCTAGCAATTAATTATTAATAAATTATTATTTTACCTAGTACCACCTAGGACTCTTCATCAAATAAACTCTAAATTATTTTAGCAAGATTTAAACCTTCAACTTAATAGTACCTATTTCCTAAAACTCTAATTATTTTAAATATCAAAATTAGCCTTGGCTTATAAACCTTTTTATTTATTATTTGGCCTTAAAGTTTGGGACACTAGGATCATGGTTGTAGTAGTGAGTTGAGTTAGTTTATTTGTGAAAGTGGATTTTGGCATGAGTTTGATTGTGGTTTGTATTTACCCCATGCGGGGTTAGGTCAGCTGTTGGAGACCTTTGTTGGGAGCAAGGATCAGGTAAGCTCCTACATAAAACCTGTTTGATGAAAAATAGTTTTTTTTTTTTTTTTGTGGCAAGCCAAATGTAGAGTGCATGGTCACTCATTTCTGTAAAGGCAATTGAGGAATATTTCCATTCTCATTTCAGACAAATAAATTATTTGTAAATTAAGGGGCGGTTTTACTCAAAACCTAAAATTCTTTCTAAAACCAGTTTTGCCCCAAACTTTGGAAAACCTTAATTACCCTTTTCAAGTGGAACTATGTTTTGTTCATTTTTCCCAAGTGGGATACGTAACGTTGAGTACTCAACAGGGATAGACTGGTAGTACTAGTTTTGAAGAGCAAGAGTGAGTCTTCTGGCAGGAGGCCACCTCCAGAAGATAAGCTCAACTTAGAGAAACGTCAGTATTACTCAGTCATGCCAGTCCGAGCTAGCAGTTTTTATTTCAGTCAAGTGATTGTGTTATGCCGGAATGGACACTCGGTTGTTGTTTGGGTATAAAGAAGGAGCAGTATCTTGCCAGGTAGGCCGATCACCTACCTTTTGTCAGTCTGCACAAAGTGTGGCATTCTGACCGGCAGTCTGCACAAAGTATGACATTCTGACCGTTGTATGGTTATGGGACACAACGTGTGGTAACCCATGATCACCTTTATGAGTGGTTGATTTTATTGTGCACTTGTATGGTTTCAAAAAAAGGAAAACACCACTCTTGCTTTTGACTAATGTTTATTGCTTGCCAATATTTCTCTTATAAATATTTCACACTTTGCATCCACGAACTGTTCTCACTGAACACCCAAAGCACACACGGACTTATTGAGATTTTTGTCTCATCATCTTTTTACCATGATTTCAGGTCGATCCTGCTATGGGGATGAGTAGCTAGTGTTATCTGTCTTGGAAGAGAATGTTGTCTTTTATTTTTATGTATTGCTTTGGGGAGTGAAGAATGGATGATTTCATTTATGGATTTGTCTTTCTTTTGGGAATTCTTGGATTTATTCTGGGGTTGTAATAAAATTTAAGTTAAATTATTTTTTTATTCCGCCATTTTATTCGTGTGACCTAGTTATAAAGACCCCTTGTCTTTTGGACGGGGCGACATCCCTGGCCCCGAGCGGGCCTAGGTAGCGGGGTGTTACACTTACTGCTTTATGTAGATGGCATATTGGTAATAGGAAATGATATACCTGTCTTGCAAATGGTTAAAGTTTGGTTGTCCAAACAATTTTCCATGAAAGACCTTAGTGAAGCAACCTATATTCTTGGAATAAGGATCTATAGAGATAGATCCAGAAGGTTACTTGGTCTTTGACAGTCTACATACATAGATAAAGTGTTAAAGAGGTTTAGCATGGATCAATCCAAAAAGGGATTCTTGCCCATGTCACATAGTGTAAGCCTTTCAAAGTCGATGTCTCCCAAGACACAAGTTGAAAGGGATCACATGAGTAAGATTCCATATGCCTCGGCAGTTGTATCTATTATGTATGCTATGATATGTACTAAGCCCGATGTATCTTGTGCTCTCAATTTGACGAGAAGATACCAATCCGACCCTAGTGAGGGTCATTGGGCGGCTGTAAAGAACATCCTTAAGTACTTACGAAGGACTAAGGATATGTTCTTAGCATATGGAGAAGGTGATTTGAAAATAAATGGGTATACTAATGCCAGTTTTCAATCTGACAAAGATGATTTCAAATCACAATCCGGCTACGTATTTACATTGTGCAGAGGGGCAATAAGTTGGAAAAGTTTCAAACAAGAGACTATTGCTGACTTTACGATAGAAGCTGAGTACATAGCTGCTTCTGAAGCAGCTAAGGAGGTTGTTTGGATCAAGAAGTTCGTGACGGAACTGGGTGTGGTTCCTAGTGTTGTTGGTCCAATAACTTTGTATTGTGACAACAACGGAGCCATTACACAAGCAAAGAAGCCGCGGTCTCACCAACGATCCAAACATGTACTGCGACGCTATCATCTAATCTGGGAGATCATAGATAGGAATGATGTAAAGATAGAAAGAGTTCCCACGGATGAGAACATAGTTGACCCGCTTCCGAAAGCACTATCCCAAAAGAAACATGATTATCATGTTGAGTCATTCGGTATTAGATACATGAATGATTGGCTCTAGTGCAAGTGGGAGTTTGTTAGTATTATGCCATAAAGGCAATCATTTATACATTGTATATGGCACATTTTATTTTAATAAAAGGCATTATTTATCATACAGTTTCTTTTGTTTACTTTAAGTAATATAACTGTTCGATAAAGTCCCTAGTACAACACTGTGTTAAGGAAATTATGGTAGAGATCATGATATGAGATTCCTACTACACTGGATGGTGTTAGTATTTAAATAGTCCATAGTCATAGTATTAATGAGATAGGACATCATTAATGCGTTAAGACTAGCATGTGTTAGACTTCCTAATTTAAACAGGCGGTGGATCTCTTAACCGTGAGTATTGAGATACTCAAAGTTAACACATGGATTCTTGTTAATAGAACAAGTTCATTAGATGACCTAGCTTTGAGATAATCATATGGATAACTATTTAGTGCCAGTGATATAATCTCAATATTGCAAATGTGTATCCTTAGACTTGAGATCTCCAAGGTACTTTGTTTGCTGAGCCTTGTACTTTCATTCCAATCTCTGGAGCTCGATTGAGGGTCGCTTATGGGATGGATATTGAGTACATGGTGAGGTAAATGAAAGTAGTTGAGATGGTCAATAAAGGTTTCACCACTCCTAATAGTAGGGGCGAATATCTCACGACCACTTGTAAGAATTACTACTCGAAAGTCCTTGGCTAAGGTAATTGTGTATTGGAAACAGTTCCAATTGATACACATCTAGAGTAGTGGGTTCCTGGTACAATTACTATTATATTCGGGCCAGAATTAATTCTGAAGGGAGTTGGCACTAATTCCGTACTCTAAACCGAATGAGATATTGTATGGTGAAATGAGTTGATTGCACTGAAGTTTGTTATTGAAGGATTCATGTCAAGCCACTTGACTTCCTGGACTCTTGAGTGGTCATGATGTGTTGCTATATACCGCTCATGATCTAGGAATATGAGTTTATTAATTGATGAATTAATAAACCAATCCTGATTAGAATTAATATGATTAATTCTAATTAATTATGGATTATTAATCTTAAACACGTTTGGATTAATTCATGTTCTCTACCAATTGACTGGGAAACCTAATAGGTTACACACAATAGAAGATTATATACTTAAGATGTTATTTGATGACATAGGGGGTTAATTGAGAGAAGGAGAAGTTGTTGTGGACAAATTATAATTAGTTACAATTTATGGTCCAATTTGTAATTATGAGAACTTGATGTTTCTAATTATAAGTAGACAATTATAATGGGATTAGAATCCCCTGTTTTGGTAAGGGAATTTTGTGTATATTGGTGAATTTACAAGAAATCCTGAGCCGAGGAGGATAGACGAAACCCTAGCTGAAACACAACACACGATTCTATCTTCCTTTTATCTTTATTTCTCTCGTTTTTCTTCTTGAAGGAAAAACCCTAACCGCCATTAATTTTTGCTAGCAAAGAAATTTTGGTGCTTGAGTGTTTCTTTATGCGGATTACTATTAGAGATAATCACACACTATGATTATAGTGGGTGGACGTTCAACTCACGTGGAGGTTGATCACGAGGATTGTTGGATCGCGCCTCAACTTGAAGAAAAAAATTTTGTTCTTCGCACGATCACCTAAAGGTAAAAGATGTTGCCTTTATTGTCATTATGTCATGTTTTCCACACAAAGAAGAGTCCTGTGAGGATATCTCGATTTATTTTCCGCTGCGCCGTATAGGATACGAGCCTGAGATACCCAACAAAATCCAAGCTTTCATACCATTGTTCCCCGGCAACGGTGCCAAAAACTTAATGTGTCCGGACTTGGGTATAAAAATCATACAAAAACTAAGCACATTCCCATTCAAGTTTAAATTAAAACGTTCAACCCAAATCACACATATGAGCAAGCGTACTCATCATTAACCGAGCATAAGGTTCAAACGAGTGTCGATCCTCCAGGAACAAGTAGACATTAATCATCTTTCTTTCATTATTTAACCGACTAATAAAGCAAAAAATAAATAAAAATAAAAATATATATATGTCAAGGATGTAGAATTATGTAACTCAAGCCATTGTGTAGACAAACATGATCTTAAAGAACTCAACCACTATCATAACTAATTATTCCCTTGGCATCATGAAGGATTAAGATAGACTCACTTCTTTTTCAATCCATGAATCGCTATCTACTAGGTAACTTAGTATCACATATTCTATCTCAACCAGTCTTACCCAAAAGATGTATTAAACATAATTCTTGATTAAATTTCCATATTCTGGCAAACTTAAAACATGAAACTAACCAATGAATCCATATTCTGGCAGACATCAATTAACCTTTAATTACCAGTTCGTAGCAATTAACCCCATTTTCAAGCAAGTTAAAAGACAACAAATATGAAACTAATGAATTAAAACCACCATAAACCCTTTTTTCAAGCAAGTCAATAGAAAGTAACAATCAACTAATCTCATAATGAGCACGAGTAAATAAATACCAAGCATAACAACCAATTAATCAAAAGATCAAATAACTCTAAATATCATGAATATCTAAAATAATGTCACATTACAATAAAATAATTAACATTTTATTGTTCAAGAAAAAGAAAACAAAGTTTAAGAAAGCACTCATAGACAAGCCTCATTCTTCTTCCTTTGAAGACCTTCTTGCACAACCCTCCTTGAATTGAAGAATTCCCCCTTTATTGAGTAATTTTCTATGATGATCAATGAATTCTCCCCTTTTTTCCCTTATGTTTTTCATCTATTTATAGGCTTAGGAAGTGCCTAAACTCATAGGTACAGAGTTCTTGGTCGAGTAAAAGTTTGAAGATAATAAATCAAGACAGATTATCAAAAATCAGGTAGAAAAAATCAAGCACCACCTTATCTTCAGGGCACAGCAGGCGCTGCCTTGGCTCTCAGAGCCAGCGCCGGTTGTGTTCTACTTCTCCACACGTTTGCCGATTTTTCCTCTGAGTTTTGCACAATGAAGACCAGAATGCAGCTGGCGCCACCTTGACTCTTGGAGCCGGCGCCAGTTCCCCTCTGTTCCGCTTTATTTTGACAATCTTTCATCGCTTTGAAGTTCGTGTAATCCAGTGCATGCCCGGCGTCGGTTCTAGAGCCCTAGCTGGCGCCGCCTCTCCTCTATTTTGTGACATTTTTGTTTCGTTTTACCCTAAAAATCTAAAATAATGAACAAAACACCTTTCCAAGGGTAAAATCTCATATATGAAGGAATATGACTAGTTATAAAACAAAATATATCACAAAACAATGTCAAATAACTAGGAAAAATATGACTAATTTAGTCCCTATCATTGTGCTACGGACCTAACTTACAATACCCGAAACAATTTCGACTTAAGTGCAAATAAGTTTGTACTGTGAACAACTACATGAAACAGCTTTCATGCAAGGGAACAATATGCTATAAATCACATATAGCATGGCCGTGATACTACTGTTGGGTATCTCTCGCATATCATATACGATGCAACGGAAGAATAAAACGAGATACCATCCCAGGATCCGCATATGTGTGGAAAACAAGACATATAAAGAGAACAAGATAACAGCTTTTACCTTTCTTTGATTGTGTGGAAAACAAAAACTTTCCTTCTTCAAGTATGATAATTGTGGCGCGATCCAGCAATCCTCTCGAAGAATCACCACAAGAGTTGAATGTCCAACTATTATAATCACAGTGTATGATTATCTCTAACAGAAATCCACACGGAGGATCACACTCAAGCACCAAGATTTTCTGTGCTAGTAGAAAATAACAATGGTGGCTGGGGTTTTTCTTCTTTGTTCTTCTTGTTCAGCAAAACCAGAGAAAGAAGAAGAAGAAGAAGAAAAGTCTTGGTGTTCTCTTAGAGAGACTCACACGAGAGAGAGAGAGAGAAAGAAGTGAACATCATGTATATGAAAGCTTATTGTGTCCCTTAGTTTTTATGTTTTGTTTTCTTGTGTGACCCTTGAAGTCACCCATCTCAACAAAAAAACCACATATGAGAATTCTAAACAATTAGAATTCTCTAATTTGTAAATGGAACCCCTCAAGTTCATAAAATTATAAATTGGCCCATAAATTATAACTAATTATAATTTAGCCACATCAACTTCTCTTTCTCGCAATAAACCCCACTATGTTATCAAATAACAACTTGAGTATATATTCCTTTATTGTGTGTGACCTATTAGGTTTCTCGATCAATTGGTAGCGAACATGAATTAATCCAAATGTCATTGAGAGTAATAATCCATAATTAATTTGAATTAATCCTATTAATTCTAATCAGGATTGGTTTATTAATTCATCAATTAATAAACGCATATTCCCATATCATGAGCAGTATCTAGCAACAGATCATGACCACCCAAGAGTCCAGAAAGTTAAGTGGCTTAACATGAACCCTTTAATAACAAACTTCAGTGCAATTAACTCCTTTCACCATATAATATCTCATTCGGTTTGGAGTACGGAATTAGTGCCAACTCCCTCCAGAAATAATTTTAGCCCGAATACAATAGTACTTGTACTAGGAACCCACTACTCTAGATGTGTATCAATTAGAACTATTTCTGATACACAATTTGCCTTGGCCAAGGACTTTTCAAGTAGTAATTCTGACAAGTGGCTGTGAGATATTCGCCCCTACTATTAGGAGTGGTGAATCCTTTATTGAACCTCTCAACTACTTTCGTTTACCTCACAATGTACCAAATATTCATCCTATAGGCAGCCCTCGATCGAGCTCCAGAGATTGGAATCAAAGCACAAGGCTTATCAAACAAAATATATTGGAGATCTCAAGTCTAAGGATACTTGCACATTTGCTATATTGAGATTATATCACTGGCACTAAATAGTTATCCATGTGATTATCTCATAGCTAGGTCATCCAATGAACTTGTTCTACTAACAAGCATCGACGTGTTAACTTTGAGTATCTCAATACTCACGGATATGAGAACCACCGCTTGATCAAATCAGGAAGTCTAACACATGCTAGTCTTAATGCATTAATGATATCCAGTCTCATTAATACTACAACTATGGACTATTTAAGTACTAACACTTTCCAGTGTAGTAGGAATCTCATATCATGATCTCTATCATGATTTCCTTAACACAGTGTTATACTACGGATTTTATTTAACAGTTATATTACATAAAAGTAAATGAAAAAAAAATGTAAGATAAAAAATGCCTTTTATTAAAATAAAATGTGTCATATTCAAGGTACAATTGTTTACCTCTAGGGTATAACACTAACAGATGTTTGATAACTTTTTCCATTTGTGCATTGCAAAAATGAGTCCCCCAATCACTAATGAGCACCTTAAGCACACCAAAATGAGTTAAAAGTTTTTTCAGAAAATTTACCACAACCCTTGCATCATTGGTTCGTAAAGGTTATGCTTCTACCCATTTAAACACATAATCCACTGCTACCAAAATATTTTTATTTCCCAAAGAACTAGGGAAAGGTCCCATGAAGTCTATCCCGTAGCAATTAAATACTTCACAAGCTTGAAAATTTTACAATGGCATCTTTTTAGCTTTATAAATGTTACTTGTATGTTGACACCTATCATACTTTGGAACAAACCTGTGGGCATCTCTGAACAATATGGGCCAATAGAATCCAGCCTCTAGCACATTTCGTGCAGTGTTGGCTTGGTAGTGGCCTCCAACAAGTCTTTCATGACAATATCTAAGAATATCCTCTCCTTCCTTGGAGTCCACACATCTCCAAATGATTTGGTCCGCACAACATTTAAATAGATACGGGTCTTCCCAAAAGTAATGTCTTACTTCAAAGAGGAATTTCTTCTTTTGTTGCATCGTGAGATCTGTTGGGAGAATTCCTGCAACCAAGTAATTAGCAAAATCGGCAAACCAAGGTGTGTTTGGAATCTCACCTTCTAGAGCAAGAGTTCATCCGAAAAAGTGTCATTGATGTCCTCCTCTATTAATGATTCCAAATTAGGATTATCCAATCTTGACAGGTGATCTGCAGCCAAATTCTCCGTACCTTTTTTGTCCCTAATTTTCAAATCAAATTCCTGCAATAATAATATCCATCTAATCAATCTTGGTTTGGAATCATGTTTGGCTAGTAGGTACTTTAGGGCAGAGTGGTCCGTATAAACAATGACTTTGGACAAAATAAGATAAGAACGAAATCTATTAAACTCAAACACTGTAGCAAGCAATTCTTTCTCCATTGTTGTGTAATTTTCTTGTGCATCCATTAAAGTCTTTCTTGCATAGTAGATGGGTTGGAAATGCTTATTCCGCCTTTGTCCAAGTACTGCACCAACTGCAAAATCACTTGCATCACACATTAATTCAAATGGAAGAGACCAATCGGGTGTAATCAAAATGGGTGAATTGATCAATTTCTCCTTAAGCATAGTAAAAGCATTGAGACATTTTTCATCAAAATTAAACACAACATCTTTTTCAAGTAAAAAGGTAAGAGGTTTGAAAATTTTTTAGAAGTCTAAGATAAATCACCCGTAAAAACCTGCATGACCAAGAAAGCTCCTTATAGCTTTCACAGAAGTAGAAGGAGGCAGCTTCTCAATTGCTCCAATTTTTGTTCGATCAACTTCTATACCCTTCTTTGAAATTTTATGCCCCAACACAATACCTTCTTGTACCATAAAGTGACATTTTTTCCAGTTAAGCATGAGGTTAGTCTCTTCACATCTTGCGAGTACCTTTTCAAGATTAGATAAACACAAGTCAAATGAATCACCAAAAAACTGAGAAATCATCCATAAATACCTCCATGATGTCCCCCATGAGCTCTTCAAATATAGCAGTCATGCACCTTTAGAATGTTCCGGGACCATTGCAAAGACCAAACGAAATTCGACGATATGCAAAAGTACTATATGGACATGTAAAACTGGTTTTGTCTTGGTCCTCAAGAGCTATGAGGATTTGTAGGTAGCTGGAAAATCCATCCAAGAAATAATAGTATTCATGTCCAGCTAATCTTTCCAATATTTGGTCAATAAAAGGAAGAGGAAAGTGATCTTTCCTAGTGGCTTTGTTTAACATCCTATAGTCAGTGCAAAACATCCAACCCGTGACTAATCTCATAGGGACTAGCTTATTTTTATCATTAGGGCTTACCGCCACTTGAGTAGGACTCACCCAAATACTATCAGAAATAGGATAAATGATGCTTGAATCTAGAAGCTTAATCACCTCACCTTTTACCACTTCACTCATATGTGGGTTCAACCTACGTTGGGGTTGCACTACGGGCTTTGCACTTTCTTTCATCAAAATCTTGTGAGTGTAAAAGGATGGACTAATTCCCTTTACATCATGATCTTCCAAGCTATAACTCCATTATATTTCCCCAACATACTTACCAATTTGGTCTTTTGCTCTTTAGTGAGGTCTTTGACAATGATCACAGGCAATTTATGTCCTTCAGCTAAGAACACATATTCTAAGTGCTCAGGTAGGTCTTTTAGATCCAATTCTAGCAGCTTCTCTATGGATGATTTCATTCTCCCCAAATTGATTTTCTTAATTTTTTCAAGACTCTTCATTCCCTCCTCATCCATAGAGTCCTCCAAATATGCTTCTAATGTTTCCACCAACTTCTCCTCAAATGATTTCTGCATAAACTCCAAAATGGGTTCGTCAAGAGTATCAATTCTTAAACACCCATCATCAGAAGATAAAGGGTGTTGTATACTTTTGTGGATTAGAATGACTATTTCCTCATCCCCAACCCTAAGTGTCAACCTTCCCCCATGAACATCGATTAATGCTTTTGCTGTAGCTAGAAACTGTCTACCTAAGATTAAAGGGACTTTGGAATCTTCATCCATGTCAAGAATAACAAAATCTATTGGAAATATGAATTCATCAACTTTTACCAACACATCTTCTATCATAACCCTAGGATATTTGATACATCTATCCCCAAGTTGAATACTCATCTTAGTGGGTTATGGTTCTCCTAGGCCTACCTTTTTAAATATTTTATATGGCAATAAGCTAATGCTAGCACCTAGGTCAACTAATGCATTATAGAAATTAAGAGTGCCAATTAAACATGGGATAGAGAAACTCCTTGGATCATTCTCTTTATGTGGAAAATTCAGTTTGTCCTGCAATATGGTTGAGAATTCTTCATTTAGGACCACTATGGACAACTCTTCCAATCACTTTTTGTTGACGAGCATGCTCTTAAGAAATTTGGCATATTTGGGCATGTGGATTAAAGCTTCATTGAGTGGGATGTTTATGTGTAGTTATTTGAATATCTCAAGGAATTTGTCGAATTGTGCATCTTTTCGGACTTTATGTAGATGGGTAGGATACGGTATTTTAGGCTGAAAAGTTGGATTTCTAGGAGATAGACAGGGGGCAGCCAGCGCCGATTCAATTCTGGCATGCTTGGTCTCGGGGTAACTGGATAGCCGGCGCCGGTGCTGTTCCTCCAACCTGTTGGGTATCTTAGGCTCGTATCCTATACGGTGCAGTGGAAAATAAAATAAGATACCCTCCCAGGACCCGTTTATGTGTGAAAAATAAGACATAAAGATAATAAATGTAACAACTTTTACCTTTGGGTGATCGTCCAAAGAACAAAATTTCTTCTTCAAGTCGAGGTGCGATCTAGCAATCCTCGTGATCAACCTCCACGTGAGTTGAACGTCTAACCACTATAATCACAGTGTGATTATCTCTAACAGTGATCCACACAGAGGATACACTCAAGCACCAAAATTTCCTGTGCTAGTAGCAACAATAATGGCGGCTAGGGTTCTTTTGTTTTTAGCAAAACGAGAGGGAGAGAGAAGAAGGAAAAACGTGTGACCTGGCTGGGGATTTCGTGTATCTCATCAACTAGGGTTTTCGTGTGTTATATCTACTATATATCACACAAAATTCCCTTCCCAAAACTGAGAATTCTAATCCTATTAGAATTCCCTAATTGTAATTGGAAACATCATGTTCTCACAATTACAACTTGGGCCACAAATTATAACTAATTATAATTTATCCACAACAACTTCTCTTTCTTTCAATTAACCCCACTATGTTATCAAATAACATCTTGAGTATATAATCCTCCATTGTATGTGACCTATTAGGTTTCCCAGTTAATTGTTAGCGAACATGAATTCATCCAAATGTCTTTGAGAGTAATAATCCATAATTAATTAGAATTAATCCTATTAATTCTAATCAGGATTGGTTTATTAATTCATCAATTAATAAACACATATTCTCATATCATGAGCGGTATCTAGCAACACATCATGACTACCCAAGAGTCCAAAAAGTTAAGTGGCTTAACATGAACCCTTCAATAACAAACTTCAGTGCAATTAACTCCTTTCACCATACAATATCTCATTCGGTTTGGAGTACGAAATTAGTGCCAACTGTTGGGATTCGTGGACTCCTAAACGCGGAAAACATCTACGAATCCCTCCCGAGGACCCAAGTAAACGATTAAGAAGATGTAAACGATTAAGAGTTACCTCCGGTTGCTTGTAATCGAAATCCTTCGATTACGGTTTGCATTCGTTGTACGTTCGACCCGAACAATCACCGGACGTCTGCGGTATGCGAACGTCCTCTACGGATACACACCGCGAACTCACTCGATACCGGGAGTGCTAGCGCCTAGGGTTTGAGAGGTTTTTTCTTTCTCACGGTAGAGAATGGCACGAATGTTCTCAACCGAAAAATTGGACTATCGAAAGACGGCTAGGGTTTTCTTAAAAAACCCTCGAACCTCTTAGAGTCCAACCCTAATCATATCTTATCATATTCTAATTTAAATTCAAATTAAATTAAAGCTGATATGATAAGATTACTGCCATTATCTCGGTAATTTAACTAATTATTTTACCGAGTCGATTCTTATAATCCGGATATCATCCAGATTCATCGAACTCGATCACCGGAAAAATAACCTAACAAGTTCGCTTATTGTGTGACCCTATAGGTTCATTTAACAACTGCAGCGATGCCTAAATCGTATTTAAATGGCCCACAAGTTATAAGCGGTTTCTAGCAAAACATTATAACTATCCAGGTTAAATGAAGATCGGTGATCTCTTTGAACCAAACCATAATTTTATATTTAGTCCCTTTGTCACACGATATCCAGATTAAGCATAAGGCACGGAGCATGTCATCCTTATTAAGCTTAATCAATTATTTCTTGATTTCATAGTAGATCTGTTCAAACAAATGATATCAATATCTTAGATTGATATATTTGAGCACGGCCATGCATTTTTAACAGTCTAACTTATCAAGGGGCCCATGGATATCTCTCCCATAATTGAGAGGGACAAATTCCTTCACAATCAATCATATTCCTCTCCTTGATTTATTTTATATCCAACGATAGTCTAATTTATTATCTAGTTAAAGACAACTTTAGACAATGTCAAAATATAGAATTTATCAAGTAAGAAACTATGATGAATTTAGGTCGAAGGACTTTCAATATTATTATGGCTAGAAGGTACTTATGACATATTCCATGAAGTACTCTCACAGTGGGTCATGTCCAATACAATGTTCTCTAACATTTATTTATGTCTTGACTCGATATCACAAATATCCATGGCCAGTAAAACATAGCCATCAAGTCACAAACATACTAATCTTAATTTATTATTATTCCAATAATAATAATCGATCAGGGACAGTTTTAGAATAGTCATTGTATTCATTGTAGGGTTTTACTATCAAGTCACGTACTTGATGACCAACAAAACAAAATTCACTATTCATGGAAAGGAAAGCCTCATATTATTATATAAAACATAATGACAATTGTATAAGTACAAATTGACTCTAGGGCATATCCCCAACAGCAACTCCCTCCAGAAATAATTTTAGCCCGAATACAATAGTACTTGTACTAGAAACCCACTACTCTAGATGTGTATCAATTGGAACTATTTCTGATACACAATTTGCCTTGGCCAAGGACTTTTCGAGTAGTAATTTTGACAAGTGGCTGTGAGATATTCGCCCCTACTATTAGGAGTGGTGCATCCTTTATTGACCTTCTCAACTACTTTCGATTACCTCACAATGTACCCAATATCCATCTCATAGGCAGCCCTTAATCGAGCTCCGGAGATTGGAATCAAAGTACAAGACTTAGCAAACAAAGTACCTTAGGGATCTCAAGTCTAAAGATACTTGCACATTTGCTATGTAGAGATTATATCACTGGCACTAAATAGTTATCCATGTGATTATCTCAAAGCTAGGTCATCCAATGAACTTGTTTCATTAATAAGCATCCATGTGTCAACTTTGAGTATCTTAATACTCACGATTATGAGAACTACCACCTGATCAAATCAGGAAGTCTAACACATGCTAGTCTTAACACATTAATGATGTCCTATCCTATTAATACTATGACTAGGGACTATTTAACTACCAACACCATCCAGTGTAGTAAAAATCTCATATCATGATATCTATCATGATTTCCTTAACACAGTGTTGTACTAGGGACTTTATCGAACAGTTATATTACTTAAAGTAAACAAAAGAAACTATAAGATAAATAATGCCTTTTATTAAAAAGAAAATGTGTCATATATAATCTATAAGTGATTGCCTATAGGGCACAACACTAACAAACTCCCACTTGCACTAGAGCCAATCATTCATGTATCTAATATTAAATGACTCAACATAACAATCATGTTTCTTTTGGGATAGTGCTTTCGTAAGTGGGTCAGCTATGTTTTCATCTGTGGGAACTCTTTCTATCTTTACACCATTCCTATCTATGATCTCCCAGATCAGATGATAGCGTCGCAGTACGTGTTTGGATCGTTGGTGAGACCGCGGCTCCTTTGCTTGTGCAATGGCTCCATTGTTGTCACAATACTAAGTTATTGGACCAACCACACTAGGAACCACACCCAATTCTGTCACGAACTTCTTGATCCAAACAGCCTCCTTAGCTGCTTTAGAAGCAGCTATATACTTAGCTTCTGTCATAGAGTCGGTAATAGTCTCTTGTTTGGAACTTTTCCAACTTATTGCCCCTCCACATAACGTAAACACGTAGCTAGATTGTGATTTAAAATCATCTTAGTCAGATTGAAAACTAGCATCAGTATACCCGTTTATTTTCAAATCACCTTCTCTATATACTAAGAACATATCCTTAGTCCTTCGTAAGTTCTTAAGGATGTTCTTTACAACCGCCCAATGACCCTCACCAGGGTTGAATTGGTATCTGCTTGTCCAACTGAGAGCACAAGATACATCGGGCCTAGTATATATCATAGCATACATGATAGATCCAACTGCCGAGGCATATGGAATCTTACTCATGTGATCCCTTTCAACTTGTGTCTTGGGAGACATCGACTTTGAAAGGCTTACACCATGTGACATAGGTAAGAATCCCTTTTTGGATTGATCCATACTAAACCCCTTTAGCACTTTATCTATGTATGTAGACTGTGAAAAACCAATCAACCTTTTGGATCTATCTCTATAGATCCTTATTCCAAGAATATAGGTTAATTGCTTCTCCAAGATCTTTCATGGAGAATTGTTTGGACAACCAAACTTTAACCGTTTGCAAGACAGGTATTTCGTTTCCTATTGGCAATATATCATCTACACAAAGTAGTAAAAAAGCGATTGCACTCCCATTAACCTTCTTGTATACACAAGGCTCATCCATGTTTTGAATGAAACCAAACTCTTTGATTGTTTCATCAAAATGGATGTTCCAACTCCTAGAATCCTGCTTAAGTCCATAAATGGACCTTTGCAGCTTGCACACCTTTGTGCTATCATTGGATGTGAAACTCTCGGGTTGTGTCATATAAACTTCCTCAGTCAAATTTCCATTTAGAAAAGCTGTTTTCACATCCATTTGCCAAATTTCATAATCATAATGAGCAGCAATGGCTAGGAGTATCTTGATGGATTTTGACATGGCTACTGGTGAGAAGGTTTCATCATAGTCAATACCATATTGTTGACGATAACCTTTCGCCACTAGTCGTGCTTTATAGGTAACTAAGTTACCATCCATGTCCGTTTTCTTCTTGAAAACCCATATGCACCCAATAGGTTTAATTCCTTTGGGTGAATCAACCAAAGTCCATACTTGGTTATCGTACATGGAATCCATCTCTGACTTCATGGCCTCAAGCCATTTGGCAGATTCTGAACTGTTCAGAACATCCTTGTAGGTAGTAGGCTCATCTTCATCTATGAGTAATACGTCATTGTGGTGACTGATAAGAAATCCATATCTCTCAGATGCCACACGTATCCTACTAGATTTACAATGTTCTTGTGTATTAGAAGGTTCATCTATTCTCTCAATAGATGTGTGGTTAGACGGTTGATCCTCGTTTGTTTGATCTTCATGAATTTCACTAAGTTCAATCTTACTCTCACTATCCCCTTTAAGCATGTGCTCCTTCTCTAAGAAGACGGCATGCTTCGAAACAAACAATTTGTTTTCGGAGGGTAAATAGAAGTAATATCCGAAAGATTCTTTCGGATATCCCATAAACAAATATTTGTCAGACTTACTATTAAGTTTGTCTGACTGTGGCCTTTTAACAAAGGCAAGACAACCCCATACTCGCAAGTGAGATAACTTTGGTCTTTTACCAAAGAACATCTCAAATGGGGTAGTATCAACCAATTTTTTCGGAACTCTGTTTAGTATATAAACAGAAGTTTCTAATGCATACCCCCAAAACAATTTTAGTAGGTCTGCAGAAACCATCATGGTCCATATCATGTCCAGAAGGGTTCGATTCCTTCTCTCAGATACACCGTTATGCTGAGGTGTATGTGATGGAGTTCATTGAGATAATATCTCATTATCTCTAAGATAACTCAGAAACTCTTGGCTCAAGTATTATCCTCCTCAATAAGATCTTAGAATCTTTATACTTTTGCCAAGTTGTTTCTCTATTTCATTTTTGAAGTCTTTGAACCTTTCGAATGCCTCAGATTTGTATTTCATTAAATACAAATACCCATATCGTGAGAAGTCATAAATAAAGGTTATGAAATAGTTGTAATCTCCTCTTGCTTGTATTGACATTGGGCCACATACATCAGAATGTATGAGTTCTAATAACTCCTTGGCCCGATCTCCTTTTCCTAGAAAAGGAGTTTTAGTCATTTTGCCTAGTAAACAAGATTCGCATGTGCCATATGATTCACAATCAAATGACCCTAAGTCACCAAGCTTGTGTAACTTAGAAACACGATTTTCATTTACATAGCCCAAACGACAATACCATAAGTAAGAGGTATTAGAGTTATCTATTTTAGATTTCTTATTGTTTATATTGAGAATTGGATTATCCAAGTCTAGAACATATAAACCATTAACCAAAGTTGCTGAACCATAATGAATATCATTCAATGAAAAAGAACAACATTTATTCTTAAATATTAAATAAAATCCACAAAAGCCTAAACACACAACTGGGATAATATTTTTCATTAAAATTGGTACATAATAACAGTTTTGCAGCTCTAGAATTAATCCCGAAGGCAGGTTCAGCTTGTATGTCCTCACAAAAAGTGCAACAACTTTGCCCCATTTGCAGTACGTAGGTCCACATCGCCTTTATCTAGCCTTCTACTGCTCTTTAATCCTTACAAGTTATTGCACAAATGAGATCCATATCTCATTTTTAAATGCAGTATTTATCTCAATCATAAACATACCTGGAGAAGAAGTAAAAGTGCTTGTAAGCTTCTCCTTCTGCTTCTTGTCCTTAATAATCTCCAAATAGGCTTTGTAGTTACACCTCCAGTGGCCCATCTTCCCACAATGATGGCATAGGCCCTTAGTAGCTGCGTCCTTCTTGTTCACACCACTTTTGGGCTTCATGGGAGCCTTCTTCTTCTTCTTTTGAACTTTCTTCTTAGAAGAGGAAGATTCTACCATTAAAACCGCATTGGAATCCTTCTTCATGGAGGACTCCGCAGTTTTGAGAAGATTGATCAACTCAGGAATGGTGGACTCAATCGTGTTCATTTGATAGTTAATCACAAAATGTGAGAAACTATTTGGCAAAGATTGTAGAATTAAGTCATGATCCATTGCAAACCCGAGAGATCTATGCTTCTCGATTAAGCCCAACATTTTCAGCCCATGAGTGGCCACAGAAGAACCCACTGCTATTTTGCAACGAAATAGTTGCTTCGAGATCTCATATCTCTCAGTTCTGGCTTGGGCATCAAACAGCTCTCAAACTGTATCACCAATTGAACAAAATGTATCACCAAATAGTCTCAAATAACTAGGAAAAATATGACTAATTTAGGCCCTATCAATTTCCAAATTTGATTTTTTCTTGGGGGTTTTCCTTTTTGATAATACTTACTTCTTTTTAACTTCCTTGTCTTTTTTGGTTTTCCCAAATCAAAAGACTAGGGAGTTTTTATCCTTTTGTAGTAATTGTAATTTTTTATCTGCTTATCTATTTAGTGTTGCATGCATTGTTCTTTTAAATAATTAAAGAGAAATTGAATTCTGGTAGTTATACCCACTACTAGTTGTCTTCCTACCGATTCAGCCTATTTTTTTGCAACTACCTTTCCTAAAGGATTTGGGAGTTTAGCAAAGTACTTGTAACTTAATTCTAAATCCTAGCTTCTTCCTATTTTCATGGCTAATTCTAAGTATTTTCTGCTAAATGTATCTATGTTTAGCAGAACTTTATCTATTTGTAATTGTTCAAGATCTTTCATAGCTTGATCTTGTAATTTTGTTTGTCCTCTATAAGGATCATATCCTAAGATTATCTGTCTAATTTGACTAGTAATATTCTAAGGATTCTCAGCTAGGTCTATTATTCTTTGGAAAGATTGTGGATATTTAGTCCTCCAATCTATGAAGTAATTTTTCATAGGTCCTAACAAATTTTCTATGAAATTAGTTTTTTCTTCAGCTGACATTATCTGATTACATCTTTGTAATCCATTAAGTGCATCGGCTTCCCATCTATCTATTACATCTTCCTAATTTTGAGGATGGAAAAACATCATTGTTAATTCACTTTCTGTTTTATGTTGAGGTGGTAAATTATAAACTACCCTTAGGGGTTGTTGAAGTCCTATTCTTTTGCCATAATAAGGTTCATATCCTCCTACTGTTGGTAATATCCTAGAAGGTTCCCTTTATGGCAATTGTAAAGTAGTTGATTGAGGCACATCATACATTGGTGATGCCTCACTAACACCAATAGTTTGTCTAGTGATAGGATTCATATTTAGTCATGTTTCAAATTTAGAATTATCTACATTTTCACTATTTTCTAAATCTATTATTGGATTATTGTGTAAATTCTAGGAAGGTTAATAGAGTCTAGCTCCTACTAGCTAGTTTCATGATAAGTGTAGATTCCTAGAAATATAGCCATCGTGTGAATACTAGAAGGAAGATGTTGGAGCATCAAGATAGATTTTTTATTTTTATTTTTTTAATCATACCTCAATCACTAATCTTCTTGGAAACAAATACAAAAACAATCTAAAAAATTATTTGGCTCTCTTTCATGCTTTGAATTTTTCGGGACCAAGGGAATTTAGTTAAGGATTGTGTTTAATGTGTCTTTTAGATGAATTGGTTGATACGGACCAAGTGATTCTAATTTATCTAGAAGATAGTGATTTTATGGATTGACCATCGAAGTGAATCTACTTTAATCCTTCATGATGCCAAGGAATAATTAGTTATGATAAAGGTTTGATACTTCAAGATCATGTTTGTCTAACCAATGGCTTGAGTTATATAAACCTACATCCTTAACATGTACATATTTTTAATTTTAATTTTATTTTTATTTCTTTTTCACTTTATCAAGTTGGTTAAACAATGAAAGAAATATAATTAATGTCTACTTGTTCCTTGAGGATCGATACTTGTTTGAACCCTATGCTTTGTTAATGATGAGTACGCTTGCTCATATGTGTGATTTGGGTTGAACGTTTTAATTTAAACTTGATTGGGAATATGCTTAGTTTTTGTATGATTTTTATACCCAAGTCTGGACACATCACAGCACATAATAGTTTTAGTCATATCAAGATAACTTTAATCACATACGTAAGTAGTTCAGCAAATAACAAAATTACCTATCTAAATTTAAAATTTTATTGCTATCTATGAACAAATGTAATTCTCTCTGGTGTAGGATCTAAAACCTAGCCATCCACCATTATGAAGAAAGAAAATAAACAAAATAGGGCACTACCAATTTAAATTATTAAAAAGAGGCTAAAAAGCTAAAATTTGTCAAGACCGAGACTGGAAAAATATCTTCTAGACTAATACATGATTCTGGATGGCATATTGTTAGATTAATGCAAATAAAGAAACAAAAGAAAGACAGGAAACAAGCTCTCTGATCTGTTTATCAAATATGCACATCAACACTATACTTCGATGCATCTAAAGAATGGAAAATAGCTATACAAAATAGAAGAGATAATGGAAGACAACTTTACAATAAAAGGACTATTCTACCCTCTAGAAATATGGAGATTGACTAGAGTGCATTATTTTATATTAACTATCACCCCCCCTCTTCAAATTCACGATGGGAAAAGGAAAGCATCGAGAGTTTGCTAAGAAAACTCTTGAATTGAGAAGCTGTATGGGATTTGGTAAAAATGTCAGCAAGGTGAAGATGAGGAGTGTAAGAAAGAGAAATAGTTCCATGTCAGAAATGGTGTCGAAAAAAGTGGAAATCAATTTCAATATGCTTTGTGCGCTAGTGAAAAATAGAATTCTATGCAATTTGAGTCGAACTATAGTTGTCATAAAATAAGGAGGTGGGAGAAGAGGAGACAACATCCAGATCTGTTAACAGCCAACAGAGCCAAATAACCTCTGCTACAGTATTAGCCATAGCTCTATACTCAACTTCTAAACTAGAGCATGAGACCATAGGTTGTTTCTTGCTTTTCCAAGAAATAAGAGAATCTCCAAGAAAAATACAAAAGTCGGTAGTAGACTTCCTAGATATAATATCTCCAGCCCAATCTGAATCGAAAAAAGCTTTAAGGCCCATAGAAGGAGAAGAAGACAGAAAGATGCCATGAAACAAACTTCCATGTAGGTATCTGAGGATCCGAACTACAACTACCCAGTGCACTGTACGAAGGGCTGCAACAAATTGGTTAACAACATGAACAACATAAGCATTATCAGGATGAGACACAGTAAGATAAACAATACATCCAACAATCTGTCGATATAAAGTAGGATCATCAAGAGGTACACCATCAGTTAATTTAAATTTCACATTTAACTCAAGAGGAGTATCAACACATCTATTGTCAGTTAGTCTAGCTCTAGAGATCACTTCATCAGCGTACTTGGATTGAGATAGAAAGTAACCATCTTCAGAGTATGTCACTTTAATGCCCAAGAAAAACTGTAGATATCCCAAATCCTTCATCTCAAGATGTTCATAAAGGTGCCTTTTTAATGCAGAAATGCCTTGGTCATCATCCCCTGTGATAATCATATCATCAACATAAAGCAATAACAGGATTATACCATGTGAAGAAGTGGAATTGAACAAGGTTAGATCAAAAGCACTATTGGAGAAACTAGCATACTTCATTATGCAATAAAAATTTTCAAACTAACCATGAGGTGCCTGTTTAAGACCATACAAAGGCATTCTTTACATCCATTTGAAACATGTTCCATCTTTTTTTGGCTGTAACAAAAATAAAAGATGTCATCTTAGCTACAGGAGCAAAAGTTTTCTCATAATCAAGTCCATATTCTTAAGCATATCCTTTTGCCACCAGTCAAGCCTTATATCTATCAAGAGATCCATCAGCTTTAGTCTTAACTTTGTAGTGGCAAAAGGATATTCTTGAGCACATCCTTTTGCCACCCATTTACACCCAATTGGTACTTTTTTGGTGGGAAGCTTAACAATATCCCAAGTATGAGTTGCTTGGAATGAATGAAATTCTTCACACATAGCTTGTTGCTAATTTGGATCACAGGCTACCTCTTTATAATATGTTAGTGGGTAGCATCTCATCTTATCCATAGCCTAAATGGTGTGAAACCTGTAATGGTCTTGAAAGCATTCTGATATGCCCGCAGAACTTCTTGAAGTGTTTCGTGCCATCTTCTGGGTTTATTGTCCAATGGCTTACGGATCATGCTGATCAAGGTCCCATTGTAGCTTCAGCTTGACTATTGTCTTGTGCATAGTACGGAGATGAATGTAATAATTTAACTTTGAATTGAGTTAAAAAGTTGCATACCTTATCTCCCGTGAACATAGTTCCTTGGTCAGCCGTTATGATTTTGGTTATGCCGATTCGAAAAAAAATATTCAGATAATAACAGCAGACTAGGTTACTCTTGGTCAAAGCTTGTACCTCTACCCACTGGGTGAAATAATTAGTTGCCACTAAAATAAAGGTGTGCCCCATAGTCGATGGCAGGTGAATCTTGCCGATGATATGTAGAGCCCAGACCCTAAACGGCTATAGCTTGATGATAGGATGCAAGTCCGCGAAGGGTGCATGAATCAAAAGGCTATGCTTCTAGCATGCCTCACATCCGACTGCATAGACTACGTAGTCTGTGGTCGTAACGGCCAAAAAAAAAAAAAAAACCCATGATGTTGTAGTGTCCATTTCAACTTGGGACCTACCTGATAAGCGTCGCATAAGGCCTCATGCACCTCGGCTAACACCTGTGCTGCTACTTGCTTAGACAAGCATTTCAACAAAACTCCAGAATGGTTTCTTCTGAATAGATCATTATCGATCAACACAAAGTTCAATGCCTTACATTTTAGCTCCCGTGCAACATGACTCGTAGGCTTTCGTAAGCATGAAACAATATCAAAATGCCAGTCCTCTTCATATTATTTTCCTAATATTTGCTGAAATAATACCACCCTGACTCTTTTCTTGAAACCTAAAGCCATTTGAGCTAAGTCGTTTGCCCCCTAGTTCTCAACTCGAGGAACATGAGTCAAGATAACTTCTGAAAAGTATTTCAACAATGCCTTCACTTCCTGTAGTTTATCTAACAACACAAGGTTAGTGCATTTATACTTACCTAAGATCTGTCGGATGACAATTTGAGAATCCCTTATTATATAGACTACTCGTGCATCTAAAGCTTTTAAGATTAGAAGTCCCAAAATGAGGGCATCATATTCTACCTGGTTATTCAAAGTTCCTTTTCTTAACTCAAACAGAAATCTTTCTTGTCGTCTGCAAGGGGCTTCAATGATCAAACTGGCACCTACCTTGTACTGGATGCTATATCCATCAAATTGCAACGTATATGGTTTGTATGAGATATACCCCTGTGCCTCTTCTTTTTTAGGATTGGGTACTTCTAAGCATGGATGTTCAGCCAGAAAATCAGCAATAGCTTACCCTTTTATTGCTCTCAATGTCAAGTAAGTCAAAGAAAAGACATGTAACTTAATAGCCCATTTTATTAATCGTCATTGCAGTAAGGGGCGATTTAGTAGTTATTTTACGAGATCAATTTTGCACAAGACTTGCACTTCCCTAGGTAATAGATAATGCTCTAGTTTTAAGCATTTATAATATAAAGACAGGCATAGTTTCTCAACAGGAAAATACCTGGTCTAGGTGTTTGTCAGGTTTCGACGAGGTAATACATTGCTCTTTCAACCCCTGGGCATCATCCTGAGCTACCAGGTAGCTAATAGACTTCTGAGTTGCTAAAATGTATAACTTTAAGGGCACCTTATCACGTGGTAGCATCAAGGTAAGTGGTTGTGACAAAGCCGTCTTGATCTGATCAATGGCCGTCTGATGCTCTAGTTGCCAGACGAATTCTAGAGATGACTTTAAACAGAGCAAAGAAGAGAACACCTTTTGCTTACCTACAACATTTGCTAGAAAACATCGCAAGAAATTAATCTTCCCTAAAAAACAGTGGAGCACTTTTTTGGATTGCGGCAGCTTTGCCTGTAGAATATCTCTTGCTTTGTTCTGATCCACTTCAATCACTCTTTGATGCACTAGGAACCTGAGTGCATCACCGGCTAAATATCCAAAAGATCATTTGGCAAGGTTGATCTTTAGCTGGTTCTTGCACATTCAAAGGAAAGCCTGCTCCAACCACTGTAAGTGTTGTCAAAAAGTGGGTGACTTAACCACTAAATCATTAATGTAAACTTCCATGGTCTTACCTATGAGATCAAGGAAAATGAGGTTCATGACTCTCTGGAAAGTAGCTCCAACATTCTTCAAACTGAAGGGCATAACTAACCATTCGAATAAACCAATAGAACCCGGACATCGAAAGGTTATCTTCCTAGTATCATCTTCAGCTATGAATATCTGGTTGTACCCAGAGTATCCGTCAATGAAGCTTAGAAATTAGTTTCCGCAATTAAGTTTACCAACATATTGGCCGTCGGCATGGTGTATTCATCTTTTGGTGTGGCCAAATTCAAATTTCTAAAATCAACGCAAACCCGCAGTTGGCCGTTATTCTTGATGACGGGCACAATATTGGACATCCAAATCGCATACCGGCAGGTACGGATGAAACCACACCGAAATAACCTCTCAATTTCTTCTTTGATCCTAGGTAGGAAAGTGGGATTAAAATCCTGGGCAAGCTGCTTATGGGGCTTGAAACCTTTCTTAATCGATAAGCAATACTTCACAATACCTTTGTCCAATCCTTACATTTCATTATAATACCATGCAAAACAATCTTTGTAACTATGAATCAGGACTATTAAGGCATTCTACTGATTGAGTGGTAAGCACAAGCTTACTTTTGTTGTTCTATTTTCCCTAGGTTCCCCAATATCCACTTCCGTTAGTAGGTCCAGGGTGTTGAAACTAGGTGCATGTCGAATGTCATGGTCATTTGTTTTTCAAACATTGACCTTCCAACCCTTCCGTTATAATTTGATTATGAGCCATGGTGAGCTTAGAATAATAGCTCGGGTCAAAAGTGGAGTGGTAAAACATGGCCTGATTCATATGCACTTCTACTGAGAATAGATTGGGATCGACTGGTATCTTTTCCACTTGTTCTCCATCCCAAATCAGCATCATTTGCTAAAGCGTTGATGGAACACAATGGTTCGCCTGAATCCAATCCCTCCTTAGTAAGACAAAATAGGCCGGCTTTATCGTGATTACAAAGAAAATAGTCTTACTAACCTTAGATCCAACGACCACCTTAAAAGTGATGATCCCTTTTGCCTTGGCTACATTCCCAATGAAATTAAGTATTTGGATATTGGTAGGAGATAAATCATGTTTATTCTTACTCAAACGCCTTAAGGTTGCTAGTGGTATTACATTTAACACAGCCTCTCCATCGATGAAAACCCAAGAGAAAGGTCTTCCATTGATATACGCCTTGATGTACAACGGCTTGAGGTGATTGGTGTGTTCTATTGTTGGGATTGTGAAAACATTCCTTTTGATGGCATTTTAAACTTGATGAGCTCAATGGTAGCTTCTTCTATTGCATAATAAAATTTTTCCACCGTTTGTTGCTCAGAATTGTGATGGGAGAATGCTGAGCATGTTCTGACTTGTGGAAGTACATACATGCTTGCTTAACTGTTTTTCAGGCGCATGTTTCTACTGAGCCCGTCTCCTTTATTCTTGCCGTTTCTGAGTTTTTGTAAGATGGGAATGATGGCCAAAGAAAAATGGCTCTTTACGAGGTACATATATTGTAAACTTCTCATCTTTCTCCTAAAAATGACCCGTGAAGGTCGGAACTATAAGGCAAGTGAAAACTGATGATCGATTGTCTAGCCTTTGCCCCTCAAAGGTCTTGGACTACTCCTTGTCGGAAAACTTTCATGGCTCTTGCTCCACATCCTCTTTGCATGTCTGTACCATACTTGCATCAGCCACTGGGAATGGGTCTATATCGACTAAGGTTTTCTCGCGTTTATCAACAAACCTCACATTTCCTTCTTGTAAAGCCTTTTGTATTATGTTCCTGAAAATAACACAACTATTGGTATTATGAGAAAACGAGTTGTTCCATTTACGGTATTTCTTGTTCTTTAACTCCTCTGGCCCCAGAACGTTATGGCCAAAAAGTAGATGAATCTGTTTGTCTTTGACCATCTGATCAAAGATTTGCTCAATCCTTGATACATTAAATATGTATGTGGATGGCCCTGCAGGAGAAGCTTCTTCCTTCCCTTTGCCAGGTTTCAAAAAAAGACAAGTGTAAGATGTACCTTTCACTAGTTTCGCTGCCATTACACCTAGTAATTGTTCCTCTTTATTATCCATAACATCGTCTACCACTGATATCATAGTTTGCCCTTGAGAAAACATAACGGACCACATCTTCTCTTTCTCATTGATCATTTCCTCTATAATGATGGTCTGAGATAGTAAACAGTATAGGTCAGAAAATTCTTGGAGGATAAGACACTCTTTGAGTTGCGGTTGCATTCTGCTGATGGCTATTCTGGTAGACTCCATTTTTGACAATTGAGTAGTGCATTTGTCTTTAAGTTGCCAAAAAAAAACTCAATGGACTCTGCTACACCTTTAGATGATTTTTGCTTGACTGCCAAGAGATCCGCTATGGAGACCTCAGGTGTTGGTTTAAAGAAACGCTCATGGAAAATCTATTCCATAGCTGCTCATAAGTACACGAAACAGGGTGTTAGATTTGCATACCAAGTAAACGCCCCTGTCAAGGACAAAGAAAATAATTGCAATTTATACCAGTCACTAATCTCGAATTCTCCACATTATGCCGTGAACCTCCCTATAAGTTCCATAGTTGACTTGTTGTCCTCTCCAAAGAATGTGGAGAACTCAGGCAAATTAAAGCCTCACGGTAGTATTGCCATAGAATCCACCTATTCGGGATAAGCCTTTTGATACACTGGTCGATCCCTCGCTTATCGACGCAAAGCCTCTGTTATTGAGTTGACCTCGGCTGATGGTACTAGCTGCTGATTCTGCATGGGGGAACTTACCACAGTCAATCGAGAACGCTATCCTAGGAATGGTGCCATCTCAGTGTACCCTACTTCTTGTATTGTATAGGCTATTGCCATGACAAGATACGTGGCAGTGATAGCTGCAATATAGCTCTATAGCCCTCTATATGAGGAACAAACACTCCTATTAGGAGTTGCATTCTGGTCGTAGAATATTTCTGCCCCCATTGGCACTTGGACCCCTGCAACCGGATATGATGGGGTTCTCCCTAGGAAAGGTTCCGCAGGAGCCATGCTGGGTGCATTTAACCCTAGACTCCCTTAGTGCCCCCCAGGCATTAGCATAGGCTGCTCTCGACACAACAATTGTACTGACTCATAAGATGGTGCACCAAAGGATGAGATAGGAGGGTATATACGTACAAGAGGTGTCTCGTGAGCATTTTACCTCTACACAAAATTATGGAGCTCGTTCCGAAATAGAGGTCGGAACATTGTGGCGAACTAAGGAATAAGGCTCTGAATGAGTTCACTTGTACATTGCTCCATGGCTTGTCATATGGCAGTTAAAAATGTGGGCGTCAACTGAGATACCTGGGGAGGAGATGATGGCTGTGCCCACTATTGCTCAGGGATGGTTGCCTAGGCATTACCGGACGTTGTTATTGTAGGATCAAATGTCCCCCGTAAAGCCCGAACTATAGGCTAATCGGAGGAGTCCACTGAAGGCCCTAAGGATTGCTACTGAGAACTCGATATAATGCATCCTGAATGCAATTGCATGCAACAACTACCTTTAGTCCCACTGGGCATGCCAATTTATGTTGCCTTACAAAATGGGGAACCGATAGAACAGGCGATCAGCTACTCTTCCAACGAACATAAACAGTCCAATGTGTTAGTGTTGTGCTCTAGAGGCAATCACTTGTACCATGTATATTGCATATTAAATTAATAAGAGGCATTCTTTATCTTTCAATTTCATTGTTATATCTAAATATGTGTACAAACCATTAGATAAAGTCCCTAGTACAACACAGTGTTAAGGAAATCATGATAGAGATCATGATGTGAGATTCCTACTACACTATGCAGTGTTTGTACTTAAATAATCCTCAGTCATAGTATTAATAAGATGGGACATTATTAATACGCCAAGACTGGCACATGTTATATCTCTTGATTGGATCAAGCGGTGGTTCTTATATCCGTGAGTATTGAGATACTTAGGATTAACGTGTGGATGCTTGTTTTGGAACAAGTTTATTGGATGACCTAGCTACGAGATAATCACTTGGATAACTATTTAGTGCCAGTGATAGAATCTCATTATAGCAAGTGTGCAAGTATCCTTAGACTTGAGATCTCCAAGGTACTTTGTTTAATGAGCGTTGTACTTTGATTTTAATATTTGGAGTCTTATCTAGGACTGCCTATGGGATGGATATTGGGTACAATGTAAAGTAAACGAAAGTAGTTGAGAAAGTCAATAAAGGATTCACCACTCCTAATAGTAGGAGAGTATATCTCAAGGCCACTTGTAGAAATCATTACTCATGAAGTCTTTGGCCAAGGCGACTATGTGATGGAAATGGTTCCAATTGATACACATATCGAGTAATGGATTTCTTGAACAAGTACTAAAATATTCGGGCCAGAATTAATAATATTCTGGAGGGAGTTGGCACAAATTCCATGCTCTAGACCGAATGAGATATTGTATGGTGAAAGGAGTTTATTGCACTGATAATTTGCTATTGAAAGGTTCATGTCAGGCCACTTGACTCTCTGGACTTTTGGGTGGTCAAGAGTCATTGCTAGATGTCGCTCTTGATATGCTAAATATAGATTTATTAATTAGAGAATTAATAAATTTAATCCTTTATTAAGGATTATTAATTCTAATATTGTTAGAATTAATTCATATTATGCTACTAATAAGACCAGGAAACCTAATGGGTCACACACAATAAAGGTTTGAATGCTCAAATATATTATTTGATAATATTGTGGGGTTAATTAAGAGAAAAGAATATATTTATAGGTGAATTATAAGTTTGTTATAATTCATGGGACCTAATTGTAATTAAGTAAACTTCAAGGACCAATTTGTTGACAATTGTACGTTGAAGGACTAAGTTGTAATTTACGGTTATTATAAATTTATAAATATAAGGAAGTGGTTTCCTTAGGGTAAGAAACACAGACTATTCATGCAATAATAGAGAAACCGTTTCTCTGCCTCTCTTTTGATCAAACCCTAGCCGTCTCTCTCTTATTAATCAAACCCTAGCCTCCTAAATTCTACTAGCATAGAATTGTGAGATTGTGAGCGTTCGACCTTGTGTGGATTATCATTAGAGGGAGTTCTTTCTTGGACTTCAATTGAGCTGCTGTGAACCGATTTTGTGATCTGGATCGCGCATGCGTTCTTGGAACAAGAAAAATTTAAATTCCGGCTTGAAGAGGTAATAAGCGTGATCTTCTCTTTTTCCCGTTTCTACTGTAAACCCGTGATCCATGGCTTGGATTTCTTGCTATTTTCTGCTGCGTTTAATCTGTTTAATTAATTTAGAAATCCTACACAATGGAAAGATGAATGTGCGAGCTAGACCTTTTAAAAGACGTAAATTCCTTGAACTTACTATAGAAATGGTCTAAGAAAGCAGAAGTATTTCATGCGGAAGCTAATTAGGACTGAAAATAATGTATTTTGATTGAACAATGAACGAATACAAATGTACTGGAATTTGAAATTAAAGTAACATGAAAATGAAAAGCTAGTAATTTAAAGGACTACGGAAAACATTTTGAAAAACTAAACAAAGTCGTAAATAAAGCTGTAAAGAAAGTTGTAAACAAAGCCGTAGGGAAAGCTATAAAGAAAATGTAGAAAAAGGAATTAAAAACTGGGAAAATTGGTAATTCAGTTGATACGATTGTTGTTGGGTCCTTCATTCTAGGACTTCTTACATATTTTATGCTTGCAATAGTGTGGTTGCCAACTACTTGATTGTGGAGAAAATTTCGCTCCATGGCTCATCCTTGGCGGTTAGAAACATTAGTATTTTACCAATGGGGCCGAGATATTGGGGTGACAACTCATCGGCTCCTGGTTTTGATGTTGACCGAGTACATCGACTGAAGATTTTCTTGATGTCATCTTCTACTTAGCAGAATTCATATCGGCCTCTACTCAAAGTTACAATTGCAATGAATCGACTAAAGATGACGTCAACAGTATGTGTAGTTGAAGGTCTTTTCATAAATGGGCCATTTTTCCATCATTATAATGTGTAAACCAAAGGTGCATGTAATCTGTCCAGATTTGTGTTTTGATATATAATGTTATTTCCTTTATGAATTTTGTGTGAATAAGGGAGTGAATCATGCAATGTTGTGAACCAAAATGTGTGTATATGCTGATATGAGTGAATAACATGATTTGATATGTGTATTAAGTATGATAATGGTGTGATCAAAACAAAATATTATATAAATGGGTCTAAAATTTGTGTTTGAAGTTGAAGTACCTTTGCTTAGGTTGAACTTCCTGATTGATTTTTTATATGAGGGGAGTGTATTTATATGGTTTTTTACATAAGGGAAATGAAAGGAACAAAGTTTTATGATTTTTGGTAGGTGACTCTCTACATTTTGACAAAATACTGTGCATATAGTGCAATGTTTTCCCTTAAAAAATACACTTCCCAATTGAATTTGATAATGAAATTTCAATTGTACACATCAAGATGTTAGGAAAATTGAAGAATAAGAATCACTAGAATAGCATATTTCATTAGGAAGTTATGTTTTTTTATTAAAAAAAAAATGGTTGCCCAAAACAGTCAACTGTAGTGACACACTTTTTTTTTAGAAATTATTTGACCCCCTTTTGAGTGGAATCCTTAGGATTAATTAATTTGTACGGTAATTCTCCTAACACCTTAAGGTTTAAAATTGAAAATTTTCATAAGAAAATAAAATGATTTTCTTAGGCAATCAAACTAATCTTTCTGCCCCGGTTTTATTCCTTTATGTAGAGTTTTGGATTTTGACACCAAAATAGTGTTTGCATGGAATGTTGGCTATAAACGTGATAAGATTTGACTTAAATGTATTTTTATGGGATATCTAATTTAATTAGAAATATTTTTGAGTAAGCTTTATAATTATTAATGAATTAGATGATATGGGTAATGAAACTGTTGCAAAAGAAAACACTAAAAGAGATTTCGGTTCTTCTAAAACTACTTTCTTTTATTGCATAACTTGCTTAGTGCAATTAGTGTTGATCATATGACTTCTTGAAAATCAAGAATATTGGATTATAAGATGATTTATGATTATGAATGGTAATTCAGGTTTGGAATAGTGATTAGGCTTTTGTTGTTTGCTCATTTATGTTAGTGGTGAAATTTTGGGATTATATACTATTTGAATTTGTTGGTTGCCTTAGAAGGCTGTGAAGTTGGTGCAATGATATTCGTAGCCTCTATAATTACATGTTTTCGCAAAGTGTTTAGAGTTACTTAGAGGTTAAGTAATTCCCTAATTTCTCTATAATTGTTGTTAGAATTTTATATGGGACGCTTAAATAGGAAATTAATCCATATATACATTATATGGGAAATTCGGTGGAGATAGACGAAGGAGGATCATGGAATTAAATTAAGTTGATCATTCCGAGATTGGACAAAAGGTAAGTCCTTACATCTCAAGCATCTTTTGAATCGCATAACATGAAATGCAAAAATACAATGTTGGAATATGCATATATAATATTCACATAATTTTATGAAATGTTCTATGATTATGGCATCTAATTTATGACTTAAATTATTAGCATGCCATTTTGAGAAAACCCTTATGCATGAAAATAATGTTGATTATAAATAATAATTCTATTATGTTTTTATGATTTATTCATGCATAAGTATTTATGCAAAACTTTTCATGAGTATTATGATTATGGAGTAGAACCATGCATCAAATATAAGAGACACGTGAAAATATAATTTTGCATTTCAAGTATGAAAAATATTGTGAAAATCATGGAATGACTTTTATTAGTATTAGCTCCAAGAATTATTGTGGTGAATTATGAAAAATAAATTAATACTTCTCAAATAAATTTTGGAATGGATATAAAAATGTTAGTTTTGGTAATTTTAGGGAAAAGTAATTGTGAATTGGATTTTGGTTGGGTTGAGACTTCAGAATTTACTTCAAAAGATCGGAACAATTTTTGGAAATAAATTAATTATTCTATATCAGAATAATGAACTCTTGAACCATTAAACTAATGACATTGAGATCTCGATAGCAAGGCTCTAGGACTAGCTTTCATTAGATTAGAAGAGAATTCTGGTAGATTGGTCATCTCCAGAGAGCTGTCTTTTTCCAAACTGGGTGACACTTCTAGTAGTCGAGCACAATCCTTAACTAGTAACACAGTCTCCAAGGGGAGCTGGGGGATTGATGTGCGACATCCGGTTTGATTTTATATGAGGGAGATGACAGAGTATTCCCTCATGAGAGATGTCCACCCTACGCAATTATTTGATATTGTATATATCGTTATTGTAGATATGACATAATGTGATCACATTGCCAAGGTATGGGTATCTTAAGGGTACATGATATATAGAATTGTTATATATTCAAGACTTTTGAAAAGTGGATTTGATGTTTTAGAAATGTTATATAAATAATTTTACCTGACAAAAATATTTAATTATACATGATATTAGTTTTGTACTTGCTAAATCTCCAAATATATATATATATATATATATATATATATATTGATAACATATTTGAATTATGATACTACTATTAAAGTCTATCTTACTCATGCATCATGAGATTGAAGTTAAAATTTGTGACACAAATTCACACACTTCGGGCTTATTGAGATTTTTATAATCTCACATGACTTTCTAATCATGTTTTTAGGGTTACGCGAGCTTATCATGACTAAAGAGTAGAATTCCTTTTTTGGAATAGTAATAGTCTTGATACAATATTGATTCTCTTTTAATTCGGATGCTTAGAAGTTTTATTTTGAAGACTTATTTATGTCGGGATTATAATGGTTTTATTTGAAGTTTCTATTTAAGCTTGAACTTTATAATTTTACTTATGTATCCCTTTTTATTTTTTACCACGTTATAAAGACTCTTGATTTGAAGAATGGGGTAATATCCCTAGCCCAATTGGACTATGTAAGTAGTTGGGTTTACAAGGTGAAGATTTGATAAATTTGTTGTTTATTCTAACTCTGTTGGGGGTTACAAATACTAGTTATTCACTGCTTTGCATTGTAGTCTAACTTGGATTAATCAATATAGTCTTGGTTGATTTAAATAATCGACTCTGTTTTGTATGAGTACTTGTTGGACTATTTAGAGTGACTAAATAGTAGGCCCCACCTCAATTGGAGTAACTTCACTATTGGGTACTATTCAAATACAAATTTAAAATTTGAAATTTGGGATGTAAAGTTTATGTTGTGGGTCTCATGTGCAGACAATGTGGGCCGTTTGACCTGAGAAATTGTACAAGTAGGGTGCAGTCAATCATATCAGGAAAGTATAATTGGAGACTATTTCTTCAGGGGTGATGATTTAAATAGTTAATAGCAAAATGACACTGTGTTAGCACTAGCCAATGAGATCGTTGTATTCAAATTAATGGTATATATGATATAACATCTGAACTTTTGTGGGGTTTTAAACTGAATGTAGGAGTTGATATATGTGAATAAATGTTGGCAATTTTGGCGAAAGTTACAATTGGTTTAATTTCAAGATGTATAGGCTTAGACAAATTTATAGCAGAAATAATTACAGGAGAGGTGGTAATGATGTTAATGGGAGGGAAAATTTGAATTTTTTTTTTATATCAATAGATGTAGATTCTGTGTAAATTTTAGACGTACTACATATGCACGTACTGGTGTGTTAGATGAAACTATTGTTCCTAGGTCGGCCGTTGATAGGGCTTGTGTGATTGAAGACTTTCTTACAATGCCTTCACTCAGGAGTCTACATTCAGAAAGAAGGAGAAATAGGACCCATTTAGGGTCTGTGAATTTTAGTGGATCATTTAATATTATGAATTCTCTTGTTATAAAAAATGAAGAGGATATGGGGGAGAATGAGGCGAAGCCTTTTCCGTTGATTGAAGGAGTATTGTCATTTTTCCCGGTACTTGAAAGCAGGCCTGGTAGAGATGCCAAGCCTATATTTGCAGATGTTTTTGGGCCTCTTGTTGGTAATGATGGGTTCAAGGCCGATCTTCATGTCAGGTCTGATGCAATGGATCGATTTAAGGTGTTGATCCGGTTCAAGGAAGTTGTTCAAGGGAAGGGGTCCTGTTGTGTAATTGCTTATGATTTGTTCAGAGTATTTTTTTACCGTAATTGTTTGTATACGTATTTCAAGAATAATATATGTAGTACAGGGGGTAATTATGGCAATATTCATAATAATGCCCTTGTTTATTTTATAACTTGTGAAAGTAGATTCTCAATTATTGTAACAGTGTTTTATAATTAAAGGTGGCATCCCGACAATCTTCTTGTGCAATTTGTTTGTTAAATATATCGGAAATGGAAACAACTTCAGCTGCTATTTGTGGGAAAATGTTCAAAATGTAAAGACTATAAATAGATATCTTGAGTGGTGTCATCATTGTAGTTTGAGAAGAGCTACGTGAAGTTTAATGGTCCTTTACAATGGATATGTTGATTAAAAAACAAAAACATGTTTTATTTTATACTGGCTGCGTAGTAGGATATAAAAATAATACAACATTAAAATTTTAAATTGGCTTGCCACATAGCTGAGGCTTATTCTTGTGATCCAGTGCAGCAATGGCAGAGCATATGACAATTTCTGATAACTAGGCTAGGTCCAACTGAATAGTACTGGATATACTATTGCAGCCCACTTGAGAAACAAATGGTCCAATATCATCATTGCACAGAGCTTGGCCTATATTTAATGAGGGGGCTATATTTAATGCTGAGCTTGATGAAATTGATGATCTGGCCTGTTGGAAAGATAGGCCTTGTGGAATTTGGAATGGCTTACTTCCTCTAGCATATGAAGATGACATTGATCGGCACCGTATCACTATAATTTTTATTATGAATCTACACATAAAAGCCCGTTTAACTTTTTGTAAACTTTCTATATCCTAATGCGCTAAGTGTAATTCTAAGTGCAAATTGGTGCTCCTCAAATCAAGATATGCTGATTAACAAACCGAACGCATTCAATTATTTTCATAACGTCCACATTTCCTTTACATTGTGACCTTTAATTTGAATTCAAATTAAAACCAACAGTTGTCTACAATATGGCTACACCAATTGAACTGGAGTCCATTTCAAAATCACATCATACAGAGTGGGCTATATCTTTCCTTAACCTTTTATCCTTTAATTTGAATTTAAATTCAAACTCCACATCAAGGAGATTCGTATATAATGCCGCCGCAGTGGAGGTTTATCCATCTATGTCTGTAAGTACCTCTCTTGGCTTCTTTGTGGATTATTTTCTGGGATGTGTGAATTTTCGGAGAAGAACACTTCAGACATGGTGTAGAACTCTGCATTTCCTAATGTCCACTCCTTTAGAGCCTGGTGCTCTGATTTATCTAGATAGGACATTTAGCTAGACCCCTCACTTGGATTGCACAAGAAAATTGTTGGAATGCCGCCTTTAATTTGAACTGACTTATTATATTTTGTATTTGACTGCCAGTCCTTCTGGGCCCCAAAGAATTCTTTGCAATGCTTTAAATAATGAGGGTTGACATCATCAATGATGTTATAAAATGCACTGTTTGAGAATACATTTAATTTTAAATCTAGATGTCCACATAAATAATTATGTAGACCCAGCGACTGGGCCCATACAATCTTACCTTTGCGTGTGGGACCCTCAATAGCAGTACTCTTAGGTCTATCTAGCTGCGCGCGACATCTCTTACATTTTCCAATGCCTAGTTAGTTATATCTATAGGAACATTATCAAAAGTAAAATACTTATTAATATATGGTTCAGGTGGTTTTGTGAATATTTTATCAGCATTTGCAGAGATATTATGAAATTGAAGGAAAAAGGATTTGGGGTCTTTCTCCTTGATTATTTGAAGGGCTTGGAATTTGCTAGATACATTAAATGCTTCTACAATCTTTGATTGGCATCCTCTAACACTATGTTCGTCTATTTGGAATGTACCAGATTCAATAAAATTGCCACCCTTGGTGATGTATGATTGTAAATGAGATGAACTTCTAGCAAGTTGGACGTTTTGATGGAATTGTCTGTTTGTTAAGGGGTGGATAAAGTCGAAGAATCGTTGATTCTGGGTTTGAAGCTTCCCTTTGAACTGAAGAAGGACATGTAGGTGCCCATTACCGTCTTGGTGGATTTCTTGCGCAACTCGGATATAAACTGGTGAAATAGGGTATTTAATGGATTGGGGTAATGAAAGCACAATTGTTTTATCTAATGGGCATTGAGGATATGTAAAGAATTTGTTCTTAGCTTGAATACGGAAGGAATTGCAAAAGCGTGGCATTTTGGTAATAATGAACTCACTCTAAACGCTACAGAACTCACTCTAATTCAATATGTATCCTGAATTGGAGTAACTGGAGTGGTATTTATAGAAGTCCCTTGGGTCCCATCTCAACCCTCCACATGTTCGGCCATCCGTTTAATATTATTGGATGACCGCCCAATTTGGAATGACTAAATAGTGGGCCCTACTTAAATTGGAGTGACTTTACTGTAGATAGAATTGGGGGTGTGATTTCAACTTCAAATTAAAGCTAAAAAGGTTAAGGAAAGATATGGCCCATGCTGTCTGACGTGATTATACGATTAGGCCCCACGTTGGTTGGATTGATGTTAGTGTAGACAGCGGTGGAGTTTGATTTTAAATTCAAGTTAAAGGATAAAAAGTTGGGGAAAGATATGGCCCACGCTGTCTGCCGGGATTTTGGAATGGGCCCCACATCGATTGGATTGACATTATTGTTGGCAGCTGTGGAGTTTGATTTTAAATTCAAATTAAAGAATAAAAGGTTAAGGGGAAAAAAAAAATGTCCCACTCTATTTGACGTGATTTTGAAATGGACCTAGCTCAATTGGTGTAACCATATCATAGACACCTAGTGGTTTTAAATTTGAATTCAAATTAATGGTCACAGTGTAAAAGAAATGTGGATGTTGTGAAAATAATTGAACACGTTTGGTTTTTTAATCAGCATATCCTTTGTAAAGGACCATTAAACTTCATATAGAGCTTTTCAAACTACAACGATGACACCGCTCCATATATCAATTTATGGTCTTTATATTTTGAACATTTTTCCACAATTAGCAACTGAAGTTGTTTCCATTTCTAATATATTTAATGAACAAATTGAACAAGAAGATTGTTGGGATGCCACCTTTAATTATAAAATACCATACGACTATTAATTGAAAATGTTACAATATTTGAGAATCTACTTTCCTAAGTTAGAAAATAAACAAGGGCATTACTATGAATATTGCTATAATTACCCCCTGTACTACATATATTATCCCTAAAATACGTACAAAAACAATTATGGCAAAAAAAAAAATGCTATGAACTGATCAAAAGCAATTATACGACTTGGCCCCTTTCCTTAAACAACTTCCTTGAACCGGATCAACCCCTTAAATCAATCCATTGCATTGGACCTAACTTGAAGATCAGCCTTGAACCTTTCATAATCGAGAGAAGGCCCAAAAACATCTATAAATATAGGTTTGGCTTCTCCACCAAACCTGCTGTCATGTACCAGGAAAAATGACAATACTCTTTCAATCAACGAAAAAGGCTTAGGTACACTAAAATTCACAGACCCTAAAAGGATCCTCTTTCTCCTTCTTTCCGAATGCAGACTCCCAAGTGAAGGTATTGTAAGAAAGTCGTCAATCATACAAGCCTATCAACGGCCGACCTAGGAACAATAGTTTCATCTAACACACCAGTATGCACATATGTAGTACATCTGAAATTTACATGGAATCTACGTCTAATAATATAAAACAAATTCAGATTTCCCTTCCCATTAACATAATTACCACCTCTCCTATAATTATTTCTGCTGTAAATTTGTCTAACCCTATACATCTTGTAAACCAATTGTATTTTTCACTGAAATTGCCAGCATTTATTCACATCTATCAACTCCTACATTCAGTTTAAAACCCCACAAAAGTTCAGATGTCATATCAGATATACCTTTAAGTTGAATACAATGATTTCATTGGCTAGTGCAAAACGGAGTCATTTTGCTATTAACTATTTAAATGTTCATCCCGAAGAAATAGTCTCCAATTATACATTCCTGTTATGATTGATTGCACCCTACTTGTACAATTTCTCAAGTAGAATGCCCCATATTATCGGCACATGAGACCCACAACATAAACTTTACATCCTAAATTTCATGTTTTATTATCGGCACGTGAGACCCAAAGCTAGGTCATCAATGAATTTGTTTCATTAACAAGCATTCATGTGTTAACTTTGAGTATCTCAATACTCATGGATATGAGAATCACCGCCTGATCAAATCAGGAAGTGCAACACATGCTAGTCTTAATGCATTAATGATGTCCTGTCTTATTAATACTATGACTAGGGACTATTTAAGTACTAACACTATGCATTGTAGTAGGAATCTCATATCATGATCTCTATCATGATTTTCTTAACACAGTGTTTTACTAGGGACTTTATCGAACAGTTATATTACTTAAAAGTAAACAAAAGAAATTGTAAGATAAATAATACCTTTTATTAAAATAAAATGTGTCATATACAATGTACAAGTGATTGCCTCTAGGATACAACACTAACAGGAAGCATGTAATTTGATATAGTATAGTTGAGCTTTTATTATAGAGCCAATATACTTATATGTTGGGTATGTGTGACTAGTCAGTTAAGATAGACTTATACAAGATTGCTTCTATGCTATATCACCCCTTGTGATTGTTCGAATTATCTGAATACCTAGGGCCTTGGGGTACATGACTTGGATGTTTGCTTTAGGGTAGCTCCCTTGGAAAGCAAAAACATTTCAGGAGTCGTGGATCATTGGACTAGAGGTCTAAGTATGGTAGATGTCTTTTAGAGAGGTGTTAATACACTCTTCCTCTCTAAACGTACGACAATGTGATGAGGGGTATTTTAGTCATTATACTGTAGGTTGGAGACTTTGTTAACGCAGCATTGTCTTTGGGGTCAATATTTTCTTATGGTGATATTAGAAAATATTTAAAATACAAAATACAACTATTTCTATAGTAGGGGTATTTTGGTCATTTTAGTAGCTAAGGTGATGTGTCTTTTGGTCTTTAAAATAGCCCATAAGTCCTGATGGTTTTAGGTTGAGGGATTGGTCTTGTATAAAATGGATTTTATTTTATTCAAGTAGCCTGATTTATTTATTGTGCTAGAATAAAGTAAAATGTCCAAAAAAGGAGAATTATATATTGGCCCATTTGGGTTATTTAATTAATTTAATTATTAGGCTTGTATTAGTCTAGGAATAATTAAATTGAATTAAAGACTTAACCCAATGAATTGGGCTAATGCTTGAGGTTTATATTGGTCTATTTGGGTTATTTAATTAATTTAATTATTGGGCTTGTATTAGTCCAAGAATAATTAAATTGAATTAAAGGCTTATCCCAATAAATTGGGCCATAGGCCCATAGGTTAAATTTAGTCTGGTAGATTTTGAATGCCTGGGTAATAGCCTATTATCGAGGCAGTTGGGATTCAAGAGGACAGTGGTAGATTACACGAAACTGTGTTTTTTCCCCTAGCCATTTTTCTTCTTCTCTCTTTGTAGATTATGATCTCTGTGCTATTCAATAGCAAGAACGGAGACACTATACCTTTCTAATTAATGCTTGATAGTATTCAGTCAGAAAAGAAATATTATCCTCTTCATCCTTAGCCTTCACCAAGCTTTTAGGCACGGGTTATATTCCGAAAGACCTAAAGCATTGTGTTGATGCCCAGAAGAAGCTGGCGGCTTGCAAGACAACAACCTAAAGAAAGGATCACAGAACCAGCAGTGGTTCGGACAGGATCGCCAGCGCCTCCTATCCAAACGATAAAATGCAAAGGTTAAAAAAAAAAAAAAGGCTCTTTTGTGGCTCTGCATTTTTTTTTTTTCAACATGCTTCTATGATTTTCGTTTCTTACCATATTTACCTTCACGATCATGTACAGTTCGTCCATCCAGAGGGCTTTGTCCTTCAGTTGAATCGGGGCAAATTTTTTATGGCCAGTCTGCCATTGGTCTCGTGCCCTGAAGAATTACAGAGAATGGCGCGATCTTTGCAAGGCTACTTTCAGCGCCCTTTGGGATCAATGGGGCATTCGCAATGCCACAATGATGTCGGATTTTGACATGGCGTTCGACTGTAACCTTTTTGCTACTGTTCTGCCATTTTGGTCTCCAACTATTAATAGCTTCATCTTCCCCCATGACATGTCCTCTTCAACCATTTTAGACAACTGCACCATCCTGGGTCTCCAATGCGATGGCGATGAAGTACCTAGCCTCCATCATGATGAGAATTTGCCAGCCCTTGAAGCCTATCTAGACAAATCTACTGCCTCCTACGGTAATTTCATGGCTACCCAAATGGGCATACATGGCGTGGCTCTGCAAATATATCCTCTGCTCCTATTGAGCAGGGAAAAACAATGAATACCAATACTATGTATCGGCTATGCTGAGGAAGAAAAGGCGCTGCAACTTAGCCTCCTTAGTGCTGAAGGTTTAAAATGGCAAAAATAATGAAAACGAAGGCATGTTAGGAAAACAAAAATTTTACCATTGTGATGAAGTGGCCCCTTTGGACTGGTATAGATGTCTGTATAAGGATATTCGAGGCTAGTGGCTCACGTCCTTGCAAACGTGTACTACGTCTCATCCACGCGAAACTTTCGATCTTCCGAAATGGTGCCCGTAGCATAGCCGATGAAGGCTTAAAGTTTGGCTTTTGATAAGCCTTGAAATGGGTTTGGTTTTCTGTAATATGAAGTTGAACTCCGAAGGCTTCTGTTTTCTTTTCTTTTGCTTCTGTGAATTACCCACACATAGAATAGTCTTGAAAACACCAGACCTTCCATTCATTTCACATCCATTTCAATCCATCCCTGAGAAAGAATACAATCACGTGCAAATAGAAAGCATCCATACTTTCTATTATCCTGCACGCGAAACAACATGGGTTCCATCCCGTGTGTAATTTTTTTTAATTTTAATTAATTAAACTAATAATTTATTTATTTATTTATTTATAAATTTTATTTTACCTTGATCTTATTCATTGGACCATATAAATTATTTATTCTTGGGCTTGAACACCCATAAATAATAAATCTCAATTATTTATTTTCTGGGCTTCATTAAACAGCCCAATAAATAATAACAACCCAAATAAACCAAATAAAATTTTATACCTTTTATCTAGTTCCAAATTAATTTTCTAATTATTCAATTTAGGCCTTGGGCCTTGAATAATTAATTAACTAATTAAACTAGATAAAATAAATACACTCTCTCAAACCATTTATTTTGTTCTAGTCCAATAATAAATTAGACTAATAAAATAAAAATCCATAAAAATTAGGACCAATTTCTTAACCCAAATCTTTCATGACTTAAGGGCCATTCCGGGGACCAAAAGGCACATCGCCTTGGCTACTAAAATGACCAAAATACCCCTGCTATATAAATAGCTATATCTTGCATTTTAAATATTTTCTTATATAACCATAAGGAAATATTGACCCCAAGGACAATGCTGCATTAGCAAAGTCTTCGACCTACAGGTATAATGACTAAAATACCTCTCTACGCATTGTCGTGCAATTAGAGAGGAATAGTGTACTAACACCTCTCTAATAGACATTTACCATCCTTAGACCTCTAGTCCAATGATCTACGACTCCTGAAATGTTTCCACTTTTCAAGGGAGCTATTCGAAAGTAAACATCCAAGTCATGTTTCCCAGGGCCCTGTATAATTAGATCATTTGAACAGTCACAATGGGCGATATAGCGTAGAAGCTATCTTGTACACGTCTGTCTTAACTAACTAGTCACATGTACCCAACATACAAATATATTGGTTCTATGAAAGAACCTCAACTACTGTATATCAAAGTATATGCTTCTAGCTTCGTCAGACTACCAACTTATACTCAAGCAGAAGAGTATTAGTCCACACTGTAGCAATAACAGTCTGGGTTTTTTTTAATTAGTACTTTAGAAATCACTATTACAAGTCTTGTTCTATGTATTCGAATATGCTCATGCTATGAAGCGAGTGGACTATTTACTGGCTAAAGGTAAGCCATTCTCCATTTGGAATTCATAACACAATAACTTATACATGACGAGATTTCCATTCTCATTAATCGATTAAGAACAAACATTTATGTGTCAAGTAACCCGTGATACATACCATACTATGAAAGAGCACTATTTATATAGATCACTTACTTAAACAAAATGGGTCATTTCCAAACAAAAAATCATGCACCAATAAAATGTAAATTCACAAACAAATTTTTAGAATAAATTCTTTTATTAATAAATTTGATAATTACATCAGATAATCTAGTCTAGAGGGTATAAATTCCAACAATCTCCCACTTATACTCTAAGATTAAGAAAGTCCGTAAGTGCCCACCCTATAGAGTCTAAGTGTCTTTTAAAGACTCTCTCAGCCAAAGGCTTGGTGAAGGAATTTGTTAGGTTGTTTTCTGAGGCTATTTGTTCCAGCACGATTTCCCATCTCCAAATGAGATCCTAGATTAGATGGTATTTCTTTTAGATGTGCTTCCCCTTCTTGTGGTTCCTAGGTTCTTTAGATTGCGAGACTACTCCAAAGTTGTCAGAATACACCACAATCGATCTGTCCATGTATGGCAAACTCCAAGTTCTTGAAAGGAACTTCTGAAGCCAGACTGCTTCCTTGGACGCTTTTGAAGCTGCCACATACTCAGCTTCCATGGTTGAGTTAGGAATACAAGATTGTTTAATACTCCTCCATGAAACAGCTCCTCCAGACAAAGTGAAGACATATCCACTAGTGGATTTTCTCTCATCCTTATCCGTTTGGAAATCTGAGTCTGTTTATCTAGTAGGAACTAAGTCCTTAGCCCTGTAAACCAGTATATAATCTTTCGTACCATTGAGGGACTTAAAAATATGCTTTACAGCTTACCAATGAACCTTCCCAGTATTTGATTGATATCTACTAACTAAGCCTCCAGCAAAGCAAATATCTGGCCTAGTGCACAGCATGGCATACATGAGACTTCCCACAGCTGAAGTGTAGGGAATCCGACTCATCCTGTCCTTTTCTTCTTGAGACTTAGGACAATCCTTAGAACAAAAAGACAACCCATGTTTGCAAGGGATTATAGCTCCCTTGCATGAGTCCATGCTAAATTTGGCCAACATCTTGTTAATGTATGTCGCTTGGGATAATCCTAACATTTTCTGCTTCCTATTTCTAAGAAGCTTAATCCTGAGAATGTAATTGGTTTCTCCTAAATCCTTCATACCAAATTGACTAGATAGCTAAATCTTAGTAGATGATAATGTCCCTACATCATTCCCAATGAGTAGAATGTCATCTACATATAGGACAAGAAAAACCACATTTATACCTTTCAATTATCCTCGTTTTGAATGAAACCGTAAGACTTTACAGTTTCATCAAAACGAATGTTCCATGTTCTAGATGCTTTCCTAAGTCCATAAATGGACTTCTGGAGCTTGCAAACCATATATTCCTAGCCTTTAGCAATAAAATCTTCCGATTGGGACATATAAATGTCTTCGTTAAGATGGCCATTAAGAAATGCCATCTTGACATCCATTTACCATATCTCATAGTCGTAATGACATGTAATGGAAAGGAGGATATGTATGGACTTAAGTATGGCTATCGGGTAAAATGTTTTATCATAATCGATTCCTTCTTTCTGAGCATACTCTTTCGCCACAAGGCTAGCTTTAAAGGTTTCCACCTTCCCATCTGCTCCTCTTTTCCACTTGTATAACCATTTACACCCAGTGGGTTTTATCCCTTTAGGTGAAGCTACAAGATCCAAATCCTGATTGAAGTACATAGACTTAATATTGACTTTCATTGCTTCATGCCATAGATTTACATCGGCATCAATAATAGGTTCTTCATATCTAGTTGGATCTTGTTCCTAATGGTCAGAGACTAGCTCGAAAGCCTTTTCTGTCCATCTTTCTGGAACTCTAGATATCCTCACACTATGTCGAAGCTCTGTTTGTACTAGTTCTTGAGGCTGTGCCTCTTTTTGTTCCATAATTGGGTCTGAAGAAATTGATTCCAAAGATAACTTCTCATCGAGTTCCAACTCTATTGAACCTTTAATGGAAGTACTTTAATCATCCTCTAAGTATTTAGCATTGGTACTTACCAATACTTTCTGCTCCTTAGGATGATAAAAGAAACCTCATTTTGTCCCTTTTGGATACCCAACAAAGTAGCATAATTCTGATCTTAGGTCTAACTTATCTCCCTTAATTAGTATATAAGTTGGACATCCCCATATCCTGAGATGATTTAGACATGGCTTACGCCTAATCGACATCTTATAGGGTGTCCTAGGTACTGACTTGGAAGGCACCAAGTTCAGAACGTATGCTGCTATTTCCAAGGCATATCCCCAAAAAGAGACTGGAAGAGTAGCATGAGATATCATGCTTTGGACCATTTCCATTAATGTCTTGTTCCTTCTCTCAGCTACTCTATTCTGCTAGGGTGTACCCGGTGTAGAGAGTTGGGAAACTATTCCATGATGTACCATGTAATCCTTAAACTTACCGAGTAGGTATACTTCACCACGATCCGATCGTAAGGTTTTGATCAATTTACCTGTCCGATGCTCTACTTTTGCCTTAAACTCTTTGAACTTGTCAAAAGAGTCAGACTTGTGCCTCATCAAGTAGACATAACCAAACCTTGTACAATTCTCCATGAAAGTGATGAAATACTTAAAGCCTCTTCTAGCTTGAGTAGACAAAGGACCACACACATCAGTATGAATAAGACCCAATATCTCCTTGACTCTATCATCTTTTTGGTTAAATGACCTTTTGGTCATTTTTCCCATAAAACTATATTCATACTGAGGCCAACTTTCCAATCTTAGTGAGCCCAATGGCCGACCATGGATTAACCTCTGAATTCTAGTTGAGTTAATATAACCCAACCTTAGATGCCAACTTTAGATTGAGCATTATTTCTTTGATTGTTTGTAGAATTTAAAAAGAATAAATTTCCATACATGTGCTCTGTACATAAGACTTCTCCATTTCTACTGATAGTAATACCAAAATGGAAAGAAATAGAATATCCATGATTTATTAGTTTTGCAACTAAAATAAAATTTTGTCTAAAACCGGGTACATATAAAATATCCTTTAATACAACTACTTTATTACAATAAAAAACAAGATCCAGCCCTCCCAATGTAAGGGCCCATACTTATGCTCTGTTTCCTACTCGTAGTCCATGCTCGCCCTTTTGGAGTCTTCTTATCTTGCTATACCCCTGCAAGGAGTTACAAATATGATCAGTGGCACCAAAATTAATAATTCAAGTGGAAGTTGATCTAACCATTAAAATAGACTCTAGATAGAGACCAATACCTGTAGGGTTTTTCTTGGCCTAAAGTTCTGGACACTCCTTTTTTTAGTGTCCCTTTTACCCATATTTGAAGCATTTGCCTAGGCTTATTAGGCTAGTTCTTGGGCTGGGCTTGTGCATTTCCTTCTTCTTCTTGAACTTCCTGGACTTGGGCCCGGTTCTAGAAGAAAAAGTCCTCTCAATCATAGCCTTGGATTGTGGCTTCATAACCTTCTTCGCTATCTGGAGCTCTTTCATTAACTTAGTTAAAGTCATGTTCAATTTGTTCATATTGTAGTTCAACTTGAACTGAGTAAAAGATCATGACAGAGATTCGAAAACTATGTCCACTTGGCTCTCGGGGTCAATAACAGCTCCTGAGACTTCCACTTCCTAGAAAGCAGCAATCATTTTGAGCATATGCTCCCTAACTAATGCTCTCTCAGCCATTTTAGTGTTTATGATAGTCCAAAGAGCCTCCTGCCTTGCAAGCCAGCTCTTATCGGCGAACATCGTGGCTAATAATTGGCTAATATCGTATGCAGTGGCCATGTGCTCATGTTTTGACTGAAGCACATTTGACATGGAGACCAACATGTAGCATCGAGCTATTTCGTTTGCCTTCTTCCGTGCTTTTTCAGCCTCACGCTCTTCCGTGGTGAAGCCTTCCCCAATAACAGGACAGGTTTCATAAAGGATATACGTATACTCCTCAGCAGTGAGTATTATGTCCAAGTTCCTTTTCTAGTCCACATAGATTAGTCCCGTTAGCTTTATCTCGCATAGAATAACGGCCAAAGCACTAAAAGAATCTCCACCAACCATTTTTGAAATATCAAAAATAAAAAAAATTCAGTTTGTGAAAAAATAAAATAATTTGTGACTTTATCCTCATATTAAATCCGATAATAGTTAACCCTATTACTAATATATTTAATATGATTAATTTGGTTCTTAGAAAAACTGACATAACTTTTTGGGATGATTAACAACTTTCTAAGCTAAGTGTATTAACCACTACAAATTAATTTTCTTTCTAGGTAATGATCTAGAGATAACTCCATTGTGAGATGACCGTTTCTTCTCATTTCCTATAGACATTCCCCGCACTATAACATCTAACGTGGGCTGACCGATCATAGCACGTGTCTCGGGTTATTAATTATATCCATCCATTAGTTCTAGATCATTGTGGTATCCCCATCCTATACGAGTTCACTCCCAAGGTAATGCGAGTGGACCCACGATCTCTAATGAGAATCGTGACGGAAACCGTGGGGCCATTGGAACCTCTCTCCTACTTAGTATTTTAAAATAAGGATTTTTCTTGAAAAATATATTTTGAAAATTTCAATTAAATTTTCTTTTAACTCAAAATAAAATATCTAAACCCATAAAAATTTTTATGTCATGGTTTATATCTTTTGAGAAATTTTTCCATAGATTATTTTTATTTAAGTTAATAAACTTAATAATTTCAAAAGAAATTTCCAATAAAATTTTTGGGAGATTTTGATCTCAAGTTTTTTACAAAAACAATTTCTCTTGTTAAAATTCAATCAAAATGGTTTCTATTTTAATTCACAAAAATATCTAAATTCAATATATTTTCTATGTCAAGGATAAAATCCTTTGAGAAAATATCCAAGAATTAATTTTATCCGAATTAAGATTAACCATTTGATTTTTAGAAAAATGTTTTTCTTTGTCAAAAATTCCCAAAGACTTTGGTCTTTGAGAAAATGCGCACATAGGGTACAAAAAGAAATAAGCATGCTAGAAAACTACTAACCAAACATGATTCCAAACCAAGGTTGATAAGATGGGTTCTATTATTGCAGGAATTTGATTTGGAAATTAGGGACAAAAAAGGTGCAGAAAACTTGGCTGCGGATCACTTGTCAAGATTGGAAATCTAAATTTGGAATCCTTGATAGAAGAAGACATCGATGACACTTTTCTGGATGAGCAACTCTTGCTCATAGAATGTGAGATTCCAAACACCCCCTGGTTCGCCAACTTTGCTAACTACTTGGTTGCAGAAATTACTCCAAAAGACCTCACGATGCAACGAAAGAAGAAATTTCTCTTCGAAGTACGGCATTACTTTTGGGAAGATCCATATTTGTTTAAGTGTTATGCGGACTAAATCATTCGTGGATGCGTGGACTCTAAGGAAGGAGATGATATTCTTAGACATTGTCATGAAGGCCTTACTAGAGGCCACTACCAAGCCAACAACACTGCACGAAAGGTGCTCGACTCCGGATTCTATTGGCCCACATTGTTCAAAGATGCTCACAGTTTGTCCAAAGTTGTAATAGGTGTCAACGTACAGGTAACATTTCCAAATCTAATGAGATGCCCTTACAAAATTTTCAAGCATGTGAAGTATTTAATTGTTGGGGAATAGACTTTATGGGACCATTTTCTAGTTCTTTAGGGAATAAATATATTTTGGTGGCAGTAGATTATGTTTCTAAATGGGTAGAAGCCCAAGCTTTACCAACTAATGATGCAAGGGTTGTGGTAAAATTTTTGAAAAAACTTTTCACCCGTTTTGGCGTGCCTAAGGTGCTTATTAGTGATAGGGAGACTCATTTTTGTAATTCACAAATGGAAAAAATTCTCAAACACCTAGGTGTGAACCATAGGGTGGCTACCCCCTATCATCCCCAAACAAGTGGACAGGTTGAAGTGGTTAATAGAGAACTAAAACGAATCTTGGAAAAAGTTGTTAACCACACTTGGAAGGATTGGAGCCTAAAATTAGATGACACTCTTTGGGCATACAAGACAGCCTTTAAGACACCAATTGGCACGACTCCGTTTCGGTTAGTTTATGGCAAAGCATGTCACTTACCTGTTGAAATTGAGCAAAAAGATTATTGGGCTATTAAACTTGTTAACCTTGATCTTGAGTCAGCTGGTAAGTTCAGATCGCTTCAACTAACCGCCTTGGCAGAATTGCGAGCAGAGGCTTACAATAGTTCAATACGATATAAGGAGCGGGTCAAAAGATGGCATGATAAGCATCTCACTCAACAGCATGAATTTAAGAAAGGTGATCGAGTGTTGTTATTCAACTCTCGGTTGCGCATTTTTCCTGGTAAGCTCAAATCCAGGTGGGCGGGACCATATACAGTAAGCCAAGTTTTCCTATTTGGAACCCTTGAACTCACTCACCCCACAGGGCGCATTTTCAAGGTCAATGGTAATCGCGTGAAATGCTATGTTGGTGAGGATTTGAGAAACATAGAACACGTGGAAATTCTCTTGGAAACTACCCCATAGATCCTCTAGTTGGTTTTTCTTTCTTTTGTTTTTGATTTATTTTCCTTTTCTAGTTTTTACGCTTTGGTGTGCTCTTTTGTATTTTTCTTTTTAGGTACTTTAAACTACCTCATTCTTCAAAGCATTCAGATCTTGTACGACACAATGCCAAATGACTGGAAGTTTGTTTCTCTTATCTCTTCTGCTTTATATTTTTGGTCCCATGGTAGTGTTGTTATTGTTATATTTATTTGGCCATTGAGGACAATGTCCAGTTTAAGTGTGGGGGAGTGATTTGATTAACAAGTCTTCTATACATATATTTTAACCTTCTTGGGAGCAAATTTTTTAAATTTTTGAGCGAAAATTTTTCAAATTTTTTTTTATTTTCTTGGAGATTTCAAGCTATATTTTTAATGCATGTCTTTATGATGGAGTATAGAGCATATGTTCTAGATCATTTATGGTTTATGCATGACTTTTTGCACTCACTTGGACAAAGTAGTTCTTGATCAAATGCTTTACATTGTTCTTAAACCTTGTTTTTCTACTAAAATTCATAGAGCATTCTAAAACTTACTTAAATACCTCTCGAGGCGAAATAAGAAAGACAATCATGATTTAACTTAGGGATGACGATAATATGCCTTCTTTGGATAGTTTGAGATTTTCAAGCCTACCTATTGTTATATTATCCCTAGTGCCTATTTTGAGCCTAAATTATTGATTTCTTTCATTAAAACCCATCACAATATTTGATCCATTTCTTGGTGCTAAGAGTTTGAATAATTTTCCAAATCTTTATGCTCTTGATGGATGAAAGTATATGTATGAGAATGTTGAGGAAGAATGTTGGGGAAAAAGATCATGACTTGTTACTTTCAGTCATAGATCAATAACAAGTTGAGCTGGAAAGGAAAAGGAAAGAAAACAAACAGCTGCTAGAAAAGAGAGATTGAAAATAAGAAAAGAAAAGAAGAGCAGCGGTATGAGTGAAAAAAAAAGGAGTTGAAAAAGAAAAAGAAAGAAAGAGAAGAGAAAAGACTTATTAAATAGAAGAAGAAAGAAAAGATCAAAAAAAGAATGGTGATTGAGCTGGAAAAAAAGGTTAAAGTTCATATAAAGTATTTGACACTATTGCTGGAAATTTGAGTGATCTTGTGAAAGGAATAGAAAAGAGTTGATGAAAAGAAGAGTTGAAAGAAAAAAAAAAGAGAAAAAAAATGCCGGATTTGCTTAAGTGGAATTGTAATTGCTATATGAGGTTATGGTTTGATGGATTTTTGGAATAGGAGAGCAAGGAGAGTTGGAAGTTATTGATTCATTTTGTTTACCTTTTTCTTGCTAACTCTCAGTTTTTCTTTGACTTTTGATTCTCCTATATCCTTCATTTGATAAGCTACATTACAAGCCTTTAGCCTTACATTACAAGTTTAAAAGTCCTACTTGATCTAAGTAGAATCATGATATGCCTCGGATCAGTGGAGAGAGTATATGAAAAGTAAACATATGGAATGCATATTCTTTTTGAACTAAATTCTTTCCAATGGTTTGAGAATAGTGTAAAGTATTTTGATGTTTCTATTTAGTTATTTATCATTAACACAAGTCTTGCATTGGTTGGGAAAGATGTAGTAGCATGTGTTTTATATTCTTGAATGAAGAAAGCATTGAAGATATTGTTTTGAAATTGATTGGGTGATTGATTAAACCTTGTGTTTTCCTACTTGTTCTTGATACATTGCTTGAGGGCAAGCATAGAGCTAAGTGTGCGGAAATATAACAGGGGAATTAGTCATATTTTTCCTAGTTATTTGAGGTTCATTTGTAATACATTTTATTCAATAACTAGTCATATTCCTTCATATTTGAGATTTTATCCTTGGAAAGATATTTTGTTCTTTATTTTAGATTTTTAGGGTAAAACGAAACAAAAACGTCGCAAAACAGAGGAGAGGCAGCGCCGGCTAGGACCCTAGAACCGGCGCCGGCTGTGAAGCTGGAACTGGCGCCGGTTACATTTTGGAACACATTGTGTAAAATTTGAAGAAAAATCGGCGAACGAGTGAAAGAACAGAACACAACCGGCGCTGGCTCCAGGAGCTAAGGCGGCGCCGGCTGTGCCCTGAAGCAAAGGCGGTGCTGTGATTTTTCTACGCGATTTTTGTTAATCTGAGGAATTTTAGTATCTTCCAATTTCTACTCGGCCAAGAACTTTGTACCTACGAGTTTAGGCACTTCCTAAGCCAATAAATAGAGGGTAAACACAAGGGGGAAATGGGAGAATTCATTGATCATCACAGAAAATTACTCAATCAAAGGAGGAATTCTTCAAGTTCAAGGAGGGTTATGCAAGAATGTCTTCAAAGGAAGAAGAATGAGGCTTGTCTATGAGTGCTTTCTTTTAGTTTTTTTTCTTTTTCTTGAACAATGATGTATTAATTATTTTATTATAATTTGACATTATCTTAGATATTCATGATTCTTAGAGTTCTTTGATCTTTTGATTAATTGAGTGTTATTCTTGGTATTGATTACTTGTGCTTATTACGAGATTGATTGGTTGGGTCTTTCCATTAACTTGCTTGGACAAAGGGGTTGATGGTGGTTTCAATTCATTAGTTTCATATTTGTTAGCTTTTAACTTGCTTAGACAAAGTAATTCAAGGTTAATTAATGTCTGCCAGGATATGTATTCATTGGTTAATTTCATGCATAATTTACCAGGAATGGGAATTAAATCAAGGACTATGGTTAATGCATCTTTTGGGTAAGACTGGTTGAGACAGGATATGTGATACTAAGTTACCTAGAAGATAGGGATTCATGGATTGGACAAAGAAGTGAATCTATATTATTCTTCATGATGCCAAGAAAATAATTAGTTATGATAAAGGTTGGGTACTTTAAGATCATGGTTGTCTAAACAATGGTTTGAATTACATAAATCTATATCCTTGACATGTATATATTTTTATTTTCCTTTTTAGTTATTTTTCACTTTATTGAGTCAGTTAAACAATGAAAGAAAGGTAATTAATGTCTACTTATTCCTTAAGGATCGACACTCGTTTGAACCATATGCTCGGTTAATGATGAGTACGCTTGCTCATATGTGTGATTTGGGTTGAACGTTTTAATTTAAACTTGATTGGGAATGTGCTTAGTTTTTGTATGATTTTTATACCCAAGTTCGAACACATCACAGATTTGCATACCAAGTAAACACTGCCCCTGTCAAGGACAAAGAAAATAATTGCAATTTATACCAGTTACTATGCCCGAATTCTCCACATTATACCGTGAACCTCCCTATATGTTCCATAGTTGACTTGTTGTCTTCTCCAGAGAATGTGGAGAACTCAGGTAACTTAAATCCTCACGGTAGTATTGCCACAGAATCCACCTAATCGGAATAAGGCTTTTGATGCACTGGTCGATCCCTCGCTTATCGACGTAAGGCCTCCGTCATTGAGTTAACCTCGGCTGATGGTACTAGCTGTCGATTCTGCATGGGGGAACTTACCACAGTCGATCGAGAACCCTGTCCTGGGAATGGAGCCATCTCAGGGTACCCTACTCCTTGTATTATATAGGCTGTCGCCGTGACAAGATACATGGTAAGGATAGCTACAACATAGCTCTGTGGCCCTTCATATGAGGAACAAACACTCCTATTAGGAGTTGCATTCCGGTCGTAGAATACCTATGCCCCCATTAGCACTTGGACGCCCACAACTGGATATGATGAGGTTCTCCATAGAAAAGGTTTTGCAGGAACCATGCCGAGTGCATTTAACCCCAAACTCCCTTAGTGCCCCCTGGGCATTGTCATAGGCTGCTCCCGATGCAACAATTGTACTAACTCATAAGATGGTGCACCAAAGGACGAGATGGGAGGGTATATACGTACATAAGGTGTCCCGTGAGCATTTTGCAGCTGTTTAAAATTATGGAGCTCCTTCTGAAATAGAGATCGGAACATTGCGGTGAATTAAGGAATAAGGCTCTGGATGAGTTCACCTGTACACTGCTCCATGGCTTTGAAGGCTTAAATGGGGAAAACATAGAGCATGCAGTGGAAGCGAAAACTGAAAAAATTGAAGAATAGAAGAACCTGAACGGAGCCGGTGCCGGCTCCGGCAGCCTTAGCCGACGCCAGTCCCACTCTGGCGGGGCTCCAAGGGAAAAATTTCTAACATTTTCTTCTTGTTCTCAAAGTTGGCTGGACCGGAATGCGTGGAATCGGGGTAGGTGCACTGGTGGAAACCTCTGGTGCGATTCCTGCAAGCCTCCTACTCCGTCTTTGCATGTAGGTGAACGCCAATCTCTCGATCTTCCAGTATATGGCCTGCCTAATTCCGTTTGGTGAAAAACTTATAGGGCTAAGGAATTTTCTGAGAGAGAGAGAGAGAGAGAGAGGCGTCTGTTTTTTTTTTTTTTTCACAAAGAAGAAGCCGTGAAAAAAAATGTTGTTCTCTATTCTCCTGCTTAACCTAAATAAAACCTTAGGTTAAACTAGACTGTTCTATTAGACTCTTACTTTAGCCTTTTAGACTAAATTAATTATTCTAATTAGAAACAAGTAAATAACCCAATTAATAGTTAATTTCCTAGCCTAAATAAACTAGTCCAATTAACATGCCTATATTAGTTTAGTCCCAAGTTAATCTTTAATTATTCAAATCTTTAATTATTCAAATTGGGCCAAAACCAAGAATAATTAATTAACCCACCAAACTAATTCAATTAATTTTCTCTCTCCATAGACCTTTATTTTATTCTAGCCCAATAATTAAATTAGGCTACTTAAATAAAATAAATTTAATTTAATTTAATTTAAGACAACTCCTTAGCCTGTATATAATTAAGACTCACGGTCTATAGTGGGGACCAAAAGACACACCGCTTTGGCTACTAAAATAACCAAAATACCCTTGCCATATAAATAGCTGTATTTTGTATTTTAAATATTTTCTAATATCATAATCAGAAAATATTAACTATAAGGATAATGCTGCATTAGCAAAATCTCCGACATATATGTGTAATGACTAAAATACCCCTCTATACATCGCCATACATTTAGAGAGGAATAAGTGTACTAACATCTCTCTAAAAGACATCTACCATCCTTAGGCTTCTAGTCCAATGATCTACGACTTCCTGGATTGTTTTCACTTTCCAAGGGAGCTACCATAAAGCAAAGATCCAAGTCATGTTTCCCAGGGCCTTGGATATTTAGATCATTCAGGCAACCACAATGGGCGATATAGTATAGAAACTATCTTGTACAAGTCTGCCTTAACTAACTAGTCACACATACCCAATATGCAAGCATATTGATCCTACGATAGAACCTCAACTATAGCATATCAAAGTAAATGCTTCCAGCTTCGTTAAACCACCAACTCATACTCAAATCGTAGAGTACTAGTCCATGCTGTAGCAGTAGTAGTCTAGATTTCTACTATATAGTACTTTTAGAAATCACTACTACAGGTCATGTTCTACGTATTCGAAATACGCTTATGTCATGAAGTGAGTGGACTACTCACTGGATATAGGTAAGCCATTCCCTATTTGGAATTCATAACATAATAACCTAAACATGATGAGATTCCCATTTTCATCAATCAGTTAAGAACGAATGTTTATGTGTCAAGTAACCCGTGATCCATACCTTATTATGAAAGACCTCCATTCATATGGACCACTTATTTAAACACAATGGGTCTTTTCCAAACTTAATTATGCACAAATAAAAATGTAAATTCATAAATAATTTCTGAAAATAAATTTTTTTATTAAAATATTCGATATTTATATCAGAAACATAGTCTTAGAGGACATATTTCCCAACAATCTCCCATTTGCACTTTAAGACTAAGTATATCCGTAGGTGCCCACCTCTATGGCGTCTAAGTGTTTCTGGAAGACTCTCTCAGCCAAAATCTTGGTGAATGGATCAGCTAGATTATTCTCGGAGGTAATCTGTTCCACCACGACTTCCCATCTTTGGATGAAATCCCAGATCAGGTGGTACTTTCTCTCGATGTGCTTCCCCTTCTTGTGGTTCCTTGATTCTTTGGATTGTGATACTGCTCTAGTATTGTCGCAATACATTACAATCGGCCTGTCCATGTGTGGCCCGACTCCAAGTTCTGAAAGGAACTTCTAGAGCTAGATTGCTTCCTTGGATACCTCCGAAGCTGCCACATACTTTGCTTGCATGGTTGAGTCAGCAATGCAAGATTGCTTTATACTCCTCCATGAAACGGCTCCTCTAAACAAGGTGAATACAATCCAATAGTGGATTTTCTCTCATCCTTATCTGCCTGGAAGTCTGAGTCTGTGTATCTTGTAAGAACCAAGTCATCAGCCCTGTAAACTAGCATATAATCTCTCGTTCCCTTGAAGTACTTGAGAATATGCTTTATAGCTTGCTAATGGACCTCCCCAGAGTTTAACTAATATCTGCTAACCAAGCCTACAGAAAAGCAGATATCTGGCCTAGTACATAGCATGGCGTACATAAGACTTCTCACAGCCGAAGCGTAGTGAATCTTACTCATTCTGTCTTTTTTTTCTTGAGACTTTGGACAATCCCTTGAAGAAAATGACAACCCATGTATGCATGGAATTAGAGCTCCCTTGCATGAGTCCATACTGTACCTAGCCAGCATCTTGTCAATGTATACTGCTTGGGATAATCCTAACATTCTCTACTTCCTATTTCTTATAAGTCTTATCCCAAGAATGTTGCTGGCTTCTCCCAAGTCCTTTATACTGAATTGACTGGACAACCAAACTTTTGTAGATGATAATGACCTTATATCATTTCCAATGAGTGGAATGTCATCCACATACAAGACAAGAAAAACCACATTAATGCCTTCAAGTTTCCTGTATACACATGGTTCATCCTCGTTTTGAATAAAACCATTGGACTTTACAGTCTCATGAAAACGAATGTTCCATGCTCTCGATGGCTAATTAAGTCCATAAATGGACTTCTTAAGCTTGCAAACCATATGTTCTTAGCCTGCAGCAATAAAGCCTTCCGGTTGGGACATATTGATGTCTTCGCTAAGATGGCCATTTAAAAATGTCGTCTTGACATCCATTTGTCATATCTCATAGTCATAATGATATGCGATGGCAAGAAGGATACGGATGGACTTAAGCATGGCTATTGGGGAAAAGGTTTCCTCATAATCGATTCCCTCTTTCTGAGTATACCCTTTCACCACAAGCTTAGCTTTGAAGGTTTCCACCTTCCCATCTACTCCTCTCTCCCTCTTGTATACCCACTTACACCCAATGGGTTTTATCCCTTCAGGTGAAGTTACAAGATCCCAAACCTAATTGAAGTACATAGATTCAATCTCGGCTTTTATTGCTTCATGCTATAGATTTGCATCGGTATCAGCAATAACCTCCTCGTATCTAGTGGGGTCTTATTCCTGATAGTCAGAGACTAGCTTGAAAGCTTCTCTAGTCCATCTCTCCAAAACCCTAGACACTCTCCCACTACGACGAGGCTCTAATTGTAAAAGCTCTTGAGGTTGTGCCTCTTCTTGTTCCACAATCGGATTAGAAGAAGTTGATTCCAAAGATAACTTCTCCTCAAGTTCCAACCTAGTTGAACCTTTCGTGGAAGTACTCTGATCATCCACTAAGTATCTAGTATTAGCACTTTCTGCTCCTTAGGATGATAAAAGTAACCACCCTTTGTCCTTTTTGGATACCAAACAAAATAATATAATTTTGATCTTGGTTCCAATTTGTCTCCCTTGACCAGTACATAAGCTGGACAACCCCATATCCTGAGATGATTCAGACTTGGCTTACGCCCTGTCCACATCTCATAGGGAGTCCCAGGTACTGACTTGGAAGACACCAAGTTTAGAATGTATGCCGCTGTTTCTAGGGCATATCCCCAAAAAGACACTGGAAGAGTAGCATGAGATATCATACTTTGGACCATTTCCATCAATGTCTTGTTCCTTCTCTCAACTACTCCGTTTTGCTGGGGTGTCCCCTGTGCAGAGAGTTAGGATACTATCCCATGATATACTATGTAGTTCTTGAATTCTCCAAGGTGGTACTCTCCACCACGATCCGATCATAAGGTTTTGATCAGTTTACTTGTCCGACGCTCCACTTGAACCTTAAACTCTTTGAACTTGTCAAAAGAGTTAGACTTGCGTCTCATCAGGTAAATAAAACCAAATCTTGTACAATCATCCGTGAAAGTGATGAAGTACTCAAAAACCCCTCTAGCTGATGTAGACAAGGGACCACACATATCAGTGTGAACAAGACTCAATACCTCCTTGGCTCTATCCACCTTAGGGGTAAAGGACCTTTTGGTCATCTTTCCCATTAGGCAGGATTCACACTGAGGCCAATTTTCCAATCTCAATTAGCCCAAGGGCCCATCATAGATTAACCTCTGAATCCTGGTTGAGTTGATATGACCTAACCTTAGATGCCAAAGATAAGAGTCATTGACATTGGTTTTTCTCTTCCTTGTTAAAGGTTTAGATTGAGCATTATTTAATTGATTGTTAATAGGGTTTAAGAAAAATAGATTCCCATACATGTGCCCAGTATATAAAATTTCTCTATCTCTACTGATAGAAATACCAAAATGGAAAGATAGAGAATATCCTTGATTTATCAGTTTCACAACTAAAATCAAATTCTGTCAAAATCCAGGTAGATATAAAATATCTTTCAAAACCACTATTCTATTACAATAAAAAACAAGATCCAGCTCTCCCACTACAAGGGCCCAAACTTGTGCTTCATTTCCCACACGTAGTCCATGTTCGCCCTTCTGGAGTCTTCTAATATTTCTAAACCCCTGCAAGAAGTTACAGATGTGATCAGTGGCTCCTGAGTCAACAATCCAAGTGGAAGTTGATCCAACTATTGATATAAACTCTAGATAGAAAACATTACCTGTGGGGTTTTTCTTGGCTTGAAGATCTGGACACTCCTTTTTCTAGTATCCTTTCAGTCCACATTTGAAGCACTTGCCCTTGGGTTTGTCTTTGGACTGGGCCGCTGTGTTCCTCTTCTTCTTCTTGAACTTTCTGGGCTTGGGCCTAGTTCCAGAAAATGAAGCCTTAGCAATCATAGTATTAGATTTTGGCTTCATGACCTTCTCCGTCATCTGGAGCTCCTTCATCAACTCAGTTAAACTTATTTTTAACTTGTTCATGTTGTAATTTAACTTGAACTGAGTAAAGGAACTCGGTAGAGATTCGAGAACCATGTCCACTTGGTTCTTGGAGTCAATGACCGCCCCTAAGATTTTACCTCCTTGAAAGCAGCAATTATCTTAAGCATATGCTCTTTGATTGATGCTCTCTCAGCCATCTTAGTGTTAATGATAGTTTGAAGAGCCTCCTGCCTTGCGGACCGGCTCTTATCCACGAACATCGTAGCTAATGATTGACTTATGTTGTACACATAAGCTATGTACTCTTGTTTTGACTGAAGCACATTAGACATGAAGGCCAATATGTAACAATGAGCCATCTCGTCAGCCTTCTTCGACGGTGGAACCTTCCTCGATAACATGACAGGTTTTGTAAAGGACATACTTATATTCTTCTGCTATGAGTATTATGTCCAGGTTTGTAACACCCCCACTACTTAGGCCCGTCAGGGCCGGGGATGTCGCCCCGTCCAAAGGACAAGAGGTCTTTATAACTAAGTTACATGAAAATAGAATAAAAAAAAGACTTTAAAATTAAATTTATTACAACCCAAAAGATAAATACTGGCACAAATCCAAAATAAATTGTTTGCAACAATCTCTCAAACAATACTTAAAGTAAATAACAAGAGTCTTCAAGCAAGGCAACATTCTAGCTAATGATCTCCACAGCAGGATCTTCCTGAAAATATGGCATAAAAGGTGGTGAGATAAAAATCTCAGTAAGCCATTGTGTGCTTTAAGTGTTTCAGGTAAAATAATTCATGTATGCAAGTTGGAAAAGTTTCATAGGGAAAAGTGCTAGCAAGCAATAAATAAGTGTTGAAAATAAAGAGTGGTGTTTCACTTTTCAACTCATACATGTGCACAATAAATACAACCACTCAAATGGGTAGCCATGGGTTACCACACGTTGGGCCCCATGACCAATAACAGTCAGAATGCAACACTTTGTGCAATGCTGACAAAAGGTAGGTATACGGCCTACCGGGTGAGATACTCCTCCATCTCTACACCCAAACTTACCGGTTGTCCACTCCAGAAATACACAGTCCACATGACCGAAACTTGCTAGCTCGGACCGGCATGACCTACCGGACTGGCGTCCTATCCAGGAAGGACTCACCCCTCAGAGGTGGCCACCTACTGAGAGACTTATCCTAACCCTTCAAAGACTAGTCCTGGTGGTCTACCCTTATTGAGTACTCAACGTTGATTATTCCACTTGGGAGAAAATTGATCAAACTTTTCTTTATTTGAAAATAGCAATTAAGGGTTTCCAAAAGTCTAGTCAAGTTGGATTTTAGAAAAAATTTAGATTTGTGTAAAACTGCTTGTTCAATTTCCAAATGATTTGTTTGACTAAAATAAAAAGGAAAAACAGTCCTTAATTGCCTTTACAAATAATGTCCATATACATTGCATTTGCTTGCCACAATAACTTTTGGTCTTCACAAAACTCCGTGCAGGAGCTTACCTGCTTCTTTGCTTGCTCTACTCAAAAGTCTTCCAAGGCTGACCTAACCCCTGCTGGGGTAAACACAAAACATAAGGTCACATTCAAGCTATACCTGCCTTACATAAATAATTCTTAGCTCATCTAGTGACAACCATGTCTAACCATGACCTTAATGTCCTAAGCTTTAAGGCTAGATGCTGAAGAATTTTATAAAATAAGTCTAGTTTGATAGGTTGAAATAACTAGGGGTTCTAAAATAATTGTTAGTAAATTATAGACTCAAATAATAATTCTTGAGTGTTATTATTAATAAATAAACCAAGGTTTGAATATTATTAAGTCTTATTTAATATTAAGAAATGGTAATTTAAAAATAGCTTTAGTATAAATAAATAATAAATTAAATAAATAATAATTTTTAATTAATTTCGAAGAGATAATAAATAATTAATAATAATTAAAATGTATTAATAAATTATTTTAAATTTTCGTTTAATAAAAATATTAATAGTTTGATTTAATATTCTAATCCAAATCCCCTAGTGTTTCGAATTTTTTGAAGAAAAATATAGTAGTAATTTTAATTCATGTAATAAAATTTGTTGATGAATATAACTTAGAATTAACAAGAAAATAATCTTACATCATGGTCTTCCTATTGCTAGAAAAGATTCATGATCCCATTCTCCACCATCAAACAAGAAATTAATCTATTCATGAACAAACCCTTGAACTATCTCATACTATCACAGGGCCAAAAATCCTACTAAGCATAATCATCAATCATGGTTTCCATGGAAAATAAGATCATGAAAGCCTAATCACCTTTGGTGTCATAATATCTAATCATGCGTCAACATCCATTAAATTCATCAAGCATGAAGAACATATACTGATTCGAAAGGAAAACACATACATCCTAGTCAAATACAACCATCATCATGTCATAACTTCATCCCCCTAATCCACATGCATATACTAAATCTCCCAATCATATTCTATTTCTCTATCATCATCTAGGAGACATGATTTCAGAATTTAATAAGAGAAATTTAAGAATGAATACTTGATTGTCGAGTCCTTTGATGAAGACAAAAGAAGGTCCACGCGCGATGGAATGACTTGAATGGTCCAACGAAACAACATCCATGGTTGATGGTTTGATCAACCATTTCGGTTAGAAGAGAGTGAGAGAGAGAGAGAGAAAGAGAAAAGAGTGCATTAGATAGGTATATTAAGAATTGAATGGAAGAAGATGAACAAGAAGGTTGTTCTTGTTTTACCTTGTTGATGTTATTGAGGTCTTCAAGAAAAACTGATTTTTGATCCGGTTGAAAATTCTTGTTTGCAAGATTTCGTGTTATAAATGGAAGAAATGAAGTCTAGGGATTAAGTAGAGAAGATCTGGAGTATTTGAGAGTGATTGGAGGTGTTTAGAGTAGGTTTAGGCTTGAAGAAGTTTAGTGTGTGTTCTTGGTGTTCTTGGTGTTTTAGGTGAAAATTGAGAGAAATTAGAAGAAGTGCTGCACGAATTCTGCTAGAAGGCTGGCCGAATGGTAGGGTGTGATTGAGAGTTCCGGTTTTCAACTTTGTGAGAGAGAGAAATCAGATTTTATTTGAAATTTAAATGGAGGAAATGGTGGAGATGTTTAAGGTAAAAGATCAACTATGGTGTTTGATCAAGAGAGGTGTCTATGGACTTTAATGGTGTCGGCTGAAACAAGGTTGTCTTGCTGAAATGATTGAAGGTTAATGTTGCTCAAGGCTGGCCAAAATTCAGTCCTTAAAGGCAGAGGAAATTCTGGTTAATTCAGCTTAATGCAAGAGTGATTTTATTGGAGTGAAATGCTGAAATTATTTGAAGTTCAAATGGAGTTTAAATGGAGTGATCTTAGGAGTGTTTTGTGGTGTGGCTATGGAGTCCTTATGCTTCAAGGTAAGTGTGGGTTTAATGGTGTTCAGTGTATAGCTGAACAAGGCTCAATTCTACAGAGGTTGAAGGTGATTTTCGGTCTTAGGCTAGAGAGGAACAAGGCTGGAAAATTCTGGTCTCAAGTGTTCATGGCTTTCCGAAAATTGCAGAATTTTAGTGCAGGATTTTCGCACCCCTCTTGGCTCGGTTTTTCAGAGGTTCTTCAGGGATGTTTGACGGTCTTCCAAGGGTGGTTTTTCAGCCTCATTTCTGGACAAATACAGAGGAGTTTGCTGGCTTGAAGATGAACTAAAAACAGCTTCATTTCTTTGATGAAGAGCTGCGAATTGCCCAGAAAATTTTTCTGGTTTGGTGCTGTTTTGTACAGTCCGAAAATTGCACAATTTTTCCAGCTTCCAAGCCACTTGAAATGACCATTTTTTGGGCAGCAACTGAATGGGTTTATGGCCTGAATTTTCGAAGAAAATGTCTGCAACAAATCTGGAAAATTTCCAGATTTCTTACCACTAAAGCATGAACAACATGAAGATAGATTTGAAGGTCCTTCCATGGTGATTGATTTTCTCTTGGAACCCTTCCTATTTCCCCTCCTATTTTCGGTCAACCTCCCTTCCCCAAAGCTGATTTTCGAAATTCAAGGGGAAGAAATTATCACAGAATTTTTTTGGAATTCAAAGAAAAAGATTTAATGGATTTTAGTTCATTTGAATTATGAAAATGCTAGGACAAAGCTAGAGGTAATAAATTAGACAAGAATTCTTCTAGAATTCTTTTAGGACATGAGGATAAGATTAGGACATTCTCCTCATGTCTCCCTTAAGACAATTATTCCTATTTTCATGGAATGCAAGAAAACAAAAATTCAAACTTAATTAAGATAATCATGGTAAAAGCTTAAATGATGGGATTTGAACTCATGACCTTAGAGATTAATTCCAAGACTCTAACCACTAAACCACAACAACTCTTGTTCCTATTTTCTCACCCACATATTTTTCTTATCTACTCCTCAAGTTATCTTCCTATTCTGACCTCAAGCAAAATTACCATTTTACCCTCCTACTCAATAAGTATAACTAAGCATTTAAACCTATAATCCACGATTCTAAAGCACATAAAATCATTCAAAAACATATATATTCATGCAAAATAATATGATATGCATTCCCGACCCCCTTACTCTAGGGTTGGTTTTAGGTGGGGTGTCACAAGGTTCCTCTATCAGTGCACATAGTTTGGTCCCGTTAGCTTATTCTCTCTGAGAATAAAAACCTCCCACCATTTCTGGAAAATCAAAAAATAAAAGAAAAAGATTTAGTTTGTGAAAACAAAAAAAATTTGTGCACTTTATCCTTATTAAAACTGATAATAATTAATTTGGCTCTTAGGGAAACTGACATGGCTTCTTGGGAAGATTAATTGTTCCCTAAGCTAAGTGTGTTAACTACCACAAATTAATTTTTCTTCTAGGTAATGATCTAGAAGATAACTCCATCGAGGGGATAGCCGTTTCCTCTCATTTCCCATGGACATACCTCGCACTATAACCTCTAATATAGGCTAGTTGATCATAGTATGTGTCTCGGGTTATTAATTACATCCCTCCATTAGATCTAGATCCTTGTGTATCCCCATCCTATACGGGTTTACTCCCAGAGTGACACGAGGGGGCCTACGATCTCTAATGAGGATCGTGATGGAAGCCATAGGGTCGTTGGAACCCCTCTCCCACTTAGTTTTTTAAAACAAGGGTTTTTCTGAAAAATATCCTTATGAAAATTTCCATTAAGTTTTCCCTTTAATTCAAAAATAAAATATCTAAATCCATTAAAATCTCTATGTCAAGGTTTATATCCTTTGAGAGATTTTTTCGTGGACTAATTTTATTTAAGTTAAAAACTTAATAATTTCAAAAATTTTCTAATTAAAACTTTCTAGAGACTTTGGTCTCAAGTTTATTTGCCAAAACAAGTTTTCTTGTGCCAAAAATAAAACAAAATGGCTTTCTATTTTAACTTACAAAAATATCTAAATCCAGTATATTTTCAATGTCAATGATTAAATCCTTTGAGAAAATATCTAAGGATTAATTTTTGTTCAAGTCAAAATAACCATTTAATTTGTAGAAAAATATTTTCTTGTCAAAAATATTCCCAAAGACTTTGGTCTTTGAGAAAACGTGCACATAGGTACTTTAAAAACAAATAGCATGGTAGAAAACAGTAGACGTTTTCATGCTTTAATATTTTTAAACCTAAGTGCCTAGATAATAGAATTAAATACATTAATTAATTAATTAATGGTTTTATTTAATCCTAAAATCCTTTACTAATATTTTTCATGCAAAAAATTCCTTGAATATTAACTCTTGCAAACATATTAACTTTGCCAGGTATGGACCCCAAAACAAAAAGGAAAACGCAAGAAAAATTATAAGGAAAAATAAAAAATTCTTCTTGGTCCACTACACCAGCCACACAGAACTAGAACCCATGGGTGACCCAAAATCCGGACCCACGGCCCGCGTGCAGACCGGAGTCAAGACCCGAGCCGGTGCCATTTCCGATCTGACTATGGTTTTCTTCTTGTAGTTTTTCTACGATTTTCTTCTGTGAATTTCCTCTATTTTTCTGCGCAACTTTTGGCTTCATTGGCTCTCCGATTTCAACCCAAATACAATGAAATCAACAAAAAACCAACAATCACCTATACCCATTAACATTGGGCTTACACGATTTGCTAAGAAAAATAGTAAATTGCAAATCTCCTTTACCTCCATCAAAGAGGTTTAACAGGGAATCTATCCATATCAAAAACAGTAAAGGATCACGGTTTAATTACACATACGTGTCCAGTTTTATTCAACTAGATGCATACACCCTATATTTTCACAAAACCTTCATGCTTTGATACCAATTGAAGGCTTAAAAGGCGAAAACACAGAGCATGCAGTGGAAGCGAAAACTGAAAAAAATAGGAAAACTGAAGAATAGAAGAACCTGAATGGAGCCGGCTCCGACAGCCTCAACCGGCGCCGGTCCCACTCTGGCGGGACTCCAAGAGGAAAAATTTCTAACCTTTTCTTCTTGTTCTCAAAGTTGGCTGGACCAAAATGTGTGGAACCGGGGTAGGTACACTAGTGGAAACCTCTGGTGCGATTCCTGCTAATCTCTCGTTCTTCCAGTATATGGCTTGCCTAATTCCTTTTGGTGAACAACTTACAGGGCTAAGTAATTTTTTGAGAGAGAGAGGCGTCTATTTTTTTTTTTCACAGAGAAGAAGCCATGAAAAAAACGTTGTTCTCTATTCTCCTGCTTAACCTAAATAAATCTCTAGATTAAACTAGACTGGCCCATTGGACTCTTAGTTTAGCTTTTTGGACTAAATTAATTATTCTAATTAGAACCAAGTAAATGGCCCAATTAATAATTAATTTTTCAGTCCAAATAAACTAGTCTAATTAACAAGTCTATATTAGTTTAGTCCCAGGTTAATCTTTAATTATTCAAATTGGGCTAAAACCCTGAATAATTAATTAACCCACCAAACTAATTTAATTAATTTTCTTTCTCCATAGACCTTTATTTTATTCTAACCTAATATTTAAATCAGGCTACTTAAATAAAATAAATTTCATTTAATTTAATTGAAGACCAACTCCTTAACCTGTATATAATTAGGACTCATGATCTATATTGGGGACAAAAAAACACACCACCTTGGCTACTAAAATGACCAAAATACCCTTACCATATAAATAGTTATATTTTGCATTTTAAATGTTTCCTAATATCACCATAAGGAAATGTTGACCTCAAGGACAATGCTGCATTAGCAAAGTCTCCGACCTATAGGTGTAAGACTAAAATACCCTTCTATACATCGCCATACATTTAGAGAGGAAGAAGTGTACTAACACACTTCTAAATGACATCTACCACCCTTAGGCTTTTAATCTAATGATCTACGACTTCCTGGATTATTTCCGCTTTTCCAAGGGAGCTACCCTAAAGCAAACATCCAAGTCATGTTTCCCAAGGCCCTAAATATTTAGATTATTCAGATAACCACAAGGGGCGATATAGTATAGAAACTATATTATACAAGTCTGTCTTAACTAGCTAGTCACACATACCCAACATGCAAGTATACTGGTCCTACGATAGAACCTCAACTATAGCATATCAAAGTACAAGCTTCCAGCTTCGTCAGACCACCAACTCATACTCAAGTCGTAGAGTACTAGTCCATGCTGTAGGAGTAGTAGTCTAGGTTTCTACCATATAGTACTTTTAGAAACCACTACTACAGGTCCTATTCTACGCATTCGAAATACACTTATGTCATGAAGTGAGTGGACTACTCACTGGCTAAAGGTAAGCCATTCCCCATTTGGAATTCACAATATAATAACCTAGACATGATGAGATTCCCATTCTTATCAATCGGTTAAGAATGAACATTTATGTGTTAAGCAACCCGTGATCAATACCTTATTGTGAAAGACCTCCATTCACATGGACCACTTACTTAAACACAATGGGTCTTTTCCAAGTGTAATTGTGCACAAATAAAAATGTAAATTCACAAACAATTTCTAAAAATAAATTCTTTTGTTAAAACATTTGATATTTACATCAGAAACATAGTCTAAGAGTGCATATTTCCCAATAGGCTTGTCATATGGCAGTTAAAGATGTGGGCATTAACTGAGACTCCTGGGAAGGAGATGATGGTTGTGCCCCCTGTTGCTCAGGGATGGTTGCCTGGGCATTACTGGACATTGTTACTGTAGGATCAAACATGCCCCGTAAAGCCCGAACTGTAGGCCGATCAAAGGAGTCCGATGAAGGCCCTGAGGATTGCTACTGAGAACTCGATACAATGCATCCTGAATGCAATTGCATGCAACAACTACCTTTGGTCCCACTGGGAATGCCAATTTATGTTGCCTTACAAAAAGGAGAGCTGATGGAACTGGCGATCAGCTACTCTTCCAATGAACATAAACAGTCCAATGGAAAGATGAACGTGCGAGCCAGACCTTTTAAAAGATGTAAATTCCTTGAACTTACTATAGAAAGGGTCCAAGAAAGCAGAAGTATTACATGCAGAAGCTAATTAGGACTAAAAATAATGTATTTTGATTGAACAATGAACGAATACAAACGCACTGGAATTTGAAATCAAAGTAACATGAAAACAAAAAGGTAATTTAAAAGAATAAGGAAAACATTTCAAAAAACAAAACAAAGCCATACACAAAGCTGTAAAAAGAGTTGTAAACAAATCCGTAAGGAAAGCTATAAAGAAAATGTAGAAAAATGAATTAAAAACTTGGAAAATTGGTAATTTAGTTGATGCGATTGTTGTTGGGTCCTTCATTGTGGGATTCCTTGCTCATTTTATGCTTGCTGTGGCGTGGTTGCCAACTACCTGATCGTGGAGAAAATCTTGCTCCATGGCTCATCCTTGGCGATTAGGAACATTAGTATTTTACCAATCATGCCGAGATATAGGGGTGACAACTCATCGGCTCCTAGTTTCGATGCTAGCCGAGTACATCGACAGAAGATTTTCTTGACATCATCTTCTACTTAGCATAATTTATATTGGCCTCTGCTCAAAGTTACTATTGCAACGAATTGACTAAAGATGACGTCAACAGTATGTGTAGTTGAAGGTCTTTTCATAAATGGGCCATTTTTGCATCATTATAATGTGTAAACCAAAGGTGCATGTAATCTGCCAGATTTGTGTTTTGATATATAATGTTATTTCCTTTATGAATTTTATGTGAATGAGGAAATGAATCATGCAATGTTGTGAACCAAAATGTGTGTATATGCTGATGTGAGTGAATAACATGATTTTATGTGTGCATTTAGCGTGATAATGGTGTGATCAAAACAAAGTATTATATAAATAGGTCTAAAATTTGTGTTTGAAGTTGAAGTACCTTTGCTTGGGTTGAACTTCCTGAGTGATTTTTTATATGAGGGGAGTGTATTTATGTGGTTTATTACATAAGGGAAATGAAAGGAACAAAGTTTTATGATTTTTGGTAGGTGACTCTCTACATTTTGACAAAACACTGTGCATATGGTGCATATGTTTTCCCTCAAAAAATACACTTCCCAATTGAATTTGATAATGAAATTTCTATTGTACACATCAAGATGTTAGGAAAATTGAAGAGTAAGAATCACTGGAATAGCAAATTTCATTAGGAAGTTATGTTTTTTTATTAAAAAAAAAATGGTTGCTCAAAACTGTCAACTGTAGCGACACACATTTTTTTAGAAATTATTTGACCCCCTTTTGAGTGGAGTCCTTGGGATAAATTTATACGGTAATTCTCCTAACACCATAAGGTTTAAAATTGAAATTTTTCATAAGAAAATAAAATGATTTTCTTAGGCAATCAAACTAATCTTTCTGCCCCTATTTTATCCTTTAAGCTGAGTTTTGGATTTTGACACCAAAAGAGTGTTTGCATGGAATGTTGGCTATAAAAGTGATAAGATTTGACTTAAATGTATTTTTATGGGATATCTAATCTAATTAGAAATATTTTTTAGTAAGCTTTATAATTATTAATGAATCAGATGATATGGGTAATGAAACCCTTGCAAAAGAAAACACTAAAAGAGATTTCGGTTCTTCTAAAACTACTTTCTTTTATTGCATAACTTGCTTAGTGCAATTAGTGTTGATCATATGACTTCTTGAAAATCAAGCATATTGGATTATAAGTTGATTTATGATTATGAATGGTAATTAAGGTTTGGAATAGTGATTAGGCTTTTGTTGTTTGCTCATTTGTGTTAGTGGTGAAATTGTGGGATTATATGCTATATGAATTTGTTGGTTGCCTTAGAAGGCTGTGAAGTTTGTGCAACGATATTCGTAGCCTCTATAATTAAATGTTTTCGCAAAGCGTTTAGAATTACTTAGAGGTTAAGTAATTCCCTAATTTCTCTATAATTGCTGTTAGAATTTTATATGGGATGCTTAAATAGGAAATTAACCCATATATACATTATACGGGAAATTCGGTGGAGATAGACGGAGGAGGATCAGGGAATTAAATTAAGTTGATCATTGCGAGATTGGACAAAAGGGAAGTCCTTACATCTCAAGCATATTTTGAATAGCATAACATGAAATGCAAAAATACAATGTTGGAATATGCATATATAATATTCACATAATTTTATGAAATGTTCTACGATTACGGCATCTAATTTATGACTTAAATTATTAGCATGCCATTTTGAGAAAATCCTTATGCATGAAAATAATGTTGATTATAAATAATAATTCTATTATGTTATTATGATTTATTCATGCATAAGTATTTATGCAAAACTTTTCATGAGTATTATGATTATGGAGTAGAGCCATGCATCAAATATAAGCGACACATGAAAACATAATTATGCATTTCATTTAAGAAAAATATTGCGAAAATCATGGAATAACTTTTATTAGTATTGGCTCCAAGAATTATTGTGGTGAATTATTAAAAAAAAATTAATACTTCTCAAATAAATTTTGGAATGGATATAAAAATGTTAGTTTTGGTAATTTTAGGGAAAAGTAATTGTGAATTGGATTTTCGTTGGGTTGAGAATTCAGAATTTACTTCAAAAGATTAGAACAATTTTTGGAAATAAATTAAGTATTCTATATCGGAATAGTGAACTCTTGAACCATTAAACTAATGACATTGAGATCTCAATAGCAAGGCTCTAGGACTAGTTTTCATTAGATTAGGAAAGAATTCTGGTAGATTGGTCATCTCTAGAGAGCTGTCTTTTCCAAACTGGGTGACAATTCTAGTAGTCGAGCACAAGCCTTAACTAGTAACACGGTCTCCAAGGGGAGCCAGAGGACTAATGTGCGACATCCGATTTGATTTTATATGAGGGAGATGATAGAGTATTCCCTCATGAGAGATGTTCACCCTATGCAATTATTTGATGTTGTATATATCGTTATCATAGATATGACGTGATGTGATCACATTGACAAGGTACGGGTATCTTAAGGGTACATGGTATATAGAATTGTGATTTATTCAAGACTTTTGAAAAATGGATTTGATGTTTTAGAAATGTTATATAAATAATTTTACCTGACAAAAATATTTAATTATGCAAGATATTGGTTTTGTACTTGCTAAATCTCCAATATATATATATATATATATATATATATATATATTGATAACATATTTGAATTATGATACTACTGTTAAAGTCTATCTTACTCATGCATCATGAGATTGAAGTTTAAAATTGTGACACGAATTTACACACTTCAGGCTTATTGAGATTTTTATAATCTCATATGACTTTCTAATCATATTTTTTGGGTTACGCGAGTTTATCATGACTAAAGAGTAGAATTCCTTTTTCGGAATTGTAATAGTCTTGATACAATTTTGATTCTCAATTCAGATGCTTAGAAGTTTTATTTTGAAGACTTATTCATGTCGGGATTGTAATGGTTTGATTTGAAGTTTCTATTTAAGTTCGAACTTTATAATTTTACTTATCTATCTCTTTTTATTTTTTACTGCGTCATAAAGACTCTTGATTTGAAGGATGTGACAATATCCCTAATCCAATTGGGCTATGTAAGTAGTGGGGTTTACAAGGTGGAGATTTGATAAATTTGTTGTCTATTCTAACTCTGTTGGGGTTAGAAATACTAGTTATTCACTGATTTGCATTGTAGTCTAACTTGGATTAATCAATATAGTCTTCGTTGATTTAAATAATCAACTCTGTTTCGTATGAGTACTTGTTGGACTATTTAGACTTATGTTGAACTTTTAGTTGCTTTGTGAGTGTTTTGTGAATAATAGTTTTTTGAGCATTTTGAGAGGTTTTACATTTGTACCTTTTTATTTTTGTTAGTGAAAATTATTTATTAATTAATTAATTAATTAATTAATTATTATTATTATTATTATTATTATTATTATTATTATTATTATTATTATTATTATTATTGTTGTTGTTGTTGTTGTTGTTGTTGTTGTTATTATTATGCCCATGAATGTTGATCATTGGGACCGAACCATATTAACTTTCATTTCCAATTTATTTTACTTTTCGGTCTTCATTGTTGGAATTATTTTATTACCAAGGTATCAGTTTTTTCCCCTATCATAGCATAATAAAGTACTGATAACTAAATTAAAAAGAAGACAAAATTCAAAAAACAGACCATCATTTGGCATAGTAAATGGATCATTCATTGAACACTTAACTGCTTTCTGTTACACTCACATTATAACAATAACCATCTTTAGAACATAGAAATTTAAAACAATGTTTGGTATTCGCCTAATTCATCTTTTTGAAGCACTATTCACTACACAAAGTAACTGTCTTTGACTTTGCTGTTGTAATTTGTCTTCAGAGTTTAGTTCTTCTCCGTTATCACCTAGCGCTAACACGGATGGCATTCTTGTGGAATTCTCTACTGATGTCTCGATTTCGCATTCTGTCATAGGCATCAGAGATGATTTTGGTTATAAGACATTGATTGTGGCATCTTTTCTGTTAATATTACGTTTATTACGCACAATAAAATGTTCAACTAACTTGCAAAAACGGCTTTTGGAAGCCTGAGAAAAATTTCAACATGCATGATTTTCAAATGTGAGATGGACCAAAGAGTTCTCAGCTTTACGTAGTCCCTCCTATCTTCATTTCTGTTAGTTTTCTTCAGCTGTAAATTACATCGACATCCTTGAAACATCGTCAACAGAAGTAGCAACGAAATTTGATTGCAGCGAAACAAATCCATGCTGGAACTTAAGATTGGAAGACAAAAATCTGACATATAGTAATTAGCCAGCTAAATCAGACATATTAATCGACAAGTTTATTATACCTATGGAATAATATATCTCTAAAGAGGAGGCGAGTTGTAGAAATTTAAAGGAAAACTATGTTTAGTTGATGAAAGTGAATATTTATTTTCAAATATTACAAAATAAAAATATAGACATTAAAATAATTGGATGGAGAGTGTATGTTATTCCTTGAATAGCACAATATCAATATTAATATCACAAAAGAATGTTTAAATTCAAGAGATCTTGCATTATTTGTTTAAAAACAATTTTGAAACTTGATTAAACAAAAAAGGACCGGGTTTTCAATTATTTATTGGGTTTGTGTGCCCTTTCTTTCTTTCTTTCTTTTTTTTTTTTTTATAGACATTCTTCAAATTAGGTGTGCACCCCCTAAAAAAAATATATAATTCCTGCGCCACTTTGTGTTAAGATCTCTCCGCTCATGGATTTAAGAGTTCAATCCTCGTTATATGCAACGTTTAATATTACTATGTGCCCTTGCAATAACTAACTATTGATAGTAATCTCTACCAACAATGTGACTCCTTTTGTACCTCAATTTTGTAACTGACGTGCCATCAAAGGTTTGTAACCGAGCATAATTTGGTCCACAGTTTGATGCTGGGCATATGGTTAATCATGAATACTTGGTGTCTTTTCGTTTAAAATTTTGGAGATTGAATGAACCATTGCTGAGTGACACTGCTTTTTGAACACCCCCCCCCCAAAATAAAAAGAAAAAAAAAAACTTTGCAGTGTAAAATAATTTAATGCATAAATTGCATGGCCAAGTAATTAAAAATAAAAAAATTGCATGGCCAATTAGTTCTACAAAGTCGCTTCGAAATTCTATATAAATCCATTTGCCCTCTTGCATGAGAAAACTATCAGTGACCTTTCTTAAGAACGAAACAAGAGAAGTTTCGTAGCCCTTTTCTAGAGGAGAATGGCATTCACTACTAGTTTCAATGTTCTTTTTCTCTCAATTCTCATCATTTTCTTCAAGTTTTCTGAGTCATTTGTTTCGTATAATGTCGTTGACTTTGGAGCAGATCCTAGAGGCATCACTAACTCAACATCTGCATTTGAAGATGCCTGGTCGAAGGCTTGTGCCTCGTCAGAACCAGCATGCATACATGTGCCTGAAGGAACGTTCCGTCTTTATTTAACACGGTTCGGCGGACCGTGCATAAATAAAGCAATATCAATTCAAATCATGGGCACCCTCTTTGCTCCATCTGATTATGAGGTTTTGGGAAGAATTACGAGTTGGGTTCAGATTCATATGGTTGATGGACTTTCCATTCAAGGTGGTGTTCTTGATGGCAAAGGTCAAGGTTTGTGGGACTGCAAGGCCTCTCACAAACAATGCCCAGTGGGGACCACGGTAAGCGTGTAAAGAGAAGGTCATATATGCGTTGTACGTCAAAAGTTCGCATGCCAAAATAACTAGTGAAACTCTTTTCTCAGTCTTATTTTTGATCTTGCCTGAACGTAAAAATGTTAAATTTTTGGACGGAAATGGTATCCACATAAGTATTAACTAATTTTTGGACTGAATTTTGTTTTAAGTATTAACTAATTGTTGTTTTTTCTATCAAAACTTTCCAGAATCTGGGAATTTTCAACTCAAATAACATCAACATCACTTCTCTCACCTCGCGGGACAGCCAAATGTTTCATATGGAAATTGATAAATGCCAGAACGTAAAACTAGAAAGAGTAACAATTTTGGCCCCTGGAGATAGCCCCAATACAGACGGCATTCATATCCAAGCCTCTTCCTATGTTTCAATCTTCAGATCTAACATTAGCACAGGAGATGATTGTGTTTCTATTGGCCCAGGCGCCAATAACTTGTGGATGGAGAATATTTCTTGCGGACCCGGACACGGCATTAGGTGACTAAAACTAATAAAACAACACTTAATTGAGTACTAGGTGTTTCTATATAAACTAATTCTGGGTAACCCTTCATCTACAACATTGGAGGTTTGGGCAGGGAATCCAAAGAAGAAGAAGTGCATACTGTGACAGTGAGAACTGCTTCATTTTCCGGAACCCAAAATGGCTTGAGGATAAAAACATTGGGTACACCTTGCAAGTCCTTTGTTAGAGGTGTTGCTTTTGAGCATGCCACTATGAACAACGTTCAAAATCCAATCATAATTGATCAAAACTACTGTGCTGGAGGCGAAGGCTGCACTGGTCAGGTATGCCTGAGATCATCTAGCAGTAGGGAAATGTCCTAGATATAATAAAGGATTCAGGTTTCCGTATCTCATTCTTGACTTTTTGTTTTGCAGCCTTCGTACATACAAATTAGCAATGTTACTTATAACAACATCCATGGATCATCCGCAACACAAGTCGCAGTGAAATTTGATTGTAGTCCCAAGAAACCATGCTATGGGTTAGTGCTGGAAGACATAAATCTAACTTACAATGGCAAAACTGCAGAAGCATCATGTGCCAATGCTTCTGGAAAAACTTCTGGCGCCGTTAATCCTCCAAGTTGTTTCAATTGATGCTAGTGAGAGTGTCTCCGCGAAAACATTCGAGAAAATATTAGTTAAATTTTCTTTATAAAGGAAAACTAGAAAAATAGAGCAAAGTACTCAAAATCCAAAAGCCGCTGACGGGAGCATTTTTTTTTTTTTTAATCTCTCCAATTGGACGCTGTACTTTCTGAATGAAAATGAAAACTATGAAAGAAAAACAGTTTCGCATATTTTGCACCTTCAGTGGGTTCAAGTAAATGCTTCAGAATTTGGATTTATGAACCCTAAAAAAATCGCATATTTTGGTTCTTTCTATCGTTAACTTAGTGGATTGGATTTATGAACCCCTAAAGCCCATGGCTTAACAATGTCATGATAAGGTTGGCTTCTAAGGAACTCAATATTGACAACTTATTATTGAGTTCTCTTCTCTAGATGATAAGGTGATTATCTAAGGTTAGCTTTAGGGCACTAGTCTCTTAGTAAAAGTATAGCTTTAACATATTTTAAAACCACTATAAAAAAAAACACTATTTGCGACAGCCAAATCCGTCGCAAATCAAGTGTTGTGACGGATTAGGCCGTCGCAAATAAGAGCGTCGCTATTTGCGAAGGAAAGCTAATTCCGTCGCAAATAGCGACACATTTGCGACGGCCAAATCTCTGGTCAACCAAATTACATTTTGCTACGGATTTGCGACGGATTATAAAAGCCGTCGCAAATCTGTATCAAGTTGCTACGGATTTGCGACGGAATAATTGGAAAAAAATAAAACGTGGAAAAAAATCCGTCGTAAATTGCTAGATTTGCTACGGAATAATTGTAATTTCAAAAAAAAATTAAAAAATCCGTAGCAATTTGCTACGGAAAAATATAAATTTCAAGAATTAAAAAAAAAAAATCCGTTGCAAATCCGTAGCAAATTGCTACGGAAAAATATGAATTTCAAGAATTAAAAAATTTCGTAGCAATTTGCTACAGATTTGCTACGGAAAAATATGAATTTCAAGAATTAAAAAAAATCCGTAGCAAATGGCTACGGATTTGCTACGGAAAAATTACAATTTCAAGAATTAAAAAAATCCGTAGCAAATTGCTACGGATTTGCTACGAAAAAATTACAATTTCAAAAAAATTAAAAAATCCGTAGCAAATCTTTAGCAAATTGCTACGGATTTGCTACGGAAAAATATGAATTTCAAGAATTAAAAAAAATCTATAACAATTTGCTACAGAAAAATTACAATTTAAAAAAATTTAAAAAATCCGTAGCAAGCAAATTGCTACGGATTTGCTACGGAAAAATATGAATTTCAAAGAATTAAAAAAATCCGTCGCAAATTCGTAACAAATTGCTGTGGATTTGTTACAGATTAATTGCAATTTCAAAAAAATTAATAAATCCGTAGCAAATCCGTAGCAATTTGCTATGGATTTGCTACGGAAAAATATGAATTTCAATAATAAAAAAATCCGTCGCAAATCCATAGCAAATTGCTACGGATTAATTGTAATTTCAAAAAAAAATAAAAAAAATCCGACGCAAATCCGTAGCAACTTGTGACAAATATTTGTCAAAATTAATTTTAAATAAATTAATTTTAGAAAACCTGTGACAAATATTTAAACAATTTTTCTTATAAATATCAAATCTGTAATGTGAAACTAATAAAACAAATAAAATTTTGAAACCAATAATAAATTGCATGCCAAATCGTAAAGTAAAACTACAATAATCCAAATATGTGTATACACATAAGTATCACAATAGATAAATAATGTTCAAAATACAATCATGTAGCTAAAGGATTTGGAGCACTAGTTGAAGGAGGAGCGGGAGGACCATCAAACCCAGTACTAGGATCGGGGTGATGATCAGGTGGGGAAACAAATAAATCATCATCCTCGTCCTCGTCCTCGTCCTCATCCTCATCCATGTCCTCATCCTCAAATACTAAAGACAGCTGTGGCATAACAACCCCCATCTTCTCGGACATAACAGCCATCTAAGAAGTGATTCCCGCAACTTTATGTTCAAAATTCTTCTTAATCCTATTCTCACGGCGCTTGTACTTGTCCTCGCGACTCCTCTCTCGATGCCTCCATCGATCCTCAACCTCCTGAATCCTCTGCTGAACCTTAGTCTCAACTATCTGGTCAACATCAACAGGAGTGGATGAAGATTATCCTAATAAATAAGATGCATGCATCTGCTCCCTAATGCGAGTAGCCTCTGATCCCAACCCGTAGACACGACCCCTGTTGAATCCGCCAGCTGCCTCAATGATAATGGCCTTGTCATTTGGCATTGCAACAGAATCGACGGACCCGCTAGACTCCATTTGAGAGTAGCGCTCCTTGGTGACATTTGTCGTCTCCTGAAATAACGTGAGTTTATAAAAATTAAAAGAAGACCTATTACAATAAGTAATGTAAGAATAAATTACTTTTACCAATATCTTCTGCGGACGCTCGCCTACAAACTGACTCTGTCTTTCTCCGTTTTGGAACATATGTAGTTTTTTGAACATGTCCAGATAGCTAAATGTGTCCCCTTCGCGTATCCTCTGTAGTTTAATTAATAGAATAGAATATTATTTTGAATGCGAGTGCATGATTCTGACAATTTTGAAATATGCAAAAGTTAATAAAATTGAATTTACCATGCGTTCCTCGTGCTCAATGAAAGAGATGGAACCTCCTGTGTGAGTGACACCGGTACGAGACCGATTTTGCCTTGCAGACTGCACGATTCATTGATATTTGGGATCCAACCAATGTTTGTTCATCTCCGACCAATGAGTTGGATCAATCCAATTTAGACATGAATTGGCTGGCATGCTCTTTCGGGTCTTCGACAAAGTATCGGAAAACCTTTTTGCACACTTTCTTTCCCAATTTTTCCGTATCTGGGGACTGTGCTCGAGAGCCCAACGAAATAACTTCTGCAAATATAGTAAACCATCGCCGTTAAAGTTTAAATTAACAGTTTAAAGTAAATTTGTTTGCAAATACAACGAATGACACCTGAGCATATAAGCTTCAATAACATATACATGAGATTAAAATTGTAAGAAAGTAAAAGAAACATACTCCCCACTCCTCGAACCACATGTCCCGAACGTGTATCGGGACATGTGAGTATGTAGCGTACGAACCATTGAATTGTTTCTTGAATATGCCTTGAATCTCTCTCACACATTTATCTAAACCAACAAACCTATTTTGTATAATCAGAAAGGAAAGTAATATGATTATTAAATAAGATATGCTGAATTGGAAATCAATCAATAATTATGAATTACACACCCTTCTCCTCGAGGAATAATCATATGTCGGCCGTCTTTGTATTATAAGTAATATATAATTTCTTGCCACTTTGTATTCTTCATGAGAGAGGAATCGAGTTTGAATCTTTCCTAAGATCTTCCCATAAATATTGCATATTGACAACGAAGCTTCATCTACTTCACGCCCGACCACACCTTCATCGTTGCGAGCCATGGATACATGTTTTGTCCGCACATGTGCCTCAAAATAATAGGAGAAGAATGTAGATGTTTCCTCAACAAGATAGGCATTGTAAATTAACCCTTCTACTCGTGCCTTGTTTTTTACCTTTAACTTTAAACGAAACAAGAACCTGGCATAATTTAAAGTATGATAATAAGTATTATGCAATGACTACAGCTAGTTGTAGCAAAATTTTGATAATGACAACTACCTCTCAAAAGGATACATCCATCTATATTGTACAGGACCACAAACCCTTGCTTCGTAAGGCAAATGAACCAAGAGATGTTCCATAACATCGAAAAAACTTGGAGGAAAAATCTTCTCTAGCTTATATAGAAGAACCGGTATCTCTTGCTCCAACTTCATCATATGAGATACAGACAATTTAGGAGCACAAATGTCTCGAAAAAACAAACTTAATTCTGTCAAAGTTCCCCAAACATTAACTGGAAGGAATTCTCTAAGGGCAATCGGAAGTAATCTTTCCATGAAGATATGACAATCATGGCTTTTCATGCCGGCCAGCTTCAGTTCATTAAAATCAACACATCTACAAAGATTCGATGCGTATCCATCTGGAAGAGTTAATCCTTTCAACCACTCAAGCAACATTTTCTTTTGTTCTATCGTCAACGTGTAACATGCCTTAGGTATTGCTATCCTCCCTTATCCGACGTTACGCACATGTAGTTCTGGCCTATTGCAATATACTTCAACGTCACGACAGGCCTTCAGATTGTCTTTAGTATTTCCCTTCACATCCATAACTGTATTGAAAACATTATCGAACACATTCTTTTCATTATGCATTACGTCAACATTATGACGAACCAAATGCGTTCGCCAATAGGGCAAATCCCAAAAAATACTCCGTTTAGCCAAATTATGACTCACATATCTACCTTCCGATCTCCCAAGTTCTCTTCCCGACTCTGTTATTTTCGAATACTGACAAACACTGCTCCACAAGTCATCTCCAGTGGGACGTAGAATAGGTTGGAACATATCAGAGCCTTTATCTCTCTTAAATGATGTTGTATCCCGTCGAAATGGGTGATCCATGGGTAAGAAGCGACGGTGGCAGTCAAACCATGAGTGTTTACCACCATGTTGTAGATGAAAAGACTTTGACCTCTCCATACAATATGGACACGCTAATCTTCTAGCTGTGCTCCATCCACTCATCATTCCATAGGCAGGAAAGTCGTTAATAGTCCACATTAGTGCAGCACGCATCTGGAAGTTTTGTTTCTTTGCAATATCATATGTAGCAACACCTTCAGTCCACAAATGATTCAATTCTTCTATTAATGGTTGAAGATAAACATCAATTTTATGTTTCGGATTCTTTGGTCCCGGTATAATGATTGTTAAAAACATCACAGGATCTTTCATGCATAACCATGGTGGAAGGTTATAAGGAGTGACAATAACTGGCCAACTTGAATACTACTTTCCTGACATGCCAAACGGCGAGAAACCATCAGTACAATGTCCCAATCTTACATTCCAAACTTCCTTTGCAAAATCTGGATGAATCCGGTCAAAGTGCTACCAAGCCTCACCATCTCTCGGATGGCTCATGTTTCCATCTTCGACCTTAGCCTTTGCATGCCAACTCATGTGTTCAGCTGTAGTTTTAGATGCATACAACATCTGCAGCCTTGGTGTAATCGGAAAGTAGTACATTTTTTTCATAGGGATCTCGAGCCGAACCCTTCTTTTTTTTCGACATTTTCTAGGCACGTACCGAGCATGTCTGCAAAATTTACATTCTTTCAAATTGATATCATCCTTCCAATAAAGCATGCATCCATTACTGCATACATCTATCTTTTGAACAAGCAACCCTAACCCAAATACTAACTTCTTCATTTGATAAAAGTCATCAGGTATCTTGTTGCTACTTGGGACTACCTCTTTCATAAGCTGCACAACTTAGTTAAAAGCTTTATCAGATACGTTATTTTCAGACTTAACATTTAATAGCCTTGAAACTAACGAAAGCACCGAGTGGTTCGTACACCCTTCCCATATGGGAGTGTCTACTGCCCCCAACATATCATAAAACTTCTGCGCTTCCGCGTTAGGAAGTTCTTCAACTTGCTCACCCGACGGTCTTTCCCAATTAAAATTAGGGCCCGCCGCATCAATGATCATTTCCAGATACGGATTTCTAGAACCTGAATCAACTTGAGCTGTACTAGATGTTGAGGTAGACAAGTTTTGATTTACATAGTAAGGTTCACTGTGACAAATCCACCGATGGTAATTGCTGACAAACCTATATCTATACAAATGGATCTCAACTTGGTCCGGAGAGTCAAATTTTATGTTCTTGCATTTTGTGCAAGGACATCTGATTTTACCAGACGTAGAATTCAATAAAGCGAACGCAATAAATTCCTGCACCCCCTGCTCAAATTCAGTAGTAAACCCTTTACCGGGCAACCGCCTTCTATACATCCAACCGCGATCTTCCATCTATACATTCAACATATATTATGCGACAAAGAGGTTTAACTGTGAGTTTATGCATGTACGCAATAAAAGGTTTAGGAAAGCTTAAGGGTAATCATCTTCATGTTACTATAAACAACAATTATAAATACATGAATAACTACATGTTTCATGAAATACTTTTTTAGTAATTTATATATACTTCTTTATCGTGCATCATACGTGGGCTTGTGATGGTGAACCATCGTCGCAAAACACTAATCGGTTTCCCAATCATGTTTATATAGACACCCAATATACTTAACACAGAATTAAAATTATTAACTTCTCTTACAATACCTCAATAAGCAACTAGATTTAAACCATGAAGCATCAACCAACTCAGCCACCAACTAACAATCAAAATTAATGTTAAACCAACAACCATAAACACAACCACCAGTGCAAAATTCATTAGGAATTTCGGCAGAGTTTCCCCTATATACTGGACGTTTCTAGGCACTAAGCCACCACAAAATCAACAACATTGAAAAAAAAATATTAACTGTCAAAACAATTATTCAATATGACTAATGTAAGGGTAATCACCCATTACCAATTGGGAATGATCACCCATCACTCACGAGGAATGATAACCCATCACTCACGGGGATCCATTCATATAAGTTAAAAAAAAAGAAAAAGAAAAAAAGATGCAATTGGTATTTGTTGGTAGCCAACTTATCATTAAAAAATAGTAAGTACTAATTATTGACGTGCAGTATATTACTAAACGTTAAATAGTAATTATTATCAAACAATTTTATATTAAAAAATAATGTTATAAAAAAATATTAGTAGTAATGCTAATATAATATTGAAAATAATTCCCCCCCCCCCCTCCCAATATAATATTAGTAGTAATGCTAATATACTTTTGAAAATAATTTTTTGCCCCCCTAATATAATATTAGTAATAATACTAATATAGTATTGAAAATAATTTTTTGCCCCCCTAATATCTAATAAATAGCAATTCCAATAAACAGTCAATAATAATATTAGATAAACATATGAATAAAAGTATTAATATTATGGAATAGCAGTTTTAATAGTCAACAAGTAATAAGAACTAATAATTGTCATACTAGTAAATACTATTAATAGTGAGCATAGTAGTTAACATTTAAGCAATTCACTGCTTGTAATACACATCACATACCACATAGCAAATTCATTGCTAAGCACATAAACATCTCACATATCACGTTGAACTAATTATTATACCAAATATATCTCCACATTACAATTTTTACCCCATCCTTGTACGAAAACTAACCAATGTAATATATTCTTCCATTCTCCATCACAAAATATCACCTGCTACTACCGTTCTCAAAATAAAAAATGATGTAAGAGTTTAAAAAAAGAATGATATTTACTTATTTTGGAGACTGATGTTGAGTGATGACTAAGGCCTCTGATATGCTTTGATGATTCAACCTTAGTCTCCCCTGGTTGAATTTCTTGAATTCTGCAATTCGTGGAGAATGCACCGAATTTGGAGTGTGAAGAAGTAGGTTTTAAGTGTTTTGGGCAGAAATTGAACAATAATATAGGAGAAGGGGGATTGTCTGCAGATTGGGGGGGGGGGGGACGGAGAAGGGGAGCCGGGGGTGGTTGGCGGAAGGCGGAGAGGGGGGGTAGCCTCGAGGGAGGGGGACCCGCGGGGGCGGATGGGGGTAGCGGAGGGGAGGGGTGGAGCCGCGGGGGGCAGAGGGGGGAGGGCGGGGGGGGGGGGGAGGGGACGGCAGCGGGGGCGGGGGAGAGAGCCGCGGGGGGAGAGTCGGTGGAGGGGGAGAGCCGGCGCTGCAAGGGGGAGGCGGCGGGGGTAGTGCTGGGGGGGTGGCGGCAGGAAGAGAAACGGCGCGGCAAGGGGGAGGGGGGAAGCTCGGTGAAATTGTAGATCATGTAGCGCAGGAGGTGAGTAGGGGGGGAAGAAGAAGGGAGCTAGGGGGAAGAAGAAAAATGGTTGTTCAAAAAAAAAAAAAAATTGGGTAGATTATTTTTAAAAAATTGGAAAAAAGATTCGAAAAAATGTCACGAATTTATCAGAAATGAATTGTAATTTTGTGATTTCGTGACAAATAATCACAGATTAACCACGGAATACACAACAAAAATTTGTATATTTATTTTCAATATAAAACTATATTATTCAAAATAAAAAAAAATATTTTTATATATTTATATACTATCTTTTTTATTAAATTATTTTTACATATATATATGTATATAAATATACGCATAAATTCATATGCAATATAACCCAAATATATATACATATATATATATATACATACATATTTTATACATCGACACACACACACAACATATATATTAAAGTACACACACACATATTCATATTATATATTTATATATACTCACACAAGCATTTATTTATATGTATAGATACACACACATATCATATACATATGTAAATACGTACACATATACAAACATAATCACAAATATATATATATATATATATATATATAGACATATTCATATACATATATATATATATATATATATTAATGAAGTTTTCTTAATAATTAATGAAACTCCTTATTACTCAATTTATAAAATTATCTATAAAGAACATGTAAGAATATTTTATACAATAAACAATATTAGTAAGAAAATCATGGATATATTCTATGATAATAACACTCATGTGTATATAGTATACAAAATTATACAAAAAAAGCCTTAATAAATAACATTAAATATTTTAGATTAAAATTATTTACAACGATAATTTTTTAAACTTCATTCTATAGAAAACATCAATCCATCGTAACTTTAAAGAAAACACCAATCCGTCGCAAATCCATAGCAATTTTGCAACGGATTTCTAAAAATAAAAAATAAATTAATTTTCTTAAAATTAAAAAACTCCATCGCAAATCTGTCGCAAAATTGCTACGGATTTGAGACGGAATAAATCCGTCGCAAATTTTGCTACGGATTTGCGACGGATTTCTAAAAATAAAAAATAAATTAATTTTCTTAAAATTAAAAAAAATCCGTCGCAAATTTGCTACAGATTTGAGACAGAATAAATCCGTAGCAAATTTTGTTACAGATTAGCGACGAATTTTTAAAAATAAAAAATAAATTAATTTTCTTAAAATTTTAAAAAAAATCCGTCACAAATTTTCTACGGATTTGAGACGGAATAAATCCGTAGCAAATTTTGCTACGGATTAGCGACGGATTTCTAAAAATAAAAAATAAATTAATTTTCTTAAATTTAAAAAAAATCCATTGCAAATTTGCTACGGATTTGAGACGGAATAAATCCGTAGAAAATTTTGCTACAGATTAGCGATGGATTTCTAAAAATAAAAAATAAATTAATTTTCTCAAAATTAAAAAAAAAATCCGTCGCAATTTTGCTACGGATTTGCGACGGAATAAATCCGTCGCAATTTTTCTGCTATGGATTTGCGACGGATTTCTAAAAATAAAAAATAAATTAATTTTCTTAAAATAAAAAAAAATCCATCGCAAATTTTCTGCTACGGATTTCTAAAAATAAAAAATAAATTTTTTTTTAAAATTAAAAAACATCCGTCGCAAATCCGTAGCAATTTTGCGACGGATTTGTGACGGATTTCTAAAATTAAAAAATAAATTAATTTTCTTAAAATTAAAAAAAAAAGCCGTCGCAAATCCATTGCAATTTTGCTACGGATTTGTGACAGAAGTAAATCCGTAGCAATTTTTCTGCGACGGATTTGCTAGAGCATTTTTTTGAAATTTTTTCTACAATTTTTTTATTAAAAAATTAATTTTCGTCGCTAATTTTGAGACGGATTTACCACGGAATTCCTAAATCCGTCGCAAATCCATCGCAAATAATTTCCGTCGCAAATCCGTCGCTACTTTTGCGACGGATTTGCTACGGAAACTCTAAATCCGTCGCTAATTTTGCGACGGATTTGCGACAGTTGGTCAACTACATCCCTTTTTCCTTTTTTCCGTCGATGAATTTTGGCCGTCGCAAAAATCCGTCGCAATTTGCTGACTTTCTTGTAGTGAACCTTGGCCCAAATAGAAAATGTGTGAGGCTTTTCCAAAATTTTGTCTTCTAAGAAATACTTTCTTGCCTGTGTGATATCACAACATGACCTTTTTCTTAATTCAGGCAATTCTTCGAAGTAAATTCTAAGGTACGTCAATATGTCAAAAATCAGGATACATTGGTCAGATCCATTTATTGGTCACATTCAACTAGAACACAAAAAATAAATAGGGAAAGGGAAGAAAAACAAGTCCTGGCTTTCCCCACACTTGAATTGGGAAACACAAGGACTAAGGTATAATAATAATAATAATAATAATAATAATAATAATAATAATAATAATAATAATAATAATAATAATAATAATAATAATAATAATAATAATAATAATAATAATAATAATAATAATAATAATAATAATAATAATAATAATAATAATAATAATAATAATTCACTTCTTTAAATCATGGAGACATAGTGGTATTTTGGTAATAATGAACTCAGTCTAGATGCTACAAAACTCACTCTAATTCAATCTATGTCCTAAATCGGAGTAACTGGAGTGGTATTTATAGAAGTCCCTTGGATCCCATCTCAATCCTTCACGTGTCCGGCCATCTGTTTAATATTACCAGATGGCCGCCCGATTTGGAGTGACTAAATAGTAGGCCCCACCTCAATTGGAGTAACTACACTATTGGGTACTATTCAAATACAAATTTAAATTTTGAAATTTGGGATGTAAAGTTTATGTTGTGGGTCTCATGTGCCGACAATGTGGGCCATTTGACCTGAGATATTGTACAAGTAGGGTGCAGTCAATCATATCAGGAAAGTATAATTGGAGACTATTTCTTTAGGGGTGATGATTTAATAGTTAATAGCAAAATGGCACTGTGTTAGCACTAGCCAATGAGATCGTTGTATTCAAATTAATGGTATATATGATATAACATCTGAACTTTTGTAGGGTTTTAAACTGAATGTAGGAGTTGATATATGTGAATAAATGTTGGCAATTTCGGCGAAAGTTACAATTGGTTTAATTTCAAGATGTATAGGCTTAGACAAATTTATAGCAGAAATAATTACAGGAGAGGTGGTATTTATGTTAATGGGAGGAAAATTTTAATTTTTTTTTTATATTAATAGATGTAGATTCTGTGTAAATTTCAGATGTACAACATATGCGCGTACTGGTGTGTTAGATGAAACTATTGTTCTTAGGTCAGCCGTTGATAGGGCTTGTGTGATTGAAGACTTTCTTACAATGCCTTCACTCGAGAGTCTACATTTGGAAAGGAGATATAGGACCCATTTAGGGTCTATGAATTTTAGTGGATCATTTAATATTGTGAATTCTCTTGTTATAAAAAATGAAGAGAATATGGGGGAGAGTGAGGCAAAGCCTTTTTCGTTGATTAAAGGAGTATTGTCATTTTTCCCGGTACTTACATTACAAAAAAATGGGGCCAATACGAAGAAGACAAATATGACGGTCAAAGAACCGTCGTAATCGGTTACTTTGTGGGACGGTTTTAAAACCGTCACAATAGATAGACCTAATACGACGGTCCAATTCCAACCGTCGTATTTGGTAATATAACGGTTTACACAAACCGTCGTAATAGGTAGACCAAATACGACGGTTTATTATAACTATCGCAATAGAACAGACCAAATACGACGGTTTAATTTAACCATCGTAATAGGTAGACCAAATACAACGGTTTATTATAACCGTCACAATAGAGTAAGCCAAATACAACTGTTTATTTTAACCGTCGCAATAGAGTAGACCAAATACGACGGTTTATTGTAACCGTCGTTTTTAGTCTAATTATAACAAAGCCTCTCAAAATTATTTTAAATTTTATCTGATTATTTTTAAATTTAGTCACAATACTATTGGTAATGATTACAATAAATTTAACGGTTGGATCGTTAATTTGATATCTTTATATTTGTAAATTCTGATATATCTTTCTATTTTATAGATATTACTGTACAAATGTGATAAAATAAAATGAATGACCTTAAAATTTAGTCACTAAACTTGTTTTAACTTTATAAATATATGTAATGGTTAGATTTTTGATTTTTCAAATATATTTTTGTTGACATCTTAGGTTTTCATATATTGATATTAAAGAGCTTGAATTTCATTTTAATTATTATAATTAGTTATTAATTTCATACAATAGCTTGTTGGTTTAAAAATATTCCTTCAATTTATGTCACTTGCATTACTTATTTTCATATGTATATACTTTTCTAATGGTGATTGGAAAAAAGTTATAAAGAAAATAGTAGAACTTTATTACTTTTTCTTTGACCATATCCTAATTCTTTTTTTTTTTTTTTGCTAGATATACCGTATCTTCATCTAATTTCAGCTTTGCATAGCATTTGGTTCATTTGTCTTCTTCAATTTGTCTAATGGTATTTGTTTCCCACTGATTTTCTTTTTCTTTTTCTTTTGTTGCTTTTGTTATATATATATATATATATATATATATATATATATTATATGTATAGACATATATATAATATAGATATATTATATTTAATATTTTAATATTTAACATATACATATAATATATGCATATAAATATTTTATAATATTTTTGCTTTTAGACTCTTTTCACAAGATCATTCTATTGAGAATTATGATTCTGATTTTATTGGTACCACTGGGCATCCAAGAGGGTTGACATAGTTGAAATTCTTCTTTGATACTTTCAGGTTGTGACTACACCTATGTCCACAATAAATGCAACAACAATTGAAGCATACAAAAAATACATACTGGTTTCATTAATTCACTTTGGGCAGGTTTGTTTTGTTATCTTATCTTTTTTTTTTCTTTTTCTTAAATGGATGTTGAGAATACCATTTTTTGTATTCACCTGTAGCCACCGCCTCATGCAGATGATGGATTCCAAGGTGAAATTGTTGCCTTTTTTTCCTCCTTTTTTTTTCTTGAGATTGGTTCTTGTCCAAATTTCAGTACTGAATGTAATTCTTTCACCGTTTAGTTTTAGGAACCCTTGGGTTCTTCTTGTGAAATATTTAACTGGTTCAATTTATTTGTAAATGGGGCTGTTTCATGGAATGAAAGTTGCTAATGGGGCTGTTCAATTTAAGTTTTGGTATCTTAATTATTTTAAATTTGAAAAATTAATTAATGTTATAATTTGGTAGAGTAATAAATATTAAATTAATAATTAAAAAAGATAATAAATATATTATTAATTTTATAAAATGGCAATAATTACTTTATCGTTTAAAATTTTCTTATATTTCACATACAGAAAAAAAGAAAAGAAAACGAATTAACATTAAATCAAAACAATTGTTTAAAAAAAGAGAAAATTCTTAATGGCCTCACTATTTAGCACTTAAATCTAAATATTTATCGATCACATGCAATTTTTTTACTCCCTTAAGTGTCTAATATATGACCACCAATATCCATCAAATGAAAGAATTACTTTGCCACTGAATATCCACCAATATCCTCTTATTATGGACATTTTGAAGAAAAACAACAAATGTGGGGTCTGAATTATGGACATTATTAAGTTGTTTCCCATCGATTACTTTTCATTTTCCTTTGTTGCTTTTGTTTGTTAGCATAGCCTTGCCCAACCAATTTCACTTTTGCCTTTTTCATTTTCACATTGCCCACAGATCTGGAAGTGACAATATGGACGGTGCCTCAGGAGATGATCAGGATGCTGCCGACAAGCTGCCAAGGAAGAAGTGTTACCATCGGCACACTCCTTAGCAAATCGAAGAACTTGAAGCGTATGCTATATGCTTGTTCTACCAAAACTCTTTCTTATTTGTAGACTAGTAAAGATACTCTGCAAGGCACAAGGTAGGGTACCCGCGATATCCTCATCATCATACGCAAAATTTAAATAGACGTATGGATTAATAAATTTTTCGCATGAAAATGTACAGTTCAATTTTTTTTTTTTTTATGTTAAACAAGCCCTTAAATATTTGTAGGATAGCATTTCCAAAAAGTAGAGCAGTGCACGAACAATCCAAAGTGCCAATTTGGCACCTAGCAATCTCAGAAACGAACTTCAAACGACTTAGAAATCTTCAAACTCCTGTTGCGGTCAGATATGTGAAGATTGTATATGAAGAAAGTAAAAAAAAACGTATATCTTTTTCTTGCCTAAAGATGACAAATTTTCAACTAGAACGAAGGTCTGCTCTCCCAAAAAAATATCAAGATGTGAAAGTAGACAAAGTCAGACACATCTTCTTAAATGCATACCTGATTCCTCCAACTCTTATTAAAAGCTTTGGGGTCAATAGGTTTATGTTCTTTATTGGCTAATTGGCCACTGAAGATACATGTATAGACTATCTCTTTCTCCATTTCTCCTGTATCTTTACTTGAATAATGTTCAAAACTTTCCATAAGAATTCAAATGAGGGATAGTGAAAGAGGAACTTCATGCCATATCTTCAGTAGGAAGCTAATCAAGCATCCGCCTCCAGAGGAATTGCATTGCAATTTCTACTTCCTAAGTTTCCAGAATTTTATATTATGGTTACAAAAGATATAAAACTAAAATTCATGAAAGCAGAGCTAGAAGTTTTCAAGAAGCCAAACTAAATAGAGCCTTCCTCCTGCTTTCTGCTATTCTTTATGTTGCAGTACAGACTTCCCAGAGGGGAGTTAGTACTTGTTTCCAGTTATGCAGCACGGTGAGGTGTCTATTATATCAAGGGTTTTCAGCATAACTGCTTCCCGAAAAAAAAAAATCACATTCCGCCATCAGTTACTTTGAGACTCATACATTGAATAAGTTTTGCAAGGGTGGAAGAATATCCTTTGCAAGGTAAGCAAGGAAGGTGTAGAATTTGGTTTCATTAGCTTTATAACATTTTGCGTTTCTTTGAACTGAAAACACAAATAATCAAAGGGTCGATAGGAAAAAATGGCAAGCAAATGATTTCCATCGATGTTAATATCATCCTGGCCTCTTTATTTCAGCACCATTTCCTTTTTTTTTTCTCCCTTGGGAAACAAATTCTTGCTTTGCCCCACTGAAATCTAAGAACCAAGCAGACATAAAGCAGTATGATCTATGACGACCGAGTTATGCAAGTATTTTCCATGGGTTAGATTAAGCAAAAATCGCCATCCTAGTACAGGAGCATATAAGATTGCCCTATGGAAACAGAGTTAAACAAACCTTTAAAATCATGATCATTGTCTTCTTCATCATCAATTTCAACAATACCTAGGGAAAAAAAAGGATATGTTTTTCCATAGAAACAGGTTTCAATGTCTGCATGCTTAGAAGGTTGTACTTAAAAGAAAAATCTTTATGAGCTTAGAAACTCATCTCAAACAATAAAATAAGCAGGTGATGGGAAATATAAAGAGTAAAAATGATTTGAAGGTAAACACTTCAATTAAAAAAAAATCCCAAGAAGTCTACCATAAGGCCTATCAAAATCTATACCTTCTGCTATTTTACCCCTACAATGGAAACATGTATCATTTGTCATAATCATCAAATAAACTTCTTTGAGGACACAAAACAGAAAATGAATATCTAGATTATTTCATCCCATTCTTAGCTTTCTTATATTCTAAAATGCATGTCTAAAAGGACACCCAATCATTCTAATTAAATAATACAGATAATGATATTCCACAAATAGCTTGCCTACCAAAAGTTCTGGAACTTCTCTAAAGAAAAACAAATGTAATTTTAATAAATTTTCATGATTACATTATTCAAACTCTAACATTACTGCATATTTCTCTTTTCATTTTCTTACTCACTCAGCTTTTGCAACTTCTGATGATTCTTTTCTAGATTATATTCTCAGTATTTGTTTTTTTTGGATTTTTACCCAGCATGGTATACTTTTAACAATAACGAAAACAATCTAATCACACTCAATTAGCTACAACTTTGCAACTACTGCATGTAATTGTCTTCCTTAATACTTATATAACATATTGAAACACAATATTCATCACATTTGAGCAGTTATACATCATGACATGACTGCAATGAAATGAATTATGTCACATAAAACTGTATAAAACAACTATTAATAAGGCAACTAGCATAAAACAAAGGAAACATCATATTAAAATAGCAAATGAATATCAATTTTCTTGAAACATAAAATGAATTTAAACACTTACTTCCACAAATATCTTCTATAATCCTCTTTCTGATTTATGCTGCACTATATACAAAAAAACAAAATAAGGAAAAAATGTACTAAAAAAGCCATAAAACACCAATTACTATAATATAATATCTATGTTCTTAACTTATATAAAAATTATGTTTGATATACAATTATTAAAAGTTCATTAAAAGACCAAAAAAAAAAAGGTGAAAATTTCACAGAAATAGTACCAAAGTCAAAGAAGAAGCACAAGTAGAGAAAGAAAAGCAGCAACAATGACAAATTTCAATAACAACAAACAAGAGTAGCATTCCAAGCTGAACTCCATCTAAAAATGCTTTGTACACCTATCTGCTTTGTGCATTTGTGAAGCAATTTTGGGCACTTTTCAAGCTACTGCTATTGTTGCTGTTGTTCGGAGTACTGACAAAGCACAAAGGATAGCCATTGAAGAGGTGCAATAGCATAGGTAAATGACAAGAATGACCTTTTAAAAAGACAGAACAACAATGTTTGTTTTAGTGGGCCTAGTAAAAATATAAAAATGCCTATCAGGATGAAAATTGAACAACAAAAATTGAAGGGTGCAAAATTTAACTCCTTTGTGCAAAGCACAACTCTTTCCTAAAATCACAAAATCATATGTAAATGAGTCAAACAATTTTAAGACTGCAAAAACTCAAGAAAAGGCTAATATGACTTATAAAACATTGCTGCTTCTTGCATGCATTGTTCTTGGGGGTCATTAATTTAAAACAAACCTATGATGATTACAGCTTCTTGAAATGTAATATTTCCACCTTTCACTATTTCACAAAACCAAACCACTATATATACAGAGAGAGAGAGAGAGAGAGAGAGACATACACACACAGATGAGCCATAACAAAATGTAACAGTCAATGGAAACCAAAAATAAAAAATAAGGAAATTTTTTAACACATTCACTTGATACTTGCTCTTGATACACGCTTCTGTAGCCCCATAAGCCTCTGCAAGGGCTTTGATAATAGAAGCTTCTCCAATGCCAAGTTCCAATCCTTCATGAGCTGGCGCAATCTTATTAGCCAAAACATACACCACTTTTACCAAGTCCTCAGGTGTGGTCTCAATCACAGTCCTCGACATATTACATAGAATCTCCGTGATAGCAATCCGTTTTGACTCCTCCAAAATCACATCAAGTCCCTTGGCCACAAACATAAATGGCACCCTCTCACCTGTCCCCCAAAATGCAGCTTTCTTGGGATCAAATTCGACCGCTTTCTTCTTCACTTCAGCAATACTCTCATCAGGAGTAATTGTTAGCCTAGGTTTCTTAACTACAGCCAAGGACCCATCATTTGTACTGGAATTTACACTCTTCAAATCCTCTATCACAGCATTTTTAGCCTCATTCTCAATTCGGTAGGCTCCTTGAATCTGATTTGAACCAGGGATAATGGGGTTTATCTGATTAGGGTTTATCGAATTAGGGGTACTTGGTTCTGGGGCTTTGCGTTTCTAGGGTGACAATTCTTGGGAGGGCTTTCTCTTCGAACGACCGGACATGAGAACGTCGAAAGCGTTTCGTTGCGGTTTGGAAGACATTGTTTTTGAGCTGATTGTAGGGATTGAAGAAGTAAAGATGAGATGATTTAAGGACAAGGATTTTGCAGAGAGAGAAAAGAAGTAGCTGATAACAGAAGAAGAATAGCGTCTAAAGATCAGTTTGACGTGAGAAGACAACACCTTTTCCATAATCACAAGCCTTGCGGTAGTTGTCCAAATTCAACGTGGTTTCAACAACAAAGCTGGTGGAGGAAGCCTTCTGAAAGGAATGTGAGGAGGGACGGAGGGTAGAGATAGTGGGCAGAGGAGGAAAATGTAGTTGCAGTCCAATTGGTTTCGGAACCAGAACTGGTGGTGAGCCCAGGGGAAGACAGTGTGACCTATACAGCTGTTTGAATAGGCCTCTTCATGCACTTTAGCTGGCCACAAATACACATGTCAACTTGGTACTCTGCATCCACGCCACCTAGAAAAAGCAGGGTTTTCTCTGCACCTCACCGGGCAAAAAAAATCTTAAAAGATATAAATACCCTCAATGACGAAAAATGAACAGTAACATACAAACTCCTTTTTCTATAGTATAGAAGATATGTTGAAGTTCGTACTTCGCACTTCTTTTTTCAGAGAGTAATGTTGATTGGAACAGCGCGAGAATTCGGCCCTTCGACAAGAGAATGATAAGCTTTGAGCTAAAAATATGTGAATTAGAGAAGCAATGATGAGGAACCCAATTTGCACAAACTGTGGCGGTCCTGATAATCGTGAGTTCAATTTCCTCTACTTATTCAAGTATATATATATATATATATATATATATATATATATATATATATATAAGTAGCTGTAGAATGTTGTGAATGTGACACATGACATTGTCCTTTGCTGCGGCGCTCTAAATCTATATGCATTTATCTATTATTTTCTTAATTAAATTAAATGTTATTCTTTTCCCAATGCTTTAGATAGTTCAAGATGATTACTTCAATTGTCATGCAAATGAAAAGTCATTTGTGGTTCATTGATCCTAGATAATTTAAGGGTAGATTTAAAAGGATGGCAAAAGTCTAGCTTCCCAAGTTGCAGACCAGTTTATGTGACAGGTGCTACTAATTGAATACAGCCATCTCCAACTCCAATTCAAAGGCTATCTCTGTGTATTGTTCCCCGCATCTGCCGCCTTCACATTCCCAATCTTCTTTCAAGAATCTGCCTTTATTTATTTCAGCTACTCATTCTTGATCAACCACCTATTCTCCTCCTTTCAAAGTCATCACGCTTTCACGTCCTCATTTTCTGTAGCATAATTTGGAATACTAGGGTTTAAGCTTTTAATTGAAGCTTTCACTAAATTTTCGGGTCAAATTCGGACTTGGGGATAAAATGCAGCAACAGCCACCACCGCCTATGTTGAACTCGGCTCATTCGTTGTCGTTTTCTCCGAATACCATTACCACGGAGAAGATTCAGACGGTACGTTATTTGTTTCTATTTGTGGGAATTTTTTTGAATTTATTTTGCGTTTCTTTAAATCTGACCGTTGTTATTTGTCATTCAAGCAATGGCGTGTATGGAGATTGTAGTTATGAGCTATGTTTTGTCAAGATTTTTTTAGTTTTCAATCAGTTGCATTGTATGGTATATATTATTTTGGGTGATTTTTTGCTTTGTTTGTCAAGTGCATCTGATTATTCCAACCTGTTTGCATTTTGTTTTACCTCATGCAGTACTTGGATGCGAACAAAAATTTGATTATAGCGATCTTGGAAAACCAAAATCTTGGCAAACTAGCAGAATGTGCCCAGTAAGTTGTTAGTTGAAAGTTGGAAGTATTGCATAGTTATATTAGTAGGTATGATGTGTTACTCATTGTGTCATTTGGAGCAGCATGCATATAATAAGCCACACATTTGAGGAACTTTGTCATTCTATGCTCTCGCTTAGTGGGGCATTCCTATTTAGTCGTCAGGCACATCCTAACCCGAATTGTTCCAAACCAAAATGGACCAAGATCTCAAGAACCATGATGAATAGATAACCCTGGTCACTGTTAGCTACAAGAGAGCATTTGCAGATGCCCTTATCTGGAATCTGGATATTCCTAAATGATTGAAAACAAAGATTCACTGAAAGTATCCTTTTAATGGCCTCAAAATCCACGGAAGGAAATGAAATATGACCATTTTTCCATAGTTTATGCTATTGAGCTTAGGGTCCATTCCGTCATGGAGGGAAAGCGTCTGCGTTTGAGTTCGCAACTTTCCGATGTTCTAAGAAAAATCACAGGTAATTGAATGATTCCTCCAACGAAATCGTTTGGATTATATTATTTTGAGTTAATTTCAATTAGAATTCACTCTGATCAGTAATTAAAATAGATTTTGCAGAACTAACTTTGTCGATTCTTAAGAATCTCTGTAGAGGACAAGTGCCAGTGGTTTCCATTGATTGGCATCATCTTCTCTTACTATTACAGATGCAGTGCTCAAAGCTTTTCAAAAATTCCCTCTCTGCACACCGTGAAAAACGCCAATATGGATAATGGATGATAGCAGGTTACAGGTTACTCCAGCAGAAACCAAGAACTATGCTAATCAAGAAGGGGAAGGTTTGCAGGAGAATAGAGCACGGAGGGAGAACACTGCACCCTAGCACTAAAGAAGACAAAAGGACAACAAAGCAGAGTCTTTTGGATTTTCCAAAAGACATTCTGTGACAGAGGATGGGAAGCTTCTTAAAGCATTTGTCTGTAGCATCTTTGCTTTTCTATTAATAGCAACTCCCATCCTCCGCATAAACATACCATTCCTCTATTTTTTGTTCTTAGACAAATTACACAAATGCATTTGTGTAGAATAGAAAAACAGAGGATGGGAGGCTTCATAGCATGTTTATGCGGAGGCTATTGTATTTGAAGTTTATGCGGAGGATGGGAGTTGTAATTTGTCTTATTAAAGCATTTGTGTAGAATAGAAAAACAGAGGATGGGAGGCTTCTTAGAAAGAACAAAAACAGAGGAATAAAAACTTCTCTGAAGTTTTAAGCCTGTTATCTATTTTGCCTTCAATTATGATTATTAATGATTTATTATCACACCCGCAGATGAATTATGACTATAAAGATAGAGAAGTAGTTGGTCTTCTTTAGGGAAGAAAAAATTACGGATAATGTTTTTACCTGAAAGAGATAATATGGATTATAATTCAATACATATCTTCATATATTCATGATTAAACAAGTGTGGATGTTTAGATAAACTCATGGTGTATTTAGATAAACATTCAATTTAAATTAAAACTTTAATTTAATACATAATTTTAAATATTAATAATTTACGCTCCTCGATATTAATCATTTACTCAAAACATATTTTTTTTATTTTTTATTTAATTCAAACAAAATTCTCTCAAAACAGTTGCAATCCAAATATGCACCCATATGTGCACCTAAAAGTTAAGAAGTCAACTAAAATTCATTACTTAGTGGAAGAGTTTCATTAATAGCATGTTTGGATTGCGAGAAAAAAAAAAAAAAAGAGATAGTAGATAAGAGAAATTTTAGAATTTTAAGAAGTATTCGGATTATTTTTTTTATAAAAGAAATGAAAAGAATGTGTGGGGAACTGAGGGATTATATTGAATATAAAGGTTTTAACTTCCTTTCTGTTTAAAAGTTTACAAAAACAGAAGATGATCAATGTTCATTCTTTAGTAAACGAAATAAAATATATTTAATAAATAAAATATTTATTATTATTATTATTATTATTATTATTATTATTATTATGTTAAATTGGTGGAAAAAATTATAAAATCAAATAATATCCTTTCGTTCCTTTTTCGTCTATCCTCCTCTCCTAATGCTATATTTAATCTTTATTTTCTTTTATTTATATGTCCAAATCAAGCACCATAACTAATTATTAATCTTTTATCCTCTCTTTCCCTTTTCCTTCTCCTTTACTCCTCTAATCTCTTTTCTTTTCCTTTCTCTAAATCTAAACAGCCAATAAAAGTGACCATCACCGATATTTTAAATTAATAAAGAAAATATGATAAAATTAACAAAGTAAAGTAGTAAAAAAAAATGTTTGTTTATTTTAAATAATGAGTCTCAGTATAAAACAATTTTAATTAACAAATGTAAAATAGTAAAATAATTTTTTTATTCATTTAATAATTAATGAAAATAAACGGACGCGATGAATAAATCGCCGTCCAAATTTTGCTTATGCCTTTATATTTAATCCATTTAATGAATGAACTTTTGGACTATTTTAATTAAGTTCAAATCCAAATAGATAATCACTTTATCAACAATATGTTTACTGCAAATAATTTGTTGGGTATTTCAGGCTCGTATCCTATACGACGCAGCGGAAAATAAACGAGATACCATCCTAGGACCTGTCTATGTGTGGAAAACAAGACATAAAGATAATAAAGGTAGCAGCTTTTTACCTTTGTTTTATCGTCCGAAGAACAAAGTTTTCTTCTTCATGTTGAGGCACGATCCAGCAATTCTCTTATGCAAACTCCACGAGAGTTGAACGTCCAACTACTATAATCACAGTGTGTGATTATCTCTAACAGTAATCCACACAGAGGATACACTCAAGTACCATGATTTTTTGTGCTAGCAAAAGACAAAGTGGCGGCTAGGGTTTGATTCAAGAACCACGAGAAAGAGAAGAAGAGGAGAGTTTTGGATATGTTGTTGCCGTCCAAAAACCATCATCTAGGGTTTCGTGCATGCCATGCATATAAAACCGAAAAAAAACCTTACTAAAATTGAGAATTCTAATCCTATTAGAATTTCCTAATTGTAATTGAAAACATCAAGTTCTCACAATTTCAATTTGGATCACAAATTATAACTAATTATAATTTGTCCACAACAACTTCTCTTTCTTGCAATTAACCCCACTATGTTATCAAATAATATCTTAAGTATATAATCCTCTTGGTCAATTGGTAGTGAACATAAATTAATCCAAACGTCTTTGAGATTAATAATCCATAATTAATTAGAATTAATCCTATTCAGGATTGATTTATTAATTCATTAATTAATAAACCCATATTCCCAGATCATGAGCAGTATCTAGCAACACATCATGACCACCCAAGTGTCCAGAAAAACAAGTGGCTTGACATGAACCCTTCAATAACAACTTCAGCGCAATTAACTCCTTTCACTATACAATATCTCATTCGGTTTAGAGTATGGAATTAGTGCCACTCCCTCCAGAATTAATTCTAGCCTGAATATAATAGTACTTGTACCAGAACCCATTACTCTAGATGTGTATCAATTGGAACTGTTTCCAATACACAATCTCTTTGGCCAAGGACTTTCCGAGTAGTAATTCCTATAAATGGCCGTGAGATATTCGCCCCTACTATTAGGAGTAGTGAATCCTTTATTGACCCTCTCAACTACTTTTATTTACCTCACAATGTACCCAATATCCATCCTATAGGCGGCCCTCGATCGAGCTCCGAAGATTGGAATCAAAGTACAAAGCTCAGCAAACAAAGTACCTTGGAGATCTCAAGTCTAAGAATACTTGCACGTTTACTATATTGAGATTATATAACTGGCACTAAATAGTTATCCGTGTGATTATCTCATAGCTAGATCATGCAATAAACTTGTTCCATTAACAAGCATCCATGTGTTAACTTTACGTATCTCAATACTCATGGTTATGAGAACCACCGCCTGATCAAATCAAGAAGTCTCTAACACATGCTAGTCTTAACGCATTAATGATGTCTTATCTCATTAATACTATGACTAGGGACTATTTAAGTACTAACACCATCCAGTTTAGTAGGAATCTCATATCATGATCTCTATTATGATTTCCTTAACACAGTGTTGTACTAGGGACTTTATCAAACAGTTATATTACTTAAAGTAAACAAAAGAAACTATAAGATAAATAATGCCTTTTATTAAAATAAAATGTGTCATTACAATGTACAAGTAATTGCCTCTAGGGCACAACACTAATATAGTTCTCTTTTTTCTCCTCTTAATGAAAGCATATAGTTCATGCCTCGTTATCATTGATGTAAAAATCACAAATGAAGGTATCTGAATAATTAATTCAATTTAGTTGGATTCTTTGAATCCAAATAATCTTGACATTTCCTATAAAAAAAACAAAAAAACACATTCATTTAAATTGAATCCAGATAATCAATGAATCTAAAATACTCTAGACATTTCCTTAAAAAAAAAAAACATTCATTTGATTTATTTGAATTCATTGAAATAATCATTATGCAAGCCTTTTTGAACCTCCTAGAATTATGTTCTTTTTAATTTCTCATTTTCCATCTTTTTAGAAACTCTAAAAGTATTATTCTATATTTATACATTTCATCCCTCTAAAAATTTGAATTTTTTTAAAATATCATTATTATTTGAATTGATTTTTTTTTAAAATCAAAGTTATCTGAATTTTTTGTTCTTTTAAATATTAGAATTATCTTCTTATCTTAATTATTTTTTAATGTAAAAAAATTAAAAAAATTACTAAAACTATTACGTGCAACGCACGGTCATCAACCTAGTTTTATATAGAATAATAATTCAAAAACATAATATTTGTGTATCTTTTTTTCCCATGTTCATCAATTTGTCACCTGTGAACAATTTGACACGGCTTTTAAAGTGAGTTTTTGTGCTCTTTTTACTTCTCTGAAAGAAAAGTAAGAAATGGGTACTTTGCGGCATGTTGTTATCCAAGAGCACAATGAGGTTTGTTTGTTTTGAAAACTCCTATGAACAATCTTTTTTATTTTAACCTACCTTCAACAATTCTAACTAATTGTGTGCAAATAATGTGTTATATTTGTTCATGCTTGTCTATTTTTTTTATGCTCTGTTAGTCTGGAATTATTTTTATATTTCTATGAATATTTCTGGAGCATATTTTTTTTTTCGAAATTCTTGTGTTGTTGAATTGTTAGATGTTGATGTGTGGAATTGTTGGGGTGTTGAAAAGTTGATGTGGAGATTTGGTGTTCGCATTGTGATTATTGGTGAAAGGGAACTGTAGTGGAACTGCAGTGTTATTGACTTATGGTGAAAGGGAACAATAATGTTTACAGTTAGATACATTAACACTTACACATAATACTCCCTAAGGTAGAAATATCATAAAAAATTAGATAGCTGAATTCCTTCAAGAAAACACACCATAAAGGTATAAAATGTAAATTAAACTAAAACTAACATAAAAAATAAAATGTAAATAAAAGGAACAAAAGTCTGCATTGTGTTGTGTCCAAGATCCTCTCCAACATTATCCTTTTCAACATTGAGCTGTGTCCTGTGTTATGCATAAAAGTTTGCAAGTTTCTTTGTTTTTTTCTTCTTAAAGTTGGCCTTGAAGAATGCTTGTCTCAGTCTTTTAGTTCGGTCCTCTAACTGCATATTTGGGATTTCTTCCATCAATTTCTTCTCACATTCCAGTATCCCAATGGCTTCTCCCAAGTTCTTCTCAGCCATATGTCCTCCTTCTTTTTCATTTCACATTTCTTGTAAATCCAAAGGTATACTCTCAAATTATTAGTTCTTTTTTATCTTAGGAGCATATAATTAACTTATTTACAAGTGTGTGTGTGAGAGAGAACTTGAACTTTCATGATTAAGGTCTCCAAGCTTCTCAACTTCCTGTGAGGCCATTGACTAATTCCCAACTCTCTACATCTTCTCTTGAAAATGGTTAGGCTAACATTTAGTTCTTTAGCAGCTCGAGTGAGTGGCATGTAGAAATACTTCGAAATAGTTTCTTTTAACAATGTCATGGAGCTACTGCCCTTCTCCTTTCTCTGCCTCTTGATTATCTTCTTCTGTACAAGAACTTCGTTTGAAGTGATACGTTCAAGGTGCATTTCATAAACCATATTCTGGCTTTGTTCAAAATCTATTACGGAGTAGAAAGGATCATGCACAAGTATGTCTTCTATCAGAGGAAAAGCATCAAAAGAAGTCTCTTGAATGGGCTGATTAAATTGGAAATCTAAATGAGCAGTCTCTTAAATGGGCAAATCAAGAGGAAATGGTTGGATTGGAAGGGAGAACACATTGAAATCTTCTTATTTAGAAACTAATTCAAAATTTGACCACGTCTCAAACGAATTACGACTATCCCTTTCTGAGAAAGGGATATATATATCTCTGCGTGGGAAAAGGGGAGGGATGACTGAGGAAAGATAAAGGGATGACTAATGGATGATGACTAAGGGATATATATATCTGTGCGGGAAGAAGGGAGGGATGACTGAGGAGAGAAAGAGACAAGAGGAAGAGGAAGGGGTAAAGGTAGATATGCAGATAATATTTTAATTAGATTGAACTGATATTTTTCTATTGTTCTGTTGCAGAAAGGGACAAGGAGGAAGGGAAAAAGATGATTGATTTGCAAAATATTTTAATTGGGGAGGGATGACTAAGGAGATAAAGGGATAAGGAGGAATGGGAAAAGGTAGATATGCAAATAATATATTGTTCTATTTTTAATATAAACTGAACTGACATTTTTCTGTTATTAAATAAATTGTTCTATTGCAAAAGGGGAAAAGACGATTGGTTTGCTCATTTTATAAAAGGTAGATGTGCAAAAAAAATTTTAATTAGACTGAACTGACATTTTTCTGTTGTTCTATTGTAGAAAGGGACAAGGAGGAAGGGAAAAAGATGATTGGTTTGCAAAATATTTCAATTGGGGAGGGATTAATAAGGAGATAAAGGGACAAGAAGGAAGGGGAAAAGGTAGATGTGCAGATAATATATTGTTCTTTTGTTAATATACATTGAACTGACATTTTCCTGTTGTTATACACTGAAGTGACATTAGTGTATTATGCAGGTAAGGAGATGTTCTAAAGCCCAACCCACTGACTTAGAGCTATGTTGGGTAAAAACTAATATTTTGTCGAGACTGAGGAGAGGAAGAGACAAGGAGGAAGGAGAAAAGATGATACCGGGAAGAGACAAGAAGGACGGGAAAAAGATGATACTGGGGAGGATTGCCGTACTCATTTTGTTTCTTGTTTTACATGTACTACTATTTCTAATAGATTCTTTGGCATTTCCTACTTGTTATATATATTGTATTACTTCTCTTGTGGAGTTTTAGGATTATTTATGATTTCAATGTTCAAGAGATTGATTTTGATTTGTTTGGCATTAAGTAATTTGTATTTTATTGTGATTGGTGTTGAATGAGTTGAAAGGATTGTATTTGGTTTGAAATTGTAGGTGGATAGGCCTAAATTCCAATCAATTATTTTTTTAAAAAAAAATTAACCAAATACGACAGTTACAAAACCATCGTATTTGCTTACCAACTACAACGGTCACCTTTTTTTTAAAAAAAAATAATCAAATACGATGATCACATTTGGTTAAGGCTTAATAGTATTTGTTGATCAGGCCGTCGTATTTGCTCTAGCCGTAGCCGTCGTATTTGTTGATGAAATACGACGGCTAGAAGGTGTCGTATTTGCTCCCGGTCATAGCCGTCATATTTGCTCTTCAAATACGACGGCTAGAGGCCATAACCGTCGTATTTGATGAGCAAATATGACGGTTTTTTTAACCGTGTCAATAAACCTCCCGGTTGATAAAAAATGATCCCTTTGTACAACCATCGTATTTGCCATCATATTAATCTAATATGATGATTTTGTAGCCATTGTCGATCAAAAGCGAAGAAACCAAATACAACGGCCATATAATCGTCGTTTAGCTGTCGTATTTGCTAAATACGACGGATGTATAAGCAAATATGATGGCCTTATAGCCGTCGTATTTGATACATATTTTAGTAGTGTTGAAAGCAGGCCTGGTAGAGATGCCAAGTCTATATTTGCAGATGTTTTTGGGCCTCTTGTCGATAATGATGGGTTCAAGGCTGATCCTCATATCAGGTCCGATGCAACGGATCGATTTAAGGTATTGATTCGGTTCAAGGAAGTTGTTCAAGGGAAGGGGTCCTGTTGTATAATTGCTTATGATTTGTTCAGAGTATTTTTTTTTTTGCCGTAATTGTTTTTATACATATTTTACGAATAATATAAGTAGTACAGGGGGTAATTATGGCAATATTCATAGTAATGCCCTTGTTTATTTTATAACTTGTGAAAGTAGATTCTCAATTATTGTAACAGTGTTTTATAATTAAAGGTGGCATCCCGACAATTTTCTTGTGCAATTTGTTTGTTAAATATATCAGAAATGGAAACAACTTCAGCTGCTATTTGTCGAAAAATGTTCAAAATGTAAAGACTATAAACGGATATCTTGAGCGGTGTCACTGTTGTAGTTTCAGAAGAGCTAAGTGAAGTTTAATAGTTCTTTACAATGGGCATGCTGATTAAAAAACAAAAAACATGTTTTATTTTATACTGGCTGTGCAGCAAGATATAAAATAATACAACATTAAAATTTTAATTTGGCTTGCCACATAGGTGATGCTTATTCTTGTGATCCAGTGCAGCAATGACAAAGGATGTGACAATTTCTGATAACTAGGCTAGGTCTAACTAAATAGTACTGGATGTACTGTTGCAGCCCGCTTGAGAAACAGATGGCCCAATATCATCATTGCACAGAGCTTGGCCTATATTTAATGATGGGGCTACATATAATGCTACGCTTGATGAAATTGATGATCTGGCTTGTTAGAAAGATAAGCCTTGTGGAATTTGGAATGATTGACCTCCTCTAGCATATGAAGATGATATTGATCGGCATAATATCACTATAAATTTCATTGTGAATTTACACATAAAAGCCCGTTTAACTTTTTGTAAACTTTCTATATCCCAATGCGCTAAGTGTAATTCTAAGTGCAAATTGGTGCTCCTCAAATCAGGATATGCAGATTAAAAAACTGAACGTGTTCAATTATTTACACAACGTCCACATTTCCTTAACACTATGACCTTTAATTTGAATTCAAAATTAAAACCAACAGTTGTCTATAGTATGGCTACACCAATTGAACTGGGGTCTATTTCAAAATCACGTCAGACAGAGTGGGCCATATCTTTCCTTAACCTTTTATCCTTTAATTTAAATTTAAAATCAAACTCCACATCAAGAAGATTCGTATATAATGCCGCCGCAGTGGAGGTTTATCCATCTATGTCTGTAAGTACCTCTCTTAGCTTCTTTGTGGATTATTTTCTAGGATGTGTGAATTTTCGGAGAAGAACAATTCGGAGATGGTGTAGAACTCTGCATTTCCTAATATCCAATCCTTTAGAGCTTGGTGCTCTAATTTATCTAGATAAGACCTGTAGCTAGACCCCTCACCTAGATTACACAAGAAAATTGTTGGAACGCCACATTTAATTTGAACTGACTTATCATATTTTGTATTTGACTGACAGTCCTTTTGGGCCCTTAAGAATTCTTTCCAGTGCTTTAAATAATGAGGGTTGACGTCATCAATAATGTTATAAAATGCACTATTTGAGAATACATTTAAATTTAAATCTAGATGTCCACATAAATAATTATGTAGACCCAGAGACTGGGCCCATACAATCTTACTTTTGCATGTCGGACCCTCAATAGCAGTACTCTTGGGTCTATCTGGCTGTGCAACAGAATCTCTTACATTTTCCAATGCCTAGTTAATTATATCTATAGGAACATTATCAAAAGTAAAATACTTATTAATATATAGTTCATGTGGTTTTGTGAATATTTTTTCAGCATTTGCAGAGATGTTATGAAATTGAAGGAAAAATGATTTGGGGTCATTCTCCTTGATTATTTGAAGGGCTTGGGATTTTCCAGATACATTGAGTGCTTCTGCATATACCTCTGCAATCTTTGATTTGCATCCTCTAACACTATGTTCGTCTATTTGGAATGTACCAGATTCAATAAAATTGCCGCCCTCGGTGATGTATGATTGTACATGAGATGAACTTCTAGCAGGTTGGACATTTTGATGGAATTGTCTATTTGTTGAGGGGTGGATAATGTCGATGAATAATTGATTCTAGGTTTGAAACTTCCCTTTGAAATGAAAAAGGACAAGCAGGTGCCCATTACAGTCCTGGTGGGTTTCTTGCGCAACTTGGATATAAACTAGTGAAACAGGGTATTTAATGGAGTGGAGTAATAAAAGCACCATTATTTTATCTAATGGGTATTAAGGATAAGTAAAGAATTTGTTCTTAGCTTGAATACAGGAGGAATTGCGAATGCATGGCATTTTAGTAATAATGAACTCACTCCAATTCAATATGTGCCCTGAATTGGAGTAACTGGAGTGGTATTTATAGAAGTCCCTTGGGTCCCATCTCAACCCTCCACGTGTCCGGCCATCCGTTTAATATTACCGGATGACCACCCAATTTGGAGTGACTAAATAGTGGGCCCTATTTAAATTGGAGTAACTCAATCGTAGATAGAATTGGAGGTTTGATTTCAAATTCAAATTAAAGCTAAAAAGGTTAAGGAAAGATACGTCCGATGCTGTCTGATGTGATTATACAATTGGACCCCACGTCGATTGGATTGATGTTACTGTAGATAGCAGTGGAGTTTGATTTTAAATTCAATTTAAAGGATAAAAAGTTAAGGAAAGATATGTCCCACGCTGTCTGCCATGATTTTGGAATGGGCCCCACATCGATTGGATTGATGTTATTGTAGGCAGCTGTGGAGTTTGATTTTAAATTCAAATTAAAGGATAAAAGGTTAAGGAAAAAAATGTCCCACTCTGTTTGACGTGATTTTGAAATAGACCCATCTCAATTGGTGTAATCGTACTGTTGACATCTAGTGGTTTTAATTTTGAATTCAAATTAATGGTCACAGTGTAAAAGAAATGTGGATGTTGTGAAAATAATTGAACACGTTTGGTTTTTTAATCATCATATCTATTGTAAAGGACCATTAAACTTCACATAGAGCTTCTCAAACTACAACAGTGACACCGCTCTAGATATCAGTTTATGGTCTGTATATTTTGAACATTTTTCCATAATTAGCAACTGAAGTTGTTTCCATTTTTTATATATTTAATGAAAAAATTGCACAAGGAGATTGTCGGGATGTCACCTTTAATTATAAAACACCATACGACTATTAATTGAAAATATTACAATACTTGAGAATCTACTTTCCCAAGTTATAAAATAAACAAGGGCAATACTATGAATATTGCTATAATTACCTCCTGTACTACCTATATTATCCCTGAAATACGTACAAAAACAATTATGGCAAAAAAATGCTCTGAACTGATCAAAAGCAATTATACGACTGGGCCCCTTTCCTTGAAAAACTTAAACCGGATCAACACCTTAAATCGATCTATTGCATCGGACCTGACATGAAGATCAGCCTTGAACCCATCATAACTAAGAGGAGGCCCAAAAACATCTGTAAATATAGGTTTGGCATCTCTACCAGACCTACTGTCAAGTACCAGGAAAAATGACAATACTCCTTCAATCAATGAAAAACGCTTAGCCCCGCTCTCCCCTATATCGTCTTTATTTTTTATAATAGGAGAATTCACAATAGTAAATGATCCATTAAAATTCAGAGACCCTAAAAGGATCCTATTTCTCCTTCTTTCTGAATGCAGACTCCTGAGTAAAGGCATTGTAAAAAAGTCGTCAATCATACAAGCCTATCAATGGCCGACCTAGGAAAAATGTCCCACTCTGTTTGACGTGATTTTGAAATAGACCCAGCTCAATTGGTGTAATCGTATCATTGACATCTAGTGGTTTTAATTTTGAATTCAAATTAATGGTCACAGTGTAAAAGAAATATGGATGTTGTGAAAATAATTGAACACCTTTGGTTTTTCAATCAACATATCTATTGTAAAGGACCATTAAACTTCACATAGAGCTTCTCAAACTACAACGGTGACACCGCTCCAGATATCAGTTTATGGTCTTTATATTTTGAACATTTTTCCACAATTAGCAATTGAAGTTGTTTCCATTTTTTATATATTTAATGAAAAATTGCACAAGAAGATTGTCATGATGTCACCTTTAATTATAAAACACCACACAACTATTAATTGAAAATGTTACAATACTTGAGAATCTACTTTCCCAAGTTATAAAATAAACAAGGGCATTACTATGAATACAGCTATAATTACCTCCTGTACTACCTATATTATCCCTGAAATATGTACCAAAACAATTATGGCAAAAAAATGCTTTGAACTGATCAAAAGAATTATAGGACTGGGCCCCTTTCCTTGAAAAACTTGAACCGGATCAACACCTTAAATCGATCCGTAGCATCGGACCTGGCATGAAGATCAGCCTTGAACCCATCATAATCAAGAGGAGGCCCAAAAACATCTGTAAATATAGGTTTGGCATCTCTACCAGACCTGCTGTCAAGTACCAGGAAAAATGACAATACTCCTTCAATCAATGAAAAACGCTTAGCCCCGCTCTCCCCTATATCGTCTTTATTTTTTATAATAGGAGAATTCACAATAGTAAATGATCCATTAAAATTCATAGACCCTAAAAGGATCCTATTTCTCCTTCTTTCTGAATGCAAACTCCTGAGTGAAGGCATTGTAAGAAAGTCGTCAATCATACAAACCTATTAACGGCCGACCTAGGAAAAATAGTTTCATCTAACACACCAGTATGCGCATATGTAGTGCATCTGGAATTTGCACAGAATGTACGCCTAATAATATAAAACAAATTCAGATTTCCCCTCCCATTAACATAATTACCACCCCTCATATAATTATTTCTACTATAAATTTGTATAACCCTATACATCTTGAAATTAAACCAGTTGTAACTTCCACCGAAATTGCCAGCAATTTATTCATATCTATCAACTCCTACATTCAATTTAAAACCCCACAAAAGTTTAGATGTCATATCAGATATACCTTTAATTTGAATACAACGATCTCATTGGCTAGTGCAAAACGGAGTCATTTTACTATTAACTATTTAAATGTTCACCCCAAAGAAATAGTCTGCAATTATACTTTCTTGATATGATTGATTGCACCCTACTTGTACAATTTCTCAAGTAGAATGCCCCATATTGTCAGCACGTGAGACCTACAACATAAACTTTACATCCCAAATTTCAAGTTTTAAATTTGAATTTGAATAGTATCCAACAGTAAAGTCACTCCAATTATGGTGGGATCCACTATTTAGTCACTCCAAATTGGGCCCATATTGCCAGCATGTATGGCCCATAGCATAAACTTTACATCCCAAATTTTAAAATTTAAATTTGAATTTAAATAGTACCCAACAGTAAATTCACTCCAATTGAGATGGGGTCCATTATTTAGTCACAACAACTAGGGCAGCCAATCGGTAATATTAAACGGATGGTCGGACACGTGGAGGGTTGACATAGGACCCAAGGGACTTCTATAAATACCACTCCAGTTACTTCGATTCAGGGCACAGATTAAATTGGAGTGAGTTCTGTAATATCTAGAGTGAGTTTATTATTACCAGAAGGCCACTACATCTCTACGATTTAAAGAAGTGAATCTATCTACCCACCATAGTAATGGAGTCCTCCGATATTAAATCTCTTAACCAATACTTCAGCTCAAGAACATGCGAATCCTTTGTGACATCTGACCTCACATAGATCAAGCTCGTATTCCTTGCTTTGCCTAAAACATCACTATAACGTCTGAGAGGACATTCCCTATGTATCGACCATTATGAAATTCAATATAAACTAGAGGTGCCTTTCAATGCACAAGGAACTGTAACAATATCTATTTTTTATACCAAATTGATCGGTCCTGATAAATTGCAGGTAGAATTCAAATTCCCCATTAACTGCCTAGTTGATTTACACTATTATGGGCAGTTTTACTTCTCAATAGATGATCCGTGTCCATGGAAAATCACGTACAAGGTAACGTAATCGAACATTCGCTCAGGGACCAAATTCTACAAAATAAAGGCCTTTCTAAAACTCTTAAGTACAAAAAAGCCAAGGAGATGAAATATCGACAACCTACAATAACTATACATTCGAATGCGTTCACTCAAGATGACATTGATTTTTGGCATGTCGATAGGAAACCCACACCTAAAATACTATGCCGATCATTGTCATCTTCATATACCAGAGGAAGTCAATCATTCCAAATTTCACATGTCCTATCTTTCCAACAGGCAAGATCATCGATTTCAGCAAGCCCAACATTAAATATAGGCCCAGCTCTGTGCAATGGTCATCTACATCATTATGAATTGTGACAGTATGTCTCGATTGAAAGTTAGACTCAAAGTAATTGGAGAAAAATATAGATACTTCTTCAACCAGATATGCTTTGCAAATTAATCCTTCAACTCTAGCCTTATTTTTTACCTTAACCCTTAAATGAAACAAGTACCTAAATGGAAAAGTAGCCATCAAGGAAAAAACTGATATGTGTACATGCATTTGACATTGCAATAATATGAGGTAACTATTACGGGATGTTACCTTTCAAATGGATACATCCATCTATATTGCACAGGATCACCAATTCTAGCTTCATAAGGCAAATGCACTACTAGGTGTTCCATCAAAGCAAAAAATCCTAGTGGAAATATTTTCTTTAGCTTGCATACTAAGTATGCTATATCTTTTTCCAATTTTCACATATGTGTAACTGACAATTTAGGAGCACATAAATCCATATAAAACAGACTTAATTCAGTCAAAACACTCCATACATTTGTTGGAAGCAATTCCTTTAGTGCTATGGGTAACAATCTCCCCATGAATACATAACAGTCATGATGCTTCATGCCAGACATCCTCAAGTCTTTCAAATCAACACACCGGCTCAGATTGGATGCATAACCATCAGGAAGCCTCAATTTTTTAACAAACTCAAGTAAAAGCCTCTTTTGTTCTTTGGATGAAGTGTAGCATGCTTTTAGTATAGATACTTTCCCATTCCCTTTGTGGTTTATAAAAAGTTCTGGATGGTTACAATACTTGAGCAAATCTTGATGAGCCTTTGCATTATCTTTGGTCTTTCCTTTAACGTCAATAATAGTGTCCAACACATTATCAAACATATTCTTTTCATTGTGCATCACATCTAAATTATAACGAATGAGATTTGTGTGCCAATAAGGCAAATCCCAAAACATACTCTATTTTGCCTAGTTATGGAATTCACCTCTACCATCATTCTTCCCAAGTTCTATTGCAGTCTTGATTATCTTTGGAAGATTACAAACTCGATTCCATATTTGATCCCCAGAATTACGTAGTGAACATGGTGATTTTTCTGCACCTTTATCTTTTCTGAAAGCCTTGGTGTCCCTCCAAAAAGGGCATTCAATTGGCAAAAAATATCGATGACAATCAAACTAATATTGTTTCGCACCATATTGTAGTTGGAACGACTTTGTTTGCTCCATGTAATACGAGTAGGCCAGTTTTCCAATTGTACTCTATCCATTCAACATGCCATATGCAGGGAAGTCACTGATGGTCCACTGAAGGGCTACCCGCAATTGAAAGTTTTATTTCTTTGAAATATCATAGGTTTGGACACCATCGAGCCATAACTATCTCAATTTATCCATCAATGATTGCAGATACACATCTAGTTTGTACTTAAGATTCTTTGGCCCTAGGATAATGATTGTCAAAAACATCACCGAATTCTTCATACACATCCATGGGGTAGGTTATACTGAGTGATAATAACTGGCTAAGATGAGTATTACTTTCCCGATATCCCAAATGGTGCGAAACCATCTATGCATGTGCCTAACTTAACATTCCTCACCTCATTTGCAAATTCAGGATAAGTCCAATTAAAGTGCTGCCATGCATCACCATCTCTGGGATAATTCATTATGCCTTGCTCAGCAGGGCTCTCTGCATGTCATCTCATGTGCTCTGCAATTGTTTTGGATACATAAAGTCCTTGCAACCTTGGTGTAATCAGGAAATAATACATGTGCTTCAAGGGAATTTCTTTTTGCTGCTTATCTTTTCCCACATTCTTCCTACTTTTATACCGAGAATGACTGCAAAACTTGCAAAATCTCCTATTAACAAATAAAGCATACAACTATTAGTGTAAACATCAATCTTCTAAACAAGTAAACCAAGTCTAAAAGCTAATTTCTTTGTTTAGTAGAAGTCATCTAGCATCTTATTCCGTTGAGGTAAAACCTCTTTCATCAGTTGTATGACTTGGTTAAAGCACTTCTGTGACATGTTATTTTTTGATTTAATGTTCAGCAATTGAGATACTACAGACATGAGTGAGTGGTTCATCCATCCTTCCCATATGGGTGTATCTGTAGCTCTTAACATGTCATAAAATTTCTAAGAATCGGAATTAGGAGGTTCTTCAATAGTAGGAGAGTATGGATTTGGATGAAAATTTGGCTCTGCTACATCGATTACCATTTCCTGATACCAATTGATTGATCTTGAAGCATCTCCATCCATACTTGCATTGGACATTTGTGCCAAATTTTTAAAGTCTTCGCCATGACATGTCCAATTATAATAATTCTTGGTAAATCCCTTTTCTATACAAGTACAATTTGATTTCCTCTGCAGTATGATGATGCAGATTATTGTACTTTGCGTAACACCCCTGCTAAAGATAACAACAGAAGCAAATGAATACCGGGTGTCACCCCGTCCAATTACCCAAATAAGGGGTCTTTATAATGAAGAACCAATAAAGTATACAAGGTTCAAATCTATACAAACATCCCAGACTAATGGTCACACATACACACACACACACAACGAAGAATCTTGTACATAAAAATTTTTCATTCTACATTAGTAATAAGGTATATTATCAAAAGGGAACTCCCGGACCTAAACTGTTGTTACAGTGGTATCGTCCTTCTATCCGTAGGTTTGCTCAACTCTAGATCCTATAAAAGGGTAAGATAAAAGACACTTGTGAGTGAAAAATCACACAGTGAGTCCCGTGTGTGCTAGTGCTTTAGTAAAGAGACAGAGTACATAAAACCCTTGTGGGGAAAAGCATTTCATTTGTTCACTAGAAACAATTCCAAAACTCTCTAAATAAGAGTTTATTCAGAACTCAATTATTTTTGGAAAATTGTATTTCAATTTCAAATCATTACCCCAATTTCCAAATCACAGATACTTTTCTAACAGAAGGTCAGCCTGTATGCAAGGCCACCGGCCTTTACCTTTGGTGCCATGTATCATTGTGCTTAGACCGCAGCCTACAGCACTTAACTAACACGTATCATTGTACTTAGACCGTAGCCTATAGTACTCAACCATGCTTCGCCAGGAATAAGTACACCGTGGTGTACTACTCAACAGGTGTACTGCAGCATATACAGCAGCACACTCTTGTCACCATAAGCCAGGGATCCCAATCTTGGCGTCAATCACCATCGAGGCAGTAAGGAGTCAAACACAACTAATGTCCCTACCTAGCAACCAGTGAATGACTCAAAAATAATATGAGCCTGTAGTCACGGCAATTGCCATGTGCTAAATGGCTAGCCAGGACGACTCATCTCAATGTTCTATTGCCCTGTTTGCAGTAAGATAATCCCCAAAAATGATCGGGTTACTTGGTATTGTCTATCTTTAACATGAGCTAGTACAAAGATCAAAGTCTTTACTGAGTACTAAACTTTACCAATACCAACCCTTCCAGCTGATCAGGCTAGAGCGTTATCTAATCTACAAGATTTTCAAAACAAACATTTTTAGGGCAAAATAACATCTTCCAGAATTTGATCCCACTAACTCACAAGTCAAATAATAATTTCCATAGGTTCTGCAGGGCCAATTAATTAATTTCATAGCCACACCAGGCCAATAAAGTAATTTTCGGGATCAAAATGTCATTTTTTAGAAGTCAATCTCATCACGAGAGATCATTTTCTAAAATCGTGTCAAAATAGGGTAAAGAGTTCTTTTTACACATCAAAATAAGTTTCTAGGAGTATTTAGGTCATTTTTCCTGTACTCTGTCACAAAATTTATTTTCAAGGGCATTCGGGTCATTTTACCCATGCTCGATTCCAAAAGATTTTCTGAGGGTATTCGGGTCATCGTACCCTTACCCGATTTGTAAAGTGTTTACAAGAGTTCCAGTAAGGATATTTCGATCATTTATTGAATATCCAATTCCAAAGGTTTTCATAAAACATTCCAATAAGGACATTTGGATTATTTTCTAAATATCCGATTCCAAAAGGAACTCATTTCAAGAAATCCAGAATTCTAATCCCAAAAGAGGATTAAATTCAAAGTTTCCAAACACAATTCCATAAAATGTTCCAATAAGGATATTCCAATTAATTTATGAATACTCGATTCCAAAATTTACCATTTTCCAAAAATCCTAAGTATTTAATCCAAAAAGGACTAAATTTACAAAATTTATGCTCTAATTATCCGTTAAGGTTTCCATGCCAATTATAAAGTTCATTTAAGCCCAAAATGGCATAAAAATAAATCTTACTCAGATAAACCTTAGACATATTCAGGGGTTTCCAAAATGGTATAAAACATAGCATTTCATGAAAAAATATAGCACACTAGCTTTTAGTTTTAGAAATCCAAGAGATTCACCCCGTGTCCTAATTAACTTTTTTCGTTCACGGCCATTCGATCACCGTTTCTACCGTTTTCAACAAACCGTTGTCCGTTTATTGATAAACCTATTTCAAACATCGTTTTTAGGTCAAATTATGTTCGGTCGAAAAGTAGCCAACGCTTGGCCGACGTCCAGCCGACATGCCCGACTGGTAGCCGAAGCCGACATCTAACCAATGTTTAGCCGATGGTTAGCTAACGGTTAAAGAAAACATTCAACTTTCATTCATGTTGTTTTTTCGTCGTTTGTTTAATTCTTTCATTTTCCTATTTCTCACATCCTTTATCCCTTTAAATACAAGGGATTCACTTCATATTTCTCATTTATTTCATCCAAAATCACACAATTACTCATCCTTAAGTTCATCCATTTTCAAACTAATTTTCTAGAATTTCACTGTCTGATACATAATTTTATTTTGCACACAACTTTCAATCCACAACTCTGATTTAGCTCTATGATATACCAAAACAACCGTAAGACTCTTAACTTTAATTATGTGTAAGGTTTTTTATAGTCCTAGTCCCATGACATGCTACAAGGCAAAAACAACCCTAGTAGTTTTGCTTCAATTCTACTATTCACACATTCCTTTGCTTTCCTTTAGCCTTTAACACCTTGAGAACATTAATTCATTTAATTTTCCTTCAAATCATCTTTGATTATGTAATTTCCATATTCCAATAGCTCACAAGAGTCACACTTATTCAACACAAATTCACCTTTTCTAATCAAAAGCTAATATGATCTATTTTTCCAACCAAGTAACTTCCATTTTTATTCTACTTTGGTCATCATCTCTTTGATCGAAAACAATCCTTCAAACTACCATGAATATTCAGTTCTTTTTCACACAAAATATCATCCATTTTACTTTACCAATCAACTCTAAAAATTCCACTGAATCCATTGGTAATACTGAAATTCTTCAATTCCTTCTCAATTTGGTCAAATTCGGGTTCTAAGTCGCGGGCGCGATCAAAATGACAAAAATGCCACCTATAACCCGAATAACATAATTCACACCAAGACGTGTGTTTCATCGCACTGATCAATTTCTCTTATCAGCATACCTTCAAATTCTTTTTTTATTAACAATAATAGCCTTCCGAAGATTTAGGGTACGGGTAGAACAAATCCAATAATTAAATCTAGGTCCCGACAAAATATTATTATACTAAAATATTCATCTCATCACACCGATAATCTTTTGTTCTGGCCATTGATATAAATTCTTATCCTATTACATGTAGTAGCCAATCGAAAGTAAAAGTGCAGGGTATTACACTTTGCGTAGGGACATCTAACTTCATTAGGATTAGCAGATGTTGCTACTTTTGATAAAGCATATTGAAGAAAATGTTCGACTCCCCTAACAAATTAGGTTGTAATACCTTTCACACCAGTCACATACCGCTTATACATCCAACTCCTATCCTCTATCTAATTTTTTTTTTAGAAAACCAAATTGGAAAACAAAAACATTCACCAGTGCAATAGGAATACATTATACATTGTACAGCTAAGAAATTTTGCCAGATGGAAATGGAAATGGAGAAATCCATAAAAAAAAAATTCATGACAACATGAATTTTCTTTTATTTGCATTTAACTATTTCGAATATTTATCTATGAATTGCATTGTAGCATCTAACTATTTCAGCATGTATATGCTGTGGCTTGCAAATGACATGATTCCATAAAAGGATAAAACATTTTCTAATATTAAAAAAATAAATTTTAGGATTTTGGAAACAAAGCAGTTTGAAAAAGTCTATAGAACCACACTTGAAAAGCTATTTTTTCCTTTGTTTTCCTTTCTAAGTTATATTTTGTGGATCTAATGGATGCTATAGTTATTTACCTTTTAAATTGAAAAGAAAATAAACATAAAAAAAACATTTATTAGTTGTGAAAAAACCCCAAAAAAACTAACTGAACGCGTTCAAGATAACTATGCATCATGTTATATGATTGCAACTGCTATTGTTTATGCATAGATAATGCTGTAGGCATTGAATTCTTCCAATGTCCAAAATTTAAAACTCTTATGCTATCTAATAGATGATTATATACATGGACATCTCCTTAGAATGGATGGGAGACTACAAGAGATTTCATTAGCAATAATATGTAACATGCATTCATTTAAAAATATAATAATAACACGAACATATAAAATAAAACTTATAATAATGCTAATATAATTATAAAAGAAAAGTTATATATATTAGTGATTTTTTTATTATTTTTCTTATTTGCTAATTGGAAATCATATGTGACTTCTTTTATAATTATAATTATCAATAGTTTATACTATAAATTTATATAGTTAATATTAAGGTTTTTTTTAATATTGAAAGTAATAGATGTAACACTCCGCTACCTAAGCCCGCCAGGGCCAGGGATGTTGCCCCGTCCAAAGGACAAGGGGTCTTTATAACTAGGACACACAAATATAATAGCGGAAATAAAATGATACTTCAACTTAAAATTTATTACAATCCAAAAGAAATAATAATAAATCCAAGAATACTCATAACAAATCCATAATAAAAACTCATCCACTCACAGCTCTCCCAACATTACACAAAATAATTCCTCAGAAAATTCTTCCAAAGCGGACAATATATAGCTACTCATGCCCACAGCAGGATGGACCTGAAATCATGATAAAATGGTGGTGAGACAGAAATCTCAGTAAGTCCGTGTGTGCTTCGGGTGTTTAGTGAAAACAGTTCGTGGATGTAAAGTGTGAAACCTTTATAAGAGAAATACTGGCAAGCAATAACATTAGTAAAAAACAAGAGTGGCGTTTTGGCTTTTCCAGCCATACATAAGTAATAAAATCAACCACTCGAAAGAAAGGGATATGGGTTACCACACGTTGGGCCCCATAACCTGTCAGAATGCCGACACTTTGTGCAGACTGACAAAAGTAGGTGATCGGCCTACTGGGCAAGATACTCCTCCTTCTCTATACCCAAACAACAACCGGATGTCTATTCTGGCAAACCACAGTCACTTGATCGAAAACAAACCGCTAGCTCGGACCGGCACGACTCACTCGGATCGACATCTTATCCGGGAAGGACTCACCCCTCAGAGGTGGCCACCTACTAAGAGACTTACCCTAATCCTTCAAAGACTAGTTCTAGTAGTCCACCCTTATTGAGTACTCAACGACGTTTCCCACTTAGGATAAAATGAACAAAACACTGTTCCACATGAAAATGGCAATTTATGGGTTTTCCAAAGTCTTTAACAAAATCAGTTTTAGAAAGAGTTTGAGTTTGAGTAAATCTGCTCATTGGCTTTTAAATAATTCAAATGTTTGAAATAAGAAAGGATTTAACCCTCAATTGCCTTTACATAAATGAGTGTCCATGCACTCGACACTTGGCTTGCCATAATAAACATTTTGCATCAAACAGGTTTTATGCAGGAGCTTACCTGATTCTTGCTCACAATAACAAGGTCTCCAACGGCAGACCTAACCCCACATGGGCAAATACAAATCACAATCAATTTCAAGCCACAAACTACTTCCTTAATTTTAAATCGACTCAACATACTACTACCATGATCCTAGTGTCCCAAGCTTTAAGGTTAAACAATAAGTAAATAGGTTTAAGAGTTGAGCCTAGCACAATTATTTAAAATAATTAATGGTTTGGGAAATAAATTTAATAAGTTGAAAGCTTAAATCTTGTTAGGGAAAATTTAGAGTTTATTTGATCAAGAGTTCTAGGTAGTATTAAATAAAATATTGATTTATTAATAATTTAGTTGTTAGAAAATAATTGGTAGCTAAAATTAGTTGAAAATAAATTTAATGAGTCTCACTTGAACAATATTCAATAAATTCTTAAGGAATTTTGATTAGAAGATAATAGTTAAATTTTTAGTAATATATATTCTACTAATTGTAATTATTTTCATAAAGGCTTTAATTGATCTCATTATATTAAGTAATATATACATACACATATATATATATTTTTATTTTTCTTGCAAAAATCATTATTTGTTTGACTAAAATATCCTTTATATATATGACAAACCAAATCTACCCTTCCTAGGGTTTTTTTTTTTTTTTCCGAAAATACTAAGAGAAATTATTTTATTGAATATTTTATTCATGAAGTAAAAATTTGTTTGGGGACAACTATATCATGATCAAATTCCTATGGCTAACCACAATCAATACATACACAATCCTTTAATTCATCAAATCATCCAAATCAGGCATATAAGCATAGATCTCAATTTATCAACACATGATCTAACCCCTACTAGCATAAATATGATCATGGCTTCAATATTAATCCATCATGAATATAAATCCTATTCACCAAATGTGACATAATCTCTAGCATACTTCATCACATATACTACTTATGACATGCATCAACCTCAAATCATCATATAATCATCCAAGACAATCCTTCCATGCATAAATCCCATCTCCTTCATAATCATACATATATTCATACTTCAATCTCAACAATATATATGTATATATATATATATATATATATATATATATATATACTCAAATCCTATCACCATCCACCTATTATCATTATCACCCTAGAGACATGCTTCTAGAGTTTAAAAGAATGATTGATGGTACTTACTTGGTTGATGAACACCTTGAAGGAGTTTAGAGTAGATCTCAACTCCTAGGTGTCTAACTTTGTCCAAAGGAGATGGCGAGAGCATGATTATGGAGAAGAAGTCATCCGGCCAAGGGAGAGGAGTTTCAGCCGTGAGAGAGAGAGAAAAAGAGAAGAAGAAGAAGAAGAAGAAAAGGAGATCATTAGTATGTTTATTTACATAGGTTCTCACTAGAGATCATGTTTGGAGAAGATGAAGTTGATATAGTAAATTTACCTTGAAGATGTTCTTGTCCTTCACAGAAATTTCTGCTTTTGATCCAAAGTAGCAAGATGATTTGAGGAATTTGATGTTAATAATGGTGTTGATGGACTCACAGTAGTGAGTAGGTCAAATCTGGAAGTTTTTTAGAGGAGTTGAGATGGTTTGGAGGGGTATTAAGTGTAGGGAAGAGGTAGGTGTTCTTGGTGTAGTGTGTGTGTTCTTGGAGATTGAGAGATTTCGAGAGGTGGTTCCTGTGCAGCTGCCGAATTTTTGTGAGGGATAGGGCTGGCCGAATTTCTATAGGGTTTAGGGAGTTGTTTCTCTGATTTGGAAGAGAAAAGGAAGGGTTAGTTGTCACAATCCTTGGAGAATATTTTTAGGAAGTGAATTTGGAAACTAAATATTCTAGGATATCTTGATAATTTGGAGAGCTTTGAAGGTCTCCTATGGCCGACTGGTTGATCAGCTTTTCTGAGGAATTAAAGCTGATTCAAGGTGGCTTATGGTGGCTGAAACTAAGGTGCACAATGATGAAGAAGATGTCTAGTCATTTAAGTAAGATATTATGGAAGGTTGCTAAACAAGGATGGCTGGAATTTTGGAAACCAATCAAGCTAAATTGCAGGGATTTGTTGGAGAGATTTTCGGACAGCCATTGCTGAATTTCGTGCAGAAGCTTGAGGGAAACAATGGAGCTCTGTTAATGGAGGTTTAAGGAAGGTTTTGACAGATTAAGGTTGGTGTTTCGGCCAGAAGAAAAATAGGAAACAAAGCTGGAAATTTGGACTGCCCAACATTTCGCTGAACAGGAATTTTTCTGGGCAGATTTTTGGCTGCCACTTCCAGCCAATTTGCAGCGAGTTTTGAAGGGAATTTCAGGGGTATTCAAGGCTGGTTTCTAGCCTTCTTCATGAAGGAAAAACATGGCTAAGGTACTGAACAAGATCTGGAAGAAAACAGCTTTGTTTTGGACTCTCAAAACTGTTTTTCGTACAGGAATTTTTTCCTGTTTTGCTCCAGCTTTGAGCAGTCCGAAATTGGTCAAGAATTTTCAGGTTTCAAACTTATCCTAAAGATCATTTTTCTGGCAGCATTTGGGAGGGAATGTTAGCTAAAAATTTTGACATATTGAAGGTACAACAAGCTGAAAAATTTCAGCTCATGCCATGAAGGAAGATGAACTAGTCTAGAGTGAAATTTCAGCAAGCTTACTAGAGGGATTTTTCCCCTTGGAATTTTCCACCATTCTTCCACATTTTTTAGACCATGAGAAGCCTTTTACTAGGGCATTTTGATCCCACAAGATCACAGCATTTTACTGAAATTTCTGGAAAGACAATGGATAGAACATCTGGATCAAACTAAGTTGAAACCTAAGGAAAACCAAAGATCAAGGGAACAAGAATTCCCTTTAGGAAATTCGAGTAGGGCAAAAGAGTGGAATGAGAATACTCCTAGCATGTCTCTCTTAGGACATCATCCCTACCTTACTCTAAGCTCCTAAGACCGAAATTTGCTCCACTAAGCAAAAATAAAATTTAATCTAGCTAAAGCTTCTATGATGGAATTTGAACCCAAGACCTCAAGAATTAATTCCAAAGCTCTAACCACTACACCACAACAACTCTTGTTGATATTTTCACTAGAAAATTATTTTCTATTCAATCCACAGGCTATCTCCCTATTTTCACATCGGGCAAAAATTACCATCTTGCCCCTCTCACACAATACTCACTAACAAGACTTCAAGACAATAAAACCCGAATCCAAAACACATAAAAATCATATGAAAATATATTTAACCATGAAATAAAATATGATATGCTTCCCAACCCCTTACTCTAAGGTTGGTTTTGACCGGGGTTTCACAATAGAACTTTAACCATTCGCATAAAAATAGTTTAACATTTTGATTAGTTTCATTATGAAGTTCTACTGTAATCAATTTTGCTAGAAGTAACAGTTAGAAAATTAATAACAAATGTGGAAAAAAGTAGAGTATAGAATTTTAGTTTTAAAAAATAAAAATTGATCATACCCAACTGTGGAAGCCAATTCTCCCACAAAAGCTAGCTATCAACGAGAGGCTCAGAATCCCCTTAACTACCACCACGCTTCGGTGTGCAACTCTGCCTGCCCCGTTAGTCAACCTTGTGAGTATTATTCCCATTGGCAACTCAGCGAGAGTCGAACCTGAGACATGTGGGTAAGGAAGGCTCTGATACCATTTAAGGAAGCCAATTCCCCAACAAAAACTAGCTGTCAGAGGAGAGGCTTAGAATCCCCTTAACGATTCACAGTAGGGTAATTTATCCTAAGTCCTAATCATCCTCATCTAATTCTGGCTTTTCCTCAAAATGTTGTTGCTAGTCATATCCTGGAAGTACTGATTCTAATGTTTCGTGAGGTAGGAATGTCCCATAGATTGGGATTCCGTATTCATTCATGATGTACTACGTATTCCACCTATTCTGATTTTTGTGGTACCATCATCATTAGTGATTCAGTATTTGAGAAAGATTCCTTGAATTATTCTTTCTTCTTTTTCTAATTGTATGGGTATAAATTTGTTATTTTTAACGATTGTTTTTATTTGTTCTTGGTAGTCAGAATCTATTATTCTAATTGTATTGGCTAATGTGCTTCCTTTATTATGAAATGATGACCTTGGAGTAATTATCAAGACTTCATCTATATTCATTTCTACAGTTATTCCAGTATCTATTACTAATATAGATAATGGGTTAATAACTACTGTCCAAGGTAAGCTAATGTCATATCCTGCACTTCCTATGGTTTGCCTTTCAGGAAGGATAGCCTCAGGATTCATAATATAAAATTTTCTAGTCATTTGAAGGATCTTCTTTATCTGAATAGAGATGTTCTAAATACTAATCTACCTCTTTTTCTCCTTCCATATTAATTTTTTCTTTTACCCAATTTTTTAGAAGAAGAAAGAGTTCACTATTTCTATGACTCTTATAGTCAGATTCTATTTTTTCTTATAACCTACTTAGGGTATAAAAGGAAATTAAGTCTAGCTGGGCTAAACTATGTAATGCCCGTGTAACAGTACATTGTTCCATTATTTGTTCATTAATGAACCATGAATCTGATACTTCCAACTTATCTTCCATATTTTCTAAAGATGAAGATTCTATTGTATTCATCTTTCTAAATTTGCCAGAGATTTTTTCTATTCTTGGTGACATAATATTTGTTCATTGAATGAACACCAAGCATCCATGGATTTAAACAAGTCCTTATTATTACTTGTTTCTACATAATGCATTATTCTAGCTCTAAGCTCAAGACTTAAGCTTAAATCTTTTCTATCTATTTGATTTAGATAGAACAAAGCTTGTTGGATGTTATTACTATTCATGCCCGTCATCATCCTCTTGTTCAGTTCCTATATAATTACTGAACTTAGTGCTAACATTTCCATTTATGTCAGTATAATACTGAGCACTAGTTGGAGTTACTAATGGTTTGTCTAGAATTTTACTACTGATATTCTAGGTTTCTCTTAAAAGATTATGATTTTCTATTTTCTTTCCTGGTAATACTTTTATTCCTTTACTGGCTAAGAATCTAACTATTTCTATTTTCTTAACAGTATAGCCTACATTGTTTCCTGAAGTTATCTTTCCTATGATATTCTGACAAATCAATAGATTTTTAGTGTTTTCTATCATATTATATCCTTTACTTTTGACCACTATTTTAAGGTGTTCATGCATTTTGTCAATAGGAAATAGATAATCTAGTAATATATAACTATTTGACTATTTTGACTTATGTCAACTTCCATATTTCCTATGCTAGCTGTTATGATATCAATATGCCTTGTATCAAGAAGTCCAATAAAAACTTTAGTTCCTAATTCTTTTCTATGGATTCCTTTAATACCTATCATAATACATCCTAAGCGAAATAATTCATTGCTTTCTCTTAAGAATGCATCCCTACTTTCTTTAGTAATTATAGGTAAAATTGATGCACTTGTATCATTTGGACTTGATACCAAATTTTCCCTATATAGGTTAACTAGTTTGTGATTTCTACTGGGACTATAATTATACAAATATTTATAGGCAATAGGTTGGATCTTATTATCCCTAAAATTTGCTAATTATTGTTCTGGATTAACAACGGTTTCTACAATCTTAAAGGGTCTAATATTTTTAGCTTTGTCAATTACCTTTTCTATTCTACCATAAGTAACTATGTCTAATTTTTCTCTATCTAACAATCCTACGGATGTCATCTTAAAATTTTTCTATGTCTTCCCAACTATGAACTAATTCATTGGTCAGAAGGTTATAGATACTATATTTATGTAAGATCTAGTATTCAATGATCTCTACTTCACCTAGATCAATAATCTCATGGATTATTCCAAATTCAGGTTGTTCCTTAGGTATATCCAAAGTCTCAATTTTATATTTCATGGTTTCTTCCAAGTGGCAAAAATATGAGATTTTGGTTTTCTTATTGGTTTCTTACCTATTTCTAAGTTTAAACCTTCTAAAGATTTACTAATGAAATTTAATTTATTAGAGATTTCAGTATCTTTGATTGGAGTCTCTATTTTTTCAATTATTTCATGCAACAAAAGGATTATTATATTATTTTTCCTAATAAGAACTTTACCACCTGGAGTCGTGATATTTTTATTTATAACATTATCTTTGCCAAAGATACCTACAGATTCTTCTAAATATTTCTGGCTTTTTATTAAAGCAATTGATAATTAGGATTATTTATTAGGTCACTCATTATGGATTCCTAATATCAGTTTACAATATTTATCTATTAAAGATTGTATCTATTTACTTTGTTCTAAGAACTGTTTTACTTCTAAAATTTCTTTCTTAGTATTTTCTAAGATTTGTTGGATTTCTGTTTTAGGATTAACTAATCCTAATATTATCTGACTTAAATCTTCTTTAGTAGGAAGATTTCTAAACTTTTTGTTGTGTGAGCTATTTTTAAAGTAATCTGTTAGCCCTAAGGGCTTTTTTTTTTATGTTTTGCTTTATGACAAACATTGATATGGACTAACATGTCAATTTATTGTGATAGGACATGATTGACCTTTGTTCTTCTAAAGTCTTCAGATAAGAATTGTTGGCGACTCCTTCATCACTGATTTCAAGAATGGAAGATCAAATGGAAAATCAAGTATAAGGAGTTATACATCAAGAAGACTTTTTATGAAGAATATTAGACTAGGAAGTGTTCATTAAGGTATATTTATTATTTCCTATGTCCTCTTCTCTTTTGATTCATTTGACTTTACCTTGAAGCTTGAAAGGAGATGATTTTCAAAGTTTTTAAAATTCGCAGAATTTTGGATGGTACAATTTGAATCCAAAAGGTTCATCCAAAATCCTGTAAATCGGGTTGAAAATTGTTTGTCAGAGATGTGCCATTTTGGACTTAACTTTTGGATGCATCTTCGTCTAAAACTCGGATGAGTTTAAACAGAAAAATTTATAGCCGTTTTTTATGACCGTTGGCACTCCATTTTTTGGCTCTATAAATAGCCCTTAAAGTAAGATTACAAGTAAAATTTTTGAAACATTCATCTTCAAAACACTATTGCTCAATATTTTCAAAAATCTCCTTTTATCTTAAGCTTCAAAGTGAGTTGATTGTGTATCAAAGATAAAAGTATTTTGTGGTTTGTATCCGAGAGAATATCTGCTCAAGTAAGGGAGCTTATCTCTGTTCTATTGATCTTCATATTCTTTGTTTGTAAGTGCAAGGTTGTGGTGTAAAACCCATAGGGGTGAGCCTTATTGTGTGTATGTGCAAGGTTGTGGTGTAAAACCCATAGGGGTGAGCCTTGTTGCGTGTATGTTCAAGGTTGTGGTGTAAAACCCATAGGGGTGAGCCTTGTTGTGTTTGAAAGGTTATGTAAAACCTAGTGTGATCATCCTCTCTTGTATGTGGCTGTTTCATTAAGTGAGGTTAATGAAATAGGGTTGAAAATCCTTAAGTGTGAGGCTTAAGGTAGTGGACGTAGATCATTGTTGATCGAACCACTATACATCTCTTGTCTCATTTTATTTCAGTGGTTCATGCATTTTATTTTTATGATCTTTCACTGTCTAAATCTGAACATACATCTACGAGTACTTGGATAGCTTTCTATACATCCATAAAGTCAGTCCAAGTATCTTGGTGATCATCCTTGTTAAGCATTTTAGACAATTGGAAAAAATTATTTTGCTTGCCAAAAACCTTATTCACCCCCCCTAAGGTTTTTCATTTGGTATCAGATAGAGGTCTACATATTCTTGGTTTAACAGCCTTGTAGAAAAGATCTTAATGGCAAGTTCATCTTCTCTTCCATATGTTGAAGGGTCTTCAACAAATCGTCCACCTTTGTTTAATGGAAGCAACTATACTTTCTGGAAAAATAGAATAAAGATTTATTTGTGTTCTATTAACTTCGAGTTATGGAGTTTAATAGAGAATGGTCCTTTTATTCCATCAAAGATGATTGATGGCATAAAAATACCTAAACAGAATGATGAGTATAGTGTGGAAGACAATGCAAAAATGACTCTAAACTTTCAAGCTATGAACATTTTGTGTTGTGCACTAGATGCGACTGAATACAACCGTGTTAATGGTTGTGATTCAGCTCATGATATGTGGAGATTGCTAGAAGTCACTCATGAGGGGACTAATTAAGTCAAAGAATCAAAACTAAGGCTTCTTATTCATGATTATGAATTATTTACTATGAAGCCAAATGACAGCATCACGGACATGTTCACAAGATTTTCTAATATCTCAAATGGTCTGAAAACTTACGAAAAGGTTTATTCCCTTGGGGAACAAAATCAAAAAATTCTTGATGCTTTACCAAAAAGTTGGCAACCTAAAACTCTTGCTGTAGAAGAATCCAAGGATTTAAAATCCTTACCTATTGAAGAGTTGATCGGATCTCTTTTAACTCATGAAATGAAGCTTAAAATGTTTCATGAATATGATGATCATGATAAAGGCAAAAAAGGGATTGCTCTAAAAGCTGGAAGTGAAGATGGAGAAACAAGCTCTTTGGAAAGCAGTGAAGGCATAGAAATGGACGGTGATGACTTAGCAATGATAGCAAAGAAATTCAGAAAGATATTCAAGGGAGACTACAAACGAGGAAGGAAGCTTATAAGAAAGAAAGGACAAATCTCCGGCTTCAAACCTTAATGCTTTGAATGTAAAAGCACGGATCACTTCATTGCAGACTGTCCGGTTGCAAAAGGAAATGAAGGAAAAGTGTCTAAGAAGAGGAAAGACCTGAAGGTCAAGAAAAGTCAAGGATTGATAGGAGCTTGGGACTTAAATGAAGAATCTAGAGATGAAGAATCTGAGGAAGAAACTGCCAATATTTGCTTCATGGCTTTGGAAAATGAGGTAAACTTTTCAACATCAAAATGCATGTCTATTTCGCATACATCTATGACTGAAAAGCATGTTGATCCTAATTAGTTGTTATGTGATATGTTTCATGAATTAAAAAAATTGTCCAGAAAAAATAAAGATTTAAAGTTGAAGGTAAATTGTCTGATGAAAGAAAATGAAGCCGTGTTAAATAACTTCGAGATGTCTCTTGAAGCTCATACATGTGCTACAGTTGAAAAAGATGTGATCATGACAGCATTGCATCATGCATCTCTGGAAAATAAAAATCTATGTGATAAAATTCAAATTCTTGAATGCATGGTTAGCTCCTTCAATGATATGAAAATTAGAGTAAATGATCTTACTAATTGCATTGAAAAATTTACAAATAGTAAAAGCAATTCGGAAAAACTTCTCAGAATTCAACATCATTTTGGTAATCGAAGTGGGCTAGGATATAACCAGAAGGATAATGACAAAACTTGCATGCCCAGATTTAGTTTAACAGGAAATCAAAGTGGGTTAGGACATGGACATAAGAATAACTACAAAAAGAACAAGTTTCAATATGCTAAACCTACTTCTTCTCACGGCACATACAAGGCATGCACTTATTGTGAGAAACCTGGACATATAGTTTCAAGATGTCTTGTTAAAAGAAAAGTGGAATCTGGTGGAGCTACTTTCTAGAAAATCAAAGAAAATGTTACTAACCTTCATGGACCCAAGAAAGTGTGGGTACCAAAAATCATCTCTTCTTCTCATGTATAGGCTCGGTCTTTAAGCTTTACCAAGTGGTTCTTGGACAGCGGTTGTTCAAGACATATGACTAGAGATGCAGCATTGTTAGAAGATATTCAGACAACAAATGAAGGATTTGTTACATTTGGAGACAAGAAGAAAGGAAAGATTCTCGGCATTGGTAGCATTGGTAAATGTTCCTTAACATTTATAAAGCAAGTCTTACTTATTGATGATCTAAAATATAATCTGCTCAGCATTAGCCAACTTTGTGACAATGGTTGCAAAATTATTTTTGAAAAAGATTCTTGCTCTATACTTGACAGTGAAAATCTTGAAACCATCTTTACTACCAAACACATGGGAAATGTATATGTGTTTTATCTCAATGACCTTGTAGCTAATGGAGTTAGGTGCCTATCCGTTCATGACAATGATGGTTATCTTTGGCGTAGAAGATTAGGTCATGTATCCTTTGATTTGTTAAAAAAACTATCCTCAAAAGAACTTGTTAGGGGGCTTCCAAAAATGAAATTTGATACACACAAAATTTGTGATGCATGTCAATTTGGAAAGCAAATCAAAACCTCTTTTAAACCAAAGAAAATGATTTCTACCTCAAAACCTCTTAAATTAGTTCATATGGATTTATTTGGACCTATAAGAACTGCTAGTCTTGGAGGTAAAAAATATGCATATGTAATTGTTGATGATTTTTCTAGATTCACCTAGACATTATTTCTTGGACAAAAAGATGAAGCCTTTACTGAATATTCAAAACTGATTAAGCACGTCCAAAATTCGATTGGATGCAAACTGATTTCTATTAGAAGTGATAATGGAAAAGAATTTTGTAACAACGACTTTACTCACTTCTGTGATGAAAATGGAGTCTTTCATAATTTTTCAGTAGTTAAAACTCCTTAACAGAATGGTGTTGTTGAAAGGAAAAATTGGACCTTGCAAGAATGGCTAAATCAATGCTTTGTGAAAATGTTCTTCCAAAATACTTTTGGGCGGAAGCTGTTAACACAGTATGCTATACAATAAACCGAGTTATGTTAAGACCATTTTTAAGAAAAACTTCTTTTGAACTTATGTTTGACAAAAACTCCTTCTATCTCCTATTTTAAAGTTTTTGGATGCAAATGTTTGTTCTATATACAAGAGATAATCTTGGAAAATTTGATAGCAATTCCGATGAGGCTATATTTCTTGGATATTCTTCCAACAAGAAACCTTATAGAGTATACAATAAAAGAACACTTTGTGTGGAAGAATCTGTACATGTTATATTTGATGAATCTAACATTTATACTTCAAAAAGAGATGACGATGATGTAGGTAATTCAAATGAAGTTAAGTTAGATTAGGTAAATGCTCCATCATTAGATACTCATGCAAAAGAGGAGGAAATCGAAGAATTACAGAATGAACAAGAAAAACATCAAACTGAAGATTCTGCAAATCATCAATTGCTAAAAGATTGGAAATACAATTCAAGCCATCCAAAAGAGCAAATCATTGGAGATCCAAACCAAGGAGTTAAAACTCGACGGTATATTATCGACAACTTTGCTCTTCTTTCAAATATTGAACCTAACAGCATTGATATTGCATTACATGATGAATTTTGGATTATCGCCATGCAAGAAGAGTTGAATCAATTCGAAAGAAATCAGGTTTGGAAACTTGTTCCTAGACCGCATGATCATCCTGTTATTGGAACAAAATGGGTTTTTAGAAATAAACTTGATGAAAATGGGGCTGTAATTAGAAACAAAGCTAGATTAGTAGCTCAAGAATTTAATCAAGAGGAAGGCATTGACTATAATGAAACATTTACTCCTGTTGCTAGACTAGAATCTATTCGAATGTTACTTGTCATTGCATCCCTTAAAAATTTTATGCTCTATCAAATGGATGTTAAAAGTGCTTTCCTAAATGGCTTTATTGAAGAAGAAGTGTACGTTAAGCAACCACCTGGTTTTTCTCATGACCTCTTTCCAAATTATATTTTCAAATTATCTAAAGCTCTTTATGGATTGAAGTAAGCTCCTAGAACTTAGTATGAAAGGCTTAGTGGTTTTCTAATCTCAAAAGGATTTTCTAGAGGCTTAATTGATAATACATTGTTCATCAAATCTTATTGCCCTGGTGATTTACTAATTGTCCAAATCTATGTTGATGATATTATTTTTGGCGCTACTAATGACTCTTTATGCAAGATGTTTGCTAAGACTATGCAGCAAGAATTTGAAATGAGTATGATGGGAGAATTGAACTTTTTTCTCGGACTGTAAATTAAATAAACTAAAGATGGAATCTTCATTGACCAAGCAAAGTATGCCAAAGAGTTGCTCAAAAGGTTTGGATTGAATGAAGCAAAAGAAATCAGCACTCCCATGAGTACATCCATAAAGCTTGACCAAGATGAAAAGGGTAAGAAGGTAGATGAACGAAAATATAGAGGTATGATTGGAAGTTTACTATATCTTACTGCTAGTCGACCAGATATCATGTTCTCAATATGTCTTTGTGCTCGATTTCAATCTTGTCCTAAGGAATCTCATTTGAGTGCAGTCAAACGCATACTTCGATATCTTATTGGGACGTATGATTATGGATTATGGTATCTACGTACTAACATCTTTAATCTTATAGGATATACTGATATAGATTATGCAAGGTGTAAAGTTGAAAGAAAAAGTACTAGTGGCCATTGTCAATTTCTTGGACACTCACTAGTATCATGGCACAGTAAAAAACAAGCCTGCGTTTTATTATCCACCACTGAGGCTAAATATATTGCAGCAGGAAGTTGTCGTGCTCAAATCTTATGGATGAAGAATACTCTGCAAGATTTCAATTTAAATTTTAATTGTGTACCTATAATGTGTGATAATACAAGTGCTATCAATCTAACAAAAAACCCAGTGCAGCATTCGAGAACAAAGCACATTGAAGTTAAACATCACTTCATCTGAGATCACGTACTCAAATGAGATGTGTGTGTTGAATATATCTCAACGGATGAACAACTTGCAGATATCTTTACTAAACCTCTAGCTGAGGACAGGTTCAACAATTTGAGAAGAGGTTTGGGCATTACAAGAATTTGATAACTAATCATTTTGTGTAAGTTCTTGTGCAGGAATTGTGAAGAAAAAGATTTTGGAAACACAACTCTACATCCAAAATACCTTGTTCCTGTTTTAGACGAAGTGCTGGAATCCAATTTCTACATCTAAAATACATTTATGGGAAACACTCTTTTGGACATTGATTTCGGACCTTGTCTTGTTCCAAAATCAATGGTTAATATTTCTTTATTCCAAATTTCGAGTTCTAAAAAAAGTGGTTTGTGCGTTTTTCAAAACATCTCAGAAACACTTATGTTTCCAAGGCATTTTGTTCTCTCATTCTTCTAGACATTCAAGGCTATCTGATTTTCTCTTTCTCGAAACTCTTGAAACCGTCATTCCTCCAAAACAACTTCTCCGTGTTCTTTCTCTTTGAAAACCCAAAAAGCCTTGAAAAAGCTTGAATCTTTCAATGGCAAAAACTAAATCTTCCATTCCAAAATCGAAAAAGGAGCAAAAGCCCACTCCGATGAAACAGAAAAAGGTTTCGGGTTCAAAAGGCAAAGTCAAAGACGCCTCTCCGCAGCCTCACTTCTCAGCTTCTCACTATGATTCGTCTGAATCATCTTCCGAACAACTAAGTTCTGCAAATCAGGTACCCCGATTTCTTGACTCTAAATGCGAATCTGAGTACAATGATTGGGTTTCAAGAAACAGAACTGTGATCTCTGGCTATCGGATTAATCATTCTGCCTTTTTAAATCTGTCTAATATTCTGGACATGTTTGATCACATTGGGTGGGGAAGTTTGTTGTCAGTCGATAAGAAAATATATACTCCTCTGGTTTGGGAATTCTACGCTAATTTGAGAAAAGGAAAGTTGGAAGAAACTGAGGGAGACTTTATGATTAGATGGTATGTATCCAGAGTTAAGGGCAGAGAAATAGAATTTGATCATAGGCTGTTTAACAGAATTTGTGATGTTAAAGATGTCGGCCTTTAGTACTTTGAGATGAATAAATTTCCTGAGGGGAAAGAAATTTTTGATCTGAAAAATTTTGAAAAACTATTCACTGGAGGGAAAAGCTTTGAAAGTTCTGGAAATAGAAATTCAAAATGGCTAAATGGGACGGGTGGAATTTTGCACCACATGGTATCAACCATGATTGTTCCCAGTTCTGGTCACAAAACTTCTATCAGTATTCTGCAAATGGTGGTAATGCTTGGGTTGGTTGAACAGAGGTAGATAAATTTTGGTTTTTTAGCCACCAAGCTTATGTTGCAATCTTGTAACACCTTAAGCAAAGCTCTTCCTTTTGGCAATCTATTGACAAAAGTCTTTCAGTTTTTTAAAGTTGATTTAAATTATATTCCATGTGATCCCTCAAAAACAAATGTCTACAGCTATGACTCTTTTCAAAAGATGGGATATGTTAGGGAAGGAAATTCATGGAAATTGTTGAGAGAATCTGCTAGAAAAGAGAAGGAAAATTTGTTAAAGATCAAAGAAGAAGGAAAGTCAGGAACCAAAAGAAAGATTGATGAGGAAGGAACTGTTCCAGACTCCGGTCTATCTGAGAATATTCTGAGTGCAATCAGTTCTTTTGCAGAGAAGTTGGAATCTCTTAGCTCAGAAATCAAACTATTAGGAAACAGACTATCTGTCATTAAGTAATCTGCTAAAACTTCTGAACAAAAAAAAGTTGAAGATAAATCTGAACTGCCTGTGGACAAAAAGGATTCCTCTCCTAAACCTTCTCCTGCAACTTCTCCTGAACCATCTCTTCCACCTTCTCCCGTTCAGAAAACAGAAACTCCTCCTCCTTCTCCTAAACCTAAAGGAAAAAGGCAGAAACATGTAGTTGTGAAGCGAAAATCCAGCATAATTGCTGATCAGTTTTCCAATAAAGGTGCTGGAGTAAAATCTGAGACAATCAATATTGGATAAATTATTTTCTGGGATGATGAACAATTTCTTTTCTGCACTCCATTGAACAATTTATTTTCTGCCATTTATATTCTTGTCTTTGGATAATTACTGATGTTTGTTTTTAAGCTTAATTATCTATCTACTAACTGTTGCTTATTTCTCTGTTTGCTATGCCTCTTTTTGATTGATAACAAAGGGGGAGAAAGAGAAATGTCATAGACTGTTATGATATTGGTTGGTGCAGTAAGAATTATGGGGGAAATTTTTGAGGATTATCTGATGATCTATGGGGAGAAATAGAAATATTATGAAATGTTATATTATTGAGGCAGTAAGAATATTATGGGATTGTCTGATGATCTATGATAGGGAGAAAATGAAATATGTTGATCTGAAGACAATGTTGTCTGCATATGTTGGTCTGAAAATTTTATAATCTACTATGAAAACATTGAATGATAGTATGTGAAAATGCTATTGTGAAAATGTTGAATGTTGATCTAAGAAAATATTATTGTCTGCATGACTGTCGACATGATGCTGTTGGCATTCACCAGGAAGAAGGAAATATGCTAGTCTGAAAATGTTATGGGTTCTGCATAATAATCTGATATGAAATTGATGAATTGAATTTGAACTGTTAATGCATTTTATTTTTTTTTACATGCGAAGTAACTGCTGAAACCGTTCTAAAACTGAAACTGTTGTTGAACAGTTACAAAATTTCATGAACATTGCATAAACTGTTATGAGCTGCAAAAAATTACTTCTGGCATGAACAGTTGTGCACACAATTCTGAATGATGATTGGATATTTGAAACAAAATTCTGTGATAAATTTTTATGGTGCATCGACTCAGGGGGAGTTTTGGACTCAGAAACTTCATTTCCAAAACAAATACTCTTATAAGCAGTTTTTGAAAAATGTTTTCGACATCCAAAAGCTCCATCATCAAAAAATATTCTAAAAACACACATTCATCCAAAACTATTTTGGATACACCTTCTGGATGAATAAATCGTTACTTCTTCTATTCCCTCTTATGTTCGAAATTTTCACATAAGCATATACTTAGGGGGAGCATTTTAGCATTTTATCTCTATCAAACTATTCTGAATATTTATATAGAGATATTACATGCCTTAAGATTATTGAAATATGTTTACTTATAAGATCTCTATGAGACTTGTTACAATTATTTGCACTTTTTGCTCATCATGTTATTTCTATCTACATATCAAATGTGTCATGTTTGTCATTACTCAAAAAAGGGGAGATTTTAGCCCTAAGGGCTTTCTTTTATATTTTGATTTATGACAAACATTGATATGGACTAACATGTCAATTTATTGTGATAGGACATGATTGACCTTTGTTCTTCTAAAGTCTTCAGATAAGAATTGTTGGCGACTCCTTCATCACTGATTTCAAGAATGGAAGATCAAATGGAAAATCAAGTATAAGGAGTTATACATCAAGAAGACTTTTTATGAAGAATATTAGACTATGAAGTGTTCATTAAGGTATATTTATTATTTCCTATGTCCTCTTCTCTTTTGATTCATTTGAATTTACCTTGAAGCTTGAAAGGAGATGATTTTCAAAGTTTTTAAAATTCGCAGAATTTTGGATGGTACAGTTTGAATCCAAAAGGTTCATCCAAAATCCTGTAAATCGGGTTGAAAATTGTTTGTCACAGATATGCCATTTTGGACTTAACTTTTGGATGCATCTTCGTCCAAAACTCGGATGAGTTTAAACAGAAAAATTTATAGCCGTTTTTTATGACCGTTGGCACTCCACTTTTTGGCTCTATAAATAGCCCTTAAAGTAAGATTACAAGTAAGATTTTTGAAACATTAATCTTCGAAACACTATTGCTCAATATTTTCAAAAATCTCCTTTTATCTTAAGCTTCAAAGTGAGTTGATTGTGTATCAAAGATAAAAGTATTTTGTGGTTTGTATCCGAGAAAATATCTGCTCAAGTAAGTGAGCTTATCTCTGTTCTATTGATCTTCATATTCTTTGTTTGTAAGTACAAGGTTGTGGTGTAAATCCCATAGGGGTGAGCCTTGTTGTGTGTATGTGCAAGGTTGTGGTGTAAAACCCATAGGGGTGAGCCTTGTTGCGTGTATGTTCAAGGTTGTGGTGTAAAACCCATAAGGGTGAGCCTTGTTGTGTGTATATTCAAGGTTGTGGTGTAAAACCCATAGGGGTAAGCCTTGATATGTTTGAGAGGTTGTGTAAAACCTAGTGTGATCATCCTCTCTTGTATGTGGTTGTTTCATTAAGTGAGGTTAATGAAATAGGGTTGAAAATCCTTAAGTGTGAGGCTTAAGGTAGTGGACGTAGATCATTATTGATCGAACAACTATACATCTCTTGTCTCATTTTATTTCAGTGGTTCATGCATTTTGTTCTTATGATCTTTCACTGTCTAAATCTGAACATACATCTACGAGTACTTGGATAGCTTTCTATGCATCTATAAAGTCAGTCTAAGTATCTTGGTGATCATCCTTGTTCAGCATTTTAGATAATCGGGAAAAATTATTTTGCTTGCCAAAAACCTTATTCACCCCCCCTCTAAGGTTTTTCATAATCTAAATTGGATTTTAATTGTTCTATTTCTAAAAAAAAAAATTCCCTAAACTCTAGATGTGTTCTTGATGAATCAGATAAAACTTGGTTTTGTTTTGATTAATTTTTCAAATTGATTGTTATCAGATCCACTACTAGATTAAGTTGACTATCTGATCCGTGATATAAGTGTTCAAATTTATATTTTGAAATTGGTCTCTCAAAACTACACCATATTTGAAGTTTATCCAAAGTGGTTTTTTGGACAAAAATCCTTTTCTGCAAGATCTAAGTATTCTAACTTCTTTCTTTCCATTTATTCAGCTTTTTCCTATCCTTGGAGATTAGAAACATGCTTCTTCTTTTAATTATCCTATATAAGTATTATCTATCATTTTCTGCAAACTACTAGTGGAGTTTCTCTTGGGTTTCTTGGCATATTAAGGCTCACACCATCAAACCTATTTGCTACCCCTCTTGGCTTTTATACGAAGCCACTAAATTCTTTTGCCCTTCCACCAATACTTTCAACTTTACACTAAAAGCATAAGTAATAACCACAAAATTAAGATAATATTTCATGTAACATAATCTTTATCAGCATGCTTGTTAATAACATAAAGATATTCAATGTGCATCATCGTGGGCTTTTAATGGTAAACGATCGCTGCAATTGTTGCAGAACACCGAATAGAAAACCTAATGGTTACCCAGACATGTTTATATTGACACCATGTATACTTTGCACATAATAAATATTAGAAAGCTTAGTTAAAACCATCAATCTGAAGATAAACAGGAGATTTTATTACATCAAATTGGAGAGTCTTGAGAAATCAGAGACCTCTCTACTCCATAATTCTTTACCTGATTATAATATAGTTGATTATAGACTCAAATACTATGGATACAAGGGAGCAATCCACACCAAACTAAACTCTAAGGCTCTGATACCACTTTTCAAACAACCTACACTTACAATCTTATAAACACTCAAGTTTTGTAGAATGTTTTGACTGAGGGGTATATCCAAAGTGAAACAAGCATCAGTTTATATACTGAAATAAACTTGATTCTCCTAAAGGCTAAGTGACTCTTCAAAAAAGCACAAGTCAGATGGCTCTTTGGAAAAGTAAAAAGCTAAATGACTCTTTGGAAAAAGCAAAAACTCAATGACTCTTCGAAAAAGCAAAAACTAAATGACTCTTCAGAAAAGTAGTGGGACATCATGCTTTCTGACAAGTTGATTTGAAGATGCCCCTCAACAAATTTTCTCTGACATAAAGTCTTAGTAATGATAAAGTGAGGATCACATTTATTACAAAGATAAAGATGCACTCTGTACAGCTTTTTCACTAAATAATCAGATGGTAGTGATAAAGACAGAGATTACATTTCATTATTAGTGGCCATTCCCACTATATCTAATCTATTTATGCTTTCTAAAAGCAGTGGGGACCATAATTTTAGTGGTTATTCCACTAACTATGTTTCCATCATATTTGCTAGGTTACCATGTTCATCATCTTCATACTCCTGGTCTTCATCACCTTCATAGACAATGAAGTCTCGGTAGGCAACATCATGATCAAAGACTTCTTCTTAGATTGTACAATCAGACTTAGCTCTGCAATCTTTATAAAATATTGAAAGCATAGGATTGTCATTGAAGCTTTGGAAAGGAACATAAACATGACTAGGGAAAACGGAATCTAAGAAGATTTTCATATTCCATGATTCTACAACAAGGTTGGGCACAGTTCCAAAAGAACATTCAAAAATATCTGACAGCTTCAATGCGCTGTAGTTAGAAATTTGATCCAGAATGGGCGTTTCTTGTTCAGGAACAATGATCATATTTCTGTATTCATATAATGGTTTAGGCTTGAAAGACGGAACAAGAGAGACAAGAACTTCGATTCTACAGTCATTTGGGTAATTTAGATGAAACAAATGGGGTATTGCTAAGAATGCCATCCTTATATGTCTATGTTTACAAAGTTCTGTTTCAACCATGTGACTGCAAATATGTTCCAACTGTCTTGAATGAGTTAAAAATCTTTTTGTAAAGGTATATATTTTTTCTGGAATATATGCCCTACAAATCATTCTGTGATCCATTAAGTTTTTGACTGATACGTCTAATCCTAACACTTTCTTATCTTGACATTTTTCTAAATCAATTACTGCTCTAATAAAGGTAAAGTTTTTTGTCTTGTCTGTGTCATTTCTGTAACTGATGACATTAAAACTTAAACCTCTATATTATGTCACTGGTTTAGAACATATTTTTCTGAATAGTTCCTGAAGAGCTAACTGTTCACTCAGCCTATTTGCTAACACACATTGATAAATGTGGATTTTGACTTCATCAATTTTTCTGGGAATCTTTTCCCATTTGTCTTCTTTTTCTCTCAAATATTTTTCCACATAATCTCTCATTTCTTGTGCTAACACTGTTGATTCCTCACTTATTTTTTCTTTTCCTTTGAGACTAATTTTTAGCATTTGGACTTGTTTTTCAAGGTAAAAAATGACTTTTGGCATTTGAGGTTTCAATATGGGCTGGATTGAGTTTTAGGCCAAGATCTCAGATTGTTGATGGATTATTTGGTCTTTCCTTGAACAGAGATCATTCAAGAAGTATAGATGTCCTGAAAGGGCTTTTAACATGAGGGGATACAACTTATGATTTCTGAATTTCCAAAGATTATCCAAAAGACACTATTGTTCTATTTGGACTGGGAAATCCAGACTAAATTTCTAAGGAAGTTGTTTTAGAATATAAGGTCCAATTGGGATTTCATTTAGGCCTATTATCCTATTTTCAGAGTTATCTACTCTAATTGGGCTTGATGGACTTCCTTCATGTTCGGCCATTTGCACAAACAATAATTATATTAGAAGAAAGACTATTTAGATCTTTAAAGATCTACTAATTTCTATACTTGGGCTCCGAGTAATGAAACTAGTACCAAGAAAAGCTTTGAATACTGTACTATTTTCTTTCAGAGTGAAGCTTTGACTAGATATATTACTAGCTGGGCTAATCCCAACCTACATTTTTTAAGCTATGGGCCTGATAACCGATCTACTGAGTTGGTCAGCCCAAAAGTTTTGGTCAGCACGAATGTGCTCTATCACAACGTTGAATCCATTTCCATTAAGAAAATCTACAAAACTAAGCCATCTGTTAACAGATAATTTAGAATAAGACATCTTATTGTAAAAAGATACTATAGATTTGCAATCTGTCCGTAATGTAAATTCTCGTGTAGACTTTCGCAGATAAACAGAGAATTTCTTTTAAAAAAATATGCATGCTAGAATTTCAGCATCTGTATTAGTTACCTTACTGTTATATAGACCACTGCAATAGCTACTTATTTTTTCACTATTTCATTTGTCTTCTTTAAACGATTTCAATTTTAAAACTCCTCCCCATCCATCCAAACTTCCATCTACATCTACAATCATATACGCATCTAGGGATGGCAGTTCTAAAGGTGGTAATATCCTAATTACTTCTTTTATTTTATGGACTAATTTTAGATCTTAGTCAATAAACTTTCTTTGACCATAGGACCTAGTTTTGGCATAAAGTGGTCCTACTAGTTTTCCAAAATTAGGAATATAAGTTCTACAATAATTTAACAAGCCTAAAAAGGATTGAAGGGATTTTAAATTATTAAAATCCACTTCCTTTTCTAAGATTGTTTAGGCAATGTGATCCATTAACCTAATTTGTCCTTTGCCAATTATAAATCCTAAGAATTCTATTTGATACTTTCCTAAAGACATTTTCTTCTTTGAATGTATAAGACCATATTGAATACATAAATCAAAAAATTCTTTTAAATGACTTATGTGTTCTTTTCTACTTTTACTAAATATTAGTATGTCATGTATATAACATACTATGAATGGAATGTCTTTGAAGATATTGTGCATTTTTATTTGGAAAACAAATGGTGCATTTTTCAATCCAAATGGCATTACTAACCACTCATAATGACCATTAGGAACTGTGAATCCTGTCTAAGGGATACTATCTTCATGCATTTCTATTTGCCAAAATCCTAACTTAAAATCAAACTTTGAGTAAATAAAACTATCTTTTACTCTTAATATCAAGAGTTCTTTATCAGGGATAATATAACTATCTTCAACTATATTATCATTCAGTCTTTTATAGTTATATACCATTCTACTTTTACCCCTAACAATTTCACTATGTTTTTTTACTATGAAGGCAGGAATTCTATGTGGACTATAACTATTTCTAATCATTCCTAATTCCAAAAATTCTTTGGTATGCATGTTGGCTTCTTCTAAATCTTTAGGATTGTATTTCATAGGAGTATCTTTGATTATTATTTCAGCTATTATCTCTAATTTGTAGAGTATTTTATTCTTCTGCCAATGTTCTAGAGGGTTTTCTCCTATGATTTTAATTTTTTCTAGTTGTTTTAACCGGGTTTCTATATCCTGTTTTTTATTAGCTATTTCTTCTAAATTAAAATTTACTTCATTTGAGTAATCTAATTTTGAAAAATTAAATTGTTCAAATGTTTCTACTTCAGGCATATCTATTTCAACTGTATTTTTCTGCACTATTTCTGGTAGTTGAGGTATATTAGAGGAAAGGTTAAGTTCTCTACTTAAAGAAGAGCTTAATATTGCATCTATTTGTTTTTTTAAAAAAGGTTACCCTATTACCTTCCACTATTATTCCACCACGGAGATTTTTGATGAAATTCATACCTATAATTAATTGATAATTCATGAGTGATACCCATGTTGTTGGTAAGAAGTATTTTTCACTATTAAATTTAATAGTGTAATCTACCAATCTTTCATCTAATCTTCTAGTGTTTCCTACTCGGTTTATTACAGTGGAACCTGTTTCTAATTTTCTAAGGTATTTATCAGGTACTAAATCTTTATGGATATGGCATATAGTGGCGCCAATATCAATATTCCTGATAATGTTATGGTATGTTTATCAGGGAATTCTATAGTACAAATAGTATTAAGCAAATTATTTGTCCTATATTTTTCTAATGCTAAATTTTGCTTATCTTTACAGGGTTCAAGAACATTTTCAAGACTATTTTGTTCTTCTATGATGATTCCTTTTTGTTTATTATCTTTTTTAGTTTTACATATACAATTTTGAAGACTTTCTTCTAAATTGTCTATGTATTTCTGCATTATTCCTATAGTTTTAAGATTTAAATTTACTTATGTTTTTTAGACTTACATCTTGAACTTCCTCTCCCTTAATTTCTATCTTTTGGGACATATTATAACCTAGGTGTTGATTTACACAAAATCTACAGAATGCTATATTACATATTGTGCAATAAGTTCTATGTTTCTCAATTAGGAATTTTAAACAAATTTCACACCTATCTTTAAATTTTGTGAAATCTTGCCAACTATGATTACATTTCTTATATCTATTGAGTTCTAAATTATATTTGTTTTTGAGAAAAATAGGATTATTATCTAAGTTCCAGTCGTCATTCATGTTTAATAAATTAAGGTCTTCAAAGTCCTTAAGTTTATCTAACATGTCAGTTATACTACAATAACTCATGATATCGCCATCATTATCAGCTTCATCGCCTTCTAATGATACAACATCATATTCTGGTTCTATATCTAAAGTTTGGTAGGTGTTTAACCTTTCCCTATTTACTTTTTTATTTTTGCATTCATATGCAAAATGTCCTATTTCCCCACATATATAACATTTACATTTTTTTGGAGGTTTATGGGTTTTAAATTTCCTAATTTGATTTTTTCTTGGGGGTTTTCCTTTTTGATAATACTTACTTCTTTTTAACTTCCTTATCTTTTCTAGTTTTCCTGAATCAAAAGACTAGGGAGTTATTATCATTTTGCCGTAATTGTAATTTTTTATCTGCTTATCTATTTGGCGTTGCATGCATTGTTCTTTTAAATAATTAAAGAGAAATTGAATCCTGGTAGTTATACCCACTACTGGTTGTCTTCCTACCAATTCAGCCCACTTTTTTGCTACTACCTTTCCTAAAGGATTTGGGAGTTTAGCAAAGTACTTGTTACTTAATTCTAAATCCCAACTTCTTCCTATTTTCATGGCTAATTTTAAGTATTTTCTGCTAAATGTATCTATGTTTAGCAAATCTTTATCTACTTGTAATTGTTCAAGATTTTTCATAGCTTGATCTTGAAATTTTGTTTGTCCTCTATAAGGATCATATCCTAAGATTATCTGTCTAATTTGACTAGTAATATTCTGAGGATTCTCAGCTAGGTCTATTATTCTATGGTAAGATTTGGGATATTTAGTCCTCCAATCTATGAAGTAATTTTTCATAGGTCCTAATAGATTTTCTATGAAATTGGTTTCTTCTTCAGCTAACATTATCTGATTACATCTTTGTAATCCATTAAGTGCATCGGCTTCCCATCTATCTATTACATCTTCCTAATTTTAAGGATGGAAAAACATCATTGTTATTTCACTTTCTATTTTATGTTGAGGTGGTAAATTATAAACTAGCCTTAGAGGTTGTTGAAGTCTTATTATTTTGCCATAATAAGGTTCATATCCTCCTACTGTTGGTAATATCCTAGAAGGTTCCCTTCATGGCAATTGTAAAGTAGTTTATTGAGGCACATCATACATTGGTGATGCCTCACTAACACCACTAGTTTGGCTAGTGCTAGGATTCAAATTTAGCCATGTTTCAAATTTAGAATTATCTACATTTTCACTATTTTCTAAACCTAATATTGGATTATTGTGTAAATTCTAGGAAGGTTAATAGAGTCTAGCTCCCACTGGCTAGTTTCATGATAAGTGTAGACTCCTAGAAATAGAGCCATCGTGTGAATACTAGAAGCAAGATGTTGGAGCATCAAGATAGATTTTTTTATTTTTTATTTTTTAATTATGCCTCAATCACTAATCTTCTTGGAAACAAATACAAAAACAATCTAAAAAATTATTTGGCTCTCTTTCTCATGGGAAAAATAATGGTGTTGTTTGGCCAAGTTGTGGTTTATATATAGTAATGAATTAGAAAGACCAATTGCATATGGCTTTACTGAACTTGTGGCTGATGAAGTCTCCAGATCGTTTAAAAGTCACAAGATTAGTTGGCCTTTGGGGATTATATTGTGCTAGTTCTTGCCTGTTGCATGTCTTTTCTTGGTCCACACATCTTTCCTATCACATATTAACAAATCAATATGGATAGAATGTTGTGTAAACTAATAATTAGGCCCTAATTAATATTCCAATACAAATTAAAGTGCCCAGACCAATTAGATAAAAATATTCGAAACACAAAAAAGAGAGTAGAAAAGTAAATCATCCATATCCAATCATTTCAAATTCAAAAGAAAGATCTCAAAATTAAACAATAAAAGTGCATCAGAATTGAAAAAAAAAAACACTGAAGTATAGCTTAGCACATTAATACTGTACTTCGATGCTTCTGAGGAATGGAAAATAACTATACAAAATAGAAGAACTAATGGAAGACAACTGTACAATAAAAGGACTATTCTACCCTCTAAAAATATGGAGAATGACTAGAGTGCATTATTTTATATTAACTATCACCCCCCCCCAAACTCATGATGGGAAAAGGAAACCATTGAGAGTTTGCTAAGAAAACTCTTAAATTGAGAAGCAGTATGGGATTTGGTAAAAAAGGCAGCAAGGTGAAGATGAGAAGTGTAAGAAAGAGAAATAGTTCCATGTCAAAAATGGTGTCGAATAAAGTGGAAATCAATTTCAATATGCTTTGTGCGCTCATGAAAAATAGAATTTTGTGCAATTTGAATCGTACTATGGTTGTCATAAAATAAGAAGGTGGGAGAAGAGGAAACAATACCCATATCTGTTGACAGCCAACGGAGCCAAAGAACCTCTGCTACAGTATCAGCCATAGCTCTATACTCAGCTTTCGAACTAAAGCGTGAGACCACAGGTTGTTTCTTGCTTTTCCAAGAAATAAGAGAATCTCCAAGAAAAATACAAAAGTCGGTAGTAGACTTCCTAGATATAATATCTCTAGCCCAATCTGAATCAGAAAAATCTTAAGGTCCATAGAAAGAGAAGAAGACAGAAAGATGCCATGAAACAAACTTCCACGTAGGTATCTGAGGACCCGAACTACAGCTACCCAGTGTACTGTATGAGGGGCTGCAACAAATCGGCTGACAACATGAACAGCATAGGTAATATCAGGACGAGTCATAGTAAGATAAACAAGACATCCAACAATCTGTCAATATAAAGTAGGATCATCAAGAGGCACACCATCAGTTAATTTGAATTTCACATTTAACTCAAGAGGAGTATCAACACATCTATTGTTAGTTAGTCTAGCTCTAGAGATCACTTCATTAGTGTACTTGGATTGAGACAGAAAGTAGCCCTCTTCAGAGTATGCCACTTTAATGCCCAAGAAAAATAATAGATATCCCAAATCCTTCATCTCAAATTGTTCATAAAGGTGCCTTTTTATTGCAGAAATTCCTTGGTCATCATTCCCTATGATAATCATATCATCAACATAAAGCAATAATAGGATTCTACCACGTGAAGAAGTGGAATTGAACAAGGTTGGATCAAAAGCACTATTGGAGAAACCAACATGCTTCATTGTGCAATAAAATTTTTCAAACCAAGCACGAGATGCCTGTTTAAGACCATACAAAGACACTTTAGGCAACAAACATGACCTGGATGTACTGTATAACTAGGGAGAGGTCTCATATAAGCCTCTTCTTGCAACTCACCATTTAAAAAGGCATTCTTTACATCCATTTGAAATATGTTCCATCCTTTTTTGGCTGTAACAGAAATAAAAGATGTTATCTTAGCTACATGAGCAAAAGTTTTCTCATAATCAAGTCCATATTCTTGAGCATATCCTTTTGCCACCAGTCAAGCCTTATATCTCTCAAGAGATCCATCAGTTTTGGTCTTAACTTTGTACACCCATTTACACCCAATTGGTACTTTTCCTGTGGGAAGCTTAACAATGTCCCATGTATAAGTTGCGTGGAGTGAGTGAAATTCTTCACACATAGCTTGTTGCCAATTTGGATCATAGGCTGCCTCTTTATAATATGTTAGTGGGTAGCATCGTATCTTATCCATATGTTAGCCTAAATGGTGTGAAACCTGTAGCGGTCTTGAAAGCATTCTGTTATGCCCACAGAACCTCTTGAAGTGTTTCATGCCATCTTCTGCGTTTATCGTCCAATCACTTACGGATCATGTTGATCAAGGTCTCATTGTAGCTTCAGCTTGACTATTATCTTGTGCATAGTACGGAGATGAATGTAATAATTTAACTTTGAATTGAGTTAAAAAGTTGCATACCTTATCTCCCGTGAACATAGTTCCTTAGTCAGCCATTATGATTTCGGTTATGCTGAATCGAAAAAAAATATTCTGCTGAAAGAAGATGATAATGGCAGACTAGGTTACTCTGGCCAGAGCCTGCCACTTGGTGAAATAATTGGTTTTCACTAAAATGAAGGTGTGCCCCATAGTCGATGGCAGGTGAATCTTACCGATGATATCTAGAGCCCAGCCCCTGAACAACCATGACTTGATGATAAGATGCAAGTCCGCGAAGGGCGCATGAATCAAAGGGCTATACTTCTGGCATGCCTCCCATTCGGCTGCATAGACTACGTAGTCTGTGGTCATAAAGGGCAAAAAAAAAAAAAAAAAAACCTATAACACTATAGTGTCCATTTCAACTTGGGTCCTACCCGATGAGTGCTGCATAGGGCCTCATGCACCTCGGTAAACACCTGTGCTGCTACTTGCTTTGACAAGCATTTCAACAAAACTCCATAATGGCTTCTTCTAAATAGATCATTCCCGATCAACACAAAGTTCAATGTCTTACATTTTAGCTCCCGTGCAACCTGTCCCATAGGCTTTCGTAAGTATGAAATGATATCAAAATGCCAGTCCTCTTCATATTCTTTTCCTGATATTTGCTGACACAATACCACCCTAACTCTTTTCTTGAAACTTGAAGCCATTTGAGCTAAGTCGTTTGCCCCTTGGTCCTCAACTCGAGGAACATGAGTCAAGATAACTTCTAAAAAGTATTGCAACAGTGCCTTTACTTCCTGTAGCTTATCTAACAACACAGGGTTAGTGCATTTATACTTACCTGAGATCTGTCAGATGACAATTTGAGAATCCCCTATTATATTTACTACTCGTGCATCTAAAGCTTTTAAGATTCGAAGTTCCAAAATGAGGGCATCATATTCTACCTAGTTATTCGAAGTTCCTTTTCTTAACTCAAACAGAATTCTTTCTTGTCATCCGCAAGGGGCTTCAATGATCAAACTGGCGCCTACCTTGTACTGGATACTAGATCCATCGAATTGCAACGTCCATGGTCTGTATAAGATATACCTCTGTGCCTCTTCTTTTTTAGGATTGGGTACTTCTAATCATGGATGTTCAACCAAAAAATCAGTTATAGCTTGCCCTTTTTGTTGCTCTCAATGACAAGTAAGTCAGAGAAAAGGCATGTAACTTAATAGCCCATTTCATTAATCGTCCTTGCAGCAAGGGGCGATTTAGTAGTTATTTTACCAGATCAATTTTGCACAAGACTTGCACTTCCCTAGGTAATAGATAATGCTCTAGTTTTAAGCATTCATAATATAAAGACAGCCATAGTTTCTCAACAGGAGAATACCTGGTCTAGGTGTTCGTCAGGTTCCGGCTGAGGTAATACATTGCTCTTTCGACCCCTGGGCATCATCCTGAGCTAGCAGGCAGCTGATAGACTTCTAAGTTGCTGAAATGTATAACTTCAAGGGCACCTTATCACATGGTAGCATCAAGGTAGGTGGTTGTGACAAAGCTGTCTTGATCTGATCAATGGCCGTCTGATGCTCCAGTTGCCAGACGAATTCTAGAGATGACTTTAAACAGAGCAAAGAAGAGAACACCTTTTACTTACCTGCAACGTTTGCTAGAAAACATCGCAAGAAATTAATCTTCCCTAAAAAACTATGGAGCTCTTTTTTGGATTTCAGTGGCCTTGCTTGTATAATATCTCTTGCTTTGTTCTGATCCACTTCAATCATTTTTTAATTCACTAGGAACCCAAGTGCATCACCGGCTAAAAATCCAAAAGAGCATTTGGCAAGGTTGATCTTTAGCAAGTACTGCACATTTGAAGAAAGCCTACTCCAACCACTGTAAGTGTTGTCAAAAAGTGGGTGACTTAACCACTATATCATCAACGTAAACTTCCATGGTCTTATCGATGAGATCAAGAAAAACGAGGTTCATGGCTCTCTAAAAAGTAGCTCCAGCGTTCTTCAAACCGAAGGGCATAACTAACCATTCGAATAAACCAATAGAACCCGGACATTGGAAAGCTGTCTTCCTAGTATCATCTTCAGCTATGAATATCTAGTTGTACCCAGAGTATCCATCCATGAAGCTTAGAAATTGGTTTCCCGTAGCTGAGTCCACCAACATATCGGCCATCAGCATGGTGTATTCATCCTTTGATGTGGCCAAATTCAGATTTCTAAAATCAACACAAACTCACAGTTGGCCGTTATTCTTGATGACAGGCACAATATTGGACATCCAATCCGTATACCGGCAAGTACGGACGAAACCATACCGAAGTAACTTCTCAATATCTTTTTTGATCCTAGGTAGGAGAGCGGGATTAAAACACCGGGCAGGCTACTTATGGGGCTTGAAACCTTACTTAATCGGTAAGTAATACTCCACAATACCTTTGTCCAGTCCTGGCATTTCATTATAATACTATGCAAAACAATCTTTGTATCTACGAATCAGGACTGTTAAGGCATTCTATTATTGAGTGGTAAGCACAAGCTTACTTTTGTGGTTCTATATTCCCCATGTTCCCCGATATCCACTTCTTTTAATGGGTCCAGGGCGATGAAACTAAGTGCATGTCAAATGTCATGGTCATTTATTTTTCAAACATTGACCTTCCAACCCTTCCGTTATAATTTGATTATGAGCCATAGTGAGCTTAGAGTAATGGCTTAGGTAAAAAATAGAGCAGTAAAACGCGACCTCGTTCATATGCACTTCTGCTGAGAATGGATTGGGATTGGCTGGTATCTTTTCCACTCGTTCTCCATCCCAAATCAGTATCATTTGGTGAAGCATTGACAGAACATAATGGTTCGTATGAATCCAATCCCTACTTAGTATGACAGAATAGGCCGGCTTTATCGTGATTACAAAGAAAATAGTCTTACTAACCTTAGATCCAACAACCACCTTAAAAGTGATGACCCCTTTTGTCTTGGCTACATTCCCGGTGAAATTAAGTATTTGGATTTTGGTAGGAGATAAATCATGTTTATTCTTACTCAAACGCATTAAGGTTGCTAGTGGTATTACGTTTAGCACAGCCCCTCCATCGATAAAAACCCAAGAGAAATGCCTTCTGTTGATATGTGCCTTGATGTACAACGGCTTGAGGTGATTGGTGTGTTCTATCGTTGGGATTGGGAAAATATTCCTTTTGATGGCATTTTAAACTCGATGAGCTCAATGGTAGCTTCTTCCATTGCATAATAAAATTCTTCCACCATTTCTTACTCGAAATTGTGATGGGAGAATGCTGAGCATGTTCTAACTTGTGGAAGTACATACCTGCTTGCTTAACTGTTTCTCAGGCACATGTTTCTGCTGAGCCCGTCTCCTTTGTTCCCATTGTTACTGAGTTTTTGTAAGATGGGAATGATGGCCGAAGAAAAATGGCTCTTTACGAGGTACATATATTGTAAACTTCTCATTTTTCCCTTAAAAATAAGTCGCGAAGGTCGGAACTGTGAGCCGAGTGAAAACCGATGATTGATTGTCTAGCCTTTCCCTCTCAAAGGTCTTGGACTACTCCTTGATGGAAAAATTTCATGGCTTATGCTCCATATTTTGCATGTTTGCCCCATACTTGCATCAGCCGCTGGGAACGGGTCTATATCGACTAAGGTTTCCTCGTGTTTATCAGCAAACTTCACATTTCCTTCTTGTAAAGCCTTTTGTATTATGTTCTTGAAAACAACACAACTATTGGTATTATGAGAAAATGAGTTGTGCCACTTAAAATATTTCTTGTTCTTTAACTCCTCTGGCCCCAGAACCTTATGGCAAAAAAGTAGATGAATCTGTTTATCTTTGACCATCTGATTAAAGATTTGTTCAGCCCTTGATACATCGAATGTGTATGTGGATGGCCCTACAGGAGAAGCTTCCTCCTTCCCTTTGCTAGGTTTCAAAAAAAGATAAGTGTAAGATGTACCTTTCACAAGTTTCGCCGCCATTATACCTAGTAACTGTTCCTTCTCATTATCCATAACATCGTCTACCACTGATATCATAGTTTTCCCTTGAGAAAACTTAAAGGACCGCCTCTTCTCTTTCTTCTTGATCATTTCCTCTATAATGATGGCCTGAGATAGTAAATGGGATAGGTCAGAAAAGTCTTGGAAGATAAGAAAATCTTTGAGTTGGGGTTGCATTCTATTGATGGCTATTCTAGTAGACTCCATTTCTGGCAATTGAGTAGTGCATTTGGCTTTAATTTGCTGAAAATAATCAATGAACTCTACTACACCTTTGGATAATTTTTGCTTAACAACCAAAAGATCTGCTATGGAGACCTCAAGTGCTGGTTTAAAGAAATGCTCATGAAAAATTCGTTCTATATCTTCTCATGAGTACATGGAACTGGGTGTCAAATTTGCATACCAAGTAAATGCTGCCCCTGTCAAGGACAAAGAAAATAATTGCAATTTATACCAATCACTATTCCTAGATTCTCCACATTATGCCGTGAACCTCCCTATATGTTCCATAGTTGACTTGTTGTCCTCTCCAGAGAATGTGGAGAACTCAGGTAACTTAAATCCTCGCAGTAGTATTGCCATAGAATCCACCTATTCGGGATAAGGCTTTTGATACACTGGTCGATCCCTCGCTTGTCAACGCAATACCTCTGTCATTGAGTTGACCTCGGCTGATGGTACTAGCTGTTGATTCTACATGAGGGAACTTGCCACAGTCGATCGAGAACCCTGTCCTGGGAATGGAGCTATCTCAGGGTGCCCTACTTCTTGTATTTTATAGGCTATCACCATGACAGGATACGCGGCAAGGATAGCTGCAACATAACTCGGTGGCCCTCCATATGGGAAACAAATACGCCTGTTAGGAGTTGCATTCTGGTCGTAGAATACTTGTGCCCCCATTGGCCTTGGACCCCCGCGACCGGATATGATAGGATTCTCCCTAGGAAAGGTTCTGCAGGAGCCATGTCGAGTGCATTTAATCCCAGTGCCCCCCCCGGGCATTAGCATAGGCTGCTCTCGACGCAACAATTGTACTAACTCATAAGATGGTGCACCAAAGGACGAGACGAGAGGGTATATACGTACATGAGGTGTCCTGTGAGCATTTTACCTCTATTCGAAATTATGGAGCTCGTTCTGAAATAGAGGTCGGAACATTGTGACGAACTAAGGAATAAGGCTCTAAATGAGTTCACTTGTACACTGCTCCATGGCTTATCATATGGCAGTTAAAGATGTGAGTGTTAAATGAGACACCTAGAAAGGAAATGATGACTATGGCCCCTGTTGCTCAGGGATGGTTGCTTGGGCATTACTGAACGTTGTTACTATAGGATCAAACGTGCCCCCGTAAAGCCCAAACTATAGGCCAATCGGAGGAGTCCGATGAAGGCCCTAAGGATTGCTACTGAGAACTCGATATAATGTATCCTGAATGAAATTGCATGCAACAATTACCTTTGGTCCCACCAGGCATGCCAATTTATGTTGCTTTACAAAAAGAGGAGCCAATGGAACTGGTGATTAGCTACTCTTCCGACGAACATAAACAGTCCAATGGAAAGATGAATTTGCGAGCTGGGCCTTTTAAAAGATATAAATTTCTTGAACTTACTATAGAAAGTGTCCAAGAAAGCAAAAGTATTAAATGCAGAAGCTAATTAGGCCTGAAAATAATGTATTTTGATTGAACAATGAACGAATGCAAATGTACTAGAATTTGAAATCAATGTAACATGAAAATGAAAAGCTAGTAATTTAAAGGAATAAGGAAAACATTTCGAAAAACTAAACAAAGCCATAAACGAAGCTGTAAAGTTATAAACAAAGCCATAAGGAAAGCTGTAAAGAAAATGTAGAAAAAGGAATTAAAAACTAGGAAAATTGGTAATTCAGTTGAAGCGATTGTTGTTGGTTCATTCATTCTAGGACTCCTTGCACATTTTATGCTTGCTGTGGTGCGGTTGGCAACTACCTGATTGTGGAGAAAATCTTGCTCCATGACTCATCCTTGGCGGTTAGGAACATTAGTATTTTACCAATCGCGCCGAGATATGGGTAACGACTTATTGGCTCCTGGTTTTAATGTTGACCGAGTACATCAACAGAAGATTTTCTTGACGTCATCTTCTACTGTGCAGAATTCAAATCGGCCTATGCTTAAAGTCACCGTTGCAACGAATCGACTAAAAATGATGTCAACAGTATGGGTAGTTGAAGGTCTTTTCATAAATGGGCCATTTTTCCATCATTATAATGTGTCAACCAAAGGTGCATGTAATCTGTCCAGATTTGTGTTTTGATATATAATGTTATTTCCTTAATGAATTTTATGTGAATGAGGGGGTGAATCATGCAATGTTGTGAACCAAAATGTGTGTATATGCTGATGTGAGTGAATAACATGATTTGACATATGTATTAAGTGTGATAATGGTGTGATCAAAACAAAGTATTATATAAATGGGTCTAAAATTTGTGTTTGAAGTTGAAGTACCTTTGCTTGGGTTGAACTTCCTGAGTGATTTTTGATATGATAGGAGTGTATTTATGTGGTTTTTTTACATAAGGGAAATGAAAGGAACAAAGTTTTATGATTTTTGGTAGGTGTCTACATTTTGACAAAACACTGTGCATATGGTGCATATATATGTTTTCCCTCAAAAAATACACTTCCCAATTGAATTTCATAATGAAATTTCTATTGTACACATCAAAATGTTAGGAAAATTGAAGAATAAGAATCACTGGAATAGCATATTTCATTAGGAAGTTATGTTTTTTTATAACAAAAATAAAAAATATAAAAAATTGGTTGCTCAAAACTATCAACTATAGCGACACACTTTTTTTTAAGAAATTATTTGACCCCCTTTTGAGTGGAATCCTTCGGATTAATTAATTTGTACGGTAATTCTCCTAACACCTGAAGGTTTAAAATTGAAAATTTTCATAAGAAAATAAAATGATTTTCTCAGGCAATCAAACTAATCTTTCTGCCCCGGTTTTATTCCTTTAAGTAGAGTTTTGGATTTTGACACCAAAAGAGTGTTTGCATGGAATGTTTGCTATAAAAGTGATAAGATTTGACTTAAATGTATTTTTATGGGATATCTAATTTAATTAGAAATATTTTTGAGTAAGCTTTATAATTATTAATGAATTAGATGATATGGGTAATGAAACCCTTGCAAAAGAAAACACTAAAAGAGATTTCGGTTCTTCTAAAACTACTTTCTTTTATTGCATAACTTGCTTAGCGCAATTGGTGTTGACCATATGACTTCTTGAAACTCAAGCATATTGGATTATAAATTGATTTATGATTATGAATGGTAATTAAGGTTTGGAATAGTGATTAGGCTTTTATTTTCTGAGTGATTATCTCTACATTCTGACAAAACACTGCGCATATGGTGCAAATGTTTTCCCTCAAAAAATACACTTCCCAATTGAATTGATAACGAAATTTCTACTGTACACATCAAGATGTTAGGAAAATTGAAAACAAGAATCACTAGAAAAACATATTTCATCAGGAAGTTATGTTTTATATATATATATATAAAAAAAAAAATGACTGCTCAAAACTGTCAACTATAGCGACACCCATTCTTTTAGAAATTATTTGACCCCCTTTTGAGTGGAATCCTTGGGATAAATTTATACGGCAATTCTCCTAACACCTTGAGGTTTAAAATTGAAAATTTTCATAAGAAAATAAAATGATTTTCTTAGGCAATCAAACTAATCTTTCTGCCCCTATTTTATTCCTTTAAGTAGAGTTTTGGATTTTGACACCAAAAGAGTGTTTGCATGGAATGTTGGCTATAAAAGTGATAAGATTTGACTTAAATGTATTTTTATGGGATATCTAATTTAATTAGAAATATTTTTGAGTAAGCTTTATAATTATTAATGAATTAGATGATATGGGTAATGAAACCCTTGCAAAAGAAAACACTAAAATAGATCTCAATTCTTCTAAAACTATTTTCTTTTATTGCATAACTTGCTTAGTGCAATTGGTGTTGACCATATGACTTCTTGAAACTCAAGCATATTGGATTATAAGTTGATTTATGATTATGAATGGTAATTAAGGTTTGGAATAGTGATTAGGCTTTTGTTGTTTGCTCATTTGTGTTAGTGGTGAAATTATGGGATTATATGCTATATGAATTTGTTGGTTGCCTTAGAAGGCTGTGAAGTTTGTGCAACGATATTTGTAGCCTCTATAATTACATGTTTTCGCAAAGTGTTTAGAATTACTTAGAGGTTAAGTAATTCCCTAATTTCTCTATAATTGTTGTTAGAATTTTATATGGGATGCTTCAATAGGAAATTAACCCATATATACATTATATGGGAAATTCAGTGGAGATAGACGGAGGAGGATCATGGAACTAAATTAAGTTGATCATTGCGAGATTGGACAAAAGGTAAGTCCTTACATCTCAAGCATCTTTTGAATCGCATAACATGAAATGCAAAACTACAATGTTGGAATATGCATATATAATATTCACATAATTTTATGAAATGTTCTACGATTACGGCATGTCATTTATGACTTAATTTATTAGCATGCCATTTTGAGAAAACCCTTATGCATGAAAATAATGTTGATTATAAATAATAATTCTATTATGTTATTATGATTTATTCATGCATAAGTATTTATGAAAAACTTTTCATGAGTATTATGATTATGGAGTAGAGCAATGCATCAAATATAAGCGACACATGAAAATATAATTATGCATTTCATGTATGAAAAATGTTGCAAAAATCATGGAATGACTTTTATTAGTATTGTCTCCAAGAATTATTGTGGTGAATTATGAAAAATAAATTAATACTTCTCAAATAAATTTTGAAATGGATATAAAAATGTTAGTTTTGGTAATTTTAGGGAAAAGTAATTGTGAATTGGATTTTGGTTGGGTTGAGACTTCGGAATTTACTTCAAAAGATTGGAACAATGTTTTGAAATAAATTAATTATTCTATATCGGAATAGTGAACTCTTGAACCATTAAACTAATGGCATTGAGATCTCAATAGCAAGGCTCTAGGACTAGTTTTCATTAGATTAGGAGAGAATTCTAGTAGATTGGTCATCTCCGGAGAGCTGTCTTTTTCCAAACTGGGTGACACTTCTAGTAGTCAAGCACAATACTTAACTAGTTCACCCTACGCAATTATTTGATATTGTATATATCGTTATCGTAGATATGACATAATGTGATCACATTGACATGGTACGGGTGTCTTAAGGGTACATGGTATATAGAATTGTGATATATTCAAGACTTTTGAAAAATGGATTTGATGTTTTAGAAATGTTATATAAATAATTTTACTTGACAAAATATTTAATTATGCAAGATATTGGTTTTGTACTTGCTAAATCTCCAAATATATACATATATATATATATATATATATATATATTGATAACATATTTGAATTATGATACTATTGTTAATGTCTATCTTACTCATGCACCATGAGATTGAAGTTCAAAATTGCGATACAAATTCACACACTTCGGGTTTATTGAGATTTTTATAATCTCACAAGACTTTCTAATCATGTTTTCAGGGTTACGCGAGCTTATCATGACTAAAGAGTAGAATTCCTTTTTCGAAATAGTAATAGTCTTGATATAATATTGATTCTCTTTTAATTCGAATGCTTAGAAGTTTTATTTTGAAGACTTATTTATGTCGGGATTGTAATGGTTTAATTTGAAGTTTCTACTTAAGTTCGAACTTTATAATTTTACTTATCTATCCCTTTTTATTTTTTACCGCGTTATAAAGACTCTTGATTTGAAGGATAGGGCAATATCCCCAGCCCAATTGAGCTATGTAAGTAGTGGGGTTTACAAGGTGGAGAGTTGATAAATTTATCGTTTATTCTAACTCTGTTGGGGGTTAGAAATACTAGTTGTTCACTGCTTTGCATTGTAGTCTAACTTGGATTAATCAATATAGTCTTGGTTGATTAAAAAAATCAACTCTGTTTTGTATGAGTACTTGTTGGACTATTTGGACTTATGTTGAACTTTTCGTTGCTTTGTGAGTGTTTTGTGAATAATAGTTTTTTGAGCATTTTGAGAGGTTTTACATTTGTATCTTTTTATTTTTGTTAATGAAAATTATTTATTATTATTATTATTATTATTATTATTATTATTATTATTATTATTATTATTATTATTATTATTATTATTATTATTATTATTATTATTATTATTATTATTATTATTATGCCCATGAATGTTGATCATCGGGACCGAACCATATTAACTTTCATTTCCTATTTATTTTACTTTTCAGTCTTCATTGTTGGAATTATTTTATTACCCTATCATAACATAATAAAGTACTGATAACTAAATTAAAAAGAAGACAAAATTCAAAAAACAGACCATCATTTGGCATAGTAAATGGATCATTCATTGAACACATAACTACTTTCTGTTACTCTCATTATAACAATAACCATCTTTAGAACATAGAAATTTAAAACAATGTTTGGTATTCGCCTAATTCATCTTTTTGAAGCACTATTCACTACTCAAAGTAACTGTCTTTGACTTTGCTGTTGTAATTTGTCTTCATAGTTTAGTTCTTCTCCGTTATCACCTAACGCTAACACGGATGGCATTCTTGTGGATGCTTTTGGTTATAAGACATTGATTGTGGCATCTCTTCTGTTAATATTACGTTTATTATGCACAATAAAATTTTCAACTAACTTGCAAAAACGGCTTTTGGAAGCCTGAGAAAACTTTCAATATGGAGGAGTCAACAATGTAACTGTTAAATCAGCAAGATTAATTAATGAGAATGGGCTAAGCCTAGCAAATCTTTTTTAAAAAATGTTGTTTTCCAGCATTGAAAATTTGTATCCTTTTAATTATAATTAGTGCCCTAAAAGGTACAATTTCCAACATGCATGATTTTCAAATGTGAGATGGACCAAAGAGTTCTCAGCTTTACGTAGTCCCTCCTATCTTCATTTCTGTTAGTTTTCTTCAGCTGTAAATTACATCGACATCCTTGAAACATCGTCAACAGAAGTAGCAACGAAATTTGATTGCAGCGAAACAAATCCATGCTGGAACTTAAGATTGGAAGACAAAAATCTGACATATAGTAATTAGCCAGCTAAATCAGACATATTAATCGACAAGTTTATTATACCTATGGAATAATATATCTCTAAAGAGGAGGCGAGTTGTAGAAATTTAAAGGAAAACTATGTTTAGTTGATGAAAGTGAATATTTATTTTCAAATATTACAAAATAAAAATATAGACATTAAAATAATTGGATGGAGAGTGTATGTTATTCCTTGAATAGCACAATATCAATATTAATATCACAAAAGAATGTTTAAATTCATGAGATCTTGCATTATTTGTTTAAAAACAATTTTGAAACTTGATTAAACAAAAAAGGCCCGGGTTTTCAATTATTTATTGGGTTTATGTGCCCTTTCTTTCTTTCTTTCTTTCTTTCTTTCTTTTTTTTTTTTTTATAGACATTCTTCAAATTAGGTGTGCACCCCCTAAAAAAATATATAATTCCTGCGCCACTTTGTGTTAAGATCTCTCCGGTCATGGATTTAAGAGTTCAATCCTCGTTATATGCAAGGTTTAATATTACTATGTGCCATTGCAATAACTAACTATTTATAGTAATCTCTACCAACAATGTGACTCCTTTTGTACCTCAATTTTGTAACTGACGTGCCATCAAAGGTTTGTAACCGAGCATAATTTGGTCCACAGTTTGATGCTGGGCATACGGTTAATCATGAATATGGACTCTTTTTATTTAAAATTTTGGATATAGAAGACATTTAGAGATTGAATGAACCATTGATGAGTGACACTGCTTTTTGAAAAGAAAAAAAAAAAAACTATGCAGTGTAAAATAATTTAATGCATAAATTGCATGGCCAAGTAATTAAAAAAAAAAATTGCATGGCCAATTAGTTCTACAAAGTCGCTTCGAAATTCTATATAAATCCCTTTGCCCTCTTGCATGAGAAAACTATCAGTGACCTTTCTTAAGAACGAAACAAGAGAAGTTTCGTAGCCCTTTTCTAGAGGAGAATGGCATTCACTACTAGTTTCAATGTTCTTTTTCTCTCAATTCTCATCATTTTCTTCAAGTTTTCTGAGTCATTTGTTTCGTATAATGTCGTTGACTTTGGAGCAGATCCTAGAGGCATCACTAACTCAACATCTGCATTTGAAGATGCATGGTCGAAGGCTTGTGCCTCGTCAGAACCAGCATGCATACATGTGCCTGAAGGAACGTTCCGTCTTTATTTAACACGGTTCGGCGGACCGTGCATAAATAAAGCAATATCAATTCAAATCATGGGCACCCTCTTTGCTCCATTTGATTATGAGGTTTTGGGAAGAATTACAAGTTGGATTCAGATTCATATGGTTGATGGACTTTCCATTCAAGGTGGTGTTCTTGATGGCAAAGGTCAAGGTTTGTGGGACTGCAAGGCCTCTCACAAACAATGCCCAGTGGGGACCACGGTAAGCGTGTGTAAAAGAGAAGGCCATATTTGCATTGTACGCCAAAAGTTCGCATGCCAAAATAACTTGTGAAACTCTTTTCTCAGTCTTATTTTTTATCATGCGCGAACGTAAAAATGTTAAATTTTTGGACGGAAATGGTATCCACATAATGATTTAATTTTCAAATCATTTTTTTAAGATTACAAAATAGATGCTTTTTTCAGAAAACTGCTCCATCATTTCTAACCTCTTGGCAGATTTCACATCTGAATTTTGTTTTAAGTATTAACTAATTGTTGTTTTTTCTATCAAAACTTTCCAGAATCTGGGAATTTTCAACTCAAATAACATCAACATCACTTCTCTCACCTCGCGGGACAGCCAAATGTTTCATATGGAAATTGATAAATGCCAGAACGTAAAACTAGAAAGAGTAACAATTTTGGCCCCTGGAGATAGCCCCAATACAGACGGCATTCATATCCAAGCCTCTTCCTATGTTTCAATCCTCAGATCTAACATTAGCACAGGAGATGATTGTGTTTCTATTGGCCCGGGCGCCAATAACTTGTGGATGGAGAATATTTCTTGTGGACCCGGACACGGCATTAGGTGACTAAAACTAATAAAACAACACTTAATTGAGTACTAGGTGTTTCTATATAAACTAATTCTTGGTAACTATTCTTCTACAGCATTGGAGGTTTGGGCAGGGAATCCAAAGAAGAAGAAGTGCATACTGTGACAGTGAGAACTGCTTCATTTTCCGGGACCCAAAATGGCTTGAGGATAAAAACATTGGGTACACCTTGCAAGTCCTTTGTTAGAGGTGTTGCTTTTGAGCATGCCACCATGAACAACGTTCAAAATCCAATCATAATTGATCAAAACTACTGTGCTGGAGGCGAAGGCTGCACTGGTCAGGTATGCCTGAGATCATCTAGCAGTAGGGAAATGTCCTAGATATAATCAAGGATTCAGGTTTCCGTATCTCATTCTTGACTTTTTGTTTTGCAGCCTTCATACATACAAATTAGCAATGTTACTTATAACAACATCCAGGGATCATCAGCAACACAAGTCGCAGTGAAATTTGATTGTAGTCCCAAGAAACCATGCTATGGGTTAGTGCTGGAAGACGTAAATCTAACTTACAATGGCAAAACTGCTGAAGCATCGTGTGCCAATGCTTCTGGAAAAACTTCTGGCGCCGTTAATCCTCCAAGCTGTTTCAAGTGATGCTAGAGAGAGTGTCTCCAAGAAAACATTCGAGAAAATATTAGTTAAATTTTCTTTATAAAGGAAAACTAAAAAAATAGAGCAAAGTACTCAAAATCCAAAAGTTGCTGACGGGAGCATTTTTTTTTTTTTTTAATCTCTCCAATTGGACGCTGTACTTTCTGAATGAAAATGAAAACTATGAAAGAAAAACAGTTTCGCATATTTTGCACCTTCAGTGGGTTCAAGTAAATGCTTCAGAATTTGGATTTATGAACCCTAAAAAAATCGCATATTTCGGTTCTTTCTATCGTTTACTTAGTGGATTGGATTTATGAACCCTAAAGCCCATGGCTTAACAATGTCATGATAAGGTTGTGCTTCTAAGGAACTCAATATTAACAACTTATTATTGACTTCTGTTCTCTAGATGATAAGGTGATTATCTAAGGTTAGCTTTAGGGCACTAGTCGCTTAGTAGAAGTATAGTTTTAACATATTTTAAAAACTTGGCCTAAATAGAAAATGTGTGAGGCTTTTCCAAAATTTTGTCTTCTAAGAAATACTTTCTTTCCTGTGTGATATCACAACATGACCTTTTGCTTGATTCAGGCAATTCTTCGCAGTAAATTCTAAGGTACGTCAATATGCCAAAAATCAGGATACATCGGTTAGATCCATTTATTGGTCACATTCAACTAGAACACAAAAAATAAATAGGAAAAGGGAAGAAAAACAAGTCCTTTCTTTCCCCCACACTTGAATGTGGAAGCACAAGGACTAAGGTATAATAATAATAATAATAATAATAATAATAATAATAATAATAATAATAATAATAATAATAATAATAATAATAATAATAATAATAATAATAATAATAATAATAATAATAATAATAATAATAATAATAATAATAATAATAATTCACTTCTTTAAATCATGGAGACATAGTGGCATTTTGGTAATAATGAACTCACTTTAGATGCTACAGAACTCACTCCAATTCAATCTGTGTCCTAAATCGGAGTAACTAGAGTGGTATTTATAAAAGTCCCTTGGATCCCATCTTAACCCTCCAAGTGTCCGGCCATCTGTTTAATATTACTAGATGGCCGCCCGATTTGGAGTGACTAAATAGTGGGCCCCACCTCAATTGGAGTGACTTTACTGTTGGGAACTATTCAAATGCAAATTTAAAATTTGAAATTTGGGGTGTAAAGTTTATATTGTGGGTCTCATGTGCCGACAATGTGGGCCATTTGACCTGAGAAATTGTACAAGTAGGGTGCAGTCAATCATATCAGGAAATTATAATTGGAGACTATTTCTTCAGGGGTGATGATTTAAATAGTTAATAGCAAAATGACACTATTTAGCACTAGCCAATAAGATCGTTGTATTCAAATTAATGGTATATCTTATATACAATCTGAACTTTTGTGGGGTTTTAAACTGAATGTACGAGTTGATATATGTGAATAAATGTTGGCAATTTTGGCGAAAGTTACAACTGGTTCAATTTCAAGATGTATAGGCTTAGACAAATTTATAGCAGAAATAATTACAGGAGAGGTGGTAATTATGTTAATGGGAGGGAAATTTTGAATTTGTTTTATATCAATAGATGTAGATTCTGTGTAAATTTCAGTCGTACTACATATGCTCGTACTGGTGTGTAAGATGAAACTATTGTTCCTGGGTCAGCCATTGATAGCGCTTGTGTGATTGAAGACGTTCTTACAATGCCTTCACTCAGGAGTCGACATTTGAAAAGAAGGAGAAATAGGACCTGTTTAGGGTCTGTGAATTTTAGTGGATCATTTAATATTGTGAATTCTCCTGTTATAAAAAATGAAGAGGATATGGGGGAGAGTGAGGCGAAGCCTTTTCCATTGATTGAAGGAGTATTGTCATTTTTCCCGGTACTTGAAAGCAGGCCTGGTAAAGATGCCAAGCCTATATTTGCATATGTTTTTGGGCCTCTTGTCGGTAATGATGGGTTCAAGGCCGATCTTCATGTCAGGTCCGATGCAATAGATCGATTTAAGATGTTGATCCGGTTCAAGGAAGTTGTTCAAGGGAAGGGGTCCTGTCGTATAATTGCTTATGATTAGTTCAGATTTTTTTTTTTTTTTTTTTTTGCCATAATTGTTTTTATACGTATTTCAGGAATAATATAAGTAGTACAGAGGGTAATTATGGAAATATTCATAGTAATGCCATTGTTTATTTTATAACTTGTGAAAGTAGATTCTCAATTATTGTAACAGTGTTTTATAATTAAAGGTGGCATCCCGACAATCTTCTTGTGCAATTTGTTTGTTAAATATATCAGAAATGGAAACAACTTCAGCTACTATTTGTGGGAAAATGTTCAAAATGTAAAGACTATAAACAGATATCTTGAGCGGTGTCACCATTGTAGTTTGAGAAGAGCTAAGTGAAGTTTAATGGTCCTTTACAATGGATATGTTGATTCAAAAACAAAAACATGTTTTATTTTATACTAGCTGCGTAGTACGATATAAAAACAATACAACATTAAATTTTAAATTGGCTTGCCACATGGCTGAGGCTTATTCTTGTGGTCCAGTGCAGCGATGATAGAGGATGTGAAAATTTCTGATAACTAGGCTAGGTCCAACTGAATAGTATTGGATATACTGTTGCAGCCCAGTTGAGAAACAGATGGCCCAATATCATCATTGCACAGAGCTTGGCCTATATTTAATGATGGGGCTACATTTAATGCTGGGCTTGATGAAATTGATGATCTGGCCTGTTGGAAAGATAGGCCTTGTGGAATTTGGAATGATTGACTTCCTCTAGCATATGAAGATGACATTGATCGGCACAATATCACAATAATTTTCATTGTGAATCTACACATAAAAGCCCATTTAACTTTTTGAAAACTTTCTATATCCTAATGTGCTAAGTGTAATTCTAAGTGCAAATTGGTGCTCCTCAAATTAGGATATGCTGATTAAAAATCTAAACGTGCTCAATTATTTTCACAACGTCCACATTTCCTTTACACTGTGACCTTTAATTTGAATTCAAAATTAAAACCAATAGTTGTCTACAATATGGCTACACCAATTGAATTGGGGTCCATTTCAAAATCATGTCAGACAAAGTGGGCCATATCTTTCCTTAACCTTTTATCCTTTAATTTGAATTTAAAATCAAACTTCACATCAAGAAGATTAGTATATAATGCCGCCGCAGTGGAGCTTTATCCATCTATATTTGTAAGCACCTCTCTTGGCTTCTTTGTGGATTATTTTCTGGGATGTGTGAATTTTCGGAGAAGAACATTTCCGAGATGGTGTAGAACTCTACATTTTCTAATGTCCATTCCTTTAGAGCCTGGTGCTCTGATTTATCTAGATAAGACATTTAGCTAGACCCCTCACCTGGATTGCACAAGAAAATTGTTGGAATGACACCTTTAATTTGAATTGACTTGTCGTATTTTGTATTTGACTGCCAGTCCTTCTAGGCCCCAAAGAATTCTTTGCAGTTCTTTAAATAATAAGGGTTGACGTCATCAATGATGTTATAAAATGCACTATTTGAGAATACATTTAAATTTAAATCTAGATGTCCACAAAAATAATTATGTAGACCCATAGACCAGGCCCATACAATCTTACCTTTGCATGTGGGACCCTCAATAGCAGTACTCTTGGGTCTATCTAGCTACACAGCAGCATCTCTTACATTTTCCAATGCCTAGTTAATTATATCTATAGGAACATTATCAAAAGTAAAATACTTATTAATATATGGTTCAGGTGGTTTTGTGAATATTTTATCAACATTTGGAGAGATGTTATGAAATTGAAGGAAAAAGGATTTGGAGTCTTTCTCCTTGATTATTTGAAGGGCTTGGGATTTGCCAGATACATTAAGTGCTTCTGCATATACCTCTGCAATCTTGATTGGCATCCTCTAACACTATGTCCGTCTATTTGGAATGTACCAGATTCAATAAAATCGCTGCCTTGGTGATGCATGAGATGAACTTCTAGCAGGTTGGACGTTTCGATGGAATTGTCTATTTGTTGAGGGGTGGATAAAGTCAAAGAATCGTTGATTCTGGGTTTGAAGCTTCCCTTTGAATTGAAGAAGGACATGCAGGTGCCCATTACCATCTTGGTGGATTTCTTGCACAACTCAGATATATACTGGTGAAATAGGGTATTTAATGGATTGGAGTAATGAAAGCAAAATTGTTTTATCTAATGGGCATTGAGGATATGTAAAGAATTTGTTCTTAGCTTGAATACGGAAGGAATTGCAAAAGCGTGGCATTTTGGTAATAATGAACTCACTCTAAACGCTACAGAACTCACTCCAATTTAATATGTACCCTGAATTGGAGTAACTGGAGTGGTATTTATAGAAGTCCCTTGGGTCCCATCTCAATCCTCCATGTGTCCAGCCATCCATTTAATACTATTGGATGACCACCCAATTTGGAATGACTAAATAGTGGGCCCCACTTAAATTGGAGTGACTTTACTGTAGCTAGAATTGGGGGTTTGATTTCAATTTCAAATTAAAGCTAAAAAGGTTAAGGAAAGATACGACCCATGCTGTCCCATGTCGGTTTGATTGATGTTACTGTAGACAGTGGTGGAGTTTGATTTTAAATTCAAGTTAAAGGATAAAATGTTGAGGAAAGATATGGCCCACACTGTCTACTGAGATTTTGGAATGGGCCCCACATCGATTGGATTGATGTTATTGTAGGCAACTGTGGAGTTTAATTTTAAATTCAAATTAAAGGATAAAAGGTTAAGGAAAAAAAATGTCGCACTCTGTTTGACGTGGTTTTGAAATGGACCCAGCTCAATTGGTGTAACTGTACCATAGACACCTAGTGGTTTTAATTTTGAATTCAAATTAATGGTCACAATGTAAAAGAAATATGGATGTTTTGAAAATAATTGAACACGTTTGGTATTTTAATCAGCATATCCTTTGTAAAGGACCATTAAACTTCACATAGAGTTTCTCAAACTACAACAGTGACACCACTCCAGATATCAGTTTATGGTCTTTATATTTTGAACAGTTTTCCACAATTAGCAACTGAAATTGTTTCCATTTCTGATATATTTAATGAACAAATTGCACAAGAAGATTGTCGGGATTCCACCTTTAATTACAAAACACCATACGACTATTAATTGAAAATGTTACAATACTTGAGAATCTAATTTCCCAAGTTATAAAATAAACAAGGGCATTACTATGAATATTGCCATAATTACCCCTTGTACTACCTATATTATCCCTGAAATAGTACAAAAACAATTATGGCAAAAAAAAATGCTCTGAACTGATCAAAAGCAATTATACGACTGGGCCCCTTTCCATGAACAACTTCCTTGAACCGGATCAACACCTTAAATCGATCCGTTGCATTGGACCTAACATGAAGATCAGCCTTGAACCTATCATAATCGAGAGGAGGCCCCAAAAAATCTGTAAATATAGGTTTGGCATCTCTACCAGACCTGCTGTCAAGTACTAGGAAAAATGACAATACTCCTTCAATCAACGGAAAAGGCTTAGCTTCACTCTCCCCCATATCGTCTTTATTTTTTATAACAGGAGAATTCACAATAGTAAATGATCCATTAAAATTCACAGACCCTAAAAGAATCCTATTTCTCATTCTTTCCGAATGCAGACTCCCGAGTGAAGGCATTGTAAGAAAGTCGTCAATCATACAAGCCTATTAACGGCTGACCTAGGAACAATAGTTTCATCTAGCACACCAATATGCGCATATGTAGTACATCTGAAATTTACACGGAATCTACATCTAATAATATAAAATAAATTTAGATTTCCCCTCCCATTAACATAATTACCACCTCTTCTATAATTATTTCTACTATAAATTTGTCTAACCCTATACATCTTGAAATTAAACCAGTTCTAACTTTCACCGAAATTGCCAGCATTTATTCATATCTATCAACTCATACATTCAGTTTAAAACCCCACAAAAGTTCAGATGTCATATCAGATATACCTTTAATTTGAATACAATGATCTCATTGGCTAATGCAAAACCGAGTCATTTTGCTATTAACTATTTAAATGTTCACCCCGAAGAAATAGTCTCCAATTATACTTTCCTGATATGATTGACTACACCCAACTTGTACAATTTCTCAAGTAGAATGCTCCACATTGTTGGCACGTGAGACCCACAGCATAAATTTTACATCCTAAATTTCAAGTTTTAAATTTGAATTTGAATAGTACCCAACAGTAAAGTCATTCCAATTAAGGTTGGGCCCACTATTTAGTCACTCCAAATTGGGCCCATATTGCCAGCACGTGAAGCCCACAGCATAAACTTTACATCCCAAATTTCAAATTTTAAATTTGAATTTAAATAGTACCCAACAGTAAATTCACCCCCAATTGAGATGGGGTCCACTATTTAGTCACAACAAAATGGGTGGCCAGCCGACAATATTAAACGGATGGCCGAACACGTGGAAGGTTGAGATAGGACCCAAGGGACTTCTATAAATACCACTCCAGTTACTCCAATTCAAGGCACAAGTTAAATTGGAGTGAGTTCTGTAATATCTTAAGTGAGTTTATTATTACCAAAATGCCACTACGTCTCCACGATTTAAAGAAGTGAATCTATCTACCCACCATAGTAATGGAGTCCTCTGATATTAAATCTCTTGACCAATACTTCAACTCAAGAACATGCAAATCCTTTGTGACATCTGACCTCAAATAGATCAAGCTCGTATTCCCTGCTTTGCCTGAAACATCACTATAACGTCTGAGAGGACATTCCCTATGTATCGACCATTATGAAATTCAATATAAACCAAAGGTGCCTTTCAATGCGCAAGGAACTGTAACAATATCTACTTTTTATACCAGATTGATCGGTCCTGATCAATTGCAGGTAGAATTCAAATTCCTCATTAACAGCCTAGTTGATTAACACTATTATGGGCAATCTTACTTCTCAATAAACGATCCTTGTCCATGGAAAACCACGTACAAGGTAACATAATCAAACATTCGCTCATGGGCCAAATTCTACAAAATAAAAGCTTTTCAGAAACTCTCACGTGTAAAGAAGCCAACGGAGATGAAGTACCGACAACCTACGGCAACTATACATTCGGATGTGTTCACTCAAGATGACATTGATTTTTGGCGTGTCAGTAGGAAACCCACAACTAAAATATTATGCCAATCAATGTCATCTTCATATGCCAGAGGAAGTCAATCATTCCAAATTTCACAGGTCCTATCTTTCCAACAGGCCAAATCATCAATTTCAGCAGGCCCAGCATTAAATGTAGGCCTATCATTAAATATAGGCCCAGCTCTGTGCAATGGTCATCTACATCATTACGAGTTGTGACAATATGTCTTGTTTGCAAGTTAGACTCAAAGTAATAGGAGAATAATATAGATAATTCTTCAACTAGATATGCTTTGCAAATTGATCCTTCAACTCTAGCCTTATTTTTTTACCTCAAATGATACAAGTACCTAAATGGAAAAATAGCCATCAAATCAAAAACTAATATGTGTACATGCATTTGACATTGCAATAATAAGAGGTAACTATTATGGGATATTACCTCTCAATTAGATACATCAATCTATATTGCATAGGACCACCAATTCTGGCTTCATAAGGTAAATGCACTACTAGGTGTTCCATCACAGCAAAAAATCCCAGTGGAAATATTTTCTTCAGCTTGCACACTAACTATGCTATATCTTTTTCCAGTTTGCACATATGTGTAACCGGCAATTTAGGAGCACACAAATCCATATAAAAAAGACTTAATTTGTTCAAAACACTCCATACGTTTTTTGGAAGAAATTCCCTTAGTGCTATGGGTAACAATCTCTCCATGAATACATGACAGTCATGACACTTCATGCCAGACATCCTCAGGTCTTTCAAATCAACACACTGGCTCACCATCTCTGGGATGATTCATCATGCCCTGCTCAGCAGGACTCTCTGTGTGTCATCTCATGTGCTCTGCAGTTGTTTTGGATACATAAAGTCCATGCAACTTTTGTGTAATAAGGAAATAATACATGTTCTTCAAGGGAATTTCTTTTTGTTGCTTATCTTTTCCCACATTCTTCCTACTCTTATACCGAGAATGACTGAAAAACTTGCAATATCTCCTATTAAAAAATAAAGCATACAACTATTGGTGCAAACATTAATCTTCTGAACAAGTAAACCAAGTCCGAAAGCTAATTTATTTGTTTGGTAGAAGTCATCTGGCATCTTATTCCATTGAGGTAAATCCTTCTTCATCAGTTGTATGACTTAGTTGAAACACTTCTGTGAAAAGTTATTTTTTATTTAATGTTCAGTAATTGAGATACTACAGACATGAGTGAGTGGTTCATCCACGCTTCCCATATGGGTGTATCTGTAGCTCTTAACATGTCATAAAATTTCTAGGCATCGGAATTAGGAGGTTCTTCAATAGTAGGGGAGGATGGATTTGGATGAAAATTTGGCCCTGCTACATCGATTACCATTTCTTGATACCAATTGATTGATCTTGAAGCATCTCCATCCATACTTGCATTAGACATTTGTGCTAAATTTTTAAAGTCTTCGCCATGACATGTCTAATTATAATAATTCTTGGTAAATCCATTTTCTATACAAGTACAATTTGATTTCCTCTGCAGTATAATGATGCAGATTTTTGAACTTTGTGTAACACCCCTACTAAAGACAACAGCAGAAGCAAATGAACACCGGGTATCACCCCGTCCAGTTACCCAGACAAGGGGTCTTTATAACGAAGAACCAACAGAGTATACAAGGGTCAGATCCATACAAACATCCCACACTAATGGTCACACACATATATATTTGTATGTATAGATACACACACACACACACACACACACACACACACACACACACACACACACACACACACATATATATATATACACACATACACAACGGAGAATCTCGTACATAAAAATTTTTCATTATACGTTAGTAATAAGATACATTATCAAAAGGAAACTCCTAGACCTAAACTGTTGTTACTGTGGTATCGTCCTTCTATCCATAGGTCTGCTCAACTTTAGACCCTATAAAAGGGTAAGATAAAAGACACGTGTGAGTAAAAAATTACCCAGTGAGTCCCGTGTGTGCTAGTGCTTTAGTAAAGAGACAGAGTACATAAAACCTTTGTGGGAAAAAGCATTTCATTTGTTCACTAGAAATAATTCCAAAACTCTCTAAAGAAGAGTTTATTTAGAACTCAATCATTTTTGAAAAACTATATTTCAATTTCAAATCATTGCCTCAATTTTCAAATCAAAGTCACTTCTCCAACAGAAGGTTGGCCTCTATGTAAAGCCCACAGTCTTTGCCTTCAGTGCCACATATCATTGTGCTTAGACCGCAGCCTACAACACTTAACTAGTACGTATCATTGTACTTAGACCGCAGCCTACAGTACTCAACCATGCTTCGCCGGGAATAAGTACACCGTAGCGTACTACTCAACAAGTGTACTGTAGCATACCAAGTGTACTGCAACACACTCTTGCCACCATATGCTAGGGGTCCCAATCCTAACGTCAATCACCATCGATGTGGCAAGGAGTCAAACGCAACGAGTGTCCTTGCTTGGAAACCAGTGAAAGACTAAAAAATATTGTGCCTGCAGTCGTGGCAATTGCCATGTGCTAAACGGCTAGCCAAGATGACTCATCTCAATGTTCTGTCGCCCTATTTGGAGTAAGACAATCCCCAAAACTAATTGGGTTACTTGGGATTGTCTATCTCTAACATGAGCTAGTACAAATATCAAAGTCTTTATTGAGTACTCAATGTTACCAATACCAACCCCTTCTTGCTGATCAGGCCAGAACGTTATCTGATCCGCAGGATTTTCAAAACAAACATTTTGGGGGCAAAATAACATCTTCCAGAATTTGATCCCACTGATTCGCAAGTCAAATAATAATTTCCATTGGTTCCTTAGGGCCAATCAATTCATTTCATAGGCACGCCAGGCCAATAAAGCAATTTTCGGGATCAAAATGTCATTTTTCAAAAGTCAATCTCATCACGATAGATCATTTTCCAAAATCGTGTCCAAATAGGGTAAAGAGTTCTTTTTACACATCAAAATAAGTTTCTAGGAGTATTCAGATCATTTTGCCTGTACTCTATCACAAAATTTATTTTCAAGGGCATTCGGATCATTTTACCCATATCCGATTCCAAAAGACTTTCTGATGGTATTCGGGTCATCTTACCCTTACCCGATTTGTAAACTGTTTACAAGAGTTCCAATAAGAATATTTCGATCATTTACCGAATATCCAATTCCAAAGGTTTTCATAAAACATTCCAATAAGAACATTTGGATCATTTTCTAAATACCCGATTCCCAAAGGAACTCATTTCAAGAAATCCAGAATTCTAATCCCAAAAGAGGATTAAATTCAAAGTTTCCAAACACATTTCCATAAAATGTTCCAATAAGGATATTCCAATTAATTTATGAATTCCCGATTTCAAAATATATCATTTTCTAAAAATCCCAAGTATTTAATCCAAAAATGACTAAATTCACAAAATTCGTGCTTTAATCATCCACTAAGGTTTGCATGCCAATTATAAAGTTCATTCAAGCCCAAAATGGTATAAAAATAAATCTTGCTTAGATAAACCTTAAACATATTCAGGGGTTTCCAAAATGGTATAAAACATAGCATTTCATGAAAAAATAAAGCACACTAGCTATCAGTTTTAGAAATCCAAGAGATTCACCTTGTGTCCTAATTAACTTTTTCCATTCACGGCAATTCAATCACCGTTTCTACTGTTTCCAACAAACCGTTGTTCGTATTGATAAACCTATTCCAAATATCGCTTTTAGGTCAAATTATGTTCGGTCGAAAAGTAGCCAACATGCCGACTGGTAGTCGACATCTAACCGACGTTTAGCCGACGGTTAGCTAACGGTTAATGAAAACGTTCAACTTTCATTCACGTCATTTTTTCGTTGTTTATTCAATTCTTTTGTTTTCCTATTTCTCATATCCTTTATCCCTTCAAATACAAGGGATTCACTTCATATTTCTCATTTATTTCATCCAAAATCACACAATTACTCATCCTTAAGTTCATCCATTTTCAGACTAATTTTCTAGAATTTCACTGCTTGATACATAATTCTGTTTTGTACATAACTTTCAATCCACAACTCCGATTTAGCTCTATGATATATCAAAACAACCGTAAGACTCTTAAATTTAATTATGTGTAAGCCTTTTTTATAGTCCTAGTTCCCATGACATGCTACATGGCAAAAACAACCCTAGTAGTTTTGCTTCAATTATACTATTCATACTTTCCTTTGCTTTCCTTTAGCCTTTAACACCTTGAGAACATTAATTCATTTAATTGTACTTCAAATCATCTTTGATTATGTAATTTCCATATCCCAATAGCTCACAAGAGTCACACTTATTCAACACAAATTCACTTTTGTCATCATCTCCTCAACCGAAAACAATCATTCAAACTACCATGAATATTCAGTTCTTGTTCACACAAAACATCATCCATAAAGCTTCTAGGCAGCCGATACAAATAGACACAAAGAGTGTTCAACAACAAAGTATATAAACCGTAGCTTTTGATCCAAAATCAAGGCATGAAGATCATGTTTTCATATTAAAATTGATATCATAATGATCACCATTCACCCAGCAACAACTTTAATTCAAGTAAGATAGGGTTTTACCTTGTATTTAGAGCTATTTGGTGTGATTTTCTCCATGAACCTCTCAAAAACTCACATGTCATACCAAGAACACAAAATAGCTACCTTTTTCTTTCTTTTTGCTATTTTCTCTTGTTTTTCCTTCCTTGTGGCTGCCGAAATTAAGGCTGTATTACAGCCTCTTCACCACCATTCATCATCAATTCTTGGCCATTCATCTCTTATTTTTATTAATTTTATGGTGGTTATTCATAGGTGTGTTCCAATAAAAATTTACACAACAACCACTTAATTTCCTCCTCAAACATTTCTCTTCATTTCTCTTGTATGGCTGCCGATTTTCTTGGCTAATTACCAGACATTCAATCACCTTCTCATGGTCCAAGTATTAGCCAATCACATTTCACAAGACCTTAATTAAAGGGCCCACAAATGATGCGTTCCAATCATAAAAATTACACATCATTCTTTATTTATTTGGTAATTCTTAAATTTCATGTGTCTTGCATGAACTCTTCATGCAACCTGTATTGAATTGACACATGTTCATGGGCTACCACTCACAAAATGCCACACATACAAATTTTCGATTGGATTTTTTTATTTTTCCTCAGAAATGATCAAAATTGAGTCCGAAATGGAAAAATATTTTACTTTACCAATCAACTCCAAAAATTCCACTGAATCCATTGGTAATACTTAAATTCTTCAGTTCCTTCTCAATTTGGTCAAATTCGGGTTCTAAGTCACGGGCGTGATCAAAATGATGAAAATGCCCCCTATAACCCGAACAACATACTTCACACCAAGACGTGCGTTTCATCGCACTAATCAATTTCTCTTATTAGCATACCATCAAATTATTTTTTTATTAACAATAGTAGCCTTCAGAAGATTTAGGGTATTGGTAGAACAAATTCAATAATTATATCCAGGTCCCGACAAAATATTATTATACTAAAATATTCATCTCATCACACCGATCATCTTTTGTTCTGGACATTGATATAAATTCTCATCCTATTACAAGTAGTGGCCAATCGAATGAGTCAAAATCTTTTTGTAAAGGTATATCTTTTTTCTGGAATATATGCCCTACAAATCATTCCGTGATCCATTAAGTTTTTTACTGATACGTCTAATCCTAACACTTTCTTATCTTAACATTTTTCTAAATCAATTACTGCTCTAATAAAGGTAAAGTTTCTTGTCTTGTCTGTGTCATTTCTGTAACTGATGACATTAAAACTTAAATCTCTATATTGTGTCACTAGTTTAGAACATATTTTTCTGAATAGTTCCTGAAGAGCTAACTGTTCACTCAACCTATTTGCTAACACACATTGATAAATGTGGATTTTGACTTCATCAATTATTCTGGGAATCTTTTCCCATTTGTCTTCTTTTTCTCTCAAATATTTTTCCACATAATCTCTCATTTCTTGTGCTAACACTGTTGATTCCTCACTTATTTTTTCTTTTCCTTTGAGACTAATTTTTAGCATTTGGACTTATTTTTCAAGGTCAGAAATGGCTTTTGGCATTTGAGGTTTCAATATGGGCTGGATTGAGTTTTAGGCTAAGATCTCAGATTGTTGATGGATTATTTGGTCTTTCTTTGAACAGAGATCATTCAGGAAGTATAGATGTCCTGAAAGGGCTTTTAACATGGGGGGTACAACTAATGATTTCTGAATTTCCAAAGATTATCTAGAAGGCACTATTGTTCTATTCGGACTAAATTTTTAAGGAAGTTGTTTTAGAATATAAGGTCCAATTGGGATTTCATTTAGGCCTATTATCCTATTTTCAGAGTTATCTACTCTAATTAGGCTTGATGGACTTCATTCTTGTTGGGCCATCTGCACAAACAATAATTATATTAGAAGAAAAACTATTTAGATCTTTAAAGATCTACTAATTTCTATACTTAGGCTCCGAGTAATGAAACTAGTACCCAGAAAAGCTTTGAATACTGTACTATTTTCTTTCAGAGTTAAGCTTTGACTAGATATATTACTAGTTAGGCTAATCCCAACCTACATTTTTTAAGCTATGGGCCTGATAACCAATCTACTGAGTTGGTCAGCACGAATGTGCTCTATCACAACTTTGAATCCATTTCCATTAAGAAAATCTACAAAACCAATCCATCTATTAACAGATAATTTAGAATGAGACATCTTATTGTAAAAAGATACTATAGATTTGCAATCTGTCCTTAATGTAAATTCTCGTGTAGACTTTCGCAGATAAACAGATAATTTCTTTAAAACAAATATGCATGCTAGAATTTCAGCATCTGTATTAGTTACCTTACTTTTATACAAACCACTGCAATAGCTACTTATTTTTTCACTATTTCGTTTGTCTTCTTTAAACGGTTTCAATTTTAAAACTTCTTCCCACCCATCACTACAAGAAAGGCAGGAATTAGCAAGGGAAATTAGCGAGGAATAAATCCCTCGCTAAATCTACGAGGGATTAGTGAGGGATAAACACACATTGACTTTCCGTCGCTAATCCCTATCTGATTAGTGACGGATAAGCTTTAACATGAATCCCTTTCAAATTAGCGAGGGACTTAAATATCCCATTCTAATCCGTTGCAAATTTGATAGAGATTTGCGACGGATTTTTTATTTTTACTTAATATTCATTGTTAATTTTTAGCTTCGGATTTGCAACAAGACCTAAGCTAATCACACGCTAATTTGTGAGGGAATAGCGACGGATATGTTCATCGCAATTCATTGCCTGATTTGCGACGGATTTGAGTTTTATTAGCGAGGGATACTAAAATCCCTCACTAATCCGTCGTGGAAAATTTCATTCTCAATTTTTTTCCTCACAATACTTTTGTGTGTGATAAATTTTTTTTATGTAATATCCTTACAAATACGTAATTCTTTATTATTTGTTGAATTATAACCAATTTATTTGCATTCAATATACGTGTAATTACCATCGACTAGTTACAAAGTATAGATTATAATTAAATGATATGCATACATTATACCTCTGCACAAATTCGTCATCTCTAGTATATATATAATACATTGATAACTTTATATGCATATATATATATATGAATATATATATATATATGTATATATATATATATATATATATATATTTCATGCATTAATCATATGGTCGATGTATAATTATGCAAATATGTACACACATTTAATTACTATGAGAGTTTACGTGTACAATCGAAGTTCTATATATTGCGTTTTATTACATTTGATTAGGGTAATAAATACAATTTTAGGATATGAAAACACGTGAATACTAATTAAACTTTTCATATATTAGTAAGTGTAACAGTATTGATGTTAATTAAACCTAAACAAGCACCACGATAAATATTTAGAATTGTTAACTGGCGAAATATTTCATGCTCTTAATCCGTAGCTAAGTGTTGATAGAAATAAATATGTTTTCCCAGTAGAGTATTGAAAAAAGTGTGAAAAATGTCATATCCATCGTTATTCCGTCTCTAAATAGCGATGGACTAGCGACGGAATGTAATAGCGAAGGATTTGAGAGAGATTAGCGAGAGATTCAATATACCTTGAAGCGAAAATTTTGAGCAGAATCTGAAATTTAAAAAATCCGTCACTAATCCCTTTCTAATACAACGCAATTAGCCAGGGATCAGAAAGGCACTAAAAATGCGTTGAGGTTGACCCTCGCTAATCCGTTGCTGAATTTTTTGCTCGCTAATCGCATGCTAGTTTGCGAGGGATTAGCGAGGGATTTAATTTATTTTATTTTTATATCCGTCGCTAATCCTTCTCTATTAGCGACAGAAATGCCCCTCACAAATCCAATCAACAACTACATCTCTGTTCTGTCTTTCCCAAACCTGGCTTCTTCTTTCTCTATTCTGTCTTCCTCACCCATCTTCTTCCCTTTTCTCCGGCTAATCCCTTCCATCCACTGACCCATCGGCAACCTTATATGCACACATTAGCGAGGGACATTTACCGCCACTGCGACGTGACCTTGAGCTCGTTCCATCCAGAATTCCACCGGCGACCGCCGCAGTAGCTCGACCTATTCATTTCCCTACCGGAGCTGATATTATTACTGGTTCTTCAAGGTCTCATCAATTTTCCTTGGATGTATGTCAAACTGACTGAACTGTGTAATTATTAGAATTCTGTATGCACCTTAAGAAGATCGCATTGGGTGGCGAAATTAGTCTCCTATCATTTGGTCATTGTATTATGTATTTATTCTATTTGTGAGTTTAAGTCTTAGTTTTTCAATTATGATGCTCAAAATATTTCTTAAAATGGTGTGACGGCTATTCGAATTTGTTTTAGTCAATTGAGCATATTATTAGTTTAGACGGTTGTTATTATGAATTCTTAGAGTGAATATGTCTTTCATTTGCACAGTATGCTTTGGTGGAAGGTAATTAGTGTTAGTAAATGTTTTTTTCTTATTTATTTTTTTTAATAGTGCTATGGTTGAGAAGAAGGGATGGAGATTGATTGGGTGTTTTAAGTGGTATGGCATACTTGAAAGTTATCTTTGAAGAATATCTCATTGTCTATGGTGGCTGTTTATAGAGGGTTTTGGATAATTGAAGTGTTTGATAGTGTTTAACTATTTGCACTTGAACTACTATTGATGTGAATGTATAGATATTTGATTTGAATATAAATTTTAGATTTTGATGTTAATAGTATTGATGTTTGGACTTGGGAAATTCTTAGATTATTGAGTTTGATAGTTGTTAAATTAATGCATTAGATGTAATATTTTAGTATAACTAATTAACAAAGCAAGTCTTAAGTCTTTCTTTATAAGGTTATAATACCTTATAAAGTATTATGATGCATGTTTAATAGTGAATTATAAATACATGAATAGCTTTGTGGTACTTGATATGTTATAATGTAGTGATATGGTTTTGTTGGAGATTTGTGTGGTGGTGAACTTGTGAATGGCTTTGGTGTGATTTTTGTGCTATTTTATGATGTTTTGGAGGAGTGATAGAAGGATATTCATGGCTGAAATCATGCCTAAATGAAGGAAGAAAGAAAATGAATTAGAGTATGTAATTATTAAATAAAATCAAAGCTTGATGGTTATTATTCTAAGCAGCCGGTTTTAGTTGTGGTAATTATGGGATTTTCTACTTTCATCATGGCTGTAATTAGGATGGTTTTATGATGTTAACATGAGTAGTGAAGTGAATCAAATGAGATGTAAGTAGTAAAATGAAGTTGGAATATATGGAGTGTGAATTTAGCAAGATAATGCTTTGTTACATAGAAAATTCTTGATGCTTTGCTCCAAGTAGTTTTCTGCCGGTTCAGGATCAGTCCAAAAAAGACTTCATAATTTTGTAGCCAAGGATCTTAGGAGCGTTTTGGCATAAATTTGCGGTTAATCAAACTTGTAAATAAAAAGTTATGGCTAAAATACAAAAGTGTGCCATGATAGTGAAAATGAAGGATTTTTTTATTTTTGTATAACTAACAAATGCTTATACTGATTCCATTAGTTAAAATTATGGTGTATTTGATGGATATCTCAGGCTCGTATCCCATATGGCGCAGCGGAAAATAAACCAAGATAACCTCCCAGGACGCTTCTATGTGTGGAAAACAAGGTATAATGACAATAAAGGCAACAGCTTATATCTTTGGGTGATCGTGAGAAGAACAAAATTTTCTTCTTTAAGTTGAGGCGCGATCCAGCAATCCTCGTGATCAACCTCCACGTGAGTTGAACGTCTACCCACTATAATCACAGTGTGTGATTATCTCTAATAGTAATCCACACAGAGGAATACTCAAGCACCAAAATTTCTGTGCTAGCAGAAAAGGATGGCGGCTAGGGTTCAAGATCAAAATCGAGAGAGAGAAGAAGACGATTTTCGTGACTGTTGTTTTTGTGTGTTGTTCAGCTATTGGCTTTTTTATGTGTCCTCCTAGGCTCAAGATTTCTTGTATATTCACCAATATACATGAAATTCCCTTACCAAAATAGGGGATTCTAATCCCATTAGAATTCCCTAATTGAAATTGGGGACATCAAGTTTTCATAATTACATTTTGGACTATAAATTATAACTGATTATAATTTGTCCACAACAACTTCTCTTTCTCTCAATCAACCCCACAATGTTATCAAATAACATCTTGAATATATAATCCTCTATTGTGTGTGACTTATTAGGTTTCCCAGTCAATTGGTAGAGAACATGAATTAATCCAAACGTCTTTGAGATTAATAATCCATAATTAATTAGAATTAATCCTATTAATTCTAATCAACATTGGTTTATTAATTCATCAATTAATAAATCCATATTCCCAGATCATGAGCGGCATCTAGCAAAACATCATGACCACCCAAGAGTCCAGGAAGTCAAGTGGCTTGACATGAACCCTTCAATAACAAACTTCAGTGCAATTAATTCATTTCACCATACAATATCTCATTCGGTTTGGAGTACGGAATTAGTGCCAAATCCCTCCAGAAATAATTCTGGCCCGAATACAATAGTACTTGTACTAGGAACCCACTACTCTTGATGTGTATCAATTGAAACTGTTTCCAATACACAATCTCCTTGGCCAAGGACTTTTCGAGTAATAATTCTTACAAGTGGCCATGAGATATTCGTCCCTACTATTAGGAGTGGTGAATCCTTTATTGACCATCTCAACTACTTTCGTTTACCTCACAATGTACCCAATATCCATCCCATAGGCGGCCCTCGATCGAGCTCCGGAGATTGGAATCAAAGTACAAAGCTCAGCAAACAAAGTACTTTGGAGATCTCAAGTCTAAGGATACTTGCACATTTGATATATTAAGATTATATCACTGGCACTAAATAGTTATCCATATGATTATCTCAAAGTTAGGTCATCCAATGAACTTGTTCCATTAACAAGTATCCATGTGTTAACTTTAAGTATTTCAATACTCACGGTTATGTGAACCACCGCCTGATCAAATCAGGAAGTCTAACACATGCCAGTCTTAACGCATTAATGATGTCCTGTCTCATTAATACTATGACTAGGGACTATTTAAGTACTAACACCATCCAGTGTAGTAGGAATCTCATATCATGATCTCTATCATATTCCCTTAACACAGTGTTGTACTAGGGACTTTATCGAACAGTTATATTACTTAAAGTAAACAAAAGAAACTGTAAGATAAATAATGCCTTTTATTAAAATAAAATGTGTCATATACAATGTACAAGTGATTGCCTCTAGGGCACAACACTAACAGTATTTATGTGTGACATGTTAAATATGTGCTAATTGTCCAGGAAGCATAAATGATTTTTCCATACTCAAGCATGATATATTTTGAAAAATCATTTTATGTTGGATAATGCCTTATGATGAAAAACTTTATTTTGGACTTAACCATACTTTACCTGGAAAACCTTCTTTTGGACTTAATCCTTTGTTTTAGCCTGATTTGGCCTTTCTAAAATCAAAAGTTCATTGATGGATAATACCTTTTAATCTCATTCTGTTTACTTAACTAATTAAGATTTTGTTCCATCTAATGCCGAGACTATGTTACACTTATAATTTGTTCTATAGTAACCTTATGTTATTGTTACGCATAGGTTAGGCATACAGTTCTTCATTGATTGTTTTGGATAGATCGACGAGCTCTTCTTAGGTAAGAAAATCCTCCAATTGCATATTTAGAATCCCGTGAGTGATGGGTGATCATTCTCCGTAAGTGATGGGTGATCCTTCCCCGTGAGTGATTGGTCCTATGGGTAATGGGTGATTACCCTCAAATTTGGTGTTGTTGATTAAATGTTTTGAGGCTATTTATGTTTTGTGAGTTTTTTACATTGAATGTTGTGTGAATTGTGGTGGCTTTGTGCCTGAAAAACGTTCAAGTTATAAGGGAAACTCTGTCAAATTTTTTTTTAAAAAAATTGAGGTGGCATGCTAAGAGATTCTTATTGATTCTTACCTAGTGTATTTCCATAAGTTCTTTTCATTGTGAAGTTGATCTATGCATGGCGAGGAACATTTTGAATTAAGTTTTGATGGCTGAAGCTGAATGAATTCATGATAGAGACTATTAGAAAAGGGATAATGAATATTTATAGCTAACTAGCACTGAAAACTAATCTTCATTAATCCTAGACTTTGCTTTACTCCAAAATCACTTCAAATCCACTCTCAGATCTCTAACACATCGAGGAAGGTTTAGGAACCTTAGTGTATAGCAAGGGGATAACAAACTACCATTTTGAAGCCTATTACATTAAATAAATGCAAATCAGAATTTATGTTTTCCAGGTTTGGCAGTATTGGTAGAAAATTCATAACCTTCTATACATAAGTCCAAATCATGTCAAATTTGTTCAAAAATCTTCCTAGGACATTTATCTACAAAGTCTAGTTCATGGATTTTCACCATCTATGGCCATTTTGTACAGTTTAATCCAAAAATGAGACATAGTTTACACAAGCATAGCAGAATTCTCTGTTTTGCTCTTTTTTTTTTTTTTTTTTTGCACCAATTATATCTTTCCATTTTTCTACAGAACTTACCCCTTATAAGCCTTTCTAATCCATGTTGAGACTTAACTGGAAGTGTTTTAGCCACCCTTTCACCCTAGCTCTCTTAAAACCGTTCAAAACAGAACACAAGTTCAGCATGGCAAACTAGCATTTTTTTTTTCTTGAACTATATACAATCAGCTTTAATTCTTTCCATTCCCATACCTTTATCTTGTCACAACTCCTCCCAAATCCAGTTCTACAATCATCCTAACATCTCAGGGAATGCTTAGGTTTAGGCATTTCAGTTCAGTACCTCAAAACCACAACTATTTAAAGTTTTTAGATACACTAACAACATTTACACAAAAATGGTGTATTTCAAACAATATACACAAACATATGGATTCCAAGGTTTTTATGTATCGATCTTCTCTATTGTCATTTTAGCAGATATATAGCACCAAAAAGTTTCATTCTTTCATTCATTCCTTTTGTATTTAAATCAAGGACCTATATCTTGTCACAACTGACTATTTATACCATGGATGCCCTATTCTTTTCTTTTCGTATTAGTTTGGCATTGTAGTCTCAACGGTTTGGTATTTCATGCAAGAAATTGTTTAATGACTTTGTCCATATATTTTTTTCTTATTTTAGCTTCCTTGTGTAGAATATTTTATTTTATTGATTAATGACTCTAGCATTGTGTGTTTTTTACAATGAATGTTAGATGAATTGAGGTGGCCTTGTGCCTGGAAAACGTTCAAGTATTTCTTCGGTATCATTATTCAATCTTTCTTCCATAATTCATAACGAGTATATTAGCGTCCTCGACCTTCACAATCACCATCGTTCTTCATTCGAATTATATAGGTGCTAATAAGCTACATGGTTATGGCCTAAATGTAGATGGATGATTGTAGTTAGATGTACAGAAGACACGTACAGGGGATTAAAGGAATTACATCTGAGTTTGAACAAGGGGTCAAGTGATTCATTGCATATTGTTTGTCAACTGGTCCAGCCGCAGTTATAAGGTATGTTCGGTATGTCACACGTATCATATACGGCGCAGCGGAAGAATTAAAATGAGATACCATCCCAGGATCCACATATGTGTGGAAAACAAGACATATGAAGATAACAGCTTTTACCTTTCTTTGTTTGTGTGGAAAACAAAACTTTCCTTCTTCAAGTATGATAATTATGGCGTGATCCAGCAATCCTCTTGAAGAATCACCACGAGAGTTGTATGTCCAACCACTATAATCACAATGTGTGATTATCTCTAACAGTAATCCACACAGAGAATCACACTCAAGCACCAAGATTTTCTGTGCTAGCAGAAAACAACAATGGTGGCTGGGGTTTTTCTTGTTCTTCTTGTTAAACAAAAACCAGAGAAAGAAGAAGAAGAAGAAGGGTTGTGTTCTCCTTAAAGAAGCTCACAAAAGAGAGAGGGTGAAGAGAATAAAAGATCATATCCTATTGTTTCTCTTGTGTGCCCCTTGGTTTCTTATGTTTTGTTTCATGTGACCCTTGGTTTTGTAGAATTGTTTCATGTGTGTCTCTTGGTCTAGCACACGAAAAACCCTACAAAAACACATCTGAGAATTCCAAACAATTAGAATTCTCTAATTTGTAATTAGAGCCCCTCAAGTTCACAGAATTACAAATTGGCCTATAAATTATAACTAATTATAATTTGGTCACATCAACTTCTCTTTCTCGCAATAAACCCTACTATGTTATCAAATAACATCTTGAGTATATATTCCTCTTTTGTGTGTGACCTATTAGGTTTCCCGGTCAATTGGTAGCGAACATGAATTAATCCAAACATCTTTGAGATTAATAATCCATAATTAATTAGAATTGATCCTATTAATTCTAATCAGGATTAATTTATTAATTCATCAATTAATAAACCCATATTCTCAGATCATGAGTGGTATCTAATAACACATCATGACCATCCAAGAGTCCAGGAAGTTAAGTGGCTTGACATGAACCCTTCAATAACAAACTATAGTGCAATTAACTTCTCTCACCATACAATATCTCATTCGGTTTGGAGTACGAAATTAGTGCCAACTCTCTCCAGAATATATATTAATTCTGGCCTGAATACAATTATACTTGTACTAAGAACCCACTACTCTAAATGTGCATCAATTGGAACTGTTTCCAATACACATACTGTAACACCCCACTACCTAGGCCCATCAGAGCCGGGGATGTCACCCCGTCCAGAGGACAAGGGGTCTTTATAACTAGGTCACATAGAATAAAATAAAATAAAGACTTTAAAATTAAACTTATTACAACCCAAAAGATGAATACTGAAACAAATCCAAAATAAATTGTTTGCAACAATCTCTCAAAACACCACATAAAGGAAATAACATGAGTCTTCAAAGCATAGGCAACAATCTAGCTAATGACCTCCACAGCAGGATCTTCCTGAAACATGGCATAAAAAGTGGTGAGATAAAAATCTCAGTAAGCCCGTGTGTGCTTTGAGTGTTTCAGGTAAAATAATTCATGTATGCAAGTTGTAAAAGTTTCATAAGGAAAAGTGCTGGCAAGCAATAAACAAGTGTTAAAAATAAAGAGTGGCGTTTCGCTTTTCAAACCATACATGTGCACAATAAATACAACCACTCAAATGGGTAGCCATGGGTTACCACACGTTGGGCCCCATGACTAAATAACGGTCAGAATGCCACACTTTGTGCAAGCTAACAAAAGGGTAGGTGTACGGCCTACCGGGTGAGATACTCCTTCATCTCTACACCTAAACTCACCGATTGTCCACTCCGGAACACTCAGTCCACAGGACTAAAAATTACTAGCTCGGACCGGCATGACCTACCGGACTGGCATCCTATCCAGGCAGGACTCACCCCTCAAAGGTGGCCACCTACTGAGAGAGTTACCCTAACCCTTCAAAGACTAGTCCTTGTGGTCTACCCTTATTGAGTACTCAACTTTGACTGTCCCACTTGGGAGAAAATTGATCATAATCCACTTTATTTGGAAATAGTAATTAAAGGTTTCTAAAAGTCTTGTCAAAGTTGGGTTTTAGAAAAGGTTTAGCATTTTGTGTAAAACTGCTTGTTTAATTTTCAAATGATTGTTTGTCTGGAAATAAAAGGGAAAATAGTCCTTAATTGCCTTCACAAAATAAATGTCCATACACATCGCATCTGGCTTGCCATAGTAATTTTTTGTCTTCACAAAATTCCATGTAGGAGCTTACCTGATTCTTTGCTTGCTCAAACTCGAAAGTCTTCCAAGGCTGACCTAACCCCACTTGGGGTAAACACAAAACATAAGGTTACATTCAAGCTAAACTCACTTACACAAAATAATCCTAGTTCAACCCATTACCATCACGACCCTATTGCTCTAAGCTTTAAGACTAGCTAAAAAAAAAATTATAAAATAAGTCCAGTTTGATAAGTTAAAATAACTTGGGATTCTAAAATAATTGCTAATAAATTATAGACTCAATTAATAATTCTTGAGTGTTATTACTAATAAATAAAAGAAGGTTTGAATTTTAAACAATATTAAGTCATAATAGTATTAATAAATGGTAATTTAAAAATAGCTTTATTATAAGTTAATAATAAATTACATATAATTTTTAATTAATTTTTTTAATGGATAATAAATCATTAGCATTAAATAAAATTAATAATAAATGAATTATTTTAAATTTTAAATTAATAAATAACAAATAGATTTTAATATAAATAATATTGAGGAATATAGGTAAAAGTTTGAACTAAGGTCCACAAGGTCATTCATTCTAATATTTTATTCATTATAAAAGAGTTATTACTATATATATATTATTTTTAACAAAAGATCTCATTTATTTGATAAAGAAAATATTAACATTTTAATTAATAAACCACTTCAAATCTTCCTAGAGTTTCGAATTTATAAAGAAAAATATAGTAGTAATCCTATTTAAAGTAATAAAATTTTGTTAATAAAAATAAAAAAATAACCTGGACTTAACAAGAAAATACTCTTTCACCATGATTTCCCTATTGCTTGAAAAGATTCGTAAACACATTCTCCAACATCAAATAATAAATCAATCCATTCATGAACACATGCTTGACTTAACACATACTATCACAAGGCTAACTTCCTTCTAGGCATAATCATCATTAATGGCTTCAATGAAAAATAGAAACATAAGAGCCTAATCACCTTTGGTGTCATGATCTCTAACATGCTTCAAACATCCATAAAATTCATTAAGCACGAAGAACATACAATGATTCAAAAAGAAAACACATACAACTTAGCCATACACAACAATCATCATGTCTTAACTCTATCCCCTTAATCCACATGCATATACTCAATCTCCATTCATACTCTATCTCCCTATCAACACCTAGGAGACATGATTTCAGAATTTAAAAAGAAATGATTTAAGAATAGATACTTGATTGTCGATTGCTTTGATGAAGACAAAAGAAGGTCTACGCGCGATAGAGAGCCTTGAGTGATCCACCAAAAAAAACAGCCATGGTTGATGGTTGATCAACCATTTCGGTAGAGGAAGAGAGAGAGAGAGAGAGAGTGCACATTAGAAGGGTATATTAAGAATTGAATGGAAAAAAGGATGAACAAGAAGGTTGTTCTTGATTTACCTTGTTGATGTTCTTGAGACCTTCAAGGAAAAAGGCTAATTTCGATCCGTTTGAAAATTCTTGTTTGCGATGTTTTGTGTTATAAATCCCAGAAATGAAGTTTAGGGATTAAATAGAAGTGATCTGGAGTATTTGAGAGTGATTGGAGGTGTTTAGAGTAGGGTTAGGCTTGAAGAAGTTTAGGGTGTGTTCTTGGTGTTCTTGGTGAAAATGGAGAGAGTGTGGGAGAAATCTGCACGAAATCTGGTAGAGAGCTGGCCGAATGGTCTAGGGTGAATGGGAGTTTCGGTTTTCAGCAAGGAGGAGAAAGGTTGATCAGATTTTATTTGAAATTCAAATGGAAAAAGTTGTGGAGTTGGTTAAGGTAGGTGGTTAGCTATGGTGTTTGATCAAGGAAGGTTTCTTCACTCTTCAATGGTGCCGGCTGATCAAGATTATTTTGATGGAATGAATGGAGCTTGTGCAGGCTATAGAGCTGACCAAAATTCAGTCTATGAAGGCAGAGGAAATTCTGGTTAGTTAGCCTAATGCAAGAGTGGTTTAATGGAGTAAAATGCTAGAATTTTTTTGAAGTTCAAAAAGAGTTTGAATAGAGTGATCTTAGGAATGTTTTGAGGTGTGGTTATGGAGTCCAAGAGTTCAAGGTAAGTGTGGGGTTAATGGTATTCAGTCCATGGCTGATCAAGGATCAATGTTGCAGAAGTTGAAGGGTGGTTTTCGGCCTAAGCTTGAAGGAAGCAAAGCTGGGAAATTCTGGTTTCAAGCTGTCCAATGCTTCGAAGGTTTGTACAGAATTTCTACACTCCTTCAACCCGATTTGCAGCTGATTCTTGAGGGGGGTTTGAAGGTCTTTCTAAGGTGGTTTTCCAGCCTTCTTCCTGAAGAAATACAAAGGAGTTTTGCTGGCTTGAAGATGGACTAAAACAGCTTCATTTCCTTGGTTGAAAGCTGCGAAAATGTCCAGAATTTTTTTTCTGGTTTTGCACAGTTTGTGCAGTCCGAAAATTGCACAGATTTTCCAGCCTTCAAGCCACATAAAATGACCATTTCCTTGGCAGTAAATGAAGAGGTTTACTGGCTGAATTTTCGAAGAGATGGTCTGCAAAAATTCTGGAAAATTTTCCAGATTTCCCTTCACTAAAACATGAACAACATGAAGGTGAATTTTTTAAGGTTCTTTCATGGTGTTTGATTTCTCTTGGAACCCCTTCCTATTTCCCCTCCTATTTTCGGCCAACTCCCCATCCTCCACAGCTGATTTTTGAAATTCAAGGTGAAGAAATATCACAGAATTTTGGAGTTCAAAAGAAGAGATTTAATGAATTTAAATTATAAAGGTGTTAGGACAAGCTACAGGTAATAAAAAGGACAAGAATTCCTCTAGAATTCTTTTTAGGACATGAGGACAAGATTAGGACTTTCTCTTCATGTCTCCCCTAAGACAACATTCCTATTTTCATGGAATGGAAGAAACAAAAATTCAAACTTAGTTAAGATAATCATGACAAAAGCTTAAATGATGGGATTTGAACTCATTACCTTAGGAATTAATTCACCAAGCTCTAACCACTAAACCACACTAACTCTTGTTCCTATTTTCCCAACCACATATTCTTCTTATGAAATCCCCAAGCTTTCTTCCTATTTTGACCTCAAGCAAAATTACCATTTTACCCCTCCTACTCAATAAGCATAACTAAGCATTTTAACCTATAATCCACAATTCTAAAGCACATAAAATAATTCAAATATATATATATTCATGCAAAATAATATGATATGCATCCCGACCCCCTTACTCTAGGGTTGGCTTTAGGTGGGGTTTCACACATACGCTTTAGCCAAGGACTTCTCGAGTAGTAATTCCTACAAGTAGCCGTGAGATATTCGCCCATTCTATTAGGAGTGGTAAATCCTTTATTGGCCCTCTCAACTACTTTCGTTTACCTCATAATGTACCCAATATTCATCCCATAGGTGACCCTCGATCGAGCTCCAGAGATTGGAATCAAAGCACAAGGCTCAGCAAACAAAGTACCTTGGAGATCTCATGTCTAAGGATACTTGCACGTTTGCTATATTGAGATTATATCATTGGCACTAAATAGTTATTCATGTGATTATCTCATAGCTAGGTGACCCTCGATCGAGCTCCAGAGATTGGAATCAAAACACAAGGCTCAGCAAACAAAGTACCTTGGAGATCTCATGTCTAAGGATACTTGCACGTTTGCTATATTAAGATTATATCATTGGCACTAAATAGTTATTCATGTGATTATCTCATAGCTAGGTCATCCAATAAACTTGTTCCACTAACAAACATCCACATGTTAACTTTGAGTATCTCAATACTCACGGATATAAGAACCACCGCCTAATCAGATCAGGAAGTCTTAACACATGCTAGTCTTAATGCATTAATGATGTTCTGTCTCATTAATACTATGATTAGGGACTATTTAAGTACTAACACTATACAGTGTAGCAGGAATCTCATATCATGATCTCTATCATGATTTCCTTAACACAGTGTTGTACTAGGGACTTTATCTAACAGTTATATTACTCAAAAGTAATCAAAAGAAACTGTAAGATAAATAATGCCTTTTATGAAATAAAATGTGTCATATACAACGTATAAGTGATTGCCTTTAAGGCATAACACTAACAAGTTGTCCATGTGAAAAGTGTAAAAACAAAGCGTATCTTTCCCCAGATGAAGTAGAGCTACACCTGTACAAATTTGGGTTTGTTGCTAATTATCGAAGATGGACTAGTCATGGTGAGGGTATTAATCCATCGCCAGCCGTAAGAACCGGCACTTGTATGGCTGCAGTTGAGTCAAGCTCTAATAATCCATATCGAGATATGATGATTGATGCAATTGGACATCAATTTCCAACTGAACCTTCATCATCGGAGAATGTTATGGAACCACTTAACCCGGATGCGTAGAAATTTTATGACATGCTTAGAGCTTCAGAAACTCCTATATGGGATGGATGCAAGAATCATAGTACTTTATCAGTTGTTTCTCAGCTTTTGAATATTAAATCCGAAAAAAATGTGTCAGAGAAATGCTTTAATTAGGTGATGCAATTAATGAATGAGGTATTACCAAGTAGTAATAAGCTTCCGGATGACTTCTATCAAACAAAGAAGTTGGTATCTGGTCTATGGCTACCTGTTCAGAAGATAGATGTCTACCCAAATAGATGTATGCTCTACTAGAAGGACAACAGTGTAAGGAATGAATGCAAATTCTGTGGACATGGTAGATATATGGCGAAAAAGAAAGTTGCAAAGGACAAACAACAAAAAGACGTTCCTTTCAAGAATATGTATTACTTCCCATTAACACCCAGATTGCAGAGACTGTGCATCCTCCACAACAGCGGAGCACATGAGATGGCATACAGAGAGTCAACTGGAAAAGGACGTTATGAGCCATCTACGTGATGGTGAAGCTTGGAAACACTTCGACCGTAGTCATCCTAAATTTGCAGCTGAAGTTCGTAATGTGCGTCTTGGGTTATGCACAGATGGATTTTCACCATTTGGAATATCGAGGAAATAATACTCTTGTTGGCCTATTATTATTACTCCATATAATTTACCTTCGTCGATGTGCATGAGGGATCCATACCATTATTGTCCCGGGACCTAGGAATCCAAAGCATAAAATTGATATCTATCTACGACCTTTGGTAGATGAATTAAGGATAATGTGGTTTAGTGGAGTCTCTACATATGATATTTCAAAGAAACAGAACTTCTGTCTATGAGCAGCACTTTTTTGGACAATAAACGACTTCCCAGCATATGGGATGCTAAGTGGTTGGAGCATAGCTGGTAGATTAGCATGTCCGTATTGCATGGAGCAGACAAAATCATTTCACTTGCAAAATAGAGGTAAACATTCTTGGTTTGACTACCACCGGTGCTTCTTGCCTTTAGATCATCCATACAGAAGAGATGCTAAGTCTTTCAGGAAGGATAAAGATCGTGAGACTGCACATCTTGTACAACGCGCTTATAGAGATGGTATGTGGGATAGAGTATGCCATTTACCAAAAATAACTGAGACAGCTGTGGAGTTTGGTAAGGATGATGGTAGAGGCATCTACCATAATTGGGCCAAAAAGGGTATCTTTTGGGATTTGCCATATTGGAGAACACACTTAATTCATCATAACATAGATGTGATGTGCAATAAAAAAAAATGTGTTCGATAATGTTTTTAACACAGTCATGAATGTAAAGGAAAAAATAAAGGACAATGTAAAGGCACAACGTGATCTGTTGGCATATTATGATAGACCTGAATTATATGTGATTGGCTTGGGTGATAGGAGGACGTTAATGCCAAAGGCTAAATACTCTATTACACCCAAACAAAAGAGACTTCTACTTGAGTGGGTTAGAGATTTGTGACTTTCGGATGGATGTGCTTCGAATTTAAGTAGGTGTGTTGATTTGAATGAGCTCAAAATGTCGGGTATGAAAAGTCATGACTACTATGTGTTTATGAAAAGGTTTCTTCCAACTGAATTTAAAGAATTACTCCCGGTGTCAATTTGGAACGTTTTAACTGAAGTCGGTCTCTTTTACCGCGACTTACGTTCTCCTAAACTTTCCATAACTTATATGAAGCAATTAGAAGATAATATTGCTTTACTCATCTGTAAATTGGAGAAGATCTTCCCACTCAGCTTCTTTGACGTGATAGAGCACCTTATAGTCCACTTGCCATACGAGGCCAGGGTTGGTGGCCCTGTTCAATATAGATGGATGTAACTATTTAAGCGGCAAAATATTGTGTATTATTATATCTATATATACATCTACTATGTGAATCAGTTCTAACTGTAAAAAATGCATTAGGTTCTTATATAGTTTAAAGACCAAAGTTAAAAATAAGGCAAGAGTGGAGGGATCAATTTGCAATGCTTATTTAGTTAAAGAGGCATCTACATTCTTCTCCTATTATTTTGAGCCACATGTGCAGACTCGACATACAGCTATGGCTCAGAATGATGAGGGCATTCATTACTTCCCATTATGTGAGTTGAGCACATCTAAAATAAGACTTTAAAATAAATTACATTGATAATGAATGTGCATTAACACTTTATTTTTTGCTAGGTTCATGATCCACAAAATCAAGTGACTGAACAACACTTAAAAAGCTTGGCCTGGGGACCTTCGAGACAAGTGAAATACTTCCATGGCTATTTCATAAATAGTTTTAGGTTCCATACAGATGATCGGTCATTCGAAAAAAAAAAAAACAATTAACAGCAGAGTTTATGTTAAAGGCGACGGAGATAGTGCCAACGATTATTATGGAGTGTTGAAGAAGATTGTCGAACTTCGGTTCCCTAGAACTCATTGTTTAAAAGTTATCCTATTCAAGTGTGATTAGTTTGATCCAACGCTAAATCAAGGGGTTAAAATTCATCCACACTACAAATTTGTTGACATCAACTGCAAGAGGAATTACCCAAAATATGATCTATTTATGTTAGCTCAACAAGCAACTCAAGTGTATTTCCTATCCTACCCGGGGAGTAAAAGACCAAAATTTGATTGGGTAGCTATTTGTAAATCGAAAGCTCGACATGTCATTGATGCACCCATTGTCGAGGCACCATATCAGGAGGAAGTAGATGATACGCTAGCAATCAATTTATGTGTCGAGGATGACAACTTTGGAAGATTAGCAGATAAGTCCGGTATTGGAGATACAATCGATGATATGGATTCGGGTTTAATGATGGAGGAAGTACAACTGAACAATGAAAACAATGATAAGAAAGAAGAATGGGAGACAGGATCCTCTATAGACGACGATTTGGAAGGCTACTCATCCGATAATAACAGAAGTCCATAAACAGAGATCAAGTTTAACTAATGTATAGAAATAATTATTAGTTCTGCTATCGTTACATTACAAGCGTTTTACTTTTCCATAATACTTTTAAATTTATTATTTTTTTTCTTCTCCCAAAATATGACCATTTTTATGTTTTTAAATAATTCCAATTACATATGGCTTCTGATGCCTCACCCGAAGATCAGTCAGCGACTCATGAGTCATCAAGGGTGGATGAGACACCGTCCCCGAGCATCGCGCCACGTATACCTGCTCCACAGCCATTACTCCCAGACGAGGACCGATCAAAGTAGGTCCTTACCCCGATCCCAGGTTCTTCTGGATCCACAATTGGCGCTCCCCGTACTGACGATTCACAATTGCTGATTGAGCTAGTTGGTGACTCGTAAGTCGACTACATAATTACTTATTATACATTTATCTGAATTTTCAAAATTATAACTTTATCTTATATTACAAAATCTATTTTCTTGAAACAAGTTTACACATTCGGTTCGATGTGCGAGGGAGATAGTTGAGATTTTTAGGCGACACTACACTGGAGCCTATACTACCTTCTCACAGGTTCCGATTGATGTTCGGAACATGTGGTTCGATCATTGGAGTGTGAGTTCGATTTGCAATTATTACTTGTAGTATTTTTAGTACTCTTAATATGTTTTCTTACTTGTAACTACTTGTTAACAGCTACTTTGATTTTGTAGTCTTTCTTCTTTTAGCGCCTCGAGCATGCCGCACAGATCCAAGCTAATTGGGAGAAGAAGTGTAAGGCTAGACTTTCCGACATATTGTCAAAGGCTCGGAAGAAGCATGGGGGTAGCTGCCCCAAGTGGATTTCTCCAGACCATTGGGCTGCTTTATCAGAGTATTAGGGGTCTAATAGGTGGCAGTGTATCTCTTCCACTGCTAAGCAGAACAGATCCACTGGTGAGGCGTCACACACAGGAGGATCCATTTCTTTTACTGAGCATGAGGAGCGGATGGCAAGTATAAAATTTTTTACTGTTCGATATATCCACTATTTTACACTTAGTCATCATCAAAACTAACATCTAGCTATTTCTTGTTACAATGATAGCGGAGACAGTTAGGTCATGACTTCAGCTATATCGACCTCTTTAGACGCATCCACATGTTTCAGGATGGGCCGAGGAAGGGCCAATATATCAGTGATCGATCGCGCCATACGCTAGTAAGAATACACAATCTTATATGTTTTTAAGTTTAATATTATTTATATTTTAATCGCTAATTTTAAATATTTTATGCGTGTTTCCTTACCCCAAATTCGACAGGATACTATCACTGCTATTATTTAGCGTCATACATAGTCGGGTTCTCAGACAGATTCTGCGAGCACACTTGCACCAAGTAGGGTGCCCAACGAGAAGACGCTGTTCGTCGAGGTGAATAATAGAGCGTGCAAGAAAGGGTGAGTATACAGATTGGGCTCCAAGTCTTCGAGGGTGAGACGGAGATTATAGCAGCCATCTTCATCTGAGTCATCAACTTCTTCTACCTCATTAGATGTGAGCCAGCTGCAGAGAGAGTTACACATGGAGAGGAAGAGACGGGAGAGGGTTGAGCATTAGGTACAGGTATATCGGAGCCACAGCCAGAGCTTGACTGAGTACCTAATGCTTATGTCTCAGAATTTGAATCTACCTCCACCACCGCTGATGCCAGCTGTTCAGGAGGATGATGCTGAGGATGAGGAGGACTTCATCATTAGCTTTCCAGATTCACATCCTGGTCATCAGCCAAGCCCTTTCGATCCACTCCCACCCCCTTTGTCGGCTCCAGCATCCGCGCCGATTCATGCTTCATAGTTAGGATATTTAGACTACATTTTTATGTATTATTTACATTTTTTCATTATTTTATTTATTTAGAATATTTAGACAATATTTTTATGTATTATTCATATTTGTCATTATTATACTATTTGATGCGTTTTTTTATTTAATTGAATTTTGGCATTACTTTGACAGATGAATTTTCTTCTAATACAGGACATTTTTTAAATATTTTAAAATTATACAGTATTAGCGAGGGATTAGGGAGGGAACAGAAGGAGTCGGACAAATAATTCGTCGCTATTAGCGAGGGATTAGCGACGGATAGAAATTATCCAACACCAATCCCAAGCTAATTTACGAGGGATTAGCGACGGACTTCTAAACCATTTATTTTAAAAGATATTTCTGAAGCTAATCCCTCACTAATTAGCTTGGGATTAGCGACAGTCCTTTAAACAGTTAAATTAAAAAGGAATTATACGTAGCTTGTCCCTCGCTAATTAGTGAGGGATTAGAGACGGAAAATTCCCTATTTATGAACATTTTACTTTGATTATTTATTAAGATATCCATAGCTAATCCCTTTCTATTTAGAAAGGGATCTGTGACGGATAGAAATAAATCCCTCGCAAATCTGTTTCAAAATTCATTGCCGAAGTCATTGACTGCTGACAAATTTCCTCGCAAATCGGTCGCAAAAATTTGCCCTTGCAAGGAAGAAATTAGCGAGGGATATTTCCCTCGCTAATCCATCGCTAAATTAGCAATGGATTAGCAACAGAATTGGCCCTCGCTAATTCTCTATTTTCTTGTAGTGCATCCAAAGTTCCATCTACTTTACTATCATATATGCATCTGGGGATGGCAGTTCTAAGGGTGGTAATATCCTAATTACTTCTTTTATTTTATGGACTAATTTTAGATCTAGGTTATTAAACTTTCTTTGACCATGGGCCTAGTTTTGGCATAAAGTGGTCCTACTAGTTTTCCAAAATTAGGAATATAAGTTCTACAATAAATTAACAAGCCTAAAAAGGATTGAAGGGATTTTAAATTATTAAAATCCACTTCATTTTCTAAGATTGTTTTGGCAATGTGATCCATTAACTTAATTTGTCCTTTGCCAATTATAAATCCTAAGAATTCTATTCGATACTTTCCTAAAGACATTTTCTTCTTTGAAAGTATAAGACCATGTTGAATACATAAATCAAAAAATTCTTTTAAATGACTTATATGTTCTTTTCTACTTTTACTAAATATTAGTATATCATCTATATAACATACTATGAATGGAATGTCTTTGAAGACATTGTCCATTCTTATTTGGAAAACAAATGGTGCATTTTTCAATCCAAATGGCATTACTAACCACTCATAATGACCATTAGGAACTGTGAATGTTGTCCAAGGGATACTATCTTCATGTATTGCTATTTGCCAAAATCCTGACTTAAGATCAAATTTTGAGTAAATAAAGCTATCTTTTACTCTTAATATCAAGAGTTCTTTATCAGGGATAATATAACTATCTTCAACTGTATTATCATTCAGTCTTTTATAGTTATATACCATTCTACTTTTACCCCTAACAATTTCACTATGTTTTTTTTACTATAAAGGTAGGAGTTCTATGTGGACTATAACTATTTCAAATTATTCCTAATTCCAACAATTCCTTAGTATGCATGTTGGCTTCTTCTAAATCTTTAGGATTGTATTTCATAGGAGTATCTTGATTATTATTTCAGTATTTATTATCTCTAATTTGTAGAGTATTTTATTCTTTTACCAATGTTCTAGAGGGTTTTCTCCTATGATTTTAATTTTTTCTAGTTGTTTTAACAGGGTTTCTATATCCTATTTTTTATTAGCTATTTCTCTTAAATTAAAATTTACTTCATTTGAGTAATCTAATTCTGAAAAATTAAATTGTTCAAATGTTTCTACTTCAGGCATATCTATTTCAATCGTATTTTTCTGCACTATTTCTGGCAATTGAGGTATATTAGAGGCAAGGTTAAGTTCTCTACTTAAAAAAGAGCTTAATATTGCATCTATTTGTTTTTTAAAAAAGGTTACCCTATTTCCTTCCATTATTATTCCACCACGGAGATTTTTGATGAAATTCATACCTATAATTAATTGATAATTCATGGGTGATACCATAACATTATCAGGAAAAATAATGGTGTTGTTTGGCTAAGTTGTGGTTTATATATAGTAATGAATTAGAAAGGCCAATTGCATATGGCTTTACTGAACTTGTGGCTGATGAAGTCTCTAGATCATTTAAAAGTCACAAGATTAGTTAGCCTTTGGGGATTATATTGTGCTAGTTCTTGCATGTTGCATGTCTTTTCTTGGTCCACACATCTTTCCCAACACATATTAACAAATCAATATGGATAGAATGCTGTGTAAACTAGGGAAAGTTGCTTCACCTAGATACCAATGTCGTATTGCTACTAACCCCCAGGAATAGAATTAAAATTTTTGAAGTTGTGAAAGCTTGTAAAAAATAATTAGGCCCCAATTAATATTCCAATGCCAAATTAAAGTGCCCGAACCAATAAGATAAAAATCTTTGAAACACAAAAAGAGAGTAGAAAAGTAAATCATCCATATCCAGTCATTGCAAATTCAATAGAAAGATCTCAAAATTAAACAATAAAAGTGCATTAGAATTGAACAAAAACACTGAAGTATAGCTCAGCTATATCATTCTTTTGTTGTCTTCCATTTTTCCTATCATGTTTTAATTTTTCATGGGAAAGGGTTTATGGTCCGTGCATTTACTATGTGACCAGAATAATAAATTAGTGGCTGGCCAGATTAAACGCATTAAAGCAGCACATAATAGTTTTAGTTATATCAAAATAACTTTAGTCACATACCTAAGCAGTTCAGCAAACAACAAAATTACCTATCTAAATTTAAAATTTTATTGCTATCTATGAACAAATGTAATTCTCTTTAGGGTAGGATCCAAAACCTAGACATCCACCATCATGAAGATAGAAAATAAACAAAATAGGGAATTGCCAATTTAAATTATTAAAAAGAGGCTAAAAAGCTGAAATTTGTCAGACCGAAACTGGGAAAATATCTTCTAGACTAATTCATGATTCTGGATCGTATATTGTTAGATTTCTACAAATAAAGAACAAAAAAAAAAAAGACAGGAAACAAGCTCTCTGGTCTGTTTTTCAAATATGCACATCAACACTGTACTTCGATGCATCTGAAGAATGGAAAATAGCTATACAAATAGAAGAACTAATTGAAGACAACTGTACAATAAAAGGATTATTCTACGCTTTAAAAATATGGAGAATGACTAGAGTACATTATTTTATATTAACTATCCCCCCTCCCCCCTCAAGCTCATGATGGGAAAAGGAAAGCATCGAGAGTTTGCTAAGAAAACTCTTGAATTGAAAAGCAGTATGGGATTTGGTAAAAAAGTCCGCAAGGTGAAGATGAGGAGTGTAAGAAAGAGAAATTGTTCCATGTAAGAAATGGTGTCGAACAAAGTGGAAATCAATTTCAATATGTTTTGTGCACTCATGAAAAATAGAATTCTGTGCAATTTGAATCGCACTCTGGTTGTCACAAAGTAAGGAGGTGGAAGAAGAGAAGACAACACCCATATTTGTTGACAGCCAGCGGAGCCAAATAACCTCTGCTACAGTATCAGCCATAGCTCTATACTCAGCTTTCGAACTAGAGCGTGAGACCACAGGTTATTTCTTACTTTTCCAAGAAATAAGAGAATCTCCAAGAAAAATACAAAAGTCGGTAGTAGACTTCCTAGATATAATATCTCCAGCCCAATCTGAATCAGAAAAAGCTTTAAGGTCCATAGAAGGAGAAGAAGACAGAAAGATGCCATGAAATAAACTTCCATGCAGGTATCTGAGGATCCGAACTACAGCTGACCAGTGCACTGTATGAGGGGATGCAATAAATTGGCAAGCATATCAGCATATCATAAGCAATATCAGGATAAGTTACAGTAAGACAAACAAAACATCCAACAACAATCTGTCGATATAAAGTAGGATCATCAATAGGCACAGCATCAGTTGATTTGAATTTCATATTTAACTCAAGAGAAGTATCAACACATCTATTGTCAGTTAGTTTGGCTCTAAAGGTCACTTTATTGGCGTACTTAAATTGAGACAGAAAGTAACCCTCTTCAGAGTATGCCACTTTAATGCCCAAGAAAAACCTAAATATCCTAAATCCTTCATCTCAAACTATTCATAAAGGTGCCTTTTTAATGTAGAAATGCCTTGGTCATCATCCCCTGTGATAATCATCTTAGCTACAGGAGCAAAAGTTTTCCCATAATCAAGTCCATATTCTTGAGCATATCTTTTTGCCACCAGTCGAGCCTTATATCTCTCAAGAAATCCATCAGCTTTGGTATTAACTTTGTACACCCATTTACACCCAATTGGTACTTTTCCTGTGGGAAGCTGAACAATGTCCTAAGTATGAGTTTCTTGGAGTGAATGTAATTCTTCACACATAGCTTGTTACCAATTTGGATCACAAGCTGCCTCTTTATAATGCAATGGTATGTGTATGAAGAAGAGAAATTTATTTTTTAATCCTTGAGCCAAGAAGGAGGATGTTGAGTATGAGATGGATATCTCGAATGAGTTTCAGTTTGTTGTGTGTCAGTTACATTGGGAATGGCAGGGACTCCGTTGGAGAAGGGGTCGTATCTGAGAGTGAAGTTGGAGAACTGTCAGGAGCTGCAGGACTTTCTAAAGTAATAGAAGAGTCATCTTGTGCGTTCTCCACAGGATCATTTTCATTCAATGAGATAGAAGATGAGGAATCAGGGTTAGAGTTCAGGGAGTCAACTTCATTACAAAGATCAAGAGAATGTACATTTCCTTTTGTGAGATTAGTTGAAGAGGATGGAAGACAATAGTAAGGAATATGTTCAAGAAAAGCAATATTTCTAGAGATGCGTAACTTCTGAGCAATAGGATCATAACATCTATATCCTTTTGTCCAATCCCATACCCCAAAAATACACAAAGTGCAAATTTTGCAGTCAATTTATTTCTCTCAATTTTAGGAAGCAAGACAAAACAAGCACATCCAAAGACTTTAAGCTCAAAATAATCAAGTTGAACTCCAAATAATTTTTCATATGGGGAAAAGCCACCATTCAAGGATATGGAATTCTATTGATCATGTAAACAAAAGTCAAAACTGTTTCTCCCCAAAAAGAACTTGGAACATAAGAAGATAGAAGAAGATATCTAGCTATTTCAAGGATATGTCCGTGATTTCTTTTAGCTACCATTTTGGTAAGAAGTATCAGTATAAGCATATTGCAAGATAATTCCCTGGGAAGTAAGAAAATCTAAAAAGAGAGTAGATTTATATTCACCTCCTTGATCAGCATGAAAGACTTTGATTTTATTGAAATTGAGTTTCAACCATAGCAACAAAATTGCAGTAGATATTATAGAAGTTAGATTTTTTACGCATAAGGAATATCCAACAATATCTAGTGTAATCATCAATGAAGGTGACATAGTATGATGACCCTCCTTTTGAAACAACAGGAGTTGGACCCCAAACATCAGAATGTATAAGATCAAAGCGAGAATGAGAAATAGATTTACTTTTATCAAATGGAAGTGCTGTGAATTTCCGAAGTTTGCAACATTTACAATCAAATACATCAAAATGAGTGACATGACCCAAGAGATCTTTTGATATCATATATTTCAAGCGTGAACTAGAAACATGGCCTAATCTAGAATGCCACAAGTGAAACATAGATTGAGATGAATTCACATTAAGAGTAAAATGTAAGGATTTTACTCTATCTAAGATACGACAAAAAAAGTTGCTGCAAAAGATAAAGACCCCCTTCTCTACGGCCTATCACAATCTGCTTCCCTATATAAGGATCCTGAACAACAAAACCAACCTTTGTGAAGAATACATGATAGCCTAAATTTGTAAGTTGACCAATTGAGAGTAAATTCACAGAGAGATCTGAGACATGAAGAACTTCAGAGATACAAAGATTTCTAGAGTCTAAAGTGATTGATCCCTTTTTATGCACTTCTATATGTGAACCATTGGCTGTTTCAATATAAAAAGGAGAGGAAAAATCTTTGCAATTTACAAGAATGGATGCATCATTGGTCATGAGGTGTAAGGCACCAAAATCAAATATCCAAGTTAAGGATTTACCTGGTGGGGTAGAGTTACTAGGTCTTGTATAAGTTGCATCATTGGAGAAGAGGTAGAAGACTGCATGTTAAGTGAGGAACAAGAAGTTGCTGGATTTGTTGGGCCACCATTGCTTGAATTTCCCCAGGTGTTATATATTGTGTATTGCTTGGAGCTTCAAAAGGAAAAGAAGATGAATCTGTTGCAAGGGCACTAATATTTCTAGATCCAACTGCTTTTAGAGGCCTTCAAAACTATTAAGATGGAATGCCAATACTAGGATTAGGTAATAAATCTTTCATCTTGTTTTTCAGCTTTGGACAATCCTTTTTCCAATGTCATTTTTCATGGCAAAAAGCTAAATTCATCGACAACCACTTTCTGATTCTTTTGAGTCATTGAACCTTGTAGATGTTGAGCTCTTGATGTTGCAATGAGAACTGATTGCGTTTGTGAGTTTGGGGTTTGTAGAAACTTAAGTCTAGTCTCTTCAGTCACCAACTCACTTATAATCCTATCGACACTTGGTAATGGTGATCGATGCAGAATTAAACTTCTTACTGGATCAAATTCAGGACGCAAGGCCATTAAAAACTGAACAAGTTTTTGCTCTTCTCTCAACTCCTTGTACACATTCAATTTCTTTAATTCTATGGGATCCATTAAATCTACTTCATCCCAAAGACCATTCATAGTGTTATAAAAATCCTGAACAGTCTTGCCTTCTTGACGCAAGTTGCTTATCATATTCTCCAATTCAAATCGATGGGCAAAGTTGGATTGTGTGTATACTCTTTTCAAATGGTCCCAAATAGCCATTGTAGTGGAAAATGCAGAGAAATGCATGCCAACAGTTAGTACAACTAAGTTATTAATCCAACCTAGAATTCTTACATTATTTGTTTCCCACTCTTTTTGCATTTTTGCAAAATCCTGTGCATTTTCCACTGGAGCAGTGATTGTCCCATTAATATAGCCTTTGAGATCATTCTAGTGATATGAATTTGCATAAGATAAGACCAATAGGAGTAATTTGATCCAGTCAACTTAACTTGAATAACTTGATTTGATTCAGATGTCATGGAATGTATCATGCAGCTGTCTTAGGCTCTTGTTCATTCAAAATGACCAGAGGATGTACAACGAGGAAGAGCAATGCTTGAAGCTCCATTGAATGCTAGTGGTAGCCCCTTGCAAATGAGGGAATAGATTTATCTCCAAGCTGATGAAGTGATGACTATTAAAAAAAACAGTATCGGCATTGCTACTGCTGCTTTCTTCAACTCAACTCAAAATAACAGATCCAAACGTATTCAACTCCAGAATACCAAAATAATTCAGAGGAATGCAGAAGGAACGAAAGGAAACATAGAGTGGACAACCATAAGGACAAACCAAAAATACAGTGGACAAGATCTTCCCATTAGTAAATGGAACTCAGCCCAGTAGAGAGCTAAACAAAGATAGAGGAAAATAGAGACCTATTGGCATAACAATAGAAAAAAAAAAAACAAGGCAAATCACAGACCAAAATACACCAAACAAATAGAGGAATCACAGTTCACCCACAGCTCAAATCACAACACATCAAACATATGGAGCAAAGAAGTAGCCATAGATAGCATAGAAATCTGAGAAATTTCTGTATGCACAAGAACCCACAACACAAACTAATAGCACGAGCTTAACTCAAAAATTAGATGGCAGAGATAGACATCACAAGCATCTGCTTACTCAGCGAAGGAGAACCAGTCTCTGATACCATGTTAGATTTCTGCAAAAGAATAACCAAAAGAAGATAAGAAACAAGCTCTATGATCTGTTTATCAAATATGCACATCAACATTGTACTTCGATGCATCTGAAGAATGGAAAATAGCTATACAAATTAGAAGAACTAATGGAAGACAGCTTTACAATAAAAGGACTATTCTACCCTCTAAAAATATGGAGAATGACTAGAGTACATTATTTTATATTAACTGTCACATATAACAAGACAGAAACTAAGATAATAGCAACTGCAACACAAAAGGGAAATGAAGCAATCAGGCTTGCTGATAATCTTTTCCAAATATACTCAAGTTCAAATTTTTGTTTAACACCTGATGCACAATTAAAGCAGTTGAGTAGTATTCACTTCTATAGCCAAATTTCACTTTCTCATCACTACAACCCTTATGCATTCTTGTAAAAAATGCATTGGCAGTACTCATAGATGAAGAGAAAAAATGGAAAAAACCTTTTGGCAACTTGCATCAAGTGAGGACCAAAAAGGGTATTATTTTTCAAGATTTTGAAATCAGACAAACTTCACTGCATCTAACTATCATAAGCTGCCTTTTTGGCCCTTATGTAGGCATAGAAAGACTACCATTGCAACTTCTCATTTGGATTATTCAACTCTTTTTCTTCAAGATTTTCCCTAAGATTTTGATAACATTTTCCCTAAGATTCACATCAAAATTCTCTAAATGCCTCACCGTTAAACCTTATAGCACGTTCAAGTTACTACATTTAAATGGGATGCCAAAATTCTAAATAGAAGTACACTTTTCAAATATTGCAGCAAGTTAAATTCACTTCTCCACACCTTTAACACCATGCCATTGTTTGAATTGGGACAAAATGGCAAAACAAAAAATCCCACGGAAAATTGAGCTTAACACAGCAACACAACATCAAACTCATTCTCAGAAACAAAAGACACACAAATCTCTAAGTTCGATCCAATAACAGAGCTTAACCCAAATCATTCCAGATCAACATAGCTACATCATCAAACACATTCTTATTAAAAAAAAAAAAAAAGATTCAGAGCTCAATTAAGAAACTAATAATAATAATTCAGAAGTTCATGCCGACACATACCTATTTTTTTCTTGATTTTTTTTTTTTTTTTTTGTGCAGACGTAGGAATCAGCTTTGCAAACCTTGTTCCTTCCCATCTATCCAAACCTCCTTCGCCAATTTGTCCCGAAATTCACCATACACAGAGTACTTTAAAAACCCAAGAATTTGACCCCCAAAAGCCAATATAAGAGATAGCCCACAAACCCACTTTCTCATAAATCAAACATGGATTCTTCCACTACAAGAAAACTGTGAATCTGCCATGGACTTTTGCCCCAAAAAATTTTCCGTGGCAATCAGCGATGGATTTTTCCACGAAATAGCAAAATATAAGCAACTTGCGAGGGATAGAATACCATAGCAAATCCATGGCAATTTGCCACGGAATTGCAATGGAAATTGTAGCAAATAGCGATGAAAACATATTTCGTCGCAAATCGATAGCAAACAAAAAGCGCCAAAAACTTATGCCAAAAATTACCCACCGATATGTGATGGAACAATTTTCGTGGCAACATTATAACATTTTCTAGTTAAAAAAAATGGAGAAAATATAGAAGATTTCATCACAGATCCGTAGCAAGTTGCATTAGTTGTATTCCGTTGCAAAGCCGTGGCAATCTGCCACGGAATAATTTTTTAATAAAATTAGATATTTCCGTAGCAAATCCCTAGCAAACTGCTAGGGAATTGCCCCGACAAAGTTTGACGTGACAAGAGGACCGTGCCAATCCCTAGCAAACTGTTAGGGCTTTGCCATGAATTTATATTTTCTTCTACTTTGTTCTAATTATTTTATTATATTAATTTGTATTAATTGTAATTAAACACCCTTTGAAGAGCAAAGATCAAATATTTTGTAAACTTTTTGATTTGTTTATCTATAACTTATTTAGTCTTAAAATGGAAAGTATGGAATTAATAATATTATGTGTTTTTAAATTTTAATTACTAATTCCATGGCAAATCCGTGGCAATAAGAAGGGGTAGAGAAAATGCCTCGAGCCAATGTTCGAGTACCAGGCGCTACGGCGCTGAAGTAACCCATGCCATACTCCCAGGAAAAGCTCGAAGGACTGTAAGCAAAAAGGTACCTGTACCCGAAACCGACACAGGTGGGTAGGTAGAGAATACCTAGGGGCGCGAGACAACTCTCTCTAAGGAACTCGGCAAAATAGCCCCGTAACTTCGGGAGAAGGGGTGCCTCCTCACAAAGGGGGTCGCAGTGACCAGGCCCGGGCGACTGTTTACCAAAAACACAGGTCTTCGCAAAGTCGTAAGACCATGTATGGGGGCTGACGCCTGGCAAATCCATGGCAAGTTGCCACGGATTTGCCATGAAATTAGTAAATTGAACTATTTCTGCGGCAAATCCATAGCAATCTACCATGGATTTGCCACGGAAGAATAAAATCCTCAATTCATCTGTGGCTAATTTATTCCTCCGTGGCTAATTCGTGGTAGTCTAAGAGGGATCTGCCATGGATTTGATTTTTTTCACTTTTTTGACCAATTCTTTTATTATGTTAATTCATATTAATTCTAATTCAATACCTATTGAGATCAAATATGAATTTTTGTATTTCTTTATCTCCATTTTGAAACACGACCTATTACTGTTTATAGGTTTTTATAATATTCATACGTTAATTGTATTAATGAAATAAATTATACGTGTAATAACAAGTAACAAAATATTTTTGTTACTTATTTTAAAATATTTGTATGAGCCTTTTGAGCCTAATTTAATGTATAATGATTGAGAATATATAAAAAAAATGTGTTAGTCAAAATAGAGACAAAAAGAATGTTGAATAATTTTAAAGAAAATGATATAATTTTATTTTATTTCGACTATAAAAGCTATTGAAAATGTCAATATAATTTACTATATAATCATTGAGAGTATACAAAAAAGTATGTTATGCAAAGAAGTGATAAAAAGAAAGAGTTAAATTTTTGTTATGTGTTCCGTTGCAAATCCGTGCCTGATTGCCATTGATTTGCCACGGAATCACAAAATTAGACTTGTTTTGTTGCAGATTTTCATGAATTTGCCATAGCAATTTTTTTTTTCTTTTTTTGTTCTAATTTATTAATTATATTGGTTTGTAGTAATTTTTATTCCATACCTTTTAAATAACAACAATGGAATGTTTTGTAAGTATTTTGATTTATTTATTTTCTAATGTATTCATTTTTGAAATGGAATTGAAAAAAAAAAAGATGTACTATTTTTTAGTATCGAAATATATGTTCGTATTAAAATAAAAACTTTTAAAGAAACGATATAATTTTATTTTATTTCGACTATAAAAGTCATTGAAAATGTCAATGTAATTAACTATATTATCATTGAGAGCATGCAAAAAAGTATGTTACGCAAAGTAGTGATAAAAAGAAATGGTTAAATTTTTGTTATGTGTTTCATGGAAAATCCGTGGCTGATTTTCCACATATTGCCACGGATTTTCCACAGAATCACAAAATTAGACTTGTTTCATGACAATTCCGTAGTAGATTGCCACAGATTTGCCACAACATTTTTCCCTATAACCTGTCTACACATAATAAATAAGTAACATCTTATATGATTTATAAAATACTCATTATGTATATTATCATAATGCGGTAACATTTTAACTATTTTCCAAAAGTTTAATTGTTCAGTAACTTATCTATTTTTCCCGTCTTTCATCAACTTTTCAGAAAAACATAAATAATGTTGATATCTTAAAGTATTTTATTTATATATTTTTAACCTTATCTATTTATACCTTAAGCATCCAACCTTTTTTACTATTATTTTTACCTAGCCCCCAATAATATATGTTTTTTTTAAATTTCTTTTAGATATAGAATCAGTAAGCCTGGAGTCACTTCACAAGTTTGGTTAATGTTTCTCTGAAATTTGTGAAAAACTTAAAATGTTTCTACATACATACATATACATATATATATATATATATATATATATATATATATATATACTCTATTTGAGAAAATATTTATTTTTTTACTTACTAAACAAGTAGTTATAATTCACCCTATTAATTTATTTCTTTCATATACTAGTGACGAACAATATAGTATGAGAAAATTTATTATTAGGGTGTAATTAAGGACGTCGTAAGAATTTTTTGGGCAATTAGTTATCACTACTAAATTTATTATATTGGTTAAATATTGAATTAAGACATTACAAGTTAAGTTTCTTTAATGTAATAATTTAGTTAGTTGTATTTGGAAATTAGCAAGGGTTAATATGGAGAATTCATTTTTTGTAGAGAGAAGCATATATAAATTTAAAATTAAATAAGTAATTTACATCGTTTAATTAAAATAAAAAATAAATCATAAATAAATTAAGAGGAAAAGGTCTCCCTTCACATTAAAAAAAAAAATTATATTAAGACGGATTTACCATGGACAGCTTTTTTGCATACTGTTTCCGTGGTAGATTGAGACGGATTTGCCACAGTTCCCTCACAATATTTCACCCTGAAATGTGTTACCAACTTGAATAATCCATTGCAAATCTGTGGCAAATTGCCACGGATTAAGAATTCCCTAACAAAAAAATGCTTAGCAACAAAGGTATTTTCCACGAACAAATTCCGTCACAGATCCATGGTAAATTTTAGTTTAGCCACAGATTTGCCAGGAATTTGTCTATGAAAAATTGGCAGATTTCTTGTAGTGTTAAACACGACATTTTTGGGGGTTGCGCAGGTCGTTGGAATTTTACCTTCGCAGCAACAGCGGAAGAAAAGAAGGTTTGCAGTAGCAACGGAGTGATCGACTGAAGGTTTGCAGTGCCAAAAAATTCCTTTGTCTACTTCTTTATTTTGCAAATGAAGCGGGGCAAAGCAATGAAAACCATAAAATTTTTGAAAATTTTCAACCAAAATGTGTATATGAAAAGTATCTTCAAGGCTAAATTCTCCTCCTATACTTAAACTGAACATTATCCTCAATGGCCAAAAATAAAACAATGAAAGCAAAGCCTACAGGACCAAAATAAACAAAGTGGAAGAATTGAGAAAAGAAAATATTTCCGTTAAGAAGGAGCTTCAACACATGTGAATCCATCCCAAGAAGTCATTAGGGAAATCTACCTAAATAAAAACATATAAGAAAAACAGAAAACATAAATCTAGAAAAGGAAAAGAAAATCAAAATAAAAGAAAAAGACAAGAAAAATCAACTAAAAAGAAATCCTAAGAAAAGTGATGAAAATATAAATAGAAAAGAAAACTAAACAAAATAAATATGTATCAGTGGAAAAATGCTTAATCATCATCATCATTAGCCCTATGGCTATCATTACCTCCTTGAGGTCCAGGAAACCATTACATCCATTGGGCCCATTGATATTCCTACGCATCTTGCCTTTGGGTGAGGGCAATCATAGACTCACAAAGCTGAAGTAATATATATGTTTGTGTCCTCGTATCCATTCTCAATTACTCTAATTAACCTCTCACCTCAGCCGCAAAGTCAGTCCTTGATTGAAACTGTGAACTACTAACACAAGCTCGAGGTGGTGGTGCAAGATGCTCCGTTTTCTCAAGGGGAAACACGACGTGTCCCGAGTGCTACACATCATAAGGCCCTAACCAACGTCTCACCTCCATACTACACTAATAACTACAGCTAACTAATGTTTGCTCAATAACCAGAACATGCTGAGTTGTGGTTTCAGTAAGTTCCCTCTCCAAACTAATGCTAAAGGCTTCCAGAATTTTCATGATCACAAAGGAAAAAACAAAGGCTTTGGTGGAAAGGCGAGAATGGACCACACCCCGCATAGATTGGATAATCAAAGGTGAAAGTGGAATGTGCTGAGTGTGCATCATCCTATGAAGAATATAAATGTCAATCACACCGAACTCATTAAACCCACTAGCCTTCAGAACAACATTGTAAGCAAATATATAGACAAGGGCATGCAGGTTAGTTTCAAGATCATTATTAGAATAAAAACTTACTTGCCCTACTGGACTTCTTCTATACATCCTTAAGGTAGCTCTAGTATCACTTACTTTCCACCGAGATTTCAACAATATCTTTTGATTGTTGTGATCTACAACTAACCAAGGGCCTTCATTATTAACATGGAGGATGGCAACTAGTCTCTCTCTATCCACAACGATTGGTGTTCCCTTTACCTTGGTCTCAATGGTCTTAAGATGGTTATTTTATTTTTGGACCATATTAGCATAGAATTTTTTTTATCAAAATAAGGCAATAAGGTCCCTTTAGTTGAACTATTGGTCCCCACTCCAATCATCTAAATATTAGTCCTCACTTGAGGGTACGATCTAAAGAGGGTGCAAAATTGCATTCTACAATGATTTTATTGGCAATCCTCTTAGTGTACCACTCTTGGCAGGAAGGATCAATAAAATCCGTAGGGTGTAGGAACAAAGGGTCTATAGATGTTAGGGTAGAGGAAAATGAGGCTCTAGCCCTTTTACAAGATTGGCCTCATTCTCTTGGCATGATGAATGAAGTTGACAATGGGTATCACTAAAGAATATGAATGATGCACTGCCACAATGTAACAACAACTCCCAATATGATCAAATCACCACAACACAACACCACACGCAATTCTCAATAATCTACAATTTCAAATCAAACCACAACAACCTCAATCCATATTAGCAATCAATCCCAATCTCCTTTCAAATACTGCAAAAATAAACGGAATGCCACAATTCAAACTATAACATGATTCCCAACTAATACACAACCTGATCATAGCATGAAAAACATGTCCATATCCCAAGTCAACAAAAATGCATCATGTCTAAGAACATTATCCACCTAGCATGAATTCATTGTCAATATAATCGCCATAACCCAAATATAGCCAACATATGATCACAATATGGACATATAGTTGCAAAAATAATTCATGAATCATACTCTCATGCTATTCTAGTTATAATAAATCTCTCAATTCAATCAAATTCAACCAACAATTCTAAATTATGGAATTTTCGTGCAAAAATGTGCCCAAAAATTGGGAAAATTCAATGGCAAGAATTTAATTGTAAGAATGCAAGAAAAATCATACTTTTGTGTTCTCCAATGCATGGGCAAGCAAAATGTGCAATCTTTTTAAAGAAATCCTTACTTGAAAGGAGAGATTTGAAAGTGGATTTTTGAAGAAAAAGTTGAGATTTTTGGAGTTTTAATACGTAGATTCAACAAAAACAAGGAGATTTAGTGTTAGGTTGATGCTATTGAAGGTAAAAATTGAACAAGTGGTGTTTGGGGATGAAGAAACGGCACCAGATGGAGAGAAAATTTGAGGGAAATTGGAAATTTTAAAAATAAAATGGCCAAATCGGCCTTTTCAAAGAGAATCCCAATAGGAGCTGGTGCCGGCTCTATGCAGTCGGGCCGGCACCAGCCCTGGTCTCTTTGGGTCGCTAGATTTTTTTTTATTTAAATACTATGAACATAATAATAAAAACCACAAAATTATGAAGAAAATGCCATTATTCAAAAAATTAAAAATACAGAACCATAAACGAAAGTAAACAGAAAGTAGAGGTATGTCCTAATTAACTAAAAAGCAAATTAGTGAAAATCATTTTTTTCCACAGTCGTGATCATGTGGATTTATCTCAGTATTCCCCAGAAGAGATCCTGCTTGATGGTCTCCAAGAAATTTGACCAATTGCCCGATTTGATTTTTCAGATTGTGCATGGACGCCTCCAAATTCTTCGTAGTTATATCCATTCCTTAAAACTGTGTTTCTATGGTACTCACCATTTGGTTAATGAAGTCCTCCAATGATGGCTTAGGTGCTGGTGCATTGTAAGGCAATGATGGTCCAATCCTTTAATTTCCTCTAAAGTTAGAAGAAGTCTACCTATGTTAGTTTTCGATATTCCATAAAAAATTGGGATGACTCCTCCAACCAAGATTGTAAGTGGCACTATAAGGATTGTTATCTTGTCGTCTATTGCCCATAAACGTAACTTGTTTCAAGGACTCATATAATGACTCCATGCTTTGGCACTCATAATTTGGATAACCTTCCCCACAAAAATCATGACTAACATTCATTACCTATCCTTGGGAATGAGACATTATCATTTGTTTCATTTCTTGTGTGAGTGCCTCAACCTTAGCCACTAAGGCTACCGTTACATCTACCTTGTACACTCCATGAACACGAGTTTTTGACCTTGAACTACCCCATGCATAGTAGTTGTAGGATTTCTAAATTAATTAAATAGATTAAACGCAGTGAAAAATAGCAAGAAATCCAAGCCATGGATCACGGGTTTGCAGTAGAAACGGGAAAAAGAGAAATCACGCTTATTACCTCTTGAAGCCGGAATTTAAATTTTTCTTGTTCCAAGAACGCATGCACGATCCAGATCACAAAACCGGTTCACAGCAGCTTAATTGAAGTCCAAGAAAGAACTCCCTCTAATGATAATACACATAAGGTCGAACGCTCACAATCTCACAATTCTATGCTAGTAGAATTTAGGAGGCTAGGGTTTGATTAATAAGAGAGAGACGGATAGGGTTTGATCAAGAGAGAGGCAGAAAAACGGTTTCTCTGTTATTGCGTGAATAGTCTGTGTCTCTTACCCTAAGGAAACCGTTTCCTTATATTTATAGATTTATAATTATCGTAAATTGCAACTTAGTCCTTCAACGTCCAATTGTCAACAAATCAGTTCTTGAAGTTTACTTAATTACAATTAGGTCCCATGAATTATAACAAACTTATAATTCACCTATAAATATATTTCCTTCTCTTAATTAACCCCACAATATTATCAAATAATATATTTGAGCATTCAAACCTTTGTTGTGTGTGACCCATTAGGTTTCCTGGTCTTATTGGTAGCATAATATGAATTAATTCTAACAATATTAGAATTAATAATCCTTAATAAAATAAAGGATTAAATTTATTAATTCTCTAATTAATAAATCCATATTTAGCATATCAAGAGCAACATCTAGCAATGACTCTTGACCACCCAAAAGTCCAGAAAGTCAAGTGGCTTGACATTAACCTTTCAATAGCAAATTATCAATGCAATAAACTCCTTTCACCATACAATATCTCATTCGGTCTAGAGCATGAAATTAGTGCCAACTCCCTCCAGAATATTATTAATTCTGGCCCGAATATTTTAGTACTTGTTTAAGAAATCCATTACTCGATATGTGTATCAATTGGAACCATTTCCATCACATAGTCGCCTTGGCCAAGGACTTCATAAGTAATGATTTCTACAAGTGGCCTTGAGATATACTCTCCTACTATTAGAAGTGGTGAATCCTTTATTGACTTTTTCAACTACTTTCGTTTACTTTACGTTGTACCCAATATCCATCCCATAGGCAGTCCTAGATAAGACTCCAAAGATTAGAATCAAAGTACAACGCTCGTTAAACAAAATACCTTGGAGATTTCAAGTCTAAGGATACTTGCACACTTGCTATAATGAAATTCTATCACTAGTACTAAATAGTTATCCAAGTGATTATCTCGTAGCTAGGTCATCCAATGAACTTATTCCAAAACAAGCATCCACACGTTAATCCTGAGGATCCCAATACTCACGGATATGAGAACCACCGCTTGATCCAATCAAGAGATATAACATGTGACAGTCTTGGCGTATTAATAATGTCCCATCTTATTAATACTATGACTGGGGATTATTTAAGTACAAACACTGCATAATGTAGTAGGAATCTCACATCATGATCTCTATCATGGCTTCCTTAACACTGTGTTGTACTAGGGACTTTATCTAACGATTTGTACACATATTTAGATATAACAATCAAACTGAAAGATAAAGAATACCTCTTATTAATTTAATTTGCAATATACATGGTACAAGTGATTGCCTCTAGAGCACAACACTAACAAACTCCCACTTGCACTAGAGCCAATCATTCATGTATCGAATACCAAATGACTCAACATGTTTATCATGTTTCTTCTGGAAAAGCGCTTTAGTGAGTGGATCTGCTATGTTCTGATCCGTGGGAATCCTTTCTATCTTTACATCTCCTCTATCTATGATTTCTCTAATCAGATGATAGCATCTAAGTACATGCTTGGATCGTTGATGAGACCGTGGTTCCTTGGCCTGTGCAATAGCTCCATTGTTGTCACAATACAAAAGTATCGAATCAACAATGTTGGGCACCACTCCAAGTTCAGTGATGAACTTCTTGATCCATACTGCTTCTTTAGCTGCTTCAGAAGCTGCTATGTACTCTGCTTCAGTAGTCGAATCGGCAGTAGTCTTTTATTTGGAGCTCTTCCAACTAACTGCCCCACCACCTAATGTAAATACGTAGCCAGATTGTGATTTGAAGTCGTCCTTATTAGACTGAAAGCTGGCATCAGTATACCCTCTAACTTGTAAATCACCATCTCCATATATCAAGAATGCATCCTTAGTCCTTCGTAAGTATTTAAAGATATTCTCTATAGCCGCCCAGTGACCCTCTCTAGGATCAGATTGGCATCTGCTCGTCAAACTAAGAGCACACGATACATCGGGCCTAGTACATATCATAGCATACATAATAGACCCAATTGCCGAAGCATATGGAATTCTACTCATGTGATCCCTTTCAACTTGTGTCTTTGGAGACATCGACTTTAAAAGGCTTACACCATGTGTCACAGGTAAGAATCCTCTTTTGGATTGATCCATGCTGAACCTTTTCAACACTTTGTCTATGTATGTAGACTGTGAAAGACCTAACAGCCTTCTAGATCTATCTCTATAGATCTTTATTCCCAGAATATAGGTTGCTTCTCCAAGGTCTTTCATGGAGAACATCTTGGACAACCAAATCTTCACTGATTGAAGAATGGAAACATCATTTCCTATAAGCAATATGTCATCTACATAAAGCAATAGGAAAACAACTTTACTCCCACTAACCTTCTTGTACACACAAGGTTCATCCATGTTTTGAATGAAACCAAAATCTTTAATTGTCTTATCAAAATGGATATTCCAACTCCTAGATGCTTGCTTAAGTCCATAAATGGACATTTGCAACTTGCACACCTTTGTGCTATCTTTGGATATGAAACCTTAAGGCTGTGTCATATACACTTCCTCAATCAGGTTTCCATTAAAGAAAGCTATTTTCACATCCATTTGCCAGACCTCATAATCATAATGAGCGGCAATGGCTAGGAGTATTCTTATGGATTTCAACATCGCGACTGGTAAAAAAGTTTCGTTATAGTCAATACCTTGTCGTTGACGATAACCTTTTGCTACCAAGCGAGCCTTATAGGTAACCACATTACCATCCATGTCAATTTTCTTTTTGAAAACCCATTTACACCCTATAGGCTTGATTCCTTCAGGTGGATCAACCAAAGTCCATACTTGGTTGTCATACATGGAATCCATCTCTGACTTCATAGCTTCGAGCCATTTGTCAGATTCTAAACTATTCAGAACATCCTCGTAAGTAGTAGGCTCATCGTCATCTATGAGCAATACGTCATTATGGTCACTTATGAGAAATCCATATCTCTCAGGTGCCACTCGTATCCTACTTGACCTACAAAGCTCTTGTGTGTTAGAAGGTTCATCTATTTGGATAGATACAGGTTCAGATGGTTGATCAATATTTGTTTGCTCTTCTTGAACTTCACTAAGTTCAAGATTGCTCCCACTATCTTCTTTGAACATGTGCTCCTTCTCTAAAAAGACAGCATGTTTTGAAATAAAAACTTTATTTTCAGAAGGAAGATAGAAGTAATATCCAAATGATTCTTTTGGATATCCAACAAACAAACATTTGTCAGACTTACTTTCAAGTTTGTCTGACATTACCTTTTTAACAAAAGCAGGGCAACCCCAAATCCTTAAATGCGATAACTTTGGTCTCTTCTCAAAGAATAACTCATAAGGAGTAGTATCAACAGTTTTTTACGGAACTCTGTTTAAAATGTAAACAGCAGTCTCCAGTGCGTACCCCCAAAACGATTTTGGTAAGTCTGCAAAAGCTATCATGGTCCTTACCATGTCTAGAAGGGTTCGATTCCTTCTCTCAGATACACCGTTATGTTGAGGTGTATATGGTGGAGTCCATTGAGATAATATTCCGTTATCTCTTAGATAACTTAGAAACTCTTGACTTAAGTATTCACCTCCTCGATCAGATCTAAGAGCTTTAATACTTTTGCCAAGTTGTTTCTCTACTTCATTCTTGAAGTCTTTGAAACGGTCAAAGGCTTCATATTTGTATTTCATCAAATACAAATACCCATATCGAGAATAATCATCGATAAAGGTAATGAAGTAAGTATTGATAACCTCCTCTTGCTTGTATTGACATTGGGCCACATACATCTGAATGTACGAGTTCTAATAACTCTTTTATCCTTTCTCCTTTTTTTGAAAAAGAAGTTTTAGCCATTTTTCCAAGTAAACAAGATTCGCATGTGTCATATGATTCGTAATCAAATGACCCTAAGTCACCCAATTTGTATAACTTAGACACACGTTTTTCATTTACATGGCCTAAACGACAATGCCATAAGTAAGATGAGATTAAGTTATCCTTTTTATGTTTCTTTTTACTTATATTGAGAATTGGATTATACATGTCTAGAACATATAAACCATTGATCAAAGTTACAGAACCATAATAAATATCATTTAATGAGAAAGAACAACATTTATTCTTAAAACTTAAATGAAATTCGAATAAGTCTAAACAAGCAATTGAGATAATGTTTTTCAACAAAACTGGTACAAAATAACAGTTTTGTAGTTCTAAAACTAATCCAGAAGGTAGATTGAGATGATAAGTCCCCACAACTAGTGCAGTAACCTTTGCTCCATTTGCAGCTCGTAGGTCCACGTCACATTTCTCTGACCTTTTACTGTCCTTTAGTCCCTGCAAATTATTGCATAAATGAGATCCACAACTGGTATCCAATACACATATCTCATTATTAAAGGCAATATTAATCTCAATCATAAGCATACCAGGATTAGAAGTAGAAGTGCTTGCAAGCTTCTCCTTCTCCTTCTTTTCCTTCACAATCTCCAAGTAGGCCTTGCAGTTACGCCTCCAATGGCCCATTTTACTACAATGATTACATGGGCCTTTAGGGGCAGCCTCCTTCTTCTTGACACCTCCTTTCGGCTTAGTAGGAGTGTTCTTCTTCTTCTTCTTAGAAACCTTTTTCTTAGAAGATGAAGAATCTACTAACAAGATTACCTTATCATCCTTTTTCATAGAGGACTCAGCAGTCTTAAGAAGATTGATTAGCTCAGGTATGGTGGTCTCAATATGATTCATGTGGTAGTTGATCACAAACTACGAAAAACTACTTGGTAATGATTGTAGAATTAAGTCAATACTTAACTCATGATCCATTACGAACCCAAGAGACCCAAGCTTTTCCATGTAGCCTAACATCTGCAACCCATGAGTGGCCACTGAAGCACCCTCAACCATCTTAGCACGGAACAGTTGTTTAGAGATCTCATATCTCTCTGTTCTAGCTTGTTTTTCAAACAGCTCTTTAAGATAGAGGATCATCGATTAAGCATCCATATGCTCATGCTGTTTTTGCAGCTCAGGAGACATTGACGCCAGCATGATACAAGATGCTGTGTCGCTATCTTCTTTATGCTTCATGTGGACAGCATGCTCTTCAGCAGGAGCATCTTGAGTTGGAGGTGGTGGAATAGGAGCTTCTAGCACGTAGAGCAACTTTTTCAACTTGAGAATGATTCTCAAGTTTCTATACCAGTCCAAATAGTTTGATTCAGTGAGCTTGTTTGTTTCCAAGATGCTACGTAAGTTTAGGTCTGTCGACATGATGCAAATGACCTAGATGTAAAGATAGAATTATTAGAACATGTATATGCAAATGCAATGCAATTAATTAGGTCTTTAATTAAGAGCATAATTATTCCACTATTTTTACTCAAACCAATAGCTCCCACTATTGATTCAGGAAAACCCGTTGGAAGCTTTCCTAACGGACCGGTATCCAAATTCCTTAAAAATAACCTTGGGTTTGCCCAACAAGCCATCCTTAAGTTCATTGATAGGTATCCAATACCAATTACATCATACGTAACTACCGGATCATTAGGTGATTAACAGCTTTTAATCTTAAAGCCTTTTGGGCTACCCCAACTTTTCCTCTAAATTTCTTTATACTTGAGTTTGCCCAACCGGGATAAAGAATTTAGTTAAACCTGACCCATTAATCAGGAATTTAATTCCATAGCTTGAACATGCCCGATGTCAAGTAGGCTTGGGTTTGCCCAACAACTTGGTCTTGAAAAAGGACTCTCGTTCTTACTATATTAATGGAAGGAATTAGGTTTAATATTATTTGAGGGATTTGTTCCTCTTAGTGGTCTCATCGTTAGGCATGCATACAATTTATTAATAAGCAGCATAAATTGATAAACATAGTAATAAACAATTACGTGGCATGGTTATGGACTTTCTAAATTAATTTCCTCGAGCCACCAAGGAAATTAATATGGTCAATCCTATGTGTTCATGCATGATATAAGTAGAGGGTCTTACCATCTCGCCTTATTTTGAACGCCATCTTCAAAATCTTGAAAGTAAAATTCTACCTCAATCTAACCTATATAATCTAATTACATAATTTCCTAAAAAGAGAAACCTCGAGTTACATTCGAGAGGAGTTAGATGAGAAGAGGATTACATCAGAATTTGAGAGAAGGCAGGACACGCAGGCCCTATTTCATTAAAACAAAGCGGTAAAAAATGCATGAACAGATATAATTGGTTTTAGTCCATAACCATCCACCATGCCATTAACTATGCTTAAACAAAATAAACATATACTTTTATTATTCTAAAACCATTATTTTGGGAAAATGAAACAAATTCTAAAATCAACATTTTAGAAAAATACATTAATTTTAAATTTTCAAAATCACTATTTTGAAAAATAAAATTGATTGTCTCAAAACTAATTTTGAGAAAATGCTTCTGGGTCTCGTCACGCAACGATAACGGCAGTCCCTTTCAAAATTCTATTCCAGAACCTTTTTCTTTTTTTCTTTTTAAAAAAACACCGAACAGTAACCACCGCGTGTGGCTTAGATTTTCTGCAAATTTTTGTTCAGTTCGGGGCCGTTCCAAAATCAATCAAAACCAGTTTTTGACGTTGATCTTTGTTAATCTTTATTAACAAACCATTGTGATCATTCTCACAATCAATTTAACAATCTAAATTGTTAAATGGAAGGCTTAATTACAGGATGAACATCAACTGAAGCCAAAACCTGAACACAGACGTAGAACCATTCTGCAATATTTTCGAAAGCATAAAACCCACAACGCAGAAACGATTTCTGCAACCCAAATTATTCAAAACAAAACCCAAACGATTACATACAAACTAGCAGACATGATCATACAATTAACATGCTATAATCATGCAATTTACATACTTGAACAATTCAAAGCAATAAAACATCCCATTAAAACGCAACCCCGTAGGCTCTGATACCACTGTAGGATTCCTAAATTAATTAAACAGATTAAACGCAGCGGAAAATAGCAAGAAATCCAAGTCATGGATCACGGGTTTGCAGTAGAAACAGGAAAAAGAGAAGATCACGCTTATTACCTCTTGAAGCCGGAATTTAAATTTTTCTTGTTCCAAGAACGCATGCGCGATCCAGATCACAAAACCGGTTCACAGCAGCTCAACTGAAGTCCAAGAAAGAACTCCCTCTAATGATAATCCACATAAGGTCGAACGCTCGCAATCTCACAATTCTATGCTAGTAGAATTTAGGAGGCTAGAGTTTGATTAATAAGAGAGCGACGGCTAGGGTTTGATCAAGAGAAAGGCAGAGAAACGGTTTCTCTGTTATTGCGTGAAGAGTCTGTGTCTCTTACCCTAAGGAAATCGTTTCCTTATATTTATAGATTTATAATACCGTAAATTGCAACTTAGTCCTTCAACGTCCAATTGTCAACAAATTGGTCCTTGAAGTTTACTTAATTACAATTAGGTCCCATGAATTATAACAAACTTATAATTCACCTATAAATATATTCCCTTCTCTTAATTAATCCCACAATATTATCAAATAATATATTTGAGCATTCAAACCTTTGTTGTGTGTGACCCATTAGGTTTCCTGGTCTTATTGGTAGCATAATATGAATTAATTCTAACAATATTAGAATTAATAATCCTTAATAAAATAAAGGTAAATTTATTAATTCTCTAATTAATAAATCCATATTTAGCATATCAAGAGTAACATCTAGCAATGACTTTTGACCACCCAAAAGTCCAGAAAGTCAAGTGGCTTGACATGAACCTTTCAATAGCAAATTATCAGTGCAATAAACTCCTTTCACCATACAATATCTCATTCGCTCTAGAGCATGGAATTAGTGCCAACTCCCTCCAGAATATTATTAATTCTGGCCCGAATATATTTAGTACTTGTTTAAGAAATCCATTACTCGATATGTGTATCAATTGGAACCATTTCCATCACATAGTCGCCTTGGCCAAGGACTTCATGAGTAATGATTTCTACAAGTGGCCTTGAGATATACTCTCCTACTATTAGGAGTGGTGAATCCTTTATTGACTTTCTCAACTACTTTCGTTTACTTTACGTTGTACCCAATATCCATCCCATAGGTAGTCCTAGATAAGACTCCAAAGATTAGAATCAAAGTACAACGCTCGTTAAACAAAGTACCTTGGAGATCTCAAGTCTAAGGATACTTGCACACTTGTTATAATGAGATTCTATCACTAGTACTAAATAGTTATCCAAGTGATTATCTCGTACCTAGGTCATCCAATGAACTTATTCCAAAACAAGCATCCACACGTTAATCCTAAGTATCCCAATACTCACGGATATGAGAACCACCGCTTGATCCAATCAAGAGATATAACATGTGCCAGTCTTGGCGTATTAATAATGTCCCATCTTATTAATACTATGACTGGGAATTATTTAAGTACAAACACTGCATAGTGTAGAAGGAATCTCACATCATGATCTCTATCATGGTTTCCTTAACACTGTGTTGTACTAGGGACTTTATCTAACGATTTGTACACATATTTAGATATAACAATCAAACTGAAAGATAAAGAATGCCTCTTATTAATTTAATTTGCAATATACATGGTACAAGTGATTGCCTCTAGAGCACAACACTAACAGTAGTTTGTTGCAAGATTTTCAATTAGATCAAACACCTCCTCCGGGGTCTTAGAATTAATGGAACCTCCTACAGATGCATTAACCAACTGCCTTGTAGCAAAGCTTAAGTCACTGTGAAAATTTTGCATTTGCGTACCTAACTCGAAACTTTGATGAGGACACTTTCTAAGAATCTCCTTGAACCTTTCCCAACACTCATAGAGACTTTCAAATTCTAACTATTCGAAGGGGAAAATATCTATTCTAAACTTGGATGTTTTAGTTGGGGGAAAATATTTTGCTAAAAAATTTTCAGCCAAAACATTTTAAGTGGTGATAGATCCAGCTGGTAATGGCTTTAACTAGGATTTAGCTCTATCTCTCAATGAAAAAGGAAAAAACCTTAGTTTAATAGCATCTTCAAAAACACCATTCATTTTAAATATGTCACACATTTCTAAAAAAATCACAAAGTGATTATTAGGATCTTCCTCAGGTAGCCCATCAAATTGCACCATGTTTTGAATCAGCTGGATAATATTAGGCTTAATCTCAAAGTTATTGGCCTTTATCCCAGGTCTTGTAATACTGGAGCATATGCCCGAGATTGCGGGTTTAACAAAATCATTCATAATCAACCTGTTATTACCAATGTTACCACCATTGTTTTGTTGGTTAATCTCCATATTATCTCTTACCCTTTGTCCAACCATCCTTCAAATCTTTGTTAAGGTCCTCTCGATCTCAAGATAAAGATTTATTATGTCATCTTTGGATCATCGAGTCATACACTAAGGGCTAGATCTACAAAGAAAAGAATATAGTGAGATTATAAAATTCACAAGTTAATCAATTACTGTATGCTCACGAATTAGATTTGTCAAATTAAAATATACAACGAAATTATGGAATTAAATTACAATTATACAAATAATAAAAAATGGCTAATATTCATACAAGGAACATATAGACATATTTACATATAGACATATATACATATACACATAGTTAAATCAATAAAATCCTAGATTTCATGATATTATTTCCCAGTAACAGCGTCAAAAACTTGATGCGTAAATTTTGCCTATATAAAATTCTTAAATTTAAATCCATCCCTAGACTAATTTTAATTAAACATTAATCCTAAATTACACATACGAGCAAGTATACTCGTCGCAAGTATAGTATAGGGAATTAAAAAGTACCGATCCTCAAATGAACAAGTACACACTCTTCACTTTTCATTCATTGTTTAACTGACCCACTAAAGTGATAAGATGATAAAAAGAAATAATAAAAAAATATGTACAACTCAAGGTTATACGAGTATACAATTTAGACAACTATCCTAGAAGACATGACAATGAATCTTTTAGTAACTATTTTAATTAATCATCATCTTGGCATTATGAAAAAATTAAAATGGAATTCAATTGTTTCCCAAGTCATAAACTCAGTATCTTATAATTAAATTAGCAGATTTCTCAATCCAACCAACACAACCAAAAGGATGCATTAAAGTCATCCTTCAACAATTATCCCTATACTCTTAAGTAATAACAAACATGAAATTAGACAATAACCTTATACTCTATGTGAAATTAACTAATATTTGATTATTTCGATTTTTCATCTTAACTTCGTTTCCCAAGTCCGTTAAAAAATAACAAATATGAAATTAATGAAATTAAATTTACTCCTAACATCATCTCCCAAGTCAATTAGAAGTGAATGTAACTTCATCAATTCTTGCATAATTACAAGTAATCAAACACCAAGAATGATAGAAAAAAAATAATCAAATAGCTAAATTAATCCAAAAAATCATTAATGCCAAAATAATGTCAAATTACAATGAAAATATTAATTACATTATCATTCTAAAAAAAGAAAATAAAGGTAAAAGAAGGAACTCATAGACAAACCCTTCTTCTTCTCATTGAAAACCTTCTTGAATAATACACATTGATTGAGGAATCTCCTCTTCTTGTGATTTAGTGGCAACTTAGATCCTTGGATTCAAACCTTTACCTTGTGTTTTTCTTGTTTAAATAGGCTCCCAAGAGGCCAAAATTCGATCCCTAAGAGTTCTGAGCCAAGTAAAGGTTGAAAAATATCAAAACTCCTGGGAAACTACCAAATCCGCGCTTGAAAGGAAAATTCTACCGATGTTGGACATACCGAAGCCGGAGCCAACCCACCCTGCACTGGTTGGCCCGGTCGTGCTCTGTTTTTTTCTTAGCGAATCCCTTGTTTTCCAGATTGGGGCTGGGGCCAACCGTGCACTGGATGGCGACGGGATTTTTCGTCATTTTTCCCTTTTTCTGCAATAAAGTGAAAACACATTTCCAATGATAAAATATCAAATATGAAAGAAAATGACAAGTTATTGCACCAAATGTATCACAAAACATCCGTAAATAACTAGAAAATTATTGATGATTTTAACCCCTATCAATCAACTCTAGAGAGGTATTGTCCCACAATTCCTGCACAAAATCCAAAATTACGCCATCAAGAATATCAACTGCAAAACAAGAATCATCGAAAATCATAGGATGTTTAATGCCTTGATTAATTTGAATAATAACCTCTTCATCCCCAACTATAAGGGTTAATCTTCCCCCATAAACATCAATCAAAGCTCTGGCAGTAGCTAGGAAGGGTCTTCCTAGAATTAAAGGGATTTTAGAGTCTTCGTCCATGTCAAATATCACAAAATCTACTAAAAATATAAACTTATCCACCTTAACAAGTACATCTTCCACTATCTTCCTAGAATATTTAATGGATCTATCAACTTATTGGATACTCGTCCTAGTGGGTTTAGATTCACATAGGCCTAGCTTTTTGAAAATTTTATATGACAAAAGATTTATGCTAACAACTAAGTCAGCTAATGCATTGTCAAATATAAGACCACCAATAAGGTAATGAATAAAAAAACTCCTTGGATCGTTTTCTTTTTTAGGTAATCTTTCTTGCTCTTGCAGAATACGGGAACACTCTTCATTTAACACCATAGTGGATAGTTTTTCTGATCTTTGTTTGTTCACAAGCATAGTTTTGAGAAATTTTGCATACTTAGGCATGTGTACCAACCAAGTGCCAGGTCATCTCTGTTCTCTCCGGTTTCTTGTCCAGGTGAAAATCGGCACCGTGTCTCTTCCTTAGGCCGGTGCTTGGTCTCCTCTATTTTGTCCATCAGTTCTTTTCCACTCCTCAATGTAATTGTTGCTGATTCTGCCTATGTATCTGCCCTTGTAGGGATCAAAAGTGATTTCCTTTGTAGGTCTATCATCAAATCAGTTAAATACCAAATCTGTCTTTTCATATGTTGAATCATGGCTGCAAAAACTCAAAAAGTATCGTCTATCTTTTCGAATCGTGTGGTGACTGATTTTTCAAAACTTTCTAGCACCTTCTTCAAAGTGACACTCATCTGCGAGTCTTGTCTGTTATCTATTTAGATCAAACTCCAGTTGGTCATGGTACCTACATATGATATTCTAGTTAGATTCATGATGGAATTTTTAAAACAAGATCTAGAATGTACATTTTATGCAAAGAAATATAGAGAGTACATTTTATATAATTCTTTCATCATAAAACAACAAATTATGGCACATATTTAAGTAAAGAACATATATACATATTTATGTATAGATATATAAATATGGCTAAACTAATGAGTTCCAAACTTTTATGATATTGCTCCTGGCAACGACGCAAAAAACTTAATGCGTTAAATTTGGGTATATAAAAATTATGCAATTTTGTATCCATTCCTAATCAATTTTAAAGTATAGATATATAAATAAGGCTAAACCTATCACTCTTATACTCTGTGCTCTTGTTCTCCTAAAAACATGGTTAGGTAAATCTATGTGAGATAATAAATAGTCTCAATAAGTCTAAAGTGTGCGATCGTGTTACAGTTTTCGAAATTAATATCATGACGCATGAGTAATGTGGACTTGAACGGACACAGTCATATTTCAAATAATTCTTGCATATCAAATACATAATCATTTTTGGGGAAATTTAGCAAGTACAAAACTAGTACCATGAATAATTAAATATTTTGTCAGGTAAAAATTATTTACATCACATTTCTAGAATGTTAAATTCATTTTTTTTAAAGTCTTGAACCCATCACAAAACCATATCTCATGCATCCTAAATATACCCGTACCGTGGTAACATATCAAGATCCGTCATATGTATGGTAACGACATATACAATGCCAAATAATTGGGTAGGGTGTACATCCCTCCCGAAAGAATACCCTACCATCTCACTCATATAAAATCAGATCGGATGTCCTATGCTCGTCCTCTGACTCCTCTTGGTGACACTATTGCAAGCTAAGGACCGCGCTCAGCTACTAGAACTATCGCCCCGTTTGGAATGAGACAGCTTTTCGGAGACGATCAATATACCAGAATTCTCTCCTAATCTAGCGCGAGCTAGTCCTATTGCCCCACCCATTGAGATCTCAATGTCATTAATTTAATAGTTCAACAGTTTACTTTCCAATATGGAATAATCAAACTATTTCCAAAAATTGATCCAGTCTTTAAAAGTAAATTTCCAAGTCTCATCCCGACCAAAATCAAAACCATAATTATTTTCCCTAAGGTTTCCAAGACAAACACTCCTATATCTGTTCTAAAATTTATTCAAGGCGTATTAATTCATTCACCATAATAATACTTGAAGCCAATACATATAAAACTCATGCCATGACTTTCACAATAGTTTCATGCATGAAATGCTTAAGTATATTTTCATGTGTCATATATATTTGATGCATGGCTCTTATTCCATAATCATAAAGCTCATAAGATATTCTTCCACAATATTTATTCATGAACAAAATCATGATATCATAATCGAATCATTAATTTCAATGGATATTATTTTCATGCATAAATATTTTCTCAAAATGGCATGCTCAAATTTTAAATCATAATTTGCAAGTCATAATCATAAAGAATTTCATAACATTATGCATACATTATATATGCATTTGGATGCAAATTTCACATATGTTAAATAGGTATATCTGCATGGATTTTGCATTTTGTAATATGCATTTCAAAAAGATGCTTGGGATGCAAGGACTCACCTTGGTCCAAGCTAGCAAATTGCTCTCAACTTAATGTAAGTCCTTGCTCCTCCTACTTTATCTAAGTCCACCACGTCTATCATATATAACATATAGGAATTAATTTCATATGTACATGCCCCAAATAAAATGCTAGCTGAGATCCTAGAGCAATTAGGGAATCACTTAGGCCTTAAGTAATTCTAAAATCCTTAAACTTAGAGGAAAAAATATTCCAACACATCATTTAATAGCCTTCTAAAATGACCAACAATTTCACTAAAGCATAGAACTCCTCCATTTACACAAATGGTCAAATAAAATCTTAATCACCAAGCAAACCCATATTACCACACTAAAATTCTAATCACTTTCCATAATCACAAATCAACTTATTATCTAATATATATAAGTATTCAAGAAGTCACATAATTAACATTAAGTACCCCAAGCGAATTAGAAAACAATAATGGTTTGCAAGAGTTAAAATTCCAATTGGTGCTTTATTTACAAAAAAAATGGCTATTTTTTAGGGTTTCGTAATATAATATCACATTATCGGTCATCAAAACTCTCTTCAAATATTTTTCATCAACATTGGTATCTCATAAAATACAATTATGTCAAATTCCAATACGCTTATAATGAAATTTTCATGCAAAACCACTTTCCACTCGAAAACAGAAAACCCTGTGCACAACGGAAAAACAGGGGTCTTAATAATCATCTTAATTTCCTAAGAAAATCACTTCATTTTTTTATGAAACTTTCCAGTGTGATACCTCTATATGTTATATGAATTACCATGTAATTTTCTCCCAAATTCCACTTAAAAGAGGGTCAATAAATTTTTACAACAAAATGCGATACTACAGTAGACAGCTTCGGGCAACCATTTTTGAAAATCATAACTACCTAAAGAAACATGAGTTTCCAGTGATTTTTGTTCCAAAATTCGCCTAACATCCTGAAGATTGTACAGTATAAATTTTGTTGTTAAATTCAATTGGGAAGTGTGTTTTTTGAGGAAAATATTTGCAACAATTACACAGTATTTGTACAGATTTGCAAAGTCATCTGCCAAAATCATAAAACTTTGTTCCAATCATTTCCCTCATACAAAAAAAAAAAAAAAAAAAACCCACATCAATACACTCCCCACATGTCATAAATTATCCAAGAACTCTATCCCAAGCAGGTTATACACAAATTTTGAATTTAAAAAACCATACCTATTTCTGTACAAAACTACAAATACATCTCCAGCAGTGCTATGTTTTTTTTTTTTTTTAAATCATCTCCATCACCCTCATTACACATAGCAAATCATTCCATTCACTCACCCCAGCTTATACACACATTATGGTTTACAATACTGTGAAATTCACCCCTTCATTCACACCAATCTCACAAAGAAAACAACATTCCATCACCAAACACAAACCTGGACAGAAACATTACATTTCGGTTTTACATTCAAATATACTAAACAAAAATGATTTCTTCATAGCAAGACTTGACTCTCACAATGTATATCACGTCCCTAACATCCCATCATCAAAACCACAAGTAAGAATTTGCACTTTTCACAATAACACAAGGCTGGACAGAAGGACCCTTTTTTTTTGCCAGTATGTTTGCAAGGGAAAGGTGAGTTCTTTTCACTTCCGCTTGGAAGACTTGCTTAGAATACTCAAAAGGCAGTAGGAGGAATCTCCCCACTTCAGTTCCCAACTGGTTTGCTCGTGTCTCTTGAAGTGGAAAATCAAAAGAAAGGAAATGAGGGGGTATCGGTCACAAGTAGAAAGAATAAAAAAAAAAATAACGGAGCATGAGATTACCTTGTTGAAATCCCTTGCCAAGATTTAAAAATCCAGAGAGGGAGGCTTCTTTTGATACCCAAATAAGCCAAAGTCTTGAGTTGGAAGTAGGAAGATTAATGGTGAAGTGGGTGGGGCATTCTCGGTTAGTTGGGGTTGAAGGGAAAATGTCTTCCCCTAGTTAGATGCAGCCAAAAGCCATGGAAATGAAAGCTGGCCGGCGCTTCTCTATAGGAGAGGAGTTCTTCTCTTAGAAGAAAGAAATGAGGGTGGGAATTGAAGAGGATCTGCCGAAATAGGGGGGAAAAATGGGAAGAAAAATTGTTTTTATAGTAGGGTTATTTTAATCCTAGGGTGGAGACAATTTTTTTTTTAAAATTTTACCAAAAATCAAGGGAAGAGATTTAAGGGACTAAATTGGGTCCAAAATGGCTTATGGATCTTGGATCCTCTTGGTCAAAATAGGTCAAGTAGTCAAAATTAATTTTAGCCTTGAATTTTGACCAAGACTTTTAATTAATTAAAAAAATCAAAACTAATCTTGTAATTAAATTTAATTGTTCAAAAAATTATTTTCTCCTATAAAAAGATATTATAATAATATATTTTTTATACAACATGATGATTAATTAATAATAAATCATTTACCACATATCCAGCACATAGTCACATTGACTTCATTTATTTTCCCTAAGAAATCTCATAAAATAATTAAACAAAATAATCACGCAAACACTTCAATTAATTCATAAAGTAAAACTAATTATCTATTTTTTTTATAATGAAATTTGCATGGTATTACACATACAATTTATAAAATTTATTTCTCTTATTATTAGAGAAATAGAAAATAGAACTTCCTTTTCAAATAAATAATTTAACTCGATAATAATTCGTATGTTGTTCACGTAAAACAACTTTTAATTTGAGCAAACACACTTACAAGTAAATCATATTTCTTTCTAAATAAAATTATAATTAACATAAGACTTAAGTAATTCTTTCTCATAATAACTTCAAATTATTCATAAAATAAAACTCATTATTCTAATTTCTCTTATGCAAAATTATATTGGGTTTTACATGAAGACTGGTCAAAATATTTGATATGTAGTCAAAATAATTTGATCTTTTTTTTACCAAAACTCTCAATAAGTCAAAAGTCGAAATTACTCAAAATTAGATATTAAAAAATTTTATAAGAATTATATTTCTTTTATAAGAATTAAATTTCTTTTAAAAATTTTTTAAGAATTATAAAGTAAAACTTATTATTATATTTCTTTTGCAAATAATATTTTAATTTATTAATAAATCATCTACTACACACTTAAATCAAATATACACTTTAGTAAACACATATAATTCACCTTTATCTCCTAAGCACCCTTATAATTCACATAATAAAGCCAAATAATTCAAAATAGGGTTTAGAAAACTTGTAAATTTTGTTTTTCTCACTAAAATAATTGTAATAATATTTCTTTATAAAAATATTCAATGTAATCATAATAAATCATTTTTTTCACACATAATAGTAAGTAGTCACCATAACAATCACAAATTATTCATATTATTCTACAAGTACCCTAATACTCATGAAGAAGTTAAATGAGTATGTCACATAAACATTCTCAATAAGTATGATATACTCAAAATTAAATATTCATTCCCTAATTCCAAAGGTATAAATGAATGGGATATTATACGTACACTTTTTGCCACACACTACACTTATAGCCTAACACTTCTGCATGCATGAACACCACTTACATTACAAAAGGCTGCAAAGGTGTAGTAATCAACTGAGAAGAAGAACAGGAACTTTCCAGGCTACAAAACCACATTGCCACTGCTCAAATGATATACACAATGAGGGATAGAACAAGAAAGTGAGTAAGAGGAAGAGGTAGAGAGAGAAGCTCTCAACTCCTGTGAGTACTATTTTCGTGTCTTGCTCACCATGATAGGACTACAAGCTTTGCTACAAATGCATGATCCCTCTGCTGGTTAGTTCCTATTCTATATGTACTATTTTCTTACTACTGTGATATCTTGAGGTGTGTATCTACGTTTACTTCTGGTTGCCTTCGTTCCCTCCAACTTTGACTACAATTTTGTTTTCCTGGAGCTCGGATTTCCTTGGGTACAACAATGCTAGGGTTTCCTGCATGTGTTTCTACTTATGTTGCTATTATCAGTTGCTAACCGTTGTTCCTAACTACTATTCTACTGCGTTTTCCTAGTTATATTGGCGCCCTTGTTTTAACTGTACTACCAAGTGTTCTATTAGCTACCTTATTTAGTAGATTGATTTGGGAAGGTTGTGAAACTGTTTTCTGCCCAGTGTTTAGCTATCATATTGGTTTGGTCTTTCTCTTGTTCCTTTGTTCAATCTTCTATACCTGCCATCCGGTATATTTGATCTGCTTTAACCGCATATTTCTTATTGAAACCAATTTGTCAGACTTTGTTATCCTGTGTCCCCGGTAAGAATTTTTCCCTGCGTGCTAGGCTCCAATTTGAATTCCAAACTCCCAGATTCAAGCTACTTCAATTTGCTGTCAGCCTCTTACCCCACCCAACTAGAGAATACTTCTAACTACTCCACTCCCTCGTCCTCCTATAATCTCTTGTTTTATCTGCTAGCTCCTCTATCTGATGTTCTGCACCTAATGGTCTAGACTAGAGGACGAAAGAAATTGAACATTTCTGGGGTGTCGTCTTCGTCCACACCCCAGACAATTCTCTCTTCTTCCCAGATTGTGCCTCGGGTATCTGCTGTCCTAACCTTGGACATGGCCAATACAAACCTCTCATCCTTAACTCAACTCAAGATACTGATGGCACCTGATCCCAATCCTCCTTTATCACCTACCCTCATTGTTCAGTTGCCTCAATTGCCAGCTCCAAAACCAAACATAACATCCTCCTTGGTGGGTCCTGATGTTGGGAGCATGCACCCTCCAGTTGCCCAGTTAGCTGTTGAGAATAATGGCCTATGTGAGGATATACCGAACTGCTCTCAGGTAGGGAGCATGCCTCCTTCTACTACACCTGTGATTTCTGTCTCTCCTTATCCCTGTGTGGGGAACAATATCAACTCACAGATGAAGTCACAACCTCCTCTCAAACCTGTGGATTCCAATCAAACGATTCGTACCTGGGCTAATGTTGTGAAAGGGAACCGTGAGCAGTGTAATGGAATGAAATTAAGCCATATTCCCAGCTCGGGAAACTTCGTTGATATTGATGCACTGGACTTTGAGGATATTGTGGGCAAGTTGGGTTTCTGTCTAATAGGGATGTTTGCGAGAAGATTCCCGGGAATGAAGGCAGTCATAGAACTCACTAAGCAATAGGGTGTTCTATCAAAGGTTCACACTCACGCCTCTGGATGGTTGATCTTCCGCTTCAATTCGGATGCTGATAGACATGAGGTTCTCCGTGGAGGGCCTTATGCAGTATTTGGGAGATCACTCATGCTCAAGGAGATGTTGTCAGAATTTGATTTTTCCCTGGATAAGGTGAGTATAATGCCAATATGGGTCACGTTCCCAGGTTTGCCTCTCAGTTGCTGGAACATGAAAACTCTTAGTAAAATTGCTTCTGCTATTGGTATACCAATTATGATCGATATGCTTACAACGACATTTGATCGTCTATCCTATGCTAGAGTTCTAGTGGAAGTTGATGTGTCTAAGCCCTTAGTGAAAGTGGTGCCAATAAGATTACCATCCGGCAAGATCAAACAGCAAACTATGAGGTTTGAGTTTGAACCATCCTACTGTAATTTTTGCTACAAATTCGGCCATGTCACAGACGCTTGCATGGGGGGAAAAATGAAAAGGAGGGAACAATTGATGAAACCCAGTGGTGACCAAGCTAACAAACGTCAAAAGAGTAGGCTAAGGCCCTTGTTTGCACCGGTCGGACAGAAGCTGAGATCAACTTCACCTCCTCAGACAAAGCATTCACGTACTGACAAAGGGAAAGAGCCAGCCCAATGTAATGATCATGAAATCATCAACAACATACAATCTGTGGCTGAAGGCAGTGTACATGGGCTGGACAAGGAACTAACTAGAGACATACTAGCCAATGGTGGCGCTAGAGCCAATGATGCACCATCAGCATCAGTTGGGCAACGAAACCAGTTTAGGGATACAAGGGGCAGGTCCAGGACAAGGCGTATAGGACGTCTACAAATGAGAAAAAACTCACGAAGGCATGTTCAATTTGGAATTAATAAATCAATCTCTACTACTGGAAAGGTTAGTAGTCCTGAAGAAATTCCAAAGGCTATGGTGAATGCAGGTAAGGTAACCGTGCAGGCCACACAATTTATTCGTTCAGTATGGAAGAAATATGCTCAACATAGTGTTGACTTGATTGGTGCCAAAAAGGCACTAATTAGTCAACTATGAGAGTTGCATCCTGGAATATTCGAGGGTTCAACGTGACCCTTAAGCAATATGGGGTACGAGAATTTATTTCAAAACATCATATGAACGTCATTGGATTACTGGAAACAAAGTTGACTGTAGATGGGCTGGATAATATCCTTCAACGCAATTTTTGTAATTGGTCGATTTTACATAACATGGTTAAATCTGATGGGGGTAGAATAGTCATCTTCTGGAATGGGGCAAAGGTGGATGTCAACTTATTCCACTGCTCGCCTCAGGCTATCACTGTTCGCATCACATGTAAGATTTCTCACGTTGCTTATTTCTTTACTTTCATCTATGCTTACAATTCTGTTATGGCAAGAAGGACTTTGTGGAACAAGATTAAGTACTTATCTTCCTTGGTAGCGGAGGTATAGATCCTTATAGGTGATTTTAATACTTATTTACATGTGGATGATAAACTCAGTGGTACCATGCCTACAACATATGAAATTAGGGACTTTGCATCATTATGTGCTGAAACTGGTCGGAGGACCTTCCATATGTCAGGCCGTGGTTTAGTTGGACTAATTCAAGGGTGTGGTCTAAACTTGATCGGGTTATGGGTAATGATGCATGGTTCCAATTTCCTGTCCAGGCATCGGTGGAATTCCTCCCTATTGGATTTCTTTCTGACCATAGTATTGTCATTTGGTCAGTGGTAGACAACAATGGGGGATCAGCTCGTCCATTCAGGTTCCTTAATTTTTGGGCTGACCATAACTCGTTCCACAATATTGTCAAGGGAGTATGGGATCGGACATACACGAGATTTCATCAGTTCACTCTATGCCGTCAATTGAAAGAGCTAAAGCAGGACTTGCAGAGATTAAACAGACTGAAATTCTCTCACTTGTCTGGTCGTGTTGAACAAGTAAACATGGCTGTACTTAATGCCCAACAGCTATTACTTGAGAACCCTATGGATCAGAATCTTATTGCACAGTTCAAGGAGTGTAAACGGTCTGCATGGTGTCTTGCGGAGGCAGAAATGAAGTTCTACCAGCAACTTGCAAAAGGTAAGTATGTTGCTCAAACTGACAAGAATACTCGTTACTTCTTCAACATTGTCAAACAGAATAAAAAAAAGAGCTTCATTACTTCGATTCTCAAGGAAGATGGTAACTTGACTCACAGTCCTAAGGCTCTTGCTGATGAATTTGTGGAATACTACTGGAGCCTGCTGGGGACTAAGGTGTACTGCCAGGAAATCAATGTGGACTATGTTTGTGATGGGTCAATGGTTCCTCATGACCTAAGGGATGACTTGATTAGGGATGTCACTATCCAAGATATTAAATTGGCCCTGTGGGATATTGGTGACTGCAAAGCTCCGGGTCCAAACCGATATTCTGCCTTATTTTTCAAGAAAGCATGGGATACAGTTGGACAGAATCTATGTGACGCCGTTAGGGAATTCTTCACATCTGGTAGATTACTAAAGCAGATCAACCATTCTATTATTACTTTGGTTCCTAAGACTGAACATGCCGAGGGGGTGGGAGATTATCGGCCAATTTCTTGCTGCAACGTAGTGTACAAGATTATTTCTAAAATTTTGGCAGAAAGACTTAAATTGGTTGTTCCGCATCTTGTAGACATCTCCCAGACAACTTTCATTCAAGACAGACTTATGACTGATAACATCTTCCTGGTTCAAGAGCTTATGTGTGCGTATAGTAGGACAAGAGTTTCTCCTAGATGTACGATTAAAGTGGACCTAAAGAAGGCTTATGACTTAGTTAACTGGGACTTCTTACTGGAATTACTTACAGAAATTGGGTTCTCACATATTTTCGTGAACTGGATTGAGCAGTATGTGACCACTACTTCTTTCTCTGTTGCTATTAATGGGACTGTGCAGGGTTTCTTTAGAGGTGCTAAAGGTTTGCGCCAAGGGGATCCGATCTCTCCTATGCTGTTTATCATTTGCTTGGAATATTTTTCACAAGTTGTTAAAGTGCACACACTTGGGACTTTATTCAGATATCATCCCAAGTGTGAGGTATTAAGGATTACTCACCTTGTATTTGCGGATGACCTGATATTGTTTGCTAGGAGTGATTGTTCTTCTGTCCGTATTCTTCTTGACTGCCTGGAAGTATTTAAGAGGTGCTCGGGTCATGAAATTAACAAGGATAAGTCAAATATTTATCTTGCTGGGATCTGAAGGACTGATCAGGAGAGTATTCTGGTTGACACGGGCATTCCTATTGGGGAACTTCCATTTCGCTACCTAGGCTTACCAATCATTAATGGTAAAATAAGGCCAACTTTCTACAAACCATTGCTTGATAGAATTGGCTCATACATTAGGAGATGGTCTGCACGTTCTCTTTCTTATGCTGGGCGACTCCAATTGATCCAGTCTATTCTTCAAGGTGTTGAGTGTTTCTAGTTGTCCATTCTCCCTACTCCGTCAACTGTTATTTGCCAGTTGGATAGGATGGCTAGGGATTTTCTGTGGAACTCAAAAAATGCATTGGTTGCCTGGAAAGATATTTTTCTTCCCAAGACTGAAGGTGGACTTGGATTGCGAAATTTACAGACTTTGAACGGGGCTTTATTGTCTAGAATCATTTAGGACTTACAAGCTGAGAAACAATCCTTATGGGTCAAATGGTTGGACCACTACTATATAAAGAGCAAATCAGTTTGGGAGATTGATCATCACAGGGACCATTCCCCTCTATTTCGTAGACTGCTATCAATTAGAGATATGATATTGGAGAGAGAACAGGATATTCATAGTACGGCTGATCTTCTTCACATTTGGGCTAAGGGTACTGATTCGTTCACCTCTCAAGCTTATGAATATCTGAGATCAAATACATTGAGGGTGTATTGGACTAATACTATTTGGAAGCAGGGTCTAACCCCTAAACACTCATTCATTCTTTGGTTGTGTGCTAGGGGAAGGCTGAAGACCAAGGATGCATTGTGTTCCGGCTTGATGACATGTCGTGTCCACTGTGTAAGTCACATCTGGAAACGACTAACCATTTATTTTTCAAGTGCTCTATTTCTGCAACTATTTGGATGGAAATTAAAAGGTGACTAAGCTTACCACAAGCAATAAATACGTCCAATGCTTGCCGTAAGTGGTACAAGCATGCCAACCGTAGTTCTTCGTGGTTAGCTAAGGAAAAGGCTACTGCTATGGCTGCCACATTCTACTACATCTGGAATGCTCGTAACAAGGCTATTTTTGAGGGGGAAGTTTTTTAAGCATTGGATATTGCCAAAAGGATTAAAACACATGTGTACACTGTTATATTTACTTTGTACCCTAATGTTGAGAACTGTAGTGATATCCGCTAGTTAATATTCTCCTTGACTACGAACTAGTGAACAACCATGTAAATATCTTTTGATCAATATTAATCCATTTACATTTTGATAAAATAAAAAAAAAAACTTACATTACATTTCTCTTTGCTCACAAAATTCACTAACCATTACTTGCACTCACACGATCTAAAAATTCAATAATAAAATTCAATAGCCTACTAAAGTATCCACAATTCATATAACATAGAATTCTCCAATTTCCTTATTAACACAAATGGCCAAACAATGCCTTAATTATCATGCTAACCCTATTTAATCAAGCAAAACTTTAATTATCCAAACAACTACCTTATCAATTGTTCAACCAAATACATCATGGGATCAAGTATTCTAGCAAGATTTAAAATCCTTACTAAAGTTTTATTTTGCAAAAGTGCAAGATTTCGTTACCCAAAATCATTTGGTTCAATAAAATTCATTAAAGCCTTAAAAAACATATTCCTAATAATTCTAAGCATCTCATGAAACCCGTTTAAGTTAATTTTGAAAACAATTATAGCTATCCCTTTATGAAAATCTATTTTTCTTCCTCAAACTCAAAACTCTATTTTTAATATAAAACAAAGGCCATAAATGTCCTTCTAATTATTTGAGAAAATAATTTTATTTTTCAATAAAACCTTTCAGTTTAGTAGCTTGGTGTGTTATTAAATTTTCATATTTTTATTTCCCCAAGATCCCTCCAAGAAATGGCTCAAACAGTTTTTATATAACAATGCATCAGAATAGTAACCAGCTTTGAGTAGTGAACTTGAAAAATCCATATCTCTCAATTTACACAAGTGTTTTGGTGATTATTTTTCTAAACTCTTCTTAACATCTTGAAGTTTCTATAGTGTGAAAATCATGAGCAAACGCATTTGAAGAAAGGGGGTTTGGGGGCTTTAAATTCAATTCCTCTGTACAAGGGTTTTCACAGCTTAGTCAATTTTTGTGCAAATGTCATTTAGGTGGGTTTTCTTCATTTGTTTCATGCAAAATTCCACACCATATAAGTCCCAACACATTACTCAACCCTCAGGACTCAAATTTTGGCATGCTCTTTACAAATTTTCAGCTCCCAAACAACACCCATTTCTGTACAAACACATCCCAAAAAGCTCTGTTTTTTTTTTTTATCACAAATACATTACCCTCAATGCATAAGGTAAATCATACCATTCACTCACACAAGCTTATATACACATTGTAGATTGCATTACCATGAAATTCAACATCTCATTTACACCAAATTCACTAAGAAAACAACATTACACCACCAACACAAATCTGGACAGAAATATAACATTTCGGTTTTACATTACAACATACTAAACAAAAATGATTTTTTTCACACTAAAACTTGATTTTCACAATGTATATCATGTCCCTAACTCAGACAAACCATCCCCACATCAACATATAACACAAAAAAATTATTAAAATCAAAACTTTCAAGGTGGACAAAAACACAACTTTCGGCCAACATGCTTATGGAAAGGAAAAACATATTTTTTGGCTCACCTCTTGAAAGCTTGGGTTAAGGCACTCTAAACACAGAGAAGAGGGGCATCTACCTTTAGTTTTGTGCCTGGTTTCCTTGCGTGTCTTGAGAAAAAAAATGAAAGGGATAGCAGTGAGTTTTTGGTTACAAAAAGGAGTGAAGAAAAATGAATTTTTTTCAATACCTTTTTGAAGATACTTGCTCAATCTTGAAAATTCAGTAGAGAGAGCTTCTTTTCAACCCCAATGAGCTGGGCTTCTTGTGTTTGTGAGTAGAAGAATTGAAAAGAAGGAAGGATGGAGTTCTTGGCTATAAGAAAAATGTTTTCTTATGAGAATCCAAACTATCGACAGCTTGGTGGAGGGGTGGTTGGTAGGCTACTTCTAGTGAGGAGAAGGAAGGTGGCTGACTTCCATATGGAGAAGAGAAGGAATATTGAGAGAAAGGGAAAGTAGGCAGCCAGTTGAGAAGAGTGGAAATGGAAGGGAAATTTGCTTATTTAGTAAGGTTATTTTAATCCTATGGTTGACATTTGAATTCCATCAAAAATTCAAGGATTAAAAGTTGAGGGATTTTAATGGGTCTTGGATTCTTTTGCGTCAAGTTGTCAATATTAGTATTAGTCTTGAATTTTGACTAAGACTTTTAATTGGTTAAAAATCAAAATAGCTTTGAAACTAATTTTTGAATGTTCAATGAAATCATTTTTTTTTTCTAATCGAAATATTAACAATAGTAGTAGTAGTAGTAGTAGTAGTAGTAGTAGTAGTAGTAGTAGTGGTAGTGGTAGTAGTAGTAGTAATAATAATAATTGTTGCCTTATGAAAAGGGAGCCGATGGAAATGTCAATCGGCTGCTTTTTCGATAAACATAAACAGTCCGATAGAAAGATGAATGGATGAGCCATACCTTTTAAAAGATGTGTGTTCATTGAACTTACTATAGAAAAGGTCCAAGAAAGCAGAAATATTGCATGCAAAAGCAAAATAGGAACGAACAGAGTGTATTTCGATTAAGATGATGAACATATACAAAAGTATTAGAATATGGAATCAGAGCAACAAAAAACAGAAAGTTTGTAATCAAAGGAGTAAGGAAAGTTGGTAAAGCAAATGTAAACAAAGCAATAAACAAAGCTGCAAACAAAGTAGTAAGAAAATGATGTGTTTGGATTTGAGTATAAAAATCATATAAAAACTAAGCATATTCCCAATCAAGTTAAATTTAAAATGTTAATCCCAAATTACACATATGAGCAAGCATACTCATCATTAACAGAGCATAGGGTTCAAACGAGTGTCAATCCACAAGGAACAAGTATACATGAATCACTTTTCTTTTATTGTTTAACCGACTCAACAAAGTGAAAAAGAAATAAAATAAAACAAAAGAAAATATATACATGCCAAGGATTGAGAAGTATGTAGCCCAATCCATTATTTAGACAACCATAGTCATAAAGAACCCAATCATTATCATAACTAATTATTTTCTTGGCATCATGAAGGATGAAAGTAGACACACTTCTTTCCCAATCCATAAAATCACTATCTTCTAGACAAATTAGCATCACATACTCTGTCTCAACTAATTCACCCAAAAGATGCATTAAACACAATCCTTGATTAAATTTCTATACTCTGGCAAATTTAAAACATGAAATTAACCAATGAATCCATGCTATGATAGACATCACTTAACCTTTAATTACCAGTTCTTAGCAATTAACCCCTTTCCCAAATAAGTTAAGAGACAACAAATATGAAACTAACGAATTGAAACCACCATCAACCCCTTTCTCAAGCAAGTCAAGAGAAAGAAACAACCAATTAATCTCATAATTCGCACAAGTAATTAAATACCAAGAATAACAATCAATTAATCAAAAGATCAAATAACCATAAAAATCATGAATGTTTAAAACAATGTTAAACTACAATAAAACAATTAATACATCACTGTTCAAGAAAAAGAAAACAAAGTAAAAGAAAGCACTCATAGACAAGCCTCATTCTTCTTCCTTTGAAGATCTTCTTACACAATCCTCCTTGATTTGAAGAATTCCTCATTTGATTTGAGTGATTTTCTATGATGATCTATGAATTCTCCCATTTTCTCTTGTGTTTTTCATCTATTTATAGGCTTAGGAAGTGCATAAACTCGTTGGTGTAATGTTCTTGGCCGAGTAGAAGTAGGAAGATACTAAAACTCAACAAATTACCAAAAATTGTAACACCCCACATTTCTTTTCTTGACGCAGTGGGCCAGCTCAGGTAGGATGTCGCCCCGTCTGATCTCTCAGACTAGGGGTTTTTATAATAATATAAACTTAAAGCAAGTAAGTACAAGTCGAAGTTTAAATAAATACATACAACATACTCTTTCATTACAAATATGCAAGTTGTGATAGATACATCATCAGGGTTCCCAAAATACACAAGACAAAATAGTTCCATCATCTAGGTACAATAATCATGCCAAAAGATTCGTTATCTAGCGCTAGATGGTAAGTTCGGGTAGTACCGTCGCTAGCCTTCAGCTCCAATTCCTAAAAGAAAATAGGAAAGATAAACACAGTGTGAGTGGTATACTCAGTGAGTCCCGTGTGTGCTAGTGTTTTGCTTAGAAGAGAGATGATTTTCAATTTCTCTACTGAAATAAATTTCACAATAGCAAAATAGCAGTAATTGGTAAATTTAGGATCAAGTTATCATGTACATTTGAAAAACAATGATTTCCAAACATATGGCCCCTAATTTTAATAAATGCGGGTTCTTCCCCTTTTAGAAGTGCGACCCGCGTGCAGAGTTCAAGGAACTTCGCCTTTGGCTACACGGTTTCTGGTGCCAGGGACTGCGCCTTACAGCACATCACCCGTGTTTGGCCGGAAGGGTGAGCAGCGTACAAATGTACCTCACTGTGCACTTAGGGATCTTTTACTTGCCTCCATCAGCTAGGGGTCTCAATCCTGACGTCAATCACCATCGACGTGGCAAGGAGTCAAACGCCCCGAACATCCCATCCTTATTCTAGCGAATGACTCAAAAACAACAAGCGTTCACAAACATATTCACAAACACGGCAATTGCCAGGCACTAAACAGCTAGCCAGGACAACTCATCTCAATGTCCTATCACCCTGTTTGGAGTAAGACAATCCCCAGAACTAGCCAGGTTACTTGGGGTCGTCTACCTCTAACATGGGCTAGTACAAAGATCAAAGTCCTTACTGAGTACTAAACGCAACAACACCAATCCCATCTGACTGATCAGGCCAGAGGGCCATCTGATCCCGCAGGATTTTCAAATTAAAACATTTCTTATTGTCTGGGGTCGTACTTGATCACAAAAATCATTTTTCAAGGGTATTTGAGTCATTTCACCCATGCCAGATTCCAAAATATTTTTTTGAGGGTATCCGGGTCATTTTATCCTTACTTGATTTGAAAAATGTTCACAAAAGTTCCAATAAGGAAAATTCAATCATTTATCGAATACCCGAATTCCAAAAATTTTATAAAACATTCCAATAAGGATATCTGGATCATTCTCCAAATACCCGATTTTAAAGTTTATCATTTTTCAGAAATCTCAAATATTTAATCCAAAATGACTAAATTCACATAATTCGGGTTTTAATCATCCAATAAGGTTTTCGAACCAATTATGAAATTCATTCAAGTCGAAATAGCATAAACATAAGTCTTGCTCATGTATTCCGTAAACACATTTAAGCATTTCCAAAATGGTATCAAACATGTCATTTCATGGAAAATTAAAGCACACTAGCCTTTAAAAGGTTTTAGAAATCATAGGGACTCACCTTGTATACTAAGTCGAAGTTGCACTCGTGTATAGTCCTAAAAGGAGTTCCCTCGACTTGATTCACCTACACCATTAGTATATCTCGGTATTATTACATAATGGTTTCAAATGCTTAATGGTTTGGATAAGGTTTCTATAATTTTCTTAAAGAAATAAATGGATTAATGCTTTGGATGGTTTTCTGGTTTTACAGCTTTACCATCCTCCACTATTTTTCACATAACTTATTCAATATAGGTCCAAATAAGGTGAGGTTAATTCCATAATATCCCTAAGATATCCCTCTATCAATTCCAGGTCATGAGTCATGCAAACTCCATCCCATTTTGTACAGTTTTTCAGTTGATTCCACTGTTCCGAGTTTAGAGTCCAGTTTCGTCACTTTCCAGCATTTTGTACATAATTCTTCCAATTCAGGTCCAAATGAGGTGAAACCACTTCCTAAATACTCCTAGGACATTTCTATATCAATTTCAGGTCATGGGGTATTCAAACCTATCTCCATTTCGTTCAGTTTTCCAGCTAAACTTACTGTTCCGAGCTGGAGGTCCAGAATTACTGTTTAGAAGCTCAACTTGTTTTAATTTATTTCTATGGTTTCTTCAACATATCCTATCATATTTAAACCCTCCAATACCTTATTTAACATCCCAAAATCATTTTTATAATAGTTTTTCATGCCCATCACTTCTCTTTTGTTCAAACAAATAAATTATTTCCAGCTTACCAAACCAGTAAATTTTGGCAGTTTTCACCCTTCTTCTTGTTCATGAACTCTTAGCCATTCAAAACCCTCACAACCTCCACACAACTTGTTCCAAATCCTTTCTAAATAGTCTAGGACATGTTTAAAGTCATTTATGCTCAATTTCCAGTCACATCTACTCAAATTTCCTTTAATATTTCCAAACAACACAAACTAGTGAGTTGTTATTAACAAATGGCTTTTCTTGTTTTCTTTATCACTTCCTTCATTTTTCTTTTCAAATTTTCAGTATACCATCACTCCAATACACCTTAAATGAACTGAAAACCATATTCAACCCATTACTACACCAACCGGTCAATTCAACATCCATCACAAAATCAAGATATTTCCATTACTTAACATCAACAATATTCATATGCATATAGCTTCCAACTTCTAGTATCATTCTTTTAGACTTTGAGAAATGATCTCTTACCTTTCCAAGATGAGGGCAAAGCTGTATACTCCTTTCCTTCCTTCCTTCTCCTTTCTTTCTCCTTGCTGCCGGTTTCCTTTTCTTTCTCCTTGCTGCCGGTTGTCTTCTCTCTTCCTTTTCTTGCTGTCGAAAAATCTCTCTCTCTCCCTTAGTCTTTCTTTTGTTCTTCCTTTCCTCTCTTCACTTTTCTGTTTTTCTTCTCTTCTCCCAGCTTTCTCTCTTGGCCGAAATCTTCTCCCCTTGCCCCTACTTATATAATTTGCTCCTCTTGGTCTTATTTTGGTCTTAGTGGAAGATTTAAGGTGAATTGGTATTCTAGAAGTCTTTAGACTTCTCTAGGATTTCCAAGAAAGTTGAGGATCATTCTAGGAGGCTGAAGAGTTCTTTAGAAGTTTGAAGAAATTCTTAAAACTTTTAGGACTAATATATGCCTAATCATGGTTAACTTATCCTAATCTAGTTTAGCTTAATTAAGTTTAATTAAAGAAAGTCTAAAAATGGTTAATGTTGGTCAAAAATATCATGCTTGTGGGCCATCTTCATTTACTTCTTGTGGGCCCCTTAAAATATCTTATATACAATATAATATAACTTGAAATATTTATGATATTGGTTGGAATATAATAATAATAATAATAATAATAATAATAATAATAATAATAATAATAATAATAATAATAATAATAATAATTTAATACAATTATTGAATTCAATAATACTATAATTTAATATTACCAAAGAATATTGATATTACATAATAGACATAAAATAATAGTAATGGATAATAGAATAAAAATAAAATCAATAATAATATTAGCAATAATAATACTAATATTAATAATGATAATAGCACTAGTGATGGCTATATTATAATTCTATGAATAATATTATTACTTTGCAATCTTAATTTTATTATTGATAATAAAGAAGGAAAATATTTCGTTTATATATATTTTCATTGTTAACAAAACCATGCTACACAAATTCCTTATGCAAGGCAGACAAGGTGGGTTATTAAAAAAATCAAAGCTCCGTCTTTTGCTCAGAGCATAGCCTGTGCCGCCTTGGTTGCTGGAGCCGGCGCCGGTTGTGTTATGTTTCTTCCGTTGTTCGTCGATTTTTTCTTGATTTTCACCCCCTGTTGTCCAGAGTGCAGACGGTGCCGCCTTGGCTACTAGAGCCGACGTTGGTTTGGTTATGTTCCGGTCTCGTTTCAACAATTTTTTATCACCTCGAAGTTCGTGTCATCAGTACATGGTCGGCGCCACCTCTATTCTGTTTTGCGATATTTTTGCTTTGTTTTACCCCAAAAATCTAAAATAATGAACAAAATATCTTTCCAATGGTAAAATCTCAAATATGAAGGACTATGACTAGTTATTGAATAAAATATATCACAAAATAGCCTCAAATAACTAGGAAAAATATGACTAATTTAGTTCCTATCATATTCCCCTACCCTTAGCTCTTAACTTGTCCTCAAGCAAAGTATTAAAGACAAGTAGGAAAACACAAGGTTTCATCAATCACTCAATCAATTTCAAAACAATATCTCTAATGCTTCCTTCATTCAAGAACATAAAACACATGCTACTATATCTTTCACAATAAATGCAAGACTTGTGTAAGTGAATAATGACTCAGTAGAACCATCTCAATACTTAACAATATTCTCAAACCATTGGAAAGAATTTCGTTCAAAAAAGAATATGCATTCCATAAGCTTACTTTTCATACACTCTCTCCACTAAGTGGAGACATATCATGATTCTACTTAGGTCAAGTAGGACTTTTAAGCTTGTAATGTAAGACTAAAGGCTTGTAATGTAGCTTATCAAATGAAGGATATAGGAGAATCAAATATCAAAGAAGCTGAGAGTTCGTAAGAAAAGGATAAACAAAATGTATCAATAATTTCCAAACTCTTCTTCCTCTCCTATCCCAAAAATCAATCAAACCTATAACATTGTTTAGCAATTAAAGTTCAGTTCAAGCAAATCTTGCATTTCCACTCTTTTTTTCTTTTCTTTTTCTTATCTTTTCACTTCCTTCATCATCTCTTCTCTATTTTTCATAAGATCACTCATATTTTCAACAATGGTTTTAAGGATTTGATATGAACTCAACTTTTATAACTCAATCGCCATTCCTTTTGTGACCTTTCTTTTCTTTCTCTCTCAATTTTCTTTTATCTTTCTTTCACTCTTCTTTTGTCTTTCACTGCTGCTGTTCTTTTCTTTGTCATCTTCTCTCTTTCCATCTTTTTATTTTTTAGCAGCTTTCTATTTTCTTCTCTTTTTTTCAATCTCTCTTTTCTCTTTCTTCCCTTTATTTTCTTCTTTTTTCTTCCCAGCTCAATACACTATTGATACATGACTGAAAGTAACGAGGCATGATCTTTCTCCAAATATTCTTCCTATACATTCTCCTACATATACTTTTATCCATCAAGAGCATAAAGATTTGGATTATTATTCAAACTCTCAGAAACAAGCGATGGACAAAGTATGATAATGGGTTTTAAAGAAAGAAATCAGCAATTTAGGCTCAAAATAGGCACTAGGGATAATATAAAAATAGGTAGGCTTGAAAAGTTCAAACTATCCAAAGAAGGCCAATTACCGTCATTCCTAAGTTAAATCATGAATGTCTTTCTTATTTCGCCTTGAGAGGTATTCAATTAAGTTCTAGAATGCTCAATGAATTTTAGTAGAGAAACAGGTATAAGAATAATGTAAAACATTTGATCAAGAACTACTTAGTCCAAGTGCGTGCAAAAAGTCATGCATAAGCCATAAATGATATAGAACATATGCTCTATAATCCATCATAAAGACATGCATTAAAAATACAGTTTGAAATCTCAAAGAAACTCAGAAAAAATTTTGAAAATTTTGCTCTCAAGAAGGATAAAGTATAAAAGAATGATGCATAGAAGAATTTTCAATCAAATCACTCTCCCACACTTAAACTGGACATTGTCCTCAATGGCCAAATAAATAGAACAAGGAACAAAAAATGCTATGGGACCACAAATATAAAAGAGAAGAGATAAGAAAGATAATACTTCCATAGATTGTGCAATGTGCGGTACAAGAGCTGAATTCTTAAAGAACGAGGCATTGGAAAAGTACATAAACAGAAAAATACAAAAGACACACCAAAGCATAAAAACTAACAAAGAAAAATAAATCAAAAACAAAAGAAAAAAAATAGTACAACAAAGAAAAGAAATAAAAAACTGACTAGAAAAGACATGAAAAGATAAAGTAAAAACAAGAGTGAACAATAAGCAAAAATGTGGAACAATCATCAGCTGTCCCCCACGTCATCATCATCAGCCGGTGCGGCAGTTCCCTCACCACCATGTTGCCCGGAAGAATGCTGCCTCCATTAAGCCAATTGCCACTCCTTAGTAGCTTGTCATCTTCCAATGTCATCTACGGAGCCCTGCGAGCGTAGGAGCATCACCGTTTGCTGTGTGAGCTGTCCCAACATGGTAGTCTTATAGTCAGTCTGGGGTTGGGACTGAGAACTACTAGCTCATGTACATGCCGGTGGCGGTGGTTGCTCCTCCTCCACGGTGGGTGGCCTAACCTGATTGGGATGTCTGGCCTCATAAGGGGTTAGCCACTTTTTCAACTCCTGGCTATACTTGTACCCGCAACTCATCAGAGTTTGTTTCGTAACCATATCGTTCTCAGTGGTAGCCTTCATCAGTTCTCTTTCAAGACTAACACCAAAATCTTTCAGAATTTTCATTATAACCAGAAGGAACACGAAGGCTTTTGTAGAGAGACGGTGATGAACCACATCCCTAATGGATTGTATAATCATGGGTGCAAGAGAGATAGGCAGGATGTTCATCATCCTATGCAAAATGTAGGTGTCGATAAGTCGAGTCTCATTAAAACCACTAGCACGGGGTACAATATTGAACCCAAACATATAGACTAGAGCTCTAAAGTTGGTAGCAAGATTACTGTTCGAATAGAAACTGTTGGCTTGGAAGGCATTATGCTTATATAACCCTAGAGTGGCTCTAGTCCCACTGGCATCCCAATTCAGGTCAAAAAGAATTTTTTGATTATTCATGTCTATCCCTTGCCAAGAATCATCATCAAACACCTGGAGAAAATTAACTAAGTGATTTTGGGTGATGATAATGGGGATTCCTTTCACTCTCGTTTCAATATGAGAAAGGTGTTTATTGCCCTTGCCAACCATGTTAGCATAAAATTCCTTGATGAGTACTGGACAATACTTCCCTTTTAGCTGTACTATCGACCCCCATCCTAGCCTTCTAAACACCATTCCCAATTTAAGGGCACGGTCTAGGATAGGTGTGAAAGTACGCTCTACAATGATTTTGTTGGATGCTCTCCTATTGTACCATTCCTCATGAGATAGATCGATAAACTCAGTTGGTCTAAGGAACAAAGGATCGATGGAGGAGAGAGCTGTGGAAGAGGAAGCTCTCGCCCTTTTAGAGGAATGATCCCATGCTCTAGACATGTTATCAAGTAAGGAGTGGTGAAAATAGGAGAATAGAACAATTGAGCTCAAAGACTTAAAACGGGGTGTAACTACCCTTTGCAAACACAATAATCAACTCTTACTCAACTCTCAACCAATCTCACAATCACAAAGCCCAAACTCCTTCAATGTATACCACACTCCAATCAACTATCAATGCAATCCCCTCCAATCAACTCAACACAACCTGCAAGAATACATATAAAGTGCACTGTAAAGAATAAATGTGTTGAATATCCCCAATGCATGAAAGTAGACATGATCATGTGAATGAAGGTATTATCATGACATTACGTGAAAAATAATTCACATTCTCTATGGAGCAATTATTCAACCATCATAAATAGCCACAATTCTAACCTTAGATATATGCATGGAGTTGCTAATGATCATGTGCATGATTCAAGTATCCAAGAACCATTAACTCGTAATCTATCCAAAATCATAAAGCTCAAGGAGTAATGCACAATTCAAGATAACATAAACCATCCCAATTTTCGGCCAAACTTGCCCCTAAAATTATAAAAAATCATCTACACCATTTTAACCGTGGGAATTGAATAAAAATCACACATTTGTGCTCGTGTATGCATGGTCAAACAAAAGATGTAAGCTTTTTACAGAAATCCAAGCTTTTTGCTTGTAGATTGAAGGGGAGGTTATTATGAAAAATGGAAGATTTTGAGAGGATCAACAAAAAAGAGGTAGATAGATGTTATAGAAGTGATTAGGAGTTGAAAAGTCAAAATTTGGGAAGTTGGGGAGGTGAAGCCGGTGTGGGTTAGAGAGAATTTGAGAGGGAGTTGGGGATTTTGAAAGCAAAAGTGGCCAAAATGGCCTATTTGGAGTGAGATTCCCGACAGGAACCAGTCCCTCTGCCCTAACTGGCGCCGGCTCCATTCTGTCCAATTTTCAACTTTTTTTTTTCAAAATGATGAATGCATAATAATGATGAACAATGCACTCTAATTCAAGAAAAACAATCAAAATGACAGAAGTAAAAATTGTCTCAATCACGAAACTGAAAGTAAAGTAAAAGAAAAATGGCTTTAATGTTTTCCACGGCTTTTGTCTCATAGATTGTCCTCAGTATTTCTTGGCAATGTCCTGACTTGACAGTCTCCCAGTAGTTTAGCTAGTTGACCAATTTGGTTTTCCAAGTTGTGCATAGAGGCCTCTAAGTTCCTTGTTGTAACATTGATCCCTTGGAACTTAGTCTCCATTGTACTTACTAATTGGCCAATCAATTCTTCCAATGGTGGCTTTGAAGGTGCTGTATTATTGTTTATGGGGTTTTGGTTCCTTTGATTTCCTCCAAAATTGAAAGAGCCCTGCCTAGGTTAATTTTCATTGCTCTAAGAGAAATTAGGGTGATTTCTCCAACCAAGATTATAGGTAGAGCTATAAGGGTTGTTACGTGGCCGAATATTACTTGCGAAGGCCGCTTGTTCTGGGGTTTCTTGGAGTGACCCCATGTTTTGGCATTCATGATTTGGGTGTCCCTTTCCACAGAAATCACAACTTACGTTCAATATGTTGGATTGTATGCCCTCTTAGACTAGGTTTCTGATGTAAAATTGAATTATTTAATAAAAGAATTTATTTTCAGAAATTGTTTGTGAATTTACTTTTTGTTTGTGCACGATTTTCGTTTAGAACAGACCCATTGTGTTTAAATAAGTGATCCATGTGAATGGTGGTCTTTCACAGTAAGGTATGGATCATGGGTTATTTAACACATAAACATTTGTTCTTAACCTATTGATGAGACTGGGAACCTCATCATGTTTAAGTTATTATGTTATGAATTCCGAATGGGGAATGGCTTACCTTTAGCCAGTGGGTAGTCCACTCACTTCATGACATAAGCGTATTTCGAATACGTAGAACAGGACCTGTAGTAGTGGTTTTTCAAAGTACTATATGGTAGAAACCTAGACTACTACCGCTACAGCGTGGACTAGTACTCTACGACTTGAGTATGAGTTGGTGGTCTAGCGAAACTGGAAGCATATACTTTGATTTGCTGTAGTTGAGGTTCTATCATAGGGCCAATATACTTGCATGTTGTGTATGTGTGACTAGTTAGTTAAGACAGACTTATACAAGATAGTTTCTGCACTATATCGCCCCTTGTGGTTGTCCGAATGGTCTAAATTATCCAGGGCCCTGGGAAACATGACTTGGATGTTTGCTTTAGGGTAGCTCCCTTGGAAAGCGGAAACACTCCAGGAAGTCGTGGATCATTGGACTAGAAACCTAAGGATGGTAGATGTCATTTAGAGGGGTGTTAGTACACTTCTTCCTCTCTAAATGTACGGCGATGTGTAGAGGGGTATTTTAGTCATTTCACCTGTAGGTCGGAGACTTTGCTAACGCAGCATTGTCCTTGGGGTCAATATTTCCTTATGGTGATATTAGGAAATATTTAAAATGCAAAATACAGCTATTTATATAGCAGGGGTATTTTGGTCATTTTAGCAGCCAATGCGATGTGTCTTTTTGGTCCTCGGAATAGCCCGTAAGTCCTAACTATTTTTGGGTTGAGGAATTGGTCTCAGTTGAAGAGGATTTTATTTTATTTTGTTTTATTTTATTTTATTCAGGAAATCTAATTTATTATTGGACTGGAATAAAATAAATAAATAAATAAATAAATAAATAAATAAAATAGGAGTTGAGAGAAATTAATTATCTAGTTTATTTGGTTAATTAATTATTCAGGGCCTAGGTCCAGTATGAATAATTAAGAAATTAACCTGGGCTTAAACTAGGGGAAATAATTAATGTTCAATTATTTATTAGGTTATTTATGTAGGCCCAAGAAATAACTAATTAAAGATTAATTATTATGGTTCATTTGGGCTCATTAATTATTTATTGGGTTACTTATGTAAGCCCATAAAATAAATAATTAATATTTATTATTTTGGGCCTTTTGGGTCCAAGAAAAATAATAAATATTTATCTGGCCCAATAGCTTGGACCTTAGGGTTTTTTCCAGATACGGTTAAGAGGAGTTTAAGGTTAGGCCAAACTGTTTCTCAGGATAACATCCGGGTATTTTAAAATCCCGGGAATATGTTTATCAGAGATTGAGAGACCTAATTTTGGCTAAATATAAACAACTCTTTGAAAAGAAAAAAAAACCCTAATTATTTTCCTTTCCCAAGCAAAGACTCACGTGAGTCTCTCTCTCTCTCTCTCAAAGGCTCTCTCATTCTTCTTGTTTTTCCCTTGTTCTTTGCTAATCAATAGCGAAAGAACTAAGGAGTTTTGTGATCGTTCCTCTTCACCATAGTGTTCACCGACTAGAGGTTAGGCTGAGGAATATCCCGAGAGCTGGAGAGCTAAGCGTTAATGCAAACAAGACGAAGTCGAAGGCTAGCGGGTGTTCAACCGGAAGCTCCTTCAACTGTGCAAAGCGAGGCGATTCCAGCCGTTCAATCTGTTCCTACGCAACCTAGGAGGGTTAAGGAACGCAAAGGTATGATCTTCACGCTTCCGCATGGCCTTTATGGCTCGCGTTTAATTTTTTTTTCTCTTTTTTTTTCCCGTCCATGGCTCCCCTGTTACTGCATTCACCATCAAAGTGGTATCAGAGCCTGGTTTTAATCAATATAGGGAGCATGGTAGTTAATAAAATGGAGAAGATGATTATACCTATGATCCTTCGCTGTTTTGGTATGGGATAGGCTTGATGTAAGCTTCACCGTGAAGCTTAGGAGCTACTGTAAATTTTTTTTTGGCTTTGCTAGATAATCGTGTAAACCCAATTTACATGGGTATAGGCGATTGTGGTTTGGTTCTGGATGTTTTTTGTAAGTAAAAATGTCCAAAGAAGCCAAAATTTTGAGCAAAATATGAAGAACAAAGGTTTTGCAATTTTCGCGCGAGAGAGAAAGAAAAAAGAAGAAGAAAACTGTTCCTAAGCCCTGTGAGCCGAGCCGAGCCGCAGCCGAGCCGCTGCCGACATTGTGAGTGAAGCCGCGCTATTCACGCCTTGGAGCTGAGCCGATTTGGAGGAAAATTGAGCCGATGGAAATTGCGCAATTGAAATTCAATTGGCGCGCGGGTAATCGGGCGAGTTCGCGGGTCGGCAGCAGAGGAGAACCGGGCGCAGGCGCGGGCGCGGGGCACTCGGGCGGGCGGGTCGCGGCTAAGCGGGTTGAAGCTTCAGGAGATCTGGTGCGGTTGGCTCACAGCGGCCGCGGTGGACCACAGGCCAAATGGGCCCGGATCCGGTGCGACCGGTGCAGTGGACCTCCAGTCAAATTTTTTTAATTTTTTTTCCTTTTTCGTTTTGGGTCCCATACCAGGCGAAGTTAATATTTTTGCAATATTTATATTCTTGGAATATATTTGCATGAAAAATATTAGTAAGGGATTTTAGGATTAAACAAGATAATTAATTAATTAATTAATGTGTTTAATTCTATTATTTGGGCACTTAGGTTTAAAAAATAGAAAAGCATGAAAACGTTTATTGTTTTCTAGCATGCTATTTTTTTATGTACCTATGTGTGCTTTTCTCAAAGACCAAAGTCTTTGGGAACCTTTTGTTTTGGCAAGGAAAAATATTTTTCTTTAAAAACTAAATGGTTATTTTAATTGGTACAAAAATTAATCCTTAAATATTTTCTCAAAGGATTTAATCCTTGACATAGAAAATATATTGGATTTAGATATTTTTGTAAATTAAAATGGAGAGCCATTTTGTTTTGTTTTGGACTAGAAAAATGATTTTGTCAAATAAACTTGAGACCAAAGTCTCTAGAAAGTTTTAATTGGAAAATTTTTGAAATCATTAAGTTTTAACTTATATAAAATTAGTCCATGGAGGAAATCTCTCAAAGGATATAAGCCTTGACATAGAGATTTTATTGGACTTAGATATTTTATTTTTGAGTTAAGAAAAACTTAATGGAAATGTTCAAAAGGATATTTTCCAGAAAACCTTTATTTTAAAAGACTAAGTGGGAGAGGGGTTCCAACGGCCCCACGGCTTCCATCACGGTCCTCATTAGAGATCGTGGATCCCCTCGCGTCACCACTGGGAGTGAACCCGTATAGGATGGGGATACCACAAGGATCTAGATCTAATGGAAGGATGTAATTAATAACCCGGGGCACGTACTATGATCGGCCGGCCCACGTTGGAGGTTATAGTGCGAGGTATGTCCATAGGAAATGAGAGGAAACGGCCATCCCACGATGGAGTTATTCTCTAGATCATTACCTAGAAGGGAAATTAATTTGTGGTGGTTAATACACTTAGCTTAGGAAAGCTGTTAATCTTCCCAAGAAGCTATGTCGGTTTTCCTAAGAGCCAAATTATTTTCGGTGCACAAATTTCATTTTGTTTTCACAAACTAATTTCTTTCTTTTATTTTCGATTTTCGAAATGGTGGGAGGTTCTTTTAGTCCATTGGCCGTTATTCTCGGGGAGAATAAGTTAACGGGTCCAAACTATGTGGATTGGAAAAGGAACCTGGACATAATACTCACAGTGAGGAGTATAAGTATGTCCTTTACGAAACACTGCCTGTTATCGGGGAAGGTTCCACCGTTGAAGAGCGAGAGGCTGAAAAGGCATGGAAGAAAGGCGACGAAATGGCACGTTGCTATATGTTAGCTTCCATGTCTAATGTGCTCCGATCAAAACACGAGCACATGGCTTACGCATATGACATAAGTCGATCGTTGGCAACTATGTTCGCGGACAAGAGTCGGCCCGCAAGGCGGGAGGCTCTTCGAACAATTGTAAACACTAAGATGGGCGAGGGAGCATCGGTCCGAGAGCATATGCTCAAGATGATTGCTTGCTTTCGAGGAGGCGAGAAATCTTAGGGGCTGTCATTGACCCAGAGAGCCAAGTGGACATGGTTCTCGAATCTCTGTCGGGCTCTTTCACTCGGTTCAAGTTAAACTATAACATGAACAAGTTGAACATGAGTTTGGTCGAACTAATGAAGGAGCTCCGGATGGCGGAGAAGGTCATGAAGCCGCAGTCTAAGGCCATGATTGCTAAGGCCTCTTCTTCAAGAAGCTGGGCCTAAGCCCGGAAAGTTCAAGAGGAAGAAGGGGAATACGACGACCCGGCCAAGAACCAGCCCAAGGACAAACCAAAGGGCAAGTGCTTCAAGTGTGGAAAGAAGGGACAACTGGAAAAAAGAGTGTCCGGATCTTCGAGGCCAAGAAAAACCCCACGAGGTAATGTTTACTATCTAGAGTCCATATCAATGGTAGGATCAACTTCCACTTGGATTGTTGATTCGGGAGCCACTGATCATATCCGTAACTCCTTGCGGGGGTTTAGGAAGATAAGAAGACTCGAAGAGGCGAACATGGGCTTCGAGTGGGTAATGGAGCACAAGTGCGGGCCCTTGCGGTGGGAGAGCTGGATCTTATTTTTGATTGTAATAAGATAGTGGTTTTAAAAGACATTTTATATGTACCTGGTTTTCGTCGGAATTTGATTTCGGTTGCAAAACTTATTAATCAAGGATATTACGTATCTTTCCATTACGGTATTTCTATCGGTAGAGATGGAGAAATTTTATGTCTTGGGCACATGTATGAAAATTTGTTCTTTTTAAACCCTATTAACAACCAATCAAATAACGCTCTGTCTGAACCTTTAACTAAGAAGAGAAAGACCAATATCAATGATTCATACATTTGGCACTCGAGGTTGGGTCATATTAACTCAACCAGGATTCAGAGGCTAATCTATGATGGGCCTTTGGGCTCATTGAGATTGAAAAGTTGGCCTCAGTGTGAATCCTGCCTAATGGGAAAAATGACCAAAAGGTCTTTTACACTAAAGGCGGATAGAGCCAAGGAGGTGTTGAGTCTTGTTCACACTGATGTGTGCGGTCCATTATCTACACCAGCTAGGGGAGGTTTTGAGTACTTCATCACGTTCACGGATGATTGTACGAGGTATGGTTACATTTACCTGATGAGACGCAAGTCTGACTCTTTTGACAAGTTCAAAGAGTTTAAGGCTGAAGTGGAGCGTCGGACAGGTAAATTAATCAAAACCTTACGATCGGATCGTGGTGGAGAGTACCTCCTAGGTGAATTTAAGGACTACATGGGACATCATGGGATAGTATCCCAGCTCTCTGCGTTGGGAACCCCCCAGCAGAACGGAGTAGCTGAGAGAAGGAACAGGACGTTGATGGAAATGGTCCGAAGCATGATGTCTCATGCTACTCTTCCAGTGTCCTTTTGGGGATATGCCCTGGAAATAGCGGCATATATTCTGAACTTGGTGCCTTCCAAGTCAGTACCTAGGACTCCCTATGAGATGTGGGTGGGCGTAAGCCAAGTCCGAATCATCTCAGGATTTGGGGGTGTCCAACTTATGTACTGATCAAGGGAGACAAGTTGGAACCAAGATCAGAATTATGCTATTTTGTTGGGTATCCAAAAGGGACAAAAGGAGGCTACTTTTATCATCCTAAGGAGCAGAAGGTACTAGTCAGTACCAATGCTAGATACTTGGAAGATGATCAAAGTACTTCCACTAAAGGTTCAACGAGGTTGGAACTGCAGGAGAAGTTATATATGTAATCAATTTCTATTGACCCGATTTTGGAACAAGAAGAGGCACAGCCTCAAGAGCTTGTACAAATGGAGCCTCGTCGTAGTGGGAGAGTGTCTAGGGTTCCGGATAGATGGACTGGAGAAGCCTTTGAGCTGGTTTCCGACCATCAGGAACAAGACCCCGCTAGATACGAGGAGGCTATTGCTGATGCCGATGCAAATCTGTGGCATGAAGCAATGAAAGCCGAGATTGAGTCTATGTACCTCAATCAGGGTTGGGATCTTGTAGCTTCACCTGAAGGGATAAAACCCATTGGGTGCAAGTGGGTATACAAGAGGAAGAGAGGAGTGGATGGGAAGGTGGAAACCTTCAAAGCTAGGCTTGTGGCGAAAGGGTATACTCAGAAAGAGGGTATCGACTATGAGGAAACCTTTTCCCCGGTAGCCATGCTTAAATCCATTCGCATCCTCCTTGCTATCGCCTGTCACTATGACTAGGAGATATGGCAAATGGATGTCAAGACGGCATTCTTGAATGGCCATCTTAGCGAAGACATCTATATGCCCCAACCGGAAGGCTTCATTGCTGAAGGCCAGAAACACATGGTTTGCAAGCTTAAGAAGTCCATTTATGGACTTAAGCAGGCATCAAGAGCATGGAACATTCGTTTTGATGAGACTTGTAAAGTCTTATGGTTTTATTCAAAACGAAGATGAACCATGCGTGTACGGGAAACTTGAAGGCATCAATGTGGTTTTTCTTGTCCCGTATGTGGATGACATTCTACTCATTGGAAATGATGTAGGGACATTGTCATCTACAAAGGTTTGGCTGTCTAGTCAATTCGGTATGAAGGACTTGGGAGAAGCCGACTACATTCTCGGGATTAGGCTTCTTAGAAATAGGAAGCGAGAGAATGTTAGGATTATCCCAAGCGACATACATTGACAAGATGTCGGCCAAGTACGAGCATGGACTCATGCAAGGGAGCTCTAATCCCTTACGGACATGGGTTGTCATTTTCTTCGAAGGACTTGTCCTAAGTCTCAAGAAGAAAAGGACGAGAATGAGTAGGATTCCCTACGCTTCGGCTGTGGGAAGTCTCACGTACGCCATGCTTGTGTACTAGGCCGGATATCCGCTTGCCGTGGGCTTAGTTAGCGGATATCGGTCAAACCCGGGGAGGTTCATTGGTAAGTCGTAAAGCATATTCTCAAGTACCTCAAGGGAACGAGAGATTATATCGTTGGTTTACTGGGCTGATGATTTGGTTCCTACCGAATACACAGACTCAGACTTCCAGGCGAATAAGGATGAGGAGAAAATCCACTAGTGGATATGTCTTCACCTTGTCGGAGGAGCAATTTCATGGAGGAGTATCAAGCAATCTTGTATTGCTGACTCAACCATGGAAGCTGAGTATGTGGCAGCTTCGGAGGCGTCCAAGGAAGCAGTCTGGCTCCGGAAGTTTCTTTCAGAACTTGTAGTCGTACCACATATGGATAGGCCAGTTGTGATGTATTGCGACAACACTGGAGCAGTGTCGCAATCTAAGGAGCCTCGGAACCACAAGAAGGGGAAACACATCGAGAGGAAGTACCACCTGATCCGTGATTTCATCCAGAGACGGGAAGTCGTGGTGGAGCATATTACCTCAGAAAACAATCTAGCAGACCCATTCACCAAGCCTTTCGCTGAGAGAGTCTTCAAGAGACACTTAGACGCCATAGGGGTGGGCACCTATGGACTTACCTAGTCTTAGAGTGCAAGTGGGAGATTGTTGGATTGTATGCCCTCTTAAACTAGGTTTCTGATGTAAAATCGAATTATTTAATAAAAGAATTTATTTTCAGAAATTGTTTGTGAATTTACTTTTTGTTTGTGCACGATTTTCGTTTGGAACAGACCCATTGTGTTTAAATAAGTGATCCATGTAAATGGTGTTCTTTCACAGTAAGGTATGGATCACGGGTTATTTAGCACATAAACATTTGTTCTTAACCTATTGATGAGACTGGGAACCTCATCATGTTTAGGTTATTATGTTATGAATTCCGAATGGGGAATGGCTTACCTTTAGCCAGTGGGTAGTCCACTCACTTCATAACATAAGCGTATTTCGAATACGTAGAACATGACCTGTAGTAGTGGTTTTTCAAAGTACTATATGGTAGAAACCTAGACTACTACCGCTACAGCGTGGACTAGTACTCTACGACTTGAGTATGAGTTGGTGGTCTAGCGAAGCTGGAAGCATATACTTTGATTTGCTGTAATTGAGGTTCTATCATAGGGCCAATATACTTGCATGTTGTGTATGTGTGACTAGTTAGTTAAGACAGACTTATACAAGATAGTTTCTGCACTATATCGCCCCTTGTGGTTGTCAGAATGGTCTAAATTATCCGGGGCCCTGGGAAACATGACTTGGATGTTTGCTTTAGGGTAGCTCCCTTGGAAGCGGAAACACTCCGGGAAGTCGTGGATCATTGGACTAGAAGCCTAAGGATGGTAGATGTCATTTAGAGGGGTGTTAGTACACTTCTTCCTCTCTAAATGTACGGCGATGTGTAGAGGGGTATTTTAGTCATTTCACCTGTAGGTCGGAGACTTTGCTAACGCAGCATTGTCCTTGGGGTCAATATTTTCTTATGGTGATATTAGGAAATATTTAAAATGCAAAATACAGCTATTTATATAGCAGGGGTATTTTGGTCATTTTAGCAGCCAAGGCGATGTGTCTTTTTGGTCCTCGGAATAGCCCGTAAGTCCTAACTATTTTTGGGTTGAGGAATTGGTCTCAGTTGAAGATGATTTTATTTTATTTTGTTTTATTTTATTTTATTCAAGAAGTCTAATTTATTATTGGACTGGAATAAAATAAATAAATAAATAAATAAAATAGGAGTTGAGAGAAATTAATTATCTAGTTTATTTGGTTAATTAATTATTCAGGGCCTAGGTCCAGTATGAATAATTAAGAAATTAACACAGGCTTAAACTAGGGGAAATAATTAATGTTTAATTATTTATTGGGTTATTTATGTAGGCACAAGAAATAAATAATTAAAGATTAATTATTATGGTTCATTTGGGCTCATTAATTATTTATTGGGTTACTTATGTAAGCCCAGAAAATAAATAATTAATATTTATTATTTTGGGCATTTTGGGTCCAAGAAAAATAATAAATATTTATCTGGCCGAATAGCTTGGACCTTAGGGCTTTTTCCAGATACGGTTAAGAGGAGTTTAAGGTTAGGCCAAACAGTTTCTCAGGATAACATTTGGGTATTTTGAAATCCCGGGGATATGTTTATCAGAGATTGAGAGACCTAATTTTGGCTAAATATAAACAACTCTTTGAAAAGAAAAAAACCCTAATTATTTTCCTTTCCCAAGTAAAGACTCACGTGAGTCTCTCTCTCTCTCTCTCAAAGGCTCTCTCATTCTTCTTGTTTTTCCCTTGTTCTTTGCTAATCAATAGCGAAAGAACTAAGGAGTTTTGAGATCGTTCCTCTTCACCATAGTGTTCACCGACTAGAGGTTAGGCTGAGGAATATCCCGAGAGCTGGAGAGTTAAGCGTTAATGCAAAGAAGACGAAGTCGAAGGCTAGCGGGTGTTCAACCGGAAGCTCCTTCAACTGTGCAAAGCGAGGCGATTCCAGCCGTTCAATCTGTTCCTACGCAACTTAGAAGGGTTAAGGAACGCAAATGTATGATCTTCACGCTTCCGCATGGCCTTTATGGCTCGCGTTTAATTTTTTTTTCTCTTTTTTTTCCCGTCCATGGCTCCCCTGTTACTGCATTCACCATCACAATACCTGGCCTTGTGGCATCACCATTTGTTCTATCTTTTGAGTTACGGCATCCACATTAGCTTCCAATGCTGCCACAGCATCCACTTTGTGTACTCCTTGCATACGAACTCTAGACTTTATACTTCCCCAAAAATAGTTATTAGAAGTGAAATTTTTAATAAGATCGAATACCTGTTTCGAGGTCTTATGATTGATGGAACCTCCTGCAGAAGAGCCCACCACTTGACGTGTTGCGAACGTATGGCCATTAAAAAAGATGACCATCTGCATTCCTAGCTCAAATCCGTGGTGTGAGCATTGTCTCAGCATCTCCTTGAATCTCTACCAACTCTCATATAAGGGCTCAGAATCTAATTGTTGGAAGGCAAATATCTCGTTCCTAAATTTGGCTATCCTAGCTGGAGGGAAATATTTGGCTAGAAAATTTTCAGCTAGGGCATTTCAAGTAGTGATGGAACCTGTAGATAAAGACTTTAACCATTATTTGACTCTATCCCTCAAAGAAAAATGAAAAAGTCTTAACTTTATGGCATCCTCAGAAATGCCATTCATTTTAAAAGTATCACAAATCTCAAGGAAACTAGTCAAATGGGCATTAGGATCTTCTTCAAGTAACCCATCAAATTAAACCATGTTTTGAACTATCTGGATAATATTGGACTTTATTTCAAAATTATTTGCATCCACCCTAGGCCTAGTAATACTCAAGCTTGTGCCCGAGATCGCATGTTTCACAAAGTCATCCATAACCTTCCTATTTCCAGCATTGTTATTTTGAGCACCATCTATTTTGATGATCAAGTTTCTTTAGATTGTCCGGCACATCTTTGATAGTGTCCTTTCGATTTCAGGGTCAAAATCGACTATCTCGCTTTCGGATTTTCGTGTAATGTACCAAGGATAACACCTAAAAAAAAATAGGAAGCAAGTTAGATAACACAATTCCTGATTAAAACAAAATTAAAAGAATATAAAGTTAGGTAATAGAATATAGTCAAAGTTAGTAGGTTTGGTTACAAGGGTATACACAAATACACAAAATACAAAAGATAGCACCTTTTTGCACAAATAACAATTGTACATATTTATATATTTATTTATTTACATATTTACATGGTTAAATCACTAAAATCCAAGCTTTCATAGTATTGTTTCCTGACAACGGTGCCAAAAACTTGATGCCAAATCAAGTTTTTCAAAAACACATCTAAAATATCCTAATTCCTGGCAACGGCACCAAAAACTTGATGTGTTTGGATTTGGAAATAAAAGTCATATAAAAACTAAGCGCATTTCTAATCAAGTTAAATTTAAAATTTTAACTCCAAATTACACATATGAGCAAGCGTACTCATCATTAACAGAGTATAGGGTTCAAACGAGTGTCGATCCTCAAGGAACAAGTGTACATGAATCACTTTTCTTTTATTGTTTAACCGATTCAACAAAGTGAAAAAGAAATAAAATAAAACAAAAGAAAATATATACATGTTAAGGATTGAGAATTATGTAGCCCAATCCATTACTTAGACAACCATAATCTTAAATAACCCAATCATTATCATAACTAATTATTCTCTTAGCATCATGAAGGATGAAAGTAGACACACTTCTTTCCTAATCCATGAAATCACTATCTTCTAGACAAATTAGCATCACATACTCTGTCTCAGCTAATTCACCCAAAAGATGCATTAAACACAATCCTTGATTAAATTTTCATACTCTGGCAAACTTAAAACATGAAATTAACCAATTAATCCATGCTCTGGCATACATCAATTAACCTTTAATTACTAGTTCCTAGCAATTAACCCCTTTCCCAAGCAAATTAAGAGACAACAAATATGAAACTAATGAAATGAAACCACCATCAACCCCTTTCTCAAGCAAGTCAATAGAAAGAAACAACCAATTAATCTCGTAATTTGCACAAGTAATTAAATACCAAAAATAACAATCAATTAATCAAAAGATCAAATAACCCTAAAAATCATGAATATCTAAAACAATGTTAAACTACAATAAAATAATTAATACATCATTGTTCAAGAAAAAAAAATAAAGTAAAAGAAAGAACTCATAGACAAGCTTCCTTCTTCTTCCTTTGAAGACCTTCTTGCATAATCCTCTTTGATTTGAAGAATTCCTCCTTTGATTTGAGTGATTTTCTATGATGATCTATGAATTCTCCCATTTTCTCTTGTGTTTTTCATCTATTTATAGGCTTAGGAAGTGCCTAAACTCATTGGTGTAATATTTTTGGCCGAGTAGAAGTAGGAAGATACTAAAACTCCACAGATTATCAAAATTCGCGTACAAAAATCAAAGCTCCATCTTTTGCCCAGAGCATAGTTGGCGCCGCCTTGGTTGCTGGAGCCGGCGTTGGTTATGTTCTGTTTCTTCCGTTGTTCGTCGATTTTATCTTGATTTTCATGCCCTGTTGTCTAGGGTGCAGCCGGCACCGGTTTGGTTCTGTTCTAGTCTCATTTCAGCAATTTTTAATTGCCCCAAAGCTCATGTCATCTATACATGGCTGGCGCCGGTTCCTCTGCCCTAGCCGGTGCCGCCTCTATTCTGTTTTGTGACATTTTTGCTTTGTTTTACCCTTAAAATCTAAAATAATGAACAAAATACCTTTCCAAGGGTAAAATTTCAAATATGAAGGATTATGACTACTTATTGAACAAAATGTATAAAAAAATAGCCTCAAATAAATAGAAAAAATATGACTAATTTAGCCCCTATCAGAAAAGTTGTAAATGGAAGCAGTAAAGAAAATGCGGAAAAAAGAATTGAAAACTAGAAAAAGCTGGTAATTTGGTTTGAGATGAGTGTTGGTGTCCTTCAATCTGGGATTCCTGCTTATTTTATACTTGTTGTGGCACAGTTGTCGACTTTTGAAAGTGGAGAGGATCCCACTTCGTGGCCCGTCCTTGGCGGTTGAGAACGGTAATGTCTTGCTGATCGTGCCGAGATGTGCAGGTGATGGCTTATCGGCTCCAGGTTCTGATATTGACTGGGTACAACAGCTGAAGATTTTTCTTGATTTCATCATCCGTTCGACAGAATTCATATAGGCCTCGGCTGAAAGTTACCGTTGCAACGGATCGGCTAAAAATGACGTCAAAATATGCCCCCTCAAGTCCCGTTGCCTTGATGGTGCTAACAAGTGAAGTGACGGGAATCGTACCTTTTTAATTCATAACCGTTCTTTTTCTAACAAAGTTGGAAAGTCCCGATCATTGTAGAAAGGTGTTGATTCCTCAACTTCGAAGCCCGCGAACGGCTAGTCTTTTGAAAGTTCTCTTTAAATAGCCGTAGTGCCCATCATTCCTCCTTCACCAATATGAAAATTTTCTTCTGCAATAACTCTATCTTGCTTAGACTTATATCTCCTTTGTGAAATTGACCCCCATTTTCTGCATATTTCTTTAATTTATGAACATCCAAATCTCTATGGCCACTCCCATTGATCATTCTCTCCAGGCTTTGATTCAAGCTGAGGCCAATCTCTATACCTTGGGCCCTCAGCTACTGCCGACGAAAGTCACCACAAAGCATTTGCAGTTCGCCTACCCAGAGGGCTTCACCCTTCCTCTAAATTAGGACAACTTTTCCAGGCTGGCCTGCCCTTCTCCTTCCGCTACTGGCCGCGTCCCCTGAAAAACTATAGGGAATGGCGTGACCTTTTTCAGGCTACTTAAGGTCCCCTTTGGGACCAATGGGGCATCCACAACACCATCATAATGTCTGACTTCGAGATGACCTTTAACCGCAATCTGTTCTCGGCTATTTTACCGTTTTGGTCCCCAACGATCAACGACTTCATTTTCCTTCATGGTATGTTTTCATCCATGATACTAGACATATGTAATATCTTAGGCTTCCGTTGCGACGGTGATGAGATCCTCACCCTACACGAAAAAGAAAGCCTGCCTGTCGTTAAAGCCCATTTAGATAAATCCACTGCCTCTTATGGGAATTTTATGGCCGCTAAAAGGGGCGTCAGCCTCGTTCCATCAAAGCAGGAACAATTCGCCTTTCTCTAACTATGGCTCTATAAGTATATCCTCTGCTCTCATTTGGCGGGGATAAGCAATGAGTACCAATACTATATATCGGCTTTGCTGAGGAAGAAAATTCACTAGGTCCTTACTTCTCTAGTTCTGGCCTTGGTGTATCGGTTGATGAACCAGATGATCTCAACCTTGTCGGCTGGGGGTGATTCGACAAATCTTGGTGGCCCCCTCTAGGTTATGCAACTGTGGCTTTATTAATACCTCCCCTAGTTCGGCGTCAATACTATCTCTAGAGATTCTGTGGGCTCTGCCGATAGGGCCACCGGCTATTGACTGTTGAAGACTTCTGCAAATAGGTCTTTCACCAGAACTATCATAGCCTATTTTTATCAGAATTGACTTCAGAATGCGCCCCCACTTCTTTCCTTACTCTGCCCGAGAAATAGGCCCCCTCTAGTTGACGAAGCTTGCCGTGGCACCAGAAGCCTCTCAAAAAACTATTTGGGCCAGAATGCTGTGCTCCCGGAAACTCCTTCTTGGAGCAAAATCAGGCGCCAGGAGTGCTAAGTCCTCATGTGAATAGTACAACCCATATTGCTTTTCTTGGCAGTTTGGGCTAATTCAAGATATTCCCGCCGAGCCTGGCCATATTTCTTCTTAGACTGTCATGCCTGTCCTATCAGCTGAAGATATGTGCACTTTAGCTAATAGGTCTCTAACCATTCTCCATTATTTTGAGTACCATCCTTTTCAGGTTGTTAGGAAAGCCACACCAAACTTCAACTTGTGGTGGTGGCTGCTAAGCGAAATGCTCTTTTTCGACCCTGTAGAGACATGATTTCCCAGACTAGTAGGATCGACATCGACAGTGGTAGAAATGTTTGCACCGAAGAAAAGTAAGTAGAGTAAAGCCTCTACTAGTCTAATCACTGCGTCGCTATTTCGTAGGCCGCCAGTGAAAAGAACCCTCATACTTTCTCCTGCCGACAAGGAAGAGGAAGAAGAAGAAGAAGAAGAAGAAACTGTAACACCCTACCTTCTTACTCCCGATTTGCTACTACCTGTAATGGGATGAGAATTTATATCAACGGCTATAACAAAAGTTGATCAGTGTATTGAGACGAATACTTTGGTAAAATAAAGTTTTGTAGGGACTTGGAAGTAATTATTGAATTTGTTCTACTCGCACCCTAAATTTTTGGAAGGCTATTAAAATTAATAAAATAAGAATTTTAGGGTACTCTAGAAAGAGAAATAGATCAATGCAATAAGACGCACGTTTTGGTATGAATTATGTTTCCTGGGGTATCGGGGGCATTTTCGTCATTTTGACCACGCCCGTGACTTTGACTGCAAATTTTACCAAGTAGAGAGGGAATTGAAGAATTTAAGTGTTACCAATGGATTCAACGGAATTTTTGGAGTTGGATAGTGAAATAAAATATTTTTCCATTACGGACCCGATTTTGGTCATTTCTAAAGAAAATAAAAAATTGCGGTTGAAAATGGGATGTTTGGCTTCTTATGATTGGTGGATGAAAATAAGTGTCATTTAGTGATTGGTTAATGAAGACAAGTGCTTCTATTTGATTGGTTAATGAGGTCAAGTGTTTCTATTTGATTGGTTATGATAAGTTAAGATAATTTAGAGGGCCCACAAGAAATAAATAACAACGGCCCACAAGCATGAAAAGTTTGACCAAGTTGGACTACCTTTTTTACCTCATTTGACCGAGCTTAATTAAGCTAATCTTGATTTGAGTAAGTTAATTATGGTTGATTATGCATGGCCATGCAAGATTAGAAAATATCTATTAATTCTTTCTTGACAATTCTAGGAATTTCTACACTTCATCACCATATGGACCAATGAAAACTCACCAAGTTTTGATTCTATGAATGGTTGCAAGAACATTCATGCAAGAACTTTCTAAAGAATTCCATAGAACTCTTGAATATTCCAAAGAACACCTAAGTAGCTTAGTGGACCAATCAAGGAATTCCAAATGTTAAGGCCATTTAATGCACCTTTGACTTGAAGACCATATTTCTCTATATATAGGCCATGAAGGCCAACTAAAATGGCATTAGATAGCCAGAATTTTGGAGCAAACAAGAGAGAAAAGAGAGAAGAGAAAAGAAAAGGAAATAGAGAAGAATGAGAGAGAGAAACTGGAAATAGAGAGGAGAGAAAGAGAGAGAGAAAAGCAAGAAGATACTTGGACTGTTCAGCCTCCAAACACAACAAAGAAAAGGTAAAGATCTACCTTACTTGAAGTAAAGTTATTATATAAATCATGGAGATCATTTTGGTATATATATTGTGAGAAGTTTATGTGTGAATTATGGAAACTAGTTAGGTGAAGTTGTGTGAAAGCTGTCCTTGTGTGCAGAAAATTCTGGGAGGTTTTATGTTCAGTAAATCTGTAAATTTTTTGGATTTGAACAAATCAGGCATATATATTTGTAGCTAAGGATCATAGGGACATTTTAGAACAAGTTTGAGGTTGATCGGATTTACAGATCAAAAGTTATGGTGAAAATAGTAAAAGGTGCCAAATTAGTAACGGGATTTTACTACTGGATCTTTGTGTTCAAAACTGAACAAAATGGACAACAGAATTGGTACTCCATGAATTGGAACTTGTAAAGGAATGTCTTAAGGATATTTTACAATTGGTTTGACATCATTTGAATTTGTGGATTAAAAGTTATGGGTAAAACAAGTTAGGGTGTCAAACTGGAAAATTGCAGAATGTTAAGGAAAGAATGAATACTGAAACTAAGTCAAAACTACTGAGGCTGTTTTTTCCCAGTACCGTGATACTGGAACCAGAACTCTAAAAGCAGCCTATACATAATTAAATTTAAGAGTCTTACGGTCATTTTGGTAATCATGGAGCCAAATTGGAGCTGTAAATTGAAAGTTATGTATAAAACAAAATGGTGTGTCAAACTAGTGAAATTCCAGAAAGTAGTTCGAAAATGAATGGACTTAAGGGTGACTACTTATACGATTTTGGATAAATTAATTGGGGAAACACGAAGTGAATCCCTTTTTTATGAAGGGAGGAAGGATGTGGAAAAAGGAAAACGAAAGAATTGATCAAACGGTGAAAAAACGATGCGAACGAAAGTTAAACGTTTTCCTTGACCCACGGCTAACCGTCGGCTAACCGTTGGCCCCATCGGCTAAACGACGGTTGAACGTCGGCTAACTGTTGGGCATGTCGGCCGGACGTTGGCTACCCGTCGGCTATTTTTTGGCCAAACACAAATTAACCCAAAAAAGATGTTTGATGTAAGTTTAGCAATAAACGGTCAACGGAACATCGAAAACGGTAGAAACGAAGGTTAAACGGCCATGAACGGAAATGATTGCTTAGGACACGAGGTGAGTTCCTTAGATTTCTACAACTCTTTTAAAGTTAGTGTACATTGTTTTTCCATGAAATGCTATATTATTTACCATTTGGAACATTTTATAGAAATAAGTTTTGAAACATTGAATTTAATCCTCTTTTGCGATTAGAATTCTGGATTTCCTTAAATGAGTTCCTTTTTGGAATCGGGTATTTGGAAAATGTTCCAAATGTCCTTATTGGAATATTTTATGAAAACCTTTGGAACTCGGGTATTTGGTAAATGACCGAAATATCCTTATTGGAACTCTTATGAATATTTCTCAAATCGGGTAAGGGTAAAATGACCCGAATACCTTCGAAAAATCTTTTAGAAATCGGGTATTGGTAAAATGACCTGAATACCCTTGGAAATGACTTTTGTGATCGAGTACGGGGAAAATGACCCAGTTACTCTTAGAAACATGTTTTGATGTGTAAATTGAACCCTTTATCTGGTTTCATCATGATTTTGGAAAAATGTTGTTTTGCCCCAAAAACTGTTTTGATATGAAAATTCTATGAGATCAGATAACCCTCTGGCCTGATCAATCAAACAGTGTTGGTGATGTTGAGTACTCAGTAAGGACTTTGATCTTTGTACTAGTCCATGTTAGAGATAGACGACTCTAAGTAACCTGATTAGTTCTGGGGATTGTCTTACTCCAAACAGGGCGATAGGAAATTGAGATGAGTCGTCCTGGCTAGCCATTTTGAGCCTGGTAATTGCCTATTGATTATATTGGTGGATTGTTCACATGATACCGGGTGGGTACACTCAGTGTGTTCAATCCCTTGCCACCTTAATAGTGATTGACGTCAGGATTGGGACCCCTGGCTTATAGTGGTAAGTAAAAGATCCCTAAGTGCAAGGTGAGGTACATGTGTACGCTGCTCACCGTTCCGTCATGACACGAGTGACGTGTTGTAAGGCGCAGTCCCTGTCACAAGAGACCATGTAGCCGAAGACAAGGATTGCGGGACTTGCATACAGACCGCACTTCTGTTGGAGAAGTGCCTGTGATTGGAAAAAAATGGGGCAATGATTTGAAAGTTAAAACACCGTTTTCCAAAAAATTATTGAGTTCTGAATACACTCTTCATTAAAGAGTTTTGGATTCATTTCTAATAAACAAATGATATGTTATTTCATAAAAGTTTTGTGTACTTTGCTTTTTTAATAAAATATTAGCACACACGGGACTTACTGAGTGATTTTCCACTCACACGTATCTTTTACCTTACCCTTTTGTAGGATTCGAAGTTGAAAGGATCTAAGGATAGAGGACGATACCACAATGACAGCAGAATAGGTTCAGACGTTTCCCTTTTTGGATAATATACCTTATTACTAAGGTTGAATAGAAACTTTCATGTATGAAATTCTTTATTACTTGTGTGCACTTGAACATCAGTATGAGTTGTTGTATGAATCTGGACTTGCATACTCTATTGATTTCCGTTATAAAGACCCCTTGTCTAGGTAACTAGATGGGGTGACACCTGGTGCTGATATGCTTCCGATGTACTTTTAGTAGGGATGTTACAGAAACCATCCTACCCATGCTGAGGCGGTAAAAAAGATGGCAGTCCATTCATACTGCGGCATTTGCTAAGGTTTGGATTGAAAACACTTTCTTCCTTTTCAATGCTTTTCATCATTTGATTCAGAGTTAATCTCATACTGCCTTCTTTTGCAGAAATAAAAGACCAGCAAGCTGGTTATTTTCGATTCTTTCTCAGAGTCATCGGTGGTCATGCCCCCCTTATCTCCTGCAAGAATGACAACGATAGAGGAAGGGACTTCGGCCATTTCGCCTTCGCTAGTTACTACCTTTGTGTCTAAGGAACCTTCCTCAGAGAGAATGGCGGTCGATACGCCTCCTGCAGCAATGTCCCTTAAGCCTCCAACCGAACCTACTCCTTCTCGACTAATAACGATTGAAAATGCAGCACTAGAACTCATACGTAGTCTGCTAGGAGCTGACTTGCCAACCAACCCCTCTTCTCAAGATGCTATCAGTAGAGCCCTCCTGCTGCTAGCGCAATCCACTACTTCCAATGTCCCAATGGAATTGAAATGCCTATTGGCTAAATATCTGGGGCACATGCGATTCACCTAGTGCTTCTTTTCCAACACTCAAAGCTGGCGGGACGAAGCTTCTCGTCAACTCCAAGCCTTAGGAGCGCTTCAAGACCAAGAAGCGTATCTGCAAATATATTATCAAGAAGCCTCTGCTCGCCTGGGCATCCTTCGAGCTGATATTTCTGCTAGGGTTGAGAGAATTTAAGGCCTTGAGACGTGACTACGAGCGCTCTAGGAGGAATTAGATTCTGAAAAATGGGCCAAGGACGAGAAGCTTGAGGCTGAGAACGTCTGTTAGCAGATAGTCTCCTCTATTGAAGAATCGGTGGCTAAATTTCAGGATGATTGGCTCATGCTGGAAGCCGAAGAAGAACTGCTACAGATGAAATTGTAACATTCTGACAAGTGCTAAACAGCATGCAGCCTTCATGGGACAAATTCCAATCTTACCTGGCCACTTCCTTCCGTAGTCCCAATGAAGCTGGTCCCTCTGGTACATAAACTGGGATGCCGAGACAAGTCCATCTTCAATGGAAGAATCGGCTACTGAACCAAAATTGGCCCTAGAAGAACTTACCGCTCCTGTGGAAGAAAGGAAGAAACCCTAATAGTAGCTGCTCTGCCAAAAAAAGATCCGAATCAGCTTGCCATAGTTCCTTTTGCCCAGTTGATCAAGACGCCTCACATTCCGTCTAAGGAGTCTTGACTTTTTTTTTTTTTTTTTCCAAATGTAGTAGCCATCTGATAAGCTCTTTTGTGATCAACCATTTCATATGAAATGCCAACATGTTTTCCCTTTTTTTTGTCTCTCTATTTTTTTTTCTTTTCTCTTTTTTTTTTATTTTTCTCCTACCAATGTTCCCTCCCAGAATGTAGGATAAAACTTCTTTAAATACTTACCATTTATGGCATTATTCACTTCCTTCCCATTGGGTGTTATTAGCCAATAGGCACCTCCATCGAAAACTTGGGAAACAAGAAAATGTCCCTCCTATGAAGTGGACCACTTACCGTAACGTGGGTCCTTTGGTGCCACGAGTATTATAGTTTTCCAAACCATGTCTCTAATTTGAAAACTTCTTCCCCGTACTTTCCGATTGTAGGTTCTTCTACCTTCTCCTTATGCCTTCTAATATTTTCCAATGCTATCCAACGGTCTTCCTCGACTTGGTCTAAATTTATTGCTAGGGCTAATTTGTAATCCTCAACCAACAAGAAATGTTGGTAAGCTACCTGGGTTGACCGTAGTGATAATTCAGCAAATAGCATTGCATTATATGCATATGTCAGTAGAAATGAAGTAAAACCTGTAGCGGTCTTGTAAACATTTCGATATACCCACAACACCTCTTGAAGGGTTTTATGCCATCTACTAGTTTTATCTTCTATCGACTTTTGGATCATACTGATCAAAGACTTATTTATCGCCTCAGCTTGACCATTGGCCTGTGCATAATATGGGGAGGAATGAAGTAACTTAACTTGGAATTGAGTTAGAAAGTTGCGTACCTTATCTCCTGTAAACATAGTTCCTTGGTCAGTGGTTATGATTTCAGGTATGCCGAATCAGAAAAGGATGTTCTACTGAAGGAAGGAGATAACGGCAGACTAGATCACTTTGGTCAGGGTCTGTGCCTCTACCCACTTGGTAAAGTAATCGATTGCCACTAGAATGAAGGTGTGCCCTTTGGTTGATGACGGGTGAATCTTGCCAATAATGTTTACAGCCCAATCCCTGAATAGCTATGGCTTGATGATAGGATGTAAGTCTGTAGTGGGGGTATGAATTAATAGGTCGTGCTTCTAACATGCGACACACCCAGCTGCATAGGCTACACTGTCCATAGTCATCGAAGGCCATTAAAATCCATGTCGTTGTAGTGTCTATTTCAACTTAGGACCTGCCTGATGAGCACCACATAGGCCTTCGTGTACTTCGGCAAAAACTTGCTCTACTTCTTGCTTGGACAAGCATCTCAACAGAACTCCTATATGACTTCTTCTAAATAAGTCATTCCCAATTAGTACAAAGTTCAATGCCTTATGCTTTAGCTTCTGTGAAACTTCTACCGTAGGCTTCTGTAAGTATGAGACGATATCGGGTCGCCAATCTTCTTCATATTTCTCTTTCGATATCTGCTAACACATTACCACCCCAAAACTTTTCTTAAAACTTGAAGCTATTTGAGCTAAGTCGTTTGCCCCCCGGTTCTCACCTCGAGGAACATAAGTCAGGACGACTTTCAAGAAATATTGCAACAACTCTTGCACTTCCTATAACTTATCTGACAACTCAGGTTAGTGTATTTGTACTCACCTGAAATTTACCAGATGATAATTTGAGAATCCTATGTTATATTGACCATTCGTGCGTCCAAAGCCTTTAGGATCTAAAGTCCCAAAATGAGAGCGTCATATTCCGCCTGATTATTTGAGGTCCCTTTACTCAGCTCAAACAAGATTTTTCCTTATCGTTCGCAAGGAGCTTCTATAACCAACCTAGCGCCTGCCTTACTCTACATGCTGGATCCATCAAATTCCAACTTTCATGGTTTGTGTGAGATGTACTCCTATACTTTTTCCTTTTCAAGGTTGGGCACTTCTACACACAGATGCTCGGCTAAGGAATCGGCTATGGCTTGACCTTTTACCGCTTTCAAAGGTAAGTAAGTTAAGGAAAAATCGTGTAACTTAATAGCCCATTTCATTAACCGTCCTTGCAATAATGGGCAGTTTAGCAGATATTTAATGAGATCAATTTTGCGCAAGACTTGCACTACCCTAGGTAGCAAATAATGCTTTAGCTTTACAAATGCATAATATAAAGACAAGCATAGTTTCTCAACAAGGGAATACCTGGTCTCGGTGTCCGTTAGGTTCCAACTGAGGTAGTATACTACCATTTCAACTCCCTGTGCATCATCCTGAGCCAACAGGCAGTCAATAGACTCCGGAGCCACTGAAATATACAATTTCAAATGTACCTTATCCCGTGGAGGTACTAAGACTGGCAATTGTGACAAAGCTGCCTTGATCCGATCAAATACCATTTGATGCTCCGGTTACCTAACGAAGTCCAGTAACGACTTTAAACAGAGCAAAGAAGAGAACACCTTCTGCTTACCTGTGGCGTTTGCCAGAAAGTGTCACAGGAAATTGAGTTTCCCTAGGAAACTTTAAAGCTCTTTTTTTGTTTGCGGTGGGCTTGACTGTAGAATATCCCTTACTTTGTTCTGGTCCACCTGAATCCCTCTTTGATGCACCAAGAACCTAAAGAAGTTTCTGACTGAAACTCCAAAGGTGTATTTGGCAGGGTTGATTTTTAATCGATACTAGCACATTCTAAGGAAAGCCTGCTCCAACCACTGTAGGTGTTGTGAAAAAATGGGCGACTTGACCACTAAGTCATCAATGTAAACCTCCATGGTCTTGCCGATGAGATCATATAGAAAATGAGATTCATGGCTCTCTAGAAAGTAGTTCCAGTATTTTTCAATCCAAAAGGTATAACTATCCATTTGAATAAACCAATAGACCCTGGGCAATGAAAATCTATCTTCCTGGTGTCTTCTTCAGCTATGAATATTTAGTTGTACCTGGAGTATCATTCCATGAAGCTTAAGAATTGATTTCCTGCAATTTATTCCACCAACATATTGACCATCGACATGGTGTATTCATTCTTTGGGGTGGCCAAATTCAAATTTCTAAAGTCAAGGCAAACTCGCAACTGGCTATTCTTTTTAATGACATGTGCAATGTTGGATACCCAATCTATATATCAGCAGGTACGGATAAAACCACACCGAAGAAACCTTTCAATTTCTTCTTTGATCCTGGGTAGAAGAGCGGGATTAAAACACCGAGCAGGTTATTTATAAGGCCTAAAACATTCCTTGCTTGGCAAGTAATGCTTTACAATGCCTCTGTCCAGTCCTGCCATCTCATGATAATCTCATGCAAAAAAGTCTTTGTACCTGCGAATCAGTACCATTAGAGCATTCCACTGATCGAAAGTTAAGCACAAGCTTACCTTTATAGTTCTGTTCTCCCTACGTTCCCCGATGTCTACTTCTGTTAACAGGTCCTGAGCGACGAAACCAGGTGCATTCCGAATGCCAGGGTCCTCTCTTTTTGGACATTGACCCTCCAACCCTTCATTTGTGATATGGTTATAAGCCATAGTAAGCTTTGAGTAATTACTCAGGTCAAAAGTAGAACGGTAGAACATTGCCTCATTCATATGTACTTCTGCAGAAAATGGATTGGGATCGGTTGGTATCCTCTCCACTTATTCTCCTTCCCAAATCAACATCATTCGGTGAAGCGTTGATGGAATGCAATGGTTCACATGAATCCAATCCCTACCTAGTAAGACAGAATACGTCGCCTTTGCCGTGATTACAAAGAAAATAATCTTACTAACCTTGGATCCTATAGTCACCTCAAAAGTGATAACCCCTTCTGCTTTGGCTACCTCCCTGGTAAAATTAAGCATTTAGACATCTGTAGCAGATAGATCGCAGTGATCCTTGCTGAAACGCCTTAAAGTTGCCAACGACATTACGTTCAGCACAGCTCTTCCATTGATGAAAACCTGAGAGAAAGGTCTTCCATTGATGTGTGCCTTAATATGCAATGGTTTGAGGTGATTAGAATGTTCTTTCGTGGGGATTGGAAAGAACATCCTTTCCGATGGCATTTTAAATTTGATGACCTTAATGGCCGCTTCTTCTGTTGCATATTAATCTTCTTCTACCGTTTCTTGCTCGGCCATTGCTCAGAATTATGATGAGAGAATGCTGAGCATATTCTAACTTGTGGAAGCACATACCTGTTTATCCAACCATTCTTCCAACACTTATTTCTGCTGAGCCCGTCTCCTTTGTTCCTGTCGTTTCTGAGTTTTTGTGAGTTGGGAAGAACGGCTCTTTACGAGGCACATGCACTGTAAATTTCTCGTCCTTCCCTTGAAAATAGGCCGCAAAGGTCAAAACTATAAGCCGAGTGAAAACTGACGGTCGACCGTCTAGCCTTTGGAATGTTAGTTTGCTTCCTTCCAAAATCTTGGACAGCCTCTTGACGGGAGAATCTCCCAACTCATGCTCCACGTCTTCTTTGTATGTCTGCACAATATTTTCATCTACTATTGGGAACGAGTCTGTATCGACTAAGGTTTCCTCTAATTTATATGCAAATCTTACCTTTCCCTCTTCTAAAGCTTTCTGTATTGTGTTTCTGAAAATAACACAGCTATTAGTATTATGGAAAAATGAATTATGCCACTTACAATATTTCTTGCCCTTTAATTCTTTTGGCTCCGGAACCTTATGACCAAAAGGTAGACGAATCTGTTTGTCTTTGACCATTTGATCAAAAATTTGCTCAACCTTGGATACATCGAATGTGTATGTGGATGGTCCTGCAGGAGAAGCTTCCTTCTTCCCTTTGCCAGGCTTCAGAAAAGGAGAAGTGTAAGATGCACCTTATACTAATTCTGCTGCCATCACATCTAGCAATTGTTCTTCCTCATTATCGGTAATATTATCCACTACCGATATCATGGTTCATCATTGAGAAAACATAACTGACTGCCTTTTCTCTTTTTCCTTGATCATTTCTTCTATTCTGATTGGCTGATACTGCAAATGGGATAGATTAGAGAAATCCTGTAGGATATGGCACTTTTGAGCTGCGGATGCATTCTACTGATGACTATTTGGGCACACTCCATTTCCGGCTTAGGTGGTGCATTTAGCCTTAGTTTGCCAAAAGCGCTTGATGAATTCTGCGATGCCTTCAGATGATTTCTGCTTAACTGTCAAAAGATCAGCTATGGACACCTCAGGTGCTGGTTTAAAGAAATGCTCATGAAAGATTCGTTCCATATCGGCCCATAAGTGTACGAAACCGGGTGTCAGATTTGTATACCAAGTAAATGCCCCCTATTAAGGATAAAGAGAATAACTGCAATTTATGCCAATCACTACTTTCTAACTCTCCACATTATGCTGTGAACCTCCCTATATACTCCATAGTTGACTTGTTATCCTCTTCAAAGAATGTGAAAAACTCAGGCAAGTAGTACTGCCATGGAGTCTACCCATTCTGAGTACGGCTTCTGATACACTGGCCGATCTCTGGCTTGTCGATGCAATGCCTCCATTATTGAGCTGACATCGGCTGATGGCAATGGCTGTTGAGTCTGCACTGGAGAACCTACCATAGTCGGTCGAGAACCTTGTCTGGGGAATAAAGCCATCTCAGGATACCCAATGTAAAACCCCACCTAAAGCCAACCCTAGAGTAAGGGGGCCGGGATGCATATCATATTATTTTGCATGAATATATATGTTTTTGAATGATTTTATGTGCTTTAGAATTGTGGATTATAGGTTAAAATGCTTAGTTATGCTTATTGAGTAGGAGGGGTAAAATGGTAATTTTGCTTGAGGTCAAAATAGGAAGATAGCTTGGGTATTTCATAAGAAGAATATGTGGTTGAGAAAATAGGAGCAAGAGTTAGTGTGGTTTAGTGGTTAGAGCTTGGTGAATTAATTTCTAAGGTCATGAGTTCAAATCCCATCATTTAAGCTTTTGTCATGATTATCTCAACTAAGTTTGAATTTTTGTTTTCTTGCATTCCATGAAAATAGGAATGTTGTCTTAGGAGAGATATGAAGAGAATGTCCTAATCTTGTCCTCATGTCCTAAAAAGAATTCTAGAGGAATTCTTGTCCTTTTTATTACCTCTAGCTTGTCCTAACATTTTTACAATTTAAATTCATTAAATCTCTTCTTTTGAACTCCAAAATTCTGCGATATTTCTTCACCTTGAATTTCAAAAATCAGTTGTGGAGGATGGGGAGTTGGCCGAAAATAGGAGGGGAAATAGGAAGGGGTTCCAAGAGAAATCAAACACCATGAAAGAACCTTAAAAAAAAATTCACCTTCATGTTGTTCATGTTTTAGTGAAGGGAAATCTGGAAAATTTTCTAGAATTTTTGCAGACCATCTCTTCGAAAATTCAGCCAGTAAACCTCTTCATTTGCTGCCAAGAAAATGGTCATTTCATGTGGCTTGAAGGCTGGAAAATCTGTGCAATTTTCGGACTGCACAAACTGTGCAAAACCAGAAAAAAATTCTGGACAATTTTGCAGCTTTCAACCAAGGAAATGAAGCTGTTTTAGTCCATCTTCGAGCTAGCAAAACTCCTCTGTATTTCTCCAGGAAGAAGGCTGGAAAACCACCTTAGAAAGACCTTCAAACCCCCTCAAGAATCAGCTGCAAATTGGGTTGAAGGAGTGCAGAAATTCTGCACAGCCCTTCAAAACATTGGACAGCTTGAAACCAGAATTTCCCAGCTTTGCTTCCTTCAAGCCTAGGCCGAAAACCACCCTTCAACTTCTGCAACATGGATCCTTGATCAGCCATGGACTGAACACCATTAACCCCACACTTACCTTGAACTCTTGGACTCCATAACCACACCTCAAAACATTCCTAAGACCACTCTATTCAAACTCTTTTTGAACTTCAAAAAAATTCCAGCATTTTACTCCATTAAACCACTCTTGCATTAGGCTAACTAACCAGAATTTCCTCTGCCTTCATAGACTGAATTTTGGTCAGCTCTATAGCCTACACAAGCTCCATTCATTCCATCGAAATAATCTTGATCAGCCGGCACCATTGAAGAGTGAAGAAACCTTCCTTGATCAAACACCATAGCTAACCACCTACCTTAACCAACTCCACAACTTTTTCCATTTGAATTTCAAATAAAATTTGATCAACCTTTCTCCTTCTTGCTGAAAACCGAAACTCCCATTCACCCTAGACCATTCGGCCAGCTCTCTACCAGATTTCATGCAGATTTCTCCCACACTCTCTCTATTTTCACCAAGAACACCAAGAACACACCCTAAACTTCTTCAAGCCTAACCCTACTCTAAACACCTCCAATCACTCTCAAATACTCCAGATCACTTCTATTTAATCCCTAAACTTCATTTCTGGGATTTATAACACAAAACATCGCAAACAAGAATTTTCAAACGGATCGAAATTAGCCTTTTTCCTTGAAGGTCTCAAGAACATCAACAAGGTAAATCAAGAACAACCTTCTTGTTCATCCTTTTTCCATTCAATTCTTAATATACCCTTCTAATGCTCTCTCTCTCTCTCTCTCTCTCTCTCTCTCTCTCTCTCTCTCTCTCTCCTCTACCGAAATGGTTGATCAACCATCAACCATGGCTGTTTTTCCCAGTGGATCACTCAAGACTCTCTATCGCGCGTGGACCTTCTTTTGTCTTCATCAAAGCAATCGACAATCAAGTATCTATTCTTAAATCCTTTCTTTTTAAACTCTGAAATCATGTCTCCTAGGTGTTGATAGGGACATAGAGTATGAATGGAGATTGAGTATATGCATGTGGATTAAGGGGATGGAGTTAAGACATGATGATTGTTGTGTATGGCTAAGTTGTATGTGCTTTCTTTTTGAATCATTGTATGTTCTTCGTGATTAATGAATTTTATGGATGTTTGAAGCATGTTAGAGATCATGACACCAAAGGTGATTAGGCTCTTATGTTTCTATTTTCCATTGAAGCCATTAATGATGATTATGCCTAGAAGGAAGTTAGCCTTATGATAGTATGAGTGAAGTCAAGCATGTGCTCATGAATGGATTGGGTTATAATTTGATGTTGGAGAGTGTGTTTATGAATCTTTTCTAGCAATAGGAAAATCATGGTGAAAGAGTATTTCCTTGTTAAGTCTAGGTTATTTTTATTAACAAAATTTTAATACTTTAAATGGAATTACTACTATATTTTTCTCTATAAAATTCGAAACTCTAGGAAGATTTGGAGTGGTTTATTAATTAAAATACTAATATTTTCTTTATCAAATAAATGAGATATTTTGTTAAAAATAATATATATAGAGTAATAAATCATTTATAATAAATAAAATATTAGAATTAATTGATGACCTTGTAGACCTTAGTTCAAACTTTTACCTATATTCCTAAATATTATTCATGTTAAAATCTATTTGTTATTTATTAATTTAAAATAATTCATTTATTATTAATTTTATTCATTACTAATTAATTATTATCTAAAAAAATAAATAAATAATATATTTGTGATTTATTATTTACTAATAATAAAGCTATTTTTAAATTACCATTTGTTAATATTGTTAGAAATATTATTTAAAATTCAAACCTTCTTTTATTTATTAATAGCACACAAGAATTATTAAATGAGTCTATAATTTATTAGCAACTATTTTAGAACCCCAAGTTATTTTAACTTATTAAACTAGACTTATTTTATAAATTTTTTTTTTTTTAGCTAGCCTCAAAGCTTAGAGCGTTAGGGTCGTGATGGTAATAGGTTGAACTAGGATTATTTTGTGTAAGTGAGTTTAGCTTGAATGTAACCTTATATTTTGTGTTTACCCCAGGCGGGGTTAGGTCAGCCTTGGAAGACTTTTGAGTTTGAGCAAGCAAAGAACCAGGTAAGCTCCTGCATGGAATTTTGTGAAGACCAAAATTACTGTGGCAAGCCAAATGCGATGTGTATGGACATTTATATTGTGAAGGTAATTAAGCACTGTTTTCCTTTTATTTCCAGACAAACAATCGTTTGAAAATTAAACAAGCAGTTTTACACAAAATGCTAAACCCTTTCTAAAACCCAACTTTGACAAGACTTTTAGAAACCCTTAATTGCTATTTCCAAATAAAGCGGATTATGATCAATTTTCTCCCAAGTGGGACAGTCAACGTTGAGTACTCAATAAGGGTAGACCACCAGGACTAGTCTTTGAAGGGTTAGGGTAAGTCTCTCAGTAGATGGCCACCTCTGAGGGGTGAGTCCTTCCTGGATAGGATGCCAGTCCGGTAGGTCATGCCGGTCCGAGCTAGCAAGTTTCAGTCCTGTGGACTGTGTGTTCCGGAGTGGACAACCGGTAAGTTTGGATGTAGAGATAGAGGAGTATCTCACCCAGTAGGCCGTTCACCTACCATTTTGTTAGCTTGCACAAAGTGTGGCATTCTGACCGTTATTTAGTCATGGGGCCCAACGTGTGGTAACCCATGGCCACCCATTTGAGTGGTTGTATTTATTGTGCACATGTATGGTTTGAAAAGCGAAACGCCACTCTTTATTTTTAACACTTATTTATTGCTTGCCAGCACTTTTCCTTATGAAACTTTTACAACTTGCATACATGAATTATTTTACCTGAAACACTCAAAACACACACGGGCTTACTGAGATTTTTATCTCACCACCTTTTATGCCATATTTTCAGGAAGATTCTGCTGTGGAGGTCATTAGCTAGATTGATGCCTATGCTTTGAAGACTCATGTTATTTCCTTAATGTGGTGTTTTGAGAGATTGTTGCGAACAATTTATTTTGGACTTGTTCCAGTATTCATCTTTTGGGTTGTAATAAGTTTAAAATTTTAAAGTTTTTATTTTATTTTATTCTATATGACCTAGTTATAAAGACCCCTTGTCCTCTGGACGGGGCGACATCCCCGGCCCTGATGGGCCTAGGTAGTGGGGTGTTACACCCTACCCCCTGCATTGGATAAACTGTCATAGTAATGGGATATGTGGTCAAGAGAGTTGCAATGTAGCTCTGGGGTCCTCAGTACGAAGAGCCAATATTCCTGTTTGGGGTAGCATTTTGGTCGTAGAACACCTGTGCCCTCATCGGCACCTGGGTCCCCGCGATTGGATATGGTGGAGTTCTTCTTGGGAATGGCTTTGTAGAAACCATGTCGGGTGCATTTAACCCCGAATAACCTTGGTGCGCTCGGGCATTAGCATAGACTACTCTCAGTGCAACAATTGTACCGACCTATAAGAAGGTGCAACAATGGATGATGGGGGAGGATACACACCTACCTGAGGTGCCCCGTGAGCATTTTGCCTTTGTTCAAAATTATAAAGCTCGTTCTAAAGTAAAGGTCAGAGTACTCTAGCAAACTGAAGAATAAGGCTCTGAATGAGTTCGCATGTACACTGCTCCATAGCCTATTGTATGGCAGTTAGAGAAGTGGGTGTCAACTGAGACACTTGGGGAGGAGATGAAGTTTGTACCCCCTATTGCTCAAGAAGAGTGAACTGGGCGCTCTCGGACGTCGTCATTTCAAGATCAAAAGCCCCCCGTAAAGTCCGAACTGTAGGCTGATCAGATGAATCTGATGAAGGCCCTGTGGATTGTTGCTGAGAATTAGCCATAATATATCCTGAATGCAATTGCATGCAACAACTACCTTTGGTCACACTGGGCATGTCAATTTATGTTGCCTTACGAAAAGGGAGCCAATAGAAATGTCAATCGGCTACTCTTCCGATGAACATAAACAGTCCAATGAAAAGATGAATGGATGAGCCAGACCTTTTAAAAGATGTGGTTTCCTTGAACTTATTATAGAAAAGGTCCAAGAAAGTAGAAATATTGCATGCAAAACAAAAATAGGAACGAACACAATGTATTTCGATTAAGTTGATGAACAAATACAAAAGTATTGGAATCTGGAATCAGAGCAACATAAAATGAAAAGCTTATAACCAAAGGAGTAAGGAGAATTGGTAAAGAAAATGTAAACAAAGTCGTAAACAAAGTTGTAAGAAAAGCTGTAAATGGAAGTAATAAAGAAAATGCGGAAAAAGGAATTGAAAATTGGAAAAATTTGGTAATTTAGTTTGAGATGAGTGTTGGTGTCCTTCAATCTGGGATTCTTGTTTTCTTTATACTTGCTGTGGCACAGCTGCCGACTTTCGAACGTGGAGAGGATCCCGCTTCGTGGCCCGTCTTTGGCCGTTGAGAACGGCAATGTCTTGTCGATCGTGCTGAGGTTTGCGGGTGATTGCTCATCGGCTCCTGGCTTTCGATGTTAACCGGGTATAGTAGCTGAAGATTTTTCTTAACGTCATCATCCATTCAGCATAATTCATATCGGCCTCGACTGAAAGTTACCGTTGCAACAGATCGAGTAAAAATGACGTCAACAATAATAATAAAATCATTTTACACACAATATAGTAATTAAATAAGCGTAAATCATTTACCATATATCAAGTGAATAGCTACATTAATAGTCATATTTCTTCTTTTTTTTTTTCCATTAAGAAGTCTTATATAACAATTAAACAAAATAATTACACAAATAATTCAATTAATTCACAAAGTAAATTTAATTATCTAATTTTTTCTATTGTGAAATTTGTATGGTATTACGCATACAATTTATAAAATTTATTTCTCTTATTAATAGAAAATTTGAAATATAGTATTTTAAATTAATAATTTAAGTCAATAATTCATTTTTTGTTGAAGTAAAACAAAATTTCATTTGAGCAAACACCAATACAAATAAATTTTATTTCTCCCTAAATAAAATTATAGTTACATAAGATTTAAGTAATTCTTTCTCCTACTAAATCCAATTTATTCATAGAAAAAAATTATATATTCTAATTTCTCTAATATAAAATTATATTGGGTATTACATGAAAACTAGTCAAAATATTTTACATGTAGGCAAAATAATTTGGTCTTTTATTGACCAAAACTCCCAATAAGTCGAAAGTCAAATGTACTCAAAAATAGATATTAGAAAAATTATAAGAATTATTTCTCTCATTATAGAAAAGAATAAAAATAAAAATAATTATTAGATTTCTTTTGCAAATAATATTTTAATTGATTAATAAATCATGTACTACACACGTAAATCAAATATACATGCACTTTAGTAATACATATAATTCACCTGATCTCCTAAGCACCGTTATAATTCACATAATAGAGTTAAATAATTCAAAATAGGGTTTAGAAAACTTGTAAAATTATTTTTCTCCCCAATATAATTGTAATAATGGTTCTTTATAACAATATTTAAGTTAATTATAATAAATCATTTTCCACACATAATAGTAAGCAGTCACCTTAACAATCACAAATTACTCACATTATTCCACAAGCACCCTTAATACTCATAAAGAAGTTAAATGAGTATGTCACATAAATAATCTCAAGAAGTATGATGTGCTCATTCCATAATTCCAAAGGTGTAAGAGAGTGTATTACATCATCCACCACTTAAAGATATTTCATCCCCGATATTAGTCCAAGTCACGTGTTATAATAATTCTGGATACCTTTTTCTCATTCGATCTTCAGTGTCCAAGTTCTATCTTGTACTCCGGGATGTTCACACCAAACTTTAACCATTATTAACTAAGCTAACTAAATTCATGCCGTGTCACATCTTTATTTTTCCGGAGGCAAATGTGGTGTTAAATTTTGTACGTTTCTCTCTAAAAGTCTTCTTCTTCGGTTCTTCCTCTTTTTGGCATATGTAATTACATTTGGTGCCTAACTCAAATATAATTTCTTGTGTGGATTAATTTAGTGAAATTCCTATACTTAGAATTTAGTAGTTCATGACTTGGGCAAATATTCGGAAGAGTTCTGTGCGCGTGGAGAAAAAAACTAAAAGTTGCGATTTTCAAGTAACAGAGTTTTTCTTCTTTCTTGACATGGTTAATTTCATATGAGTGATCCTGTTGCATAGTTGTCATTTTAATTTCCACTGTACATAAATGATTTTTGCATGATCGTACTCTAACATGGTAATTGAGATTGACTGTTGACCAAGTTAACTTCCTCATTGTTTCGAACTTGTTTTCATTTATATAACTTAAACTGTTATTATGAAATAAAGATATGCATGACATGAAGGATTGTAAAAATTATTAAATATTTCAAAAATTATAGAATTTTGTGTATGATGTTGGAAAACATACATAGTGCTTATTTCAAAGCTGGAAAATGATTGATAATGTATTTTTCAACCTTGATGAATATGAAAACATGTCTAATGAAAGGTACCACAACCAAATGATGGAGCAAAAAATCCTTATGGCTGTTGAAAAATAAATATGTGTTTTGGAATTACGAAAATGGTTGCAAGATATTTTTGTGAAATCGTGCAATATTAGAAAATGGTGTATATTTTTTAGAGCATTGCAAAATAAAATGTTATTGAGGAATTGTGGTGGTGTTGAGCACTCAGCAAGAGTTCTATTATTGTACTGACTTTCGTTAGATGCCTAACAACCCCAAGTAGCCACAAGTAGCTTGCTATTAATCACCAAATGAAGAGATAGGATATGGAATATGGAATTTGGAAAGACAAAAGGGCAAGATTATTGTATATATGTAAGAAGAAATACATTGAAATGAGGGTTGCCATTGCATTACTATAAGTGAGTTAATACCCCTTTTGTTGCACACATTAAACTTGATACTAGTGCATTACCTAATACATATGAAATGAGAGATTATATAAGTAAAGCTTCTTACTTCAATGCTGTTGGAAGCTTGATGCTATGCTATGCAGTACAACAGATTTGGCTCATACTATGAGTGTGGTGAGCAATTTTATGAGTAATCTAAGTAGAGCTCACTGGGAGGTAGTAAAATGGATCATGCGATACTTAAGAGGTATGGTTGATATTGTTTGGTTTATATTACGAATAGTTCTACTAGTGGCCTTGTTAGCTATGCAAATTCTGATTATGGTATAGAAAACCTATGAAAAGAAGATTCTTGACACCCCCAAAGTATATGGCTTGTAGATGGCAGTGCCCTCGTGAAGTCATGAGTTCGATTTGTGGCTCTATGTCATACATTCCACAATTTATATCCTCCAAGGGCTCCAAGACAGGGGTGGTGGAGGCGCTCATGATGGAGTGTTACCCCCCTCCCCCTTCCCCTAAAAGAGAGAGGGAGAGAGAGAGAGAGAGAGAAGATCTTTAACAATTTATATATTTACCATCTATTAATGTGCTATTATTTGGAAACTAATACTTCAACTTACAGTTGCTTTGACTACCACTAAAGTAGAGTATATGTTAGTAATGGAAGGGGTTACAAAAGGTACGCGCTTGTACGGTCCTATTGATAGCTTGGGTTTGGATGTTCAAAGACTTATTACTTATTGTGATAGTCAGAATACACTGGACTTGGCTAAAAATCCAATTTATCATAAAAGATCAAAGTACAATGATTTCAAGTTGAATTTCATCCGAGATGTTTTAGTAGATAAGTTGTTCTCTTTATAAAAGATAGCCACAACAGATAATCCAATCTATATATTGACAAAACCATTGCTTGTAAAAAAGTTCAAGCATAGTTTGAACATGGTGAATATTTGCATAGCATAAGGCCCTTCTGAGCTAGATGATAGGAAGGTATTCTTGTCTCTAATAGTCTGAAAATTTCAAGTTAAGGTGGAGACTTATTGGTTGCCTTAAATTATTGTGGTGGATCTAATTGTGACCAGACTCGAAATTTTAGGAGCACGACTCCAAAGGAAAATTTCAAGCCCTCCATTACAACTATAGAACTTTTTGTAGGTATGGTAACTTGTATTTTTTATAAATATTCAATTTAAGGGGTTGCAATATCAACCCTCTTTGTAATAGTTTCCAAAAAAGAAATAAAAAAACTCTTTTTCTATCCGTGGATGTATGTTGTATTGACCGAACTACATAAATCTTATATATTATTTAAATTTTGACCTTTAATTCTTTCTATTACACTACTAAAAATTCAGGCAACCATCGTATTTGAGAAAATACTGTTGTTTTTGCTATAAACGACGGTTTTTTTGACCATCGTATATAATGGCATCGTTTTTATTAAAAAAGGTGAAAAACCCGTCGTATTTACCTAATGTGACGGTGTAAATACGACGATTAGGGAAAAGCGTTGCAATTACTCACCTGGATTGAGATTCTGCAAATCATCGCATTTGGTGAAAAAATTGTCGCAATTGTTCCGTAAATAGGACGGCTTTAAACCGTTGCAAATACTTGTTAATTGCAACGGTATCCAACCGTCGTAATTACAACCGTGACAATAAATCTCGGAGCAATCGCAACTATTATTCTGTGACCATCGCATTTTATAAGTAAATCCATTCACCTACAATTTCAAATTAAATACAATCCGTTCAACTCATTTAACACCAATCACAATAAAATACAATTTGCTTAATGCCAAACAAATCAAAATCAATCTCTTGAACATTGAAATCATAAATAATCCTTAAACTCTACAAGAGATGTAATACTATATATATAACAAGTAGGAAATACTAAAGAACCTATTAGAGACAGTAGTGCATATAAAACAAGAAACAAAATTGAGTATGTCAGTCCTCCCCGGTATCATCTTTTCCCCTTCCTTCTTGTCTCTTCTCAGTATCATCTTTTCTCCTTCCTCCTTATCTCTTCCTCTTCTCAGTACGTAGCTCTAGGCCAGTGGGTTGGGCTTTAGAACATCTCCTTACCTGCGCCATACACAAATCAGAGATCAGTGTTGACAATAAAATGATTCTAATAAATAGAAAACCATCGCATCATCTTTAAAAAAATAAAGTACAAGTGTAAACTTAGAATATTAAAATATAGACATATACCGACATAAATTTTCTAAACTATGAAACTAATGTGCATATTTTGCAACAAAACCTAATTATATTTAAAGTCACAACAATAGAAAAATGTAAAGGTAGTGCAATTAAACTATTTTGAGCACTAATGTGGCTCCAATAAAAGACAAGGCAGCGCAATTAAAATATTTTATGTAAAATGAGCAAATCAATCGTCTTTTTCCCTTCCTTCTTATCCCTTTCTGCAACAAAACCCAATTACATTTAAAGTCACAACAACAAAAAAATGTCAAGGCAATGCAATTAAAATATTTTATGTAAAATAAGCAAACCAATCATTTTTTCCCCTTCCTCATTATCCATTTATGCAACAAACCGAATTAAACAGAGAACTCAATAAGAAGTGAGCAGAGAACTCAAAATTTGACTTTTCCCCTTCCTCATTGTCTCTTTCTCTCTTTAGTCATTCCTCCCCTATTCCTGCACATAACTTTTCATCTCTCTTTTCCCCTTCCTTCTTGTCTCTTTCTCTCCTTAGTCATCCCTTCCATATTCCCGCACAAAACTTTTCATCTCCCTTTTCCCCTTCCTTCTTGTCTCTTTCTCTCCTAAATCATCGCTCCTTTATTCCCGCACTTAACCTTTCATCTCCTTTTTCCCCTTCCTCATTGTCTCTTTCTCTCCTCAGTCATTCCTTCCTCCACCTGTCATCTACCTCTTCCCCTTCCTCCTTGTCTTTTCTCTCCTTAGTCCTCCCTCCCCTATTCCCCCCCCCACACACACACATCCCTTAGTGATTAGTCATTAGTGGAAACCACAAAGGGACTGAGATTTCTTATTCTATTCCCTTTCTCAAAGATAGATAGTTGTAATTCGTTTGAGATGTGGTTAAATTTTGAATTAGCTTCCGATTAAGAAAATTTTGATGTGTTTTCCTTTCCAAGCCAACCACTTCTTCTTGATTTTAGGTAAGATACTTTTCAGGCCTTTTTTGGGGAGGGGGGGTTCACCCGTCTTCTTCATTTGGTTTGGTTTGCTATGTTATGAATCAGTGAAAGTTATGAACATGCTGCTTTGGATTTCTAATTTGATCTACCTATTCAAGAGATTATTTTTGATGCTGTTCCTCTAATGAAGGATATACTTGTGCATGATCCTTTCTACTCCCTAATGGATTTTAAACAAAGCCAGAATGTGGTTCCTGTGGAGAAAATACCTATTGAAGGTATCACTTCAGATGAAGTTCCTATGGAGAAGAGTCAGGAGGCAGTGAAAGGAGAAAGGCAGTAGCTCCAAGACACTATCAAAAGCAACCATTTTGAAGTACTGTTACTTGACACTCACTTGGGTGGCCAAAGAACTGAATGTTCACCGAACCGGTCTCAAGAAAAGATGTAGGGAGTTGGGAATTCGTTGATGGCCTTACAGGAAGTTTATGAGCTTGGAGACCCTAATCAAGAATGTTTAGGTTCTTTCTCACACACACTTGTGCATGAAGAACTAATAATTATATGGCCCCAAAGTTAATGAAGAAATAATAATTTGAAGGTTTCTATTTGGACTTATAGGGTTTGCGAAATGAAGGAGTACATATGGCTGAAAAGAAGTTGAGAATGGCCATTGAGATACTGGAACGTGAGAAGAAATTGATGGAAGAAATACCTGATGTGAAGTTGAAAGACCAAACAAAGAGCTTAAGACAAGCATGTTTCAAGGCCAAATATGAGAAGAGAAAACTCATGGATCTAGAATAAATTTTGACAGATCTTCCCCTATAAATTGAATATTTTCCAGGCACTAGGCCACCTCAAAATACGCAATTATGCAATTCAACATTCAACAATATAGAGCATTATTTTGGAGAAGATTTTCGAGGATTGGATCGACTAAGAAAAAAACCTTTAAAGTCAATGGTAACTGGTTGAAACATTATTTTGGAGAGGATCTTAGAGGATTGGATCAACTTGATGCCACATTCCATGAAGGATAATGTTCTTTGATCTCTAGGGAGTTATTTCTTTCCTTTGATATTTTCTTTTGTTCCTTTTCTTTATATTTTATTTTTTATGTTAATTTGCGTTTAATTTTCATTTTATACGTTTATGGTGTGTTTTATTTTATTTTGTTCTTTGTTTTTAGGTTGTGGAATACTCTTGTCAAATACAATAATCCTTTCTTGAAAGAATTCAACTATCTAATTTCTTATGATATTTTTGCCTTGGGGAGTATTACCTCTTGGATATACTTGTATTATTTTATATTATGTGTAAGTGTTAATGTATCTAACTGTTAACACTACAGTTCCCTTTCACCATACTTCAATAACACTACAGTTCCACAAATCAACATCAACTTCCACAATAATACTATAGTTCCATAGTTCCACAAATCAACATCAACACTACAGTTCCACAATAACATTACAGTTCCCTTTCACCAATAATCACAATGCCAACACCAAATCTCCACATCAACTTTTCAACACCCTAACAATTCCACACATCAACATCCAACAATTCAACAACATAAGAATTTCTAAAAAAATATATATATAACTATATCATCACAATGCATATAAAGAATAGAATAATATATAACTATATAATCACAATACATAAGAAAGATATAAAGATCATATATTAGAAACATTAAGGGGATATCAATAATTAATATGCAGAACATGATGGCAATAGTAGCCAAAACACTGCGGATTTAATATAGAAAAAAGCAAAGATGATCAAATCAGGACGACTTCTAAAAAATCACAATGCAATGAGTAATATCATAAAATACTTGATCCAACCTAGAAGCACTTGTTAATATTTTTCCCATTTGACTATCACGCACAAGCCAATCTCGACGCATTCTATTCTTCCCAGATGCTGCTACCCAAGTGTCTACTTGAACAACATCACCCTTGTAAAGAATGATACCATAAATCAGAATGATTTCCATTCTAATTTGATTCAAATGAATATATTCTAGACATAATATTCAGTGGCAAAGAAGCTACTGCATAGTTAAGGTTATCAAAAAGGTAAGATGATCTACCAAAACCAAAGGATCAAAAGAAAGTTCATAGCTCCTACAATTGCTGAACATTTAAATTGCATTACATTCCCATAAAACAACTCAAGCTGTCAGGCAACATGGTGTACTATGAACACATATACCAGTGCAAATGCATATACACTCAAATAATGAGAGAGATAGGGAGGCAACAATGAGCTTTACATAGTTGGAACACATATAAAGTATGTTGAGATTCGTGAACTCTTAAACGCGGAAAACATCTAAGAATCCCTTCCGAGGATCCAAGTAAACGATTAAGAAGATATAAGGTTTACAGAATTACCATTTTTGTTTGGCGTAATCGAGATCCTTCGATTCTGATTATGCTATTGTACGTGCAACCCGAACGATCACTAGACGATGCAGTGTGCGAACGTCCTCTATCGGATACACACGGTGAACTGACTCGTTACCCCAAGAGTGCTAGCGCCTAGGGTTTGAGATGTTTTTTTTTTCCCGGTAAATGGAGGCAGGAATATTTCCAATAGAACAAGGCTCTTGAGAAGATAGCTAGGGTTTTCTTAAAAAATCCCTGCACCTCTTAGAGTCCAATTCTAATAATATCTTATCATATTTTAATTTCAATTGAAATTAAATTAAAACTAATATGATAAGATTCTTTCATTATCTCGGTAATTTAACTAATTAATTTACCGAGCCAGATTCTTATAATCTGGACAATATCCAGATATATCGAATGTGAACATATTTCCAAATTCATTGTATCTGGTAAATTTTCTAAGTTCGATTAGCTTAGACATATTTTTAGATTCATCGAATCTGGTTACTAGAAAAATAACCTAACAAGTTCACTTATTGTGTGACCCTTTAGGTTCATTTAACACTGGCAGTGTGTCTAAATCATATTTAAATAGCCCACAAGTTATGAGCAGTTTCTAACAAAACATTATAACTATCAAAGTTAAATAAAGATCAGTGATCTCTTTGAACCAAACCACAATTTTATATTTAGTCCTTTTGTTATACGATATCCAGATTAAGCATAAGGCATGGAACATGTCATCCTTATTAAGCTTAATCAATTATTTCTTGATTTCATAGTAGACTGTTCAAACAAATGATATCAATATCTTAGATTGATATATTTGAGTACAACCATGCATTTTAACCAATCCAACTCATCAAGGGTCTCATGGATATCTGTCCCATAATTGAGAGGGACAAATTCCTTCACTATCAATCATATTCTTCTCCTTAATTTATTCTATATCCAATAGTAGTCTAATTTATTATCTGGTTAAAGACAACCTTAGACAACGTAAAAATATAGAACTTATCAAGTAGGAAACTATGATGAATTTAGGTCGAATGACTTTTAATATCATTATGGCTAGAAAGTACTTATGACATGTTCCACGAAGTACTCTCACAGTAGGTCATGTCCAATACAATGTTCTCTAACATTTATTTATGTTTTGACTTGATATCACAAATATCCATGACCAGTAAAACATAGCTATCAAGTCACAAATCTACTAATCTTAATTTATTATTGTTCTAATAATGATAATAATAATCGATCAGAGACAGTTTTAGAATAGTCATTGTATTCATTACTGGGTTTTACTATCAAGTCACGTATTTGATGACCACAAAACAAAATATACTATTCATGGAAAGGAAAACCTCATATTATTATATAAAACATAACGACAATAGTATAAGTACAAATTGACTCTAGGGCATATCCCTAACAAAGTAGAGACACAAAGTCTATTTATAATAGAATGTATATATACAAGCAGAACAGCTCTTAAGTTTGATTTGTAGATGCCCTTGCAACCATGTGCTCTTTTCCTTTTGCCAAATTTGTTCAAAGATGAGTTACAATCGGATGGTATAGATAACTTCTTGCTGCCAGCCCTGATTACTTCTGTTAGAAACTCAGAAGAGTGTTTCTTCTCTGAGTCAACAACAATTCTACGACCACTATCCACTACAATATCGCATTGCAAATCCATTTATCTACAACTGCTATATTATTTACCCAATTAGGCATACATAATTATCTAAATTACCTACCGATTTTTGCAATTGACGATCTCTATACATGCCTCTCTTCTCCAAAGCCATGTTGTAAATTCGACATGGAGCTGCTGTGCTTGATCTGATGGAGGAAACCAGCTGGTTGTCTTACATGTCCCTTGAATCCGGTGAGTAATTGGAGTTAGCTACCTTTAGAAGGGGCTTGAGAGATGAATCCCTCGCCGAATTGAGGTCCATCTAATTCAACACCTAATTGAACTAGGCCAGAGTTGTGCCCAATGAACTCGGCGCCTAATTTGGCTTGTGCTGAGATTCACACGCCGGATTGGCAGAAATTAGGCACTGGAAAGTTTCTATTCTTATGTCCCATGCTTGCTACATTGAATTGAAGTGGATTCCAACACCGTTGGTAACCCGATGCTTGCTCGACCCCTGCGATGACTCCAATGCCTAATTTAAGTAAACCTTGCGATGCAATTTTTCTGTCCACATGGAATTGAATGGGCTAGTGCTGAGTTGAACCAAATCCAGAGCTAGATTTGACTCACCTCCTTGCAGAGTCCCTCCTTATTTCCAGATCCAGACTAGACGAATCGGTTTCGAACCCCGGCTTTGATGAGATCTCTAAGTACGGACCTGGAAGGGGGTGGCGCGCAAGCGCGGGGCGGCAAGAGAGGGAAGGCTCTGTGGGAGGAGGGAGCATGTGGGAAGAGGGGGAGATTTGGGGTATGGTCGTGCGGGCTAGGGGGGGAAAGGAGAAGAGGTTACGGGGGGTGGTCACGCAGGATGGGGAGGAAGGGGTTGCAGGGGATGGCACACAGGCAGGAGGGGGAAGGCTCTGCGGGGGGAGGGGGTCATCGGATGATTGAAGGTGAGGAAGAAGTAGGAAAAAATTGCTGAATCAACAGACAAATTGAACTGCAGTTACTATTGCCAAATTCGGACAAAGTAGACAAATTGTCTTGTTGGTCCCACAGTGGAATCAAAAGAAATACTATTACAATATATATATATATATATATATATTAAAACTTTAAACATAGTTAAATAAAAAATACTATTAAAATAAATTTAGGATACTTTTGAAAAAAATTAAATATATGACAATGAATTTTAATAATATTAGTCATAACATCAAAAGGAAAAAGAAAATTGGTGGAAAAGAAACACCGTTAGACGAATTGAAGAAGACAAATGGATGAAGATAAATTGAAGATGACAAATGAACCAAATGCATTAGGATATGGTATATCTAGCAATAAAGTTCTACTATTTTCTACTATTTTTTTATAACTTTTTTCCAATCACCATTAGAAAATTATAAACATATGAAAATAAGTAATGCGTTGAAGGAATATTTTGAACAACAAGCTATTGTATGAACCTTTTAAAGAAAAAGATTAAGAATGTTATAATTTAATGAAATAATAAATAATAAAAGTCAATTAAAAAAACAATGAACATATATTTGATTTATCAGGATAATAGATAATTTACAATAAAAATAATTAAAGACCACAAATATTTTAAGAAGAAAAATACTTAAATAAGAAAAAATGCTTGGTGAAGGGTTATATCAATATTATAGCATATAAGTGATCTGTATGCATCCTAAATATATCTTAAAATAGCATATCCTAAATTTTGGATTTTGTATAAATTTATTTAGTTCAATAGGGTAATTATAGTTTTTTCCTCAAATTATTTTTGATATATTATTTTAGTTCTCAAATATTTTGTCGATCTATTTCTAGTAACTCATGCTAGAGAGAAATGAGAAAGTTGAGGAGAAATAGAAGGAGAAAATAAAAAAAAAATGTGCTAAAAATGTCACATAATTTTTTGGAAATCTTTGCAATGGATTTTTCACTTTCAAAATTAGTGTCACGTATTGAGAATGTATGCAAAAATATTATTACTTTATTACTTAATTTTTTAATAAACCATAATTTTTTAATGCATAATATCTCTTCAACAACGTATTTGTATGGTAACGAAATATTAATGATATATTTATTAATGAAAAAAATTATAAGCTTTACTTTATTTATTATGTAATAATTATTTAAATCTAACATAAATGGTAACGAAATATATAGATAAAATGTCTATATATAAAATTAAATGTAATAATCAAGAGATATGATACTATGTCTAGGTATATATGTACACATACATATGTGTGTTTTTAATTAAAATTTTTTTTTATGTTAGATAATATATTAATCTAATACTCACTAACTAATAAAGATATATTATACAGTATATAAATAATATATATATTTATATATATCTTAGAATAACTAATTATAATAATTAAAATGAAATTCAAGCTCTTTAATATCAATACATGAAAACTTAAGATGTAAACAAAAATGTATTTGAAAAATCAATGATCTAACAATTACATGCATTTATAAAGTTAAAACAAGTTTAGTGACCAAATTTGAAGGCCATTCGTTTTATTTTATCACATTTGTATAGTAATGTCTATAAAATAGAAAGATATCTTAGTATTTACAAATATAAAGATATCAAATTAACGATCTAACTGTTAAATTTATTGTAATCATTACCAACAGTATTGTGACTAACTTTGAAAATAATCAGATAAAATTTAAAATAATTTTGAGAGGTTTTGTTATAACGAGACTAAAAATGACAGTTACAATAAACCGCCATATTTGGTATACTCTATTGCGACGGTTATAATAAACTGTCGTATTTGGTCTATCTATTGTGATGGTTACAATAAACGGTCATATTTGACCTATACTATTGCAACGGTTACAATAAACCGTCGAATTTGGTCTACTCTATTGCGATGGTTAAAATAAAGTGTCGTATTTGGCCTACTTTATTGCAATGGTTACAATAAACCGTCGTATTTGACCTACTCTATTGCGACGGTTACAAAAAATCGTGAAACACCCCACTACCTAGGCCCTATAGAGCCGGGGATGTCACCCCGTCCAAAGGACAAGGGGTCTTTATAACTAGGACACACAACAAAGATAAAACAATACTTTAAAATTTGAAACTTATTACAACCCAAAATTCATGAATAAATCTAAAATAAAAATTGTTCACTCTCAACTTCCAAAGCATTACACAAAATAAATTTCAGAATATCATCTAAGGCAGGCAACAACTAGCTACTCATCCCCACAGCAGGATCGACCTGAAATCATGGTAAAAAGGGTGATGAGATTAAATCTCAGTAAGTTCGTGTGTACTTTGAGTGTTCAGTGAAAACAGTTCGTGGATGCAAAGTGTAAGAACTTCATAAGAGAAATACTGGCAAGTAATAAACAATAGTCAAAATCAAGAGTGGCGTTTTGGCTCTTCCAACTATACACGTACAATAAAATCAACCACTCAAAAGGGTGGTCATGGGTTACCACACGTTGGGCCCCATAACCATCCAACGGTCAGAATGCCACACTTTGTGCAGACTGACAAAAAGTAGGTGATTGGCCTACCGGGTAAGATACTACTCCTTCTCTACACCCAAACAAAATCGGTTGTCCATTCCGGCAACCACAGTCCACCTGACTGAAACTTACTAGCTCGGACCGGCACGACCTACTGAACTGACATCTTATCCGGGAAGGACTTACCCCTCAGAGGTGGCCACCTACTAAGAGACTTACCCTAACCCTTCAAAGACTAGTCCTAGCACTCCACCCTTATTGAGTACTCAACGTAATTTATCCCACTTGGGAGAAAATTGAATAAACAAAGATCCACTTGAATATGGCAATTAAGGATTTCCAAAGTTTGGAACAAAGCTGGTTTTAGAAAGAGTTTTAGGATTTAAGTAAAACTGCTCATTAATTTTTAAATAATTTGTTTGACTGAAATGAGAAAGGAGACAATCCTCAATTTCCTTTACAGAAGTGAGTGTCCACGCACTCCACATTTGGCTTGCCATAGTAACCATTTTACATCAAACAAGTTTTATGCAGGAGCTTACCTGATTCTTTGCTCAAGATAAAATAAAGATCTCCAAAAGCTGACTTAACCCCGCCTGGGGGAAACATAAGCCATAAATAAACTCAAGCCAAAATTTACTTTCACAAATAATCCTAACTCAACTTACTACAATTATGACCCTAATGTCTCAAGCTTTAAAGCTAGATAATAAATAAAAGGGTTTATAAAATAAATCTAGCTTGATATTAGAATAACTAGGGTTTGGGAAATAGGTACTAATAAGTTGAAGGTTTAAATCTTGCTATAAATAATTAGGATTTATTTGATGAAGGGTCCTAGGACCTAGATGGAATTATTTAAAATAATAATCTATTAATAATTAATTGTTAGAAAATAATTGGTAACTAAGATTAGTTGTAAGTAAATTTTAATGGATTTTGATTAAAAGACAATAAATAACTTTTAATTGTATTTATGAATATAAGACTTACAAAATTAATATTTTACCTATTATGAATATTTATATAAAAGGCTTTGTTCGATATTATTATTTTCTATATATCTTATTCTATATAATATCTATCTATTTTATTTCTTTATTAAAAGCCATTATTTATTTGACTAAAATATCATTTTTTTATATAAGTCCAAATCCATATTTCCCTAGGGTTTTCGAATTCACTAGAAGAAATTATAGTAATAATCATCTTATTGATGGAATAATATTAGCTTAGGGATAACAAGGTCATGATTATATTTCCTATCGCTAACCATAATCATGAACATATACTCTACACCAATCAACAAAACATCTAAATCATGAATAAAAGCATAGATCCAATCTACCATCACATGATCCAAACTCCACTAACATAATCATATTCATGGCTTTAACAAGCATAAATAATCATAAAACCTTATTCACCAAAGATGACATAATCTCTAACATGCTTATTCAATCATACTACTCACGACATGAAGAGCATACAACAAAACCCTAAAAGCCATAAAATTCAACCAAAACTAATCATCCACATGCATCAACCCCAACTCCATTGCAAAATACATCCATTCTCATACTTCAATCCCAACTCCATCACAAAACACATGCTCAAACTTTAAACCATCATTTTCCAAAACAGCCTAGAGATATGAATCTAAGATTTAAAGAGAAGGTTGAATAACTTGAATGATGACTACCTTGAAGTCGATCCAAGAGAATCCCCTCGCTAAGAAGGCTTGATCCATCCAAGGAGAAGAAGAAAAATGGCCACAGTGGAAGTAACCATTTGGCCAAGAGAGAGAGAGAGAGAGAGAGAAAGAGAAAAAGGGATTTCATTAGTATATACTCATCAAGGTCGAAGATGGAGATGATTGTTCATGCTTACCTTGAAGGTGTTCTTGAGCCTTTAAGAAAATTCTGATTTTTGATCCAAAAGTGAGACTTTAATTTCCGAGTTGGATGTTAAAAATTGCAGGAATGGATTCACGAGGATGAATAAGTATAATATAGAGTTTTTGGAGAAGATTAGAGTGGTTTTGGGTGGCCTTAGGCGTAATAATGGTAGTAGGTGTTCTTGGAGGTTTGGAAAGATTGAAGAGATTGGATAAAGGCTGGCTGAAATTCTGTGGGGAAAGGGGGGTCAAATTGTTTGGAGAGTTTTGGTAATTGGATTTTCAGATTTGGGAAGGAAAGGAAAGCTGGATGTTTGAAATTCAAAAAAGAATAATTTAGAGAATATTTTGTGGTAGCAAATATGGTAAGTAAATCTTTGATGATGGAGGTTCTTTGGAAGCTTCAATGAGCGGTTGCTTGGCTGGGATTTTTGATGAGATGAAAGTTGTTCGAAGGAGCTTAAGGATGGCCGAAATATGGTGTGTAATGGTGAAGGAATTTTCTGGTTGTTTGAGGGGTAATCTATGGTAGTTTGCTGAATATTTTACTGGAATTTTGGACTTCAACTAATGGCTTGATTGGAGTGATTGATGGAGAGATTTTAGGAGCAGCCATGGACTGTTTTTCGAGTAGAATACTAGAGAAGATGATGAAGCTCAGTTCATGGATGTTCAAGGTGAGTTTGCACAGAAAAATGGAGGAAGTTTCGGACATGGGTGAAGAAAGAACAAAGCTGGAAATTTGATTAGTTTTTTTTCGCAAGTTTGCCAGAAATTTCTATGCAGAATTTTCTGCCATGATTCATCCAGTTTGCTGCAGGTTTGAAGGGATGTTGAAAGGTCCTTCAAGGCTGGTTTCCAGCCTTCTTTATGGAGGAAAAATAAGGTTGAGTTGCTAGTTGAAAAGCTAAAAGAAACAGCCTGGTTTTTGGCTCACCAAGTTGCGAAACTGTCCAGGAAATTTTCCTGATTTGCACAGTTTTTATGCAGATCGGTTTTAGCTGGAATGTTCAGTCCTCAAGCTAAGTGAAATGGTCATTTTTCTGGTAGCATTTGAGAGGGAAAGATGGCTGAAATTTTTGACAACTGGACTGATCAAGAAGTTGGAAAAACTTTCAGTCTACTATATGAAGAAGATGAACACAACTATGTTGGAGTTTTAAAGGTTAAACCATGGAGATTAATTCTCTTGGGAACCTTCCAAAACTCCTCCCCATTTTCGGCCAAAAGATACCTCACATGGACATTTTCAAAACCTCCATATCACGGAACTTTGCTGGAATTTTTCTGAAATAAAATTGGCCTGGATAAATGAAACAACCTAATTGATTAAGAATTAAGGAAAGTTAGAGATCAAGAAGGGTATGAATCCCTTAGAAATTTTTGTAGGACTCAAGAGTAGGATTAGGACATTCCTATCATGTCTCCCCTAGGACAACACTCCTACTCTTCCCTAAAGCATGCAAGGGCTGAAATATAGCCTTCCTACACAAAAATAAAATTTAATCATGCTAAAACTCAATTGATGGAATTTGAACTCAAGACCTTAAGGATTTATTCCAAAGCTCTAACCACTAAACCACAACAACTCTTGTTCTTATTTTCTCTCCCAAATATTTTTTTCTATTTAATCTTCAAGCTATCTCCCTATTTTCACCTCAAGCAAAAACTACCATTTTGCCCTTCTTACTCAATAACCATAATTAAGCCATCGAGACTACAGATCACATATCCAAAGCACATAAAATCATACAAAAATATATTTATGCATGTAAGAAAATATGATATGCATCCCGACCCCCTTACTCTAAGGTTGGTTTTAGCTGGGGTTTCACAAACCGTCGTATTTGACTTACTCTATTGCGACGGTTTGTATAAACCGTCGTATTTGGCCATCAAATACGATGGTTGGCATTAGACCGTCATAATAGGCATATCTATTGTGACGGTTTTATACCTGTCGTATAAAGTAACGTATTGTGATGGTTTTTTGACAGTCGTATTTGTCTTCGTCGCATTTGCCCCATTTTTTTGTAGTGTTATTGTTGTTTTTTGTTATAGACATGTCTTCTTCCTCCTTTTTTGGCCCTAGGCTTAAACCTAGGGTTTCATGGTGGCTTTGCTTCCTTCTTATGCTACTCGATTCTTTCATTTCTCTTTTCTCTTACCTATCATCTACCGTATTCATTAAACCTCTTTTCTCTTTCAGAGGAAAGTTAGCTTTATTTATTTATTGATTAGTCTCAAATTGAATTCCTAGTTGCACCATACCACTTTCCGTTAGTTGGGGAGTTTTCTAATAGTCATCTGTCTATGGAATCACTTGAAAAAAGATTTTCTAATAACTGGGCTACTGGGTATCGTTTTAACTACATAGCGATCCTAGCCATATTCTTATTCGTCCTGCCATGGATTATTATTTTATGCGACTTTGAATGAAGGGAGTCTAGTTTTTATCAAGTTTTGCCTTGAGGATTCTGAAATGGATGTCCGAGTTTCGTGTTATTGCAGAGCATTCAATTGCTTCACTTTAGATTTCGCTCATCAATCAGCATATATATCATTTTCAAAAAGTTATCCTTTTTTCAATTGCATCCACTGCCAGTAAGCTATATAAATCAAATGCGACTACAACCTCTCTTTCTCGTCTTAGTGTAGTTATTGTTTTTGTTGAGCTTGATGTACTAAAACCAAAACCAAACAGGATTTAGATTGTCATAGAAAAAGGTCATGATGATTCTCAATGTAAACTATCCCAGACTCAGCCCAAGAAGGATGCTGATGTTGGTGGTGTTTTTAAACAACAATACAGGAATCACCAAAGCCTAATGCTCAATACTATATATATGCAACTGTAATTCCATCTACTGATATCCAAATTATTGGAATGTTTGATGAAGGAGTGCCGAATCTGACTTCTAAGACAGCACAGGTAGTGTGGAGTAGATTGCTAAGGTAGTAACAGTCTATGGGAAGTTTGTAATATAGTAGTGATGTATACGAATTTGGGTATAAAAATCATATAAAAAATAAGTACATTCCTAATCAAGTTTAAATTAAAACATTAACCACAAATTACACATATGAGCAAGCGTACTCATTATTAAGCATAGTATAGGGTTTAAAACGAGTATCGATCCTTAAGGAACAAGTATGCATTAATAATTGTTTTTCATTGTTTAACCAACGCAATAAAGTAAAAAAAAATAAAAGGGAAAATAAAATAAAATAAATGGAAAAATTCACTTTGCCATCCAAAGTTTACCCCAAATCCCATATTGCCATCCAAACTTAATTTTGACTCCAATGGCATCTCAATTTCTATGTTTTCCCAATTTGCCATCTAGTTGGCTTTAACAGTTAGTCAACTGAGTAAATTTAACAGAAACCATCTGTCAAACTAACTGAAATGGCATAAAGACCAAAATACCCCTCAATCTATCTCCCTAAAACAGTGCAAACTTTCTTAGGGAGAGCCAAACAAACTTTTTTCTCCTTGATTTTTCCCTTTCATTTTCATTCTTCAATCACTCATTTTCTTCAAACCCATTGTTTGATATTGCTGTGCTTTCTTCTGAAATGGTTTTTAATCCTAACCAGGTCGCCCAATGCATGGCAAGGGTCATGGTGCAAACAACTCGGCTCCGAGCACACAAAAACTCATTTTCTCACTACTGGTGTCTCTCTTTTCAGCAGCTTCCAAGGCACCTTATGCCTTCTCCTATGCATCTGCAGGTTCTGGTCCCTCTGAAATCCTTGGTAGCAGATCTCACAAACATATCGATCTGATTCCAATAACGTTTTGGGGGAGAGAGACACCACTTCTGCATCCGAATCTAATTATTGCAACATAAATCATTATTAGAATTCATTCAAGCAAACGCAAACCATGTTGGCAGGCATGGTATGGTTTTAAATTTCTAAGAATCGGTATCCGAGCTTTCGTTTATCAATTCTATAAAGCACCAAACAAATTACGAGAACTTCAAAATTTATCACCTACTTGGGGTTCCTGCTGGCCTCCGTTTTCTCTTACTATTACTTCCATTTTTCCCATCACATGTAAATGGCTCAGAAGAAGAAGATGGGACACTGCTTAACATGGATGAACAGCAAGTCTTCTTAGATTCTTGAAAACTAATGATACAAAAGGTGTTCCACCACTATGGAGAAAGCCTAGCTATAAGAAAAGAACATAGCCTTGGAAGTATCTTTAACATATATCCAACAAATTATATTTCTATTGTATGAAGGGATTCGAATTGTGAGGGAAGAAGAGAGTTTACACTATTTTGGGGAGATAGATTGAGGGGCATTTTGGTCTTTATGCCATTTCGGTTAGTTTGACATATGGTTTCTGTTAGATTTATTCAGTTGACTAACGGTCAAAGCCAGCTAGATGGCAAATTGGGAAAATATAGAAATTGAGATGCCAATTGGAGTTAAAATTAAGTTTGGATGGCAATGTGGGATTTGGGGCAAACTTTGGATGGCAAAATGAATTTTTCCCTAAAATAAAAGAATATATATATATATATGTCAAGGATGGAGAATTATGTAACTTAAACCATTATTTTGACAAACATGGCCTTAAAGTACCTAATCATTATCAAAACTAATCATTCTCTTGGCATCATGAAGGATTAAGATAAATTCACTTCTTTTCCAATCTATGAAATCACTATCTTCTAGACAAATTAGCATCATATATCCTGTCTCAACTAATTCACCCAAAAGATGCATTAAATACAATCCTTGATTAAATCTCCATATCCTGGCAAACTTAAAACATGAAATTAACCAATAAATCCATATCCTGGAAGACATCAATTAACTTTTAATTACCAGTTCTTAGCAATTAACCACTTTTCCAAGCAAGTTAATAGAAAAAAACAACAAATTAATTTCATAATCAGCATAAATAATTAAATACCAAGAATAACAATCAATTAATTAAAAGATCAAAGTAACTCTAAAAATTATGAATACCGAATACAATGTCAAATTACAATAAAATAATTAATACATCATTGTTGAAGAAAAGAAAACAAAGTTAAAAGAAAGCACTCATAGACAAGCCTCCTTCTTCTTCCTTCGTAGACTTTCTTGTACAATCCTCCTTGATTTGATGAATTCCTTCATGTTTTGAGTGATTTTGTGTTTTGCTCCTTGAATTCATACCTTTGACTTGTGTTTTTTTTAATCTATTTATAGGCTTTTGAAGTCCCTAAATTCGTCCCTCTAGGGTTTCTGGCCGAATAAAAGTAGGAAAATACCAAAACTCTGAAAATTACCAAAAATGTGCACAAAAATCGAGGCACCACCTTTGTACCAGTGCACAGCCGGTGCCACCTATCATACCTAGGGCTGGCACTGGTTGCATTCTGTCTCTCTGTTCATTTGTCGATTTTTCTCTATTTTTGTGTCAAGTTCTTCCAAGTCGCACCCGGCGCCGCCTCTGGGCTCCCAACCGGCACTACTGTGTTTTGTTCACCATTGCTTCACCAATTTTTCATCATCTCAAATTGCGTGCCAGCAACATGTGGCTGGCACCGCCTCTCCTAGCTTGGACGACGTCGCCTCTAGTATGTTTAGCAACGATTTTATCTTATTTTATCCCTAAAATCTGAAATAATGCATTAAATACCTTTTCAAGAGTAAAATCTAAAATATAAAGGAATATGACTAGTTATTACACAAAATGTATCACAAAATGGTCTCAAATAACTAGAAAATATATAATTAATTTAGGCCCTATCATATTTCCCCGCACTTAGCTCTTTGCTTGTCCTCAAGCAAAGTATGAAAGACAAGTAGAAAAACCTAAGTTTTCACAAAATCACTCAATCAATTTCAAAATAATATTTCCAATGCTTTCTTTATTCAGGACAACAAAACATATGTTACTATACCTTTTATAACAAATGCAAGACTTGTGTAAGTGAAGAATGACTTGTAGAACCATCCCAACACTTAACATCATTCCCAAACCATTGGAAAGAATTTAGTTAAAATAAAAAAATATGCATTCCATAAGCTTAATTTTCATCCACTCTCTCCACTAATTCGAGACATATCATGATTCTACTTAGGTCAAGTAGGACTTTTAAGCTTGTAATGTAAGACTAAAGGGTTTGAAATGAAGCTGTCAAACGAAGGATATAGGAAAATCAAATATCAAAGAAGATGAGAGTTTGCAAGAAAACGATAAACAACATGTACCAATAGATTCCAAACTTTTCTTGCTCTCCTATCACAAAACCAATCAAAAACCCATAACCTTGTATAGTAATCATATTACAGTTCAAGCAAATCTTGCATTCTTTTCATCAATAGTTCTCAACTCATCAATCATATTGCACAAGATCATCAAAATTTCAGCAATTCTTATTCTAACTCAATCAACATTCTTCCTGTGCTCTTTTTTTCTTTTTCTTTTAGCTTTTCTTTTCTTTTTCTCTTCCTTTCAAATGCTGCTTTTGTTTGTTTCTTAGTTTTTTCTTTCAACATTTTCTAGTAGCTTTTTGTTTTTCTCAACCTTTATTTTTCTTCCTCCTTTCTCTTTTCACAACTCCAACTCAACACGTGATGCATGACTGAAAGTAACAAGTCATGACATTTACACAAGCATTCTCCCTCATAATTCTTCTACTTGTACTTTTATCCATCAAGAGCAATTAAAGATTTGGAAGGTAAATCAAACTCTTAGAAAGAAGTAATGGACAAAGTATGATAACGGGTTTAAGAAAGAAATTAACAATTTAGGCTCAAAATAGGCACTAGGGATAATATAAAATAGGTAGGCTTGAAAAGCTCAAACTATCCAAAGAAGGCCTATTACCGTCATTGTGAAACCCCAGTCAAACCGACCTTAGAGTAAGGGGGTTGGTATGCATATCATATTTTATTGCATGTTTAAATATATTTTTATATGATTTTATATGCTTTGGATTTGTGTTTGATAGTCTCGAGGGCTTGATTATATTTATTGAGTAAGAAGGGCAAAATGGTAATTTTTGCTTGAGGTGAAAATATGGAGATAGCTTGAGGATTAAAGAGGAAAAATATTTTAGAGAGAAAATAACAACAAGAGTTGTTGTGGTTAGAGCTTTGGAATTAATTCTTGAGGTCTTGAGTTCAAATTCCATCATTGGAGCTTTAGCATGATTAAATTTTATTTTTGCTTGGGAAGTGATATTTTTGGCCTTAAGTGCTTTAGCATAGGGTAGAGGTGTTGTCCTAGGGGAGACATGATAGGAGTACTCTAATCCTATTCTTGTGTCCTACTCAAAAATTGCTAATGGAATTCATTCCTCATTGATCTTTAATTTTTCCTAATTCTCAATTCATTAGATGGAACAAATTTGTTCTAGCTAATTTCATTCCAGAAATTTCAGTAAAGTGCTGTGGCTTTGAAGGTTCAAAATGTCTAAGGGAAAGACATCTTATGGACCGAAAAATGTGGAAGAGATGGGGAAGGTTCCAAGAGAATTAATTCCCCTAGTGAACCTTCTAAACTTCACTCTAGCTAAGTTCATTTTCCTTCATGTAATGAACTGAAATTTTTCCAGCTTCTTGTGCCTTTAAGGTGTCAAAATTCTCAGCCATTATTCCTTTCCAAATGCTGCTAGAAAATGGCCCTTTTGATCAGCTTGAAATCTGAAATTTTCTAGTTAATTTCAGGCTGCACAAATGCTGTGCAAAACCAGAAAAATTTTTGGTTGAAATCGCAGCTTTGGTGGTCTTCAACCAAGCTGTTTTCTTCCAGTTTTCTCCCAACTCCTTAGCCACGTTTTTCCTCCATGAAGTAGTTTGGAAACCAGCCATGAAAGGCTTCTGAAATCTCCTTCAAACTCTCTGCAACCTAGCTAGAAAATGGCAGCCGAAACTGCCTAGAAAAATTCCAGCAATGGCGAAATTCTGTGCAGTAATTTTCCAGCTTTGTTTCCTATTCCAGCTCTGGCCGACACTTGATCTTTCTTCTGCACAAACCACTCTTAAACAGCCATGAACTAAACTCCATTATCTTCCCCAAGCTTCTACACGAAAATTAGACATGGCTGCCCAAAAATATCTCCAACAAATCACTGCAATCATGCCTTGATTGGATGCCAAAATTCCAGCAAACTTAGTTTAGCAACCTTCCATAAAATGTCCCTCAAACAACCAGACCTTCCCTTCACCATTACACTCCTTCTTTTCGGCTACCATTAACCTTCTTCAACCAGCTTCCATCCAGCCAAATCACAGAGCAATCAATCGGCCATAGCAGTTCCAAAAAGCTCTCTATTGATCAAAATATTCTTGCTATATTTTGTTTCCAAATTTGATCCCCAAAAATATTCTTTTAGGATTTCAACAATTAGCCTTTCCTTTTTCTTTCAAACCAAAAAAATCATCTTCCTAAACTACACAAACAATTCGGCCACTGCATACACACAGAATTTCGGCAGCCACAAACCCAAAATCTCTCCATTCTCTTCAACCTTCAAGCACACATAGAACACCAAGAACACCTACTCATTTCTTTCGCCTAATACCTCTCCAAACCACTTCAAACTTCTTCCACAAATTCCAGATTTCATCTACTCACTGCCGTGAGTCCATCCATACCATTTTTAACATCAAATTCCAAAATCCAACTTGCTCTTTTGGATAAAAAATCAGAAATTTTGTGAAGGCTCAAGAACACCTTCAAGGTAAGTTTGTTCAAACAACTTCATCTTCACTAATCTTTGATCTCTAATGAATATATATATGAATAAGCATGCTAATGGACTCTCTTCTTCTCTTTTCTCTCTCTCTCTCTCTCTCTCTCTCTTGGTCGAACACTCTCTTCTTCTTGGCCGAATGGTTCTTCATCTTCCTTGGACGGATTTAGACATCTAGGAGTTGAGATCCATTTGAAACTCCTTCAAGGTACTCATCAAACAAGTAAGCCTTTTCAACCCTGCTTTTTAATTCTAGATTCATGTCTCTAGGATGATATTGGTAGGAGATGGATTATGAATAGGATTTGAGCATGTATTGTTGTGATGAGTAGAGATTGAAGCATGAATAAATGTGTATTTATGATGGAGATGAGATTTATGCATGAGTTGATTGTCTTAGTTGATTGTATGGTGTTTTTAGGTTTTAATGCATGTTTCCATGTCATAAGTAGTATTTTGTGATCAAGTATGCTAGAGATTATGTCATTTATGATGAATAGGATTTATATTCATGTATGATTATTGAAGCCATGATTATGTTTATGCTAGTAAAGGTTGGATCATGCCTTTGATAAATTTAGACCTATGCTTTTATTCATGATTTGGATGATTTGATGAATTGAAGTGGTATATGTTCATGATTATAGTTAGCAAGTGGAATTATGATCATGACCTAGTTGTCCCTAAGCTAAATTTTATTTCTTCAATAAAATGTTTAATATTATGAATTTTGCTAGTAATTTCAAAAAACCCTAGGAAGGGTATATTTGGATTATTATATAAGGATATTTTAGTCAAATAAATGATAGCTTTTATTTCAAGAAATAAAATATATAGATATAATATCAAATAAAGCCTTTTATATAAATAATCATAATAAGTAAAAATATGAATTTTGTAAGTCCTATATTCATAAATATCATTAAAATTTATTATCTTTCAATTATTATCTTTTAATCAAAACCTGTTAAAATTTATTTATTAGCTTTCAATCAAGACCCATTAAAATTTATTTTCAACTAATTTTAGTTATCAATTATTTTCAATTAATTAATTATTAATAAATCATTATTTTATCTAATACCACATAGGACTCTTCATCAAATAAACCCTAAATTATTCTTAGCAAGAATTAAACATTCAACTTATTAGTATCTATTTCCCAAAACACTAATTATTTTAAATATCAAATTAGACTTAGCTTATAAATCTTTTGATTTATTATTTGGCCTTAAAGCTTGGGACACTAGGATCATGGTAGTAGTGAGTTGAGTTAGTCTTATTTGTGAAGGTGGATTTTGGCTTGAGTTTGATTGTGGTTTATATTTACCCCAGGCGGGGTTGGGTCAGCAGTTGAAGATCTTTATTTTATCTCAAGCTAAGGATCAGGTAAGCTCCTGCATAAAACCTGTTTGGTGCAAAATGTTTATTATGGCAAGACAAAATGTAGAGTGCATGGACACTCATTTCGGTAAAGGCAATTAAGGATTGACTCCATACTTATTTCAATCAAACAAATTATTTGAAAATCAATAAGTAGATTTACTCGAACTCAAAACTCTTTCTAATACTGATTTTGACAAAGACTTTGAAAACCCTTAATTGCCATTTTCAAGTGGAACTATGTTTTGTTCATTTTTCCCAAGTGGGATACGTTACGTTGAGTACTCAATAAGGGTGGACTGCTATGACTAGTCTTTGAAGGGTTAGGGTAAGTCTCTCAGTAGGTGGCTACATCTGAGGGGTGAGTCCTGCTCGGATAAGATGTCAGTCCAGTATGTCGTGCCGGTCCGAGCTAGCAGTTTATTTTTCAGTCAAGTGACTGTGTTTTGCCGGAATGGACACCCGGTTGTTGTTTGGGTATAGAGAATGAGGAGTATCTTGCCCGATAGGCCGATCACCTACCTTTTGTCAGTCTGCACAAAGTGTCGGAATTCTGACCGGTTATGGGGCCCAACGTGTGGTAACCCATGATCATTTCTTCTGAGTGGTTGATTTTATTTATTATATATGGTTAGAAAAGCCAAAACACCACTCTTGGTTTTGACTAATGTTTATTGTTTGCTAGTATTTCTCTTATAAAGATTTTATACTTTGCATTCATGAACTGTTTTCACTGGACACTCAAAGCACACACGGACTTACTGAGATTTTTATCTCATCACCCTTTTTACCATGATTTCAGGTCGATTTTGCTGTGGGGATGAGTAGTTGGAAGATTTTCTGATAATTTATTTTGTGTAGTGCTTTGGGGAGATGAGAGTGGATAAATTTTATTATGGATTTGTTTTTGGTATTCTTGGATTTATTCTTGGATTTATTCTTAGATTTATTCTTGGGTTGTAATAAATTTTAAGTTAAAGTATTATTTTTATTCTGCAATTTTATTTGTGTGACCTAGTTATAAAGACCCCTTGTCCTTTGGACGGGGCGACATCCCCGGCCCTGGCGGGCCTAGGTAATGGGGTGTTATAGTCATCCCTCAGTTAAATCATGAATATCTTTCTTATTTCACCTCGAGAGGTATTCAAGTAAGTTCTAGAATGCTCAATGAATTTTAGTAGAAAAACAGGTTTAAGAACAATGTAAAGCATTTGATCAAGAACTACTTAGTCCAAATGCGTGCAAAAAGTCATGCATAACTACAAATGATATAGAACAAATGCTCTATGATCTAGTGCAAAGACATGCATTAAAAATACATCTTGAAAGCTTAAAAAATCAGAAAATAATTTGAAAATTCTGCACAAAAGGTTCAAAGAATTTCAAGAAGAATGAAGCATAGAAGAATTCCCATTCTAACCACTCCCCCACACTTAAACTGGACATTGTCCTCAATGGCCAAACAAATAGAGTAAGGAAATATTGCCACGGGACCAAAAATAAAGGGGAAAAGAGAATAAAGAAAATACTTCCATTGCATTGTGCATTCTCTTACAAAAGGGTTGAATTCCAGCAGAAAGGAGCATTGTTGAAGTACTTGTTCTGAGGTCTTATGATTGATGGAACCCTCTGCAGAAGAGTCCACCACTTGTCATGTTGCAAACGTAAGGCCATTAAGAAAGATGAACATCTGCATTCCAAGCTCAAATCCGTAGTGTGGGCACTTTCTCAAATCCGTGGTGTGTTTCACAATTCAAACAAAATTAAAAGAACAAATTAGTCAATTAAATATCAGTTAAAGTTAGTAAATTAGATTACAAAGATACACAAGATATAAAAGATGGCACCTTTTTTCTAAAAAGAACAATTGTACAAATTTACATATTTACATGGTTAAATCAACAAAATCTAAGCTCTCATGATATTGTTCCTCGGAAACAGCGCCAAAAACTTGATGTTAAATCAAGTTTTTCCAAACACCTCCATGATGAAACAGAAAAATATCCTAATCCCCGGCAACGGCACCAAAAACTTGATGTTAAATTAAGTTTTTCAAAACACCACCATGATGAAACAGAAAAATATCCTAATCCCCGGCAGTGGCGCCAAAAACTTAATGTGTACGAATTTGGATATAAAAATCATATAAAAAATAAACACATTCCCAATCAAGTTTAAATTAAAGCGTTAACCCCAAATTACACATATGAGCAAGCGTACTCATCATTAAGCATAGCATAGGGTTTAAAACGAGTATCAATCCTCAAGGAACAAGTATGCAATAATAACTTTTTTTTCATTGTTTAACCGACTCAATAAAGTGAAAAAAATAAAAAGGAAAATAAAATAAAATAAAAGAATATATATATATATATATATATATATATATATGTCAAGGATGGAGAATTATGTAACTTAAACCATTATTTTGACAAACATGGCCTTAAAGTACCTAATCATTATCAAAACTAATCATTCTCTTGGCATCATGAAGGATTAAGATAAATTCACTTCTTTTCCAATCTATGAAATCACTATCTTCTAGACAAATTAGCATCACATATCCTGTCTCAACTAATTCACCCAAAAGATGCATTAAATACAATCCTTGATTAAATCTCCATATCCTGGCAAACTTAAAACATGAAGTTAACCAATGAATCCATATCCTGGAAGACATCAATTAACTTTTAATTACCAGTTCTTAGCAATTAAACCCTTTTCCAAACAAGTTAATAGAAAGAAACAACAAATTAATTTCATAATCAGCATAAGTAATTAAATACCAAGAATAACAATCAATTAATTAAAAGATCAAAGAAACTCGAAAAATTATGAATACCGAATACAATGTCAAATTACAATAAAACAATTAATACATCATTGTTGAAGAAAAGAAAACAAAGTTAAAAGAAAGCACTCATAGACAAGCCTCCTTTTTCTTCCTTCATAGACTCTCTTGTACAATCCTCCTTGATTTGTTGAATTCCTTTTTGATTTGTGTGATTTTGTGTTTTACTTCTTGAATTCATACCTTTAACTTGTGTTTTTCCTCTATTTATAGGCTTTAGAAGTGCCTAAATTCGTCCCTCTAAGGTTTCTAGCCGAATAGAAATAGGAAAATACCAAAACTCTAAAAATTGCCAAAAATGCACACAAAAATCGAGGCACTACCTTTGTACCAGTGCATAGCCGGCGGCGCCTATATTGCGTAGGGTCGGCGCCGGTTGCATTCTGTCTCTCTGTCCATTCGTCGATTTTTCTCGATTTTCATGCCAAGTTCTTCCAAGTCGCAACCAGTGCTGGCTGTGTTCTGTTCAGCCCTAGTTTCTCCTATTTTTTATGGCCTCAAAGTGCGTGCCAATAGCACGTGGCCATCGCCGCCTCTCCTGTCCTGGCCGCCTCCGCCTCTAGTTTGTTTAGCAACAATTTTGTCTTATTTTACCCCTAAAATCTGAAATAATGCACAAAATATCTTTCCAAGGGTAAAATCTCAAATATGAAGGAATATGACCAATTATTGCACAAAATGTATCACAAATTGCCTCAAATAACTAGGAAATATATAACTAGTTTAGGCCTTATCAAGTAGCCATTTGAGTGCAGGAAAAATTTCTAACCCCTAAGGCAACTGTGATCGTAAACAATTTATCGGAGTTAACGACATCTGCAGCCGCTTTGCAGAAACCAATTTGTAAGATTGCTACACAGGGAGAGACACCTGAGGCAGTAGCAGCTCATTAGTTAGTCTGTTACCTTTGTTTTCTACATTCATTGCGTAGAAGAGCAGATTGAGGAGATTCACAACTTTGATAAGAATAAAGTAATCTTTGATGGTTCTGAACACTCGGGATCTTCAACCATAATTATTTTCATCCTGAATGAAGATGACCAGATTGTCAATAGTCCTCCTACAAGGCCAAGAATTTCTCGAAGCTTTTTGACATATGAGAGATTTGTGGATCTAGCACTGGATGAAGGACATCTTGCTCAAGATTTTCACGTTGTTAATTGTGTGGAGGTCGGTAGCAAATGTTCTCGGAAAAAAGAAACAACCACCTTTTGGTGGTTTTTAATTTTTTTTTAAATAAATCTTATCTCTGTTGAATCAAGATACTTGAGAAAAAGGGACCATTTTATCTCAAGATTAAGATGTGAAGGATAGTAAAATCTTTAGCATCCCAAAACAGTTGGCGTTGTTAAAATTGTAAGGCAAAAATTGCTCATTACTAAATTTGGTGCTAAGTAATTGGCCCAGTTTTTTAAGAATAAATCAGAAATTTTCAATGCGCTTATTGAGCATTTGTCTATATTTTTTCTTTCACTATAATATGAAATTTCTTTAAAAAATTTTAAAAAACAAGAGAGTAAAGTTTAAGTTGTATAATCATGAAGGGGCTAAAATGTTTCTTTGTTTTGGCCAATAGCAAATAATGTCAGGCTCTTTAGTTTTTGCATGCAGTTATTACAAATTTCTCTTCAATAGACATGCATGATATAGATATAGATATGCATGATGTACATGTAGATGGTACTTATTAGAACGTAATCATATGAGTTCTTTGTTTTCTTTGTTCAAATTTATATGAATATTAAAGTCCAAGCTAAATGGTATTGCTTTTTGCTTATGGCGGGAACTTAGCCATTCTCTCTAAAAAACCATAGATGGCGGCTCCAGCAGCTCCAAATCCATGGAGCCATAAGTCCTTTGCTTCTCTTTTCTCCTCTCTTGACTTGGTTGCCATGGTTAAACCTCTCTCTCAACACAAGGGCGATCCGGCTATATTTTTCAGTTACTCTGAAAATGAAGAACTTGATGCTCCTTTCAAATATGCTTTAGTAGGCAAATCCCGTCAAGGGGAACCTTCAATGGAGGCTATCCAAAAGGAGTTCAACACCATTGGTCGGAAAGGCTCAGTTTCTATCGGATGGCTTGATCCCAAGTATATTCTGATTCACCCCACTTCAGAAGAGGATTATTTGCGCTTGTGGTTGACGAGATTGTGGTACCTCTTAAGGTTTCCCATGTGAATTCTTAAGTAGACTCCAGACTTTTGAGTTACATCAGATCTGACATCAGTCCCTATCTAGATTGCCTTGGAAATTTGCCTATTAACATGTTCTCCAAATTGGTGCTTTTTGCATTGACATTTGCAGTAGAGAAACCATTGAAAATTGATGGTGCCAGTGCTACTTTTTCTAGGCCGAGTGTGGCTTGCAATTGACTTGTTGAAACTGAATCTGTCTCGGTTATAGATTGGAACTCGAAAATTAGGTTTTCTTCAACCCATTGTCTATGAAAATCTTCTTGATTATTGTCTAAATTATTACAGAATAGGTCACACATCTGATGTATATGGCAAAACAGCAGCACCTAAACAAGATCCCGTGAAGATTCCTCTTCCCAAAACTATGGAACGCTGGGTTCCCAAACCAATTCTTCCAGTGACTCTCAATCCATCACCAGTGGAAAACCACAGTGTGGAAAAAGATGATCATGTCGCCCATAGGTCTTTTAACTGTAAATAATTCGGGCGCTCGACCATCATCGCCCATTACTGAACAAGAAGCACCATCTGTGGCTATACAACCCTTTATGCCATTTGTGGCTATTCTACCCTTTGCACTTGTTAGGGATAGACCCTAGGAATAAATCAAAACTCCAATGGCAAAACCACACAAGACGATAACAAAGAAATAATAACGAAAATAATGCAGAGAAAAATAAATAACGAGAAAGAAAATAAAAGAAAGAGACACAAGAACATACGTGATTTGATCAACTAACCTATGTCTATAAGCAGAAACAGAATAGAAATTCACTATGAAAAAGATAATTTACAAGGCTTTAGGAAAGTGTTCCTAAGACAATATACACCACTAATACATAACAAGAGTATTACAAAGAGCAAATAGCTCAATGGCTATTCAAACTCTTGTGTTGGTGTTGTGTGTTTTAAATAACCAAACTAAGCCTTTATTTATAAGGTTTCAAAGGGGGTGGATAACTCTCAAACTTCCGATGTGAGACAAATTAAAATGGATGCAAGGCATCTCAACAAATCTCCATCTTGACTTGCATCCCAAAATCAAACATATCAATTTTGGTCTACCTTCTCCACAAAAGTCCTAAGACCACAAATCACGAACAGTTAACACCAATTAAGTCCAAACTCTGCTTGAACTTGAAAATAGGAAGAAGCTTCGTAAGCATGTTAGCAGGATTGTCATTGGTGTTAATTTTCTGAACAAAGACTTTCTTCTCAGCAATGATATCTCGAATGAAGTGAAACTTTATATCAATATACTTCGTCTTCTCATGATACATCTGATCTCTAGTCAAATGTAATGCACTTTGACTGTCACAGTAAATTGTAGTTATACCTTTATGTAGACTGAGCTCCCCAAATAAACTTTTCAACCACAAGACATCTTTGATTGCCCCGGTCAAAGCTATATATCTGCCTCCATAGTAGACAATGCCACTACATGCTGTAAGCTAGCTTTCCAACTAACTGCACAACCTCCAATGCAAAATATATAGCCAGTAAGTGATCTTCTCTTGTCAAGATCTCCGGTGTAGTCAGAATCCACAAAACCAACTAAAGTGTTGTTATTTCTTCCAAACTCCAAATAAGTATTTGAAGTACCTCGCAAGTATCTGAGAATCCATTTCACGGCTTGTCAATGTGCTTTTCCTGGACAAGACATATATCTGTTAACCATACTAACTACTTGTGAAATATCTGGATGAGTACAAATTATTGCATACGTTATACTACTGATTGCACGGGAATATGGAAATGTGCCATGTAATCTTCCTCTTCACTTAACTTTGGTAACTGAGTAGCTGAAAGTTTAAAATGACTCGCAAAAGGAGTACTTACAGGTTTTGCATTTTTCATGCCAAACCAATCCAAAACTTTCTCAATGAAATTTTCTTGAGTCAGGTATAGCTTTCCAAAAGCTTGATTTCTCTTGATCTCCTGCTAAGAATCTTTTTAGCTGCTCCCAAATCTTTCATCACAAATTCACTCTGTAATTGTCTCTTCAAGACATCGATTTCTACCAGATTCTTAGTAGCAATGAGCATGTCATCAACATAGAGCAACAGATAAATAAAAGTATCATCAAGTAACTTCTGATAGTAAACATGTTAGAATTCGTGGACTCCTAAACGCGGAAAACATCCACGAATCCCTCCCGAGGACCCAAGTAAATGATTAAGAAGATATAAGGTTTAAGAATTACCTCTGGTTGCTGTAATCGAAATTCTTTGATTTTGGTTGCGCTGTTGTACGTTCAACCCGAACAATCACCAGATGCTGCAGTATGCGAACGTCCTCTATCGGATACACACCACGAACTCACTCGATACCCGGGGAGTGCTAGTGCCTAGGGTTTGAGAGGTTTTTTTTTTCCTTTTCTAGTAGAGAATGGCACGAATGTTCTAAACCAAAAAATTAGACTATTGAAAAGACGACTAGGGTTTACTTAAAAACCCCCGAACCTCTTAGAGTCCAACCCCTAATAATATCTTATCATATTCTAATTTAAATTCAAATTAAATTAAAACTGGTATGATAAGATTCTGCCATTATCTCGGTAATTTAACTAATTAATTTACCGAGTCAGATTCTTATAATCTGGACATCATCCAGATACATCGAATGTGAACATATTTCCAGATTCATTGTATCTGGTAAATTTTCTAAGTACGATTAACTTAGACATATTTCCAGATTCATCGAACCTGGTCACCAGAAAAATAACCTAACAAGTTCGCTTATTGTGTGACCCTATAGGTTCATTTAACACTGACAGTGTGCCTAAATCATATTTAAATGGCCCACAAGTTATAAGCGGTTTCTAGCAAAATATTATAACTATCCAGGTTAAATGAAGATCGGTGATCTCTTTGAACCAAACCATAATTTTATATTTAGTCCTTTTGTCACACGATATCCAGATTAAGCATAAGGCACGGAACATGTCATCCTTATTAAGCTTAATCAATTATTTCTTGATTTCATAATAGACTGTTCAAACAAATGATATCAATATCTTAGATTGATATATTTGTGCACGGCCATGCATTTTTAACAGTCTAACTTATCAAGGGGCCCATGGATATCTCTCTCATAACTGAGAGGGACAAATTCCTTCACAATCAATCATATTCCTCTCCTTGATTTATTCTATATCCAACAATAGTCTAATTTATTATCTGGTTAAAGACAACTTTAGACAATGTCAAAATATAGAATTTATCAAGTAGGAAACTATGATAAATTTAGGTCGAAGGACTTTTAATATTATTATGGCGAGAAAGTACTTATGACATATTCCATGAAGTACTCACACAGTGGGTCATGTCCAATACAATGTTCTCTAACATTTATTTATGTCTTGACTCGATATCACAAATATCCATGGCCAGTAAAACATAGCCATCAAGTCACAAACATACTAATCTTAATTTATTATTATTCCAATAATAATAATCGATTAGGGACAGTTTTAGAATAGTCATTGTATTCATTGTAGGGTTTTACTATCAAGTCACGTACTTGATGACCAACAAAACAAAACTCACTATTCATGGAAAAGAAAGCCTCATATTATTATATAAAACATAATGACAATAGTATAAGTACAAATTGACTCTAGGGCATATCCCCAACAAAACACAGCTATCGTACATGCTTCTTGAATAACCATGACTCAATGTAAAGGAGTCAAACCTCTTATACCACTATCTTGGAGACTGCTTCAATTCATACAAGGATGTCTTCAAAAGACAAACATAGTCTTCTTTTCCTTTAATTTCAAATCCCTTAGGCTGCTTCATGTAAATTTTTTCCTCAAGATTACCATGCAGGAAGGTTGTTTTAACGTAAGCTACTCCAATTTCAAATCATACATAGCAACTAAAGCAAGCAAAACACAGATAGAGCTATATTTAACAACGGATGAAAATATGTCATTAAAATCAACACCTTGTACCCGACTATAGCCCTTCGCAACCAATCTTATTTTGTTGTACTTTCCATCTTTAACTCCGAGAATACTCTTCTTTTTTTTTGAAGATCCATTTTCAACAAACAATTTCTTTCCTAAATGCGGCTTTACAAGGACCCAAGTTCCATTCTTGTGTTGAGATTCAATTTCTTCATTTATTGCAATCAACCACTTAGTTGAATCTTCACATGAAACAACTTTGTTGTAGGTAGATGGTTCACCATCTCGATTTGTTTCTTCTGAAACTGACAAAGCATATGCAACTAAATTTGCATACCTTTGTGGTAGTCGAATCTCCCTTCTTGATCTATTCCAGGCTATAGAATATTCTTCTTTTGTATTTTCTTCATCACTATGAACTGAATTTTGATGAATAGGAGAAGTCAAATTAGAAGGATCAGAACCGCCAATTTCAAGCTCCATCTGTTCTTGCGTACCATCTTCATCTGTACAAGAAGAACTCGAAAACTCTTTTTTAGAATTTAACATAGATAATTTATCAAATGTAACATATCTGCTAATTATAAATTTTGGTGATTTGGGATCTAGACACCACAATCTGTATCCTTTCCTCCCAGAAGCATACCCAATGAAAATACATTTCTTAGCTCTAGGCTCCAATTTCCCATCATTTACATACATGTATACTGGACATCCAAAAACTTTTAAATCAAAGTAATTAGCAGGCATACTTGACCAAACTTCCTCAAGATTTTTGAAATTAAGAGCTGCAAAAGGAGCGCGGTTGACAATAAGATATGCTGTAGAAACTGCTTCTACCAAAAATCCTTTGTCAACCCTGCATTTGATATCATACAACGTGCTCTTTCCAAAAGAGTTCTATTCACGCGTTCTGCAACACCGTTTTGTTGAGGCGTCATTTTTACTGTACGGTGCCGAACAATTCCTTTATTTTTACAAAATTTATCAAATTCTTTTTCATAGAATTCCATGCCATTATCCGTCCTCGGCCGTTTTATCTGTTTACCTATCTGTTTCTCAACTAAAACTTTTCACTGTTTGAAAGTTAGGTAAATATCGCTGTTATTCTTCAAAAAATAGGCCCAAACATTCCTTAAATAATCATCAATGAAAGTCAATAAATACCTAGCACTACCCTTAGACGATACACGAGATAGACCCTAAAGATCTGAATGAATATAATACAAGGTACCTTTAGTCCTGTGAATTGCTGGTGAGTTGTCTGCTTTTCGAAAATACAGTGCTCACAGAAGTCCAATGCACTGGTATTTTGTCCATCCAGAAGACCTCTCTTGCTTAACATGCCTAAACCTTTCTTACTCATGTACCCCAAACGCATATGCCACACTTTAGTGATGTTAGAATTAGACAAAATTGATATAGAAGCTGCAAAAAAACTTGTGATAATAGTTCCCTACAAAGTATACAAACTACCAGACCTGCTACCTTTCATAACAACAAGAGCACCTTTACAAACTTTCATAACTCCACCTTCAGCTGCATATTTACACCCAAGAGCCTCAAGGGTGCCCAAAAAGATGAGATTCTTTTTCAAATTAGGAATATGTCTAACATTAGTGAGAGTTCTCACAATACCATCATGCATTTTAATTCAAAATGTGCCCTTACCCACAACATTACAAATGGCATTATAGCCCATCAAAACAACTTCACTGTTATAAGCTTTATAAGTAGAAAACAAATCCCTATTGGGACACATATGCTAAGAACAACCCAAATATAAAATCCATTCATTTTCAGACTTTGTTATGCTATCGGTCACAAAAAAAAAAAAAAAAATATTTCCTTCACTCTCATCTGCTACAATACTAGCTTTAGTAGTATCAGTAGATTTTTCTTTATGTTTATCCTTATTTTTCAATTTAAAGCAGTCTGACCTAATGTGGTCTTTTTTATGACATTAATTGCAAATAAAATTTCTATATCTGGATTTAGATTTGGATCTGGATTTTAATTTACTATTGCAACAATTTCTATTTTCGGATCTATCCCTGGCTACCAGACTTTCAGCTTGAGTTCCACTAACCTCTCCAATTAAATCTCTGTCAATCCTTTCTTTTGATTTCAAAGCAGATTTAATTTCCTAATACAAGATAGTTTCCTTTCCATACATCATAGTATCTTGAAAATGTTTAAAGGATTAAGGAAGGGAACTCAATAATAAAATGGCCTGATCCTTATCATCCCTTTTCACATTAATATTACTCAAATCCATAATGAGAGAATCAAACGTATCAAGATGTGAAGTAATAGATGTACATTCTAACATCCGAAGAGTAAACAAAGTTTGTTTTAGGTAGAGCCGATTCTCCACTATCCTTTTTATATACAAAGCCTTTAGTTTTTCGCACATAGCTCTAGCAGAAGTCTTTGTAGCAACTTCTCTTAAAACCTCATTAGAGAGATTTAGAATAATACCTGATCTCGCCCTTTTATCTAGGTCTTTCAAAAGCCATTATTATCATCTCTGCTTGTGAAACCCCACCTAAAGACAACCCTAGAGTAAGGGAGTCGGGATGCATATCATATTATTTTGCATGAATATATATATATTTTTTTGAATGATTTTATGTGCTTTAGAATTGCGGGTTATAGGTTAAAATGCTTAGTTATGCTTGTTGAGTAGGAGTGGTAAAATGGTAATTTTGCTAGAGGCCCGAATAGGAAGATAACTTGAGGATTAAATAAGAAAAATATGTGGGGTGAGAAAATAAGAACAAGAGTTGTTGTGGTTTAGTGGTTAGAGCTTTGGAATTAATTTCTAAGGTCATGAGTTCAAATCCCATCATCAAAGTTTTTATCAAGATTATCTTAATTAAGTTTGAATTTTTGTTTCTTGCATTCCATAAATAGGAATGTTGTCTTAGGGGAGACATGAGGAGAATGTTCTAAATCTTATCATTGTGTCATAAAAAGAATTCTAGGGGAATTCTTGTCCTAATTATTACCCCTAGCTTTGTCCAAGCATTTTCATAATTCAAATGAACCAAAACCACCAAATCCTTCTTGTAATTCCAAAAAAAAATATAATTATGTGATAATTTTTCACCCTTGAATTTCGAAAAGCAATCTTGGATGAGGAAGGTTGGCCAAAAATAGGAGGGGAAATAGGAAGGGTTTCCAAGAGAAATCAATCACCATGATAGAACCTTCAAATTCATCTTCATGTTGTCCATGTTTTAGTGAAGGAAAATCTGAAAATTTTCCAGAATTTTTGCAGACCCTTTCTTTGAAAAACTCAGCAAGTAAACCCACTCATTTGCCACCAAAAAAATGGTCATTTCATGCGGCTTGAAGGCTGGAAAATCTGTACAATTTTTGGACTGCACAAACTGTGCAAAACCAGAAAAAAATTCTGGACATTTCGCAGCTTTCAATCAAGGAAATGAAGCTGTTTTAGTCCATCTTCAAGCCAGCAACACTCCTCTGTATTTCTCCAGAAAGAAGGCTGGAAAATCATCTTTGAAAGACCTTCAAACCCCTCAAGAACTAGCTGGAAATCGGGTTGAAGAAGTGCAGAAATTCTGCACCAATCTTCGAAACCTTGGACAGCTTGAAACCAGAATTTTTCCAGCTTTGCTTCCGTCAAGCCTAGGCCGAAAATCACCCTTCAACTTCTGTAACATTGATCCTTGTTCAGCCATGGAATAAACATCATTGACCTTCACACTTACCTTGAACTCATGGACTCCATAACCACACCACAAAACCCTCCTAAGATCACTCCATTCAAACTTTTTGTTGAACTTCAAACTAATTTCAGAATTTTACCTCATGGAAACACTCTTGTATCAAGCTAAAGAACTAGAATTTCCTCTACCATTTAAGATTAAATTTCGGCCAGCCTTGGAGCAATATTGATCTCCATTCATTTCATCAAAACCACCTTGTTCAGCTGGCACCATTGAAGAGCTTAGACACCTTCCTTGATCAAACACCATAGCTAACCACCTACTTTAAACAACTCCACAACTTTCTCCATTTAAATTTAAAAAAAAAAATCTGATCACACTCTCTCCCACAAGCTGAAATCTGAAACTCCCCTTCAACCTAGACCATTCGGCCAGCACTCTACCAGATTTCGTGCAGCATTCTCCCACATTCTCTCCATTTTCACCAAGAACACCAAGAACACCAAGAACACACACTAAACTTCTTCAAGCCTAAACCTACTATAAACATCTCCAATCACTCTCAAATACCCCAGATCACCTCTATTTAATCCCTAGACTTCATTTCTAGTATTTATAACACAAAACCACGCCAACAAGAATTCTCAATCGGATCAAAATCGGCTTTTCCCTAGAAGGTCTCAAGAACATCAACAAGGTAAATCAAGAATAACCTTCTTGTTCATCCTCTTCTATTCAATTTTCAATATACCTTTCTAATGCTCTCTCTCTCTCTCTCTCTCTCTCTCTCTCTCTCTCTCTCTCTTCCAACCGAAATGGTTGATCAACCATCAACCATGGCTATTTTTCCGTGGGATCACTCAAGACTCTCCGTCGCGCGTGGACCTTCTTTAGTCTTCACCGTAGTACTCGTCAATCAAGTAATTATTCTCAAAACCTTCTTTCTAAATTCTTAAATCATGTCTCTTAGGAGGTGATAGGGAGATAGAATATGAATGAGGGATTGAGTATATGCATGTGGATCAAGGGGATGAAGTTAAGACAGGATGATTGTTGTATATGACTAAGTTGTATGTATTTCCTTTTGAATCAATGTATGTTTTTCGTGCTTGATGAATTTTATGGATATTTTAAGCATGTTAGACATCACGACACCAAAGGTGATTAGTCTCTTATGTTTCTATTTTCCATTGAAGCCATTAATGATGATTCTGCCTAGAAGAAAGTTAGCCTTGTGATAGTATGTGATAAGTCAAGCATATGTTCATGAATGGATTAGTTTAATATTTCATGTTGGAGAATGTGATTAAGAATCTCTTCTAGCACTAGGAAAATCATGGTGAGAGAATATTTTCTTATTAAGTCTAGGTTATTTTTATTAACAAATTTTATTACTTTAATTAGAATTACTACTATATTTTTCTGTATAAAATTCGAAACTCTAGGAAGATTTGGATTGGATTATTAATTGGAATATTAATATTTTATTTATCAAATAAATAAAATCTTTTATTAAAAATAATATATAAATATTTTATATAAATAATAATAAATAAAATATTAGAATTAATTAATGACCTTATAAGCCCTAGTTAAAACTTTTACCTATATTCCTAAATATTATCTATATTAAAATCTATTTGTTATTTATTTAAAATAATTCATTTATTAGTAGTTTTATTTATTACTAATCATTTATTATCTATTTAAAAATTAATTAAAAATTATTTGTAGTTTATTATTTATTTACAATAAAGCTATTTTTAAATTACCATTTATCAATATTATTTAGGGCTTAGTATTATTCAATATTCAAACCTTAGTTTATTTATTAACAATAACACTCAAGAATTATTAATTGAGTCGATAATTTTTTAGCAATTATTTTAGAACCCCAAGTTATTTTAACTTGTCAAACTAGACTTATTTTTTTTAAAAAAAATTCCTTATCATCTAGCTTTATAGCTTAGGACATTTGGGATGTGATGATAATAAGTTGAACTAGGATTACTTGTGTAAATGAATTTAGCTCGAGTGTAATCCTATGTTTTGTGTTTACCCCAGGAGGGGTTAGGTCAGCCTTGGAAGACTCTTGAATTTGAGCAAGCAAGGAATCAAGTAAGCTCCTGCATGGAATTTTGTGAAGACAAAAAATTACTGTGGCAAGCTAAACGCGATGTGTGCGGAAATTCTTATTGTAAAGGCAATTAAGGACTATTTTCCCTATTTATTTCAGTCAAGCAAATCATTTGAAAATCAAACAAGTAGTTTCACACAAAATGCTAAACTTTTTCTAAAACCCAACATTGACCAGAATTTTAGAACCCTTAATTGCGATTTCCAAATAAAGCAATATATGATCTATTTTCTCTCAAGTGGGACAATCAACGTTGAGTACTCAATAAGGGACTAGTCTTTGAAGGGGTAGGGTAAGTCTCTCGGTAGGTGGCCACCTCTGAGGGGTGAGTCCTTCCTGGATAGGATGCCAGTCTGGTAGGTCATGTTGGTCCGAGTTAGCAAGTTTCAGTCATGTGGACTGTGTGTTCCCGGAATGGACAAACGGTAAGTTTGGGTGTAGAGATGGAGGAGTATCTCACCCGGTGGGCCATACACCTACCTTTTGTCAGCTTGCACAAAGTGTGGCATTCTGACCGTTATTTAGTCATGGGGCCCAACGTGTGGTAACCCATGGCTACCCATTTGAGTGGTTGTATTTATTGTGCACATGTGTGGTTTGAAAAGCAAAACACCATTCTTAATTTCAATACTTATTTAATGCTTGCCAGCACTTTTCTTTATGAAATTTTTACAACTTACATACAAGAATTATTTTACCTGAAACACTCAAAGCACACACGGGCTTACTGAGATTTTTATCTCACCACCTTTTATGCCATGTTTTTAGGAAGATCTTGCTATGTAGGTCATTGGCTAGATTATTGCCTATGCTTTGAAGACTCGTGTTATTTGCTTTATGTGACGTTTTGAGAGATTGTTGCAAACAATTTATTTTGAATTTGTACCAGTGTTTATCTTTTGGGTTGTAATAAGTTTAAATTTTAAAGTCTTTATTTTATTTTGTTCTATGTAACTTAGTTATAAAGACCCCTTATCCTCTGGACGGGGCGACATCCCCGGCCCTGATAGGCCTAGGTAGTGGGGTGTTACAAGTGGTATCAGAGCCTAGGTTTAGGCAAGTATTGATAGAATCTATTTTGATTTATTAAGTTCAAATCTTTTACCTGACCTGACTTGTTCATGCTGTAGGATGGTTAGAATGATTAGAACCGCAAGGAAAGGGCAGCAATGGCACCTTCCCATTCCTATCTACCCGAAGGACCTACCAGTGCCTCAGCTTGCCTCTCAGCTTGCACCGCAGCCAATCATTCCCCTGGATGACAGTAGTGACGATGAGGTCCAGATCATTGAGCCACCCCCAATACTCGTGATCGACCTGGTTACTGACAGTAAAGATGAGGAGATAGACATTGAATATGTTTCCCTCCCTCCTAGTCCCATAGTTGACTTGGCAGCTGACAGTGAAGACCCAGGGGAGATAGATTATGAATCTCCACCTAGTCCTTCCTTTAAAACCCATCCATTCAGGTTGAAATCGGGGAGAGTTCTAGGAGACCCAGGAAGGAGCCAATAGATGGGTTTGCAAATAGGGCTAGGATAGACTTCACTAGGAATTCTGGGGGATGGTTACATGAGGCCGACTTTGAAGACTTTGATGAGGATTAGAGAGGCTAAGTGCTGCTACGATTGGGATGTTTATTTACTGCTTTCCATGAATTCCTTTGCTAAGGATTTTCTTTTCTTTTCCCATGTTTACTGCTTTAATTTTGAATTTATGCAAATAAGAGTGCCGGAGTACTCTAGATCTTGAGGAAAAATCTATATGCAATTCTTTATATAAAACTTACATCTAATTTTCTTCCGCTTAAAAGTTGAATGTGAATGCATGCTCAATTTGGTTATTTTTAACCTTGATACATAAACTCATTATCTGGGGAATGGTTTAGAATGACACCTAGACGTCGTGCAGCCATATCCAACAGAAGGGTTCCTGAGGTAGAACCCGTGACACCAAAGTTTGATACAACTCAAATGCCATCACCAAACTAGGGAGATGAGAACGAACTGGAGCCAGAAATGGGATCGGAAGAACCAGTTAGTGTAACTATAACGCAAGCGTTCCATAAGGTGACTGAGATTTTACAAACCTTGACTGAGTGGAGGAATCTGAAAGGGGAAGATGAGGCATTGGAGCGGTTTCTGAAATTTCAACCTCCTATCTTCTTGGGGGAGGCCGAGCAAGACCAGAAAGCCAAACAATAGGTGGAACAAATGGAGGATATATTTGCTACGCTCCAGTACACTAAGAAGCGAATGTTGAAGTTTGCTGCATTCCGATTGAGGGGTCCAACTCGGGCATGGTGGCAAAGGGTTCAGGACGATTGGGAGATGATTGACCAAGATTGGACATGGGCTAATTTTATGGAAGCATTCCGGGCAGAATATATCCCTCAGTGGATAGTTGAGAAACGGGAAGATGAGTTCCAGAATCTAAAGCAGGGAAGCATGACGGTGGCCCAATACGCAGCACGGTTCACGCAACTGTCAAAGTACTGCAAGAGGCTGGTAGATACTGAACAGAACAGAACGAGGCAATTTGTTAAGGGATTAAGGCAAGAGTTAAGAAGGGCGTTAGCACCTTCTCCACCGGCGACTTATTCGGGGGCTGTGGACGCAGCCACCCGTACTGAGAATGAGGATTGCAACCGATTGGCTTCACGATCGTTCGTACCGACAAGACCGCCGCTGAGACCCTTTCAGAGGCAGCAACCTGGTAAGCGCCCTGCCAACCAGCAGTGGCAGAATCGGGGGAAGCAATCTCGGACAACACCGGTTGGTCTTGCACAGAATCTTCCAGTATGCCGGCACTATGGGAAAAGGGGCCATAATAAGAGAAATTGTTGGTCCAGAGGAGGCGAGCGGAAATGCTACCACTGCGGAGACCCGAACCATTTGCGGAACGATTGCCCTAAGCTTCTCCGAATCAGACAAGGGAACCTAGCTCAGAACCCGGGGCCCAATTGAGCCAATACCTCGGGAGCTTCCGGGAGTGGGACGCGAAGCCGCAGGTGAAAGCAAAAGTTTTCGCTCTCAACCAAGAGGAGGTTGGAGCTGATGCAGCAGTAGTGAAAGGTACGTTTACTATCCAAGGACGTTCCGTTAATGCATTGATAGACCCTGGATCTACCCAGTCCTATTTAAATAAGAATTGTGCACATCAATTGGGTTGGGATGGAGTAGAACTACCTTTTACCTTGTTAGTAAGTACGCATTTGGGGAAAATGGTGCAAGCGGATCGGTATGTGCAAAATTGTAAAGTTGAAGTGGGGAGAGAAAGCTTGGAGGGAGATCTAATAGTCTTAGCCATCGATGATTATGATTTGATATTAGAAATGGATTGGCTAGCGAAGCATGGGGCTAGAGTAGACTGTAAGAATAAGTCAGTTCAGTTCATTAGACCAGGATGTGATGTGTTGGAGTTCAATGGCAAGAAAGTAAAAGAATTGAAGTTTTTGATAGCTGGGGCTAGAGCCCGGAAACTATTGAGGCAAGGATGTCAAGGATATTTGGCTTATGTAATAAACAAGCCAAAGGACCAGTGTACTCTGGAGGATACTTAGGTGGTAAAAGATTTTCCCGGCGTGTTCCCTGCAGAACTCACTTCTCTACCTCCCACTCGAGAAGTTGAGTTCACCATTGATCTAGTCCCAGGAGCGGAACTGGTGTCTCGAACTCCGTATCGGATGGCACCGGCGGAGCTGAAAGAATTGAAGGAACAGCTGGAAGAGTTAGTGAGACAAGGCTATATCAAACCTAGCACGTCACCTTGGGGAGCACCTGTGCTATTTGTAAAGAAAAAGGACGGGACTCTAAGATTGTGTATTAACTACCGAGGCTTGAACAACCTGACCATCAAGAATAAATATCCTCTGTCGTTAATTGACGAGCTGTTCGACCAGTTGTAAGGATCCAATTGTTACTCCAAACTGGATTTGAGGCAAAGCTACTATCAAGTGATAAAGGTGGAAGATATTCCTAAGACGGCCTTCAATACCAGATATGGCCATTATGAGTTTGTGGTGATGCCTTTCGGGGTAACCAATGCACCCGCGGTATTTATGGACTTGATGCATCGAGTGTTCCAACCCTACTTGGACAAGTTCGTGTTGGTCTTCATCGACGACATACTTATATACTCCAAGAGCCTAGAGGACCATGCAGAGCATTTGAAGTTGGTACTGGAAAAGCTGAGGGAGCACAAGCTTTACGCCAAGTTTAGCAAGTGCGAGTTTTGGCTGGATAGTATGGCATTTCTTGGTCACGTGGTGACTGAGGATGGGATCAAAGTAGACCCAGCGAAAGTTGAAGCCGTTTCAGATTGGAAGCAATCGGAGAACATAACAGAGATTCGAAGCTTCTTGGGATTGGCTGGCTACCACCGGAGGTTTATTAAGGGGTTTTCAACGCTAGCATCTCCTATGACCCAGCTACTGAGAAATGACATACCCTTTGATTGGAATGGAAAATGCGAAAAGAGTTTTCAAGAGTTGAAGAGGAGGTTAATGACAGCGCCTGTGCTGAGTCTACCAGAGGCAGATAAACCTTACGCACTATATACGGATGCTTCGAAGGAAGGCTTGGGAGCAATTTTGATGCAAGATAGGAAGGTGATCGCCTATGCTTCTCAAAAATTGAGGCCTCATGAAGTCAATTATCCCACGCATGACGTAGAGTTGGCTGCCATTGTGTTCGCATTAAAGAAATGGCGGCACTATTTGTATAGAGCAGAATATGAAGTGTTCACTGATCACAAAAGCTTGAAGTACATCTTCACCCAGAAAGACTTGAATTTGAGACAGCGAAGATTGATGGAATTTTTGGAAGAGTACCGTTGTCCTATTAACTACCACCCCGGGAAAGCCAACGTCGTTGCTGATGCCCTGAGCCGGAAAGTCAGAATGGCCAGGCTAAAAGTACAGGAGGTTAAAATGGTTCAGGATGTGTTGGATAGAAGAGTAGAAGTGCAAGAGGAGAGGATCATTATTAGCAACCTGAAGTTGATACCAGATCTAAGGCGGGAGATTGTTGAAGCCCGGCAGAGTAATGCGGAATTCCAGCTTTTCAAGGACAAGGAGCTTAAGCGGCAAGGCGGTGAGTTCTGACAGAATGAAACGGGAGTGTTATACTTCCGAGATCGTTTGTGTGTACCCAAGGGGCTCCAGTTGAGGGACAGAATTTTAGAAGAAGCGCATAAGAGCAAGTACGCCATTCATCCGGGAGAGGTCAAGATGTATCAGGATCTGAAAAAGTCTTATTGGTGGCCTGGGATGAAGCGGAACGTGGTTAAGTATGTCTCAACGTGTCTAACCTGTCAGAAAGTCAAAGCGGAGCACAAGAAGGTGGTAGGATTATTACAACTGTTGCTAGTACCGGAATGGAAATGGGAAGAGGTGACCATGGACTTCGTTATCGGACTCCCGATGGCAAGAAACCAAAAAGACGCCATATGGGTAGTGGTGGTTCGATTAACCAAGTCGGCGCATTTCATACCCGTGAATGTAAAGGATTCAATGGAAAAGTTGGCTCAGACCTACGTGCGGAAAATAGTCAGATTACACGGAGTGCCTTCAAGTATTGTGTCCGACCGTGATCCGAGATTTACATCCCAATTTTGGGGCAAGTTTCAAGAATCGATGGGTTCTAGTCTGAAGTTCAGTACGACGGCACATCCGCAGACTGATGGACAGTCAGAAAGGGTTATTCAGATATTGGAGGATATGCTGAGAGCCTGTGTATTGGATTTCGGGGATAAATGGATAGAAAGTGTGCCGTATACCGAGTTGTCATACAATAACAGTTATCAAGTTTCGATTGGAATGGCTCCATATGAAGCTCTATATGGACGTAAGTGTCAAGTTCCACTATACTGGAGTTGGTCAGAGGATGGTCACATAAGTAAATCGGGAGAAGTCTATGTTCAAGAAATGTTGGACAAGGTCAAGTTAATTAAGGAAAGGTTGAAAGAAGCTCAGAGCAGACAAAAGATTTATGCGGACAATAGGCAAAGGGAGTTAGAATTTCAGGTAGGAGACAGCGTGTTACTAAAACTGACACTAAATAGGGGAATTCTGAAACATCCGAAAGGGGGAAAGCTGAGTCCGAGGTATTTGGGACCGTTTTCAATAAAAGAGAGAATTGGGCCGGTGGCGTATCGATTGGATTTGCCAGATGGGTTGACGGGAATTCACGACGTATTCTATGTTTCGCAGTTGAGGAAGTACAATGCCGATCCCGGACATGTTTAGAATGATGAGTCGTTAGTGCTACAACCCGACTTGAGCTATGTGGAGAAACCCGTAAAGATATTGGACCGAAGTATCAAGACTCTCCGGAACAAGCAGATTCCAATGGTAAAAGTGCAGTGGGAGCATCATGGCACGCGAGATGCCACATGGGAAACAAAAGAATGGGTAAAGCGGAAGTATCTCGATCTGAGATAAAGGTGTGTCTGAATTTCGGGATGAAATTCTCCTAATGAGGGGAGGATGTGAAACCCCACCTAAAGCCAACCCTAGAGTAAGGGGGTCGGGATGCATATCATATTATTTTGCATGAATATATATGTTTTTGAATGATTTTATGTGCTTTAGAATTGCGGGTTATAGGTTAAAATGCTTAGTTATGCTTATTGAGTAGGAGGGGTAAAATGGTAATTTTACTTGAGGTCCGAATAGGAAGATAACTTGAGGATTAAATAAGAAAAATATGTGGGTGAGAAAATAAGAACAAGAGTTGTTGTGGTTTAGTGGTTAGAGCTTTGGAATTAATTTCTAAGGTCATGAGTTCAAATCCCATCATCTAAGTTTTTATCAAGATTATCTTAATTAAGTTTGAATTTTTGTTTCTTGCATTCCATAAAAATAGGAATGTTGTCTTAGGGGAGACATGAGGAGAATGTTCTAAATCTTATCATTGTGTCCTAAAAAGAATTCTAGGGGAATTCTTGTCCTAATTATTACCTCTAGCTTTGTCCTAGCATTTTCATAATTCAAATGAACCAAAACCACCAAATCCTTCTTGTAATTCCAAAAAAAAAAAAAAATTCTGTGATAATTTTTCACCCTTGAATTTCGAAAAGCAATCTTGGATGAGGGAGGTTGGACAAAAATAGGAGGGGAAATAGGAAGGGTTTCCAAGAGAAATCAATCACCATGATAGAACCTTCAAATTCATCTTCATGTTGTCCATGTTTTAGTGAAGGAAAATCTGGAAATTTTCCAGAATTTTTGCAGACCCTTTCTTTGAAAAACTCAGCCAGTAAACCCACTCATTTGCCACCAGAAAAATGGTCATTTCATGTGGCTTGAAGGCTGGAAAATCTGTACAATTTTCGGACTGCACAAACTGTGCAAAACCAGAAAAAAATTCTGGACATTTCGCAGCTTTCAATCAAGGAAATGAAGCTGTTTTAGTCCATCTTCAAGCCAGCAAAACTCCTCTGTATTTCTCCAGAAAGAAGGCTGGAAAATCACCTTTGAAAGACCTTCAAACCCCTCAAGAACCAGCTGCAAATCGGGTTGAAGAAGTGCAGAAATTCTGCACCAATCTTCGAAACCTTGGACAGCTTGAAACCAGAATTTTTCCAGCTTTGCTTCCTTCAAGCCTAGGCCGAAAATCACCCTTCAACTTCTGTAACATTGATCCTTGTTCAGCCATGGACTGAACATCATTGACCTTCACACTTACCTTGAACTCATGGACTCCATAACCACACCTCAAAACCCTCCTAAGATCACTCCATTCAAACTTTTTTTGAACTTCAAACTAATTTTAGAATTTTACTCCATGGAAACACTCTTGTATCAAGCTAATGAACCAGAATTTCCTCTACCATTTAAGACTAAATTTCGGCCAGCCTTGGAGCAATATTGATCTCCATTCTTTTCATCAAAACCACCTTGTTCAGCCGGCACCATTGAAGAGCTTAGACAACTTCCTTGATCAAACACCATAGCTAACCACCTACCTTTAACAACTCCACAACTTTCTCCATTTAAATTTCACAAAAAATCTGATCACACTCTGTCGCACAAGCTGAAATCCGAAACTCCCCTTCAACCTGGACCATTCAGCCAGCACTCTACCAGATTTCGTGCAGCATTCTCCCACATTCTCTCCATTTTCACCAAAAACACCAAGAACACCAAGAACACACACTAAACTTCTTCAAGCCTAAACCTACTCTAAACATCTCCAATCACTCTCAAATACCCTAGATCAACTCTATTTAATCCCTAGACTTCATTTCTAGTATTTATAACACAAAACCACGCCAACAAGAATTCTCAATCGGATCAAAATCGGCTTTTTCCTTGAAGGTCTCAAGAACATCAACAAGGTAAATCAAGAACAACCTTCTTGTTCATCCTCTTCTATTCAATTTTCAATATACCTTTCTAATGCTCTCTCTCTCTCTCTCTCTCTCTCTCTCTCTCTCTCTCTCTCTCTCTCTCTTCCAACCGAAATGGTTGATCAACCATCAACCATGGCTGTTTTTCCGTGGGATCACTCAAGACTCTCCGTCGCGCGTGGACCTTCTTTAGTCTTCACCGTAGTACTCGTCAATCAAGTAATTATTCTCAAAACCTTCTTTCTAAATTCTTAAATCATGTCTCTTAGGAGGTGATAGGGAGATAGGATATGAATGGGGGATTGAGTATATGCATGTGGATTAAGGAGATGAAGTTAAGACAAGATGATTGTTGTATATGACTAAGTTGTATGTATTTCCTTTTGAATCAATGTATGTTTTTCGTGCTTGATGAATTTTATGGATGTTTGAAGCATGTTAGACATCACGACACCAAAGGTGATTAGGCTCTTATGTTTCTATTTTCCATTGAAGCCATTAATGATGATTATGCCTAGAAGAAAGTTAGCCTTGTGATAGTATGTGATAAGTCAAGCATGTGTTCATGAATGGATTGGTTTAATATTTGATGTTGGAGAATGTGATTAAGAATCTCTTCTAGCACTAGGAAAATCATGGTGAGAGATTATTTTCTTGTTAAGTCTAGGTTATTTTTATTAACAAATTTTATTACTTTAATTTGAATTACTACTATATTTTTCTCTATAAAATTCGAAACTCTAGGAAGATTTGGATTGGATTATTAATTGGAATATTAATATTTTATTTATCAAATAAATAAAATCTTTTATTAAAATAATATATAAATCTTTTATATAAATAATAATAAATAAAATATTAGAATTAATTAATGACCTTGTAGGCCCTAGTTAAAACTTTTACCTATATTCCTAAATATTATCTATATTAAAATTTATTTGTTATTTATTTAAAATAATTCATTTATTAGTAGTTTTATTTATTACTAATCATTTATTATCTATTAAAAAATTAATTAAAAATTATTTGTAGTTTATTATTTATTTACAATAAAGCTATTTTTAAATTACCATTTATCAATATTATTTAGGGCTTAGTATTATTCAATATTCAAACCTTAGTTTATTTATTAACAATAACACTCAAGAATTATTAATTGAGTCTATAATTTATTAGCAATTATTTTAGAACCCCAAGTTATTTTAACTTGTCAAACTAGACTTATTTTTTTTTAAATTCCTTATCATCTAGCCTTAAAGCTTAGGATATTAGGGATATGATGGTAATAAGTTGAACTAGGATTACTTGTGTAAATGAATTTAGCTTGAGTGTAACCCTATGTTTTGTGTTTACCCCAGGAGGGGTTAGGTCAGCCTTGGAGGACTCTTGAATTTGAGCAAGCAAGGAATCAGGTAAGCTCCTGCATGGAATTTTGTGAAGACAAAAAATTACTGTGGCAAGCTAAACGCGATGTGTGCGGAAATTCTTATTGTAAAGGCAATTAAGGACTATTTTCCCTATTTATTTCAGTCAAGCAAATCATTTGAAAATCAAACAAGTAGTTTCACACAAAATGCTAAACTTTTTCTAAAACCCAACATTGACCAGAATTTTAGAACCCTTAATTGCGATTTCCAAATAAAGCAATATATGATCTATTTTCTCTCAAGTGGGACAATCAACGTTGAGTACTCAATAAGGGTAGACTACCAGGACTAGTCTTTGAAGGGGTAGGGTAAGTCTCTCAGTAGGTGGCCACCTCTGAGGGGTGAGTCCTTCCTGGATAGGATGCCAGTCTGGTAGGTCATGTTGGTCCGAGTTAGCAAGTTTCAGTCATGTGGACTGTGTGTTCCCGGAATGGACAAACGGTAAGTTTGGGTGTAGAGATGGAGGAGTATCTCACCCGGTAGGCCGTACACCTACCTTTTGTCAACTTGCACAAAGTGTGACATTCTGACCGTTATTTAGTCATGGCGCCCAACGTGTGGTAACCCATGGCTACCCATTTGAGTGGTTGTATTTATTGTGCACATGTGTGGTTTGAAAAGCAAAACACCACTCTTAATTTCAATACTTATTTAATGCTTGCCAACACTTTTCTTTATGAAATTTTTACAACTTACATACAAGAATTATTTTACTTGAAACACTCAAAGCACACACGGGCTTACTGAGATTTTTATCTCACCACCTTTTATGCCATGTTTTCAGGAAGATCCTACTATGGAGGTCATTAGCTAGATTATTGCCTATGCTTTGAAGACTCGTGTTATTTGCTTTATGTGACGTTTTGAGATATTGTTGCATATAATTTATTTTGGATTTGTATCAGTATTTATCTTTTGGGTTGTAATAAGTTTAAATTTTAAAGTCTTTATTTTATTTTGTTCTATGTAACCTAGTTATAAAGACCCCTTGTCCTCTGGATGGGGCGACATCCCCAGCCCTGATAGGCCTAGGTAGTAGGGTGTTACACTGCTGGCTTCTCCTTTATTCCTTTCAAGGCTAAGTCAACCCTATCTTAAATTAAGATGGCCTCAATTTTGAGTTTCCACATGCCAAAGTCTCCACCTTATTCTTTGTTATCGTCATTGACATAGAGCTAAAAGCTAGTAGCTCTGATCCCAGTTTGTTAGGGATAGGCCCCAGGAACAAACCAAAACTCCAATGGAAAAACCACACGTGATGATAACAAAGAAATAATAATTAAAATAATGTGGAGAAAAATAATTAATGAGAAAGAAAAATAAAAGAGAGAGACACAAGAACTTACGCGGTTCGGTCAACTGACTTACATCTACGAGCGGAGGTGGAACAAAACTTCACTATGAAAAAGATAATTTACAAGGCTTTAGGAAATGATTCCTAAGCCACTAAACACCACTAATACAACACAGGAGTATTATAAAGTGCAAATGCCTCAATGACTATTCAAACTCTTGTGTTAGTGTTGTGTGTTTTAAAGAACCAACCTAAGCTTTTATTTATAAGGCCTCAAAGGAGGTGGATGACTCACAAATTTTTGATGTGGGACAAATGAAAATAGATGCAAGGTATCCCAACAACACTCTCTAAAAATGCAACCCTATCTTCTCTGCCATCTAATGTTATTGCGGTCGGCCCTTCTGGTTTTTCTTCTGAGCTTCAAGCTGACCCAATTATGGTTGAAACTTTTGATCAAATTAATTTCATTTCGATAATCAATTGATTGTGCCTAATTTGGTAGTTCCTATGAATTCACCTGTTGTGGCAGTAGGAACTTCACCTGAGATCCACCAGTGGTAGACATCTCTTGGTGCTTCACATGGACATGCTTTTGGTGTAGGTGACATTCCTCAAATAGTGGTCCCGGTCCAAATGGAACAACACCCTTTGAATGTTCCATGAGATGATGCTGAGGTTCGGGATTTAATGGTGGTCATTCCTTCAACAATGGCTAAGGCTCAAAATACAATGCATAATAATCAAGATACTATTGCTTCTAGTGAAGTTGTTTTTCAATTTCAAACTACTCAAACTAAGGTTCCGGTTATAGGGGCTATTAGGCAGGTCTTGGACTCCCATCACAAGGGATGTTCTTCACTCCTATATCAGACTGTTAGTAGTCGGTTGGATTCTTCACCAGTTGTAGACAATGTATCTATTACTAGGACCTTGCAGGAGATGAAAGGATTGGCTAACCTTGATCTTGATGATACTCAGTTTGATAATTTTCTACAAATAATTTAGAATGCTCAACAGCAACATCTCACAATGTCAGCCCCTATTTAGCAATTTCATAACTTGCCAATTTTGGCGTCATCTGATTCCTTACCTTTTTATACTACATATATATTATCCTTAGGCCACAAATCCTGCAAGACAAAGAGGTGTTCAATGGATATATATCCGACTTTACTAGTCACAAAAAAATCAATATGACTTAACTTTGAGAAAGAGATTTCCAAGATACTAAGTCAACTATGAATGAGAAAAGATCGTAAAAAGCACGGTAAATCTTCAGTTTCAAACTTATTTGTGGATTTTGTGGGTTTTCTGGAGATGAAATTGACCTAAATAATTTTGTCTACACACAAAAGGGGAAGCAGACATATAGAAAGAAACAAACCCCTCCTCAGCATGGTATGATAACAAGGCAAAAAGTTAGGGGATTTTTTTGTAAAATTTCATTGATCAAATAGCTGCATATGTATTTATTTTATCTATGAATAAATTTTTGGCCACCTTTTTTGTGGTTTTAGTTAAAAAAAAAAAAAAAGTCCAAGCAAAATGGAAATGATTAACAGTTAACTAGTCAAATGACTACCAAGATTAAAAGTAAAATTTGTACCAAAGTTCGAGATAGATAGAAAAATTTAAGAGTGGTTGATAATTGGTGATTTTAGTGAAATGAAGTCACCTATTTCTCTGATATACTAACCTCTCATCTATTATTGTTATTTTTTATTTCATTCAATACACAATAAACTATTGTATAAAAATGATTAATAATTATTTGAGTTTTAAATAAACTTCATCGTCAAATTTCAAACTATAAATTTTAAATATTTATACTTTAATATTGAAACTTTAAAATTATCACGAAGGCTATTAAAAAGAACAAAGAAAAAAGGACTCACAAATGCAAAGGAAGAAACTTTTTAATTTATTCCCAAAACTTCAACCAAAATATAAGTTGAAAAAAAATGGATGAAGTACTAATTTAATAATTAATTAGCAATAATAGTTTCACTGTAGAGAAAGAAACATAGCATTTGATAGTGTCTGAATAGCGTGTAAAAAGATAAAACATTCTCATTTTCTTTTACTTCTGTTACCTTACAAAAAGGGGAGCTGATGGAACTGGCGAGCGACTGCTTTTTCGATGAATATAAAGAGTCCGATGTAAAGATGAATGTGCAAGCCAAACCTTTTAAAAGACATGGGTTCCTTAAACTTACTATAGAAACGGTCCAAGAAAGCAGAAATATTGCATGCGGAAGCTAATTAAGACTGAAAATAGTGTATTTCGATTGAAATAATGAACAAATACAAAAGTAAATTTGAAATCAAAGAAACATGAAAAAGGAAAGCGGGTAATCAAAGGAATAAGGAAAAACTTTCCAAAAAAACTAAACAAAGCTGTAAAAAAATCCGTAAGAAAAGTTGTAAAGAAAATATAAAAAAAGGAATTGAAAATTGGAAAAAAATTTGGTAATTCTGTTGATGCGATTGTTTTTGGGTGCTTCATTCTAGGACTTCTTACTCATTTTATGCTTGCTATGGCGTGGTTGCTGACTACTCGATCGTGGAGAAAACTCGCTTCATGGCTCGTCCTTGGTGATTAGGAATGGCAGTGTTTTACCAATCGTGCCGCAATATAGAGGTGATGACTCATTGGCTCCTAGTTCTAATATTGACTGAGTACATCAACTGATGATTTTCTTGACATCATCGTTTGCTTAGCAGAATTCATATTTGCTTCGCCTCAAAGTTATCGTTGCAACGGATCGGCTAAAGATGCTGTCAACACTAGCCCCTTTCTAGACGAACGACTCATGCTAGAAGCCAAAAAGGAGCTGCTCCAAATGGAGCTGCAACATTCGGACAAATTTCTTACCGACATGCAATCTTTATGGGACAATTTTTAGTCTTACCTGCCATTATCTTCTGTTGTCTCAATGAAGCTGGCCCTTTGGGTACTCAAGTTGGAGATACCAAACCTTGTCCGCCTTCAACTGAAGAAGTGGCCATTGAACTAGACACAGCTAAGGAAGAGCTGACCATTCAGGTAGAAGAAGAAAAGGGAACCCCAATAGCAACTGCTCTGCCTAAAGAAGATCCAGATCGGCTCGGCATAATTCCTTTTGCCTAGCTGATCGAGACTCCTCACACTCATTCTAAGGAGGATTGACTTCATAATTGTTTTTTCTTTTCTACTCACTCTCAAATGTAGCAACCATCTAATCAGCTCTTTTTATGATCAGCTATTTTTTATGAATGCAGACACTTTTCCTCTCTTTTTCTTCTGTTATCTTTTTTTTTCACTCTTCTCCTACCATGGTTCCCTCTCAGAATGTATGATAAAACCTTTTCAAATATTTACCGTTTATGGCATTACTTACTTCTTTTCCATTGGGTGTCATCAGTCGATAAGCACCTCTATTGAAAACTTGTGTAACAAGAAAAGGTCCTTCCCATGAAGTGGACCACTTACCATAGTATGGGTCTTTTAGTGCAACTAGTAGTATGGTTTTCCAAACTATGTCTCCTACTTGAAAACTCATTTCCTGTACTTTCCAATTGTAGGCTCTAGCTACCTTCTTCTTGTGCCTTCTGATATTCTCTAATGCTATCCATCTGTCCTCTTTGGCTTGGTCCAAACTTATAGACAAAGCCAATAGGTACAGATGAAACCACACCGAAGTAACCTCTCAATTTCTTCTTTGATCGTAGGCAGGAGAACAGGGTTAAAACACCGGGTAGGCTACTTATGGGCTCGAAACCTTCCTTAATCGGTAAGCAATGCTCCACGATGCCTCTGTCTAGTCCTGGCATCTCATGATAATCCCATGCGAAATAATCTTTCTACCTATGAATCAGGACTGTTAAGGTATTTCGCTGATTGAGTGTTAAACACAAGCTTGCCTTTGTAGTTCTATTTTATCCAGGTTCCCCGATATCCAGTTCCGTTAGCGGGTCCTGGGTAATGAAACCAGGTGCATGCCGAACGTCTGGGTCCTCTATTTTCTAATGTTGACCTTCTAGCCCTTTTGTTGTGATCTGATTATGAGTCATGGTGAGCTTGGAGTAATGGCTCGGGTCAAAGGTAGAGCGGTAAAACATAGCTTTGTTCATATGCACTTTCGCTGAGAATTGATTGGGATCCACTGGTATCCTTTCCACTCGTTCTCCATTCTAAATCAGCATCATTTGGTGGAGCATTGACAAAACACAATAATTCACACGAATCCAATCCCTACCTAGTAAGACAGAATAAGCCGGCTTTGCCGTAATTATAAAAAAACAGTCTTACTAACCTTAGATCTAACAGCTACCTTTAAAGTGATGACCTCTTCTGGTTTAGATGAATCCCTGGTGAAATTAATCATTTGGATATTTGTAGGAGATAAATCGTGTTTATTGTTACCCAAACACTTTAAGGTTGCCAATGGCATTACGTTCAGCACAGTCCCTCCATCGATGAAAACCCGAGAGAAAAGTCTTCCATTGATATGTGTCTTGATGTACAACGACCTGAGGTAATTGGTATGTTCTACCGTTGGGATCGAAAAAAACATGATGAGCTCAATGGCCACTTCTTCTGTCTCATAGTAATCTTCCTCTACCGTTTCTTGCTCGACTTTTGCTCGGAATTGTGATGGAAGAATGCTGAGCATGTTCTGACTTGTGGAAGTACATACCTGCCTATCTGTGTTAGTATTATATCCTAGAGGCAATAATTTGTATGTTATATATGAAACATTTTATTTTAACAAAAGACATTATTTATCTTACAGTTTTTTTAGTTATCTTTTGTGTAAAATAACTGTTTGATAAAGTCCTAGTACAACACTATGTTAAGAAAATCATGATAGAGATCATGATATGAGATTCCTACTACATTGTATAGTGTTAGTACTTAAATAAGTCCCTAGTTGTAGTATTAATGAGACAGGACATCATTAATGCGTTAAGACTAGCATGTGTTAAACTTCCTAATTTGATCAAGCAGTAGTTCTCATATCTGTGAGTATTGAGATATTCAAAGTTAACACATGGATGCTTGTTAATGGAACAAGTTCATTGGATGACCTAGCTATGAGATAATCACATATATAACTATTTAGTACCAGTGATAGAATCTCAATATAGCAAACGTCTAAGTATCCTTAGACTAAAGATCTCCAAGGTACTTTGTTTGCTGAGCTTTGTGCTTTGATTCCAATCTCTAGAGCCAGATCGAGGGCCGCCTATGGCATGGATATTGGGTCCATTATGAGGTAAACGAAAATAGTTGAAAGGGTCAATAATAGATTTATCACTCATAATAGTAGGGGCAAATATCTCACGGCCACTTGTAGGAATTACTACTTGAAAAGTCCTTGGCCAAGGAGATTGTGTATTGGAAATAGTTCCAATTGATACACATCTAGAGTAGTGGGTTCCTGATACAAGTACTATTATATTCGAGCCAGAATTAATATATATTCTAGAGGGAGTTGGTACTAATTTCGTACTCCAAATCGAATGAGATATTGTATGGTGAGAGGAGTTAATCGCACTGTAGTTTGTTATTAAAGGGTTCATGTCAAGCCACTTGACTTCCTGGACTCTTGAGTGGTCATGATATGTTGCTAGATACCACTCATAATCTGGGAATATGGGTTTATTAATTAATGAATTAATAAACCAATCATGATTAGAATTAATAGGATTAATTCTAATTAATTATGGATTATTAATCTCAAAGACGTTTGGATTAATTCATGTTCGCTACCAATTAACTGGGAAACCTAACAGGTCACACACAATAGAGGATTGTATACCCAAGATGTTATTTGATAACATAGTGGGGTTAATTAAGAAAAAGAGAAGTAGTTGTGGTCAAATTATAATTAGTTATAATTTATTATCTAAATTATAATTGTGAGAACTTGATGTTTCCAATTACAATTAGGGAATTCTAATAGGATTAGAATTCTCAGTTTTAGTAGAGTTTTTTCGGTGTTATGTATGAGATGCACGAAACCTAATCTAAGTTGATTCATAGAAACCCTAGAGAAGACACACGACATTCTCTCTTCTCTCTCTCTCTCTCGTGGTTCTTGCAACCTAACCCTAGCCGCCACTTAGTTTTTCTGCTAGGACAGAAAACTTCGTGCTTGAGTGTATCCTTTATGTGGATTTCTGTTAGAGATAATCACACACTGTGATTATAGTGGTTGGGCGTTCAACTCTCATGGTGGTTGATCAAAAGGATTGTTGGATTGCGCCTCGACTTGAAAAAGGAAAATTTTTGTTCTTTAGACGATCAAAGAAAGGTAAAAGTTGTTACCTTTGATTTTTTTATGTCTTATATTCCACACATATGCAGATCCTAGGATGGTATCTCGTTCTTATTTTTCCGCTGCGCCGTATATGATATGTGTGAGAGATACCCAACAATCTGACCATTTCTCAAACGCTTGTTTTTGCTGAGCCCATCTCCTTTGTTCCTGTTGTTTCGGAGTTTTTGTAAGATGGGGAACGATGACCCAGGAAAAATGGCTCTTTACGAGGTACATATACTGCAAACTTTTCATCTTTTCCCTAGAAATGAGCCGCAAATGTCGAAACTATAAGCCGAGTGAAAACTGACGGTCGATCGTCCAGCCTTTAGAACGTTGTTCTTTCCCCCTCAAAGGTCTTGGACATCTCTTTAACAGAAGAATTTCCTGGCTCATGTTCCAAATCTTCTTTGCATGTCTATACCATACTTACATCAGCCGTTAGGAATGGGTCTGTATCAACTAAGGTTTCCTCGTGTTTATCAGCAAATTTCACCATTCCTTCTTGCAAAGCTTTCTATATTGTGTTCCTAAAAATAACATAGCTATTGGTATTACTAGAAAATGAGTTATGCCACTTACAGTATTTCTTGCCCTTCAACTCTTCTGGCCCTGGAACTTTGTGGCCAAAAAGTGGACGAATCTGTTTGTCTTTGACCATTGATGTGTTCGGACATGGGCATAAAAATCATATAAAAACTAAGCACATTTCCAATCAAGTTTAAATTAAAACGTTCAACCCAAATCACACATATGAGCAAGCGTACTCATCATTAACCGAGCATAGGGTTCAAACGAGTGTCGATCCTCCAGGAATAAGTAGACATTAATCACCTTTCTTTTATTGTTTAACCGACTCGATAAAGTGAAAAACAAGTAAAAATAAAATCAAAATCAATATATATATATGTCAAGGATGTAGATTTAGGTAAGTCGAACCATTGTTTAGACAAACATGACCTTAAAGAACTCAACCATTATTATAACTAATTATTCCCTTGGCATCATGAATGATTAAGATAGACTCACTTCCTTTTCAATCCATGAATCCCTATCTATTAGGTAACTTAGTATCACATATTCTGTCTCAACTAGTCTTACCCAAAAGATGCATTAACCATAGTCCTTGATTAAATTTCTATATTCTGGCAAACTTAAAACATGAAACTAACCAATGAATCCATATTCTGGCAAACATCAATTAACCTTGAATTACCAGTTCTTAGCAATTAACCCCTTTTTCAAGAAAGTTAAGAGACAACAAATATGAAACCAATCAATTGAACTACCATCAACCCCTTTTTCAAGCAAGTCAATAGAAAGTAACAATCAACCAATCTCGTAATCAGTCCAAGTAATTAAATACCGAGAAGAACAATCAATTAATCAAAATATCAAATAACTCTAACTATCATGAATATCTAAAACAATGTCAAATTACAATAAAACAATTAACATATCATTGTCAAGAAAAAGAAAACAAAGTAAAAGAAAGCACTCATAGACAAGCCTCATTCTTCTTCCTTCGAAGACCTTCTTGTACAATCCTCCTTGAACTTGAAGAATTCCTCCTTTGATTGAGTAATCTTCTATGATGATCAATGAATTCTCCCATTTTTCCTTGTGTTTTTCATCTATGTATAGCTTTAGGAAGTGCCTAAACTCGTAGGTACAAAGTTCTTGGCCGAGTAAAAGTTGGAAGATACTAAAATTCCTCAGATTACCAAAAACTTGCTAGCACGGACCGGCATAACTAAGTAGTACTGTCACTTCTCCAAGTTGAGTTCATATTCTGGAGGTGGCCTCCTGCCAGAAGACTCACTCTTACTCTTCAAAACTAGTACTACTAGCCTACCCTTATTGAGTACTCAACATTAATTGTTCCACTTGGGAGAAAACTGATAAAACATCGCTTTACTTGAAAATAGCAATTAAGGGTTTCTAAAGTTCGTGATAAAGCTGGTTTTAGCAAGAGTTTAGTGTTTGAGTAAAACTTCTTATAGATTTTCGCATAATTTGTTTGACTGAAATAAGAAAGGAAACAGTCCTCAATTGCCTTTACAAAATTAGTGTTCACATACTTCGTGTTTAGCATGCCATAGTAACCTTTTACAACAAACAAGTTTTATGTAGGCGCTTACCTGATCCTTTGCTTGAGCTAACTCAAAGATCTTCCAAAATTGACCTAACCCCGCCTGGGGTAAACACAAGCCATAATTAAACTCCAGCCAAAGTTGCTTCTATAAATAATCCTAGTAACTTCCTACACTCATGACCCTAATGTTCTAAACTTTAAGGCTAGATAATCAAAAGGATTTTATAAAATAAATCTAATTTGATAATAAAATTACTAGGGTTTGTGAAATAGGTACTAATAAGTTGTAGGTATAAATCTTTGTTACTAATAAATAAACTAGGGTTTATTTGATAAAGGGTCCTAAGTCCTAAATGATATTATTAAAATAATAAACTATTACTATTCTCTTAATTAATAATTAACAGTTAGAAAATAATTTATAGATAAAATTAGTAATAAGTAAATTTTAATATATTTTGATTAAAAGATAATAAATAAATTTTAATAGTATTTATGAATATATGATTTATAAGATTAATATTTTACCTATCATGATTATTTATATAAAAGGCTTTATTTAATATTATTATTATATATAATATTTTTATATTCTAATTTTAATAGAAGATATCATTTATTTGGCTAAAATTTCACTATTTCATTTAACAATCCAATTCCAAATCTTCCTAGGGTTTTCGAAATCATTAGAAGAAAATATAGCATTAATTTTTATTAATGTAATAAAATTTGCTAAGTTAAATAGTTTAGGAACAACAAAGTTATTATCATAATTCTCCTATTGTTAACCATAATCATGAACATAGACTTTAACACCAATCCACAAACCATTCAATTCACGAATAAAAGCATAGATTTATATCTACCATCACATGATCTAAACTCCACTATACATACTCATATTCATGGCTTCAACAAGAATACAAGAACATAAAACCCTATTAACCAAAGGTGACATAATATCTATCATGCTTAATCATCCATACTAACTCACGACATGAAGAGCATGCAACAACCCTAAAACATCATAAAACTCAACCATGACAAATCATCCTCATACTTCAATCCCAACTCCATCATATAAACACATAATCAATCACCAATCATATTCCATCCTTTTCTAATTACATCTAAGAGACATGATTTTAAAATTAAGGAGAGGGTTAACGAGACATACTCGAATGATGACTACCTTGATGAAGTCTCAAGAGAGTCCACACGCTTGGAAGACTTGATCCGACCAAGAAGAAGAAGAGAAAATGGCCATGGTTGAAACAACCATTTCGGCCGAGAAAGAGAGAGAGAGAGAGAGAGTATTAGTATATTTCATTAGAGATTGAAGAGGAAGGAAGATGAACATAATCGTTCATGTTTACCTTGAGAGTATTCTTGAATCTTTAAGAAAATTCTGGTTTTTTTTTATCCGAAAGTAAAGTCTTGATTTCAGCGTTTGATGTTATAAATTACAGAAATGGATTCTAGAGGATGAGTAGATGTGATCTGGAGTTTTTGGAGAAGATTTGAGATATTTAGAGTGGTCTTAGGCTTGGAGAATGGTAGTGTGTGTTCTTGGTATTTTTTGGAAAAAAATGGAGAGAATAGAGGAAAGGCTGGACGAAATCTGTTGAGTGGTGTTGGCCGAATGGATGGAAGAATCCTTGTGATTGAATTTTTAGATTAGAGAAAAGAAGGAAAGCTGGTTGTTTGAAATTCAAAAGAAGTAATTTAGGGAGTGAATTAAGGTAGAAGATATGGTAAGAATGGCTTGGTTGATGGAGGTCTTTGGGGGCTTCAATGGCCGACTGGTTTGGCTGGGATTTTGCTGAGATGAATGATGTTTGAATGGGTTATAAGATGGCCGAAATTCAGAGTGTAATGGTGGAAGTTTTTCTAGTTGTTTGAAGCTTAATCCAAGGAGTTTTCATGGAGTAATTTTCTGGAATTTTGAACTTTAATTGGAGGCTTAATTGTAGTGATTGATGGAGTGATTTAAGGAGTAGCCATGGATCTTCATTCATATAGATCAATGGAGAAGGTGATGCAGTTCAATTCATGGCTGACTAAGGTTGGTTTTACAAAAAATTGGAGTGAGTTTCGGATAGGGTTGAAGAGGGAACAAGGCTAGAATTTCTGGTTGTTCATTCAAGAGGTTTGCTGGAATTTTTGTGCAATTTTTTCTGTAATGTTCCAGCCGATTTGCAGAAGGTTTGAAGGGGTATTGGAGGGTCCTTTAAGGCTGGTTTCCAACCTTCTTCATAGAGGAAAGACAGGGTTAAATTGCTCATTTGAAAGGTGGAAAAAACAGCTTAGTTCTTGGCCTACCAAGCTGCGAAAACTGCCCAGGAATTTCCTGGTTTGCACAGCTTTTGTGCAGCCCGATTTTTTGACAATGTTTTCAGTCTTCAAGTTGATCAAGATGGCTATTTTTCTAGTAGCATTTGAGTGGAAAAAAATGGCTGAATTTTTTGAAAGCTGGACTGACCAAGAAGCTGGAAAAATTTCTAAATTGCTACATGAAGAAGATGATTACTTGTAGGGTGAAGTTTGAAGGTTCAACCATGGAGATTAATTCTCTTGGGAACCTTCCATAACCCCTTCCCCATTTTCAGTCAATATGCTATCCTCATATAGACATTTTCAAAACTACAAGATCAAAGAGTCTTGCTGGAATTTTCTGGAAATAAAAATAGCTTGGATAAATTAAGCAACTTAATTGATAAAAAATTAAGGTAAGCTAGAAAGCAAAAAGGGTATGAATCCCTTAAAAGTTTTTGTAGGGTGCAAGAATAGGATTAGGACATTCCTTTCATATCTCCCCTAGGATAACACTCCTACTCCTTCTTATGGCCTACAAGGGACGAAAATATCCACCTATCTAAAATAAAATTTAATCATGCCAAAACTTAAATAATGGGATTTGAACTCAAAACCTTAGAGATAAATTCCAAAGCTTTAACCACTAAACCACAACAACTCTTGCTCTTATTTTCTCTCCTAAATATTCTTCCTATTCAATCCCCAAGCAATCTCCCTATTTCCACTTCAAGTAAAATTACCATTTTGCCATTTCTACTCAATAAGCACAATTAAGCCTTCTAGACTATAAATCACGATTCCAAAATACATAAAATCATTCAAAAATATATTTATGCATGCAAGAAAATATGATATGCATCCCGACCCCCCCTTACTCTAGGGTTGGTTTTAGATGGGGTTTCACAGTCTTTATGGAAGAACTTTAGACTAGGAATCATTCTTAAGGTAAATTCCTGTGTCTCTTTAGCTTATGATTCAATTTATTTCTACTTTAGAGAACACAAACAAAAAGATTTCAAAGTCTTAAGTCTTCAGAATTTTGGATTGAATATTTTAGATGGTTCTGCATCCAAAAGCATCGTCCAAAACTCTGTGAACAGTGTCAAAATATTTCTGCCTAGAAAAGTACCATTTTAGACTCACCTTTTGAATGCACCCTCATCCGATCCTTGAGTCTAATACTCTGGAAAATCTGACAGTGTGAAACTAGCCATTTCTAGCCGTTGGAGCTCTACTTTACTCTTATAAAAGGTTTTAAAACTCGATTTTAGAGCAGATTTTTGTCCTATCTTCCTAAGAAACACTCTTACTCTCTTGAATCCAAAAATCTCCTTTTTCATAGTACTTTAAAGTGAAATCAAATTACTTCAAAAAGGTAAAGGTTGTTTTGTGCTCATTTGTTTGTATATTTGCTCAAAAGAGTGAGCTATCTCTAGTTCACTTCTATAATCCTCTTTTTATATCAAGGTTGTGGTGTAAAACCCATTTGGGGTGACCTTGATTTGTTAATTAATTGAAAGGCTTTGGTAAAACCAAGCATAGTGATCCTTTTATGTAATTGGTGTAGATAGACACTATTGAGTTGGGTGAGTCTAATGAAATTTAGTTGAAAATCCTTAAGTGAGCTTAAGATAGTGGATATAGATCTTGGTAGATCGAACCACTATAAATCTTGTGGTCTCTCTCTCTCTCTCTGCATTTAACTTCGACGAGCTACAAACTTCCTTGTGTAAAAACTTTTAAATCTCTCAAAAGAAATCTTTATATTTCTTACCAACCCATCTGTACTCTTTTATTAATTGAACATCGTGTGTCTCATCTCATTTAGAATGTAGTTGGTCTTTAAGATATTCCAAAAGCTTCTTATTGTATGAGTGGCAATCTCTCTGATAAAAAATACAAAGGGGTATCTCAAATTTTTTTTTTTTTAAAGCATTTTAAATTTACTAAAACCTTTATTCACCCCCTTCTAAGGGTTTTCATTTGGTATCAAAGCATGGTCTACTCTTCTTCGGCTAAACAGCCTTGTAGAAAAGATTCTTATAGCAAATATCTCTTCTCTTCCCTATGCTAAAGGATCCTCAACAAATAGACCTCCTTTGTTCACTGGAAGTAATTACACTTTCTGGAAAAATTGAACGAAAATCTATATTTGTTCAATAAATTTTGAGCTTTGGAACTTAATTGAAAGAGTACCATATGCTCCTTCTATAAGTGTTGAAGGTCGAATGGTTCTAAAACAGAGTGATGAATAAGATGCTGAAGACAATGCCAAAATGACATTGAACTTTCAAGTTATGAATATTCTGTGTTGTGCCCCGGATGCTATTGAATATAATCGAGTAAGTGGTTGTGATTCAACCCATGATATGTTGAGATTACTTGAAGTCACCCATGATGGCACAAATTAAGTGAAGGAGTCTAAGTTGGGACTTTTAATTCATAATTATGAATTGTTCACTATAAAGCCAAATGAGAGTATAACAGATATGTTTACCAAATTCACAAACATTGCAAATGGACTTAAAGCCTATGGGAAAAGCTATTCCCTTGGTGAACAAAATAGAAAAATTCTAAATGATTTGCCTAAGAGCTAGCAACCTAAAGCTCTAGTTGTGGAGGAATCCAAAGATCTGAAAACCTTACTAAATAAAGAGCTAATTAGCTCTCTCCTAACACATGAAATGAAACTCAAAAGGTTTCAAGAATCTGATGATCATGACAAAGGCAAAAGGGGAATCGCACTAAAATGTGCTAATGAGGACACTGAAAGTAGCCAATCTGATAGTAATGATGAGACTGAAGTAGATACTGAAGAATTGGCCATGATTGCAAAGAAATTCAAAAGAATGTTCAAAAAGGAAAACTTCAAAAGTGGAAAGAAGTTCGTGAAACGAAAGGATAGACCTTATCATTTAAGTCTTAATGCTATGAATGTAAGAGTATGGAACATTTCATTACTGATTGCCCTAATAGTTAAAGAAAAAGAAGGCAAAGCACTCAAAAAGAAGAAGGATCTAACAACAAAAAAGGGCAAATGATTAATGGGAACTTGGGACCAAAATGAGTCCTAATCTAAGGAAAATGGAGATTCTGAAAATGAAACTACTAACATATGCTTCATGGCAGTGGAGGATACGATAAACCCCTCCTCATCTAATCTTGTAGTTGAATTTCATGATTCAACTTGCGATAATATTGATGATCCAAATGCTCTTCTTGTTGATATGTTCCAAGAACTGAAAAGATTGTCAAAAAGGAACAAGGAAATTAAAGTGAAAATTGATTCACTATCAATTGAAAATAAAATTTTCATATGTGAAAACAAAACTCTACTTAATTCTATGTGCTGTTTGAATGTGGAAAATGAAATCATCTCTACCTTCTTGAATTGCTCTTTTCTTGAGAATAAATGTTTGTATGATCAAGTTTTATCTCTTGAAGTCATAATCTATGAATTTGATAATATGAAAATGAAAGTTGATTATCTCACTACTTCTATTGAAAAATTCATGGACGGTCGAAGCAACTTGAATAAACTTCTTGGAGCATAATGGATGGTTGGAAATAAAAATGGTCTTGGCTATTGTAATCTACACAAAAAAGGAAAACACAAGTCCTATTTTGTAAAAACTACTTCTTCATATATAACACACAATTGTTGCACATATTGTGAAAATTTTGGACAAAAAGCATCTAGGTATCATGTTAAGAAGAAAGTGGAATCCAGTGCAAGAACTGTTTAGAAAATTAGAGGAACCATTACTAACCCCGTGGAACCAAGATAATGTGGGTATAAAAAATACTCTCCTATTCATGTATAGGTACATTCATTGGAGAAAATGAGCTTCTCAAAGTGGTTCTTGGATAGGGGATGCTCAAGACACATGATCAGAAATGCTACTCTATTAGAAGATGTGCAATCAACAAATGATGGATTCATTACCATTGGAGACAAAAAGAAAGGGAAAATACTTGGCATAGGTAACATTGGTAAATGATCTTCAACCATTATCAAATAAGTATTATTGATTGATGAGCTGAAATACAACTTGCTTAGCATTAGTCAATTATGTAACAATGGTTGCAAAGTCATTTTTGAGAAAGATTCTTGCTCTATTATGGACAGCTCAAATAACGAAACAATCTTTGTTGCTAACCGTGTTGGGAATGTATATGTATTCTATCTTGATGATCTTTTAGCTCATGATATTAGATGTCTTTTATTGTATGATAATAATGGCTATCTTTGGCATAGAAGGCTAGGCCATGTATCATTTGATTTGCTAAACAAATTATCCTTAAAAGAGCTTATTTAGGGACTACCCAAAATGAAGTTTGATAAAAGCAAAATATGTGATGCATACCAATTTAGAAAACAAATAAAAACTTTTTTCAAACCCAAGAAAATGATTTCCACCACAAAACCTCTTGAACTAATACATATAGATTTGTTTTGACCAATGAGGACCACTAACCTTGGTGGTAAGAGGTATGCTTATGTTTTAGGAGATGATTTCTTAAGATTTACTTGGACTTTGTTTCTTGGACAAAAAGATGAAACATTTTTTGAATTCTCTAAATTATTCAAGTGCATCTAAAACTCTATTGGATGCAAATTGATTTCTATTAGGAGTGACAATTATAGAGAATTTTGCAATAGTGAGTTTACACACTTTTGTAATGAAAATGGAGTTTTTCACAACTTTTCAATTGCTAAAACCCCTCAATAGAATGGTGTTTTTGAGAGGAAAAATAGAACCTTGCAAGAGATGGCTAGATCTATAATTTGTGGAAACACTCTTCCCAAATACTTTTGGGCTAAAGCTGTAAATACAACATGTTATATTGTTAACTGAGTGATGTTGAGACCTTTTCTAAGAAAAACACCATTTGAGCTTATATTTGACAAAACTCCTTCAATTTCCTATTTTAAAGTGTATTTGCTGCAAATATTTTGTTCTTAATACCCGAGATAATCTTGGAAAATTTGATAGCAAATCTGATGAGGTGATATTCCTTGGATACTCTTCTAATAAAAAGGCATATATAGTGTACAATAAAAAAACTCTATGTGTAGAAAAATCTGTACATGTTATCTTTGATTAAGCTAACATTTATACATCAAGAAAAAATGATGATGATGATGATATAGAAAGTTCAACAGAAAGAGGGAAAGAAGAGCACAAAGCACATCCGCTGGACATTCAAGCCAAAAAAGAGAAATTGGAGGAGTAATATGCTAAACAAAGCAAGGAAGAAATTGAAGAGTTGACTGATCAGGGGCTACCAAAAGATTGGAAGTACAAAACTAGTCATCCAAAAAAGTAAACTATTGGTGATCCTAACTGTGGAGTTAAAACTAAACGGTATTTGTAGATAATTTTGCACTACTTGAATCTAACTGTATCAATGTACCCCTGCATGATGATTTCTAGATACTAGCTATGCAAGAAGAGTTGAACTAATTTGAGAGAAATCAAGTTTGGAAACTCATCCCTAGACTACTTGATCATCTAGTTATTGGTACCAAGTGGGTTTTCAGAAACAAACTTTATGAAAATGGAGTGGTAATTAGAAATAAAGCTAGACTTGTTGCCCAAGGATTCAATCAAGAAGTGGGCAATGACTATGACGAGACATTTGCTCCCATTTCTAGATTAAAGTCCATAACAATGCTCCTTGCCTTTGCATCGTTCAAAAATTTTATGCTTTATCAAATAGATGTTAAAAGTACATTTTTGAATGGTTTCATAGAAGAGGAGGTATTTGTAGAACAATCTCTAGGTTTTATTTATGAGCACTTTCCAAATCACATTTCAAACTCTCAAAGGCTCTCTACAGTTTAAAATAATACCCACGAGTTTGGTATGAAAGGCTTAGTGGATTCTTGCTCTCAACAGGTTTTTCAAGAGGCTTGATTGACACTACACTGCTTACTAATTCTGAAATTTTGATGATCTTATTATTATCTAAATTTATGTTGATAAAATCATTTTTTGTGCTCCTAATGAATCCTTGTGTAAGATGTTTGCTAAGACTATGCAGCAAGAATTAGAGATGAGTATGATATGAGAACTTAACTTCTTTCTCAAGTTACAAATTAAGTAAACCAAGTATGGAATTTTCCTAAATCAAGCTAAGTACGCTAAGGAATTGCTCAAGAGGTTCGGTATGAATGAAGCCAAAGAAATCAGTACACCTATGAGCACATCTCTAAAGCTTGACAAGGATGAAAAGGGTAAGAAAGTGGACAAATCAAAATATAGAGGTATGATTGGAAGTTTGTTATATCTTACTGCAAGCCGACCAGATATTATGTTTTCAATTTGTCTATGCACTAGATTTCAATCGTGTCCAAAGGAATCCCACCTATGTATTGTAAAATGCATCCTTAGATATTTAGTTGGAACATATGATTATAGGTTATAGTATCCTCATACTAACACATTTGATCTTATAGGCTATACTGATGTGGACTATGCAGGCTGTAAAGTCGAACGAAAAAACACTAGTAGGCACTGCCAATTTCTTGGACACATTCTGGTGTCATGGAATAGCAAAAAACAGGCCTATTTATCCTTATCCACAACCGAGGAAGAATACATTGCACTCAATTTTGATTGCGTACTTATACTATGTGATAATACAAGTGCAATCAATTTAATGAAAAACCCGTTCAACATTCTAGAACAAATCATATTGAGGTTAAGCATTATTTTATTAGGGATGATAGGGGCTAAATTAGTCATACTTTTTCTAGTTATTTGAGGTTCTTTTTTAATACATTTTGCGCAATAACTAGTCATATTCTTTCATATTTGAGATTTTACCATTGGAAAGATATTTTGTTTATAATTGTAGATTTTTAGGGTGAAATGAAGCAAAAACGTCACAAACCAGCGGAGAGGCAGTGCCGGCTAGGGTCCTAGAATTGGCGCCAGCCATGCACTGTTGAAACGAACTTCGAAGTGATGGAAAAATTGCTGAAATAAAGCAAAACAGAACCAAGGCGGCGACGGCTGTGAAGCTGGAACCGGCGCCGGCTGCATTCTGGACACGTTGTGCAAAATTTAGAGAAAAATCGGCAAATGAATGGAGGAACAGAACACAACTGGTGCCAACTGTGCCCTGATGCTAAGGTGGTGCTACGATTTTTCTACGTGTTTTTGGTAATTTGAGGAGTTTTAGTATCTTCCAATTTCTACTTGGCCAAAAACTTTGTAGCTACGAGTTTAGGCACTGCCTAAGGCTATAAATAGATGAAAAACACAAGAGAAAATGAGAGAATTCATTGACCGTCATAGAAAATTACTCAATCAAAGGAGAAATTCTTAAAGTTCAAAGAGGGTTGTACAAGAAGGTCTTCAAAGGAAGAAGAATGAAGCTTGTCTATAAGTGCTTTCTTTTACTTTGTTTTCTTTTTCTCGACAATGATATGTTAATTATTTTATTGTAATTCAACGTTGTTCAATTATTTATGATTTCTAGAGTTGTCTGATTTTTTGATTAATTAGTTATTATTCTTGGTATTCAATTACTTGTGCTTATTACAAGATTAGTTGGTTGGTTCTATCTATTGACTTGCTAGACCAAAGGGGTTGATGGTAGTTTCAATTTATTAATTTCATATTTTGTTGGCTATTGACTTGCTGGACCAAAGGGGGTTGATTGCTTGGAACTAGTAATTGAAAGTTAATTGATGTCTTCCGAGACCAAGGGTTCATTGATTAATTTCATACTTTGAATTTTCCGAGACCAGGGGAATTTAGCTAAGGATTGTGTTTAATGCGTCTTTTAGATGAATTAGTTGATACGGACCAAATGATTCTAATTTATCTAGAAGATAGTGATTTCATGGATTGACTATCGAAGTGAATCTACTTTATTCTTTCATGAAGCCAAGGAAATAATTAGTTATGATAAAGGTTGGATACTTCAAGATTATGTTTGTCTAACCAATGGCTTGAGTTACATAAACCTACATCCTTGACATGTATATATTTTATTTTATTTTTATTTGTTTTTCAATTTATCGAGTCGGTTAAACAATGAAAGAAGGATAATTAATGTCTACTTGTTCCTTAAGGATCGACACTCGTTTGAACCCTATGCTCTATTAATGATGAGTACGCTTGCTTATATGTGTGATTTGGGTTGAACGTTTTAATTTAAACTTGATTGGGAATATGCTTAGTTTTTGTTTGATTTTTATACCCAAGTCTGGACATATCAAGTTTTTGGCACCGTTGTCAAGGAACAATAGCATGAAAGCTTGAATTTTGTTAATTTAACCATGTAAATATGTAAATATATAAATATGTAGATATGTGCATATGTATAATTGTTCTTTTCGCAAAAAATGTGCTATCTTTTGTATTTTATGTATTCTTGTACACCCTTGTAACCTACCCTAACCCACTAATTTGGACTCTGTTTGATTTACTAACTTTGTAGTCCTGTAATTTTGTTTGCATCAGTAATTCAATACCTAACTCACCTCTATGTGTAGGAGAAATGGCAAACTGGAATCCGAGGAAGTCTAATGAGGGGCAGTACCTCCATTGCACTCCTAAGAGGACTCTCGCAGCACCAGGATCAGCAGAACTTGAGACCTTAATTGTAAAATTTGATGTTCATGTCACGAGGCATTTTCAAAAAATTGATTCCACATTTGAGAAATTCGAAGCAATGATCCGCTACATAGAGCAACAAATTTGGTTCTTGACGGACACGATGACAAAATCCCACAATCCAAACCCAATAGCTAGTGAGGAAACAGTTGATGTCACATTGCGGAGTGGAAAAGAATTACCAGACAGTCCAGATGACAACCGGCACCGACTGGAAGAAGGGAACTGGTGCTAGCTATATGGTAACCCCGAGAACCAGACACCCAAAACTGAACTGGCGCCGGCCGAAACACTGGAACCGGCGCTAGCTATCCCCTGTCCACCTTCTGAAAAACCTTCTTTTCAGCCTAACATACCATACCCCACTCATCTACACAAGGCCCGAAAAGATGCTCAATTTAACAAATTCCTTGAGGTATTTAAACAACTATACATAAACATCTCCTTGAGTGAAGCCTTAATCCACATGGCCAAATATGCCAAATTCCTCAAAAGCATGCTCGTCAACAAAAAGCGATTGGAAGAGTTGTCTACAATAGTCCTCAATGAAGAATGCTCAGCTATCCTACAAGACAACTCGAAATTGCCACATAAAGAAAATGATCCAGGGAGTTTCTCTATCCCATATCTAATTGGCACTCTTCATGTTTGTAATGCATTAGCTGACCTAGGTGCTAGCATTAATTTATTACCATATAAAACATTCAAAAGGCTAGGCCTAGGAGAACCACAGCCCACTAGGATGAGTATTCAACTCGCGGATAGATCTATCAAATATCCTAGGGGCATAATAGAAGATGTGTTGGTAAAAGTTGATAAATTCATATTTCCAGTGGATTTTGTTATTCTTGACATGGATGAAGATTCCAAAGTCCCTTTAATCTTAGGTAGACCCATCCTAGCTACAGTAAAAGCATTAATTGACGTTCATGAGGGGAGGTTGACACTTAGGGTTGGGGATGAGGAAGTAGTCATTCAAATCCATAAGGGTATACAACACCTTGTGTCTTCTGATGATTCTTGTCTAAGAGTTGATATTCTTGATGAACCAATTTTTGAGTTGATGCAGGAATCTATTAAGGAGGAATGGATGGAAACATCCATGGCATATTTGGAGGAAGTTCACAAGGAGGATGGGATGCAGAATTTGGAAATAGAGAAAAGCAGTTTAGGGAGAATGAAATCATCTATAGAAGATCCTTCCGAATTGGACTTAAAAGATCTACCTGAGTATTTGGAATATGTGTTCTTGGCTAAAGAACGTAAGTTGCCTGTCATCATTGCCAAAGATCTCGAGCCAGAACAAAAGTCCAAGCTGGTAAGTATGTTAGGAAAATATAAGGGAGTGATAGCTTGGAAGATCACTGATATTAAGGGCATTAGTCCATCCTTTTACATGTATAAGATCTTGATGGAAGAAAGTGCAAAACCCATAGTGCAACCTCAACGTTGGTTGAACCCACATATGAGTGAAGTGGTAAAATGTGAGGTGGTTAAGCTCTTAAATTCAGGCATCATTTACCCTATTTCTGATAGTGTGTGGGTGAGTCCTACTCAAGTGGTACCAAAGCAGGGGATAATGACGCTGAGATCTAATGATAAAAATGAGTTAGTCCCTATAAGATTGGTCACGGGTTGGAGGTTTTGCATAGATTATAGGATACTAAACAAAGTCACTAGAAAAGATCACTTTCCTCTCCTTTTTATTGACCAAATGTTAGAAATGTTAGCCGGACATGAGTATTATTGTTTCTTAGATGGATTTTCTGGCTACCTACAAATTCCTATAGCCCCGAAGGACCAAGAAAAAACCACTTCCACATGTCCGTATGGTACTTTCACATATCATCGGATGCTATTTGGCCTTTGCAATGGCCCTGGAATATTCCAAAGGTGCATGACAACCATATTTAAAGGACTCGTAGGAGACATCATGGAGGTATTTATGGATGATTTCTCAGTTTTTGTTTATTCATTTAACTTGTGTTTATCTAATCTTGAAAAGGTGCTATCAAGATGTGAAGAGACTAACCTCATGCTTAATTGAGAAAAATGCCACTTCATAGTGCAAGAAGGTATTGTGTTGGGGCATAAAATTTCAAAGAAAGGTATAGAGGTCAATAGGGCCAAAATTGAAGCAATTGAGAAGCTACCTCCTCCTACTTCGATAAAAGCGATAAGAAGCTTTCTTGGTCATGTAAGTTTCTACAGGAGATTCATCTTAGACTTCTCAAAAATTTTAAAACCTCTTACCTCTTTACTTGAAAAAGATGTTGTGTTCAATTTTGACGAAAATTGTCTCAACGCTTTTACCATACTTAAAGAAAAGTTGATTAATTCACCCATTCTAATTACACCTGATTGGTCTCTTCCCTTTGAACTAATGTGTGATGCAAGTGATTTTGCAGTTGGTGCAGTCTTGGGATAAAGGCGGAATAAGCACTTCCAACCTATATACTATGCAAGCAAAACTTTAACGGAAGCACAAGAAAACTACACAACAACTGAGAAAGAATTGCTTGCCATAGTGTTTGCCTTTGATAAATTCCGATCTTACCTTATTTTGTCCAAAGTTATTGTTTATATGGACCATTCAGCCTTGAAGTACCTACTAACCAAACATGATTCTAAACTAAGGTTGATAAGATAGGTTTAGTTATTGCAGGAATTTGATTTGAAATTAAGGACAAAAAAGGTGTAGAAAACTTGGTTACGGATCACTTGTCAAGATTGGACAATCCAAATTTGGAATCCTTGAGAGAAGAAGACATCGATGACGCTTTTCCGGATGAAAACTCTTACACATGGAAAGTGAGATTCCAAACACCCCATGGTTCACCGACTTTGCTAACTACTTGGTTGCAAGAATTGTTCTACCAGCTCTTACAATGCAACAAAAAAAGAAATTCCTCTTCGATGCAAGGCACTACTTCTAGAACGATCTATATTTATTTAAGTGTTGTGTGGACCAAACCATTCGGAGATGTGTGGATTCTAAGGAAGGTAAAGATATTCTAAGACACTGTCATGAAAGACTTGCTGGAGGTCACTACCAAGCCAACAACACTGCATGAAAGGTGCTCGACTCTAGATTCTATTGGCCCACCTTGTTCAAAGATGCCCATAGGTTCGTTCAAAGTTGTGATAGGTGCCAACGCACAGGTAATCTTTCTAAATCAAATGAGCAGCCCTTACACATCTTTTAAGCTTGTGAAGTATTTGATTGTTGGGGAATAGAGTTCATGGGACCCTTTCCTAGCTTTTGGGTAATAAATACATTCTGGTCGCAGTAGACTATGTGTCCAAATAGGTCGAAGCACATGCTTTACCAACCAATGATGTAAGGGTAATGGTTAAATTCTAAAAAACATTTTCACCCGTTTTGGTGTCCCTAAGGTTCTTATTAGTGATAGAGGTACTCATTTTTGCAATACTCAATTGGACAAAGTTCTCAAACATTTGGGAGTACACCATAAATTCGCTACCTCATACCATCCCCAAACGAGTGGTCAAGTCGAAGTGGTTAATAGGGAGCTTAAAAGAATCTTGGAGAAGACTGTTAGCCATACTCGGAAGGAATGGAGTCTAAAATTAGATGACACTCTTTGGGCATACAGGACAGCTTTTAAGACCCCTATTGGCACGACTCCTTTTCAGTTAGTTTATGGAAAAGCTTGTCATTTACCTATGGAAATTGAGCATAAAGCTTATTGGGCACTTAAACTTGTTAATCTGGATCTTGAGGACGATGGAAAATCACGGTTACTCCAACTCATCGCTTTGGAGGAATTGCGTGAGGGTGCTTATGATTGTTCCATGCGATACAAGAAAAAGGTCAAACAATGGCATGATAAGCATATCACTTACCAACCTGAATTTGAAAAAGGCGAGCAAGTGCTGTTATTCAATTCTCGTTTAAAAATTTTTCCCAAAAAGTTGAAATCCCAGTGGCTGGGACCATTCATGGTAAGTAAGATCGGCCCTTTTGGCACCTTAGAACTTACTCACCCTACTCAGGGCACTTTCAAAGTCAATAGCAATAAGGTGAAATGCTATGTGGGTGGAGGCCTTCAACATCCTGAGCAGGTGGAGATGCTTTTTGACGAAACCGCATAGAACTGTGTAGTTTCTCAAAGCGGCAGTTGTTTTCTGTACTATACTCTTTATTGCTTTTGTTTCAGCTTTATTTTCTAGCTTTTATGCTTTGGTGTTTTCTTTTGTATTTTTATATTGTTAGGTACTTTGCCAATGCCTCATTCTTCAAGCATTCGGATCTTGTACAACACAATACCAAATGAATGGAAGTTTGTTTTTCTTATCTCTTTTCCTTTATATTTTTGGTCCCATGGTATTGTTTGTTCTTGTTATATTTATTTGTCCATTGAGGACAATGTCCAGTTTAAGTGTGGGGGGGATATTTGATTGACAAGTCTTCTATACATATTCTTTCACCTTCTTTGAGTACATATTCTTTTGCCTTCTTTGAGCAAAGTTGAGCAAAATTTTTGGCAAATTTTTTTCTAATTTTCTTTGCGATTTCAAGCTATATGTTTAATGCATGTCTTTGTGATGGTTTCTAGAGCATATGTTCTAGATCATTTATGGCTTATGCATGACTTTTTGCACTCACTTGGACGAAGTAGTTCTTGATCAAATGCTTTACATTGTTCTTAAACCTTGTTTTTCTACTAAAATTCATAGAGCATTCTAGAACTTACTTGAATACCTATTGAGGCGAAATAAGAAAGACAATCATGTTATAACTTAGGGATGACCGTAATAGGCCTTCTTTGGATAGTTTGATTTTTTCAAGCCTACCTATTTTCATAACATCCCTAGTGCCTATTTTGAGCCTAAATGGTTGATTTCTTTCATTAAAACCCGTCACAATATTTAGTCCATTTCTTGTGCTGAGAGTTTGAATAATTTTCCAAATCTTTATGCTCTTGATGGATGAAAGTATATGTATGAGAATGTTGAGAAAGAATGTTGGGATAAAGATCATGACTTATTACTTTCAATCATGGATCAATAATGAGTTGAGCTAGAAAAAGAAAAGAGGAAAGGGAAGGAAGAAAGAGAAGAAAAAGAAAAGAGAGATTGAAAACAAGTACAAAAAAAAAAAAAAAACAGTAGCAGTGAAAAAGAAGACAAGTGAAAGAAAGAAAAAGAGAGAAAAGATCACAAAAGGAATAGTGATTGAATTGAGAAACAAAAAAGTTAAAGTTCATATTAAAGTACTTGACACCATTGCTGGAAAATTTGAGTGACCTTGTGGAAGAAATAGAGAAGAGTTGAAAGAAAGAGAAAAAATGCAGGATTTGTTTGAGTGGAGCTGTAATTGCTATATAAGGTTACGATTTGTTTGATTCTTGGAATAGGGGTGCAAGAAGAGCTAGAAATTATTGATTCAATTTGTTTGTCCTTTTCTTGTGAACTCTTAGTTTTTCTTTGATTTTTTATTCTCCTATATCCTTCGTTTGATAAGCTACATTACAAGCCTTTAGCTTTACACTACAAGCTTAAAATTCCTATTTGATCTAAGTAGAATCATGATATGTCTCGGATTAATGGAGAGAGTGTATGAAAGGTAAGCATATAGAATGCATATTCTTTTTGAACTAACTTATTTCCAATGGTTTGAGAATATTATGAATTATTGAGATGGTTCTACTAAGTCATTTATCACAACACAAGTCTTGCATTGGTTGTGAAAGATTTAATATCATATGTTATATGTTCTTGAATGAAGAAAGCATTGAAGATATGGTTTTGAAATTGATTGAGTGATTGATTGAACCTTGTGTTTTCCTACTTGTTCTTGATACTTTGCTTGAGGACAAGCAAAGAGCTAAGTGTAGGGGAATATGATAGGGGCTAAATTAGTCATACTTTTCCTAGTTATTTGAGGTTCTTTTTTAATACATTTTGCGCAATAACTAGTCATATTCTTTCATATTTGAGATTTTACCCTTGGAAATGTATTTTGTTCATAATTGTAGATTTTTAGGGTGAAACGAAGCAAAAACATCGCAAACCAACGGAGAGGCAGGCCGGCTAGGGTCCAAGAACCGGCACCGGCCGTGCACTATTGAAACGAACTTAGAAGCAACGGAAAAATTACTGAAACAGAGCAAAACAGAACCAAGGCGGCACCGGCTGTGAAGCTGGAACCGGCACCAACTGCATTCTGGACACGTTGTGCAAAATTCAGAGAAAAATTGGCGAACGAGTGGAGGAACAGAACACAATCGGTGCCGGCTCCAAGAGTCAAGGTGGCGCCGGCTGTGCCCTAAAGCTAAGGCGGTGCTTCGATTTTTCTACGAGTTTTTTGTAATCTAAGGAGTTTTAGTATCTTCTAACTTCTACTCGACCAAGAACTTTGTACCTACGAGTTTAGGCACTGCCTAAGGCTATAAATAGATGAAAAACACAAGGGAAAGGGAGAGAATTCATTGATCGTCATAGAAAATTACTCAATCAAAGGAGAAATTCTTAAAGTTGAAGGAGGGTTGTACAAAAAGGTCTTCAAAGGAAGAAAAATGAGGTTTGTCTATGAGTGCTTTCTTTTACTTTGTTTTCTTTTTCTCGACAATGATATATTAATTGTTTTATTGTAATTCAACATTGTTTAGATATTTATGATTTCTAAAGTTGTTTGATGTTTTGATTAATTTGTTATTTTTCTTAGTTTTCAATTGCTTGTGCTTATTATGAGATTAGTTGGTTGGTTCTATCTATTGACTTGCTAGACCAAAGGGGTTGATGGTAGTTTCAATTTATTAATTTTATATTCTCTTGGCTATTGACTTGCTGGACCAAATGGGGTTAATTGCTGGGAACTAGTAATTGAAGGTTAATTGATGTCTACAAGACTAAGGGTTCATTGATTAATTTCATGCTTTGAATTTTTTGAGACTAAGGGAATTTAGTAAAGGATTGTGTTTAATGCGTCTTTTGGATGAATTGGTTGATATGGACCAAGTGATTCTAATTTATCTAGAAGATAGTGATTTCATGGATTGACCATCGAAGTGAATCTACTTTAATCTTTCATGAAGCCAAGGAAATAATTAGTTATGATAAAGGTTGGATACTTTAAGATCGTGTTTGTCTAACTAATGGCTTGAGTTACATAAACCTACATCCTTGGCATGTATATATTTTTATTTTATTTTTATTTGTTTTTCAATTTATAGAGTCGGTTAAACAATGAAAGAAGGGTAATTAATGTCTACTTGTTCCTTGAGGATCGACACTCGTTTGAACCCTATGCTCTGTTAATGATGAGTATGCTTACTCATATATATGATTTGGGTTGAACATTTTTAATTTGAACTTGATTGGGAATATGCTTAGTTTTTGTATGATTTTTATACCCAAGTCTGGACACATCAAGGGATTATGTGTTTAAATGAGATGTATTTGCTGAATACATCTAAATAGATGAACAACTTGTAGATATTTTTACAAAACCTCTGGTCGAAGAAAAGTTGAATAATCTGAGAAGAGGTTTAAGAATTACACAGATCATGTAACTGACATATTCGCCAAAGATTTGTTGTTTTTATTTGCACAACCACTAGAGACACAACTTTTGGTGTTAAAAGTTTTGTAGCCCCTAAGTTGCTGCTATATGTACATTCTCCTTCCTAAGTTGCTTTGTCTATTCATGTTCATGTCTAACCTTTTTTACCTCTCTTCCAATCTGATAGCCTACACTTATTAGTTACTCTGCAATGAATGAGAATATGGAAGAGAATATCCTTGTTTTGCAAATGCAAATTGCTTATTTGTTTTGTTAATAGCAAATTGCATTTGTTGAAGGTATTCTAGATGGATGACAAGAGATCTATAGTTAAGAGATGACTACAAAGGTTTAACATTAACGTATACTTTATTAACAATAACATGTATAGTATGCAGCCTCCTGATCTATAGTTTTGATATTCACATAACTAATGAAGTGATATATATATATATATATATGTATGTATGTATGTATGTATCTTGTACTTATTCCTGGGAAGGTTCTTTTCCTTTTGGAGTTATTTTCTAATTAGTTGTTTATTTTGCTAGAAGATGCATCTGTTAGCTATAATTTAAGGTCCCAATTAAAATATAGTTTCTTCTATGCTTTTGCAAACAGATATGCATATGAGAGATAAAATTCTGGTCTTATTGGACTCTTGGTAAGAGGCTTTTGGTTATCTTGGAGGAAAATACCTTAATATTACTAAGCTTATGAGGAATAAACTTTTGGGAAATTTAGCATCTCCGTTTCATAGACATTATTAAAGTGTTCAATAATGCAATTCCTTATAGTCATTTATTTATATCAAGAAAGTGCATGAAATATGTCTTCTATCCTTTCTAGTTTAATTGGTCTTCAAAGCACCATATGTTAGTGTTATGCCCTAGAGGCAATCACTTGTACGTTGTATATGACACATTTTATTCCAAAAGTCATTATTTATCTTACAGTTTCTTTTGATTACTTTTGTGAAATATAACTGTTAGATAAAGTCCCTAGTATAACACTGTGTTAAGGAAATCATAATAGAGATCATGATATGAGATTTCTACTACATTGTATAGTGTTCGTACTTAAATAGTCCCTAGTCATAGTATTAATGAGACAGGACATCATTAATGCGCAAAGATTAGCATGTGTTAAGACTTCCTGATTTAATCAGGCAGTGGTTCTCATATCCGTGAGTATTGAGATACTCAAAGTTAACACGTAGATGCTTGTTACTGGAACAAGTTCATTGGATGACCAAACAATAAGATAACCACATGGATAACAATTTAGTACCAATGATATAATCTCAATATAGCAAACGTGCAAGTATCCTCAGACTTGAGATCTTCAAAGTACTTTATTTTCTGAGCCTTGTGCTTTGATTCCAATCTCCAGAGCTCGATCGAGGGCCATCTATGAGATGGATATTGGGTACATTATGAGGTAAACGAAAGTAGTTGAGAGAGTCAATAAAGGATTCACCACTCCTAATAGTAGGGGCAAATATCTCACAGCTACTTATAAAAATTACTATTCGAGAAGTCCTTGGCTAAGGCATATGTGTATTGGAAACAGTTTCAATTGATACACATCTAGAATAGTAGGTTCCTGGTACAAGTATAATTATATTCGGGCCAGAATTAATATATATTCTGGAGGGAGTTGGCACTAATTCCGTACTCTAGACCGAATGAGATATTGTATGGTGAAAGGAGTTAATTGCACTGTAGTTTGTTATTGAAGGGTTCATGTCAAGCCACTTGACTTCCTGGACTCTTGGGTGGTCATGATGTGTTGCTAGATACTGCTCATGATCTGGGAATATGGGTTTATTAATTGATGAATTAATAAACCAATCCTAATTAGAATTAATATGCTTAATTCTAATTAATTAATGATTATTAATCTCAAAGACGTTTGGATTAATTCATGTTCACTATCAATTGACCGGGAAACCTAATAGGTCACACACAAAAAAGGAATATGTACTCAAGATGTTATTTGATAATATAGTAGGGTTTTTTGCGAGAAAGAGAAGTTGGTGTGGCCAAATTATAATTAGTTATAATTTATGGACCAATTTGTAATTATGAGAACTTGATGGGTTCCAATTGCAATTAGAGAATTGCAATTGTTTGTTTGGAATTCTCAAATGTGGTTGTTTTTGTTGAGCTTTTTGGGTGACTTCAAGGGTCATATGAAATGACTCTTAAAAAACATAAACCAAAGGTCATATGGTCACATGGAACAACATTTATGATGTTCTCTTCTCTCTCTCGAGGGTGTGGGTGTGTGAGTCTCTCCAAGATAACACCAAGACTCTTCTACTTCTTCTTCTTTATTCTCTGGTTTTGTTGAACAAGAAGAACAAGGAAGAAAACCCCAGCCACCATTGTTGTTTTCTGCTAGCACAGAAAAATCTTGGTGCTTGAGTGTATCCTCTGTATGGATTTCTGTTAGAGATAATCATACACTGTGATTATAATGGTTGGATATTCAACTCTCGTGGTGATTCTTCAAGAGGATTGCTAGATCGCGCCACAATTATCATACTTAAAGAAGAAAAGCTTTGTTTTCCACACAAACAAAGAAAGGTAAAAGTTGTTATCTTTGTTTTCTATATATATGTCTTGTTTTCTACACATATGTGGATCTTGGGATGGTATCTCACTCTTATTCTTACACTGCGCCGTATATGATACGCATGAGATACCCAACACCATAATGATATGATTATGATCTAATAATATTTCTTAATGAGTAAAGTTATGCTAGATTAACACCCATGAACTTTTGTGATTTTTGTTAGAATAATTATTTAATTTGTTTCTAATAAATGTTATGGATATAGAAGGTTAATATCAAAGTTGGACTCTTCCTGTCTGTGTTGTGTTCATGGCAGCAATCTGGTGTGGGATTTCCCCATCATTCTTTAGATACTAATCCTATATTTGCACCAATCGTGACTTATCCAACTTTTATGTTGATGATGTGATCTTTGATTAGTAATGATCTTAATGCTATTAGTTCAGTAAAATATCATTTGCATGGTAAATGTTGCATTAAGAATCTTGGACAGCTCCATTATATTCGTTGGCTTTGAGGTTGCACGAAATGTTAATGACATTGGTATTTTCCAACATAGTATGCTCTTGAATTGCTAACTGATTCAGGTTATTTTGGATGCAATTTATGGTCACTTCTATTAACAATATGCTTTTTACTGTGTGCTCTTTTTTTTTTAAATTGTAAAGGACTATTTCTTGATGATGTACTATTGGGAAATATGCCCTCTTAAACTAAGTTTCTAATGTAAATATTAAATGTTTTAATAAAAGAATTTATTTTCAAAAATTGTTTACGAATTTACATTTTATTTGTGTACAATTACTTTTGGAAAAAACCCATTGTGTTTAAGTAAGTGGTCCATGTGAATGGAGGTCTTTCACAGTAAGATATGGATCACGGGTTACTTAACACATAAACGCTCGTTCTTAACTAATTGATGAGAATAGAAATCTCATCATGTTTAGGTTATTATGTCGTGAATTCCAAATAGAGAATGACTTACCTCTAGCCAGCAATTCCAAATATTAAATGTTTTAATAAAAGAATTTATTTTCAAAAATTGTTTACGAATTTACATTTTATTTGTGCACAATTACTTTTGGAAAAGACCCATTGTGTTTAAGTAAGTGGTCCATGTCAATGGAGGTCTTTCACAGTAAGATATGGATCACGGGTTACTTAACACATAAACGCTCGTTCTTAACTAATTGATGAGAATAAAAATCTCATCATGTTTAGGTTATTATGTCGTGAATTCCAAATAGAGAATGACTTACCTTTAGCCAGCAAGTAGTCCATTCACTGCATGACAGAAGCGTATTTCGAATATGTAGAACAAGACCTATAGTAGTGGTTTCTTAAAGTACCATATGGTAGGAACCTAGACTACTACCGCTATAGAGTGGACTAGTACTCTACGACTTGAGTATAAGTTGGTAGTCTGACGAAGTTGGAAGCATATACTTTGATAAGTTATAGTTGATGTACTATCGTAGGACCAATATATTTGCATGTTGGATATGTGTGACTAGTTAGTTAAGACAGACTTGTATAAGATAGTTTCTATTGAAGGAATTAACATATATAGAGCATGCTACGCGGAGAGTAAAAATGGAAGAACAAATAATATTATCAGAGTATGGCAGCATCATGGTGGGCTTGAAACATACCTGTTGGAGCCTTAAAAATTTGAAGAACGTTGAAGAAAGCTTTGAACCTGGGAAAACAGCTTCTTCTCCTTTGTCCATGAACATCCAGTGAAGCTTTCACTGTCCAGTTTTCTTCCTCCGGTGAAGCATAAATGCCAAGTTTTCTGGTTCACAGAATATGACCACTGCCTAATTCTGGTTGGTGAGCACAGAAGATTGGGTGAGAAAAGGATCAGATTCAAAATCCCTTTCGGTTGGCTTCCTTTGCTACTTATGTTAACAAAACAAAAACCAAAAGCCAGAGAATGAGGAGTCACGAGAGAGAGAGAGAGCTGCGTGAGGAAGAGAGAAAGCTAGGGTTATTTTTTTTTCACCAGAGACTTGTTTATTGTTAGCCAAAACTAGGTCTCAGATTATCTGATAAACATATCCCCCGGGATATCATATTTCAAACATGAGAATTAGTTTGACTTAACCCTAAACTCATCTGAACTGTATCTGGAAGAAACCCTACGGTCCAAGCTATTGGGCCGAAATAATATTTATTATTTTTCTTGGACCCAAAAGGCCCAAAATAATAAACATTAGTTATTTATTTTATGAGCTTATATAAATAACCCAATAAATAATTAATGAGCCCAAATGAATCAAAATAATTAATCTTCAATTATTTATTTCTTGGGCTTATATAAATAACCCAATAAATAATTAAGTATTAATTATTTTCCTCTAGTTTAAGCCCAGGTTAATTTCCTAATTATTCAAACTAGACCTAGGCCCTGAATAATTAATTAACTAATTAAACTAGATTATTAATTTCTCTCAACTCTTATTTTTATTTATTTATTTATTTATTTTATTCCAGTCTAATAATAAATTAGACATCCTGAATAAAATAAAATGAAATAAAATAAAATAAAATCCTCTTGAACTGAGACCAATTCCTCAACCCAAAATTAGTTAGGACTTACGGGCTATTCCGAGAACCAAAAAGACACATCGCATTGGCTGCTAAAATGACCAAAATACCCCTACTATATAAATAGCTGTATTTTGCATTTTAAATATTTCCTAATATCACCATAAGGAAATATTGACCCCAAGGACAATGCTGCATTAGCAAAGTCTCCAACCTACAGGTGAAATGACTAAAATACTCCTCTACACATCGCCGTACATTTAGAGAGGAAGAAGTGTACTAACACCCCTCTAAATGACATCTACTATCCTTAGGCTTCTAGTCCAACGATTCACAACTTCCTGGAGTGTTTCCGCTTTCCAAGAGAGCTACCCTAAAGCAAACATCCAAGTCATGTTTCCCAGGGCCCTGGATATTTAGATCATTCGGACAACCACAAGGGGCGATTTAGTGTAGAAACTATCTTGTACAAGTCTGCCTTAACTAACTAGTCACACATACCCAACATGCAAGTATATTGGCCCTACGATAGAACCTCAACTATAGTAAATCAAAGTATATGCTTCCAGCTTCGCCAGACCACTAACTCATACTCAAGTCGTAGAGTATTAGTCCATGCTGTAGCAGTAGTAGTCTAGGTTTCTATCATATAGTACTTTTAGAAACCACTACTACAGGTCCTGTCCTACGTATTCGAAATACGCTTATGTCATGAAGTAAGCGGACTACTCACTGGCTAAAGGAAAGCCATTCTCCATTTGGAATTCATAACATAATAACCTAAGTATGATAAGATTCCCATTCTCATCAATAGGTTAAGAACAAATGTTTATGTGTTAAATAACCCATGATCCATACCTTATTGTGAAAGACCACCATTCACATGGATCACTTATTTAAACACAATGGGTCTGTTCCAAACGAAATTGTACACAAATAAAGAAAAATTATTTCGCAAACAATTTCCGACAAATAAATTCTTTTATTAATATATTTGATATTGTCATCAGAAAACTAGTCTAAGAGGGCATATTCCCAACATCTATACTATTTCGCTTCTTGTGGTTGTCTGAATGATCTAAATATCTAGGGCCCTGAGAAACATGACTTGGACGTTTGCTTTAGGGTAGCTCCCTTGGAAAGTAGAAACAATCCAAGAAGTCGTAGATCATTGGACAAGAAGCCTAAGGATGGTAGATATCATTTAGAGAGGTGTTAGTACATTTCTTCATCTCTAAATGTACAGCGACGTATAGAGGGGTATTTTAGTCATTACACCTGTAGGTCAGAGACTTTGCTAACGCAGCACCATCCTTAGGGTCAATATTTTCTTATGGTGATATTAGAAAATATTTAAAATGCAAAATATAGCTATTTACATGGCAAGGGTATTTTGGTCATTTTAATAGCTAAGGCAGTGTGTCTTTTGGTCCCCAATATAGACCGTAAGTCCTAATTATATACAGGCTAAGGAATTGGTCTTAAATTAAATTAAATGAAATTTATTTTATTTAAGTAGTCTGATTTAATTATTGGGTTAGAATAAAATAAAAGTCCATGAAGAGAGAGAATCAATAAAAGTAGTTTGGTGGGTTAATTAATTGTTCAGGGCTTTGGTCCAGTTTGAATAATTAAAGATTAACCTAGGACTAAACTAATATAAGCTTATTTATTGGACTAGTTTATTTGGGCTGAAAAATTAATTGTTAATTGGGCCATTTATTTTGTTCTAATTAAAATAATTAATTAAGTCCAAAAGGCTAAACTAAAAGTTCAATGGGCCAATCCAGTTTAACCAAGGGTTTTATTTAAGTTAAACAGGAGGATTGGATATAACGTTATTTTTTGCTACCTCTTCTTTATGTAAAAAAACCAGACTCTCTCTCTCTCTTTCTTACTAGAAAATATTTCTTAGTCTATGAGTTTTCTCCAAACGGAATTAGGCAAGCCATATACTAGAAGATCAAGAGGTTGGCGTTCACCTACATGCAAAGACGGAATAGTAGGCTTGCAGGAATCGCACCAGAGGTTTCCACCAACACACATACCCCGGTTTCACAAATTCTGGTCCAGCCATTTTTGAGAACAAGGAGAAAAGGTTAGAAAATTTTTAAACTCGGAGTCCCGCCAGAGCCCAACCGGTGCCAGTTAAGGCTACCGGAGCCGGCACCGGCTCTGTTCGGGTTCCCTTGTTCTTTAGGTTTTCCAGTTTTTTAGTTTTTGCTTCTACTGCATGCTATGCGTTTTCCCCTTTTGAGCCTTCATGTACATGAACAGAGAAAGAATTCCCAAAAGTCCTAGGAGGCAACAAAAAAAAGATGATGGTCATGACACCTAAAGATGAAGAGTAAATAGACATTGTAGTAAAATCTCTGTATTTTTTTTGTAGACCTTTTTGGTACTATATTTTGTTTCAAATATTTTGTAATGTTACACATTATATTTTTTTTTACTATATTTTGTTGGAAATTTTTTTTAGTTTTTAAAACTATTATGCATTTTTTTTGTTTTAGCATTCATATAGTGAATATACTATTATTGTTGTCTCTAAAATAGAATCGCATTATTTTGTCTCTATATTCTACAAAGTAGTGTTAGAATGAAGACTGATAGAGGCTAAAATCACCATTATTTTTCAAGTTATTTGAGGATATTTTGAGATACATTTGTTGTAATAACGAGGCATATTCCTTCATATTTAACATTTTGCATGTAAAAAGTGTTTTTGGCAAATTTGTGCAGATTTGAGTAAAATTCGAGTAAAATTGGAGAAATTCCAAAATACACCTGGTGCCCGACCCAGCTAATGGACCAAGCGCCGGTCCATTTTGGTCAAGCAAAGGAAACAGGGCAAATTTCAGGGGAAGAATAGAACAAACCTGGTGCCAAATGGGTCGACTGGACCTGGCGCCAGGTCCACTCTGAAAGGCAAAAATTCTATACACGAATTTAGGAATTTTTCAATGATTTTGGTATTTTCCAAATCTTACCCCGCTAAGACTTCCCGAACTATGAATTTAACATCAAAAAGGCCTATAAAAGCAAGAGAAAACACAAGGAATAAGTGTGTCGAGGTGGATCCAAGAGCTAAAATTTCAATCACTCATTGAAAGCGGAATTCACCAAATCAATGAGGGTTGTTCATGAAAGTCTTTAAGGAAGAAGAAAGAGGCTTGTCTATGAGTGTTTTCTTTTATCGTTATTTTCTTTTCCTTAAACAATGATGTATTCAATGCTTTTATTGTAATTTAATGTTATTTTGGATTCATGGTTTTATGTTAATTTAGTTATTTGATCAATTCTTTATCATATTTGGTATTTGATTACTTGTTATCATTGGTTATTGATACGTATTCTTCTAATTGACTTGAAAAATGATGTTAGGAGTTTCATTGTATTGATTTTGTATTTGTTAAATCTTAATGGATTTGAACGAAGAAGTTAAGATTATAGGACTAAGTGATCAAAGATTAGTTCATTTCACCTCAAACAAATGGTCATTAGCTAATTTCATTTTTTGAGGAATTGAGCTTAATGCATGTTTTGGTTATATTAGCTTGATTGACAAATCTGTTAATATTAATCAAAAGTTAGAAATTCCATGGATTGACAAACAAAGTGGAATTTATCTAAGTAGATTCATAACTTGGAAAACGAATGAATTTTACTTTATATTCCTTCATGATACCATGATGATAATTAGTTAAGAGAATTGCTAGATGGTTCATTGTCATATTTTCTAGAATAATTGTTTAAATTGCATATTCATACATTCTTGAGTTGTATATATTTCTTTATTTTTATTTTTATTATTTTCTCACTTTATTTGGGTCGATTAAACAATGAATGAAAAATGATTAGTGTGTATATGTTCTTTTGAGAATCGATACTTGTTAATTCCCTATGCTATGCTTGCAATGAGTATACTTGCTCGTATGTGTATTTCTGGATTAATGTTTTAATTAACATATGACTAAAGGATGGATTTAAATTTAATGATTTTTATACACCCAAAATTTAGGCATCAAATTTGTGGCGCCATTACCGGGGCACAATATCATAAAAGCTTAGATTTTATTAATTTAACCATATTTATATGTTTATATATCTATATGTAGATATGTACATATGTTTATATGTTCCTTGTATGAATTGGTACCATATTTTGTTTTCTTGTATACTTGTATTTTTAATGTCTCTATATGTTGTAATTGCTTTAAACTTAATTTTCTAACTTGTATATTCTATAATCTCATAATTTCTATCTTATGTAGACCTTGCTCTTAGTTTATGACGTGACGATCCAAAGCCGACAAACCAAAAATGGAGAAAACCCTTGCTAAGGTCCGAAAGGTTGTAAGCAAAAGGGTAAGGAAATATACAGGGGTAAATTTGCCCCACAGTGGTGGTAATGGTGGAGTTAACAAGAGGATTATAGATGACTTTGTAAAACTTGTAATCTCAGGTAAGGCTCTAGTATCACGAGGTCTAGGATAGAGGCCAATAATTTTGAAATAAAACGCACTATAATCCAAATGATCTAGAACACGACCTAATTCGATGGGTTACCTGAGGAAGATCCTAATGCCCACCTTGTGAGCTTTTTAGAAATTTGTGACACATTTAAAATGAATGGTGCTTCTAAGGATGCCATCAAATTAAGACTTTTTCCCTTTTCAATAGAGATAGAGGAAAATCGTGGTTAAAATCTTTGACCACTGAATCCATTACTACTTGGAATGCGTTAGCAGAAAATGTTTTAGCCAAATATTGTTGGGTATCTCTCGCGTATCATATACGGCACAACGGAAGAATAAGAATGAGATACCATCCTAGGATCCGCATGTGTGGAAAACAAGACATATATATAGAAAACAAAGAAACAAAGATAACAGCTTTTACCTTTCTTTGTTTGTGTGGAAAACAAAAACTTTCCTTCTTCAAGTATGATAATTGTGGCGCGATCCAGCAATCCTCTTGAAGAATCACCACGAGAGTTATATGTCCAACCACTATAATCACAGTGTGTGATTATCTCTAACAAAAATTCACATAGAGGATCACACTCAAGTACTAGGATTTTCTGTGCTAGCAGAAAACAACAATGGTGGCTGGGGTTTTCTTCCTTGTTCTTCTTGTTCAGCAAAAACCAGAGAATGAAGAAAAAGAAGTAGAAGAGTCTTGGTGTTGTCTTGGAGAAACTCACACACCCACGAGAGAGAGAAAAGAGAACATCATCTATATATAAGGCTTCTTGTGACCCATGGTTTTATGTTTTTAGAGTCATTTCATGTGACCCTTGAAATCAACTGAAAAGCTCAACAAAAATAGCCACATATGAGAATTCCAAACAAACAATTGCAATTCTCCAATTGTAATTGGAATGGAACCCATCAAGTTCTTAGAATTATAAATTGGTCCATAAATTATAACTAATTATAATTTGGCCACATCAACTTCTCTTTCTCGCAATAAACCCCACTATGTTAGCAAATAACATCTTGAGTATATATTCCTCTTTTGTGTGTGACCTATTAGGTTTCCCGATCAATTAGTAACGAACATGAATTAATCCAAACGTTTTTTAGATTAATAATCCTTAATTAATTAGAATTAATCCTATTAATTCTAATCAGGATTGGTTTATTAATTTATCAATTAATAAACCCATATTCCCAGATCATGAGCGGTATCTAGCAACACATCATGACCACCCAAGAGCCCAGGAAGTCAAGTGGCTTAACATGAACCATTCAATAACAAACTACAGTGCAATTAACTCCTTTTACCATACAATATCTCATTCGGTCTAGAGTACGGAATTAATGACAACTCCCTCTAGAATATATATTAATTCTGGCTCAAATATAGTTATACTTGTACCAGGAACCTACTACTCTAGATGTGCATCAATTGGAACTGTTTCCAATACACATACGCCTTGGCCAAGGACTTCTCGAGTAGAAATTTCTACAAGTGGCCGTAAGATATTTGCCCCTACTATTAGGAGTGGTGAATCCTTTATTGACCTTCTCAACTACTTTCGTTTACCTCACAATGTACCCAATATCCATCTCATAGGTGGCCCTTGATCGAGCTCCGGAGATTGGAATCAAAGCATAAGTCTTAGAAAATAAAGTACTTTGGAGATCTCAAGTTTAAGAAAACTTACACGTTTGCTATATTGAGATTATATCACTGGCACTAAATAGTTATTCATGTGATTATCTCATAGCTAGGTCATCCAATAAACTTGTTCCACTAACAAACATTCATGTGTTAACTTTGAGTATCTCAATACTCACAGATATATATGAGAACCACCGCCTGATCAAATTAGGAAGTCTTAACACATGCTAGTCTTAACGCATTAATGATGTCCTTTCTCATTAATACTATGACTAGGGACTATTTAAGTACTAACACTATACATTGTAGTAGGAATCTCATATCATGATCTCTATCATGATTTCCTTAACAGAGTATTGTACTAGGGACTTTATCGAATAATTATATTACTCAAAAGTAATCAAAAGAAATTGTAAAATAAACAACGCCTTTTATAAAATAAAATGTATCATATACAATGTACAAGTGATTGCATCTAGGGCACAACACTAACAAATATTTCCCACTAGCCAGAACATCCAAACTTAGGACTGATATTTTTTCCTTCCAACAATTAAAGTCTGAAAACCATTATGAGTGTTGGGAGAGGTTTAAAAAAATACTTAGAAAAAGTCCTCGCCATGGATTTGAGTTGGGTATGCAAATGCAAATCTTTCATAGTGGGTTGAGCTTTGTGACTAGGCAATTAGTTGATATATCTGCAGGAGACTCCATCAATTCTAAAACCTCAGAGGAGGTATTTGACTTGATTGAAAATTTAGCTACAAATAACTATGCCTAGGGTAGTTTATGGTCTAGAGTCGTGTACCATGGAGTATGCATGGTGGATGCAATGGCTACTTTAGAAACAAAAAAGGAAGCACTCACACAAAAGATGGATCAATTGGTAATGCCTTCTTCTCAATGGTAGGTAGTGAGTGTAAGTTGTGATTTTTGTGGGGAAGGTCATCCAAACCATGAGTGGCAAACTATAGCATCAGCACAAGAATCATTAGAACAAGTTGCATTTGTAGGTAATGGTCGGCAAGGAATAATCCTTATAACAACACTTACAACCCAGGTTGGAGGAATCACCCTAACTTTTCATGGAATAATCAAAACTAACCTCGGCAAGCTTCTTCTAATTTTAGGACTTAAAGGACTCAACTTCTCCTACCTTATAATGCTTCACCGGCTAAACTATCATTGGATGAGTTGCTCACCCAACTGGTAAGTGGAACGGAGACACGATTCCAAGGAGTAGATACGACCACAAGAAATTTGGAAGCATCCATGCACAACCTTGAAAGTCAAATTGGACAACTTGCAAAACTTCCTGGTGACCGTCAAACGGTCACTTTTAGGCAACACGGAGACTAATCCACGTAGCCAAGACCGTGGAAAATGCTGATTTTGAACTGCATTAGTTTTTGGACATCTTTTTAATTTTTATTTGTTTTCATTTATTTGGTTATCTCTTTTTAATTGTTAGACTGTATTTTTTTCATGAGTTCGAGTTCTTTTTCTTTGATTCCATTAAAAAAAAGATATTCTTGGCCAGAGTTAACCTGGCACTGGGCCCAACCTTTTGCCTGGGTGCCAAGCCAGCACGACCCGATAGAGAATGCGAGTAGAATAGGCTCAGTGCCAAGCCTAGTCCTTTGAACCGGCACCAGGCCCGTTCGGCCACAATATCAAAACTGGCCATGCTTGGCCATTTTGTTCAAAAAAATTTTCACCCCTCTCAATCTTTCTCTCAACCCATCACCGGGTTCAACTCCAAAACACCACCGAGACACTTTCTAAACCTCCAATAAACCTCCAGAACGCAAAATCTTCACTTTGTTCTTGAACATTTAGATTTAAACTAAGAAAAAATCTTTTCTTCTAAAACTCATTTTTCAATCTTCCTGGTTGATGCAGAATATCTTCAATCCTTTTGCATAGGATCATTGCCCATACATTAGAGATCATTATGGTATGATTTTTCTACAATTTCTACGGTTAAATTTTTCATATTCATTATTGGGGATTTTTCTATAAATTTTGGTCCGAAATTTCTTGTTTATTATTGGATGGATGGAGTGAGTGCAATTTTTACTGTTGTTACGACTTAGTTAGCATGGGAATATGATTGATACTAATCTTTGATTGCCGCACTTTCTATTTTACATCTTTTTGGAAGATAGTGAGCATGCATTTTTTGTGAGTAGTTTTGAGATATGGGATAATTGTTCATACATAACTTAGCCTTGTGCTTATGAGTATTACATGATGATATAAATGGCATAGCTAATTGAGCATTGTAATTATGAGCTCTACATTGATTCACTGATAAATATTAAGCATTGTAGATTTGATCAACAATGTTGATATTATGTTTATATTGGACAATAGCTATATTTCTTGCATGTTTGTTGGAGGAGGTTGTGTTATGTTTTGTTGACTCTCTTGTGGTGTTTTGTGTTGAGGTGGTGGTGGTGTTGAATGGTGTTGCAATTGCGAGATAGTTGAGAGTTGAGCATTAATTGTGTTGTGAAGAGTGAGTTTGAGGGAGTCCTATTTTTCTATTCTTTTACTTTTCTTCATTAATCCATCATGTCTAGGAGACCTAGGGCGTTAGCATCGGGGGCTAAGAGAGCTCGAGATGGATCTTATTCGACATTTTCTTTCGGGCCTCTCGCTACCCAGCCTATCCAATTCTATGACTCCACTTGTCATATTTAGTATCAAAACCACCAACACAACAAAATCATAATAGAAAAGCAATATAATCCTTCCCCAGACAATTCTTTAGAGCTTTTTACTATATTTAGACAGTTGGGGTGGGAGTCTATCATTAGAATAGAGGGTGCTTACTGTCTTGTGCACACGAGAGAGTTTTATTCCAACATTAAGGACAAAAAGAAAAACAACCTCCACATCATCTCTACCATGGTAAAAGGGGTTCCCATTGAGTTTGAAAGAACTAGATTAGCCAAGATTTTGGAAGTCCCTGATGAGGGGTAGTGGATTGCTATAGACCATAATAACTAAAAGGTTATTTCTAAGCCTGCATGGGATATAAGTACTGTCAGGGCTAGTTTTAACATGTGGAGAAAAGGGCGAATAGGTCAAAATTATTACTACTTGAATAATTACCTGGAGGCTTAATGGTATGCCATAGTCTATATCTTTGCTTTTAACGTTTATCATAAGTCTAATGGCTTCAATGAATCTAGAGTCATTGATCTTTATATTTTGGATAAGATGAGAAAAAGTGAGCCTATTCTCCATGCTCTAATTATTATTCAAGCTATGCAAGAGGTTGTTTACTTTGGTATATTTGCTAAAGCCCTTAAATTCCCTTTGGTTATTATGCATATTTTGAGAGATTTTGGAGTAAGGATGGACGGAGAGTTGAGTGAGCTTACTACTGACCGAGACCTAGTGACTGAGCATACTTTGATTCAGTGTGGGTATTGCTATAATGAAAGGACAAAGCAGTGGAAGAAGCCTTTTGAGGTACAACACCCTGGGATGGATGAGCTTCCCCCTAATGAGGAGGAGGAAGAGGAGCCACCTACTAGACCTACCCCTCATGCCATTAGTTCTCATTCGCATACTGATTTTGAAACCCGAGTGGAGGCTTAGTTGGAGAGCCAAATAACCATCCTTTTCCAGTTTCGCCACTCCATTGCAAACATTCGTCACTGCCAAGATACTCAAGATCAAAAGTTGGCCACTTTGATCCAACAACCTACTACTGCATCTTCAAGTTACATAGTTGACAATGATGAGGATGATGAGGAAGACTCTCGACTTACTCTCTACCCTTGTATCTTATTTTATTTTATGTTATTTCTTTTCTTTTGACTTTTAATGATCTTTACTAGCTTTTAGGTATCTTTTCTTTTATTTTATTTTCACTTTCTTTTTCTAGCTTTATGTTTTTTCTTTGTTTTATTTCTTGTTAAGTAGGTACTCCAGTGACTTTTCTAATGACTACTCCTGGTGAATTCAAACATGGTGGACCTCCTACGTAATAGAAGTATTGTCTTCTCTTTCTCTTTCCTCTTTATTGATCTCGATCTTCGTGGTTGTGTTTTATTGTTATTTTCTTGGCTATTGAGGACAATATCTAGTTTAAGTGTGGGAAGGGGGGGGGGGGAGGGGGAGAATGAGTTTGAAGAACTAATTTTCCATATCATTTTTTGTGAAAATTATTCAAAACTATTTTTCATATCCTTTTTTGTGAAATGTTTTCAAAATTTCAGTGGTTTTCATTGTTTAAGCAAGGATTGATGAGTGTTTTTTAGTGTAAAAAATATTACCAACAAATAACACAATTAATCAAGTATTAATTAAAATGTCAACCACTAAAACTACACATACGGGCAAGTAAACCCATCGTATAGTATAAGGCATAACAAGTATCGAATTCATGAGAACTTAGGTTCCTACTTTACTTTACCTAAATCATTATTGTTTAGTCCATAAAATAAGAAGAGACTAAAAAAGAAAATAAATAAAGATAAAATAGATATAACTCAATGATGCAATTTCATGTAACTAGATAGTTATCATAAAAACATAATATTGAACCACTTAGCATTCATCACAATCAATTGTAATCTTGGCATTATGAAGGAATATAAAGTAAAATTTAATTGTTTATCAAGTCATGAATCTACTTAGATAAATTTCACTTCTTTTTTCAATCTATGAAATTACTATCTTGTGATTAAATTAACAGATTTATTAGTCAAGACAACATAACCAAAGCATGCATTAAGCTTAATTCTTCATAAATATGAAATTAGCCAATGAATCCATATTCTAACAATCATTAACTAACATTTGATTACCAATGTTCTAAACAATTAACCCCCCCTTTTTAAGCAAGTTAAGAGATAACAAATATGAAATTAATTAATTGAAGTCATTACCAAGCTCTTTTTCAAACAAGTTAATAACAAAAATCAATCAACCGACTCTATAAGAAAACAAGTAATCAAATGCCAAGAACAATAATCAATTGATCAAAAGGCTTAATTAACTCAATAAATCATGATCTCCAAAATAATATCCAATTACAATCAAAATATTAAGCACATCATTGTTAAAGAAAAGTAAACAAAGGATAAAAGATAAAACTCATAGACAAGCCCTTCTTCTTCTGTTGAAAACCTCTTTTGAACAATGCTCATTTGAGTAGTGCTTGGGTAGATAGCTTGGATACTTTAAATCACATATTTCTCTTGTATTTTTCTTGTATTTATAAGCCTCCTTAATACTAAAATTCATTGCTTGAGAAGTCTAGTCAGAGTAGAATTCAAAAAATACCAAAATCCTTTAGAAAATACCAAATTCATGCACAGGATTTTTGCCATCCAGAGCAGGCCTGGCGCCATGTACAGTCGACTCACCTGGTGCCAAGTGCATTATGTTCTTCTTCTGAAATTTTGCTCTGTTTTTGCTAGCCGGATAGAATGGACCCAGTGCTTGTCCCTTAGAAGGGCTTGGCGTCAGGTTTATTGTGAAATCATTCACTTTTTGCTCGAATTTGACTCAAATCTACACAAATTTTCCAAAAACACTTTTTACAAGAAAAATGTCAAATAGGAAGGAATATAACTAGTTATTACAACCAAATTATGTCAAAATAACCTCAAATAACTAGTAAAATAATGGTGATTTTAGCCCCTATCAAGGATGTAATTCTTTTTCTTACTTAAATATAATTATTTGCCATTCATTTGGTGAATTTTTGTGAAATTGGTTTATTGGATATGATATTTGTCAAGACTTGAGAATTTTGGTTAATCTTGTTTATGCATTGGTGTTTGAATATTATTTGACTCATTTAGTTTGAATATGGAAAATATGATGAATATGGGTGAAGTTTATTAGCTAGCTCTTATATTATGAGTTTAAAATTTTGCTTAGATTTGAGTTGTGATGAGGAATGTGAGTTGATAAAAGATCTTTGAGTGAAAAAATTGTGGAAAATTCTAGTGAGTTGAAAATTGAAAATTTGAGTTGATTACTTCCTCTTTGAAAATGAGAAAAAAAAAAAAATGTTTTTGCTTGATATGGGGGCCAATACGGATAGTGAAGAGAAATCTACTTTCTTGAGGTTATGAATTCCCAAAAGCAAAAGAGAAGGAAGATTGTTGAAAAATGATGAGCAATGACTAAAATGGGGTCACTATGGTGTGTGAAGAGAAATCCATACACTTGAGGCTATCAATTCCCTAAGTCATTAGAAAAAAATAGAGAGAAATAAAAAATTAGAGCGCTTTCCTTACACCATGACTTGAGTTGTGCAAGTTTTGGATTTGTAATGCTTGAGTTGGTAGATGGCTTGACTTATGTAACTCATGTTATCTATATTTTCACTTGAAGAGTGAAATAATGTTCTTAGACTAAGGTATAAACTTGATTAATTTAACTTCAAGAGTTTTGCGATGTTTTTTTAAATATTTCAAAGTTTGAATTGTTTTCAAATGGTATGAATAACAAAAGTTTTATCTAAAGTTTGAAATGAAGTTATAATCTTTGTTAGGATTCAAAATTTTTGAATAAGAAAAAACTTGTGTTTTCTTGATAATTTTCTTGGTTGATGTTTTTGCTTGAGGACAAGCCAAAGTTCAAGTGTGGGGGTATGTAATAGGGGCTAAAATCACTAATATTTCCCAAGTTATTTGAGGTTATTTTGAAATACACTTATTGTAATAACTAGGCATATTCCTTCATATTTGACATTTTGCTTGCAAAAAGTGTTTCGGCGAATTTGTATAGATTTAAGTTAAATTCGGGTAAAATTAAAGAAATTCCAAAATGCACTTGGCGTAAGGCCTAGCCAATAGACCAGGCACTGGGTCCATTTTGGTTAAGAAGAGGATACAGATCATGTAACACCCCACTACTTAGGCCCGACAGGGCCGGGGATGTCGCCCCGTCTAAAGGACAAGGGGTCTTTATAACTAGGCCACACAATCAAAATACTAGAATAAAAAAAATACTTTAAACTTAACACTTATTACAATTTAAGAATTCAAAACAAATCCATAAAAAAAAAAATTATTCACTTTCAACTTCCCCAAAGCATTACATAAAAACAGATAACAAAATCTCTTCCAAGGCAGACAACACTAGCTACTCATCCCCACAACAGGATCGACCTGAAATCATGGTAAAAAGGGTGATGAGATAAAATCTCAGTAAGTCCGTGTGTGCTTTGAGTGTCCAATGAAAACAGTTCGTGATTGCAAAGTGTAAAATCTTCATAAGAGAAATACTGGCAAGCAATAAACAATAGTCAAAATCAAGAGTGGCATTTTGGCTTTTCCAACCATACATGTTCAATAAAATCAACCACTCAAAAGGTGGTCATGGGTTACCACACGTTGGGCCTCACAACCATACAACGGTCAGAATGCCACACTTTGTGCAGACTAACAAAAGGTAGGTGATCGGCCAACCGGGTAAGATTCTCCTCCTTCTCTACACCCAAACAAAACCGGTTGTCCATTCCGACAACACACAGTCCACATGACTGAAAACTGCTAGCTCGGACCGGCATGACTAAGTAGTACTGACATTTCTCTAAGTTGAGTTTATCTTCTAAAGGTGGCCTCCTACCAGAAGACTCACTCTTGCTCTTCAAAATTAGTACTACTAGCCTACCCTTATTGAGTACTTAACGTAATATATATATCCCACTTGGGAAAATGAATAAAATATAGTACCACTTGTAAATGGCAATTAATGATTTTCAAAGTCTTTGTCAAAATCAGTTTAGAAACAGTTTAGTGTTTGAATAAAATTGCTTGCTGATTTTCAAATAATTGGTTTGACAGAAACAAGAAAGGAAACAATCACTAATTGCCTTTATCAAATCAGTGTTCACAAACTTCGGTTTTAGCTTGCCATAATAACTTTTTGCAACAACAAGTTTTATGCAGAAGCTTACCTGATCCTTAGCTCGAGATAAAATAAAGGTCTCCAACAGCTGACCTAACCCCGCCTGGGGTAAATATAAGCCATAATTAAACTCAAGCTGAAATTTCACTTTCACAAATAAACCTAGCTCAACTTACTACAACCATAACCCTAGTGTCCTAAGCTTTAAGGCTAGATAAATAAATAAAAAGGTTTATAAAATAAATCTAGCTCGATATTAAAATAACTAGAGTTTGGGAAAATAGGTACAATAAGTGGGAAGTTTAAATCTTGTTAAAAATAAATTAGGGTTTATTTGATTAAGGATCCTAGGTCTTAGATGGTATTATGTAAAACAATAATCTAGTAATAATTAATGGTTAGAAAATAATTGGTAGCTATAATTAGTTGTAAGTAAATTTTAATAGGTTTTGATTAAAAGCTAATAAATAAATTTTAATAGTATTTATGAATATATATAAGACTTACCAAATTAATATTTTACCTATTATGATTATTTATGAAAAAGGCTTTATTTGATATTCTTATTTTACATAATGTCTATATATTTTATTTCTTTAATAAAAGTTATAATTTATTTGACTAAAATACCATTATTTTATATAAGAGACCAAATCCACATTTTCCTAGGGTTTTCGAAATTCACTAGCAGAAGATATAGCAATAATCATTTTATTGATGACATAAAATTAGCTTAGCGACAACAAGGCCATGATCATATTTCTATTGCTAACCATAATCATGAACATACACTCCACACCAATTCATCAAATAATCCAAATCATGAATAAAGGCATGGATCTAAATTTACCAAGGCATGATCCAACTCTACTAACATAAACATATTCATGGCTTTAACAAAAATACATGAACCTAACCCTATTCACCAAAGGTGACATAATCTCTAACATGCTTGATCACATAAACCACTCATGACATGAAGAGCATGCAACAAAACCCTAAAACGCCATTCAATCATCCAAGACAATCAACTCATGCATCAATTCCCATCTCCATCACATACACACATTTATTCATGCTTCAATCTCAACTCAACACATGCTCAAACCCTAATCATAATCCATCTCCTTCCAATATCATCCTAGAGACATGAATCTAGAATTTAAAGAGGCGTTTGAAGATGCTTACTTGATTGATGACTGCCTTTGAGTAGTTTCGAAGGGATCCTAACTCTTAGGAGACTTGATCCGCCCAAGAGAGATGAAGAAAATATGGCCATGGTTGAAGTCACCATTCGGCCAAGAGAGAAAGAGAAAAAAAGAGTTCATTAGTATGTTTATATATACATATATTCATTAGGAGTTGAAGATGAGTGAAGATGGAATCGATTGATCATGCTTACCTTGAAGGTGTTCTTGAGCCTTCAGAAAAATACTGGTTTTTGATCCAAAGGAGAAGGCTTGATTTCCGAGTTTGATGTTAAAAGTGGTAGGAGTGGATTCATAGGAGTGAGTAGGTACAATCTGGAGTTTTTTTGAAGAAAAAGATTGAAGTGGTTTTGGTGACCTTAGGCGAGAGAAGGTTAGTAGGTGTTCTTGGTGTTCTTGAAGGTTGAAGAGAATGGAGAGGATTGAGGAAGAGCTGGCCGAAATTCTGTGGGATTAGGGTGGCCAAATTGTTTGAGGGGTTTTGGCAAATGAAATTTCTAGTTTGAAAGGAAAAGGAAAGCTAATTGTTTGAAATCCAAAAAGAATATTTTAAGGAATCAATTTTGGAAACAAAATATGATATGAAGATCTTGGTCAATAGAGAACTTTTGGAAGCTCCAATGGCCGGTTATTTGTTTGTGATTTTTGCTGGAATGAAAATTGTTTGAAGGAGCTTAATGGTGGCCGAAAATATGGTGCACAATGCTGAAGGGATTTCTGGTTGTTTGAGGAATGATTTATGGCAGTTTACTAAATATGTTTGCTGGAATTTTGGTCTTCAATCAATGGCTTGGTTGGAGTAATTGATGGAGATATTTTAGGAGCAGCCATGGATTAGTTTTCGAGCAGAATGCTAGGGAAGATGATGAAGCTCAGTTCATACCTGTTTAAAGGGAGTTTGTACAAAAACATGGTGGAGGTTTCAGACATGGCTGGAGAAGGAACACAGCAGGAAAATTCTGTTCAGCTTTTTCGCAAGTTTGCTGGAATTCCTGTGCAGATTTTTCTGCCATTTTCCAGTCAGCTTGTAGAAGATTTGAAGGGGGTATTCAGAGGTCTTTCAAGGTTGGTTTCCAGTCTTCTTTATGGAGGAAAATCGTGGCTAAGATTCTGGGTGAAAAACTGGAAGAAACAGCAAGAAGCTGGAAAAAATCCAGATTCCTACATGAATAAGATGAATATACTTAGGTTGGAATTTGAAGGTTCAACAATGGAGATTAATTCTCTTGGGAACCTTCCACTACTCCTCCCCATTTTCGGCCAACAAGATGACTTATTCACAGCCATTTTCGAAACCTAAATCTCACAGAACTTTGCTGGAATTTTCGGGAATGAAATTGGCTTGAACAAATTAATCAACCTAATTGATTAAGAATTAAAGAAAGCTAGGAAATCAAGAAGGGTATGAAACCCTTAGAATTTTTGTAAGGCACAAGAGTAGGATTAGGGCATTCCTATCATGTCTCTCCTAGAACAACACTCTTACTCTTCACTAAATCATGCAAGGACCGAAATATAGCCTCTCTACACAAAAATAAAATTTAATCATGCTAAAACTCCAATGATGGAAGTTGAATCCAAGACCTCAAGAATTAATTCCAAAGCTCTAACCACTAAACCACAACAACTTTTTGTTCTTATTTTCTCTCCCAAATATTTTTTCTATTTAATTCTCAAGCTATCTCCCTATTTTCACCTCAGGCAAAAATTACCATTTTGCCCTTCTTACTCCACAAGCACAACTAAGCCATCTAGGCTACCAGTCACATATCCAAAGCACATAAAATCACATAAAAATATATTTATGCATGCAATAAAACATGATATGCATCCCAACCCCCTTACTCTAAGGTTGGTTTCAACTAGGGTTTCACAGAGCAAATTTTAGGGGAAGAACAGAACAGACATGGTGCTAGGTAGGTCGACTAGATTTGGCGTCAGGTACACTTTGTAATGGGAAAATTTTGTACACGAATTTAGAAAATTTTCAATGATTTTGGTATTTTTCGAATCCTACCAGGCCAAGACTTCCCAAACTATGAATTTAGCATTTAAGAAGCCTATAGAAGCAAGAAAAAAATATAAGAAATAACTGTGTGGAGGTGGATCCAAGAGCTAAAATTTCAATCACTCATTGGAGGAATTCACCAAATCAATGAGGGTTGTTCAAGAGAGTCTTCAAGGGAGAAGAAAGAAGCTTATCTATGAGTGATTTCTTTTATCTTTGTTTTCTTTTCCTTAAACAGTAATATATTCAATATTTTTATTGTAATTTAATATTATTTTTTATTCATAGTGTTGTGTTAATTTAGTTATTTGATCAATTCTTTATTATCTTTGGTATTTGATTACTTATTATCATTGGTTATTAATGCGAGTTCTTCTAATTGACTTGAAAAAAATGATGTTAGGAGTTTCATTGCTTTGATTTCATATATGTTAAGTCTTAATGAACTTGAACGACAAAGTTAAGATTATAGGACTAAGTGATCGAAGCTTAGTTGATTTCACCTCGAACAAAGGGACATTAACCAATTCCATGTTTATGAGGTATTGAGCTTAATTCATGTTTTAGTTATGTTAGCTTGATTCACAAATCTGTTAATATTAATCAAAAGATAGTAATTCCATGGATTGGCAAACGATGTGGAATTTATATAAGTAGATTCATGACTTGGGAAACGATTAAATTTTACTTTATATTCCTTCATGATGCCACGACGATAATTAGTTGAGAGAATTGCTAATTGGTTCATTATCATGTTTTCTAGGATAATTGTTTAAATTACATATTCTTACATCATTGAGTTGTATATATATTTTTATTTTTTTTATTATTTTCTCACTTTATTTCGGTCGGTTAAACAATGAGTAAAAAATGATTAGTGTGTACTTGTTCTTATGAGGATCGATACTCATTAATTCCCTATGCTATACTTGCGATGAGTATACTTACTCATATATGTATTTTGGGACATTAATGTTTTAATTAGAAGTTGACTAAGGAATGGATTTAAATTTGATAATTTTTATACACCAAAATTTAAGCATCAAAGACGGAAAAATGGTCTCCAATATAGTGATGGACAAATTAGTTTGGAATTTTTGTTTCTAAATGGAGATAAAATATTATTTTGATTGGTCTCAAAAATTCGTCTCTAAATCGAGTCAAATAATAGTGACAAAATTTCATCTCTATGTTTGAGACAAAATTTTTTATGTCCGTCTCTAATTACAGACGGATAAATTGGTCACTAATTTTTGTTTCTATATAGAAACTAAAAATTATTTTGGATGGTCTAAAAAATTTGTCTCAAAATCGAGTCAAAATAGTGACAAAAAATCTGTCTCTCTATTAGAGACAAAATGTTCATATTCGTCTCTAAATTCGTGATGGATTAGAGACGAAAATTGTGACTCTAATGAAGCATTGGCATTGGTATTTGATCTGATAAATTAGAGATGGATACTAATAATTTAGAGATGACTTATTTTCGTGTCTATAATTTAGAGACCAAAATTTCAGTTCGTCTCTAATTAGAAACGCCCCTTTTAGAGAACGCACATCTTTTGTCTCCATTTTGTCTCTAACGTCAATTTAGAGACGAAATTTTTCCATCTCTAAATAGCAATTTTCTAGTAGTGAATGAGTTCAAGTCCCACAACATCATTTCAAGCCAATCTAACTAATGAAATGCATGCATGACACTTTGGAAAACACCTTCTACGATGCCATGAAACATCTTTTGTCTCCGTTTTGTCTCTAACATCAATTTAGATATGAATTCCAATATTTAGAGACAAAATTTTTCCATCTCTAAACAACAATTTTCCAGTAGTGAATGAGATCAAGTCCCACAACATCGTTTCAAGCCAATCTAACTAATGAAATGCATGTATGACATTTTGCAAAACACCTGCGTGAAACATCGCAGATTAACCCTTGTTCTACAATTTATAGATTTTTTGAAAAAAAACCAATAAATACTCTCTATCTAGGTCAATTCAAAGGGAGCCACACGAGAAAAACATCAAAGAACCCATTGGAAACTACAAGGGAAGCTAGGAGAAAAAATCAAAGATAGATTGGAGGAGAAGAGAAGAATCTCAAGAAAGAATCCAAAGTAGAATAGGAACACTTGTTCGTGAGTTTTCCCTTTCTTTTAGTTAGTAATTTGGATATGTAGATGTTTATTTTAATTATATTCAATTGTAATTAAAGGGTTGTACCCAGATTAGCAAGAGCACTCACGAGAATCAAACTACTAATCAAACAAGGAATACAGAAACTCCCTAGATCCTTTAACTTTTGTGGTAACTTGTCCTTATTTTGTAGGATCACTGATGCGTGTCTTTTAGTGTAAAAAATATTACAAACCAAGTCCACAATCAATTAAGTTTTAATTAAAATGCTAACCACTAAAACCACACATACAGACAAGTATACCCATCATATAGTATAGGGAATAGCAAGTATCAAATCCATATGAACTTAGACTCCCACCTTACTTTATCCAAATCTTTATTGTTTAGCCAATAAAATAATGAAAAATAAGAAAATAACCTACTAACCTAATATACTAGTAAAAATTAAGTTACACAAGAAAAAACACAAAGATAATCAAGGAGTGAGAAAAAGGAGAAAAGGTATATAAATAGATAGAAATCCTTAAAGACATGACAATGACTAATTAGCAATTATCATAATTAATTATCATCTTGGCACTATGAAGGAATAAAATAACATCCACTTCTTTCTCAATCCATAGAATCACTATCTTATAGTCAATTTAGCAGATTTCCCAATCAGAGCAAAGAAACTAAAAGATGCATGAAACTCATTCCTTAACTAATATTCCTATACTCTATGTAATATACAACATGAAATTAGCCAATTGCCCTATGCCCTAGGCAAAATCAACCAATCTTTGATTACTCAAATTCAATTATTTACCTTCTTCTAGTTAAGATAACACATATAGAATTAATTAATTGAACTCAATTCAAATCATTTCCCATGTCCATTAGAAAGAAGATCCAGTTTCATCAAATCACCAATAAAAACAAGTAATCAATTATCACGAATAACAATCAATTAATAAAAAAACTAAAACTAATACAAAGTTATGAATCCAAAAATATCCTTCAAATATAATTAAAATAATTAAAATTAAAATTGCAAATAAATTACAAAGAAGGGAAAAAGAAACTATTCATAGAAAAGTAAGCCTTCTTCTTCTTCCTTGAAACCTTCTTGATCAACCTCCTTTCCTTCTCCAAGAGTCTCCTTGATCCTCCTAAATCTTGGTGTTTGGTGTTTCTCTAGGAGTTTCCTATGGGTTTGCAAGTTTTAAAGGTGCAAAATTAATTTAAAAGGTATTATTCTCTTGTATTTATAGGAGTTTACATTACCAAAAAGTCAATATAAGTGCCTTAATTCATTCCCAAATTAATTTCCAATAAATCTCAACATAAGTTGCAAATTCTACTCAGAAACTCCCTTTTCGTGTCAAATTCCCGAACTAAACTGGCCCTAGCTCATCCAGAACAGCTAGCGCCTGTTGTACTCTATTTTTTTCATGTTTCAGCAGCTTTGAGCTGGCGTCGGCTCAAGCTTTGTGTGAAACCCCACCTAAAGCCAACCTTAGAGTAAGGGGGATGGGATACATATCATATCATCATGCATAAAATATACCTTTTTGAATGATTTTATGTACCTTAGAATTGTGGTTTATAGGTTAAATGGTTTATTTATGCTTGTTGAGTAGAAAGGGTAAAAAGATAATTTTGCTTGAGGTCAAAATAGGAAGATGGTTTGAGGTTTAGATAAGAAGAATATTTGGGTGAGAAAATAAAAACAAGAGTTAGTGTGGTAAAGTGGTTAGAGCTTTGTGATTTAATCTCTAAGGTCTTGACTTCAAATCTCATTGCTTAAGTTTTATTCATAATTATCTTAACCATGTTTGAATTTTCGGTTTTCTTACATTCCTTAAAGATAGGAATGTTGTCTTAAGGAAGACATGATAGTATTGTCTTGACCATGTGGTCTTGTCCTAAAAAGGATTCTAGAAGAATTTTTGTTCCCTTTTATTTTGCTAGCCTTGTCCTAACATCTTTGAAATTTAAACTATCCTTAATTCATTAATATAATTTTTTAATCATAAAAATTCTGTGATAAATCCCTAGCTTGGAATTCAAAAATCAGCTCTTGTGGGATAGATGAGGCCGAAAGTAAGGAGGAGAATTAGGTAGGGATTCCAAGGAAAAGAAAACACCATAGTTATTCCTTCAAACTTCATTTTCATCTTGTTCATGTTTTGGTAAAGAAAAATCTGAAAACTTTTCCAGATTTCCTTCGAGGCTGTTTTCAAAAGTTTCAGCCAGCTTTCCTACCCAATTTCTGGAAGAAAAATAGTCATTTTATGTAAGGTTGAATGCTGGAAATTCAGTGAATTTTCAGACTGTGCAAACATCCCAAAACCAGAATTTCATTTCAGCAACCTAGCTACATTAAACATGGAATTTGAAGCCACCATTAGAGCATATGAACAGCTGGAACTTCCTCTATTTTTCTTCAAGATGAAGGCTGGAAAAACACCATTAAAAGACCTTCAAACACCCTTAGAATCCAGCTACAAAATTGTGCCAAAGAGAACAGAAAATTCTGCACCAAAATCATTTCAACTTCAAGTGTTCTTGAAACTTAAATTCCAGAAAATTTCCAGCATGTCTCTTCAAGGCTAAGGCTAAAATTCTTCATCAATGGCCACTGAAATTCGGACCTTGTACAGCCATGGACTGAACATCTTGGCCTTCATACCAACCTTGAATGTTAGGACTCCATGATCATACCTCAAAAAGCTCCTAAGATTACTCTATCCAAAACTTATTCAAACTTCAAACTGAATTTCAGATTTTGTTCCATTAAAACATACCTATAGCTAAGTGATTAAACCAAAAAATCCTTTGCCATTATAAGACCATTTTCGGCCAGCCTTAGGTACTACACAACCCTTCATTCTTTGATTAAAACCTAGCTAATTCAGCCATATACCATTGAAGAACAAGAGACCTTCCATGAACAAACTTCATTAACTAATCTAATACCTCAAACAACTCCACCTTTTTCTCCATTTGAATTTTAAAAAAATCTGAAAACCTTCTCTCTTATTCTTGATAGCTAAAACTCCCTTCTGCACTAGGCCATTCGGCCATCACAATTCCAGCCACACTCAAAATCCATTTTTTTTCTCAAACTCTCTCAAAAACCAACAAGAATGCCAAGAACATACACTTCACATCTTCATGCCTAAACCAATCCTAAACACCTCCAATCACTCCCAAACACTCTAGATCATCCATATTCAACCTATAATCTTCATTTCTGCCCTTTATAACACCGAATCACACAAAGTCGGATTTCCAAATAGATCAAACCAAACTTTTTTGTTGAAGGTTCCAAGAACACCAAAAGGTAAAATAACAATCTCTTTGTCCTTCCTCTTCTATTCAACTTCTTCCTCTCTAATCTCATTCGTCTCTTTCTCACACACTCTCTCTCTTTCTTGGCCAAAATGGTGATAGTCAACCATGGCTACTTGTGGACCACTAAAGGCCATCAAGTGCTTCAAGATCTTCGCTAACCAAGGAAAACTCTTCATCGATCACCAATCAAGTATTTTTCCTTAATCTTCCTTTTTAACTTTCAGAATCAAGACTCCTAGATGTTGATAGGATGATTGAATAAAGTAGGGGTTGAGTATATGTATATGGATGAAGGGGATGGTGTTAGGACATGAGAGGTGGAATGAATAATTATGCCTTATAGATTTTGCTTTTGAATCATTATATGTTCATAATGACTAAAGAGATTTATGAATGTTTTGATACTTGTTAGATATTTTGACACCATTGTTGATTAGGCCTTAATGTTCTTATTTTTCAATAAAGCCATAGATAATGTTATGCCTAGTAGAAGATCATTCATGTTGTAGTATATGTTGATTCATGACTATGTTCATGGATAGATTAACATGCTATTTATTATAAGAGAATATGTTCATAGATCTTCTCTAACAATAGAAAATTATGGTAAAACCTATTTTCATTATTAATATGTTCATAGATCTTCTCTAACAATAGAAAATTATGGTAAAACCTATTTTCATTATTAATTCTAGAATTATTTTTATTAACATTCTTGTTATTAATTTAATCAGAATTATTATTCGATTTAAGCTACAAAATCCGAAAAACATCATGTAGGTTTGAAAAAGAATATTATTTTAAAATATTATTATTTTATTAGTTAAATAAATAAAATCTTATATTTAAATAATAAAATATTAGAATTAATTAATATCAAATGACCTTGTAGACCATAGTAATAATATTAGTTAGCCTTACTAAAGATTTTATCTATATCCATAAATAATACTTATATTAAAATTTATTTATTATTTATTAATTAAAAATTAAGTGTAATTTATTATTTATAATAATACTATTTAAATACTACTAATTACCAATACTATTTAGAATTTATTAGTATTTATACTTTAATACTAATTTTATTTATTAGTAATATTACTCATTATTTATTATTTGAAACTATAGCTTATTATTATTATTTATTTTATAACACCCATTTATTTTAACTCATCAAGCTTGTTTATTTTGTAAAATACTTTATCAACTAGTATTAAAGCCTAATACATTATGGTCATGGATTAGTTGTGGTTGTGACTAGCTGAACTAGGAATTATTTATTTAAAGCAAATATAGTCTAGATATTGTCTTATACCTTGTGTCGGGGTTAGGTTGACCTTGGAAGACTTTTAAATTTAAGAAGAGTAGAAGATCAGGTAAGTTCCTGCATGAAACCTTTTGAAGACAAAAGTTATTGTTGCAAGTCAAACTCATTGTATACGAGTCTTTGTACTGTAAAGGTAATTATAGACATTTTTTCCTTTTTCGATCAGTCAAGCAAACCATTTAAAACTAAACAAACAATTTCACACCAAACACTAAACTTTTCCTAAAAACCCAATTTTGGCAAGAATTTTAGAAACCATAGTCGCTATTTTCAAATGAAGCATTGCATGGGCTTTTTCCTCCCAAGTGGGGCAAATAATATTTAGTACTCAATAAGGATAGACTAATGGAACTAGTCTTTGAAGGGTTAGAGTAAGTCTCTCAGTAGGTGGCCATCTCTAAGGAGTGAGTCCTTCTCGGATAGGATGCCATTCCTGTAGGTTATATCGGTCCGAGTTAGCAAGTTCAGTCAAGTAGACTGTGTGTTTTCAGAGTGCACAATCGGTAAGTTTGGGTGTAGAGATTGAGGAGTATCTCACCTGGTAGGCCGTACACCTACCTTGTGTCAGTATGCACAATGTGTGGCATTCTGATCGTTATATTATCATGGTGCACAAAGTGTGGTGCTATGGCTACCTCTTTTGTGTGGTTGTATTTATTGTGCACATGTATGTTTGGAAAGCAACACACCACTCTTCATTTATAAAATTTAGTTGAGGCTTGCTAGCACTTATGAAACATTTACAACTTGCATACAGGAACTATTTTACCTAAAACACTCAAAGTACACACGGGCTTACTAAGATTTATATCTCACCACCTTTTATACCATGTTTTTAGGTCGATCCTGCTGTGAAGGTTATTAGTTAGAGTATTGCCTATGTCTTGAAGACTCATTATTATTTTTTATATGTATTTCTTTTGAGAGACAGTAGCAGACAATTATTTTTGAATTTGTTCATGTATTGCTGGGTTGTAATAAGTTTAATTTTGAATTATTTCTTTTATTTTATTTTGTGTATTCTAGTTATAAAGACCCCTTGTCCTGTGGACGGGGCGACATCCCCAGCCCTAATGGGGCATAGGTAGTGGGGTGTTACACTTTAAGCCAAGGCTGGCTCAAATCTGTCCAGGCTCTGAAAGTGCTCCGTTTTGGTCCTTTTTCACTAAAAAACTAGCTGAAACTCTTTCCCACGCACCTACCAGTGTTGGTGGCCTTTTGTTTTGTTCTTTTCATATGTTTTTGTACTTCTTTTCCCCATTTTTTTCATCAATCATCAATCCCTATCAATTTTTCTTTGTGTGTAGGTGCTGAGTCAGTTTTAGAAATCTACAATTTTGCTCTAAATCTTCCAATTCCTATACAAAATTACCAAAAACACGTTCCATAAGAAAAATATCAAATAGGAATGAAAATGATTAGTTATTTAATAAAAAATATCACAAAATAATCTCAAATAACTAGAAAAATATAGACAAATTTAGGCCCTATCATATTCTCCCACACATAAGCTTTGCTTGTCCGTAAGCAAACAAGAATTAAACACATCAAGCAAATAGCTCATGAACAAGAAGATTTTAATGAACATGGCCATTATAGTAAAGATATTATCCTTCTTCTAGTTTAAGAATTCAATCTAATACCAATTCAACTTATGTGTCCGGACTTGGGTGTAAAAATCAAACAAAACCTAAGCATATTCCCAATCAAGTTTAAATTAAAACATTCAACCCAAATCACACAAATGAGCAAGCTTACTCATCATTAATCAAACATAGGGTTCAAATGAGTGTCAATCCTCTAGGAACAAGTAGATATTAATCACATTTTTTTCATTGTTTAACAGACTAGATAAAGTGAAAAAGAAATAATATATATATATATATATATATGTCAAGGATGTAGAATTATGTAACTTAAGTCATTGTTCAGATAAGCATGATCTTAAAGTATCCAACCTTTATAATAATCAACTATTCTCTCGGCATCATAAAGAATTAAAGTAGACTCACTTCTTTCCCAATCCATGAACCCCCATCTTCTAGGTAACTTAGTATCACAGACTCTGTCTCAACCAGTCTTACCCAAAAGATGCATTAAACCCGATCCTTAATTAAATTTTCATACTCTGGCAAACTTAAAATATGAAATTAACCAATGAATCTATACTCTTGCAAACATCAATTAACCTTTAATTACCAATTCTTAGAAATTAACCCTTTTCTCAAGCAAGTTAAGAGACAACAGATATGAAATCAATCAAATTGAAACCATCATCAACCCCTTTCCCAAGCAAGTTAATGGACAGAAACAATCAACCAATCTTGTAATAAGCAAAAGTAATTAAATACCAAGGATAACAATCAATTAATCAAAATATCAAATAACTCTAAGTATCATGAATATCTAAAACAATATCAAATTACAATAAAACAATTAACATATCATTATCCAAGAAAAAGAAAACAAAGTAAAAGAAAGCACTCATAGACAAGCCTCATCCTTCTTCCTTTGAAGACCTTCTTGCACAACACTCCTTGAATTGAAGAATTTCTCCTTTGATTGAGTAATTTTCTATGATGATCAATGAATTCTTCCTTTTTCCCCTGTGTTTTTTATCTATTTATAAGCTTAGGGAGTGCCTAAACTCGTAGGTACAGTGTTCTTGGCCGAGTAGAAGTTGGAAAGTACTAAAACTCCACAGATTACCAAAAACCGCGTAGAGAAATCATAGCACCACCTTCGCTTCAGGGCACAGCCGGCGCCGCCTTGGCTCTCGGAGCCAGAGCCGGTTGTGTTATGCTTTTCTACTTGTTCGCTGATTTTTCTCCGAATTTTACACAATAAAGACCAGAATGCAGCTGGCACTGGTTCCACTCTGTTTTGCTCTGTTTTAACAATTTTTTTGTCACTTCGAAGTTCATGCCAACAGTGTATGGTCGGCGCCGATTCTAGAGCCCTAGCTGGCGTTACCTCTCCTCTATTTTGCGACGTTTTTGTTTTGTTTTACCCTAAATATCTATAATAATGAACAAATTACCTTTTCAAGGGTAAAATCTCAAATATGAAAGAATATGACTAGTTATTGAACAAAATGTATCACAAAAGAACCTCAAATAACTAGGAAAAACATGACTAATTTAGCCCCTATCATATTCCCCCACACTTAGCTCTTTGCTTGTCCTCAAGCAAAATATCAAGAACAAGTAGGAAAACACAAGGTTAAATCAATCACTCAATCAATTCCAAACCATATCTTCAATGCTTTCTTTATTCAAGAACATAAAACACATGATACTACATCTTTCACAACCAATGCAAGACTCGTGTTAGTGATAAAATGACTTAGTAGAACCATCACAATACTTAACAATATTCTCAAACCATTGGAAAGAATATAATTCAAAAAGAATATGCATTCCATAGGCTTACTTTTCATACATTCTCTCCACTAATCCAAGATATATCATGATTCTACTTAGATCAAGTAGGACTTTTAAGCTTGTAATGTAAGGCTAAAGGATCGTAATATAGCTATCAAACGAAGGATATAAGAGAATCAAAAATCAAAGAAACTAAGAGTTCGCAAGAAAAGGATAAACAAAATGAATCAATAATTTCCAACTCTTCTTACTCTCCTATTCCAAGAATCAATCAAACCATAACCTTGTTTAGCAATTACAACTCCACTCAAGCAAATCCTGCATTTCTCTTCCTTTTTCTTTCTCAACTCTTCTTTATTCCTTTCACAAGATCACTTAAATTTCCAACAATGGTGTCCAAGGTTTAATATGAACTTAACTTTTACAGCTCAATCACCATCCCTTTTGTGATCTCTCTTTTTTCTTCACTCACTTGTCTTTTCTCTCACTCCTCTCTTGTTTTCACTACTGCTGTTGTTTTCTTTTCATTCTCAATTTCTTTCTTTCCATCTTTTCTAGCAACTTTTTATTTTTTTTTTCAATCCCTCTATTCTTTTTCTTCTCTTTCTTTGCTTCCTTTCCTCTTTCCAGCTTAACTCAGTATTGATCCATGACTGAAAGTAACAAGTAATGATCTTTATCCCAACATTCTTCCTTAACATTTTCTTAGACATACTTTCATCCATTAAGAGCATAAAGATTTGGAAAATCATTCAAACTCTCAGCAACAAGCAATGGACAAAATATTGTGACGGGCTTTAATGAAAGAAATAAAAAATTTAGGCTCAAAATAGGCACTAGGGATAATATGACAATAGGTAGGCTTGAAAAGCTCAAACTATCTAAAGAAGACCTATTACCATCATCCCTAAGTTAAATCATGATTGTCTTTCTTATTTCGCCTTGAGAGATATTCAAGTAAGTTCTAAAATGCTCCATGAAGTTTAGTAGAAAAATAAGTTTAAGAATAATACAAAGCATTTGATCAATAACTACTTCGTCCGAGTGCGTGCAAAAAGTCATGCATAAGTTATAAATGATCTAGAACATATGTTCTATAATCCATCATAAAGACATGCACTAAACATATAGCTTGAAATCTCAAAGAAAGTCAGAAAATTTTGAAAATTTTCGCTCGAAATTTGCTCCCAAAAAGGCAAAAGTATATGTATAGAAGACTTGTTAATCAAATCACTCCCCCACACTTAAATTGGACATTGTCCTCAATAGCCAAATAAATATAACAAGAACAAATAATACCATGGGACCCAAATATATATATATATATATATATATATATATATATATAAAGGAGAAGAGATAAGAAAAATAAACTTCCATTCATTTGGCACTGTGTTGTACAAGATCTGAATGCTTGAAGAATGAGGCATTAGCAAAGTATCTAAAAAGACAAATACAAAAGAAAACACACCAAAGCATAAAAACTAAAAAAGAAAATAAAGCAAAAACAAAAGAAAGAACATAGTACACAAGAAAAGACCCTAACGAAAAAAACATCAAAAGAGAAAGAAAAAACAAGAGTAATTGAGGAAATGTAGACAAGCATCATCAGTCCTCATCATCATCATCAGCTGGTGTAGAGGTACCCGCACCACTATGTGGCCCAGAAGAATGTTGCCTCAACTCGGCCAACTGCTGCTCCATAGTAGTTTGCTGTTTCGCCATGTCATCCATCGTACCCTACAAGCGTAGGAACACCGCCATTTGTTGATCGAGTCGTCCCAGCACGGTAGTCTCAAAGTCAGTTCAAGAGTGGGATTGAAAACTGCTAGCTCTAGCACGTGCCAGTGGTGATGGGTGCTTTTCCTCCACTATGGGTGGCCTAACCTGCTCGGGATGTTTGACCTCGAAGGGAGTTAGCCACTTCTTCAACTCCTGGTTGTACTTGTACCCGCAACTCATAAGAGTTTGCTCAATAACCATATCATGCTCGGTGGTAGCCTCCATGAGTTCTCCCTCAAGACTCACCCCAAAGTCTTTCAGAATTTTCATTATAACTAAGGAAAAAATGAAGGCTTTTGTGGAAAGTCGGTGATGAACAATCTCCCTAATAGATTGGATGATCAAGGGTGCAAGAGGGATAGGTAATGTGTTTATCATCCGATGCAAAATATAAGTATCAATAAGTCTAGTTTCATTGAAACCACTAGCACGGGGTACAACATTGAACCCAAACATATAGACTAGAGCTCTAAAGTTGGCTGCCAGATCATTGTTAGAATAGAAACTAATAGCTTGGAAGGCATTATGCTTATATAATCCTAAGGTGGCTCCAGTCCTACTAGCATTCCAATTCAGGTCAAACAGAATCTTTTGATTATTCACATCAATCCCTTGCCAAGTATCATCGTAAAAAACCTGAAGAAGATTAGCTAATTGGTTTTAAATGATGACAATGAGAACTCCTTTCACTCTTATTTCAATATGTGAAAGATGTTTATTGCCCTCATCCATTATATTAGCATAGAATTCATTAATAAGAACGGGACAATACTTCCCTTTCAATTGTACTATCGACCCCTATCCTAGCCTTTTAAACATCATGCCCAATTTGAGTGCACGGTCTAAGGTGGGTGAGAATGTACGCTTGACAATAATCTTATTAGATGCTCTCCTACTGTACCATTCTTCACAAGATGCATCAATAAACGTAGTAGGTCTAAGGGACAAAGGATCAACAGATGACGGGGCTGAAGAAGAGGAAGTTCTCACCCTTTTAGAAGACTTACCCCTTACTCTAGATATGGTCAGGTAAGGAATGGGGAAAATAGGAAGAGAGAATAAGTAAGCTCCAAGTCTGACAACAAGGCCACTACCCTTTCAAAGATATTCCTCAAATCTCAGGCAACCCGCAACTAGTGTCACAATCCACAATACCCCAACTCCGTCAATGTATAGCACCCTTCAACAAATAATTCAATCGATCACCTCCAATCAATTCAACACATCCTACAACAATACATGTACAGTTCACAGTAAAGCATAAACGTGTTGAATATCCTCAATGCATGCTAGTGAACAAGATCATGTGAATGAAGGTAGTTCCATGGTATTATGTGATCAACAATGCACGTTCCATATATTCAAGTATCACCAATAGCCACAATTCTAGCCTTAGCTATATGAAGTCTCTAATGAGTATAAGCATGAATCAAGTAGTGAATGATCAATAACTCCTAATTTAGTCCAATTCATGAAGCTCAATGAGTAATGCATAAGTCAAGAAGGCATGCACAATCCTATTTTTTGGCCAAAACTATTCCCAAAATTAGAAAAAATCATCTACACCGTTTTAACCGTAGGAATTGAATAAAAAACATACCTTTGTGCTCTTGTATGTATGAGCAAGCAAAAGATGCAAGCTTTTTGTAGAAATCTAAGCTCCTTGATCGTGGATTGAATGTGATTTTATTATGAAAAATTGAAGATTTTGAGGATTTTGAACCATAGGATCATCAAAAGAGAAGCCAATAGATGTTCTAGAAGTGTTTAGGAGTTGCAAAATCAAATTTTTTGGAAGTGAAGGATGTGAAGCCGGTGCGGGCTTGAGAGAAATTGAGAGGGAGATTGGAGAATTTGAAGAAAAAATGGCCAAAATGGCCCTTAAATTGTGCTTCACCCGATAGGAACCGGCGCCGGTCCAAGCTCTTGGAGCCGGCGCCGCCTTGGTTCTGTACGGGGTTTCTCCATTTTTCTTAAATCAAAAATGCAAAACATACAATAATGTTGAATAATGCACTCTAATTAATCAATCAGAACGATAGAAATAAAAATTATCTTAATCACAAAAATTGAAAGTAAAGAAAAGTAAAACTGCATCAATGTTTCCCACGATTGTGATCTTGTGGATTTTCCTTAGTATTACCTGGTAATGTCCCCGCTTGACGATCTCCCAAGAGTTTGACTAGTTGACCAATTTGGTTCTCCAAATTATGCATGGAAACCTCTAAGTTCCTTGTTGTTGCATCGACTTCTTGGAACTTAGTCTCCGTGGTACTTGCCAATTGGCCAATCATGTAACACCCCACTACCTAGGCCCATAAGGGCCAGGAATGTCGCCCCGTCCAAAGGACAATGGGTCTTTATAACTAGGTTACATGAAAATAGAATAAAATAAAAGACTTTAAAATTAAATTTATTACAACCCAAAAGATAAATACTGGCACAAATCTAAAATAAATTATTTGCAACAATCTCTCAAACAATACTTAAAGTAAATAACAAGAGTCTTCAAGCAAAGCAACATTCTAGCTAATGATCTCCACAGCAGGATCTTCCTGAAAATATGGCATAAAAGGTGGTGAGATAAAAATCTCAGTAAGCCCGTGTGTGCTTAAGTGTTTCAGGTAGAATAATTCATGTATGCAAGTTGCAAAAGTTTCATAAGGAAAAGTGCTGGCAAGTAAAAAATAAGTGTTGAAAATAAAGAATGGTGTTTCACTTTTCAAATCATACATGTGTACAATAAATACAACCACTCAAATGGGTAGCCATGGGTTACCACACGTTGGGCCCCATGACCAATAACAGTCAGAATGCCACACTTTGTGCAATGCTGACAAAAGGTAGGTGTACGGCCTACCGGGTAAGATACTCCTCTATCTCTACACCCAAACTTACCGGTTGTCCACTCCGAAAATACACAGTCCACATGATTGAAACTTGCTAGCTCGGACCGGCATGACCTACCGGACTGGCGTCCTATCCAGGAAGGACTCACCCCTCAGAGGTGGCTACCTACTGAGAGACTTACCCTAACCCTTCAAAGACTAGTCCTGGTAGTCTACCCTTATTGAGTACTCAACGTTGATTGTTCCACTTGGGAGAAAATTGATCAAACTTTTCTTTATTTGGAAATAGCAATTAAGGGTTTCCAAAAGTCTTGTCAAGTTGGATTTTAGAAAAAGTTTATATTTGTGTAAAACTGCTTGTTCAATTTTCAAATGAACTGCTTGACTGAAATAAAAAAGAAAAATAGTCCTTAATTGCCTTTACAATTAAATGTCCATATACATTGCATTTGCTTGCCACAATAACTTTTGGTCTTCACAAAACTCCGTGCAGGAGCTTACCTGCTTCTTTGCTTACTCTACTCAAAAGTCTTCCAAGGCTGACCTAACCCCTGCCTGGGGTAAACACAAAACATAAGGTCACATTCAAGCTATACCTACCTTACATAAATAATTCTTAGCTCATCTAGTGACAACCATGTCTAACCATGACCTTAATGTCCTAAGCTTTAAGGCTAGATGCTGAAGAATTTTATAAAATAAGTCTAGTTTGATAGGTTGAAATAACCAGGGGTTCTAAAATAATTGTTAATAAATTATAGACTCAAATAATAATTCTTGAGGGTTATTATTAATAAATAAACCAAGGTTTGAATCTTAAATATTATTAAGTCTTATTTAATATTAAGAAATGGTAATTTAAAAATAACTTTATTATAAATAAATAATAAATTAAATAAATAATAATTTTTAATTAATTTCGAAGAGATAATAAATAATTAATAATAATTAAAATGTATTAATAAATTATTTTAAATTTTCGTTTAATAAAAATATTAATAGTTTGATTTAATATTCTAATCCAAATCCCCTAATGTTTCGAATTTTTTGAAGAAAAATATAGTAGTAATTTTAATTCATGTAATAAAATTTGTGGATAAATATAACTTAGAATTAACAAGAAAATAATCTTACATCATGGTCTTTCAATTGCTAGAAAAGATTCATGATCCCATTCTCCATCATCAAACAAGAAATTAATCTATTCATGAGCAAACACTTGAACTATCGCATACTATCACATGGCCAAAAATCCTACTAAGCATAATCATCAATCATGGTTTCCATGGAAAATAAGATCATAAAAGCCTAATCACCTTTGGTGTCATAATATCTAATCATGCTTCAACATCCATTAAATTCATCAAGCATGAAGAACATATATTGATTCGAAAGGAAAACACATACATCCTAGTCAAATATAACCGTCATCATGTCATAACTTCATCCCCCTAATCCACATACATATACTCAATCTCCCAATCATATTCCATTTCTCTATCATCATCTAGGAGACATGATTTCAAAATTTAATAAGAGAAATTTAAGAATGAATACTTGATTGTCGAGTCCTTTGATGAAGACAAAAGAAGGTCCACGCGCGATGGAATGACTTGAATGGTCCAAAGAAACAACATCCATGGTTGATGGTTTGATCAACCATTTCGGTTAGAAGAGAGTGAGAGAGAGAGAGAGAAAGAAAGAGAAAGAGAGCATTAGATAGGTGTATTAATAATTGAATGGAAGAAGATGAACAAGAAGGTTGTTCTTGTTTTACCTTGTTGATGTTCTTGAGGTCTTCAAGAAAAACTGATTTTTTATCCGGTTGAAAATTCTTGTTTGCGAGATTTCCTGTTATAAATGGCAGAAATGAAGTCTAGGGATTAAGTAGAGATGATCTGGAGTATTTGAGAGTGATTGGAGGTGTTTTAGAGTAGGTTTAGGCTTGAAGAAGTTTAGTGTGTGTTCTTGGTGTTCTTGGTGTTTTAGGTGAAAATGTAGAAGAAGTGCTGCACGATTTCTGCTAGAAGGCTGGCCGGATGGTAGGGTGTGATTGAGAGTTTTAGTTTTCAGCTTTGTGAGAGAGAGAAATCAGATTTTATTTGAAATTTAAATGGAGGAAATGGTGGAGATGTTTAAGGTAAAAGATCAGCTATGGTGTTTGATCAAGAGAGGTGTCTATGGACTTTAATGGTGTCGGCTGAAGCAAGGTTGTCTTGCTGAAATGACTGAGGTTTAATGTTGCTCAAGGCTGGTCGAAATTCAGTCCTTAAAGGTAGAGGAAATTCTAGTTAATTCAGCTTAATGCAAGAGTGATTTATGGGAGTGAAATGCTGAAATTATTTGAAGTTCAAATGGAGTTTGAATGGAGTGATCTTAGGAGTGTTTTGTGGTGTAGCTATGGTCCTTATGCTTCAAGGTAAGTGTGGGTTTAATGGTGATCAGTGTATAGCTGATCAAGGCTCAATTCTACAGAGATTGAAGATGATTTTCGGTCTTAGGCTAGAAGGAACAAGGCTGGAAAATTCCGATCTCAAGTGTTCATGGTTTTCCGAAAAATTGCAGAATTTTGGTGCAGGATTTTTGCACTCTCTTGGCTCGGTTTTTTCAGGGGTTCTTCAGGGATGTTTGAGGGTCTTCCAAGGGTGGTTTTTCAGCCTCATTTCTGGATAAATATAGAGGAGTTTGCTGGCTTGAAGATGAAATAATTAATAATAATTAAAATTTATTAATAAATTATTTTAAATTTTCGTTTAATAAAAATATTAATAGTTTGATTTAATATTCTAATCCAAATCCCCTAATGTTTCGAATTTTTTGAAGAAAAATATAGTAGTAATTTTAATTCATGTAATAAAATTTGTGGATAAATATAACTTAGAATTAACAAGAAAATAATCTTACATCATGGTCTTTCAATTGCTAGAAAAGATTCATGATCCCATTCTCCATCATCAAACAAGAAATTAATCTATTCATGAGCAAACACTTGAACTATCGCATACTATCACATGGCCAAAAATCCTACTAAGCATAATCATCAATCATGGTTTCCATGGAAAATAAGATCATAAAAGCCTAATCACCTTTGGTGTCATAATATCTAATCATGCTTCAACATCCATTAAATTCATCAAGCATGAAGAACATATATTGATTCGAAAGGAAAACACATACATCCTAGTCAAATATAACCGTCATCATGTCATAACTTCATCCCCCTAATCCACATACATATACTCAATCTCCCAATCATATTCCATTTCTCTATCATCATCTAGGAGACATGATTTCAAAATTTAATAAGAGAAATTTAAGAATGAATACTTGATTGTCGAGTCCTTTGATGAAGACAAAAGAAGGTCCACGCGCGATGGAATGACTTGAATGGTCCAAAGAAACAACATCCATGGTTGATGGTTTGATCAACCATTTCGGTTAGAAGAGAGTGAGAGAGAGAGAGAGAAAGAAAGAGAAAGAGAGCATTAGATAGGTGTATTAATAATTGAATGGAAGAAGATGAACAAGAAGGTTGTTCTTGTTTTACCTTGTTGATGTTCTTGAGGTCTTCAAGAAAAACTGATTTTTTATCCGGTTGAAAATTCTTGTTTGCGAGATTTCCTGTTATAAATGGCAGAAATGAAGTCTAGGGATTAAGTAGAGATGATCTGGAGTATTTGAGAGTGATTGGAGGTGTTTTAGAGTAGGTTTAGGCTTGAAGAAGTTTAGTGTGTGTTCTTGGTGTTCTTGGTGTTTTAGGTGAAAATGTAGAAAGAAGTAGTCTGCACGATTTCTGCTAGAAGGCTGGCCGGATGGTAGGGTGTGATTGAGAGTTTTAGTTTTCAGCTTTGTGAGAGAGAGAAATCAGATTTTATTTGAAATTTAAATGGAGGAAATGGTGGAGATGTTTAAGGTAAAAGATCAGCTATGGTGTTTGATCAAGAGAGGTGTCTATGGACTTTAATGGTGTCGGCTGAAGCAAGGTTGTCTTGCTGAAATGACTGAGGTTTAATGTTGCTCAAGGCTGGTCGAAATTCAGTCCTTAAAGGTAGAGGAAATTCTAGTTAATTCAGCTTAATGCAAGAGTGATTTATGGGAGTGAAATGCTGAAATTATTTGAAGTTCAAATGGAGTTTGAATGGAGTGATCTTAGGAGTGTTTTGTGGTGTAGCTATGGTCCTTATGCTTCAAGGTAAGTGTGGGTTTAATGGTGATCAGTGTATAGCTGAGCAAGGCTCAATTCTACAGAGATTGAAGATGATTTTCGGTCTTAGGCTAGAAGGAACAAGGCTGGAAAATTCCGATCTCAAGTGTTCATGGTTTTCCGAAAAATTGCAGAATTTTGGTGCAGGATTTTTGCACTCTCTTGGCTCGGTTTTTTCAGGGGTTCTTCAGGGATGTTTGAGGGTCTTCCAAGGGTGGTTTTTCAGCCTCATTTCTGGATAAATACAGAGGAGTTTGCTGGCTTGAAGATGAACTAAAAACAGCTTCATTTCTTTGATGAAGAGCTGCGAATTGCCCAGAAAATTTTTCTGGTTTGGTGCTGTTTTGTGCAGTCCGAAAATTGCACAATTTTTCCAGCTTCCAAGCCACTTGAAATGACCATTTTCTTGGCAGCAATTGAATGGGTTTATGGCCAGAATTTTCGAAGAAAAGGTCTGCAACAAATCTGGAAAATTTCCAGATTTCTTACCACTAAAGCATGAACAACATGAAGATAGATTTGAAGGCCCTTCCATGGTGATTGATTTTCTCTTGGAACCCTTCCTATTTCCCCTCCTATTTTCGGTCAACCTCCCTTCCCCAAAGCTGATTTTCAAAATTCAAGGGGAAGAAATTATCACAGATTTTTTTTGGAATTCAAAGAAAAAGATTTAATGGATTTTAGTTCATTTGAATTATGAAAATGCTAGGACAAAGTTAGAAGTAATAAATTGGGCAAGAATTCTTCTAGAATTCTTTTAGGACATGAGGATAAGATTAGAACATTCTCTTCATGTCTCCCTTAAGACAATTATTCCTATTTTCATGGAATGCAAGAAAACAAAAATTCAAACTTAATTAAGATAATCATGGTAAAAGCTTAAATAATGGGATTTGAACTCATGACCTTGAGATTAATTCCAAGACTCTAACCACTAAACCACAACAACTCTTATTCTTATTTTCTCATCCACATATTTTTCTTATCTACTCCTCAAGTTGTCTTCCTATTCTGACCTCAAGCAAAACTACCATTTTACCCCTCCGACTCAATAAGTATAACTAAGCATTTAAACCCATAATCCACGATTCTAAAGCACATAAAATCATTCAAAAACATATATATTCATGCAAAATAATATGATATGCATTCCCGACCCCCTTACTCTAGGGTTGGTTTTAGGTTGGGTATCACATCCTCCCCTCCTTAGGAGAATTTCGTCCCGAAATTCAGACGCACCTTTACCTCAGATCGGGATACTTCCACTTTACCCATTCTTCTGTCTCCCATGTGGCATCTCGCGTGCCATGATACTCCTACTGCACTTTTACCATCGGAATCTGCTTGTTCCGGAGAGTCTTGACACTTCGGTCCAATATCTTTACAGGTTTCTCCACATAGGTTAGGTCGGGTAGTAGTACTAACAGCTCGTCATTCAACACATGTCCGGGTTTGGCATTGTATTTCTTCAACTGTGATACATAGAATACGTCGTGAATTCCCATCAACCCATCTGGCAAATCCAATCGATATGCTACCGGCCCAATTCTCTCTTCTATTGGAAATGGCCCCAGATACCTCGGATTCAGCTTTCCCCCTCTCGGATGTTTCAGAATTCCCCTATTTGGTGTCAGTTTTAGGAACACGCTATCTCCCACCTGAAATTCTAACTCCCTTCGCCTATTGTCTGCATTATTCTTTTGTCGGCTCCGGGCTGCTCTCAACCTTTCTCTAATTAACTTAACCTTGTCCAACATTTCTTGAACATAGACTTCTCCCGACATACTTATGTGACCATTCTCTGACCAACTCCAGTATAGCGGTACTTGACACTTACGTCCATATAGAGCTTCATACGGAGCCATTCCAATCGAAGCTTGATAACTGTTATTGTATGATAACTTGGCATACGGTACACTTTCAATCCACTTATCCCCGAAATCCAATACACAGGCTCTCAGCATATCCTCCAATATCTGAATAACCCTTTCTGACTGTCCATCGGTCTGCGGATGCGCCGACGTACTGAACTTCAGACTAGAACCCATCGATTCTTGAAACTTGCCCCAAAATCGGGATGTAAATCTCGGATCACGGTCGGACACAATACTCAAAGGTACTCCGTGTAATCTGACTATCTCCCGTACATAGGTCTGAGCCAACTTTTCCATTGAATCCCTTACATTCACAGGTATGAAATACGCCGACTTGGTCAATCGATCCACCACTACCCATATGGCGTCTTTTTGGTTCCTTGCCATAGGGAGTCCGGTGACGAAGTCCATGGTCACTTCTTCCCATTTCCATTCCGGTACTGGCAATGGTTGTAATAATCCTGCCACCTTCTTGTGCTCTGGTTTGACTTTCTGATAGGTTAGATACGTTGTGACATACTTAACCACATTCCGCTTCATCCCAGGCCACCAATAAGACTTTTTCAAATCTTGATACATCTTGACCTCTCCCGGATGAATGGCGTACTTGCTCTTATGCGCTTCTTCTAAAATTCTGTCCCTCAACTGGTGCTCCTCGGGTGCACACAAATAATCTCGGAAGTACAATACTCCCACTCTGTCCTATCGGAACTCACTGCCTTGCCGTTTAAGCTCTTTATCCTTGAAAAGCTGAAATTCCGCATTACTTTGCTGGGCTTCAACAATTTCCCGCCTTAGATCTGGTGTCAACTTCAGGTTGCTAATAATGATCCTCTCTTCTTGCACTTCTGCCCTTCTATCCAACACATCCTGAACCATCTTAACCTCTTGTACTCTTAGCCTAGCCATTCTGACTTTCCGGCTCAGGGCATCAGCAACGATGTTGGCTTTCCCGAGGTGGTAGTTGATAGGACAGCGGTACTCTTCCAGAAATTCCGTCCATCTTCGCTGCCTCAAATTCAAGTCTTTCTAGGTGAAGATGTACTTCAAGCTTTTGTGATCAGTAAACACTTCATATTCTGCTCCGTACAAATAGTGCCTCCATTTCTTTAACTCGAACACAATGGCAGCCAGCTCTAGATCATGCGTGGGATAATTGACTTTATGCGGCTTCAATTTTCGAGAAGCATAGGCGATCACCTTCCTATCTTGCATCAGAACGGCTCCTAAGCCTTCCTTCGAAGCATCCGTATATAGAGCGTAAGGTTTATCTGCTTCTGGCAGACTCAACACAGGCGCTGTCCTTAGCCTCCGCTTCAACTCTTGAAAACTCTTTTCGCATTTTTCATTCCACACAAAGGGCACGTCCTTTCTCAGCAGCCGGGTCATAGGAGATGCTAGTGTTGAAAATCCCTTAATAAACCTCCGGTAATAGCCAGCTAATCCCAAGAAGCTTCGAATCTCAGTGATATTCTCTGGTTGCTTCCAGTCCGAAACAGCTTCAACCTTCGCCGGGTCTACTTTGATCCCATCCTTGGTCACCACGTGACCAAGAAATGCCACACTATCCAGCCAAAACTCGCACTTGCTAAACATGGCGTAAAGCTTGTGCTCCCTTAGCTTTTCTAGTACCAACTTCAAATGTTCTGCATGGTCCTCGGGCTCTTGGAGTATATGAGTATGTTGTCGATAAAGACTACCACGAATTTGTCCAAGTAAGGCTGGAACACTCGATGCATCAAATCCATAAATACCGCGGGTGCGTTGGTTACCCCGAAAGGCATCACTACAAACTCATAGTGACCATATCTTGTATTGAAGGCCGTCTTAGAAATATCTTCCTCTTTTATCCTCACTTGATAGTAGCCTTACCTCAAATCTAGCTTGGAGTAACAACTGGATCCTTGCAACTGGTCGAACAGCTCGTCAATTAACGGCAGAGAATATTTATTCGTGATAGTCAGGTTGTTCAAGCCTCGGTAGTCAATACACAATCTTAGAGTCCCGTCCTTTTTCTTCACAAATAGCACAGGTGCTCCTCAGGGTGACGTGCTAGGTCTGATATAGCCTTGCCGCACCAACTCTTCCAGCTGCTCCTTCAATTCTTTCATCTCCGCCGGTGCCATCCGGTACGGAGTTCGAGACATCGGTTCTGCTCCTGGGACTAGATCAATAGTGAACTCAACTTCTCGATTGGGAGGTAGAGAAGTGAGTTCCGTAGGGAATACGTTGGGGAAATCCTTTACCACCTCAGTATCCTCCAGGGTGCACTAGTCCTTCGGCTTGTTTATCACATAAGCCAAATATCCGTGACATCCTTGCCTCAACAACTTCCGGGCTTTAGCCCCGGCTATCAAAAACTTCAATTCTTTTACTTTTTTGCCATTGAACTCCAACACATCATACCCTGGTCTAATGAATTGAACCGACTTATTCTTACAATCTACCCTAGCACCATGCTTCGCTAGCCAATCCATTCCCAATATCAAATCATAATCATCAATAGCTAAGACTATTAAATCTCCCTCCAACTTTTCTCTCCCTACTTCAACTTTACAATTCTGCACATACCGATCTGCTTGCACCATTTTCCCCAAAGGCGTACTTACTAACAAGGTGAAAGGTAGTTCTACTCCATCCCATCCCAATTGATATGCACAATTCTTATTTAAATAGGAATGGGTAGATCCAGGGTCTACCAATGCATTAACAGAACGACCTTGGATAGTAAGCGTACCTTCCACTACCATTGCATCAGCTCCAACCTCCTCCCGGTTGAGAGCGAAAACTTTTGTTTTCACTTGCGGCTTCTGCGTTCCACTCCCGGAAGCTCCCGAGGTATTGGCCCCGGGTTCTGAGCTGGGTTCCCCGGCCCGATCCGGAGAAGCTTAGGGCAGGTGTTCCGTAGATGGCTCGGATCTCCACAGTAGTAGCATTTCTGCTCTCCTCATTTGGACCAACAATTTTTCTCAATGTGGCCCCTCTTCCCACAGTGCTGGCATAATGGAAGATTCTGCGCCGAACCAATCGGTGCTGTTCGGGCTTGCTTTCCCCGATTCTGCCATTGCTGGTTGGCAGGACACTTGTTAGGTAGCTGCCTCTGAAAAGGTCTTGGCGGCGGTCTTGTCGGTACAAACGGTCGTGAAGCCAATCGATTGCGGTCTTCATTCTCAGTACTGGTGGCTGCGTCTACAGCCCCCGAATATGTCGTCGGTGGAGAGGGTGCTAACGCCCTTCTTAGCTCTTGCCTTAATCCCTTAACAAATTGCCTCGTTCGGTTCTGTTCAGTATCCACTAGCCTCTTGCAATACTTTGACAGTTGCGTGAACCGCGCTGCGTATTGGGCTACCGTCATGCTTCCCTGCTTCAGATTCTGAAACTCGTCTTCCCGCTTCTCGACTATCCACTGAGGGATATACTCTGCCCGGAATGCTTCCACAAAATTAGCCCACGTCCAGTCTTGGTCAATCATCTCCCAATCATCCTAAACCCTTTGCCACCATGCCCGGGCTGGACCCCTTAGTCGGAATGCGGCAAACTTCACCATACGCCTTTCAGTAAACTGGAGCATGGAAAAGATGTCCTCCATTTGTTCCACTAATTGTTCCGCTTTTTGGTCTTGTTCGGCCTCTCCCAAGAAGATAGGCGGTTGAAATTTCAGAAACCGCTCCAATGCCTCATCTTCCCCTTTCGGATTCCTCCGCTCAGTCAAGTTTTGCAGAATCTCGGTCATTTTGTGGAATGCTTGCGTCATAGTCACACTAATCGGTCCTTCCGACCCCATCTCTGGCCCCATTTCGTTCTCATCCCCCTGATGTGGTGATGTCATTTGAGTTGTTTCCATTTCCGGTTTCACGGGCTTTGCCTCAGGAACCCTTCTGCTAGATGTGGCTGAACGACGTTTGGGTGCCATTCTAAACCATTTCCCCAAATAATGAGTTTATGCATCAAAGTTGAAAATATCCAAATTGAGCATGCATTCACATTCAACTTAAAGCGGAAGGAAATTGGATGCAATTTTGTAAAAAAAAATGACACATAAATTTTCTCAAAACTTAGAGTACACTAGGTACTCTTATTTGCATAAATTTTGAAATAAAGTAGTAAAGGCGAATAGACTCCTAGCCTAGAAGTTTATTGAAAATAGCAAATAAAACGTTTCAAACAAAGCAGAACTTGGCCTTCCTAATCCTCATCAGAGTCTTCAATGTCGGCATCATATATCCATCCCCTAGAATTCCTAGTGAAGTCTATCCCAGCCCCACTGGCAAACCCATCTATTGGCTCATTCCCAGCTCTCCTAGAACTTTCCCCGGTCTCAAACTAATTGGGTGGGGTTACAAAGGAAGGTCTAGGTGGAGATTCATAATCTATCTCCCCTTGGTCATCACTGTCAGCAGTTAAATCAACTATGGGACTAGGAGGGAGGGGAACATATTCCATGTCTATCTCCTCGTCTTCACTATCAGTAACCAGGTTGATCACGGGTATGGGAGGTGGCTCAATGATCGGGACCTCATCGTCACTACTATCATCCAGGGCAATGATTGGCTGTGGTCCAAGCTGAGGTGCAGGCTGAGGCATTGGTTGAGGCACAGGTAGGTCCTCCGGGTAGATAGGAATGGGAGGGTGCCATTGCTGTCCTTTCCTTGCTGTTCTAATCATTCTAACCATCCTACAGCACAAACAAGACCGGTCAAACAAAAGATTTGAACTTAATAAATCAAAACATATACTATCAATACTTGCCTAAACCTAGGCTCTGATACCACTTGTAACACCCCACTACCTAAGCCCATCAGGGCCGGGGATGTCGCCCCGTCCAAAGGACAATGGGTCTTTATAACTAGGTTACATGAAAATAGAATAAAACAAAAGACTTTAAAATTAAATTTATTACAACCCAAAAGATAAATACTGGCACAAATCCAAAATAAATTGTTTGCAACAATCTCTTAAACAATACTTAAAGTAAATAACAAGAGTCTGCAAGCAAAGCAACATTCTAGCTAATGATCTCCACGGCAGGATCTTCCTGAAAATATGGCATAAAAGGTGGTGAGATAAAAATCTCAGTAAGCCCGTGTGTGCTTAAGTGTTTCAGGTAGAATAATTCATGTATGCAAGTTGCAAAAGTTTCATAAGGAAAAGTGCTGGCAAGCAATAAATAAGTGTTGAAAATAAAGAGTGGTGTTTCACTTTTCAAATCATACATGTGCACAATAAATACAACCACTCAAATGGGTAGCCATGGGTTACCACATGTTGGGCCCCATGACCAATAACAGTCAGAATGCCACACTTTGTGCAATGCTGACAAAAGGTAGGTGTACGGCCTACCGGGTGAGATACTCCTCCATCTCTACACCCAAACTTACCGGTTGTCCACTCCAGAAATACACAGTCCACATGACTGAAACTTGCTAGCTCAGACCGGCATGACCTACTGGACGGGCGTCCTATCCAGGAAGGACTCACCCCTTAGAGGTGGCCACCTACTGAGAGACTTACCCTAACCCTTCAAAGACTAGTCCTGGTGGTCTATCCTTATTGAGTACTCAACGTTGATTGTTCCACTTGGGAGAAAATTGATCAAACTTTTCTTTATTTGGAAATAGCAATTAAGGGTTTCCAAAAGTCTTGTCAAGTTGGATTTTAGAAAAAGTTTAGATTTGTGTAATACTGCTTGTTCAATTTTCAAATGAATTGCTTGACTGAAATAAAAAAGAAAAACAGTCCTTAATTGCCTTTACAATTAAATGTCCATATACATTGCATTTGCTTGCCACAATAACTTTTGGTCTTCACAAAACTCCGTGCAGGAGCTTACTTGCTTCTTTTCTTGCTCTACTCAAAAGTCTTCCAAGGCTGACCTAACCCCTGCCTGGGGTAAACACAAAACATAAGGTCACATTCAAGCTATACCTACCTTACATTAATAATTCTTAGCTCATCCAGTGACAACCAAGTCTAACCATGACCTTAATGTCCTAAGCTTTAAGGATAGATGCTGAAGAATTTTATAAAATAAGTCTAGTTTGATAGGTTGAAATAACCAGGGGTTCTAAAATCATTGTTAATAAATTATAGACTCAAATAATAATTCTTGAGGGTTATTATTAATAAATAAACTAAGGTTGGAATCTTAAATATTATTAAGTCTTATTTAATATTAAGAAATGGTAATTTAAAAATAACTTTATTATAAATAAATAATAAATTAAATAAATAATAATTTTTAATTAATTTCGAAGAGATAATAAATAATTAATAATAATTAAAATTTATTAATAAATTATTTTAAATTTTCGTTTAATAAAAATATTAATAGTTTGATTTAATATTCTAATCCAAATCCCCTAGTGTTTCGAATTTTTTGAAGAAAAATATAGTAGTAATTTTAATTCATGTAATAAAATTTGTGGATGAATATAACTTAGAATTAACAAGAAAATAATCTTACATCATGGTCTTCTTATTGCTAGAAAAGATTCATGATCCCATTCTCCATCATCAAACAAGAAATTAATCTATTCATGAACAAACACTTGAACTACCTAATATTATCACATGGCCAAAAATCCTACTAAGCATAATCATCAATCATGGTTTCCGTGGAAAATAAGATCATAAAAGCCTAATCACCTTTGGTGTCATAATATCTAATCATGCTTCAACATCCATTAAATTCATCAAGCATGAAGAACATATATTGATTCAAAAGGAAAACACATACATCCTAGTCAAATATAACCGTCATCATGTCATAACTTCATCCCCCTAATCCACATACATATACTCAATCTCCCAATCATATTCCATTTCTCTATCATCATCTAGGAGACATGATTTCAAAATTTAATAAGAGAAATTTAAGAATGAATACTTGATTGTCGAGTCCTTTGATGAAGACAAAAGAAGGTCCACGCGCGATGGAATGACTTGAATGGTCCAAAGAAACAACATCCATGGTTGATGGTTTGATCAACCATTTCGGTTAGAAGAGAGTGAGAGAGAGAGAGAGAAAGAAAGAGAAAGAGAGCATTAGATAGGTGTATTAAGAATTGAATGGAAGAAGATGAACAAGAAGGTTGTTCTTGTTTTACCTTGTTGATGTTCTTGAGGTCTTCAAGAAAAACTGATTTTTGATCCGGTTGAAAATTCTTGTTTGCGAGATTTCGTGTTATAAATGGCAGAAATGAAGCCTAGGGATTAAGTAGAGATGATCTGGAGTATTTGAGAGTGATTGGAGGTGTTTTAGAGTAGGTTTAGGCTTGAAGAAGTTTAGTGTGTGTTCTTGGTGTTCTTGGTGTTTTAGGTGAAAATGAAGAGAAATTAGAAGAAGTGCTGCACGATTTCTGCTAGAAGGCTGGCCAAATGGTAGGGTGTGATTGAGGGTTTCGGTTTTCAGCTTTGTGAGAGAGAGAAATCAGATTTTATTTGAAATTTAAATGGAGGAAATGGTGGAGATGTTTAAGGTAAAAGATCAGCTATGGTATTTGATCAAGAGAGGTGTCTATGGACTTTAATGGTGTCGGCTGAAGCAAGGTTGTCTTGCTGAAATGACTGAGGTTTAATGTTGCTCAAGGCTGGCCAAAATTCAGTCCTTAAAGGTAGAGGAAATTCTGGTTAATTCAGCTTAATGCAAGAGTGATTTATGGGAGTGAAATGCTAAAATTATTTGAAGTTCAAATGGAGTTTGAATGGAGTGATCTTAGGAATGTTTTGTGGTGTAGCTATGGGTCCTTATGCTTCAAGGTAAGTGTGGTTTTAATGGTGATCAGTGTATAGCTGAGCAAGGCTCAATTCTACAGAGATTGAAGATGATTTTCGGTCTTAGGCTAGAAGGAACAAGGCTGGAAAATTCTGATCTCAAGTGTTCATGGTTTTTCGAAAAATTGCAGGATTTTCACACTCTCTTGGCTCAGTTTTCTCCGGGGTTCTTCAGGGATTTTTGAGGGTCTTCCAAGGGTGGTTTTTCAGCCTCGTTTCTGGACAAATACAGAGGAGTTTGCTGGCTTGAAGATGAAACAAAAACAGCTTCATTTCTTTGATGAAGAGCTGCGAATTGCCCAGAAAATTTTTCTGGTTTGGTGCTGTTTTGTGCAGTCTAAAAATTGCACAATTTTTCCAGCTTCTAAGCCACTTGAAATGACCATTTTCTTGGCAGCAATTGAATGGGTTTATAGCCTGAATTTTCGAAGAAAAGGTCTGCAACAAATCTGGAAAATTTCCAGATTTCTTACCACTAAAGCATGAACAACATGAAGATAGATTTGAAGGCCCTTCCATGGTGATTGATTTTCTCTTGGAACCCTTCCTATTTCCCCTCCTATTTTTGGTCAACCTCCCTTCACCAAAGCTGATTTTCGAAATTCAAGGGGAAGAAATTATCATAGAATTTTTTTTGGAATTCAAAGAAAAAGATTTAATGGATTTTAGTTCATTTGAATTATGAAAATGCTAGGACAAAGCTAGGAGTAATAAATTGGACAAGAATTCTTCTAGAATTCTTTTAGGACATGAGGATAAGATTAGGACATTCTCTTCATGTCTCCCTTAAGACAATTATTCCTATTTTCATGGAATGCAAGAAAACAAAAATTCAAACTTAATTAAGATAATCATGGTAAAAGCTTAAATGATGGGATTTGAACTCATGACCTTAGAGATTAATTCCAAGACTCTAACCACTAAACCACAACAACTCTTGTTCTTATTTTCTCACCCCACATATTTTTCTTATCTACTCCTCAAGTTATCTTCCTATTCTGACCTCAAGCAAAACTACCATTTTACCCCTCCTACTCAATAAGTATAACTAAGCATTTAAACTTATAATCAACGATTCTAAAGCACATAAAATCATTCAAAAATATATATATTCATGCAAAATAATATGATATGCATTCCCGACTCCCTTACTCTAGGGTTGGTTTTAGGTGGGGTGTCACAAATCAACTCTTCCAATGGTGGCTTTGAAGATGCTGAATTATTGTTCATGGGGTTTTGGTTCCTTTGATTACTTCCAAAATTGAAAGACCCTTACCTAGGTTAATTCCTATTGCTCCAAGAGAAATTAGGGTGATTTCGCCAACCAAGATTATAGGTAGAGCTATATGGGTTGTTACCTGGCCAGACGTTACCTACGAAGGCCGCTTGTTCCGACGTTTCTTGGAGTGACCCCATATTTTGGCATTCATGATTGGGGTGTCCTTCTCCATAGAAATCACAATTGACGTTTAAAACCTGGCCTTGAAGCATCACCATCTATTCCATCTTTTGAGTTAAGACGTCCACCTTAGCCTCTAATGTTACCACAGCATCCACTTTGTGCACTCCTTACACACGAGCTCTTGACCTTACACTCCCCCAAGAATAGTTATTAGATGCCAAATTTTCAATAAGCTCAAATACCTATTTCGGGGTCTTATGATTGATGGAACCCCTTGCAGAAGAGTCCACCACTGGCCGTGTTGCGAACGTGAAGCCATTCAAGAAGATAAGCATTTGCATTCCCAGCTCAAATCCGTAGTGTGGGCATTTTCTTAACATCTCCTTGAATCTCTCTCAACTTTCATATAAGGGCTCCGAATCTAATTGTTGGAAGGCGAAGATTTCATTTCTAAGTTTGGTTGTCCTAGCTGGGAGAAAATATTTGGCCAAAAATTTTTCGGCTAGGGCATTCCAAGTAGTGATGGAACCTGTAGGCAAAGACTTTAATCAAAATTTAGCTCCATCTCTCAAGGAAAAAGTCTTAACTTAATGGTATCCTCAGAAACACCATTCATCTTAAAAGTATCACAAATCTCAATAAAACTAGCTAAGTGAGCATTGGGATCTTCTTTAGGTAACCCATCAAATTGAACCATATTTTGAACTATTTGGATAATGTTGGGCTTTATTTCGAAATTGTTAGCATCTATCCTAGGTCTAGTGATACTCGAGTCTGTGCCCGAGATTGCGGGTTTCACAAAGTCATCCATAACCCTCTATCATTCCCAGCATTATTGTTTTGAGCACCATCCATCTCGACAATTAAGTTCCTTTGAATTGTCCGGTGAATTTTTGATAATGTTCTTTCGATTTCAGGGTCCAAATCGACTATCTCACCTTCGGATTTTCGAGTCATGTACCAAAGATAACACCTAAGCAAATGAGAAGCAAGTTAGATAATAGAATTAATTATTAAAATAAAATTAAAAGGTTACAAAGTTAGTCAAAAGAGCATAGTCAAAGTTAGTAGGTTACAAGGTTGTACAAGAATACATGAAATACAAAAATAGGATAGCACCTTTTTGCGGAGAGAACAATTGTACATGTTTTACATATTTACATGGCTAAATCAACAAAATCCAAGCCTTCATGCTATTGTTCTCCGGCAACGGCGCCAAAAACTTGATATGTCCGAACTTGGGTGTTAAAATCATACAAAAACTAAGCACATTCCCAATCAAGTTTAAATTAAAATGTTCAACCCAAATCACACATATGAGCAAGCGTACTCATCATTAACCGAGCATAGGGTTCAAACGAGTTCGATCCTCCAAGAATAAGTAGACATTAATCACCTTTCTTTCATTGTTTAACCGACTCGATAAAGTGAAAAAGAAATATATATATATATATATATATGTCAAGGATGTAGAATTGTGTAACTTAAGCTATTGTTCAGACAAACATGATCTTAAAGTATCCAACATTTATCATAATCAACTATTCTCTTGGCATCATGAAGAATTAAAGTAGACTCACTTCTTTCCCAATGAACTCCTATCTTCTAGGTAACTTAGTATCACATATTCTGTCTCAATCAGTCTTACCCAAAAGATGCATTAAACCCAATCCTTGATTAAATTTCCATACTCAGACAAACTTAAAACATGAAATTAACCAATGAATTCATACTCTGGCAGACATCAATTAACCTTTAATAACCAGTTCTTAGCAATTAACCCCTTTCTCAAGTAAGTTAAGAGACAACAGATATGAAATCAATCAAATTGAAACCACCATCAACCCCTTTCCCAAGCAAGTTAATGGACAGAAACAATCAACCAATCTCGTAATAAGCACAAGTAATTAAATACCAAGAATAACAATCAATTAATCAAAAGATCAAATAACTCTAAATATCATGAATATCTAAAAAAATGTCAAATTACAATAAAACAATTAACATATCATTCTCCACGAAAAAGAAAACAAAGTAAAAAAAAGCACTCATGGACAAGCCTCATTCTTCTTTCTTTGAAGACCTTCTTGCACAACCCTCCTTGAATTGAAGAATTCCTCCTTTGATTGAGTAATTTTCTATGATGATCAATGAATTCTCCATTTTTTCCTTTTGTTTTTCATCTATTTATAGGCTTAAGAAGTGCCTAAACTCATAGGTACAATGTTCTTGGCCGAGTAGAAGTTGAAAAGTACTAAAACATCACAGATTACCAAAAATAGCGTAGAAAAATCACAGCACCGCCTTAGCTTTAGGGCACAGCCGGCACTGCCTTGGCCCTCGGAGTCGGCGCCGGTTATGTTTTGCTTCTCTACTTGTTTGCAGATTTTTCTTCGAATTTTGCACAATGAATACAAGAATACATCCAGTGTCAGTTCCACTCTGTTTTGCTCTGTTTCACCAATTTTTTTGTCACTTTGAAGATCGTGCCAACAGTGTATGGCCGACGCCGATTCTAGAGCCCTAGCCGGCGCCGCCTCTCCTCTGTTTTGCAATGTTTTTGTTTCGTTTTATCCTAAAAATTTGTAATAATAAACAAAATACATTTCCAAGGGTAAAATCTCAAATATAAAAGAATATGACTAGTTATTGAACAAAATGTGTCACAAAATAACCTCAAATAACTAGGAAAAACATGACTAGTTTAGCCCCTATCATTGACCCAGCCAATTTCATGTAAACTTATGTATTAAGCTAGATATAACCAATGTCATTAAAGTTGAGTTAAACAACTTCATATTCATTCAATATATTTCACCCCATTCCTCAAGTCAAGAATGCAAACATTGTGATTTATGTAAGTTAAGAATAATAATCGACTTTAGTTTTACAATTTCTAAACTACTACAATCTGAGTAGCAAGCTAGGGACATTCTCACCATTAGATCTTCGGAATTCATAGCCTTAAGTAAATGGATTTCTTTTTAGTCACTGTATTGGCCCCCTTAATTTCTTGTTTTCTTTTTCTTTACCTTCTATATTCGAGATAGCCTCAAGAGAGTGCATTGAACAATACTTGCTATTTTTCTCTATATTAACCCACTTTTCAGCAAAAGGACCCCGAATTTTCAAAATAAGAGCGTTTTTTTCTTCTTTTAACAACTCAAGATTTTTTTTCAGGTCACATAACATTGATCTTTTTCGCTCATTGATGTTCTATTATTTTTCACAATTCGTATTCTCAACTCAAAGTCAAACAACTTATAAATCCACAACACAAGAATTAATCAACAACTCTTCCTATATTTCATCATATTATCCATATTCAACTCAAAGAACAAAATAAAACTCAAATACCAAGTATAACCAAGGTTAACTTAAATTTTCAAGACCTAGCAAAATCCAACTTAATATGCAAATTTATTTTTGATAAAAAAATACAACCATAATGAATGACAAATCTATATCAAAAGTTAAACAGAAAGTCATAACTCCACCCTAGACAAATTACTCAATTGTAAGCTCCAAAAATTAATTTAATTTGCAAAGCCATAAAAAATTAAAAAATAAATTGAAAAAATCGAAAAATTTTGATCGAAAAAATGTTTCAAAAATGAAAGCATAGAAAGTATTGAATTAAATCCCTCCCCCACACTTCAATTGGATATTGTCCTCAATTGCCTAAACTTGCATAATATAGTATATCCAAAGGGATTATGAAAGATAAAGGGAGAAGAAATCAAGGCAAAGAAATACTTTCCATAAGAATTGTAAAAACAAAGTTGAATTCATCCCCAAGAGCACTGTCCCTTTAACATTGATATAAGTTACCTAAAAAAAAAAAGAATGCATAAAACAAGAACAAAAGTAAAAAAGAGAACTAACACCTAAGAAAAGTCATTAAAATTCAAAGAGAAAAACAACCAAAAGAAAGAAACTAGAAAAAGAAATAAAAGTAAAAAGTCAGAAAGTCAGTCATCGGCATCATGAAGTATCATATCTGGTTGGACCACCTCACTCTCAACTTCTTCAAAGTAGGGCTTAATTTGATTACCATTTACTTTGAAAAGTCCCTTGATTGGGTGGGAGATTTCAATAACGCTAAAAGGATATACCTTATGTACTTGTATGGTCCCGACTACCTTGATTTTAGTTTACCTAGGAAAAGCATAGTCTAGAATTGAATAATAGCACCTTATCTCCCTTTTTAAGAGCATGAGGATGATGAATGTGCTTGTCATGCCACCACTTCATCTTTTCCTTGTAAAATCTAGAATTCTCATAGGCATCACTATGTCATTCAACCAATTTGTTCAATTGAAATAAATGCATCAGTCCTACAAGCTTAAGATCTAAATTAACATGTTTAATAGACTTATAAGCCTTGTGCTCTATTTCCACAGGTAAATGGCAAGACTTCCCATAAAACAATTTATAAGGGGTTGTGCCTATTGGAGTTTTGTAGGCAGTCCTATAAGCCCAAAGAATATCGTCTAATTTAATACTCCAATCTTTCCTAGTGTGAGTGACTACTTATTCCAAAATTCTTTTGATTTCCCTATTACCACCTCAACTTAGCCACTGGTTTGGGATTGATATGGGGTAGCAAAATTATGAGTCACACCTAAATATTTGAGAACTTTTGCTAATTGCTGATTACAAAAGTGAGCACCCCTATTGCTAATAAGTACCTTGGGGACACCAAACCGAGTAAAAAGATTTTTAAGGAATTTGACCATATCCCAGGCATCATTAGCAAGCAAAGCTTGAGCCTCTATCCATTTAGACACATAGTCAACCGTAACCAAGATGTACTTATTTCCCAATGAATTAGGAAAAGGCCCCATAAAATCTATCCCCCAATAATAAAAAACCTCACAAGCTTGAAAGAGTTGTAATGGTATCTTATTAGATTTAGAGATATTACCTGTAAGTTGACATCTATCACAATGTTTAACAAATCTATAGGAATCTTTAAAAAGGGTTGGCCAATAAAATCTGGAGTTAAACACCTTGCGTGTAGTGTTGTTAGCTTGGTAATGTCCTCTAGCAGGTCCTTAATGGCATTGTTGCAGAATATGTTGGGTTTCCATGGAAGCCACGCATCTTTGAATAACTTGATTAGCACAACGCCTAAACAAGTAAGGATCTTCCCAAAGATACTGATTTACTTCAGAAAAGAATTTCTTCCTTTGTTGTGATGTGAACTCCTTGGGGACTATACTTGCAGCCAAATAGTTCGTAAAATCTGCAAACTATGGAGTTTGAGAAGTATTACCTTCAATAAGCATAAGTTTTCGTCTAGAAATGTGTCATTAATTTCTTCTTCTCTTAAAGGTTCTATGACAGAATTTTCCAACTAGATAAGTAATCCATAGCCAAATTCTCAACTCACTTCTTGTCCCTAATTTCCAAGTCAAATTCTTGCAATAATAAGATCCATCTAATTAATCTTGGTTTAGAATCATACATGGCAAGAAGGTATTTAAGGGCCGAATGGTCACTATACACAATGATTTTAGACAAAAAAAAAAAAAGATAAGTACACAATTTATCAAAAGCAAATACTATGGCAATGAATCTTTTTCTATTATGGTGTAGTTTTCTTGTGCAACTGTCAAAGTCATGCTTGCATAGTAGATAGGTTGAAAGTGCTTATTCCTCCTTTATCCAAGTATCGCACCTACTGTATAATCACTTGCATCACACATTAGTTCAAAAGGAAGAGACCAATCAAATGTAATTAAAATGGGAGAATTTATCAATTTTTCTTAGAGCAAATTAAAAGCATTTAGACATCTTTCATCAAAATTGAAAATAGCATTTTTTTTTTCAAGCAAGAAAGTACGAGGTTTAGACATTTTTGAGAAATCTATGATAAACCTCCTATAGAAACCTACATGACCAAGGAAGCTCTAAATAGCTTTTGCTGAAATAGGAGAAGGAAGTTTCTCAATTGTTTCAATTTTTCCTCTATCAACCTCAATTCCATTACTTGAGATCTTGTGTCCTAATACAATGCCTTCTTCGACCATAAAATGGCAAATTTCCCAATTAAGCATAAGGTTGCTCTCCTTACATCTTTGCAACACTTTTCCAAAATTAGTCAAACATAAATAAAAAGAATCACCAAAAATAGAAAAATCATCCATAAATACCTCCATGATGTCTCCCACTAGCTAGTCCTTTAAAAATAGCCATCATGAATCTTTGAAAAGTTCCTGGACCATTGCAAAGATCAAAAGGAATACGACGATACGCAAAAATTCTAAAAGGGCATGTAAAATTTGTTTTCTCTTGATCCTTTGATGCTATGGGAATTTGAAAATGACTAGAAAAGCCATCTAAGAAATAATAAAACTCATGTCTGGCTAATCTTCCAACATTTGGTCAATAAAAGGGAGAGGAAAATGATCCTTTCTAGTTGCTTCATTCAATTGTCTATAATCAATGCGTACCTTCTAACAAATTACCAATCTTTTATCATTGGGAGCTACCATCATTCCTCCCTTCTTTGGCACTACTTGTGTTGGAATTACCCACATGCTATCCGAGATGGGATAAATGATGCATGAATCTAAAAGTTTAATTACATTACCTTTTACCACATCTCTCATGTTTAGTTCCATCATTCATTGGGGTTGCAGTACACATTTTGCTCATTCTTCTAGCAATATTTTTTGAGTACAAAAGAAATGGCTAATTCCCTTAATATCAATGATCTTCCATGCAATTATTCTGTTATATTTCCCAATAAGTCCACCAATGTACCCTTTTGTTCCCTTGTAAGATCTTTGGCTATGATAATTAGCAATTTTCCTTCATTGGCTAAGAATGCATATTCCAAATGGTTGGGCAATTCTTTAAGTTCTAACTTTGGTGGGTCATCAATTCCATCTACCCAAACATGGTCTCTCAATTACCTCAAAACTATCCAATTACCCCAAACATGGTTATCTCAGTAAGCTCCGTTTGTGATTTGGGCTAAGAAAACAAAACACTTTTCATGGTGCATGCACTAACAGTATATCAAGAGATTTATCATGTCTTCTTTACAAAATTTAATTCTCACTTCTTGAAAGATAGTAGTGAGAAGTTATGAAGCAAAATGCTCTTAAAACATTCTGTTTGGAAGATATGAATAATTAAAAGATATTAAGCGTCGAAAAAAATTCCAAGGACACTGTAGAACAGTTCCATGAAAATAGCTCATCAAATAAAAGCAACCAAGTTAATGTGACAGGGTGCAAAAGTGGCTCTCATGCTAGGTGAAGCACATGACCCCCGCCAGGCGGCGAAAGGGCACAGAGGTGGCTCTCACTTCTGTGAAGCACTTAACCCCCAACACCTAGTAGGTATACATCTTACCGAGTGAGATTCTCCTCCCTCTCTCACTCAATCCAATCCGGTTGTCCTACTTCCAGCCATCGGTTCTACTAGAACCCCGTCGCTAGCTGAGAATGGCTCAACCTTCTATACTGACACCCTGATCGAAAAAGGTCAACCTCTTGGAGGTAGCCACCTGCCGAGAGATATCCCCAAACTAACCAAAGGCTAGTATAAAGGTCTAGCCCACATTGAATACTCAACGTTATTCTATCTTCACAATTTATAAGGCTCCAAAGCAAAACCTACAAAATTAGCTCAATACCATTCCAAACAGCATTTTTCAACTCGCCAAAATTTTAGAAGGCATGGTTTTAAGTCAATAATTTATTCCAAGTACTCATAGTGAAGGAGCTACATGCTCAAATAAGTCATGCTATGATTTTTGATAAGTATATGAATGATCAAGAATTCATCTCTTGCATATTCAAAACAAATCAAAACGTTTGATACTTGGCTCCTAAGTTATGCTTGACATATTTTAAAAATTTATAAATCCAGAAGTTTCTAAAATTAGAAGTTTTCCAAATGTAGAAAAGTTTCCAAAATGTGAAGGTTCCAAATATAGAAGTTTTCAAAATTAGCTATCGTGCTAATATTTCGTGTTTGCAAGAGATACTCACCAACCTTTCTTTCAAACCAAGATAATAAAATAAAATCAATTTCATAAATGTAAGGGAACTTACCTTATCCTTAAGCTTAGGGTATGAACTCCAGTAAGTTGATCCTTACCCTTCATAATCTTCCAAATCTAGCAAAGAGCTCATATAAATTAATCACAACATTTCCTAGATCATCCCAAACAAACTTCAAGTCCATATTACACGCCAAGCATATATTATGCCTATATTATCATTTGTTCGCCAAATAATACCAATGAGCAGCAAGCATAAACTCTACATATACTTAGCACCTAAGACTTTCCATCAATCACTTAGAAAGCATAAAATCCACCCTTTAACATTTCTCACAAAATTACATTAAACTTAGCAATTAAGCACAAAATCCTTAGCTGTCTTCAGATTCCATCAACCATAATCTAAACTCCTAAGGGTGAAAACCCTATATGAACCACTCCGATTAATCTCAAATTTTTCTAGCATATATATTAACATGATGTGAATGAAATACACTAAGCATATATAGAAAATCAGGCTCGTACAAGTCGCAGAAAATTCTGCACCCAAACTGCTCAAATCTGACTCAATTTTGGCCATGCTGAAAGGAAAATTAATGACTTCTAACCTTGACCCCGTTTTATTCCCAAATTTTCTAGATTGCTTAATCACACAAAAGCCTCCATTATCAACGTTTTTACCTGAGCAAACCATGCTCAAAACAAATTACAAAACAGTGTGCAAAACAGTTTACAAAACAGTGAACAATGACTTCCGAAAATCCCCTTTTCTTAGTTTTTTTTTTCTTTTGAAAAATTTGTGCAATAAACCATAGTAACTTCCAGAATAATACTCCACATGAAAACATGATATTTATGCATTAAACAAGTTTCAAAACTTTTCTTCAAAAATCTAATGTTGTCCTGCATTAGAGGTCAATTGACAGCTACCAAATAAATAGCAAAACTTCAGCTTCTAACATGCATTCGGTTCACTTGAAACAAAACAAATAGAAGAGATAAATAAGAGCATATATTGTGAAACTACCTACAGCCTCCATATGCATTCAGTCCATGAAAAGAAACGATTAGAAGAGAACAAATAGAGGGGACAAATAGAGATAAGCATACGGTTCATGAAAAGAAACAAGTAGAGGAGAATGAATTGCAGCAAGCATTCTCCATTTACAATTCGGCACAAAGAGACAAGTAAAAGAAATCAGTAGGCCTTGCAATTTTCATTTCAATTTTGTGCACAAAGGGACAAATAAAAGCAACCAGCATGCCTTGCAATTTTTCATTTAAAATTCGTGCTCAATGTGACAATTAAAGCAACCAGCATGCCAGCCAAACCCATTCTAAACACATCTACATGCTATTTTTTTTTTCCAAGAGAAAATAAAAGAAGAATCAAGCTTGATACCTCTTGAAATCCTTTTAGGAGAAGAGAAGACCAGCCTAGGATGTTAGCTGATATGTGTGCCGGCCACAATAACAGAACTAAAGAGAGTTTGTTGTGAAGTTGGTTAAGGAAATATGTATGTGTGTGTCGGCTGTTTTGCTCACTATAGCAGCATTTTGTTGTTCAATTTGAAGAGAAAATTGTGCACTATTGGAGAGAAGAAGCAGAGCATGATGATGGCTGAAGTTCTTGAGAGTTCCAAGAATTCCTAGGAGTGAAGGTAGGCTGAGATTTTCCTTAGGTAAAGGAAGGAAAATCGTGAAGTTAGGGCAATTGAGGATGCATTAGTTGATAGGAGGATTGATTAATCAGTTGGTCTTTACTAAATTTTGGGAGGATTATAGGAGGAAAATGTGGGGTTTGATTAATTTCAAACACACTCCTAATCAACCCTTAATCCTATATATACTAACAACCTTTGACTAGGTCCGAGAAGTACAAGGGCAAAGTAGAAAAAAAAAAATCTCTGCACATGAACTTGTGCAAAGCTGTCGGCCAAATAGGAAGTCTTGTGATCAAAATTGCTGAACTAAGTCTGCTAGGTATAATATTTGAAAATTAAAAGTGGTAGGCAGCTAGAGTTATTAGGAGGAAATAAGGTCTTCAAAGACACGAGCAAATGCTGAAATCTTAACTTTTCAAAGATGACAAAATCCTTGATAGATAGGTGGTGGATGTCGGCCATAGAGAGATGTAGGAAAATATAGGAGTCTTCAAGTCAAAATGCGATGGCTAAATGAGATCAACCACATGAATGTATAATTTAATATCATACAAGGAATATATATATATATATATATATATGGATTGAAAGGAAATCATTTGGTTATAACATTATCAAGATAATATATATAATATCATTATAATTCATCAACCGAAAGTAACTATAACAATAAATAAGTTTCCAATAGATAATAAATAATGACAATATAGTTCTAATTAGTATAATAATTATTATTACTACTATTATAAACAATTAATAGATGACCAACCAAAAATGGAAGATATAATAGCTTTTTAAGAATGATGATGATAATAAAAATAATAATAATAATAATATTTTTCATGTAAAGTATTTTGTGACACAATAATCAAATAATGCCTTCCACTATTCCTAAATATCTTCTATTCCAAAACCAAAAAAAGGCCAAAATTGCCTCCGAAAATGAAGAAAAAGGTTTTGGATTCAAGTAAAGCGACACTTTTTTGGATGATAATTTCGGATTGAGTCTCGATCCAAAATCCATCCTTAATACTTTTCTTAATCCGAACACATATTCAAAAAATTTAAAATATGCACATATCACCACAACACAACCTTGCCGATTCATGAAATAAGCATATGTCATGTTCAAATATATATGTTCATATTCAATGCATGCTAATTCTCATAAACTAGGTGTGACCAGAGTGGGGTATTACAAGTAAAGACTGTATTACTTTCAACCCATAATAATTACTCATATGCAAATGTATCATGAATCTCTTCCTCCTTTAGCTGTTCTATATAAGGACTACAAAGTGCTGATAAGTGGTTTGCAGCTAAATTTTTAGCACCTTTCTTGTCCTTCATCTCAAAATCAAACTCTTGCAACAACAAAATCTAAAAAATTAGCCTAAGCTTGGAATCGTGTTTAGAAAAAAAGGTACTTTAATGTAGAATGGTCAGTGTTCATGAGTGCTCATTATGTCTGTATTTATTAGTCATTTCATGTAGAGTTATGCTAAATTAATGATTAGATGACTGCTCATTTCCCTTATTTTTACCTTGTTCTGCAGAATGCATAAATAAAAGATGATTGAAGAAATGAGATTAAAAGAGACCAAATGAGCATCAAACTGACACTAAGTACAAAGGTAAACAGGTGCTGGTTCGAAACAGAGAGTTAAGGCAAATATTTTGGACATAACAAGTGCCAATTATGGAGCTACACGGTGCGGTTCAAGGTAATAAGTGCCAATTCACTAACTGAAGAGGCACTAATTATTTTCAGAGAGTTTAGGAGCTATAACAACAACACCTTCAGAGTGGGATATCAAGATCTTCAAGAAACGTGCACAATCGATGCCGGTCTACCTTTACAACAGGCACCAATTTTTGTATCGAGACAAGTTAGTACGTAATAGATTTCAATAGTTCTCACAGACAACTATAAATAGATCATATTATTGTCTTGTGAAACAACGAACCAAGAGGAAGAGGAGTACCTCCAAACCCTATAGCTCCAAGGAGGAATCTAACAAAGGGATCCAAGCCATTTTTGTAGAGGAGAAGGCATCTTCAAGGGGGAGATTCAAGAAGAAAGCATCACTTGTCTAAGATTTTATTTTCTCTCTCTTGTGTTTTTTTTCTTATTTTGTTGAGCATTCATGATTCATTGTGTAGTTAAAAGATTGAATCTTTATATTTTTTAGTTCTTGACTTTTGTTATAATTTATTAATTCTATTTTGGTATTCAATCACTTGATTCGTGTTGGGTTATTGATTGCTGAGTTTTTCTTAACTTTAATGATTTTGATAGTTTTGGTGAAAGTTGAGAGGCTCAATTAATTGATTTACCATGTGTGTTTACCTTTGATTAACTCGAGACAGAGATTGAAGGCATAAAACTAGGTGATTAAAGGGTCATGAGGTTACTAGTTATAGGGACACCATTTTCTCCAAATGGGAAATGGGTAATTAATCTTAATGCCCCGTGAACTAGATTAGAGAGGTAAAGATACCCACTAATAAGATTGAACGGTAGGACATTCATAACTCGAGAAAGAGTGAGTATTGTTAAGATTGCCCAATTGGTACCAATGTGGAATCTCAATAGGTCTATTTTAGTTGATTGGGGTTTAACTTGATAATGTGAAATGCTTTTTGAATTACATGACTTTTCCTTCTTTTCTTAAGGATGCTTGGTGACCTAAGGAGAATTTTCAGGTGTACTTGGGTGGGTTAGTTCCCCTTCTTATTTGTCACCATCCTAAAGAGATAATTTACCAAACAGTGAAACAAGGGCGTAATAGGAGTATTTTCCACCTTACTCGAGTGAAATGGTACTTACCATTAGAACTCTATGCTAGGCGGTGGGTATACTTGTCCAAATGTGTGTTGCGTGTGAGTGATTTTGGTACTTTGTATTTAAACTTGGTTAATTTGTGTAAATTGTTGAGACTATTTCCTATGCACAAGAATATACACATAAAGTACGCATCAAGTTTTTGGCACCTTTGTCAAGGATTGAATAGAAACATTTTGAAATACTTAAGCTTTATTGATTTAATTTTATAGTTATACATACTTTTAAATATGACTAACTTATACCTAAGTAGTGTATATGTCATTTGTACGTTATTATTTGTATGTGTGCTTTAGAATTTAATTTATTTCCGTATGCGCATTTGAGAATTTCCTTCTTGTTGTTGTGAAAGTTTTGTTGTTTACGAAAATTATTTATTCATTAATTGATTGATTCTTTGGTATGCTATTCACTGGATTTTTGGGTAAATCGTTCACAGCAATTCTTTTTTTTTTTTTAAGTACACATTGAGATTTTTAGTAATTCTATTCTTTGGGAACCTTTTTTATTTTGGGAGCAATAATGGACAATATTTCATAGACAAAGCTTATCAAGGATGGAAGAAATAAATGTGCCACATTCAATAGAAGGCCTTTGATGTTGTTTTGCAATTATGGCAGACTCCCATTTTGATATAATAGAAGCTTTGTTGAGGAAACAAGAGGGACTTCTTTCCGCAGTAGACGGCCAAATTAAATAATTGTCAAGCTTACTCAAGAATAAAGATTCAAGGGAACAAGTGTAAGCAATCACATTGAGAAGTGGGAAGTAAATGAACAGTCTAGTAGAATCTGCAGAGGAAAATAGAGGTACAATACAGGAAGAGCAAAACCATAGTATAGTTATAGAGATGAACAAGCACGGGTTTACAATACCAAACCGGCGTCAGTTAAAATTTTTGGAAAAAAAAAGTTCAGGGGCAAGCACGCAGCAATACAAGAAACTTACACAAATGCCCAAGTATGAAGCCTTGTAAGCAATTGCATATTAGTATTCCCTTACACAAGAATGAAGATGAGCAATACAAGAAGTTCTTGGAATTTTTTAAGCAATTGCATATTAGTATTCCCTTATTGAAGCACTCACACAAATGCCCAAGTATGCTAAATTTTTAAAAGACATCATGTCCGGCAAAAGAAACTTGGAAGAGCTAGCTACTGTGGTATTGAACGAAGAATGTTCTGCCATCCTCTAACACAAGGAAAAGCAGCCATAAATACTAAAAGATCCAGTGAGTTTGTCTATCCTTTGCATGATTCGTAGTGTGACATTTGGTACTGCATTGGCGGACTTAGAGGCTAGCATAAATTTGTTACCATACAATACTTTTTGTAAGTTAGGTCTAAGTAAACAACACCCACTATGATGACGATCCAAGTAGTAGACAGATCTATTAAATATCCTAGAAGGATTGTAGAGGATGTGTTTGTTAAGGTTAACAAATTTATTTTTCCAATAGATTTTGTTATTCTCGACATGGATAAGGATTCTAAGAGTGCCTTAATTCTAGGCAGACCTTTCCTAGCCACTACAAAAGATGTTATAGATGCTCAGGAGGGAAAGTTGACACTAAGAGTTTTGGACGAGGAAATTATTATTAGAATCACTGAAGGTAAGAAATATTCATCTAGCTAAGTTGATTCTTGCTTTATAATTGATCTTTTTAATGAGTACATTTTTTATTTTATGCAAGAACACTTTGTTCAGTTAAATAAGGATGGGATATTGGAAGAAGTTGAACTATATACTCCAGAACTATTGGCACATATAGAGTACTCCAAGGACAATTTTGAACCAACAACTTTTGAAGTCATTGAGAAATTAAGTCTGGGAAGGATGAGATCATCTATTGAGGACCCACCAAAGCTAGAATTGAAGGAGCTTTCTAATCATCTGCAGTAAGAATTTTTAGCCTAAGGGAACAATCTACCAGTGATCATCTCAAAGGATTTGAAGAAAGAGGAAAAGTAAAAATTAGTCCAAGTTCTAAAAAAACATAAGAAGGCTATAATATAAAAGGTGACAAATATAAAAAGAATCAGTCCTTTTTGCACACGTAAGGTCCTACTGAAGAAAGATGCAAAGCCCACGTTACAACCTCAACAAAGGTTGAATCCTAACACGGAAGAGGAAGTTAAGAGTAAAGTAATCAAGCTATTGGATATAGGAATTGTATACCCCATTTCACATAGTAAGCAGGTGAGCCCTACATAGATGGTACCAAAGAAGGGAAGCACGATTGTGGTGCCTAATAAGAAGAATGAGCTCATCCCCATGAGGCATGTCTCAGGATAGAGAATGTCTATCACTTCCCCCTAATTTTTATTTATCAGATGCTGGAGAGACTAGATGAGTATATGTACTACTATTTTCTTGTTGGATTTTCTGGTTACTTGCAGATTCTCATAGCTCATAAGGACCAACCTTTACTTGCCATTTTAGGACTTTTGCCTACTAGCATATACCTTTTAGATTGTGCAATAGGTCTAGTACATTTCAAAGGTGTATGATGGCTATTTTTGAAGGATTAGTAGAGGAGATGATCTTCATGGATAACGTTTCTATTTTTGGAGACACTTTAGAGTTATGTTTGCAAAATTTAGAATAAGTACTCCAACAATGTGAGGAAACAAACCTTGTGCTAAATTGGAAGAAATATCATTTTATGGTTCAAGAGGGAATCATTTTGGGACACAAGATATCAAGGAAAGGTTTGGAAGTGGATAAAGCAAAAATTGAACTTCTTGAGAAACTTCGTCCACCTACATCTGTGAGAGCCATTTGAAATTTTTTGGGTCATGCAAGAGTCTACGGAAGGTTCATACTAGATTTTTCGAGAATTTTAAAATTGCTGACCTCTCTACTTGAGAAATATGCCCTCTTCAACTTTAATGATAAGTGTTTAGCCACCTTCAAACCTTGCAGCAAAAGCTAGTTAACTCCCCTATTTTAATATCTCTGGATTGCTCACTTCCAATTAAGTTGATGTGTGATGTGAGTGACTTCGCAGTGGAGGTTGTGCTTGAACAGAGACATAGAAAGTATTCCCAACTAATTTACTATGATAGTAAAACTCTGACTGCTACCCAAGCTAACTGTACCACAACTAAAACGGAATTCTTGCTATCATTTTTGCCTTTGATATATTTCATGCATATTTTGTTCTTTCTAAAGTTATTGTGTACAATGATCACTTTGTATTGAAATACCTTCTTACAAAACATGATTTCAAACCTAGATTGATCGATGGGTTTTATTGTTTAGGGATTTGATTTGGAAATCAAGGACAAAAAGGGAGTTGAGAATTTAGTTACTAACCATCTGTCCGGATTAAAGATCCCTCATCTAGAACCATTAAATGAAAAAGTAATTCATTAGTAGTTATTTTGGATTAACATCAAGAACACATCGACCCTATGGTTTGCAGATTTCACCAACTTGTTGGCAGCAGGAATTCTTCCAACTAAGCTTACATCTTGACAAAGAAAGAAGTTTCACTTTTGCATCAAATACTATTTCTAGGAAGACTATAATCTATTCTGGAAATGTGCTGATCAAGTGATCTGGAGATGTGTTGATCATGCTGAGGCTCAGGATATTTTGAGACACAGTTGGAGATCACTATCAAGCCAACAACGCTACCAGCTTAAAAGTCCTCGACTATAGATTTTATTAGCCATTAATATTCAAAGATACACATAGGTTTGTTAAAAGTTATAACTAGTGTTAGTGAATTAGTAATATTTCCAAGACTTCTGAAATACCTTTCACAGTTTTTCAAGCTTTTGAAGCCTTTCACTATTGGAGGATTGACTTCATGGGACCATTTCCCAGTTCTTTTAGGAATAAACACATTCTGGTTGTAGTTGATTAGATGTCCAAATGGGTTGAGGCACATGTTTTACCCATAAATGATTATAGGGTCATGATTAGGTTTCATAAAAAGTTGTTCACCTATTTTAGAGTCCCTAGATTTCTCATCAATGACAAAGATACACATTTTTGTAATAACTAGCTAGAAAAGATGCTTAAACACTTTGGTGTTTCTCATAAGTTAACTGCTCCATACCATCCCCAAAGCAGTGGACAAGTCAAGGTGACTAATAGGGAGTTAAAAAGAATTTTGGAAAAAGTGGTGAATCTCACAAGAAAGGATTGGAGCACAAAGTTGATGTCCTCTGGGCATATAAGATAGTCTATATGACCCCTATTGGCAATACCCCTTATAAACTGGTTTATAGTAAATCATATCACTTGTTGGTAGAAATTGAGCATAAAGCTTTTTGGGGTATTAAATTGGTCAACTTTAATTTTAATTCTACAAGAACCAAAAGATTGTTATAGATGAATGAACTTGAGGAATTAAGAAATAAGGCTTATGATAATTCTAGGGTTTATATAGAGAAAGATAAGAGATGGCATGATCAATATATTTTAGCAGACAGAGAATTTCAAATAGGGAATAAGGTTCTGCTATATAATTCAAGATTAAAGTTATTCCTTAGGAAGTTGAGATCGCAATGGTCGAAGCTATTCTTGGTGACTAGAGTGTTGCCATACGGAGTAGTTGAAATATCTCATCTAGGAAAAAAAAACATTCATAGTCAATGGAAATAGGTTGAAGCTATACTATTGCAAGAACACTGCAATGTTAGAAAGAACGAATTGCACCCTCCATTATGTTGAGAACTTGTCTACTTAGCCTTTCTTTTCTTCTTACCTTTCTCTCCTTTTGCTTGGAATAACATCTTTTACTCTTTATAGCCTTATGTTTTTTTATTTACTTTGATATCCTTTCACATATGTTTATTTGTTTTTGTTATTGTGAAAGGAACTTTTTCGAACACATGGAACCACGCTATAACCCTTCTCCTCAACCAATGTTGTGGAACTATGCCTCACACACTTATTGCTTTTCCCTTTTTCCTTTACCCCTTTTAACTCTTTGTTGGTTGTGGTTATTGTATAAATTGGGGCCAATAAGGACATTGTCCAGTTTAAGCATGGGGAAGAGGATTAGACTTTAATTGTTGCAAAAATATTTGTTGAATTTCTTTGCACTACTTTGGCTATTTCTCATTGTTAAAATTGAAGAAAAATGAGCAAAATAATAAAATTAAATTTTGGCATACTTTGAATTTTATGATATTGCTATTCTTTTTCCTTTGGCAAGAAAATTTGGTATGAGGTTATTTGGACTAAGATATTTTTAGGTAAATGTGTATATTTGATGTAATATAGATTAAGTCTTAAAATTTTTTGCTTAATTTTGTTTGGGTTTTAGTAAACATTGTGACACTTTTATTTTTTGGGAATAGATAAGAAACTTGTGATGACATATAAGTTGGAAATTTTTTGTTTGTTTATATTCTATTATCTTTTAGTTAGTTTAAATTTTAAGTTTAAGTAAATGTAGATTGAGTTAAAAAAAAAATGAGAGAATAGAGTAAGGTAAAGTAAAAGCTGAAAATTCATTATTTATATCCTTATTAAGGATTTGTGTTACCTTGCCCTAGAAAGAAAATGAGTGTTTGATAAGGGTAATGTAAAGGTTGAAAAATCATTGACTATATCTTTACTAGGCATTTACATTACCTTGCAAAATTGATCAATTGGACCAATCATTTGTTTACTACTTAGAATGCAGTAGCTTTGATAAGTCATAGAACTTAAATTTACCAACTATTCCTTACTTATATGAATTACTAGAGTCTTATTCTTAACTTAGGAAATGTGGTGAAGCATGTTGAATAAGCACAACTTGTTTAATCCAACTTCAAGGGCCTTGGTTTTATTTATTAAATACATGCATTTACATGAGTTTGGCTTGCTCAAGTGGCCTTAAATTGAATTTTCATCTCAAAAGAAAAAGAATATCTTTCTCATAAAAGTCATTACAGCAAAAAATCTAGCATGAATGAAGAATGCTTTTTGCTTGAGGTACTAATTATTCTGACAATTGCTTGAGGACAAGCAAAAGTTTAAGTATGCGGGAGTGATGAGTGCTCATTATGTCTATATTTATTAGTCATTTTGTATTGAGTTATGTCAAATTTATGATCAGATGAATACTCATTTCCCTTGTTTTTGCCTTATTCTATGCAAAATGCATAAATAAAAGATAATTGAACAAATAATGTGAAACCCCACCTAAAACCAACCCTAGAGTAAGGGGGTCGGGAATGCATATCATATTATTTTGCGTGAATATATATGTTTTTGAATGATTTTATGTGCTTTAGAATCGTGGATTATAGGTTTAAATGCTTAGTTATACTTATTGAGTAGGAGGGGTAAAATTGTAATTTTGCTTGAGGTCAGAATAGGAAGATAACTTGAGGGAGTAGATAAGAAAAATATGTGGGTGAGAAAATAACAACAAGAGTTAGTGTGGTTTAGTAGTTAGAGCTTGGTGAATTAATCTCTAAGGTCATGAGTTCAAATCCCATCATTTAAGCTTTTACCATGATTATCTTAATTAAGTTTGAATTTTTGCTTTCTTGCATTCCATGAAAATAGGAATAATTGTCTTAAGGGAGATTTGAAGAGAATGTCCTAATCTTATCCTCATGTCCTAAAAGAATTCTAGAAGAATTCTTGTCCAATTTATTACCTCTAGCTTTGTCCTAGCATTTTCATAATTCAAATGAACTAAAATCCATTAAATCTTTTTATTTGAATTCCAAAAAATTCTGTGATAATTTCTTCCCGTTGAATTTCGAAAATCAGCTTTGGGGAAGGGAGGTAGACCGAAAAATGGGAGGGGAAATAGGAAGGGTTCCAAGAGAAAATCAATCACCATGGAAGGACCTTCAAATCTATCTTCATGATGTTCATGCTTTAATAGTAAGAAATCTGGATATTTTCCAGATTTGTTGCAGACCTTTTCTTCAAAAATTCAGGCCATAAACCCATTCAATTTCTGCCAAGAAAATGGTCATTACATGTGGCTTGGAAGCTGGAAAATTTGTGCAATTTTCGGACTGCACAAAATAGCACCAAACCAGAAAAATTTTCTAGGCAATTCGCAGCTCTTCATCAAGGAAATGAAGCTGTTTTTAGTTCATCTTCAAGCCAGAAAACTCCTCTGTATTTATCCAGAAATGAGGCTGAAAAACCACCCTTGGAAGACCCTCAAACATCCCTGAAGAACCCCTGAAAAATTGAGCCAAGAGAGTACGAAAATCCTGCACCAAAATTCTGCAATTTTTCGGAAAACCATGAACACTTGAGATCAGAATTTTCCAGCCTTGTTCCTTCTAGCCTAAGACCGAAAATCATCTTCAATCTCTGTAGAATTGAGCCTTGCTCAGCTAAACACTGATCACCATTAAACCCACACTTACCTTGAAGCATAAGGACCATAGCTACACCACAAAACACTCCTAAGATCACTCCATTTGAACTTCAAATAATTTCAGCATTTCACTCCCATAAATCACTCTTGCATTAAGCTGAATTAACCAGAATTTCCTCTTCCTTTAAGGACAGTTTTTTGGCCAGCCTTGAGCAACATTAAACCTCAGTCATTTCAGCAAGACAACCTTGCTTCAGCCGACACCATTAAAGTCCATAGACACCTCTCCTGATCAAACACCATAGCTGATATTTTACCTTAAACATCTCCACCATTTCCTCCATTTAAATTTCAACTAAAATCTGATTTCTATCTCTCACAAAGCTGAAAACTGAAACCCTCAATCACACCCTACCATTCGGCCAGCCTTCTAGCAGAAATCGTGCAGTACTTCTTCTAATTTCTCTCCATTTTCACCTAAAACACCAAGAACACCAAGAACACACACTAAACTTCTTCAAGCCTAAACCTACTCTAAAACACCTCCAATCACTGTCAAATAATCTAGAATATCTCTAATTAAACCCAAGACTTCATTTCTACCATTTATAACATAAAATCTCGCAAACAAGAATTTTCAACCGGATCAAAAATCAGTTTTTCTTGAAGACCTCAAGAACATCAACAAGGTAAAACAAGAACAACCTTCTTGTTCATCTTCTTCCATTCAATTCTTAATACACCTATCTAATGCTCTCTCTCTCTCTCTCTCTCTCTCTCTCTCTCTCTCTCTCTCTCTTCTAACCGAAATGGTTGATCAAACTATCAACCATGGATGTTGTTTCGTTGGACCATTCAAGTCATTCCATCGCGCGTGGACCTTCTTTTGTCTTCATCAAAGGACTCGACAATCAAGTATTCATTCTTAAATTTTCTCTTATTAAATTATGAAATCATGCCTCCTAGATGGTGATAGAGATATGGAATATGATTGGGAGATTGAGTATATGCATGTGGATTAGGAGGATGAAGTTATGACATGATGATGGTTGTATTTGACTAGGATGTATGTGTTTTCCTTTCGAATCAATATATGTTCTTCATGCTTGATGAATTTAATGGATGTTGAAGTATGATTAGATATTATGACACCAAAGGTGATTAGGCTTTTATGATCTTATTTTCCATGGAAACCATGATTGATGATTATGCTTAGTAGGATTTTTGGCCATGTGATAGTATGAGATAGTTCAAGTGTTTGTTCATGAATAGATTAATTTCTTGTTTGATGATGGAGAATGGGATCATAAATCTTTTCTTGCAATAGGAAGACCATGATGTAAGATTATTTTCTTGTTAATTCTAAGTTATATTCATCAACAAATTTTATTACATAAATTAAAATTACTACTATATTTTTTCTTCAAAAATTCGAAACACTAGGGGATTTGGATTAGAATATTAAATCAAACTATTAATATTTTTATTAAATGAAAATTTAAAATAATTTATTAATAAATTTTAATTATTATTAATTATTTATTATCTCTTCAAAATTAATTAAAAATTAATATTTATTTAATTTACAATTTATTTATAATAAAGCTATTTTTAAATTACCATTTCTTAATATTAAATAGGACTTAGTAATATTTAAAACTCAAACCTTAGTTTATTTATTAGTAATAACACTCAAGAATTATTATTTGAGTCTATAATTTATTAACAATTATTTTAGAACCCCTAGTTATTTCAACCTATCAAACTAGACTTATTTTATAAAATTCTTCAGCATCTAGCCGTAAAGCTTAGGACATTAAGGTCATGGTTAGACATGGTTGTCACTAGATGACCTAGGAATTATTTATGTAAGGTAGGTATACCTTGAATTTGACCTTATGTTTTGTGTTTACCCCAGGCAGGGGTTAGGTCAGCCTTGGAAGACTTTTGAGTAGAGCAAGCAAAGAAGCAGGTAAGCTCCTGCACGGAGTTTTGTGAAGACCAAAAGTTATTGTGGCAAGCAAATGCAATGTATATGGACATTTAATTGTAAAGGCAATTAAGAACTGTTTTTCCTTTTTATTTCAGTCAAGCAATTCATTTGAAAATTAAACAAGCAGTTTTACACAAATCTAAACTTTTTCTAAAATCCAACTTGACTAGACTTTTGGAAACCCTTAATTGCTATTTCCAAATAAAGCAAAGTTTGATCAATTTTCTCCCAAGTGGAACAATCAACGTTGAGTACTCAATAAGGGTAGACCACCAAGACTAGTCTTTGAAGGGTTAGGGTAAGTCTCTCAGTAGGTGGCCACCTCTGAGGGGTAAGTCCTTCCTGGATAGGACGCTAGTCCAGTAGGTCATACCGGTTCGAGCTAGCAAGTTTCAGTCATGTGGACTGTGTATTTCCCGAGTGGACAACCGGTGAGTTTGGGTGTAGAGATGGAGGAGTATCTCACCCGGTAGGCCGTACACCTACCTTTTGTCAGCATTGCACAAAGTGTGGCATTCTGACTGTTATTGGTCATGGGGCCCAACTTGTGGTAACCCATGGCTACCCATTTGAGTGGTTGTATTTATTGTGCACATGTATGAGTTGAAAAGTGAAACACCACTCTTTATTTTCAACACTTATTTATTGCTTGCCAGCACTTTTCCCTTTGAAACTTTTACAACTTGCATACATGAATTACTTTACCTGAAACACTTAAAGCACACACGGGCTTACTGAGATTTTTATCTCACCACCTTTTATGCCATATTTTCAGGAAGATCCTGCTGTGGAGATCATTAGCTAGAATGTTGCCTTGCTTGAAGACTCTTGTTATTTACTTTAAGTATTGTTTGAGAGATTGTTGCAAACAATTTATTTTGGATTTGAGCCAGTATTTATCTTTTGGGTTGTAATAAATTTAATTTTAAAGTCTTTTGTTTTATTCTATTTTCATGTAACCTAGTTATAAAGACCCCTTGTCCTTTGGATGGGGCAACATCCCCGGCCCTGATGGGCCTAGGTAGTGGGGTGTTACAAGTGGTATCAGAGCCGAGGTTTAGGCAAGTATTGATAGTATATGTTTTGATTTATTAAGTTCAAATCTTTTGTCTGACCTTCTTCTTTATGCTGTAGGATGGTTAGAATGATTAGAACAGCAAGGAAAGGACAGCAATGGCACCCTCCCATTCCTATCTACCCGGAGGACCTACCTGTGCCTCAACCAGTGCCTCAGCCTACACCACAGCCAATCATTACCCTGGATGATAGTAGTGACGATGAGGTCCAGATCATTGAGCCACCTCCCATACCCGTGATCGACCTAGTTACTGATAGTGAAGACGAGGAGATAGACATGGAATATGTTCCCCTCCCTCCTAGTCCCATAGTTGATTTAACTGCTGACAGTGATGACCCAGGGGAGATAGATTATGAATCTCCACCTAGACCTTCCTTTGTAACCCCACCCAATCAGTTTGAGAGCGGGGAAAGTTCTAGGAGAGCTGGGAAGGAGCCAATAGATGGGTTTGCCGGTGGGAGTGGGATAGACTTCACTAGGAATTCTGGGGGATGGATATATGATGCCGACATTGAAGACTCTGATGAGGATTAGGAAGGCTAAGTTCTGCTTTGTTTGAAACGTTTTATTTGCTATTTTCAATAAACTCCTAGGCTAGGAGTCTATTCACCTTTACTGCTTTATTTCAAAGTTTATGCAAAAAAGAGTACCTAGAGTACTCTAAGTTTTGAGAAAATTTATGTGTCATTCTTTATACAAAATTGCATCCAATTTCCTTTCGCTTTAAGTTGAATGTGAATGCTTACTCAATTTGGATATTTTCAACTTTGATGCATAAACTCATTATTTGGGAAAATGGTTTAGAATGGCACCCAAACGTCATGCTGCCACATCCAGCAGAAGGGTTCCTGAGGCAGAGGCTGTGACACCGGAGATGGAAACAACTCAAAGGACATCACCAAATCAAGGGGATGAGAATGAAATGGGGCCGAAAATGGGATCGGAAGAACCGATTAGTGTGACTATGACGCAAGCATTCCACAAAATGACCGAGATTCTGTAAAACTTGACTGAGCGGAGGAATCCGAAAGGGGAAGATTAGGCGTTGGAGCGATTTCTGAAATTTCAACCGCCTTTCTTCTTGGGAGAGGCCGAACAAGACCAAAAAGCGGAACAATGGGTGGAACAAATGGAGGACATCTTTGCCATGCTCTAGTATACTAAAAGGCGTGTGGTGAAGTTTGCCGCATTCCGACTAAGGGGTCCATCCCGGGCATGGTGGCAAAGGGTTCAGGATGATTGGGAGATGATTGACCAAGACTGGACGTGGGCTAATTTCGTGGAAGCATTCTGGGCAGAATATATCCCTCAGTGGATAGTCGAGAAACGGGAAGACGAGTTCCAAAATCGGAAGCAGGGAAGCATGACGATAGCCCAATACGCAGTGCGGTTCACGCAGCTGTCAAAGTATTGCAAGAGGCTGGTGGATACTGAACAAAACTGAACGAGGCAATTTGTTAAGGGATTACGGCAAGAGCTAAGAAGGGCGTTAGCACCCTCTCCACCGACGACTTATTCGGGGGCTGTGGACGCAACCACCCGTACTGAGAATGAAGATTGCAACCGATTGGCTTCACGACCGTTCGTACCGACAAGACCGCCGCCAAGACCTTTTCAGAGGCAGCAACATAACAAGCGTCCTGCTAACCAGTAATGGCAGAATCGGGGAAAGCAAGCCCGAACAACGCCAGTTGGTCCAGTGCAGAATCTTCCTTTATGCCGGCACTGTGGAAAAATGGGCCACATTGAGAAAAATTATTGGTCCAAAGGAGGAGAGCGGAAATGCTACCACTGTGGAGATCCGAGTCATCTACGGAACACCTGCCCTAAGCTTCTCCGAATTGGACCGGGGAACCAAGCTCAGAACCCGGGGCCGAATCGAGCCAATACCTCAGGAGCTTCCGGGAGTGGAACGCAGAAGCCGCAAGTGAAAGCAAAAGTTTTCACTCTCAACCGGGAGGAGGTTGGAGCTGATGCAGCTGTAGTGGAAGGTACGCTTGCTATCCAAGGTCATTCTGTTAATGCATTGATAAACCCTGGATCTACCCATTCCTATTTAAATAAGAATTGTGCATATCAATTGGGTTGGGATGGAGTAGAACTACCTTTTACCTTGTTAGTAAGTACGCCTTTGGGGAAAATGGTGCATGCAGATCGGTATGTACAGAATTGTAAAGTTGAAGTAGGGAGAGAAAAGTTGGAGGGAGATTTAATAGTCTTAGCTATTGATAATTATGATTTGATTTTGGGCATGGATTGGCTAGCGAAGCATGGTGCTAGGGTAGATTGTAAGAATAAGTCGGTTCAGTTCATTAGACCGGGGTGTGATGTGTTGGAGTTCAAAGACAAGAAAGTAAAAGAATTGAAGTTTTTGATAGCCGGGGCTAAAGCCCGGAAGTTGTTGAGGCAAGGATGTCAAGGATATTTGACTTATGTGATAAACAAGCCGAAGGACCGGTGCACCCTGGAGGATACCGAGGTGGTAAAGGATTTCCCCGACGTATTCCCTGCCGAACTCACTTCTCTACCTCCCAATCAAGAAGTTGAGTTCACTATTGATCTAGTCCCAGGAATAGAACCGGTGTCTCAAACTCCGTACCAGATGGCACCGACGGAGCTGAAAGAATTGAAGGAGTAGCTGGAAGAGTTGGTGCGGCAAGGCTATATCAGACCTAGCACGTCACCCTGGGGAGCACCTGTGCTATTTGTGAAGAAAAAGGACGAGACTCTAAGATTGTGTATTGACTACCGAGGCTTGAACAACTCGACTATCAAGAATAAATATCCTCTCGCCATTAATTGACGAGTCGTTCGACCAATTGCAAGGATCCGGTTGTTACTCCAAGCTAGATTTGAGGCAAGGCTACTATCAAGTGAGGATAAAAGAGGAAGATATTCCTAAGACGGCCTTCAATACAAGATATGGTCACTATGAGTTTGTAGTGATGCCTTTCGGGGTAACCAATGCACCCGCGGTATTTATGGATTTGATGCATCGAGTGTTCCAGCCTTACTTGGACAAATTCGTGGTAGTCTTCATCGACGACATACTCATATACTCCAAGAGCCCGGAGGACCATGCAGAACATTTGAAGTTGGTACTAGAAAAGCTAAGGGAGCACAAGCTTTACGCCAAGTTTAGCAAATGCGAGTTTTGGCTGGATAGTGTGGCATTTCTTGGTCACGTGGTGACCAAGGATGGGATCAAAGTAGACCCGGCGAAGGTTGAAGCTGTTTCGGACTGGAAGCAACCAGAGAACATCACCGAGATTCGAAGCTTCTTGGGATTGGCTGGCTATTACCGGAGGTTTATTAAGGGATTTTCAACACTAGCATCTCCTATGACCCGGCTGCTGGGAAAGGACGTGCCCTTTGTATGGAATGAAAAATGCGAAAAGAGTTTTCAAGAGTTAAAGCGGAGGTTAATGACAGCACCTGTGTTGAGTCTACCAAAAGCAGATAAACCTTACGCTCTATATACGGATGCTTCGAAGGAAGGCTTGGGAGCCGTTCTGATGCAAGATAGGAAGGTAATCGCCTATGCTTCTCGAAAATTGAAGCCGCATGCAGTCAATTATCCCACGCATGATATAGAGCTGGCTGTCATTGTGTTCGCGTTAAAGAAATGGAGGTACTATTTGTACGGAACAGAATATAAAGTGTTTACTGATCACAAAAGCTTGAAGTACATCTTCACCCAGAAAGACTTGAATTTGAGGCAGCGAAGATGGATGGAATTTCTGGAAGAGTACCGCTGTCCTATCAACTATCACCCTGGGAAAGCCAACGTCGTTGCTGATGCCCTGAGTCGGAAAGTCAAAATTGCCAGGTTAAGAGTACAAGAGGTTAAAATGGTTCAGGATGTGTTGGATAGAAGAGCAGAAGTGCAAGAAGAGAGGATCTTTATTAGCAACCTGAAGTTGACACCAAATCTAAGGCGGGAAATTATTGAAGCCCAGCAAAGTAATGCGAAATTTCAGCTTTTCAAGGACAAGGAACTTAAACGGCAAGGCAGTGAGTTCTGACAGGATGGAGCGGGAGTATTGTACTTCCGAGATCGTTTGTGTGTACCCGAGGAGCACCAGTTAAGGGACAGAATTTTAGAAGAAGCGCATAAGAGCAAGTACGCCATTCATCCGGGAGAGGTCAAGATGTATCAAGATCTGAAAAAGTCTTATTGGTGGCCTGGGATGAAGCGGAATGTGGTTAAGTATGTCTCAACGTGTCTAACCTGTCAGAAAGTCAAAGCGAAGCACAAGAAGATGGCAGGATTATTACAACCGTTGCCGATACGGAATGGAAATGGGAAGAAGTGACCATGGACTTCGTCACCGGACTCCCTATGGAAAGGAGCCAAAAGGACGCTATATGGGTAGTAGTAGATCGATTGACCAAGTCGGCGCATTTCATACCCGTGAATGTAAAGGATTAATGGAAAAGTTGGCTCAGACCTATGTACGGGAGATAGTCAGATTACACGGAGTACCTTCGAGTATTGTGTCCGACCGTGATCCAAGATTTACATCCTGATTTTGGGGCAAGTTTCAAGAATCGATGGGCTCTAGTCTGAAGTTCAGTACGTCGACGCATCCGCAGACCGATGGACAGTCAGAAAGGGTTATTCAGATATTGGAGGATATGCTGAGAGCCTGTGTATTGGATTTCGGGGATAAGTGGATTGAAAGTGTGCCGTATGCCGAGTTATCATACAATAACAGTTATCAAGCTTCGATTGGAATGGCTCCGTATGAAGCTCTATATGGACGTAAGTGTCAAGTACCGCTATACTGGAGTTGGTCAGAGGATAGTCACATAAGCAAGTCGGGAGAAGTCTATGTTCAAGAAATGTTGGATAAGGTCAGGTTAATTAGAGAAAGGTTGAGAGCAACCCAGAGCCGACAAAAGAGTTATGCAGACAATAGGCAAAGGGAGTTAGAATTTCAAGTGGGAGACAACGTGTTCCTAAAACTGACACCAAATAGGGGAATTCTGAAACATCCGAGAGGGGGAAAGCTGAATCCGAGGTATCTGGGGCCGTTTCCAATAAAAGAGATAATTGGGCCAGTAGCGTATCGATTGGATTTGCCAGATGAGTTGACGGGAATTCACGACTTATTCCATGTATCACAGTTGAAGAAATACAATGCCGATCCCAGACATGTGTTGAATGACGAGCCGTTAGTACAACAACCCGACCTAAGCTATGTGGAGAAACCGGTAAAGATATTGGACCGAAGTATCAAGACTCTCCGGAACAAGCAGATTCCGATGGTAAAAGTGCAGTGGGAGCATCATGGCACGCGAGATGCCACATGGGAGACAGAAGAATGGGTAAAGCGAAAGTATCCCGATCTGAGATAAAGGTGCGTCTGAATTTCGGGACGAAATTCTCCTAAGGAGGGGAGGATGTGAAACCCCACCTAAAACCAACCATAGAGTAAGGGGGTCGGGAATGCATATCATATTATTTTGCATGAATATATATGTTTTTGAATGATTTTATGTGCTTTAGAATCGTGGATTATAGGTTTAAATGCTTAGTTATACTTATTGAGTAGGAGGGGTAAAATTGTAATTTTGCTTGAGGTCAGAATAGGAAGATAACTTGATGAGTAGATAAGAAAAATATGTGGGTGAGAAAATAAGAACAAGAGTTAGTGTGGTTTAGTGGTTAGAGCTTGGTGAATTAATCTCTAAGGTCATGAGTTCAAATCCCATCATTTAAGCTTTTACCATGATTATCTTAATTAAGTTTGAATTTTTGCTTTCTTGCATTCCATGAAAATAGGAATAATTGTCTTAAGGGAGATATGAAGAGAATGTCCTAATCTTATCCTCATGTCCTAAAAGAATTCTAGAAGAATTCTTGTCCAATTTATTACCTCTAGCTTTGTCCTAGCATTTTCATAATTCAAGTGAACTAAAATCCATTAAATCTTTTTCTTTGAATTCCAAAAAATTCTGTGATAATTTCTTCCCCTTGAATTTCGAAAATCAGCTTTGGGTAAGGGAGGTTGACCAAAAAATGGGAGGGGAAATAGGAAGGGTTTCAAGAGAAAATCAATCACCATGGAAGGACCTTCAAATCTATCTTCATGATGTTCATGCTTTAGTAGTAAGAAATCTGGAAATTTTCCAGATTTGTTGCAGACCTTTTCTTCAAAAATTCAGGCCATAAACCCATTCAATTGCTGCCAAGAAAATGGTCATTTCAAGTGGCTTGGAAGCTGGAAAAATTGTGCAATTTTCGGACTGCACAAAATAGCACCATACCAGAAAAATTTTCTGGGCAATTCGCAGCTCTTCATCAAGGAAATGAAGCTGTTTTTAGTTCATCTTCAAGCCAGCAAAACTCCTCTGTATTTGTCCAGAAATGAGGCTGAAAAACCACCCTTGGAAGACCCTCAAACATCCCTGAAGAACCCCTGAAAAAACCGAGCCAAGAGAGTGCGAAAATCCTGCACCAAAATTCTGCAATTTTTCGGAAAACCATGAACACTTGAGATCAGAATTTTCCAGCCTTGTTCCTTCTAGCCTAAGACCGAAAATCATCTTCAATCTCTGTAGAATTGTGCCTTGCTCAGCTATACACTGATCACCATTAAACCCACACTTACCTTGAAGCATAAGGACCATAGCTACACCACAAAACACTCCTAAGATCACTCCATTTGAACTTCAAATAATTTCAGCATTTCACTCCCATAAATCACTCTTGCATTAAGCTGAATTAACCAGAATTTCCTCTTCCTTTAAGGACAGTTTTTTGGCCAGCCTTGAGCAACATTAAACCTCAGTCATTTCAGCAAGACAACCTTGCTTCAGCCGACACCATTAAAGTCCATAGACACCTCTCCTGATCAAACACCATAGCTGATATTTTACCTTAAACATCTCCACCATTTCCTCCATTTAAATTTCAAATAAAATCTGATTTCTCTCTCTCACAAAGCTGAAAACCGAAACCCTCAATCACACCCTACCATTCGGCCAGCCTTCTAGCAGAAATCGTGCAGCACTTCTTCTAATTTCTCTCCATTTTCACCTAAAACACCAAGAACACCAAGAACACACACTAAACTTCTTCAAGCCTAAACCTACTCTAAAACACCTCCAATCACTCTCAAATAATCCAGAATCATCTCTACATTAAACCCTAGACTTCATTTCTGCCATTTATAACATAAAATCTCGCAAACAAGAATTTTCAACCGGATCAAAAATTAGTTTTTCTTGAAGACCTCAAGAACATCAACAAGGTAAAACAAGAACAACCTTCTTGTTCATCTTCTTCCATTCAATTCTTAATACACCTATCTAATGCTCTCTTTCTCTCTCTCTCTCTCTCTCTCTCTCACTCTCTTCTAACCGAAATGGTTGATCAAACAATCAACCATGGATGTTGTTTCGTTGGACCATTCAAGTCATTCCATCACGCGTGGACCTTCTTTTGTCTTCATCAAAGGACTCGACAATCAAGTATTCATTCTTAAATTTCTCTTATTAAATTCTGAAATCATGCCTCCTAGATGATGATAGAGATATGGAATATGATTGGGAGATTGAGTATATGCATGTGGATTAGGAGGATGAAGTTATGACATGATGATGGTTGTATTTGACTAGGATGTATGTGTTTTCCTTTCGAATCAATATATGTTCTTCATGCTTGATGAATTTAATGGATGTTGAAGTATGATTAGATATTATGACACCAAAGGTGATTAGGCTTTTATGATCTTATTTTCCATGGAAACCATGATTGATGATTATGCTTAGTAGGATTTTTGGCCATGTGATAGTATGAGATAGTTCAAGTGTTTGTTCATGAATAGATTAATTTCTTGTTTGATGATGGAGAATGGGATCATAAATCTTTTCTTGCAATAGGAAGACCATGATGTAAGATTATTTTCTTGTTAATTCTAAGTTATATTCATCAACAAATTTTATTACATAAATTAAAATTACTACTATATTTTTTCTTCAAAAATTCGAAACACTAGGGGATTTGGATTAGAATATTAAATCAAACTATTAATATTTTTATTAAATGAAAATTTAAAATAATTTATTAATAAATTTTAATTATTATTAATTATTTATTATCTCTTCAAAATTAATTAAAAATTAATATTTATTTAATTTACAATTTATTTATAATAAAGCTATTTTTAAATTACCATTTCTTAATATTAAATAGGACTTAGTAATATTTAAAACTCAAACCTTAGTTTATTTATTAGTAATAACACTCAAGAATTATTATTTGAGTCTATAATTTATTAACAATTATTTTAGAACCCCTAGTTATTTCAACCTATCAAACTAGACTTATTTTATAAAATTCTTCAGCATCTAGCCGTAAAGCTTAGGACATTAAGGTCATGGTTAGACATGGTTGTCACTAGATGACCTAGGAATTATTTATGTAAGGTAGGTATACCTTGAATTTGACCTTATGTTTTGTGTTTACCCCAGGCAGGGGTTAGGTCAGCCTTGGAAGACTTTTGAGTAGAGCAAGCAAAGAAGCAGGTAAGCTCCTGCACGGAGTTTTGTGAAGACCAAAAGTTATTGTGGCAAGCAAATGCAATGTATATGGACATTTAATTGTAAAGGCAATTAAGAACTGTTTTTCCTTTTTATTTCAGTCAAGCAATTCATTTGAAAATTAAACAAGCAGTTTTACACAAATCTAAACTTTTTCTAAAATCCAACTTGACTAGACTTTTGGAAACCCTTAATTGCTATTTCCAAATAAAGCAAAGTTTGATCAATTTTCTCCCAAGTGGAACAATCAACGTTGAGTACTCAATAAGGGTAGACCACCAAGACTAGTCTTTGAAGGGTTAGGGTAAGTCTCTCAGTAGGTGGCCACCTCTGAGGGGTAAGTCCTTCCTGGATAGGACGCTAGTCCGATGGGTCATACCGGTTCGAGCTAGCAAGTTTCAGTCATGTGGACTGTGTATTTCCCGAGTGGACAACCGGTGAGTTTGGGTGTAGAGATGGAGGAGTATCTCACCCGGTAGGCCGTACACCTACCTTTTGTCAGCATTGCACAAAGTGTGGCATTCTGACTGTTATTGGTCATGGGGCCCAACTTGTGGTAACCCATGGCTACCCATTTGAGTGGTTGTATTTATTGTGCACATGTATGAGTTGAAAAGTGAAACACCACTCTTTATTTTCAACACTTATTTATTGCTTGCCAGCACTTTTCCCTTTGAAACTTTTACAACTTGCATACATGAATTACTTTACCTGAAACACTTAAAGCACACACGGGCTTACTGAGATTTTTATCTCACCACCTTTTATGCCATATTTTCAGGAAGATCCTGCTGTGGAGATCATTAGCTAGAATGTTGCCTTGCTTGAAGACTCTTGTTATTTACTTTAAGTATTGTTTGAGAGATTGTTGCAAACAATTTATTTTGGATTTGAGCCAGTATTTATCTTTTGGGTTGTAATAAATTTAATTTTAAAGTCTTTTGTTTTATTCTATTTTCATGTAACCTAGTTATAAAGACCCCTTGTCCTTTGGATGGGGCAACATCCCCGGCCCTGATGGGCCTAGGTAGTGGGGTGTTACAAGTGGTATCAGAGCCGAGGTTTAGGCAAGTATTGATAGTATATGTTTTGATTTATTAAGTTCAAATCTTTTGTCTGACCTTCTTCTTTATGCTGTAGGATGGTTAGAATGATTAGAACAGCAAGGAAAGGACAGCAATGGCACCCTCCCATTCCTATCTACCCGGAGGACCTACCTGTGCCTCAACCAGTGCCTCGGCCTACACCACGACCCAATCATTACCCTGGATGATAGTAGTGACGATGAGGTCCGGATCATTGAGCCACCTCCCATACCCGTGATCGACCTAGTTACCGATAGTGAAGACGAGGAGATAGACATGGAATATGTTCCCCTCCCTCCTAGTCCCATAGTTGATTTAACTGGCGACGGTGATGACCCGGGGAGATAGATTATGAATCTCCACCTAGACCTTCCTTTGTAACCCCACCCAATCAGTTTGAGAGCGGGGAAAGTTCTAGGAGAGCTGGGAAGGAGCCAATAGATGGGTTTGCCAGTGGGGCTGGGATAGACTTCACTAGGAATTCTGGGGGATGGATATATGATGCCGACATTGAAGACTCTGATGAGGATTAGGAAGGCTAAGTTCTGCTTTGTTTGAAACGTTTTATTTGCTATTTTCAATAAACTCCTAGGCTAGGAGTCTATTCACCTTTCTTGCTTTATTTCAAAGTTTATGCAAAAAGAGTACCTAGAGTACTCTAAGTTTTGAGAAAATTTATGTGTCATTCTTTATACAAAATTGCATCCAATTTCCTTTCGCTTTAAGTTGAATGTGAATGCTTACTCAATTTGGATATTTTCAACTTTGATGCATAAACTCATTATTTGGGAAAATGGTTTAGAATGGCACCCAAACGTCATGCTGCCACATCCAGCAGAAGGGTTCCTGAGGCAGAGGCTGTGACACCGGAGATGGAAACAACTCAAAGGACATCACCAAATCAAGGGGATGAGAATGAAATGGGGCCGAAAATGGGATCGGAAGAACCGATTAGTGTGACTATGACGCAAGCATTCCACAAAATGACCGAGATTCTGTAAAACTTGACTGAGCGGAGGAATCCGAAAGGGGAAGATTAGGCGTTGGAGCGATTTCTGAAATTTCAACCGCCTTTCTTCTTGGGAGAGGCCGAACAAGACCAAAAAGCGGAACAATGGGTGGAACAAATGGAGGACATCTTTGCCATGCTCTAGTATACTAAAAGGCGTGTGGTGAAGTTTGCCGCATTCCGACTAAGGGGTCCATCCCGGGCATGGTGGCAAAGGGTTCAGGATGATTGGGAGATGATTGACCAAGACTGGACGTGGGCTAATTTCGTGGAAGCATTCTGGGCAGAATATATCCCTCAGTGGATAGTCGAGAAACGGGAAGACGAGTTCCAAAATCGGAAGCAGGGAAGCATGACGATAGCCCAATACGCAGTGCGGTTCACGCAGCTGTCAAAGTATTGCAAGAGGCTGGTGGATACTGAACAAAACTGAACGAGGCAATTTGTTAAGGGATTACGGCAAGAGCTAAGAAGGGCGTTAGCACCCTCTCCACCGACGACTTATTCGGGGGCTGTGGACGCAACCACCCGTACTGAGAATGAAGATTGCAACCGATTGGCTTCACGACCGTTCGTACCGACAAGACCGCCGCCAAGACCTTTTCAGAGGCAGCAACATAACAAGCGTCCTGCTAACCAGTAATGGCAGAATCGGGGAAAGCAAGCCCGAACAACGCCAGTTGGTCCAGTGCAGAATCTTCCTTTATGCCGGCACTGTGGAAAAATGGGCCACATTGAGAAAAATTATTGGTCCAAAGGAGGAGAGCGGAAATGCTACCACTGTGGAGATCCGAGTCATCTACGGAACACCTGCCCTAAGCTTCTCCGAATTGGACCGGGGAACCAAGCTCAGAACCCGGGGCCGAATCGAGCCAATACCTCAGGAGCTTCCGGGAGTGGAACGCAGAAGCCGCAAGTGAAAGCAAAAGTTTTCACTCTCAACCGGGAGGAGGTTGGAGCTGATGCAGCTGTAGTGGAAGGTACGCTTGCTATCCAAGGTCATTCTGTTAATGCATTGATAAACCCTGGATCTACCCATTCCTATTTAAATAAGAATTGTGCATATCAATTGGGTTGGGATGGAGTAGAACTACCTTTTACCTTGTTAGTAAGTACGCCTTTGGGGAAAATGGTGCATGCAGATCGGTATGTACAGAATTGTAAAGTTGAAGTAGGGAGAGAAAAGTTGGAGGGAGATTTAATAGTCTTAGCTATTGATAATTATGATTTGATTTTGGGCATGGATTGGCTAGCGAAGCATGGTGCTAGGGTAGATTGTAAGAATAAGTCGGTTCAGTTCATTAGACCGGGGTGTGATGTGTTGGAGTTCAAAGACAAGAAAGTAAAAGAATTGAAGTTTTTGATAGCCGGGGCTAAAGCCCGGAAGTTGTTGAGGCAAGGATGTCAAGGATATTTGACTTATGTGATAAACAAGCCGAAGGACCAGTGCACCCTGGAGGATACCGAGGTGGTAAAGGATTTCCCCGACGTATTCCCTGCCGAACTCACTTCTCTACCTCCCAATCAAGAAGTTGAGTTCACTATTGATCTAGTCCCAGGAATAGAACCGGTGTCTCAAACTCCGTACCAGATGGCACCGACGGAGCTGAAAGAATTGAAGGAGTAGCTGGAAGAGTTGGTGCGGCAAGGCTATATCAGACCTAGCACGTCACCCTGGGGAGCACCTGTGCTATTTGTGAAGAAAAAGGACGAGACTCTAAGATTGTGTATTGACTACCGAGGCTTGAACAACCTGACTATCAAGAATAAATATCCTCTGCCATTAATTGACGAGCTGTTCGACCAATTGCAAGGATCCAGTTGTTACTCCAAGCTAGATTTGAGGCAAGGCTACTATCAAGTGAGGATAAAAGAGGAAGATATTCCTAAGACGGCCTTCAATACAAGATATGGTCACTATGAGTTTGTAGTGATGCCTTTCGGGGTAACCAATGCACCCGCGGTATTTATGGATTTGATGCATCGAGTGTTCCAGCCTTACTTGGACAAATTCGTGGTAGTCTTCATCGACGACATACTCATATACTCCAAGAGCCCGGAGGACCATGCAGAACATTTGAAGTTGGTACTAGAAAAGCTAAGGGAGCACAAGCTTTACGCCAAGTTTAGCAAATGCGAGTTTTGGCTGGATAGTGTGGCATTTCTTGGTCACGTGGTGACCAAGGATGGGATCAAAGTAGACCCGCGAAGGTTGAAGGCTGTTTCGGATTGGAAGCAACCAGAGAACATCACCGAGATTCGAAGCTTCTTGGGATTGGCTGGCTATTACCGGAGGTTTATTAAGGGATTTTCAACACTAGCATCTCCTATGACCCGGCTGCTGGGAAAGGACGTGCCCTTTGTATGGAATGAAAAATGCGAAAAGAGTTTTCAAGAGTTAAAGCGGAGGTTAATGACGAGCACTCGTGTTGAGTCTACCAAAAGCAGATAAACCTTACGCTCTATATACGGATGCTTCGAAGGAAGGCTTGGGAGCCGTTCTGATGCAAGATAGGAAGGTAATCGCCTATGCTTCTCGAAAATTGAAGCCGCATGCAGTCAATTATCCCACGCATGATATAGAGCTGGCTGTCATTGTGTTCGCGTTAAAGAAATGGAGGTACTATTTGTACGGAACAGAATATAAAGTGTTTACTGATCACAAAAGCTTGAAGTACATCTTCACCCAGAAAGACTTGAATTTGAGGCAGCGAAGATGGATGGAATTTCTGGAAGAGTACCGCTGTCCTATCAACTATCACCCTGGGAAAGCCAACGTCGTTGCTGATGCCCTGAGTCGGAAAGTCAAAATTGCCAGGTTAAGAGTACAAGAGGTTAAAATGGTTCAGGATGTGTTGGATAGAAGAGCAGAAGTGCAAGAAGAGAGGATCTTTATTAGCAACCTGAAGTTGACACCAAATCTAAGGCGGGAAATTATTGAAGCCCAGCAAAGTAATGCGAAATTTCAGCTTTTCAAGGACAAGGAACTTAAACGGCAAGGCAGTGAGTTCTGACAGGATGGAGCGGGAGTATTGTACTTCCGAGATCGTTTGTGTGTACCCGAGGAGCACCAGTTAAGGGACAGAATTTTAGAAGAAGCGCATAAGAGCAAGTACGCCATTCATCCGGGAGAGGTCAAGATGTATCAAGATCTGAAAAAGTCTTATTGGTGGCCTGGGATGAAGCGGAATGTGGTTAAGTATGTCTCAACGTGTCTAACCTGTCAGAAAGTCAAAGCGAAGCACAAGAAGATGGCAGGATTATTACAACCGTTGCCAGTACCGGAATGGAAATGGGAAGAAGTGACCATGGACTTCGTCACCGGACTCCCTATGGAAAGGAGCCAAAAGGACGCTATATGGGTAGTAGTAGATCGATTGACCAAGTCGGCGCATTTCATACCCGTGAATGTAAAGGATTAATGGAAAAGTTGGCTCAGACCTATGTACGGGAGATAGTCAGATTACACGGAGTACCTTCGAGTATTGTGTCCGACCGTGATCCAAGATTTACATCCTGATTTTGGGGCAAGTTTCAAGAATCGATGGGCTCTAGTCTGAAGTTCAGTACGTCGACGCATCCGCAGACCGATGGACAGTCAGAAAGGGTTATTCAGATATTGGAGGATATGCTGAGAGCCTGTGTATTGGATTTCGGGGATAAGTGGATTGAAAGTGTGCCGTATGCCGAGTTATCATACAATAACAGTTATCAAGCTTCGATTGGAATGGCTCCGTATGAAGCTCTATATGGACGTAAGTGTCAAGTACCGCTATACTGGAGTTGGTCAGAGGATAGTCACATAAGCAAGTCGGGAGAAGTCTATGTTCAAGAAATGTTGGATAAGGTCAGGTTAATTAGAGAAAGGTTGAGAGCAACCCAGAGCCGACAAAAGAGTTATGCAGACAATAGGCAAAGGGAGTTAGAATTTCAAGTGGGAGACAACGTGTTCCTAAAACTGACACCAAATAGGGGAATTCCGAAACATCCGAGAGGGGAAAGCTGAATCCGAGGTATCTGGGGCCGTTTCCAATAAAAGAGATAATTGGGCCAGTAGCGTATCGATTGGATTTGCCAGATGAGTTGACGGGAATTCACGACTTATTCCATGTATCACAGTTGAAGAAATACAATGCCGATCCCAGACATGTGTTGAATGACGAGCCGTTAGTACAACAACCCGACCTAAGCTATGTGGAGAAACCGGTAAAGATATTGGACCGAAGTATCAAGACTCTCCGGAACAAGCAGATTCCGATGGTAAAAGTGCAGTGGGAGCATCATGGCACGCGAGATGCCACATGGGAGACAGAAGAATGGGTAAAGCGAAAGTATCCCGATCTGAGATAAAGGTGCGTCTGAATTTCGGGACGAAATTCTCCTAAGGAGGGGAGGATGTGAAACCCCACCTAAAACCAACCATAGAGTAAGGGGGTCGGGAATGCATATCATATTATTTTGCATGAATATATATGTTTTTGAATGATTTTATGTGCTTTAGAATCGTGGATTATAGGTTTAAATGCTTAGTTATACTTATTGAGTAGGAGGGGTAAAATTGTAATTTTGCTTGAGGTCAGAATAGGAAGATAACTTGATGAGTAGATAAGAAAAATATGTGGGTGAGAAAATAAGAACAAGAGTTAGTGTGGTTTAGTGGTTAGAGCTTGGTGAATTAATCTCTAAGGTCATGAGTTCAAATCCCATCATTTAAGCTTTTACCATGATTATCTTAATTAAGTTTGAATTTTTGCTTTCTTGCATTCCATGAAAATAGGAATAATTGTCTTAAGGGAGATATGAAGAGAATGTCCTAATCTTATCCTCATGTCCTAAAAAAATTCTAGAAGAATTCTTGTCCAATTTATTACCTCTAGCTTTGTCCTAGCATTTTCATAATTCAAGTGAACTAAAATCCATTAAATCTTTTTCTTTGAATTCCAAAAAATTCTGTGATAATTTCTTCCCCTTGAATTTCGAAAATCAGCTTTGGGTAAGGGAGGTTGACCAAAAAATGGGAGGGGAAATAGGAAGGGTTTCAAGAGAAAATCAATCACCATAGAAGGACCTTCAAATCTATCTTCATGATGTTCATGCTTTAGTAGTAAGAAATCTGGAAATTTTCCAGATTTGTTGCAGACCTTTTCTTCAAAAATTCGGGCCATAAACCCATTCAATTGCTGCCAAGAAAATGGTCATTTCAAGTGGCTTGGAAGCTGGAAAAATTGTGCAATTTTCGGACTGCACAAAATAGCACCATACCAGAAAAATTTTCTGGGCAATTCGCAGCTCTTCATCAAGGAAATGAAGCTGTTTTTAGTTCATCTTCAAGCCAGCAAAATCCTCCGTATTTGTCCAGAAAAGAGGCTGAAAAACCACCCTTGGAAGACCCTCAAACATCCCTGAAGAACCCCTGAAAAAACCGAGCCAAGAGAGTGCGAAAATCCTGCACCAAAATTCTGCAATTTTTCGGAAAACCATGAACACTTGAGATCAGAATTTTCCAGCCTTGTTCCTTCTAGCCTAAGACCGAAAATCATCTTCAATCTCTGTAGAATTGTGCCTTGCTCAGCTATACACTGATCACCATTAAACCCACACTTACCTTGAAGCATAAGGACCATAGCTACACCACAAAACACTCCTAAGATCACTCCATTTGAACTTCAAATAATTTCAGCATTTCACTCCCATAAATCACTCTTGCATTAAGCTGAATTAACCAGAATTTCCTCTTCCTTTAAGGACAGTTTTTTGGCCAGCCTTGAGCAACATTAAACCTCAGTCATTTCAGCAAGACAACCTTGCTTCAGCCGACACCATTAAAGTCCATAGACACCTCTCCTGATCAAACACCATAGCTGATATTTTACCTTAAACATCTCCACCATTTCCTCCATTTAAATTTCAAATAAAATCTGATTTCTCTCTCTCACAAAGCTGAAAACCGAAACCCTCAATCACACCCTACCATTCGGCCAGCCTTCTAGCAGAAATCGTGCAGCACTTCTTCTAATTTCTCTCCATTTTCACCTAAAACACCAAGAACACCAAGAACACACACTAAACTTCTTCAAGCCTAAAACTACTCTAAAACACCTCCAATCACTCTCAAATAATCCAGATCATCTCTACATAAACCCTAGACTTCATTTCTGCCATTTATAACATAAAATCTCGCAAACAAGAATTTTCAACCGGATCAAAAATTAGTTTTTCTTGAAGACCTCAAGAACATCAACAAGGTAAAACAAGAACAACCTTCTTGTTCATCTTCTTCCATTCAATTCTTAATACACCTATCTAATGCTCTCTTTCTCTTTCTCTCTCTCTCTCTCTCACTCTCTTCTAACCGAAATGGTTGATCAAACAATCAACCATGGATGTTGTTTCGTTGGACCATTCAGGTCATTCCATCACGCGTGGACCTTCTTTTGTCTTCATCAAAGGACTCGACAATCAAGTATTCATTCTTAAATTTCTCTTATTAAATTCTGAAATCATGCCTCCTAGATGATGATAGAGATATGGAATATGATTGGGAGATTGAGTATATGCATGTGGATTAGGAGGATGAAGTTATGACATGATGATGGTTGTATTTGACTAGGATGTATGTGTTTTCCTTTCGAATCAATATATGTTCTTCATGCTTGATGAATTTAATGGATGTTGAAGTATGATTAGATATTATGACACCAAAGGTGATTAGGCTTTTATGATCTTATTTTCCATGGAAACCATGATTGATGATTATGCTTAGTAGGATTTTTGGCCATGTGATAGTATGAGATAGTTCAAGTGTTTGTTCATGAATAGATTAATTTCTTGTTTGATGATGGAGAATGGGATCATAAATCTTTTCTTGCAATAGGAAGACCATGATGTAAGATTATTTTCTTGTTAATTCTAAGTTATATTCATCAACAAATTTTATTACATAAATTAAAATTACTACTATATTTTTTTCTTCAAAAATTCGAAACACTAGGGGATTTGGATTAGAATATTAAATCAAACTATTAATATTTTTATTAAACGAAAATTTAAAATAATTTAATAATAAATTTTAATTATTATTAATTATTTATTATCTCTTCAAAATTAATTAAAAATTAATATTTATTTAATTTACTATTTATTTATAATAAAGTTATTTTTAAATTACCATTTCTTAATATTAAATAGGACTCAATAATATTTAAAATTCAAACCTTAGTTTATTTATTAGTAATAACACTCAAGAATTATTATTTGAGTCTATAATTTATTAACAATTATTTTAGAACCCCTAGTTATTTCAACCTATCAAACTAGACTTATTTTATAAAACTCTTCAGCATCTAGCCTTAAAGCTTAGGACATTAAGGTCATGGTTAGACATGGTTGTCACTAGATGACCTAAGAATTATTTATGTAAGGCAGGTATAGCTTGAATGTGACCTTATGTTTTGTGTTTACCCCAGGCAGGGGTTAGGTCAGCCTTGAAAGACTTTTGAGTAGAGCAAGCAAAGAAGCAGGTAAGCTCCAGCACGAAGTTTTGTGAAGACCAAAAGTTATTGTGGCAAGCAAATGCAATGTATATGGACATTATTTGTAAAGGCAATTAAGGACTATTTTTCCTTTTTATTTCAGTCAAGCAAATCATTTGGAAATTGAACAAGCAGTTTTACACAAATCTAAACTTTTTCTAAAATCCAACTTGACTAGACTTTTGGAAATCCTTAATTGTTATTTCTAAATAAAGCAAAGTTTGATCAATTTTCTCCCAAGTGGAACAATCAACGTTGAGTACTCAATAAGGGTAGACCACCAGGACTAGTCTTTGAAGGGTTAGGGTAAGTCTCTCAGTAGGTGGCCACCTCTGAGAGGTGAGTCCTTCCTAGATTGGACGCCAGTCCAGTAGGTCATGCTGGTCCGAGCTAGCAAGTTTCAGTCATGTGGATGTGTATTTCCGGAGTGGACAACCGGTAAGTTTGGGTGTAGAGATGGAGGAGTATCTCACCCAGTAGGCCGTACACCTACCTTTTGTCAACATTGCACAAAGTGTGGCATTCTGACTGTTATTGGTCATGGGGCCCAACGTGTGGTAACCCATGGCTACCCATTTGAGTGGTTGTATTTATTGTGCACATGTATGAGTTGAAAAGTGAAACACCACTCTTTATTTTCAACACTTATTTATTGCTTGCCAGCACTTTTCCCTATGAAACTTTTACAACTTGTATACATGAATTACTTTACCTGAAACACTTAAAGCACACACGGGCTTACTGAGATTTTTATCTCACCACCTTTTATGCCATATTTTCAGGAAGATCCTGCTGTGGAGTTCATTAGCTAGAATGTTGCCTTGCTTGAAGACTCTTGTTATTTACTTTAAGTATTGTTTGAGACATTGTTGCAAACAATTTATTTTAGATTTGAGCCAGTATTTATCTTTTGGGTTGTAATAAATTTAATTTTAAAGTATTTTGTTTTATTCTATTTTCATGTAACCTAGTTATAAAGATCCCTTGTCCTTTGGACGGGGCGACATCCCCGGCCCCGATGGGCCTAGGTAGTGGGGTGTTACAAATAAGGTGGAAATAGAGCAAAGGAACATCAAACCGGTGGAAGGTACAAAGGTAAACAAGCTTTAGTTTGGAACAGAGAGTTAAAACAAGCATTCTAGACATAAAAAACACCGGTTATGGAGCTACACATGAGATAGTTCAAGGCAACAGGGGCTGGTTCACCAACTAAAGAGCCACTGGTTATTTTCAAAGAGTTCAGAAGCTGAAACAATAAGACCAACAAGCAACGGATGAAAGAATAGATTGGCACTTGTTCAGAGCAGGATTTCATGACCTTCATGAAAAAGTACACAACTAGCGCTAGTTTACCTTTACAACAACATTGATTTGTATTAGGACAAGTCAGTACAGAGTAGATTTCAAGGGTTTTCAAAGGCCATTATAAATAGATCCTATTCTTGTCTTGTCAAACAAAGAACCAAAAGGGAGAAAAGTAGCCTCCAAACCCTAGAGCTTTAAGATGGAATATAAGGAAGGGATCCAAGCTATTTTCGTAGAAAAGAAGGCATCTTCAAGGGGGAGATCCAAGAAGAAGAAAACATCACTTGTCTAAGAGTTTACTTTCTTCTCTCTTGTGTTACTTTTCTTCTTTTTGTTCAGCATTCATGATTTATTTTGTAATTAAATGATCAAACATTTATATTTGTTAGATTGACCTCTATTATGATTTATTGAATTCTATTTTGGTACTCAATCACTTGATTTGTGTTAGGTTGTTGATTGTTGAGTTTTTCTTAACTTTAGTGATTTGGATAGATAGGGTTAAAGTTGAGAAGCTCAATTAATTGATTTACCATAAGGGTTTTCCTTTAATTAATTTGGGAGAGATGTCAAGGGCATAAAACTAAGTGATTAAAGGGTTATAGGGTTGACTAGAGATAGGGATACCATTTCTCCCAAATAAGGAATGGATAATTAATCTTAATGCCCCTTGAACTAGGTTAGTGAAACAAAGATACCTGCTAATGAAGTTTAAAGGTAGGAGATTCAAACTTGAGAGAGAATTGGACATGATTTAGATTGCCCAATTGGTACTAATATAGAATTTCAACAAGTCTATTTTAGTTTATTAGGGTTTAGCTTGATAATATGGAATGCCTTTTGAATTACACGACTTATCCTTCTTTTCTCATAGGTGCTTGGTGATCTAAGGAGAATTCTCAGGTATACTTGTGTAGGTTGGTTCCGCTTCTTATTTGTCACCATCCCAAAGGGATAATTTACTAAACAATGAAACAATGGGGTAGTTGTAGTACCTGCCACCTTACCCGAGGGAAACGATACTTACCATTAGAACTGTAGGCTACACAATAGGTATACTTGCCCAAATATATGTTGCGTATGAGTGATTTTGGTACTTTATATTTAAACTTAATTATGTAACACCCCACTACTTAGGCCCGACAGGGCCGGGGATGTCGCCCCGTCCAAAGGACAAAGGGACTTTATAACTAGGTCACACAAAAGAAAATAAAAGTAATACTTTAAAATTAAAATTATTACAACCCAAAAATACATAAACAAACCCAAAATAAATTGTTCGCTACCATCTCTCAAAACAACACATAAGAAAAATAACATAAAGTCTTCAAAGCATAGGCAACAAATCTAGCTATTCATCTCCACAGCAGGATCGACCTGAAAACATGGCATAAAAGGTGATGAGATAAAAATCTCAGTAAGTCCGTGTGTGCTTTGGGTGTTCAATGAAAACAGTTCATGGATGCAAAATGTGAAAACTTTATAAGAGAAATATTGGCAAGCAATAAACATTAGTCAAAAACAAGAGTGGTGTTTTCGGCTTTTCCAGCCACACATAATTTATAAGATCAACCACTCAAAAGAAAGGATTATGGGTTACCACACGTTGGGCCCCATAACCGGATGGTCAGTATGCCACACTTTGTGCATACTGCCGGTCAGAATGCCGACACTTTGTGCAGATTGACAAAAGGTAGGTGATCGGCCTACCGGGCAAGATACTCCTCCTTCTCTATACCCAAACAACAACCGGGTGTCTATTCCGGCAAAACACAGTCACTTGACTGAAATAAAAACTGCTAGCTCGGACCGGCATGACTAAGTAGTATGGACGTTTCTCTAAGTTGAGTTTTATCTTCTGGAGGTGGCCTCCTGCCAGAAGACTCACTCTTGCTCTTCAAAACTAGTACTACTAGCCTACCCTTATCGAGTACTCAACGATAATTGTTCCACTTGGGAGAAAACTGGTAAAACATAGCTTTACTTGAAAATGGCAATTAAGGGTTTCCAAAGTCCCTATCAAAATTGGTTTTAGAAACAATTTAGTGTTTTGAGTAAAACTGCATGTTGATTTTCAAATAATTGGTTTGACTGAAACAAGTAGGAAAACAGTCCTTAATTGCCTTCACCAAATCAGTGTTCACATACTTTGAGGTTAGCTTGCCATAGTAACCTTTTACAACAAACAAGCTTTATGTAGGAGCTTACCTGATCCTTTGCTTGCTCAAATTCAAAAGTTTTCCAAGGCAGACCTAACCCCGCCTGGGGTAAACACAAGACATAATGTTATACTCAAGCTATATTCACTTACACAAATAATCCTAGTTCAACTTATTACAATCATGACCCTAATGTTCTAAACTTTAAGGCTAGAAGATAAAGAATTTTATAAAATAAGTCTAGTTTGATAAGTTAAAATAACTAGAGTTTCTAAAATAATTGCTAATAAATTATAGACTCAAATAATAATTCTTGGGTGTTATTATTAATAAATAAACTAAGGTTTGAATATTGAATAATACCAAGCCCTAAATAATATTAATAAATGGTAATTTAAAAATAGCTTTATTGTAAATAAGTAATAAATTACAAATAATTTTTAATTAATTTTTAATAGATAATAAATAATTAGTAATAAATAAAATTAATAATGAATTATATTAAATTTTGATTAATAAATAACAAATAGATTTTGATATAAATAATATTTAGGAATATAGGCAAAAGTTTTAACTAGGGCCTACAAGGTCATTAATTAATTCTAATATTTTATTTATTATTATTTATATTAAAGATTTATCTATTATTATATATATTATTTTTAATAAAATATTTTATTTATTTGATAAACAAAATATTAATATTCCAATTAATAATCCAATCCAAATCTTTCTAGAGTTTCAAATTTTATAGAGAAAAATATAGTAGTAATTCTAATTAAAGTAATAAAATTTGTTAATAAAAATAACCTAGACTTAACAAGAAAATAATTCTTTACCATGATTTTCCTATTGCTAGAAGAGATTCATAAACACATTCTCCAACATCAAATAATAAACCAATCCATTCATGAACACATGCTTGACTTATCACATACTATCACGAGGCTAACTTCCTTCTAGGCATAATCATCATTAATGGCTTCAATGAAAAATAGAACATAAAAGCCTAATCCCCTTTGGTGTCATGATGTCTAACATGCTTCAAACATCCATAAAATTCAGCAAGCACGAAGAACATACATTGATTCAAAAGGAAATACACACAACTTAGACATATACAACAATCCTCATGTCTTAACCCTAGCCCCTTCTTCCACATGCATATACTCAATCTCCTATCCATATTTCATTCCTCCTATCAATATCTAAGAGACATGAACGCTGAATTAAAAAGAAGGATTAAGGGAAAATACTTGATTGATGAACACTTCGATGAAGAATTAAGAAGGTCCACGCGATTGAGAGCCTTGAATCATCCAACGGAAGAACAACCATGGTTGATGGTTGATCAAACATTTCGGTTGGAAGAGAGAGAGAGAGAGAGAGAGAGAGAGAGAGAGAGCATTAGAAAGGTATATTGCGAATTGAATAGAAGAGGATGAACAAGAAGGTTGTTCTTGATTTACCTTGTTGATGTTCTTGAGACCTTCAAGAAAAAACTGATTTTGATCCGATTGACAATTCTTGTTTGAGAGGTTTTGTGTTATAAATACCAGAAATGAAGTCTAGGGATTAAGTAGAAGTGATCTGGAGTATTTGAGAGTGATTGGAGGTGTTTAGAGTAGGTTTAGGCTTGAAGAAGTGTAGTGTGTGTTCTTAGTGTTCTTGGTGAAAATAGAGAGAGTTTGAGAGAAATGCTGCACGAAATCTGGTAGGGTGCTGGCCGAATGGTCTAGGGTGAATGGGAGTTTCGGTTTTCAGCTAGAAGGAGAGAGGATGATCAGATTTTGTTTGAAATTCAAATGGAGGGAATTGTGGAGTTGTTTAAGGTAGGAGGTTAGCTATGGTATTTGATCAAGGAAGGTTTCTTCACTCTTCAATGGTGCTGGCTAAACAAGGCGGTTTTGATGAAATGCATGGAGGTTAATATTGCTCCAAGGCTGGCCAAAATTCAGTCTTAAATGGTAGAGAAAATTCTGGTTCATTAGCTTGATACAAGAGTGGTTTAATGGAGTAAAATTCTAGAATTATTTTAAAGTTCAAAAAGAGTTTGGATAGAGTAATCTTAGGAGGGTTTTGAGGTGTGGTTATGAAGTCCATGTATTCAAGGTAAGTGTAAAGGTCAATGATGTCCAGTCCATGGCTGAACAAGGATCAATTTTACAGAAGTTGAAGGGTGATTTTCGGCCTAGGCTTGAAGGAAGCAAAGCTGGAAAATTTCTGGTTTCAAGTTGTTCAAAGTTTCGAAGATTGGTGAAGAATTTCTATGCAGAATTTTCGCACTTCTTCAGCCCGATTTGCAGCTGGTTCTTGAGGGGGGTTTGAAGGTCTTTCAAAGGTGATTTTCCAGCCTTCTTTCTGGAGAAATACAGAGGAGTTTTGTTGGCTTGAAGATGGACTAAAACAGCTTCATTTTCTTGATTGAAAGCTGCGAAATGCCCAGAATTTTTTCCTGGTTTTGCACAGTTTGTGCAGTCTGAAATTGTACAGATTTTCCATACTTCAAGCCACATGAAATGACTATTTTTCTGGTAGCAAATGAGTGGGTTTACTGGCTGAATTTTTCGAAGAGATGGCCTGCAAAAAAAATCTGGAAAATTTCTAGATTTTCCTTCACTAAAATATGAACAACATGAAGGTGAATTTGAAGGTTCTATCATGGTGATTGATTTCTCTTGGAAACCCTTCCTATTTCCTTTCCTATTTTCGGCCAACCTCCATCCTTCAAATCTAATTTTCGAAATTCAAGGATGAGAAATTATCATATAATTTTTTTGGAATTTAAAAGAAGAGATTTAATGAATTTTGGTTTATTTAAATTATGAAGATGCTAGGGTAAGGCTAGCGGTAATAAATAGGACAAGAATTCCTTTAGAATTCTTTTTAGGACATGATGATAAGGTTAGAACATTCTCTTCATGTCTCCCCTAGGACAACATTCCTATCTTTATGGAATGCAAGAAAACAAAAATTCAAACATAGTTAAGATAATCATGATAAAACTTAAATGATGGGATTTGAACTCATGACCTGAGAGATTAATTCCAAAGTTCTAACCACTAAACCACAACAACTCATGTTCTTATTTTCTCTCCCACATATTCTTCTTATTTAATCCTCAAGCTACCTTCCTATTTTGACCTCAAGCAAAATTACCATTTTACCCTTTCTACTCAATGAGCATAACCTAGCCTTTTAACCTATAAACCACAATTCTAAAGCGCATAAAATCATTCAAAAACATATTTATTCATACAAAATAATATGATATGCATCCCGACCCCCTTACTCTAAGGTTGGCTTTAGGTGGGGTTTCACAAATTAATATGTATGAATTGTAGATATTATTTCCTATGCACCAGAATATACACACAAAGCATGCATTAAGTGTGAACATTAACTTTAGATAAAATAAGATTGGAACAAATTTTATCAAAAGCAATAACAATAGCTAGTAGTTCTATGTTAGAGATGGAGTAATTTGCTTGTGCTGCTATAAAAGTCTTGCTTGTATAATAGATAGGCTGAAAATTCTGTTAGTATTATGCCCTAGAGGCAATTACTTGTACATTGTATATGACACCTTTTATTTTAATAAAATGTATTATTTATCTTACTGTTTCTTTGTTTACTTTTAAGTAATATAACTGTTCGAAAAAGTCCCTAGTACAACGCTATGTTAAGGAAATTATGATAGAGATCATGATATGAGATTCCTACTACACTGTATAGTGTTAGTACTAAAATAGTCATTAGTCGTAGTATTAATGAGACAAGACATCATTAATGTGATAAGACTAGCATGTGTTAGACTTCCTGATTTGATCAGGTGGTGGTTCTCATATTCATGAGTATTGAGATACTCAAAATTAACACATGGATACTTGTTAATAGAATAAGTTTATTGGATGACCTAGCTTTGAAATAATCACATGGATAACTATTTAGTGCCAGTGATATAATCTCAATATAGCAAACGTGCAAGTATCCTTAAACTGGAGATCTCCAAGGTACTTTGTTTGCTAAGCATTGTACTTTAATTCCAATATCCGAAACTCGATCAAGGGCCGCCTATAGGATGGATATTAGATACATTGTGAGGTAAACGAAAGTAGTTGAGAGGGTCAATAAAGGATTCACCACTCCTAATAGTAGGGGCGAATATCTCACGGCCACTTGTAGGAATTACTACTCGAGAAGTCCTTAGCCAAGACGATTGTATATTGGAAACAGTTCCAATTGATACACATCTAGAGTAGTGGGTTCTTGGTACAAATACTATTTTATTTGGGCCACAATTAATTCTGAAGGGAGTTGGCACTAATTCCGTACTCCAAACCGAATGAGAAATTATATGATAAAAAGAGTTAATTGCATGAAGTTTGTTATTGAATGGTTCATGTCAAGCCACTTGACTTCCTGGGCTCTTGGGTGGTCATGATGTGTTGCTAGATACCGCTCATGATTTGGGAATATGGGTTTATTAATTGATGAATTAATAAACTAATCCTGATTAGAATTAATAGGAATAATTCTAATTAATTATAGATTATTAATCTCAAAGACGTTTGGATTAATTCATGTTCTCTACCAATTGACTGAGAAACCTAATAGGTCACACACAATAGAGGATTATACACTCAAGATGTTATTGGATAATATAGTGGGGTTAATTGAGTGAAAGAGAAGTTGTTGTGAACAAATTATAATTAGTTATAATTTGTGATCTAAATTGTAATTGTGAGAACTTAATGTTTCCAATTACAATTAGAGAATTCTAACTCTTTTAGAATTTTGGGATGGAGGATTTTTCAGCAAGTATTTCGTGTAACATATAGAAGGGACATGAAACCCTAGCTGACACACAACATACGCAACCCTAGCTAAGGTGTAAGACACGACTCCAACCTTAGCAACACTTGACATTCTCTCTTCTCTCTCTCTCTCAATTGTTCTTGAGAAGCCCTAACCGCCATCTTGTTTCTGCTAGCACAGAAAATTTTGGTGCTTGAGTATTCTGCTGTGTAGATTACTATTAGAGATAATCACACACTGTAATTATAGTGGTTAAACGTTCAACTCTCATGAAGTTGGATCAAAAGGATTGTTGGATCGCACCTCGACTTGAAGAAGAAATTTTTGTTCTTTGGACGATCAAACAAAGGTAAAAAGCTATTACCTTTATTATCTTTTTGTCTTCTTTTCCACACATAGGCGGGTCCTGGGATGGTATCTCGTTTTATTTTTCGCTGCGTCGTATAGGATACGAGCCTGAGATACCCAACAAATTCTTCTCACATCTTTACCCTAGTACTGCTCCTATACAAAATCACTAGCATCACATATCAATTTAAATGGAAGTGACTAATTAGGTGACAACAAGATTGGAGAATTAATGAGTTTTTACTTCAAAATATTGAAAGCAAATAAGCACTGATCATTAAAATTGTTTGGGGTGTATTTTTCTACAAGGGAGGTTAAAGGATTTGAGATCTTTGACAAATCTAGGATAAATCTTCTGTAGAAACCTGCATGCCCTATGAAAATCCTGATAGCCCTCACTGATGTGGGTGAAGGAAGTTTTTCAATAAGCTCAATTTTTGCTCTGTCCACCTCTGAACTTTTCTCTAAAATCTTGTGTCCTAGAACAATACATTTCTTGACCATAAAATGGCATTTCTCCTAATTTAAAACAAGATTAGTCTCTTTACTTCTTTGCAGCACTTTCTCTAGATTTTTCAATAACATAAATGAATTTCCAAAGACAAAAAAATCATCTGTGAAGACCACCATAATATCGCCAATCAAACCCTTGAAAATAGCCATCATACATCTCTAAAATGTGCCTGGACCATTGCAAAAAACCAAAAGACATGCGACAGTAAATAAAAGTACTAAATGGACAAGTGAATATCATCTTCACTTGATCTTCTGGAGCTATTGGAATTAGAAAATAACAAGAGAATCCGTCCAGGAAGTAGTACTATATATATTTAGCAAGTCTTTCTAACATCTGGTCTATAAAAAGAAGTGGGAAATGATCTTTCCTCGTAGCTTCATTCAATTTTCTATAATCAATGCACATTCTTTATCCAGTAAAAAATTCATAGGAATGAGCTTATTCTTCTCAATAGCTGCTATTATCCTTCCATCTTTGTTTGGCAGCACTTGTGTTAGATTGACCCGAACACTATCAGAGATAAGGTAAATAATTCTTAAATCTAACAATTTGATCACTTCACCCTTCACTACATCCTTTATGTTAGGATTGAGCCTTCTTTGAGGTTGCACTAGTGGTTTTGCACCCTCTTCCAACAAAAATTTATGTACAAAAAGTTGCACTGATTCTTTTTATATCTATTATCCTCAATGCAATAGCATTATTATGACTTTTTAAAACCTGGACTAACTACTCTTTTTGTTCTGCTGTTCATAGGCAACTTGTCATTGTTACCTAGAAAAATATATTCTAGGTAGTCTGGTACCTCTTTCAATTCCAAGTCTAAGGGATCTTCAATAGGTGACTTTATCTTCCCTATGCTTGGTATCTTAATGTTATCAAATTTCCAACACTTGATGTTTCTTCTGTCTCCTTGATATATGTCGCACTATCATTCACAAATTTAGCTTTCTCCTCTTTTGCTAACCAATTTCTCCATACATTTTCATTTGAGAATTTCTATATGAATTCATCAATGCACTCATCAAGAACATCAATCCTAAAATAAGAATAGTCATCATGAATGGATGCATGTTTCATACTTTTAGATATTTGAATAGAAATTTCCTCATCTTCAACCTAAGTTTCAGCTTTCCACCAAGAATATCCACAATATCTTTGCAATTGCAAGGAAATGTCTACCTAAAATTAAAGGTATCTTAGAATCCTCATCCATGTCAAGAAGCACTAGAAAATTGAATTTATCCACCTTGACAAGCACATCATCTACGATTCCCATAAGGTACTTTATAAATCTATTAGCTAGTTGAATACTCATCCTAGCAAGCTTCAACTCCCTTAAGCCTAGCTTGTTATTGGTTTAAAAGGGCAAGAGGTTAATGCTAGCACCCAGATTAGCCAGAGCACTCCTAAAGTCAAACTACCAATCAGACAAAGAATAGAGAAACTGCCTGGATCCTTTAACTTTTAAGGTAACTTGTCATTGTATTTTAGGATCACTGAATATCCTTCATTCAGAAATACAGTGGATAACTCTTCCAGATTCCTTTTCTTTTACAAGATATCCTTGAGAGACATGGCATAATTCGACATCTAAGCAAATACTTCAATGAGAGGGAGATTGATGTGTAGTTACTTTACTAGCTCCAAAAATTTCTCAAATTGTTTACCTTCCCTTCCTTTTTTTTTATCAATCTATCCAGGTAAAGAACAAGAGGCTCTTGAGCTCTATCCACAACTGGTTTGTAACTGTCCGTACTAATCGGCATCTATTATTTGATTACATGATCACCTTTTATTTGATTACAACTACCATTGATTTATCCCTGAAGTCGTCCTCCTTTGATTCTCTAATGTGCTCTTCTACCCTTTCTTTGCCCTCGCTATTCTAAGCTTCTACTTGCTTCCCACACCATAAGGTGATAGTCCTTGGTTTGTTGGAATGTATGCCCAAAATGGCCTATGTAATTTTTGCACTTTGGAAGTTAATTAAAGTTTCATTCATTAATGGTTGTTTGTTTATATATATCACACATTAAGGTCTAAGTGTGTTAGTAAGTAGTCTAAATGATTGGGTCGTGCTTTCAGAGTAAGGTGTAGATTATGGGCTACAAACCTATAAGTGAAAAATTATTCTTGATTGATTGATGAAGTTGGGCACTTCATCAAAATATAGATCATTATATTATGATTTCTAAATAGGAAATGGTTTACCTTTAACTAGTTGGTTGTTTACTTACACTAATAGTGTAAGTGTATTTGGAATACGTAGAACAGGACCACACGATAATAATCTTTATAAAATTATTAAAATAAATAAAGATTGGTTTATTATAGCTACAGCGTGGACGAATACCCTAAGACTTGAGTATTTGTTGGTGGTCAAATGAAGTTGGATTTGTACACTTTGATGTATGATAAGTGAGGTTTTAATGTAAGGCCAATTACCTTATATGTTGGTGTATAACTCTAGTCGATTAAGATATACTTATACAATAAAGTTTCTATACTTCATTACATGAAGAAATCACCTCCTTGTGATTTTCTGAAATAATCTAAATAATCCAGGGTCCTGAGAAACATGACTAAATATGTACACTTTTGGTTAGCCCTTGGTGATAAGTGGATACAAACTGGAAGTAATGGATTATCGAACTAGTTATCAAAGGATGGTAGATGTCATTAAGAGAGGTGTTAGTGCATTTTCTTATCTCAATGATATATGTTACGTAGAGAGATATTTTCTTCATTACACCTGCAGATCGAAGACAACGCTTTTGCAATATTATTTTCGGGGTCAATATTTCTATATGGTGATAAATGGATAATTTAAAAATGATAAAATAAAGCTATTTATTGGCAATGGTATTTTGAGCATTTTAGTAACCAGGAATAATATATCTTTTGGTCCAAAGATTGCTCTAAAAACCGAAATGACTATTTTAGTCATGGCACAAATTTTTTGGATTATTTGAGGAATGAGAAATTTATTTTATTCTACAAAGTCCATTAGGCTAGAATAACTAATTAAGCCCAAGAGTAATACACGAGCTAGATTTATTAATCAATTCTAGAATGTCCAAGGTAATATACGAGTTTGAATAAAATAAATAAGGATTGACCTAATAATTATATTGGATCATGTATTTATTATTTTAGGCTTTAGCACAATAAAAGGCCTAGATAAAATGATAAATAGAGTGGGCTAAGCTTTTATTTAATTATGTTTTACTTACAAGACCGAATTCGTGGAATAGCCCTAGCCCATCTTGGTTTAGGTCAGCCAGCCTTGAGGGTTTATAAATAATCCTTATGGAGGCTTGCTAGATGAGATATAGTTAGTAAATGAAAAAACCCTAGCCACCACTCCTTGCTCTCTCTCAATTCTTCCTCCGAAAAATAATCTTAACCTACTTTCATCGGTTGTTCGATTTGTGAAGTTGAGAGAATATCTTGGAAGATCAAAAGCTCCGGCCCTTGAAGCGTTTCATACAAAGGAGCTGATGGTTAGCTGGATTTCATGTGAAACAAGTATACTTTCAATTTAAGAAGCTTCGTCAAATGCAAGTTCGGCTCTGGTTATTCAGACTAAACGCCCTAAAAGTAAGTAATCCTAAATTTTAGCTCAGGAAAATTTTAAATTTACTGTCTTCCACTGCGTTTTTATTTTTCCGCGGTCCTTTAAGTGGTATCAAAGCCATGGTTATAATCTAAGAGCATGCTTAGGCTGAATAAGCGGTGGTGGTTCCTTAAAAATGAGTTCTTTTTTATTTACGTGATCCGTATGATTGGTTTCTAGATATCTTGTACAGCTCGTGAATAGAGGTATAAGATCTTGTAATCATTATTTTTGTTTATTTTCTAGTTTTTGGGTTTGTGATAGAATCTAATGCACACCTCATGTGTGGAGGTATTGACGATTGTAAAATTATATTTATTGTATAAAAAGTTTTATTTTTCACCATAGTTTGGGTTCTAGAAATCAAAAATCAGTTAGTACTAACAATAGATTGAAGAAAAAGTGTAGAAAAAATGAAACAATTGAAATCAAAGATGTAAGAACTGTTTCAGAAAATCCCATCTCAATTGAACAATGAATAACCGGTGCTGGTTCACCTTCCCAACAGGCGCCGTTTCAAACCTAGAGAAAAATTTAGCAAACGAGCAGAATGTAGCCAGTGCCGACCCACCTGGATGCAACCAGTGTCAGCTCCTCTCTGGTTTGGCACGATTTTGAAAGTTCTTTTCTATAGTTTTTTTTAGGAAACCAATAGTACGTGATCTTTATTTTATACATAGCTTTATTAATTTCTATAAATAAATTGCATGGAAAAGGCAGTTAGAACCACATTATGATTAAACAAAATCATTTTAATTTTATTATTATGATGATGTTTAATCCATTTTTTGGTCACCTAAGAATTAAAAGATAGAAATAGCATAAAAAAAATATTTATTTTTGGAGCATGACTATTTTATTTAATTGTGTGATCAAATGCACAAAGGTTTTCGAGAAATTAATTTTTTCTCTAGATAAACAATTAAGGGAAACATTTTCAATTGGAAATATGAAATTTAAAATAAAATTTATAGTTTATTCTATTAAAGGGTATTATCCTTGAAACGGAGAATAATTTGAATTTAAGTATTTTAAATTTAGTTCCCAGAAAATGGTTTTAACTTAAATAGTGAAAATAAAAATTCATAATTTATTCACTTAAAAGGTTTAATCCTTGACATAGAGAATAAGAGTTGAATTTTTTGAATTTCACTAAAGTTAATGAAAACCAAATATTTTAAGAAAACTTTTTTTCCCCAAAAACCAATTCTTCTCAAAAGATTACGTGGGAGAGGGGTTCCATTGGCACCACAGTTTCCATCACGGACTCCTATTAGAGATTGTGATTATCCTCGTGTCATTCTACGTATGACCCCCTATAGGATGGATTTTCACGAGAATTTAGAACTAATGCAAGAATTATAATTAAAGCCTAGGATATGTGTTAGTGTCGGCCAACCTATCATTGGAGGCACTAATGCTGGATTGTCTATAGGTGGTAAGAGTAGTGACCATCCTATCGATTGAACTATTTCTAAATCATTATCTATTAAAGAAGTTTAATTTGTGACGGTTATACACTTAACTTAGAAAATTGTTAACCTTCCTACGATGCTCTGTCAATTTTTCTAAGGGCTAAAATTTTTATATTTTTAATAATAGTTTTAATAGGTTAACCATATCATGGAAATAATATGATGTTTTAAATATGCATTTTATATGTTTTTCCAAAGCAAACATTTTTCTGGATGAAATTTTCCAATCAATAGAAATGTCTGATTTCAATCATTTGTCCATTATTCTCAAAGAGAATAAGATAATTGGACCTAACTCTGTGGACTGGAAAAGGAATTTGATCATAGTACGTACTTCAGATGAGTACAAGTCTGTTCTGACCGACCTTTGTCCTGAAATTGGGAAAGATTCCACAGACCAAGATTATGAGGTTAAGAAGGCATGGAGGAAAGCTGATAAGATGGCTAGATGCTATATGTTGGCTTCCATGTCTAATGTTCTTCAATCTAAGCACGAGAACATGCCTACTGCGTATTATATCGATGTATTATTACGCAGTATTTTTGCTAACAAGAGCTGGCCCACAAGGCTGGATGCTCTTAGGGCAATCATGAATTCTATGATAGCTAAGGTGGCATCAATTCGTGAGTATATACTCAAGATAATCGTGTTGGGTATCTCACGCATATCATATATGGTGCAGTGGAAGAATAAACTTGAGATATCATCCCAAGAACCGCATATGTGTGGAAAGCAAGACATAAAGAGAGCAAAGGTAACAACTTTTTACCTTTCTTTGATCATGTGGAAAACAAAATTTTCCTTCTCCAAGTCAACGCGCGATCCAGCAATCCTCTTGATCAAACACCACAAGAGTTGAACGTCCAACCACTATAATCACTGTGTGTGATTATCTCTAATAGAAATTCACACAAAGGATACACTCAAGCGCGAAGTTTTCTGTGCTAGCAGAAAAACTAAGTGGCAGCTAGGGTTAGGTTGCAAGAACCACGAGAGGGAGAGAAGAGAGAAGTCGTGTGTGTTCTCTAGGGTTTCACAATTACAATTTAGACCATAAATTATAAATAATTATAATTTATCCACAACAACTTCTCTTTCTCTCAATTAACCCCACTATGTTATCAAATAACATCTTGAGTATATAATCATCTATTGTGTGTGACTTATTAGGTTTCCCAATCAATTGGTAACGAACATGAATTAATCCAAACGTCTTTGAGATTAATAATCCATAATTAATTAGAATTAATCTTATTAATTCTAATCAGGATTGATTTATTAATTCATCAATTAATAAACCCATATTCCCAGATCATGAGCGGTATTTAGCAATGCATCATGACCACGCAACAGTCCAAGAAGTCAAGTGGCTTGACATGAACGCTTCAATAACCAACTACAGTACAATTAACTCATTTCACCATACAATATCTCATTCGGTTTGGAGTACAGAATTAGTGCCAACTCTTTTCAGAATTAATTTTGGCTCAAATACAATAGTACTTATACCAGGAATCCACTACTCTAGATGTGTATTAATTAGAACTATTTCCAATATACAATCGTCTTGTCCAAGGACTTCTCGAGTAGTAATTCCTCCAAGTGGCCGTGAGATATTCGCCCCTACTATTAGGAGTAGTGAATCCTTTATTGACCCTTTCAACTATTTTCGTTTACCTCACAATGTACCCAATATCCATCCCACAGGCGGCCCTCGATCTGGCTCTAGAGATTGGAATCAAAGCACAAAGCTCAGCAAACAAAGTACCTTGAAAATCTTAAATCTAAGGATACTTGCATGTTTGCTATATTAAGATTATATCACTGTCACTAAATAGTTATCCATGTGATTATCTCAAAGTTAGGTCATCCAATGAACTTGTTCCATTAACAAGCATCCATGTGTTAACTTTGAGTATCTCAAAACTCACGGATATGAGAACCACCACCTGATCAAATCAGGAAGTCTAACGCATGCTAGTCTTAACGCATTAATGATGTCCAGTCTCATTAATACTACGACTAGGGACTATTTAAGTACTAACACTATACAGTGTAGTAGGAATCTCATATCATGATCTCTATCATAATTTCCTTAACACAGTGTTGTACTAGGGACTTTATCTAACAGTTATATTACATAAAAGTAAACAAAAGAAACTGTAAGATAAATAATACCTTTTATTAAAATAAAATGTGTCATATACAACATACAAGTGATTGCCTCTAGGGCATAACACTAACAGATTACTCATTTCAAAAAGGCCGAGGTACTAGAAGTAACAATCGATGTTAGACGCAAATGAACATGATTCTTAAGACTTTACGAAATTCGTACTCTCAGTTCAAGTTAAACTATAACATGAACAAGTTGAGTACGTATTTGACTGAGTTAATGAAAGAACTCTAGGCTGCTGAGAAAATTATTAAGCCTGAGTCAAAGGTTTTGGTTACACGTGAAGGATCATTTTCTAGAACTAGGGCCCAGCCCAAGAATTTCAAGAAGAGAAAGGCCTAGAAAAATGTAGAGGCCCAGCCCAAGGGATCTAAGCCGATCCGTCCAAGCCTAAGGGTAAGTATTTCAAGTGTGGCAAGAAAAGGCATTTCAAAAAAAATTGTTCGAACTTCTTGGCCAAATCCTCTGCAGGTATTGCTCTATACTTAAAGTCTATATTAATGATTCGAGTATCATCCACTTGGATTGATGATTCTGGAGCCACTGACCATATCTTTCATTCCTTGCAAGGGTTCAGTAAGATAAGGCAACTCAGTAAAGAAGAGTATATAGGTTTAGAGTGGGTAACGAAGCACAAGTGTAGGCCAAAGTAGTTGGAGACTTGGTGTTTTTATTTGATTGTAAATTAATTTTAGTTTTAAAAGATATTTTATATGTTTCTAGTTTTAAACATAATTTGATTTTAGTTTCAAGATTGATTAACCAATGGTATTCTATTTCTTTCTATTCTGGTATTTCAATTAGTATAAATGGAAATAATATTAGTTCTAGAAACATGTATGGGAATTTTTTCTATATTAATCCTATTAATTGTCAAATAAATAATAGTCAAATGGAAGTTCATAATATGAAGGGAAATACCACATCAAATAACTCAATTTATTGCACTTGAGATTGGGACATATAAATCCTAATCGTATTCAAAGGTTAATCCAAAATGGGTATTTAGACTCATTAAAATTGGAGAAATGGTCTTAATATGAATCTTATCTTATGGGTAAAATGACTAAAAGGTCCTTTACTCAAAAGGCAGAAAGGGCCAAAGAAATTTTAGAGTTAGTTCACACTAATGTTTGTAGTCCTATGTCTACACCTACTAGAGTAGGTTATAAATGCTTTATCACGTTCATGGATGATTACACATGTTTTGGTTATGTTTACTTGATAAGGTACAAGTCTGACTTCTTTGATAAATTCAAAAAGTTTAAGGCTGAGGTAGAGCATCAAACAAGTAAACTAATAAAAAATAGTATCTCAGCTGACTGCACCTGGGACTCCCTAACAGAATGGAGAAACTAAGAGAAGAAATAGAACGTTAATGGAAATGGCTAGAAGCATGATGAGTCACCTGGAAACAGCAATATATATTATGAACTTAGTGCCTTCCAAGTTAGTACCTAAGACACCCTATGAGATGTAGACTAGACAAAAGCCCAGTATGAAACATCTTAAGATATAGGATTGTCTAGTTTATATACTGACAAAGGTAGGTAAGCTAGATCCAAGATCAGAATTGTGCTACTTCGTAAGCTATCCGAAAAGAACAATAGGTGGATACTTTTATCATCCTCAAGAGCAAAATGTGCTTGTTAGTACTCATGCTAGGTACTTGAAGGATGAACAAATTGTAACTGTTGGATTGTATGCCCTCTTAGACTAGGTTTCTGATGTAAAATCGAATTATTTAATAAAAGAATTTATTTTCAGAAATTGTTTGTGAATTTACTTTTTGTTTGTGCACGATTTTCGTTTGGAACAGACCCATTGTGTTTAAATAAGTGATCCATGTGAATGGTGGTCTTTCACAGTAAGGTATGGATCACGGGTTATTTAACACATAAACATTTGTTCTTAACCTATTGATGAGACTGGGAACCTCATCATGTTTAGGTTATTATGTTATGAATTCCAAATGGGGAATGGCTTACCTTTAGCCAGTGGGTAGTCCACCCACTTCATGACATAAGCGTATTTCGAATACGTAGAACAGGACCTGTAGTAGTGGTTTCTCAAAGTACTATATGGTAGAAACCTAGACTACTACCGCTACAGCGTGGACTGGTACTCTATGACTTGAGTATGAGTTGGTGGTCTAGCGAAGCTGGAAGCATATACTTTGATTTGCTGTAGTTGAGGTTCTATCATAGGGCCAATATACTTGCATGTTGGGTATGTGTGACAAGTTAGTTAAGACAGACTTATACAAGATAGTTTCTGCACTATATCGCCCCTTGTGGTTGTCCGAATGGTCTAAATTAGCCAGGGCCCTGGGAAACATGACTTGGATGTTTGCTTTAGGGTAGCTCCCTTGGAAAGCGGAAACACTCCAGGAAGTCGTGGATCATTGGACTAGAAGCCTAAGGATGGTAGATGTCATTTAGAGGGGTGTTAGTACACTTCTTCCTCTCTAAATGTACGGCGATGTGTGGAGGGGTATTTTAGTCATTTCACCTATAGGTCGGAGACTTTGCGAATGCAGCATTGTCCTTGGGGTCAATATTTCCTTATGGTGATATTAGGAAATATTTAAAATGCAAAATACAGCTATTTATATAGCAGGGGTATTTTGGTCATTTTAGCAACCAAGGCGATGTGTCTTTTTGGTCCTCGGGATAGCCCGTAAGTCCTAACTATTTTTGGGTTGAGGATTTGGTCTCGGTTGAAGAGGATTTTATTTTATTTTGTTTTATTTTATTTTATTCAGGAAGTCTAATTTATTATTGGACTGGAATAAAATAAATAAATAAATAAATAAAATAGGAGTTGAGAGAAATTAATTATCTAGTTTATTTAGTTAATTAATTATTCAGGGCCTAGGTCCAGTATGAATAATTAAGAAATTAACCTGAGCTTAAACTAGGGGAAATAATTAATGTTTAATTATTTATTGGGTTATTTATGTAGGCCCAAGAAATAAATAATTAGAGATTAACTATTATGGTTCATTTGGGCTCATTAATTATTTATTGGGTTACTTATGTAAGCCCAGAAAATAAATAATTAATATTTATTATTTTGGGCCTTTTGGGTCCAAGAAAAATAATAAATATTTATCTGGCCCAATAGCTTGGACCTTAGGGTTTTTTCCAGATACGGTTAAGAGGAGTTTAAGGTTAGGCCAAACTGTTTCTCAGGATAACATCCGGATATTTTGAAATCCCGGGGATATGTTTATCAGAGATTGAGAGACCTAATTTTGGCTAAATATAAACAACTCTTTGAAAGAAAAAAAACGCTAATTATTTTTCCTTCTCAAGGAAAGACTCTCACGTGAGTCTCTCTCTCTCTCACACAAAAGCTCTCTCCTTCTTCTTCTTGTTTTTCTCTTGTTCTTTGCTAATCAATAGCGAACGAACCAAGGAGAATTGAGACCCTTCCTCTTCACCATAGTGTTCACCGACTAGAGGTTAGGCTGAGGAATACCCCGAGAGCTGGAGAGCTAAGCGTTAATGCAAACAAGACGAAGTCGAAGGCTAGCGGGTGTTCAACCGGAAGCTCCTTCAACTGTGCAAAGCGAGGCGATTCCAGTCGTTCAATCCGCTCTTACTCAACCTGGAAGGGTTAAGGAGCGCAAAGGTATGATCTTCACGCTTCCACATGGCCTTTATGGCTCGCGTTTAATTTTTTTTTTTGTCTCTATTTTTTATCGTCCATGGCTCCCTGTTTTACTGCATTCACCATCAGTAACTACCAAGGTTTCGAATAAGGTGAAATTGCAAGAGAAGTTAATTGACACTTCAACTTCTTATATCCCCGTTAAGGAATCTAAAAAGGCACAACTAGATGTTCCTATGCAAAATGAACCACGTTGTAGTGAGAGGATATCTAAGGTTCTAGAAAGATGGACTGGAAAAGCCTTTAGGTAGTCCCCGACCATTAGGAATAAGATCCTAGTAGATATAATGAGGCCATTGCTAATGTTGATGTAGATAAATGGCAAGTAGTAATGGATGCTAAGAATGAAGTTTGATAAATACAAAATTTGTGATGCATGTCAGTTTAGGAAACAAATTAAAACCTCTTTTAAACTAAAGAAAATGATTTCTACCTCAAAACCACACGAATTAATTCATATGAATTTGTTTGAACCAATGAGGACTGCTAGTCTTGGAGGTAAGAAATATGCATATGTACTTGTTGATGATTTTTCTAAATTTACTTAGACTTTATTTCTTGGACAAAATGATGAAGCCTTTTCTAAATTTTTGAAACAAATTAAACGCGTCCAAAACTCGATTGGATGCAAACTGATTTCTATTAGAAGTGATAATGGCAAAGAATTCTGCAACAGTGAATTTACTCACTTCTGTGATGAAAATAGAGTCTTTCACAATTTTTCAGCAACAAAAACCCCTAAACAAAATGGTATTATTAAAAGAAAAAATTGCACTTTGCATGAAATGGCTAGATCAATACTTTGTGAAAATGTCCTTCCAAAATATTTTTGGACGGAAGCTGTTAATACAACTTGCTATATAATAAACCAAGTTATGCTAAGACCGTTTTTAAGAAAAACTCCATTTGAACTTATGTTTGACAAAACTCCATCTATCTCTTATTTTAAGGTATTTGGATGTAAATGTTTTATCCTAAATACCCGAGTTAATCTTGAAAATTTTAACAGCAAGTTCGATGAGGCCATATTTCTAGGTTACTCTTCCAACAAAAAGGCATATAGACTATACAACAAAAGAATTCTTTGTGTGGAAGAATCCGTGCATGTTGTGTTTGATGAATCTAACATTTATACTTCAAAAAGAGATAATGATGATGTAGGAAGTTCAAAGGAAGTCAAGTTAGATCAACTCAAAACTCTACTGCTAGATACTCATGCAAAAGAATAAGAGATTAAAGAGTTGCAATCTAAACAAGGAAAAAAAACAAGCTGAAGATTCTACGAATTAACAATTGCCAAAAGACTGGAAATACAAAATAGGTCATCCCAAAGAACAAATTATTGGGGATCCAAACTATGGAGTTAAAACTAGATGATATTTCATTGACAACTTTACTTTTCTCTCAAATATTGAACCTAGATGTATTGATATCGCATTACATGATGAATTTTGGATTATTGCTATGCAAGAAGAATTAAATCAATTCGAAAGAAATCAAGTTTGGAAACTTGTCCCTAGACCTCTTGATCATCCTGTTATTGGTACAAAATAGGTATTTAGGAATAAATTTGATGAAAATGGGGTTGTGATTAAAAATAAAGTTAGATTAGTCGCCCAAGAATTTAATCAAGAAGAATGTATCGATTATGATGAGACATTCGCTCCTGTTGCTAAAGTAGAATCCATTCGAATGCTTCTTGCCTTTGCATCTTTCAAAAATTTCATGCTCTACTAAATGGATGTCAAGAGTGCTAAATGGTTTTATTGATAAGGAAGTATATCTTGAACAACCCCCTGATTTTATTCATGAGCACTTTCCAAATCATGTTTTCAAACTTTCTAAAGCTCCTTATGGATTAAAGCAAGCTCCAAGAGCTTGTTATGAAAGACTTAGTGTCTTCTTGATTTCAAAAGGTTTTTCTAGAGGCTTGATTGATACCACCTTATTCATCAAATCTGATAATTCTGGTGATTTACTAATTGTTCAAATCTATGTTGATGATATCATTTTTAGTGTTACTAACGACTCTTTGTGCAAGATGTTTGCTAAGACTATGCAGTAAGAATTCGAAATGAGTATAATGGAGGAACTAAACTTCTTCCTCGAATTGCAAATTATGCAAACCAAAGATGGGATCTTCATAAATTAAGCTAAGTATGCCAAGGAGTTGCTCAAAAGGTTGGGAATGAATGAAGCAAAAGAAATCAGCACACCTATGAGTACTTCTATAAAACTTGATCAAGATCAAAGTAGTAAGAAAGTCTATGAACATAAGTATAAAGGTATAATTGGAAGTCTACTCTATCTTACTGCTAGCTGACCAGACATTATGTTTTTAGTATGTCTTTGTGCTCGCTTTCAATCTTGTCCAAATGAATCATATCTATGTGCAATAGAACGCATACTCTGATATCTAATTAGCACATATGATAATGGCTTATGGTATCCTTATACTAACACATTTGATCTTATAGGATACACTAATGCAGATTATGCAGGCTGTAAAGTTGAAAGAAAAAGTACTAGTGGCCATTGTCAATTTCTTGGACACTCTCTTGTGTCATGGCATAGTAAAAAGTAGGCGTGTGTATCTTTATCCACCACTGAGGCTGAATACATTGCAGCCGACAGCTGTTGTGCTCAAATTTTGTGGATGAAGAATACATCGTTAGATTTTAATATTAACTTTAATTGCGTACCTATATTATGTGATAATACAAGTGTTATCAATCTAACAAAAAATCCTATTCAATATTCTAGGACAAAGCATATAGAAGCTAAACATCATTTCAACCGAGATCATGTGTTCAAAGACGATGTGTGTGTTGAATATATTTCAACGGATGAATAACTTGTAGATATCTTTACTAAACCTCTAGCTGAGGAAAGATTCAATAATCTGAGGAGAGGTTTGGAAATTACAAAAATCTTATAACTAACCATTTGGCATAAGTCTTCTTTATGCAGGATCTGTGAAGAAAAAGGTTTTGGAAACAGTGTCTGTATCCAAAACGCACCAACAACTGATTTGGACATAGTATTTGAATCTAAATCCTGCATCCAAAATGCATCCCAGAAAAAAGACTCTTTTGGATGATTATTTCGGAGTGGGTCAAGTTCCAAAACCCTCTTTTATATCTATTTTTTTTCTTATTCCAAATTTTGAATTTCAAAAAAGGTTGGTTTGCACATTTTTCTAAACTTCTATGAAAACTTTGTCTTTTCAATATACTTTATATCACATTACTCAAGACATTCAAAGCACTCTGATTTTTCTCAAAACCCTTATAACCGATTCTTTCAAAAACTATCTGTGTTCTTCTTCTCCAAAAGAAAAACCATCAGTCCAAAAAGAAAAAGTCCTAATCTTACTGATGGCAAAGATAAAATCTTCTGCTCCAAAACCAAAGAAGGGCCACAAAACATCTCTGAAGATGAAGAAAAAGAGTTCAACTTCGAGCAAAATGAAAGGGAAAGAATTTTCTCCTCAATCGAACGGCTCAGCGTCTCACTACGATTCATCAAAGTCCTCTCTGGATCAAATGAGTTCTAGAAATCAAGTACTTCGTTTCTTAGACTCTAAATATGAAACCGATTATAATGATTGGGTGTCGAGGAATAGAACGGTTATCTCTAGTTATCGTACTAATCCTTCTGCTTTTCTAAATCTTTCGAATGTTCTGGATATGTTTGAACATATTGCATGGGGTAGTCTACTTTCTGTAGATGAGAAACTATTTACTCCTCTTGTCTAGGAATTTTATACTAATTTAATAAAATGTCGTCTTGAGAAAACTAAGGGAGGCTTCATGATTCGTTGGTATGTGTCAAGAGTTAAGGGAAAAGACATTGAGTTTGATCATCGTTTGTTAAATAGGATATGTGATGTGAGGGATGGTGGAATTCAGTACTTTGAATTGAACAAATTTCCTGAGGGAAATGATATCTTTGTTTTGAAGAATTTTAAGGAAATCTTTGCTGGAGGGAAGAGATTTGGGAACTCTGGTAACAGAAGTACGAAGTGGCTTAATGGGGTGGAAAGGATTTTACACCATATAGTGTCCATCATGGTGGTTCCGAGCTATGGACATAAGACCTCCATTAGTATTCTACAAATGGTAATCATGTTGGCCCTGGCAGAAGGTAGGTAGATAAACTTTGGATTTTTTGCTTCAAAAATTGATATTGCAGTCAAGGAATACATCAAGCAAAGCTCTGCCTTATGGAAATCTGTTATCTAGAGTGTTTAGTTATTTTCAGGTTGATTTAAATTCAGTTCCTAGTGATCCAACAAAGATGAATGTTTATAGCTTTGACTCCTTTGAGAGAATGGGTTATGTGAGAATGGATAATGAATGGAAGCTGCTAAGAGACATTGAGGGTAAAGAAAGAAAAAATTTGATGAAAATCAAAGAAGAAGGCAAGCCTGTTTCTGTTGCTAGAACAAAAAGAAAATTTGAAGACGATCCTCAAGTAGAATCCTCTGCTAAGCGGAAAGAAAAAGATGAAGGATTATCCGTGAGTATACTAGATGCCATCAACTCACTAGTTGTAAAATTAGATAATCTCAGCTCCGAACTTCATAGTCTTGGAAATAGAATATCTGCAGTAGAAAAGACTGCAAAAACTGATGTACCCGTATCTACCCCAACATTATCTTCTCAAGAAAAGGAAGAACCTATTTTGGAAAAAGAATTTGATCTGCCTATTGTAGAGGAAGAACATGCTCCTAAGCAAACTCAAAAAACATCTCCAATTAAGAAAACTGTAGCAACTTCTACATCCTCTAAACCTTAATCATCTGGAAAAAGATAGAAGAACATTGTGCTAAAGAGAAAATCCAATAGGATTACTGGTCAACACTTTAAAAAGGGTGCTGGTTCAAAAACTGAAACCATTAACATCTCCTAAGAAGATCAGTTGGGCAGAATGATGTTCAGTTGATATCTCTCCAACAATTTACTTTCTTGTTTTTAGATTATACACAAGGATAATTGCTTATTTTCTACATAAATTCTGACTAATTCCTATCCATCCATGTTCTCTTTCTGCTTCCTTTCTGTTATTACTCTTTTTGATTGTTGACAAATGGAGAGAAAAGATTAGACTATATACATGATTGGACATCGGTTAAGACTGTTATGAATTAGACTATATGCTTAACTGGGATATTAGTTAAGACTGATATGAATTGTTAATGAATTGTTATGATTTGATGAATATTGAACTGATCTAAACTATATGAATGACTAGGATATTGATTAAGATATGAAGGGGGAGAAGATATTAGACTGATCAAAATGACTTGGAAAATATGAACTGATATAATACTATTTTTGGAAATTGTTGATGTTGCTGCAATGACTGAGAAGATATTAGACTGATATAATCTTATATGATACTATTTGAAAAACTATTTGATTTACTGGATATGATTATTGAAAAATGATTGAAAGTTTCTGCTTTAAATGTTGAGATAATTTTTGACTAAAACTTCTACTTATAATACCTTATGGTTGATTTGATGAACTCTGATTTCAGTTTATGGTCACTCAAATCTTTTTATCCAAAATTATTATCTTTATAATGAAGGTATCTTTCAGACTAAGCTGACAAGATGTGGTTATGATTCTGTGATGAAATCAAAATTTCAGTCAGATGGATTGTTTAAACATTTTTTGAAAAACTAGAAAATCCATTATTTCGTGCAATGTGTCAGGGAAAGTTTTGGACTCATATTTTCTTGATCCAAACAATTGTTCTTCTAAGAGTCATACTGAATTAAGAACATACCTTTTGGACATCCAAAACCCGTATCTGAAATGCATTTTTGAAAAAGACTCGTTTCATACATACTTGCAAAACTGTTTTGGACATACATTTTGGATGTACAAAATTTGATTTCTGCTTTTCCCTCTTTTTTTGAAATGTTCATATAAGTAAATATTTAGGGGGAGCATCTTATCATATGACTTGCCTGCTATCTCTCCTTTATCAAATTATTTTGAATATTCATATGGAGATAGGTTAGGCCTTACGCTTATTGAGTTATACTTTCAAAGCGAATGCTTTAAAATCATCCATCTTAATCTCATAAGCTCTCTATGAGACCTATAATGAGAGATTACATTTTTAATAAAATTTTTATTAGCATCTCTCTAAATCAACATGTTCACTCAATATATATAATTTTTATGTTTGTCATCACTCAATAATGGGGAGATTGTTAGCCATAAGGGCTTTCTCCTATATTATGACTTATGACAAACGTTGATATAAACTAACTTATATAATCTATTGTGATAGGACATGTTTGACTTCTGTTCTTCTAAGGCATTTAGATATGATTATTTGGCAACTCCTCAGTAAATGAATTCAAGTATGAAAGATCAAAAGGAAGATCAAAGTATATAGAGTTGCATACTAAGAAGTCCATATAAGAAGAACTTTAGACTATGAAATGTTATTAACGTATTTCTATTATTTCCTATATCTCTTTACCTTTTGATTCAACTGACTTTTATCTTGAAGCACACAAAGGAAAAGATTTTAAAGTTTTTAAAAATCTCAGAATTTTAGATTGAGTGGTTTGAATGTTTCTGCATCCAAAAGATTCGTCTAAAATCCTGTAAACAGTGTTGAAATGTTTCTGCCTAAAAAATTGTCATTTTGGACTTACCTTTTGGATGCATCGTTGTCCGAAACCTGAGTCCAAAACTCTGATAAAATTAACAGAAAAATTATAGCCATTAGCACTTCACTTTTTAACTCTATAAATAGCCTCTAAGCAAGATTAGACACAAGATTTTTGTAACATTACTCTAAGAAACACTATTGCTCAACGTTTACAAAAATCTCCTTTTATCAAGTGCTTCAAAGTGAATTCATATTGTGTCAAAGGTAAAAGTGTTTATACTTTGTACCATAGTGAACATCTGCTCAAATAAGTGAGCTTTTACTGTTCTATTGATATTCAATCTCCTTTGTAGTATAAGGTTGTGGTGTAAAACCCATTTGGGGTGAACCTTGTTATGATTGTTTGATTGGGAGGTTTTGAAAAACCTAGTACGGTGATCATCTCTTGTATGTGGTACAGTTTGATTTCATTAAGTGGAGTAAATGAAATCTTGTTGAAAATCCTTAAGTGTGAGCTTAAGATAGTGAGCGTAGATCTTGGTAGATCGAACTACTATACATACTGTGTTTCATTTCCTTTTGTTAATCATTTACTGCTTTGTGTTTCTTTCTTTGTCTGAATCTAGATATATCTCAGAGAGTTCTTAGATAACTTTCTTTGTTACTATAAAGTCTGTCCAAGAAACTTGATCATTTTTATTATACTGTATTTCAAACAAGTCAAAAAATTTTAGCTTGCCAAAAACTTTATTCACCCCCCCCCCCCCTCTAAGGTTTTTTATATACAATGGGTATACTTGCCCGTATGTGTGGTTTTAGTTGTTGGCATTTTAATTAAAACTTGATTAATTGTGTAATTTGTTGATAATATTTTCAACACTAAAGCATCAGGAAGTCTCATGTATGCCATGCTTTGTACAGGGTCGGATATCTACTTTGCAGTAGACATGGTTAGCAGGTATTAGTCAAACCCAGAGGAAGATTAATATCGGCAAGTTGTAAAGTATATTCTTAAGTACCTAGAGGGAATAAGGGATTATATGCTTTTTTACAAGGCCGATGACTTAATTCCTATCGGCTAAGCAGACTCAGACTTTCAGACGGATAAAGATGAAAGAAAATTTACTAGTAGATATATTTTCACTTTGTTTGGAGGGCTTTTTCATAGAAGAGTGTTAAGCAATCTTACATTGCTGATTTTACCATGGAAGTTGAGTATGCGATAGTTTCAAAAGTTTCAAAAGAAGCAGTTTGGCTCTAGAAATTCCGCACAGAACTTGGAGTTGTGTCATAAATAGACAGATCTATTACTATATATTGTGGTAATTCTGGAGTTGCGCCACAATATAAGGAGCCAAAAAACCACAAGGCAAGCATATTACTTAACTCATTCAAACATTTTACTTAACTTTGTGATTGAGGTCAGATAATGAAAGCTACTACAAAATGCCATATTACGAAATACCTTTTTTTTTTAAAAAAAAATGGAAATCAGAGAGATGGCATGATGAAAAAACAAGGTCGAAGAATTTGAACACATAATCTTGCTCCTCAGAAGCCAAAGTTAAGGAATATTCTCAAAAAAATCAAGCAAATAGCCTACTAAAGGAAGGAAAATAGCAAAACACACTTTTCGGATCAACCAACCCTGATCTACCCTTGCAAGTCTTTGTTGCATTTTGGGGGAGTAGAGCATGCAGCAAAATAGAGTAATAGATCATAGAAGAATTCCACTTTAAAGCACGACTCTTTCTATTTCCCAGTGGCATGGCATCTGAGTTGTCTCATTTCCTCTTTCATTCGAAAGAGCCGACGCAGAAAGCTCTGGTCCCCCCCCTCTTCCGCCTATATTAGGTGGCAATAGCCCCTACCTCCAAAGCATGGAGGGGGAGAAAGATTGATTCCTAATGGAAAGAAGATTAAAAGAATGTGAGAGGAACCTCAAAAAATTGATTCCCGGTGGGTCTGTGTGTATGTGTAGTCTTTGTGTTGAAGCTGAAGACAGGATGTTGGGAGCTAGCAGAGCCTGTTTATTAGTGTGAGGATTGAGAAGAAAAATGATAGAAGACTCTTTTAAATAGTAAACCAAATTTTCAATGATGTTTTTGGTGCGACAATGGTGGTAACGAAAATAAAATGGAAGGAAGGGCAGCAAAATTTGGGAGGGATTTTTCTGGGCATTATTAATTAGTTTTCTATTAATACTTTTAAGCTACTCGAATCCAAAATGACATTTTGAATATATATATATATATATATATATATATATATATATATATATGTCAAATTAAGTTCTAAGCTTAAACCGATTTTGAGGTAATATAAGAAATTATATTTATGATTGTTTATTATTTGGTTTAAAATAAAAAATAAAATGAAGTATCAATTGAGTTTCTAGATTATTAAAAAATAGTTCGATATTTTAAATTTTTAGAACCGAAAAAAATAAGAAAAAATTTGAATCAAATGGAGTTTTAGATTCGTCCAATTTTAATTCAAGTTTTTTATTAAAAAAAATCTCGGTCTAGTTTGCAACTAAATAATACGTATGTGTATGTGTATGTGTATGTGTGTGTGTTATAGAAATAACCAATAGAGCCATTAATATACTAAATACTTTACAAACAAAACTCATTTGAAATCGCTTGTATTTTTTATATAAGTGTAAACAAGTCAAGTCGAACTGAGCCTATGGGTTTTAAGCTCAGTTCATTTATTATTTGAATATATTCGAATTCATTTGTTTATCATTTCAAGCTCGTGTTTTTATCAAAAATTAATAGAATCCATTTTCATAAATTTCAGATTTTGTTCATATTCAACTCGTTTAAATTAACAAAGCACATTCAAACAGTTTGAATTGTTTTATTAGTATTTTTTAAAAAAAAGTATACCAAAATTAAAATTCTAAAATATATATGAAATGCTGATACGTAAAAGCTACATTATATTTGTTAAACATATATTATACGTTAAAATTATATTATATTGTTCGTGACATTCGAACGTATTCCCAAACAAACTCTTATGCTTACGATTATTAAATGAATTCACATTGTTCGTAAATAGCTCATTTCGTTCATTGAATGACAAATATAAAACGTATTTATTTTCTATTTATTATATAGTATATAATATACAAATAGTATTATTAATTTTTAAATTATGAAATTAATAATACTGGACACTTTCAATAAGACCAATTATTACTACTAGGAGCATATTTGTAAGTCTTGCATTATAAATATAAATTCTATTATTTCTTATTTAATTGAACTTTTTGTACTATTACCTCAAGTCAAATAATAAAAATAATATGGATGTCTTCATGTCAGTCTCATTAGTGTGAAATAGAGATGCAATTGGTTAGAGTAGTCCGATTTGTGGTTAACGTCCAAACAATTTGTGCGCTTAATAATAAAGTATCATTTTTATATCTGAAAATCAGTAACTTAAATTTTTAAAAAACTATAATGGCTAGTTTGGGAGTTTAAGAGAAAATAGAAAATAATAGAAATTTTAAGATATATAAGAAAAGAAAAGAAAAGAAGGTGAAGTGAATATATTTTTAATATTATTTGGGAGTTTAAGAAAGAAAAGAAAAGAAGTGTTCACATGTATGTGGGAGTTTGGAGGGAAAAGAAAGAATGAAAATGAATTTACTAAAATAATTTTATTTTATAATTTCTTCTTGATTTGTTATTTTAAAACAAAATGAAAAAAGTCGTTATTTTAATTTATTTTCAAAGTATTATAAGAATCCTTCCCATTCTCTCCACTCTTGAAGAGAAAAAATTATAGGACTTGAAGGGATCCTTAGTCTCCCTGCATCTCTCCCTCTCCTTCCCGTAAAAATCCAACAAACAAGAGAAGAGATTAACTTTCTCAAAATCTCTTATTTTCTCTCCATTTTGAACTCCCAAACTTAAATCGTTTATAAATTGACTCATTTAGTTTGGAAAGTCAAATTCAATTAGTTCAAATATTAATTGGATCACTTGTTTATTTTCTATTAGTTTAGATTTTAAAATTAAAAGTATATTAAATAAAATAATATTCAAATTTAAATTTATAATTTTTAAAAATTTTCTCACTATACCCTATTTATCTAATTATTGAATTAATTTAATTTATCATTTTCAATGCAAAAAATATTAACAGTTGATGGCTCACTTGAAATATCTAACGGACAGTTTGAACTTGTTAGGGAAAAAAATAGATATATTTCATATTAAAACAATTAGGAAAAGTGGTTTGATTTCTTTGTTGGCAAATTGTAAAAATTTCTGTTAGTTTATATTTTAAAATTAAAAGTGCTATTGTATAAAATAATATTTGAAATTAAAGTATTGATTTTTTTTTTAAAATTTGCTTACTACACTATAGGAAAAATACCCATTTGCGACGGCCAAAAACCTAGGTGAGGCATGTATTTCCTTATGCCACCTCATATGTGAAGCAGTTTTTCTAGACACGAATAGCCTTTGCAACCTAGGTGTAAGTGGAAAGTAACCGAGGATCTTATGGAGAATTTTTTTTTTTTTTCCCTTTTCCGTCATCAACCTTATACCTCTGTTCTTGGCATTCTAAGCATTTATCACATTTCTCATACTTTTTTCTAAAAAGAATACAATCATTCTTACATGCATGGATAGATTCACAATCTAAACCAATTTCTTTTAGAAACCTTCGTATTACTCCATCGATTCAACACCTTGATGTGGAATAAATTTACTATAAAATGCAAAATTGAATATTTTTTGCATCCTAGATACAACTTTCGGGTTGCATTCTTTAACAACAAACTAAGCTGGTTTGAACCTTCTCCTATGTTATCATAACTACTAAAGCATAGATTATCTGTTCCCCCACTAAAGTCTTCATGCATGAAAATCCCCATCTGAATATCTTCTAGGATTTCAAGCATTTCATAATCACAATATTAGATTTTATTATCAAATCCTGCATTGGTATTATCATCACCATCATCCCTATCTTGACATAATTCCTCACCTTGAAATCTCTAACAAATATAAGTACTATCCATTCCCTTATTTAACAAATGATTCTTTACAACACCTAAGCAATGCCATAACATATTTCTACAAACTCTGCATGGACACCGAACCCTTAAATTAGAGCCTTTCTTCTCTTTCACAAACCCTATAAATATGTCTACACTATTGGTATATTGTTTGGACCATCTATCATCAACATTTATCTTACTCTTATCCATTTTGTTGTCTACAAGAGTTCTACTGCCACACACATAAGCAACAATTGGAGACTAGGGCATGATATCAATCATTAACATGGATGGAGAAGGTTTACCATAAATTTTGAAATTGTGCTAGGAATGAATCCACGGAAACCAATAGACCTACTATTAATACATGTGCATGTTCAACATAGTGGTAAAATTGAAGCTTTCTCTAAACATATTTTAGAGATTCATGATGATGTGCAATGTCAAATTGCTATGAGGAATGAAATGTACACGGCACATGCTATTTTGAATAAGAGATTTGCTGAATTTCAAGAAGGAGATTTGGTAATAGTACAAATTCGACAAGAACGTTATCCTAAGGGAGTTTACAAGAAACTTCATGCTAAAAGTGTAGGACCTTAGAAACAACAGAAAAAAAATCTGCTCCAATGCTAACTTTTCTATTATGTGCATATGCACATTTGTGTTTCAGCAGATTTGAATAAGGGTAGGCAAGTGGTCAACAACTTGAAACAATTTCTTGTGAAATGATGCTGTAGTTATTTAAACATATGGCTGCCTGCATGACACATAAATTACAAATTCTGAAAGACTAATAATAAGTAAACACAATAGGTAACCGAAGAAAATTTAATTATACATGCACAAACATAAATTTGGAAGTGGGGAAGGTCATAGTCCTCAAGGAACTTGATAAGTTGAATAATGTTCTATTAAGTTCTTGTAAGACATACATTTTCCTCACAAATGATCTCAAGCAATTGACTTATCCATTTTTTGTTTTTGATCTCTTGCTTCTAAAAATACAAAATAGCTTTACAAATCAACACCTATAATGTTGGGAATCCAAGTGGATGAAAACATGATAAATTGGTACAATAAAGATCATATTATGCATGTGCTTAACATCTATGCTACTTTATCATTAATACAGTAAGTCTACTTTGTGCCATCTACACAGAAGAGAAGATAAAAGAAATCTTAAGCAATTAGTTTAGCCGAAAAGATAAATTTTTCTTCAAAACTCGCAACCAAATAAAAAATATTCTAAAGTAACAAAAATGGCAATTTATATGAGAAAAATAATAGAAATGGAGAAGAAATGCAATATTCTCTTCTAGAAAATCATACTTAATTTTGAGCACAATTTATGATAAAGGATCAATCATTCATCAATTATTCCAAACTGGGAAGCATAAAAAACAAATTTAAAAAAAAAAACTCACACTTTTGTAAACCCATTCCTCGCATATATAATATATGGTAAAGAATTAATTTTCAATCTTCAAGGAAAGAAATTACATGACTTTGATACAATACAAACTCATTAGAATTGTAATGTTCTCTGATTTAATAGTGAGTATATGTGAATATCGGTTTCAATATATTTGGAAGAGAGAACAAATAAACCGTCAAATATTTCAATCAAATAAGCAATCTACACAGAGAGAATCACTTTTATCATAATCTTGGTTAGACTTCTCAATATATGCCATCACATTACCTACCAATTCTTGCCTAGATCAAAAGGCTTCTCTGAAGACAAAGTTTTATGAAGCACAATATTTGTAAAGAAATGACTATATCATTATTCTACATTCTCAACTAGAAGGGGAAGCAAAAATTGAACTCCATATAGACATGTTTGGATAATGAAATCTTTATAAGAGAAAGCAATGTAAACAAGAAAAAGTAAGGCAGGGAGATTTGTGGAGAGATGTGCTACTAAGTAGAAATGCATATATTCCTAAGGATAGGAATTTATTATGATTATCATATTTAAAGAATGAAAATCCACTTAATGCATCTTACTCAAATAGCTTTCGAAGTGGCAAGATACATGTGAGCAGCAACGAAAGCTTGAGCCAATGTAGAGTATATCTTTCTCTCGGTGGATGCCAACAAACTATATATTTAGGCACAGACCTCTTACCACAACCTACGCACAGATTTAGGATAATCATTTAACAGTAAATATACACCAACTAAAATGATAAGGCAGAAATATGATTTGAGGAAGTCTACCCGTAAAGACAATAACTCATTATACAAGGCATCAAATAATCAGATAATTTTAATTGAATAAATGTCCCATCTTTACCACCAAATCAATAATAAGAGAAAACAAGAAATCAATAAATTAATCAGGGCAAACACTAATCTTAAATGCAACAAATGACATCAATGATCAATGTAAAATGACTCCAAGCCATATTAGAGGGCCAAAACAACACTATTAATAGGAAAATCTACACATCACCTTATAATAAGAAAATTAAAAATAAGTCGATAGAGATAGATAATATCAGAAGTAAGGATTGTTCACCAAAAGCATAAAAAATACCATCTTTGAATGGGGAAAAGTTTCCAGCATCATACAATGTCATGACAAAAAATGCACCTTCTCCCATTCAACTACTACAAAATAATGTCACGTGAAATAATATACACTATAGTTCGCAGGAAAACATCTCAGACACCACCATATTACAAGATTGCATACCTTATTTAGTCCAATAGAATTAAAACACCCAGAGTTTTATATATTCTAATAAAACTCCAGCAAAGGAGTACACCTTTCTGAAAAAGTACACATAGGTGCAATAATGACCATTGTATCACAGTTATTGAACCATACAGATCCGAGCTACCATTAGTAACAAGTTTTGTACTTTCAAAATCAAGAAAAATTTCCAATCAATAGCATATGTTTCTAAAGGAAATCCAAATGAGAACCCAAAGAGCAATCATACAGTATAAGCTACGAATTGAATGAGAATTTTACACTTCAAACGTTTGAGAAGAATTGGAAAATGTCTTATATTTTCACACAAACAGAAAAACACCAAGCAGTTATTGTATTTATACCATTCATTTTTACTATCAAGTAGTCAGGATTTAGCATGAATTGGAAACTATTCATCACTAAAAATTTCATTTGCGAGGGGGGGTGTATTTATCACCAAAAATATACTTTCTATCAAATTTGCTAAGAATAGAATAAATGGTTAAGCAACTTTCACATAAGAAATCTTGGTCAAACCAACTTTTGTCCAATACAAAGAACATATTTTTCCCACACAATCCTTTTGTCCCTTCACACTCTTCAAAATTTTGGATGCCTTTCCTATGAACAGTAAAACATGAATTAAAAAACTAATATGGGCTACTAGTAAAAGTTCAGGCGTTATCATTTCCTAATGCTAGCTCAATGCTGTGAGCTGTTATACTAGACAATTTCTAACAATGAGTATAGATCATCTAAAATGGCAAACAGAAAATGGGAAACTATTTAAGAGTAAAAATCACTAGCAATGATAAAAAATTACAATAAGGAAAGAAGCAAAAGAACCTTGAAACTCCATCTAACAAATATTTGTGGTTCCAAATAATATTTACATGTAAAAAAAGAGCACGTTTATTCACGTATCTCAATTTGTATGCCATCAGATGATTTCTCAAAAAGGGAACTCTAAGAACTAAATGATGCTATCAATTTCAAATAAAGAGTGGCAAAAAATGCCCGTATGCTTAGTTGCTTCAGCTATACGAGTGAATAAACACCTACATGATAGCATCATGTATAGTGGAAGAAAGCCCTGTTTTTTCTTACCAGTCCGATGAAGAATCTCACCTCTATCTTAAAGGCTTGAATCTGAAGAGGACGAAAGAATGTTTCTTGGGATATCGAATCAAACGCAGCACAGAAAAGATTTCTCTGCGAAGAGGGAAATGGAAAAAGGGGAAGCACTAACCGGGATTTCTCTACCAAAAGGGAAATGGAAAAAGGGGTGGTACTAACTTGGATTTCTCTACCAAGAGGGAAATGGAAAAATGGGTAGGGGGATTTCTGAAGTGGAAACAAAGGGTGATAAATGGTATTATTTTGTTAACTATTTTTTTAATTGAGTTTTTAAAAAAATATATAAATGGCTTGGAAATATTTCCTAGCTAAAATGAATAAAGCATTAGCAAGAAAACTTTTCTCACCAATTAAAAAAAGAATCAGGCTAATGTTTTTGGGGAAATGGTTCCCCACGGGAGAATTTCACACCATACTATTAGCGATAAAATTTGGCGACAAAAAAAAAATGTCGCCAATTTGTTGCCCCAATACACACTGGTGAGAAATGTAGTTTTTTCTCGCAAAAGGGTATGCGCTGGTGACAAATTTTTGTTTCCTAGCTAAATCTTTGTCAAGAATGCATATTTTTCTTGTAGTGTGAAAAAGAAAATTCTTGCAATGAGTAAAGTCTAAACGCCTCCCTTACACTTAAATTGGATAATGTCCTCATTGGCCAAAAATAAGCATAGAATTACATCCAAAAGGATAAGAAGTATAAGAAAGAAGAAGAGGGAAAAACTATACTCCCCAAGTGTTTGGTAGTTCAATTGATGTAGAATTTGTAGAAGAGGAAGACGAATTCCAAAAAGGTTTAAAACAATCAAACAAAATAAAAGATATAAATGAGGCTAAGAGGCAAAAGATAGAGCAAAAATTTACTAATTAAAAGAAAAATGCTAAAATGAAAACAAAACAAAAGAAAGAAAACAGTCGGGTTGGAGAATTCTCCAGATCATGAAGAATGCAATTAGTTCTTTCCAATTCTTCAAGACTCTCTTTATAGTATAGTTCCAACTGTTATCATTCTCTATAAAAGTCCCTTTCCCTAAATGAGATACCTCAAATGCTCTATAGGAAAATACTTTGGGTATCAAGAATGGTCTAGACTATCTAGATTTTAGCTTATCGGGAAATAATCTTAGTCTTGAATTAAATAGTAGAACTATATCCCCTTCCTTAAATTTCCTATTTGATGAAATATGCTGATCATGCCATCTTTTCTCTTTCTCGTTGTAGATTTTGGAATTCTCATATGCATTATTCCTCCATTCCTTAAGCACATTCAACTATACTATTCTCTTAGTTCCTACAGCGTTAAAACCAAAATTGACATGCTTAATCACCAAAAAGCTCTATGTTCAATTTCCAGAAGTAAATGACAAAACATCTCATAAACTAATTTGTAAGGGGTAGTGCCAATAGGATTCTTGTAGGCTATCCTATATGCCCAAATGATATCATCCAACCCTTCCTTGTGTGATTCACCACTTTTTTCAAAATTCTTTTCAATCCTCTATTAACCATCTCAACTTGACCACTGGTTTGAGGATGATATGGGTTAGCAAATTTATGTGTGACTTCCAAACATTTTTGTACTTTCTCTAGCTAGCTATGGTAGAAATATGTTCCTCAATTACTAATATGTACTCTAGAAATTCCAAAATAGGTAAATAGCTTTTTGAGAAATTTCACCACAACCCTAGAATAATTTTTTGGCAATGTCTATGCTTCAACCCATTTAGACAAATAATTTACAAAAATTAATATGTACTTATTGCCAAATGAATTAGGAAATAGTAACATGGAATCAATCCCCCAACAATAAAAAATCTCACAAGTTTGAAAACTATCAAAGGCATTTCATAAGCTTTTGAAATATTACCAATTCGTTGACACCTATCACAGTTTATAACAAAACCTATGCACATTCTTGAATATTGAAGGCTAATAAAATCCATATTCAAGAATATTCCTAGCAGTACTATTAGCTTGATCGTAACCTCCAACTGGTCTTTTGTGACAATGTCTTAAAATATCATAAGCCTCTGCATGGTCAACACACCTTCTAAATAGATAATAATCCTCCCAGAAATAATATTTGATATAAGATAAGAATTTTTTTCTTTGTTGAGAAGTAATATCTGTTGGAAGAATCCCTGCAGCTAATGACTTGGCAAAATCAGCAAACCATGGGATATAGATATTTTTTGTTGTCCATCCATAACAACTGCTTATCGGGGAATATATCCTTAATTTCTTCTTCCTTGAAGGGTTCCAAATAAGGGTTCTCCAATCTTGATAGTGATCCATAGCTAAATTCTTAGCTCATTTCTTGTCCCGAGTATTTAAATCAAATTCCTGTAAAAGTAAAACCCAACATATCAATCTAAGTTTAGAATCATACTTGGTAGTGTTAGTGTTGTACTCTAGAGGTAATCATGTGTGTCATGTATATTGCATATTAAATTAATAAGAGGCAGTCTTTATCTTTCAGTTTGATTGTTATATCTAAACATGTGTACAAACCGTTAGATAAAGTCCCTAGTACAATATAGTGTTAAGGAAATCATGATAGAGATCATGATGTGAGATTCCTACTACACTATGCAGTGTTTGTACTTAAATAATCCCCAGTCATAGTATTAATAAGATGGGACATTATTAATACGCCAAGACTAGCACATGTTATATCTCTTGATTGGATCAAGCGGTGGTTCTCATATCCGTGAGTATTTGGATACTCATGATTAACGTGTGGATGCTTGTTTTGGAACAAGTTCATTGGATGACCTAACTACGAGATAATCACTTGGATAACTATTTAGTGCCAGTGATAGAATCTCATTATAGCAAGTGTGCAAGTATACTTAGACTTGAGATCTCCAAGGTACTTTGTTTAACGAGCGTTGTACTTTAATTCTAATCTTTGGAGTCTTATCTAGAACTGCCTATGGGATGGATATTGGGTACAACGTAAAGTAAACGAAAGTAGTTGAGAAAGTCAATAAAGGATTCACCACTCCTAATAGTAGGAGAGTATATCTCGAGGCCACTTGTAGAAATCATTACTCATTAAGTCATTGGCCAAGGCGACTATGTGATGGAAATGGTTCCAATTGATACACATATCAAGTAATGAATTTCTTGAACAAGTACTAAAATATTCGGGCCAAAATTAATAATATTCTGGAGAGAGTTGGCACTAATACCATGCTCTAGACCGAATGAGATATTGTATGGTAAAAGAAGTTTATTGCACTGATAATTTGCTATTGAAAGGTTCATGTCAAGCCACTTGACTTTCTGGACTTTTGGGTGGTCAAGAGTCATTGCTAGATGTCGCTCTTGATATGCTAAATATGGATTTATTAATTAGAGAATTAATAAATTTAATCCTTTATTTTATTAAGGATTATTAATTCTAATATTGTTAGAATTAATTCATATTATGCTACCAATAAGACTAGGAAACCTAATGAGTCACACACAATAAAGGTTTGAATGCTCAAATATATTATTTGATAATATTGTGGGGTTAATTAAGAGAAGGGAATATATTTATAGGTGAATTATAAGTTTGTTATAATTCATAGGACCTAATTGTAATTAAGTAAACTTCAAGGACCAATTTGTTGACAATTGGACGTTGAAGGACTAAGTTACAATTTACAGTAAATATAAATCTATAAATATAAGGAAACGGTTTCCTTAGGGTAAGAGACACAGACTATTCACGCAATAACAGAGAAACCGTTTCTCTGCCTCTCTCTTGATCAAACCCTAACCGTCTCTCTCTTCTTAATCAAACCATAGCCTCCTAAATTCTACTAGCATAGAATTGTGAGATTGTAAGCGTTCGACCTTGTGTGGATTATCATTAGAGGGAGTTCTTTCTTGGACTTCAGTTGAGCTACTGTGAACCGGTTTTGTGATCTGGATCGCGCCTGCGTTCTTGGAACAACAAAAACTCAAAAATTCCGGCTTCAAGAGATAATAAGCGTGATCTTCTCTTTTTCCCATTTCTACTGCAAACCCATGATCCATGGCTTGGATTTCTTGCTATTTTTCGCTGCGTTTAATCTGTTTAATTAATTTAGAAATCCTACAGGTAGGGAGGTATTTCCATGTAGAATAATAATTGCAGCTACAAGAGTCTTGCTCACATAGTAGGTAAGTTGAAAATTCCTCCCTCGTCTTTGTCCAACCATTGCTCCTATTGTAAAATTACTAGCACCACACATCAACTAAAATAGAAATGACTAATCAGATGGTACCAAGTTAGGAGAATCTTTGTTTCAGAACATTAAAAGTAGATAAATATTTATCATCAAAATTGAAGGGTGCATCTTTCTCTAGTAAAGATGTAAGTGATTTTGAGATCTTTGGAAATTCTAGAATGAACCTCTTATAGAAAAATGCATAATCAAAGTAGCTTCAAAAAGCCTTTACTGGTGTGAGTAGAAGAAGTTTCTTAATAGTCTCAACTTTTGCTCTGTCCACCTCCAAACCTTTTCTTGAAATCTTGTATCCCAAAACAATTCCCTCTTTAACCATGAAATGACATTTTTTTCTAGTTCAAAACAAGATTAGTTTCCTCACTCTGTTGAGTACGTTTTCAACATTTTGCAAGCGTCACTCAAATAAGCCCCTAAAAATAGAAAAGTCATTCATAAAAACTGCCATGATATTAATTAATAATCCCTCAAATGTTTTCATCATGTGTTTTTGAAATGTGCCCGGTCCATTGCAAAGGCCAAAGGACATACGACAATAAGTAAAAGTACCCAGTAGACAAGCAAAGGTGGCATTTTCTTGATCTTCTGTGGCTATTTGAAAATAGTTAAAGAATCCTTCCAAAAAGTAATAGTATATGTGACATGCCAGCCTTTCCAACATTTGATCTATAAATAGTAGGAAAATGGTCTTCTCTTGTTGCTTCATTCAGCTTTATATATTTAACACACATCTTCCATCCTGTGACTAATCTCATAAGAAGAATTTCATTTTTTTCATATGATAAAACTATCATTGCCCCCCCCCCTCTTTTTCTTTGTTCAACTTATATTGAACTTATATTGATGTGAGCTCTTGTGGTTTGATTTCATTGTGATTTTTGTTGCTAAAAAAAGAGAAAAATAGGAGACCCTCTTGAAGACCCAAATCAGTAATTTATATGGAAAACAAATACATCCAATTCAAATAGTAGGACCCTAGACCAAATAAAGAAGCTAGAACACTACAAATGAAAATCAAGTCTTGCAAATCATAACCTAATAACTTAGTTCAACTAAGAAACACGGAACACCTGAAGAAGAGATTTAGGCAACCAAAATCACCCCTTATCAATAATCTAAGGAAAATAAGTTCATACGACCCTTTTTAAAGCTAAATTGATCTATCCATATATAGTTTGTAGACTCATTCAAGGGCAAGGAATATAATCTTAAGAATTAGTCTTAGTTTTCATGGAGAACCGAAGAGAAATCTCTCACAACAGCCAATTTGATCTTTTGACAAAATATCAAATTTAGTTATGTTTATAATATTATAAGAGGGAATATATAGATCCCCAAGCCCAAGCTACTTTAAGGTTACAAACCTTGGTCAAAAGAAGGCCTAAAAATATGTTTGTTAGTCTTAAAAGTCATTACAACCCGTAAGAAATTAAAATAAGGTGAAACTAGCTCAAATCAAACATTATAATGTCTTCAGAGATGTTGTATAGCCATGTGCATGAGATGCACGGCCGTGCCAGAGTTTAACTGATAAAAAATGGTATATGTCAGGTAGTGGCACGACTATGCATCTGGATATGCATAGCTACTTGCAAATTGCACGGCTTCATTCATGGTCGTGTAGCTGACCATGCACACAACTTTTGGGAGTTTAAAAAGTTCTGCAAATTGCACAGCTCGGTGCATACCGAAACATTCAAGCCATGCAATCCCTATTTCTCCACTTCAAACTTGATCTCCATGATCTCCTTTGTCTTGCAATGAATGTCCTTAGCCCTCTATGTGAGCTGTTGATCTTTCTAAGCTCCTTTTTGTAGTCGTTTCTTGATAATCCTCTTGATCCTTGGCTTGTATTCTTGAAGGTCTCCTAGATATCTCTTGAACCTTGGTATTTCCTAAGGATTCTTGATTGTGTTTTGGCCCATCCCCTTTCTATTGTTGTTTCATTGTGCTTGGATGGATTCCTATCACATATACTATTAGAAATAGGATATATGATTTTCCAAATACAGGAATTTGATCACCTCTCCTTTCACGACATCCTTCGTGTTTGGATTAAGCCTTCTTTGAGGTTGCACCACTGGCTTAGTGCCTTTTTCCAACAAGATCTTGTATGTGCAAAAAGTAGGATTTATCCCCTTTATGTCAATTATCCTCCATGAAATAGCTCTTTTGTGTTTCTTCAAAACTTAGACTAATTGTGCTTTCTACTCTATTGTCAAATCTTTTGCAATGATTACTAGTAAGTTATTTTTGTCACTCAAAAATATATATTTCAAATGACTTCGCAACTTTTTCAATTCCAGCTCAAGTGGATCTTCAATAAATGATCTCATTCTCCCCAAACTTGCTTTCTCAATACTTTCAAAAATTTTAACACCTGAAACTTCTTCTCTCTCATTTAAATATGCTACAATATTCTTCAAGGATTTATTTTTATTTTCTTCCAACAAATATTCATACCAAGAATTTTCAGTCAAATGCTCCCACATGAAATCATAAATGCACTTAGCAACAATATCAATAATAAAACAAAAGTCATCTTGTATGTATGCATGTTTCATTCCCTCAAGTATCCGAATAATGACCTCCTCGCCTTCTACACTAATTGTTAACCTTCCTCAATGAAATTTATGATAGCTTTTGCAGTGGTGAGGAATTGTGTACCTAAACTCAAAGGGATTTTTGAGTCTTTACCCATATCAAGAATAGCAAGGTTAATTGGGAAAATGAATTTGTCAACCTTCACTAATACATCCTCTACAATCCCCCTAGGATATTTAACAGATCTATCTTGCAATTGAATACTCATACCAGTTAGTTTTAGTTCACCAAGACCTAGCTTTCTAAAAGTTATGTACGGTAACAAGTTTATGCCAGCTCCTAAGTCAGTCAATGCATTATGAAAAGTCACATTTCTAATCAAGTAAGGGATAGAAAAACTCCCCGAATCTTTCAACTTCTCTGATAGCATCTTTTTTCTTAAAAGTATAGCCAAACAGTCCTTATTTAAAATCATAGTGTCCAATCTTCTCCTCTTGGATAGCACATCCTTGAGAAATTTTGCATATTTTGGCATTTAGGCTAGTGCTTCTATGAGTGGAAGATTAATATGCAATTGCTGAATAACTCCAAAAAATTCTAAATTGTTAATCACCCTTTCCTTTCCACAAATGACTTGGTAATGAAATAGAGGGATTGAAGTCCTTGCTCTTTCTATATCTGTTTCACTTCTAAAAGGTTTGACCAGTGCCAGTTGATTGTTGTATATACAGTCTCTACCTTTTTGTTCATCATGTTCTACATCCCCTTTTCTACAAATTTTTCTAGGTCGTCCAATTGTTTTCCACTCCTTAATGTAATTTCTCTAGCTTGCTCCTATGATATGCTTCTCTATTACATATTTCCAATTAAATTTCTTAAAAATCCAACTTAATTTCTCGAATTATCAAGTATCACTTCTTGATTGGGAATCAACACCTTTATTATTTGGAAATTTGAATTAGTTGTAAGTACAAATTCTACTAAGAGATCCTCAAGTAAAAGTGGCACCAAGGCATCCATACTATTCATGATTTGAAGAGTCCTAATGCAACAAAAATGAATACAACTTTTTACAAAGTGTTAAAATATCACCAAAAAATAAAATATGTAGTAAAGTAAAAGTAACTAAATTAACTATTTAAACCATTTAGTAATATGCACAATATTTAACTATATATTTCAACACAAAAGAACATCTATAACAAATTTGTATATGAATCAATGAATTAAGCATCAAAGAACCAAAATGTATCAAAGAAATTCCTATGACTACAAAAGAATAATATTCACACAGAAACCAAAAAGGATTCACAAATACAAATGGCTAAATCAATAATATTCACAATATAACATATACAACTACCTACATACCAACTAGTGTTATGTACAAGTATATGCATATATACAAGGACAAATTAATAAAACTCAAGCTTTTCAAAATAATATCATTCAATCTCCAGTAATGGCACAAAAAACTTTATGCATGTTTTTGTGTGCATGCTGGTTTCCTTTGAAATATTATCTTAAAATCACACAAATAGGAAATTTTTAAATTAAAATACAAAAAGCACTTACACAATACATATAGGCAAGCATACATATCATGTAGCAAAGAGTTATAATGGTAAGTATCGTATCCCTTAGGAAAGGTGGTAAGTACTTTTATTACACTCTCATCTCATTATTTTACCAAAATCAAGGATATAAATAAATGTGACAATTCACCTAGAGAGTACACCAACTCATGCAGAAAAGATGTCATCCAAAATCACAAAACAACCCAAAGGATAAGAAAATGATATGAAACATGTAATTACACAGAATCCTCCAAAATCAAATCTCCATTTTAACTAATAGATAATCCAAATCTAGCACCAATTGGTTAACTTCATGCAATAACCACTCCCTCTTAAGTTATGAGGCTACTACTCTTAGCCTAACTAATGGGTATCTCTACATCACTAATCAAATTCAATGGGTATTAAAATTAACTACCTAATTCAATTTGAGGGAAATAATATTCCTATCTCTAGGCAATATTCAGAACCCATCAATCACCAAGTTCCTTTCTTCAATATCTCTTTTGAGTTAATTAAATGAAAACCCATAGAGTGAATTAATCAACTAAGCTCTCAAATGCTAACCCCATCTTTTGAAACTATTAGAATAGGAAAAACTCAATCAGTCTATCCACACAAATTAAAGCAAGCTATTGAATGGTAAAAATAGATTTCAATGCCAAAAATGATTTCAATATTTAACAAAATAAGGGTTCATCCCTTAACTACAAAATTAATCTATAAATCCTGACATAATCAAAATAAAATTATAAGAAGAAAGAAGGGAAAACTCTTAGACATATGAAGCACTTTCTTCCTTGCATTTCTTTTTGAAGAATGCCCCTTTCCCTTTCAATAGAGGCCTTGATCTGTGAAGGATTCTTGGTGTTTTTTTAAGGAATTCAGTGGCCGCTCTCTGGGGGAATCGTGTCCTACTGAGCTCTAAAAGGAGTATTTATAATTTGCCCTTCGAAAAGCCCCAAAAATAAAAAACAAAGGGTTTTCTGCGAAGTGAACCAACGCCTATTAAGAGGTGCTAATTGTGGGTATGTATGCCTTTTTAGATTAGGTTTCTGATGTAATTTTTTATATGTATTAATAAAAATTTTATTTTCAGAAATTATTTGTGAATCTTTCTTTACTTTTGTGCACAATTTCATTAGAAAAGACCCATTGAATTTAAGTAAATAGTTAATATGAATAGAGGTCTTTCACAGTAAGGTATTGACCATGGGTTACTTAACAATAAACTATTATTTTTAACCAAATGATGTGGATGGGAATCTCATCATAGTAAGGTTATTGTGTTATGAATTCTAAATAGGGAATAGCTTACCTCTAGCCAACGAGTAGTCTTCTTATTTCATAATACAAGCGTATTTCGAATATGTAGAATTTGACCTATAGTAGAGGTTGAAGGATAAAAAATGGAAAACATCAAAGAAAATACAACAGAAAATTTTTTAGTTTTCTGAGCCACATCTAGGAGAGAGTACTTACTTTTCCTAATTGGTCACAGATGAACCAACGTAGGGATGGGTTGCACTGGAACTTGTGTTGGAAGAGGAGAAGGAGGCGTCTGCAGTTCGATTGGTATTCCTGCCAATCTTCTACTCCTAAGCATCAAACGTCTCTAGGCTTCCTCTCTTTGTCTTTCAGAATATGACTCTACCTTACTCTTGGATTAGCTTGGTGAAAGCTCCTCTTTAGATAATCAAAATATCTCCAAGGGAGAAAGAAGAGAAGAATGAGATAAGAGGAAGAGATGGCACACACAAAGAGAGAGAGATCAGGAAAAACTACATTATTTTTCCCTCTCTTGCACATTAATTTCAGCCAGCCCTAGGGCTTGATGAAGCCCTAATGGGCTTAGTGTTGTACTCATAAATCAGTCCAGGACTAGCTCAATCCTCTTAATTAATTAATTACCTTTTCTAGACTTTATTAAATACCTAAGTCTAATTAATTAATTCTAATTGGATTCTTAATATATATCAACATATATTAGTTCAATTAATTAATTTATTCCAGTCCAATTTTCTCAATTAATTAATTATCTTTTCTAGGCCTTATCACCCAAGACTAATTAATTAATTCTAATTGGACTCTTAAAATAAATTTTATTCTCTTCCAAATAATTATCTAATAAGCCTAGATTGTGTCTAAAGAACACCAATGTAACTTGAGCTACTCCGGGAACCAAGAGACATATTATTCATGACTACTAAAATGATCAAAATATCCTTACTATGAAATAGCTATATTTTACCATTTAAAATATTCTCATTTATCACCATATGAAAATATTGACCCCAACAATAATATTTATAAAGCAATGTCTCCGACCTATAAGTGAATGACAGAAATACCCCTCTCTGTAACACTCATCAATGAGATGGGATAAATATACTAACACCCATTTCAAAGACAACTACCATTCTTAGATCTCTAGTTCGATAATCCATACCTCACTCGAATGTACTTGTTTATCATTTCAAGCCACCCAAAAGCACACATTCTAAAGTCATGTTTCCAGGACCCTGAATTATTAGATTATCCTGGACAATCACAAGGGGGTGATTTAACATCACAAAGTGAAGCATAGAAACTCTGTTGCATGAGTTCGTCTTAACTAACTGGAGTAATACACGCAACATACAAGGTTATTGATCTCACAAAAGAAATCTCATCAAACATACATCAAAGTACAAGACCCTAGCTTCGCCAAACCACCAATTCATACTCAAGTATGAAGGTATCCGTCCACACTGTAGCAGTAATACTCTGATCTCTATAATTATAATACTTTATAAGAGACCACTATAGTAGGTCCAGTTTTATGTATTCGAAATACACTTATACCAATGATGTGAGTGAACTACTCACTGATTCAAGACAAACCATTTCTTATTGGAACTCATGGCATAATAGTATTACCTTGATGAAATACCCAATTCCATCAAACGACTAAGAACTGAATTTTACTTGTATAACCAGTACCCATGGTCTATACCTTACTATGAAGAACGACCCAATACATAGACTATTACTTGTCATACCTGGACCTTCAATGTGTAATAATATAAGAAACAAAATAAATTTAATGAATAAACATTTTATTGTAATATATATTTACACAAAATATATGGTCTTTGAGAGCATACATTCAAGCAATGTCCCACTTGCACTATAAAGACTAAGAAAGTCCATAAGTATCTACCCTTATAATATCTAAGCGTCTGCGAAATACCTTTTCTATCAAATGCTTGGTAAAGTAATCTGCCGAATTGTTAACACAGGAAATCTGATCAACCACAATCTCCCATATCTGGATGAACTTCCAGGTGAGATGATACTTCCTCTCTATGTGCTTGCCCTTCCTATGTTTTTGAGGTTCCTTGCATTGTAACACCACTCTAGTGTTGTCACAATAAATCGTGACACGCTTATCTATTTGTGGTACTACTCCAAGTTCTGTGAGGAACTTCGTGAAGGCTTAAAAGGGAAAAACACAGAGCACGCAGTGAAAGCGAAAACTCAAAAACTGCTAAAACTGAAGAACAGGGGAACCCGGACAGAGTCGGCGTCGGCTCCGGCAGCCCTAGCCGGGCCGGTTGCGCTCTGTCCAGATTCTGAGGGGAAAAATTTTCTAACATTTCCTCCTTATTCTCAAAGATGGCTGGACAGGAATGTGTGGAACCGGGGTAGGTGTGCTGGTGGAAACCTCTGATGCGATTCCTGCATGCCTCCTACTCCGTCTTTGCATATAGGTGAATGCCAATCTCTTGATCTTCCAGTATATGGCCTACCTAATTCTGTTTGGTAAACAACTCACAGACTAAGGAATATTTTTTGGAAAGAGAGAGAGAGAGAGAGAGACGTCTAGTTTTTTTTTCCACAGAGAAGAGGCAGTGAAAAACAACGTTATATCCAATCCTCCTGTTTAACCTAAATAAAACCCTATGTTAAACTGGACTGGCCCATTAGACTTTTAGTTTAGCCTTTTGGACTTAATTAATTATTCTAATTAGAACCAAATAAATGGCTCAATTAATAATTAATTTTTTACCCCAAATAAACTAGACTAATAAATAAGCCTATATTAGTTTAGTCCCAGATTAATCTTTAATTATTCAAATTGGGCCAAAGCCGTGAATAATTAATTAACCTACCAAACTAATTTTATTAATTCTCTCTCTCCATAGACCTTTATTTTATTCTAGCCCAATAATTAAATCAAGCTATTTAAATAAAATAAATTTTATTTAATTTAAAATCAATTCCTTAGCTTGTATTTAATTAGGACTACGGTCTATACTGGAAACCAAAAGACACACCGCCTTGCTACTAAAATAACCAAAATACCCTTGCCATATAAATAACTATATTTTGCATTTTAAATATTTCTTAATATCACCATAAGGAAATATTGGCCCCAAGGACAATGCTGCGTTAGCAAAGTCTCCGACCTACATGTGTAATGACTAAAATACCCCTCTATATATCGCCGTACATTTAGAGAGAAAAAAGTGTACTAACACCTCTCTAAATAACATATACCATCATTAGGCTTCTAGTCCAATGATCCACGACTTTGTGGATTGTTTCTACTTTCCAAGGGAGCTACCCTAAAGCAAACGTCTAAGTCATGTTTCCCAGGGTCCTGGATATTTAGATTATTCAGACAACCATAAGGGGCGACATAGTATAAAAACTATCTTGTACAAGTCTGTCTTAACTAACTAGTCACACATACCCAACATGCAAGTATATTGGTCCTACGATAGAACCTCAACTATAGCATATCAAAGTATATGCTTCCAACTTCGTCAGACCACCAACTCATACTCAAGTCGTAGAGTACTAGTCCACACTATAGCGGTAGTAGTCTAGGTTCCTACCATATAGTACTTTAAGAAACCACTACTATAGGTCATGTTCTACGTATTCGAAATACGCTTATGTTATGAAGTGAATGGACTACTTACTGGCTAGAGGTAAGTCATTCCCTATTTGGAATTCACGACATAATAACTTAAACATGATGAAATTTCTATTCTCATCAATCAGTTAAGAACAAGTGTTTATGTGTTAAGTAACCCGTAATCCACACCTTACTGTGAAAGACCTCCATTCACATGGACCACTTATTTATACACAATGGATCTTTTTCAAAAGTAATTGTGCACAAATAAATATGTAAATTTACAAATAATTTCTGAAAATAAATTCTTTTATTAAAACATTCGATATTTACATCAGAAACCTAGTCTAAGAGGGCATATTTCCCAATACTTCGGGAGCCACACAGCTTCTAAAGCGGCAACGTACTCAGCTTCCATAGTAGAATCAACAATACAGGATTGCTTGATACTTATCCATGAAATAGCTCCTCCAACCAAAGTGAAGACATAACCACTAGTAGATTTTCATTCTTCTTTATCCCCCTGGAAGTCTAAGTCTGTGTAACCTGTAGGAGCCAAATCATCAACATAATATACAAGTATATAATCTCTCGTTTCCTTGAGATATTGGAGTATATGCTTGACGGCTTGAGCTTCCCCTAAGTTTGACTGATACCTAATAACCATGCCTACTGCAAGGCAAATATCTGGCCTAGTATAAAGCATAGCATACATGAGACTTTCCATAGCCGAAGCATATGGGATCCTGCTCATTTTTTGCTTGTCTTCCTATGTTTGAGGACACTACTTGGAAGATAAGAATAATCTATATCTAAAAGGTATAATAGCCCATTTACATTTATCCATGCTGTAGATGACCAATATCTTACAATATAAGCAGATTGAGATAAGCCTAACATTCTCTACTTCCTATCTCTTAGAAGTGTAATACCTAGAATGTAGCTAACTTCTCTCGAGTCTTTCATACTAAATTGACTAGATAGCCAAACCTTAACGGATGACAATGTCCCTATACCATTTCTAATGAGTAAAAGGTTATCTATATAAAATATCAAGAAAATCACTTTACCACTATCTGATTTCCTATACACACATAGTTCATCCATGTTTTGAATGAAACCTTAAGCCTTCACAGCTTCATCAAAACATATGTTCTATGCTCATGACGCTTGCTTAAGTCTATAAATGGACTTTTTAAGCTTACAGACCATTTGTTCTTGACCTCTAGTAACAGAACCTTCTGGTTAGAATATATAGATGTCTTCACTAAGATAGCCATTTAAGAAGACCGTCTTGACATCAATTTGACATATCTCGTAATCATAATGACATGTGATGGCTAAAAGAATACGTATAGACTTAAGTGTGGCTACTGGTGAAAAGGTTTCTTATAATCGATCCTTTCTTTTTTAGTATAACCTTTAGCAACCAACCTTACTTTATATCCTTTCTTTCCATTCGCACCTCTCTTCCTCTTGTATGCCTACTTACACCCAATGGATTTTATCCCATCTGGCATAGTGACAAAATTCCAAACCTGATTGAGATAAATGGGCGCAATCTCGGCATTCATGGCTACCTACCATTTGTCTAGATCAGCATCAACAATGGCCTCCTCGTATCTTGTGGGATCTTATTCCTGATGATCAGAGACTAGATCATAGATCTCTTTGGTCCACCTTTCTAAAACTTTTGTGATCCTCCTACTACAACGAGGCTTAGTTTGTATAGGAACATCCGGTAATGTTTTTCTTAGTTCCACAATCAGGGTGTTAGAAGTACCAACAGTTGAATCAATGATCAACTTCTCTTTTAACTCTATTTGACTTGAACTCGAGGTGGATGTAACTTGTTCATCCTCTAAGTATCTAGCATTAGTACTAACAAGTACCTTATACTCTTGAGGATGATAGAAATATCTACCTCTCGTTCCTTTTGGATACCTGACGAAGTAACATAACTTTGATCTTGGTTCTAACTTACTTCTTTTTGTCAACACATAAGTTAGACAACCCCATATCTTGAGATGGTTTAGACTGGGCTTTCATCTAGTCCACATTTCATAGGGTGTCCTAAGTACTAATTTGGAAGGCACTAAGTTTAAAATATATGTCGCTGTTTCTAAGGCATACCCCCAAAAAGAAATAGGAAGAGATACATGATTCATCATACTTCTGACCATTTTCATCAAAGTTCTATTTCTTCTCTTAGCTACTCTATTCTACTATAGAGCTTTGGCTATTTCTCTCTAAATTAGAGCTAGATTGCATCATTCAAAAACACTATGTATTGTGTATATATGTTAGAATCCTGGGTCTATTAATTAATGCACAAATCAAACTTCATCATCTTTTTTTCCCGTTCTCATATATAAAGCTGCACAAATCCTCACTGCAATTGATTTCATCTCTTCTTTAGCCTCAAATTTCCATAATAATAAGCATCAGATGGTCCGTTTATGCATGCTTCTTCTCAGTGATTGTCCGTTTCATCGATTTTCTAGTTATTGTTTTTGTTTTTCTCTGCGTCTGTGTGTTTCCTTTTTTGCTAATCGATGCACTACTTCTGTTATTGGTTACATATTTGTATGGAAACTAAATTCGTTTTGAACTAAACTCATTTTCTGTGCCTAGTTTGTTGAACAAAGACTGTTGCTTCTTGTAGTGATTTCTTTGCAATCCAAGGACTTTGGACTATGTTTTGCATTAACATATGGTGATGTAACATTATCATTTTTAACTATCCCTCTCTTTGGAGGAAGAAAAAGAATACTCTATCTTGAGAATATCTGTCAATTAGAGTTGTATATTGTGGTATATCAATGTGTGATGAAAGAATTGTGTCATGCTTAATTTCATGAACTTTAGTACGGAATTTGGAAGTTTGAAAGTTATTATGCTTGCTTGTTTGCATTAATTTAAATGCCTTCTTATTCTGGTCTCTTGGAGTATATGGTCCAAATATGATTATGTTTTCTGGGCATTTTTTAACTGTTCTGATATTGTTGGAGTGTTGGATATATGAAAATTGTTCTTAATTTCCTTGCACCAATTCATCAGTCCACTCACACTTTGCTGGATTCAATATTGTGCCTCTGGAGGTATCAACAAGAAAAGGAGGAAAAAAATGTGCCTATTGAGTTATATATCTTTAGATCTGTAGTGAACATTTGAGTTTCTTATAGTTTCAAATGCCTAGCATTGGCTGTTAGCGAAAAGACATGGAGAATACTATGGTAGAATACACTTGCACAGATATTGATCTTGTGAATTGTTTCCCATAGATTAATAAGGGATTTGCTACATTAGTCTTTGCCTTTGTAGGTATTTGGTTACGCTATTCATTTTGTATAGTTATAAGGGATTTAATAATGATTTTGATGTTCATGAATTAATAATTTGCTGAAGTCCACAGATGTGAGGACTGAATTTAGTTCATATGGTTTCTTGAAACATTCGGGGATATTAGATGCAGAGTACTTAATAGCAATCTACCCCTTCTCATGAAAAGAGCCAAAAAGAAAATGATTGTTTTTGTAGATTATACTTGGCATGAATTTAAGCCTTTTTGCTTTTGCAGATTATACTTGGCATAAAGCTAGGAATGCAACCCAAAGATGTGACATCCAAAATGCAAACTCTCTCAGTTGTTGAACGTTTGTGTGTGGCGTTTGCTGGTAATAATGGGTCTTTTGATCCTAGCCTTGCTGCCAAGGTAGCTTCTCAACTTTCCTTCTTCCCAAAAGGCAATTTTCCATTTGGAAACTTTATTTTGTTCAAATTTTGTATCACTTGAGTCTATGATTTGACTCCATTGGATTCTTATATTATCACCACGTTAAAATAATCTTACCCTGAAAGTTGATCCTTACCATCTTACTGTTATTTTCTCCCTGCAAGCTGCTATAGGTACCATGGATTTCATCATTGACACCATTGCTGCAGTTCATCCCTTGTTCCCATTAATTAGTTTGCTTACGATGAATGGAAAGCAAAACCACAAAGTATTTTAAACCAATGATGATTTATTGTTTTGATATTTTGGCCTGGGAAGGGGTAATGCAACTCTAATCACTTAAACTCCTAATTAATTTAATATTTTTTTCTTCTCAGAAGGTATTATAATATTGTTACTAGTAAATCCATTCTATATTATAATAATCTTGTAGGTGAAGATTCGCGAAGAAAGTTAAATATGTATTTCAGTATCGAAGCCATTTGGGATTGAAACAAAATAAATGATACTATGTTTTTTTTTTTTTTTTTTGGAAGGCCTAATGCTTGGCTTTATGCTTGTATTTATATACTTAATGATGTATTTAAATACTTAATGCTCATTTTTGAACAACTTTTGAATGTAATGAAATTTATAGGCTTTCTCTTTAATATGGGCTACTTTTGATTGTTTTAACTTTTAATAATGTATATTTAACAATTGTGTTATACATACATACATATATATATATATATATATATATATATATATATATACACGACAGGGAAAAAAGTCTATTTTTTGGATAAATTCTAATTTTTTATGAAATATTTGATCCATTTTTTTTATGCCAAATCTATTATGACGCTAATTGTTGTCATATTTTCAAATTTTTCGTGACGCCAAAAATCGTCATCTAAACATTCTATTGTGACAAATATTTTTGTCATATTTTTCAATATTTCATGACACTAAAATCCATCATTCAAATAGTCTATTGTGACACTTTTTTTTTGTCAACCAAACATCCTATGGTGACAAAAAATTGTGTCATATTAGTATACTTTTACTGACGTCCAAATATGTCATCGAACCCACCCTATTGTAACCAAAAGTTTGGCCATAATAACAGGTGTTTACTAACATAATTTTTCGTCACTTAAAATTACCTATTATGACACTTTTTTTCATCACAATATCCAATCTATGATGACGCTGCATAGCGTCACCGAACCTATTGTGACGGTCGTATGCACGACGCCCTTGGAAAGCGTCAGCACCACAATAGCATCACTATAAATATTTTTACTGATGCTTTTTAGCATCAGTATTTCCCTTTTTACTAGTAGTGAAAGAGAAGTAGGATAAGGAATAGGGGAAATGATGGGATGGAGTCCCATGTCAAACTCGAAATCTACTTCTCGAGCAATAACATGTCGAAATTTACTTATCAAGTAAAAACCCGTATGTCCCTTATAATACCTTAACTATTTTTGCTCATTTTTCCTAGTTTACCCCCGCCACATACAAGCAGAATAAATCCCGTAAGTCAATGGTAATTCTAGAAGGCCAATAATGTCAATTCATGACTGTATTTCATCTTCTTTATCTCCATCATTTCCTCCCACCTTCCACCACAATCACTAGCCCCTACCCCTTCATGGCTTCATCAGCCTCCACTGCCTCCATATCTATATTTCATGACTTAAGTCTTAAAATTGTGCACGAAGGGGGGGGGGAAGCATTTAAAATTATGCCGGACCATTACTCCTACCTTGACATGGTAGAAGTCAGAAATTTGAGCCTCCTAACACTACAAGAAAAATCTCATTTTGCGACGAATTTTTTTGCGACGGCTTCAATACCGTCCCTAATAGCAACCATTTTGCGACGATTTTCAATTAACTCGCGAGTTGACCAACACCGTCACAAAACCGTCGCAATTTGAGACGGTTTTACGACGGCCAAAATACTCGTCGCAATTCATAGCAAAATTGTCACTATTTGCGAGGGTTTTGCTACGGCTAAAGTGCCCTCGCAAATTGCGAAGGTTTTGCGACGGCCAATTATTTTAAAAAATATATTTTTTTAAAAAAAAAAATTAACGTCCATCGCATAACCGTCGCAATTTGCGAGGGTTTTGCAACGGCCAATAAACCCTCGCAAATTGCGAGGGTTTTGCGACGAACAATTATTTTTAAAAAAAATATTTTTTAAAATTTTAAATGTCAATTGCAAAACTCTCGTAATTTGCGAGGGTTTTGCAACGGCCCTTAAGCCCTCACAAATTACGAGAGCTTTGCGACGACAAATTATTTTTAAAAATATATTTTTTTAAAAAAAATTTGAACGTCCATTGCAAAACCTTTGCAATTTGCGAGGATTTTGCGACGGCTAATAAACTATCACAAATTACGAGAGTTTTGTGACGACTAATTATTTTTTTAAAAAATATTTTTAAAAAATTTAAATGTCCATCGCAAAGTCCTCGCAATTTGCGAGGGTTTTGCGACGGCCCTTAAGCCCTCGCAAATTGCGAGGATTTTACGACGATAAATTATTTTTAAAAAATATATTTTTAAAAAAAAAATTGAACGTCCATCGCAAAACCCTTGCAATTTGCGAGGGTTTTGCGACGACCAATTGTTTTTTAAAAAAATATTTTAAAAAAATTTAAATGTCCATCGCAAAATCCTCGTAATTTGCGAGGGTTTTGCAATGACCCTTAAGCCCTCGCAAATTGCGAAGGTTTTGCGACGGCCAATTATTTTTAAAAAAATATTTTTAAAAAAAAATTTGAACGTCTATCGCAAAACCCTTGCAATTTGCGAGGGCTTTGCGACGGCCAATAAACCCTCGCAAATTGCGAGGGTTTTGCGACGAAAAATTATTTTTTTTAAAAAAATATTTTTTTAAAATTTAAATGTCCATCGCAAAGTTCTCGCAATTTGCGAGGGTTTTGCGACAGCCATTTATTTTTTAAAAAAAATATTTTTACAAAAATTTTTTAATGTTCATCGTAAAACCCTCGCAATTTGCGAGGGTTTTGCGACGGCTATTAAACCCTCGCAAATTGTGAGGGTTTTGCGACGGTCGATTATTTTTAATTAAAAAATGTATAAATAAAAAAATTTGAAAAACTCAAAACCCTAATTCATCGCTAATTCGTCACTAATTGCGACGAATTTGCAAGGGTTTTGCAATAAAATAGGGTTTTAATCAATATTTTTTTAAATTTTAAAATTTTTCTTTATCTATTTGTGTGGTAGTGTATTTTGACAAATTTACTAAAATACTTTTAATAACATGTCTCAATTAGTGCATTTTATTATAATTTTGTATATATAATTATGTTATGTTATACACCTAATGTATTACATAAGTAAATATATATAGTTAATTATGTTATGTTATATACTTACTCTAATATATAAGTATATGTATACAATGTATATAAGTATCTATTTAGTTTTATATATATATTATAACATGTAGTTATGTATATACATATATCTAATTTTTTGATCTATCACTTTGATTAAGTAGTGTATAAAGTAAAATATATAAAGAAAAATAATTCAAATACTGTTATTATTGTTAATATCACTAAAAAATGGTGAAATTTATAATGTAGAGATCAGTTTGTAATGTTATTCGTCCCCTACATGTTAATATATATTATACTATATAGCTATGTATATACATATGTCTAATTTTTTTATCTATCTATTTGGTTAAGTGGTGTATAAAGTAAAATATATAAAGAAAAATAATTCAAATACTATTATTATTGTTGAATCAGTAAAAAAAATAGTAATAATTATAATGTAGAAATCAGTTTGTAATATATGTAGTTAATTCTATTATATTATATACTTACTCTAATATATAAGTATATGTATATGCTTATGTAGTATACAATATATATATAAGTATCTCTCTGGTTTAATATATATATATATATATATATATATTATAACATGTATGTATGTATATATATATATGTCTAATTTTTTTATATATCACTTTGATTAAGTGATGTATAAAGTAAAATATATAAAGAAAAATAATTCAAATATTGTTATTATTGTTTAAGTCACTAAAAAAGTGATGAATATATAAGTATATGGATATGCTTATATGGTATACAATATATATATATATATATATATATATATATATATATCTCTTTGATTTAATATATATATTATAACATGTATGTATATATAAAGAAAAATAATTTAAATACTATTATTATTATTGAGATTACAAAAAAAATAATAAAAATTATAATATAGAGATTGATTTATAAATATTATTCGTATCAATTTATAAGAAATTAACGAAATTTAATTTTTTCGTCACAAATTGCAACGAAATAACTAAAATTTTTTAAAAAATTTTAAAATTTCTTAAAAATTTTCACTCCCTCCTTTTTATTTTCCCCTCCTTCTTTCTCACACTCTTCTTCTTCTTCTTCTACTACCCATTACCCCCGAAACCCCTTCCCCCACTCCTGTAGCTCTCGCCAGTCCCCCCCCCCGATCTCCCCCCCGTCCGACTTCCGCCACCCCCATCCCCGCAGCCCCTTCCCCCACCCCTGTAGCTCCCGCCGCCCCCCTCTCCGTCCCCTTCTCCCTTCTCCCCGCAGCCCCTTCCCCCACCCCCGTAGCTCCCGCCGCCCCCCCTCCCCTTCCCCTTCTCCCTTCTCCCCCGAAACCCCCTCGCGACCACCCCCTTCACCTGTCTCCCCCGCAACCACCCCCTCCCCTTCCCTCCCAGTGTCGTCTCCCCGTAACCCCCCACCCCCGCAGCCCCTTCACCCTCCCCCCTATAGCTCCCGCCGGCCCCCAAGACGAAGTTTTGTTGGAAGACTTTTGATTTTGTTCATCTGCTGTTCTTGGTGAGTACAAATATTGAATTTCAGTATTTTTTTAGGTTTATATTCTAAAAACATTAAAAAGTGATTTTTTACTTGCATAATGTGGAGTGGGAAATAACAATTTTGACAGTAATGATGATTATCCATTTTTGGACTGTCATGATTAAAGATCATAACTGGAAGTTAGAAGGGAAAAGAGAAGTGAGGAAGAGGAAAAATTGCTACATAATGATGCTAGTGATAGCTTCACAGTTGCGATTTGTTGTTCCATGCTGCCTTCACATGTTACCCTCAAGTTGGGGTACTCCATTATTTTTCTTTTTTTTTTTTCCTTGTGGGTTTGGTTTGGGAGGTGGTGGGGTTTGGTGTTGGTAGGGTTGTGGTTGCATGGCTTCCCATTACCTAAAAGTGGATGAATATCTAAATTGAAGGCTGTAATTCTTAAGTAGCTCAGTTTTAATGTGTACTTAGCATTTGGTGTGATTTGCAAGGCTAGTCTACTAATAGAGTTTTGGTTTTCATTGTCTATTCGATTGTCTTCGAAGCCATTAGATATTTCCTCATTTTGTGCAGCATAAACATAACATTTTTTATTATCCATATTTCCGCAATTTGCGACGATTTTGCAAGGGCAACGACTTAGGGGCCCTTGCAAGGGCAACTATCGCAAAATCCTCGCAAGTTGCGAGGATTTTGCGAGGGCCATGAATTGCGAGGGCCAAAAAAGACCCTTGCAAAACCGTCGCAATTTGCGACGATTTTGCAAGGGCAACGACTTCGCAAAACCGTCGCAATTTGCGACGATTTTGCAAGGGTAACGACTTAGGGGCCCTCGCAAAATGCGAGATTTTGCGAGGGCCTTTGCCCTCGCAATTAGCGACGCTCTATAAAGACCCTCGCAAAACCGTCGCAATTTGCGAGGATTTTGCTACGGTTCAAAGTTTTTCGTCGCAAAACGGTCGCAAATTTGCTTCTTTTGGCGAAGTTTGACCAAAAATATTCGTCGCAAATAGCAACGAATTTTTTTTGCCCTCGCAAAACCGTCGCAAATAGCGACTGTTTCCATTGGCCGTCGCAAATTGCGACGGCATTTTTTGCGACGGCCAAAAATCGTCGCAAAACTCGATTTTTCCTGTAGTGTCAGTCTGGATGTGAATTTTCTATTTTCCTTTTGATTCACTTACCACTATTCGATTATGGGAATGGCCAAGCTCATAAGGATTAATGCGAAGGACAGGGATGCCAATTGGGTACACATGATTTAGTCCTCCAATTTCCGCAGCTATATAGAGCAGTGGTTAAGACCAAAACAAATACTACTTATTATCTACTTCATTATATTATTTTCGTAATCCATCTAAATTATGTATGCCCAATAATGCTTGCTAGTATCACAGTGATCAACTTTTTGTAATCAAATGAAATATTACATACATCGTAGTTATGAGCACCAAATCTCCTATAAAAAGTCTAGTCCATTGAGTGTCTCCACACCATCTAAGTTCAGATTGAAACTGAAAAAGAAAGAAAAAAAAAAGGAACATATTTACAAAAATAAAAGGTGGAAATGGAAGATAGCAGAAGAATTATTGTGTTTCTTCTTCTTTTCATTCTCTTCATGTATTCTCAAGCGACTGTCACGTTCAATGTTGTGGACTTTGGAGCAAATCCTGATGTTGAGACAGATTCATCATCTGCATTTCAAAATGTATGGATGGCAGCTTGTGGATCTTCCAACCCAGCTAGAATTTATGTGCCACAAGGGACCTTCTTGCTTCATCAAGCACAGTTTAATGGACCATGCAATAATGAATATATTTTGCTTCAAATTGACGGCTCAATCGTTGCTTCATCTGATTACCATGCTTTGGCCAATGCCAATAGTTGGATTCATTTTCAAGGTGTCAATGCAGTTTCCATTCAAGGCGGTCTCCTTGATGGCAGAGGTGGTAGCTTATGGAGCTGCAAAGCCTCAAGCAAAGATTGCCCTATTGGTGCCCGGGTAAGTTACCAATGAGAAAAGAAAAAGACCAAATCCATCTTCATAAGTGGAATTATTTTTTGTCAAAGGCGATGGTTTTTTTTCAAAGAGAAAGTTTTGAAACAAAGAAAACATAACCATCTTTAAGAAGGTATTCTTCAAGGCTAAAGAAGGTTAACCAAAAGATAGAAAACTAAATGCCCACAAGTTTGGTGGTTTTCTTCTCTTCTTAAAGAAGCAAATTTACCATCAAAAGCTTCCAAAATTCATTTAACGCTTACATTGAACTTTCAAGTTTCCAGACATTGACGTTTCACAAGTCAAGCAACATTAACATCACTGGATTAACTTCAAAGGACAGTCAATTGTTTCATATTGTTATCGAGGACTCTCAAAACATAAATCTCCAAGGAGTTACAGTTTCAGCCCCGGACAAAAGTCCCAACACTGATGGCATCCATGTGGCACAATCTAATGGTGTGACAATCTTAGATTCCAATATCGGTACAGGAGACGATTGCATCTCAATTGGTCCGGGAACTAGAAACGTGTGGTTTGAAAATATAAACTGTGGCCCTGGACATGGCATAAGGTGAGTTAATTAGATTGACGATCTATATAAACTTTTAACGCTATGGTATATGTAGATTGATTCATTAATATAGAGCCTTTTTAAAAAAATTAAAAAAAATTAACAGCATTGGAAGCCTGTGCCGGAGTTTTGAAGAAGACGGAGTGGAAAACGTCACGGTTAAATCTGTCTGGTTTACAGGTACACAAAATGGTGTGAGGATAAAAACATGGGGTAGACCTTGTACTTCCTTTGTAAGAGGTGTTATTTTCCAGAATGCCAGTATGGACAATGTTAAAAATCCTATTGTCATTGATCAGAACTATTGTCCCGGACAAAAAGGTTGCCCTGGTCAGGCCTCTGGCGTAAAAATCAGTGACACTCAATACTTGGACATCTATGGAACATCGGCAACAGAAGTGGCTATGAAATTCGACTGCAGTTTGGAGAATCCGTGCAGCAATATAACTTTGGAAGATATAAATCTAACTTACGAGAATCAACCAGCTAAAGCATGGTGTGCAAATGCTTCAGGGAAAACTTCTGGTCCGATCAAACCCGGTAGCTGTTTAAATTCCCAGACAAATAAATCCCTGTAAAATATTTAGCTAAACTTTTGTTCTCAATTTCAATATGATGACTGGCCTTCTACTCCAATTTCAGTAGGCAAACAGTGCAACTTTATATATTTACAAAAATCGGTCGAGATCCCTATTCAACTTTGAAAAGCATATATATATTTCAAGTGTTTTCAGCGCAGTGAAAATGTTTAATTAATCATGATTCAGATTTGGAACAAAGGACAACTGAAAGGTGGTTTCTCTTCTTAATGGTGACAACTCAATAGTGAGCTGGCTGCTGCTCGAGACTTTAGTATGGTATTTGAAACCAACGCCAATGCCCTCCTTTTCTCCTCACTCCCTCCCACTGCTTGTCTACTTCCCTCCCGTGTGAAGGAAGATGATGAGAAGAGAAACATTTGAAAGAGACTAAGGATCCAAGCATACCCACCTTACATACTTAGAATAGGACACCCACCTTACATAATTAGAATAGGGTCTAACTCCTTCGTGAAGAAGTTGAGGGCATTATCCTTATCAAGGAAGAAGATTTTTGTACATTATATTTACTTCTACTATATATATATATATATATATATATATATACACGGGGAGGAAGATTATGTGTGATGAGAGGGATTCCTGTATGTTTTCTTTCTTTCATATATCATAAGGAATGCTTATTTTAAAAAATATTTAGAATTTATCCATTAACAAAATAATATTTTTAATCAATTAATTTACTACTTTATTACGAATTTTGTTATGTTTAATTTTAAAAATTACTATCCCTTCAATCATTACCAACCTTATTTTCTAATTCTCTTCTTTGAAATTTAATTAATAAAAATATTTATATAAATTCAACTTTTACAAATCATCATATTAAACATCCGTCCATATTACAAATCACTTATAATACATGTACCTTTAAAAATATATATAAATTAATATTAGACCCACATAAACATTTTCAAGTCAAGATTGGTGATTTTTCTTGATTCCTTTTGAGAGATCAATAAGAACGAAGCTACACAATTCCTTACAACAGATTTTTGTTTCATCAAATGACATCCGTGTTGGGAAAACAAACTCCAAAAATGAAGCTGAGAAGCAAGAATAGGAGAAGAGAAGGAAACAGCATTCGAACACCATCCAAAGATAACCGTTATACAATGGCATGGCCTGGTAGTTCCCAGGACATGACAATGCCGAAAAGGGTAATTTTACGGTACCCATGCACAGAAAATCTTTCATACGGAATGTAAGAAACAAACTCGAAACAGACACAGGGAAGCAACTATCAAACCTAGCCATTCAAGAGCCAAATGGTTAGATAATGGAAGTACCAGAAATTCAAGCAAATTCGCCACCTCAAAGCAAGAATAAACGATTGGAAAAAAGGACGAAAGGTCATGTATAAGAACTTGGCAACTACTACTTTTTGGTATAACGTTTCAATACGTCAAAATCTATGTATGTTTACAAAGGCAAGAAATGTTATCGAACAAAGTGACGATCTGTAAGGGCATTATACACTTGATTTACATGATAAAAGAATTTGACAAGTAGAAAATTTTGAAAGAGCAGGACCCAACGAATACATGATTACACAACGCATACAACAAAAACAGAAGTCACATCTATTTTCTCAGATCTAACTCACCGCTGTTAGTATTAACATTTCATGTAAGACAGAAAAACGAAGTATTGAACGAATAAAACCTAAAAATATTATGGATGTTGTGATTTTGTACTTGTATATTCACTCTCTTTTCATTTGAGAAAGAACTTCCAAATTTCTCGATCATTCAACTCTTTCACTAAGTGGGCTCCAAAAATACCTTCCTCGTCAACCAAGGTTCTAAGATGCCGTGCAGCACTGTTGAAGCCAACATAATTCCTTTTTGTGGCCAAATATACTACTCCATAAGGTGGCCTCAAACACTGAGCTCCAAGACGAATTAAGATGTCAATAAGAAGCACGTCATCAATCAAAATTGTTCTCTATACAAACTAAAGAATATAATACTGAGGGCATTCAAGTATTCTAGCTTGAACTAGAAAATGCATAGCAAGAGAACAACCACCTATCTTTTTATCACAATAAAAGTTATAGATTTCAGTGTGACCTGATAGCCTTAATTACTCCATTTTCATAAGGATTAAATCTTCCATGCACATATGTGACAAAATATTAACACAAGCGTGCTTTGATTATCGCAACATAATCCTATGCATGATTAATCTTCCATGCACACGTGAAAAAATATTAACACAAGCGTGCTTTGATTGTTGCAACATAATCCTTTGCATGATTTACGGATCTATTTGTGCATTCTGCACAAATTCTAAACATGCATGCCAGAATGTTTTCGTACAGTGAACATGCATGAAAGATAATTTCTTGCTTTTCGAAGAAATTGAATGATGAGAATCCAAAGCTTCCATTAGCAGCTCCAAAAGGCCGCAAAGATACCATCAATCTGTAAACTACAATAAGTTTCAGAGGGTTCACTAACTGTTAGCTTTTATCACAAAGAAAATTCATTACTTGACCAAACAAATGCTACTTCCTACTGAATTTATGAATGGAGCGAGGCTGACAAAAGCAAATACCAACAAAACAAAGAAATGATATAACTTCATCTCCATCTTGATAGCAAAAAATAAGTGAGGGGGCCAAAGAAACCAATTTACCTTTTTTATTAGTGCATATAGCTTCTTCAAGGAACTGACTGAATATGGGATCTCAGTCAATAATATTACATCGTATCCACCTTCCCCTGGGTCAGTGTCATCAGCCCTCTCCCAAGCCCTGCTACCAGAGAGCTTCCTAGACCGCCTAGAGCAAGACTCCTGTCCTAAGATGCTGCCATCTTGGCTGCTAAGTCCGTCCATGAAATCCTCCTCCGAGAAGCTAAGGCTCATTCCGGTTGGAACTTCAGACTCATCATTTTTTACAACAGACAGGACAGTGTGTAATTCTTCCCACTCGCCAGCATAGAAGTGGACTACTGGGCAAAGAGTCTGCCTCGATGGAGTTAAAGGACTCTCAGGTTGACGGCTCTGCCTCTCACGAGCCTGCTCAAGATTTGCCAGAACATTTGGGATGGAAGTGCACCTTACAGTTTCAGCATTAAGATCTTGAAAATGCACAATTGAAGCTCCCTGCAAAGTTTTTAATCAACAGAATTGTTGGCTAAGTTGCTTCATGTAAAACATCAACACACAAATACACCAACTTGTTGAAACAGCAAACATACAGACTCTCCACATCTAAATCAAAAAGTTCAGAATGGTGTACCTCAGCACGTTATTTGTTGTAAGATGCAATTACAATAAAAACAAACTTGTCTCTAAACCAAGTGAAAGTTCCAAATATTCCACCTAGAGAAACCTAGTCTGTTAACCTGATGAAAGAGAGGAAAAATTTTCCACCTTGTGCAGCACCTTTTGGTTTAAACATAGAAGCTCTTTTATTTACAGAGGCAGGTAGCATAAGCTCAATTAATAGAGAAATTAGCAGAAGATAAGCACTTAAAGAATCATCAATTCAACTAAAATGGCGGGACAAATCAACCTGCATTTTTAACATGGATCTAAATGACCAGATTTGATTTACAGAAGCCCACAGAGGTCATCTTCATCTATTTTCTTGATGGTATTTGATGAAGAAGGCAATTTGAACACCAAGAGTAATTGAAGCACCAGATTGATTGGTTCAAATCAAGTCAGCAGCCAAAAAGGGATTTTGTTTAAAATTTGCCGGTGAAAAATCCATTTCATCCTTAAAAAAATTATCTTCTTTTAAGCAAAATTCTAATTAACTTAGTTGGAAGTTAACAGTTATGTGGATGATCTTAAGACCCACCAATCACATTGAGATTTTCATGGAAGAAAATTCATGGTGAGGAAACATATCACTGAATCCTCCTTCAGCACCTACAAAGTCATATTTCCTTTTTTCTTTTTCCCCTCCTTTTCCTCAGCTGCAGTTGAATGAATGGCCATATAGGATGCCATAAATACTTGAAGGACCAAATTGGCTAACAACAGTTCAAAGGTCAAACAACAATTACATCTGAACCTTAAGGGTGCAGTAATCCATATATTGCACAATCCTGCTTCAGCTTCTTCATAAACTGGATACTTTTCAGGTGAAATATAAGGGGAATTTAAAACTACTAGATATCAAATTTTCATCAATTTAAACTTAGATTGAAACTTTATTTAAAGAATATGAGAGTAGCATATATTTCACTGGGAAAAGGAATTGACAGGCTTCAGTTTTTATCATGGTCTTCATTTGCTTCCAATATCCACACATGCTGTAATTTTATGTCTCCAATACTTCCATGACAAGAGCATTTGAAAAACAAATGGTTTTCCCTTCATCAACTAATTCAGAAATTAAACATACGCAATATACAAAATTTATTATCAGGTTACAGGAATATATTTCCTTCCCTTTTCCAGTAACTTAACTGTCATATCTGAAAACCATGTATTAACAACTCTATTCGAAGATTTTACAGCTACGACTGCTCCTATGTTGTTCATATCACAATATCGCACTTAGGAGTCACTTCTATTGAACCAAGAAAGCTAATAACCCAGTTTCTTGTACTCTACCACCTCAATTTCCATATATTAGCACCCAAAAATGCCTTAAACTACTACCACTGGCCTCAGCACACCCTCACCAACAAATTATTATGTGAAAGCAATGTTCTCACATAATAATTCAAAGGGCTCTCTATCATCTCACATAACATGTTTTGATAGCAAATTAAAAAGTTGTACTGAAAGATCTCAAATTCCTCATTAGGTAATTTTAGCTTGTAATGCTGACATCATATGAACTCTGCTGCACATGTTAGTTCTACAGTCACATAGTTCTCAAAGAGGATCAGATCTTGGAAAGAAGATGAAAGTAGCAAAAGTTCAATATCTTAGACAATGCTCCAGTATCCAATTCACAAAACCCTGAAGCTGGAAATGTTACCTATAAGTGGGAATTCGCATTTCATAACATAGACAATGCTCTAGTATCTAATTCTAAATTGCAAGCAAAAAATAAATAAATAATAAATAAAATAAAATCACAAGAAATTCAAAATATGAAATGGTTAAATGCAGCTTTCCATAACAAAGTTGGATTCACATCCACATAATGCATTTCAAGAATGAAACTCAACTGTTTTACCACACAAGGTTGCCTTATTGAGGGGGTAACTCATATCTCTTATTAGTTATCTAATAATTGTCCAAAAATTCTTAAACTTCATTTGTCATGCCAATGCAAAGACAAGCAACATGTTAGTTAACTATGCTACAGAAACCTTTTTCCCCACTGAAAACCCAGCTCTTCTCCAATTCCATATTAAAGCATGTAACACAAAATTAATGCTATTTTACTAACTCTTGGCCAAGAAAAATCCTTCAACTCATTAAACTTACACTTCCTTAGTATATTTGATTTTCTGCAGCGGTTACCTACTCTACATGCATGTTAAATGTGTCTTTTCAGCCGTCAAGCATTCTAAACGTCAGCAGGTTACATGAGATTTTATATAACAGATGGCTTCAGATATTGTTAAAAAACTTAGATGACAGTTTCCATCAATATTAGGAATGATACAGATCAATGTACAATTCAGGAAATAATCTAGATTAGATTCCTTGTACATAGCTCATAAGGGATTCGTCGTAGACTGTTCAGGACAAATAGAAAGCAGCAATGACCAAAGAAGAATATTACCTTCAGACAAGCGAAAATCCCTGCAATGCCATAACTGCAGCTAAGCTACACAAAACATTTAAAAAAAATAAAATTAAACAAGAGGCACTTCAGGTCCAGATCAACCCACAATATGCTTCAGTTCAATCATATTGCCCAAAACACCAGGCTAGATATATGTGCACATGAGTATCTGTCTGAGTGCATAATTGTAAACATATTTTGTGTGTCTGTGGATGGGGGTGGGGGGTCAAATCTTATATTACTGCTATTAGTTAAAGTACCTCAAGCACTCTTTTTCCCCTAAAACTCAATTGGCCATCTCGAATGTCATGTTTGAGGATATTAACAAGATCAATAGAGCTGTCCCAAGATTTTATATAGCCTGCAACAAAGCCAGATGACATCTTAGATTAAAGTTCAAAACGTAGGTAATCCAAGCTTTTGGGATCTGCTGCAATAGGAAAAAAAAAAAGAGAGATTAAAAAAAAGTTGACGTCACAAATCAGATCATTATCAATACGAACAAACTCATATGAAAATAGATGCTAGAATTTTACAAGCATATACCATCTGGTTTTGAAGATACGATTTCTGAACCACCAAACCCAATTATATCAGCCACACTAATTCTATTCTGCAAGAAGAAAATATAATATAGATCAATTCCATAAATTCACTCCCTAGAAAAATTTGATAATGATAGGAACATGGAGTGATAAGAATGTGGAGATGACTAGTCAATCATGCTTCAATTTATGTCTGTGCATTAATAAGTTTCATGTTCTTAACCCAAGAAATCTAGTTTACCGGTGAATGTCCAATTTTTTCATCAGCAAGACATGAACTTAGATAAATTAAAAAAGCAATCCATATTAAAGGCCATATTGCAAGAGGCAAAGCAAATCAACAGAGCCAGTGCCCTTAACAGAAGAAGGGACAGAATCCATTTTCCAAGAATATTCGAATGTTAATGCTGGATAAACAAATAGTCATAAGGTGAGTAATTCTTATAGAAGAGAGACACATTTCTCCACTCCTCCGCCTATGCTCAACTGCTTCCAGTGACCGCCAGGAGAAATAAAAGAGAATAACAAATCAAAAAGCAAAGTTCAAAGTTTAATGTACAGCTGCTATCCATTTCTGTGCATGTCAAGTACTTTATAGGAACACATATTATATCAAAAAGTCATTGGAACAATCAGTGAGTAGAAGCAGCATATGAGAAGCCATTAAAAACTGTAGTGAAGGATGATATCTTTGACAAGAAAAAAAAAGAAAAATCTAAGAATAGCATTTAGCCATACCTTAAACACAGTCATTCCCTGCAAGTCCACATTCTCCCCTGCGTACTTGTAAGGATGAGCTGTCTGCAAAAACAAGGAAATCCAGAAATGACATTACCTATCTATCAGTTCCTTCACAGACTAGAAATTAAGCAGTTCAAAAGATGAAGTATGAAACTTCGAGGCTTCAACTATTTACCTTAGAGGGGATAATTTCTACAGCAGGTGAAGGAAGATGCACATCTCTCTCAGAAATTGTGGACAAGTGACTTCCCCTGTCTTGAGGCACCAATCCAGGCAAGCACTGAGCTAGAAGTGATGGGGCACGCATTTTAGCACCTCCTGAAGTATCTTGAAAAATTACCTAACAATTCATTTGCCAAAAAAAATAATTAAAAAAAGATAAAAATAAAAAACAATTAAGCTAATAATTCATAAGCTACTAACAACAATATCTTCATGAAATTGTGAAATCATACTAAAAAGAACCATAAGCAACAGGAGAAAATGAGAGTCTAAAATTCCATAATTCAGCAACTGATACAATTCTGTGGTCATCACTAACACCAAATAAAAGGAAAAGGAAGTAACTTGGAATGAGTAAAAACGCCAAACGTAAACAAGAGACCTTGATCTCAATGGAACTATCCAAAACAAAAGCATCAGCAACAGTGAAAATTTTTTGCAGGAAGTATCCTCACCTATTAAAATAAAGAAACGCTAAAACAGAAATGCAGTCCGCACTCCCCATTCCCCACTCCACCCCACCCCGGCCGCTCTGTCCAACACCCTGGAGAAATTGGGAAGTACGAAGTCCTCAAATAATCTGGCATCTCCACTATACAAACACTAACGTGTTGCACAATTATTTAATTAATTACTGTACAAAAATATTGAACAACTAAACTAAAGAGGAGCAGAAGAAAAACAGCATTTTTCTGAAGAATTTTTTGCAAGTATCAAATAATTTTTGAAAGCAGGTTCAAGAAACAACAAAAAAACCAACATTAAAAGAAAAAAATCCTTAAAAAATGAAAAATTACACAAAAATGTCAGAAGCCCACATCATAAAGACCTAAAACGAATGAAAAAAGCAGCTGAACCCATCATTTAATGGTGATTAAAGCATCATCAAATGAATTGCAATTGAAGTTTCAAGAACAGTGAAAAAGAAACCTTACCACACACGAATGACAAAGGATGGAAATGAGAAGTTTGAATTATTCAACAGCAAAGGGCAAACGCTCTTCCTTTCCTAAATACTGATAAAATCCAAGATCAAAGTAAAATCAGTTGCAATTTCAAGGCAAGCACTGCCAAATCCATGACTTATAGTTGGATTTTTTGGACAAGTCAAAAGGCGAAAGGAAAAGAAAGGAAAGAAGCTTCGAAGTTTCAGACCTCTGGGACTGAGGAAGTTGTAGAATTACTGTTTGATCCTTGAGTTCCATGCTACGTTGGAGGTTGTTGGTGGCAAGATTGGTAGAAGAATTTTCCAGTGGCACTTTTGTAAAACAATCTACGAAAGAAGGGCTTTTCGGTCAGAGAAAAATGTCTCGGGGCGGGTTGGTAGGCGGTGGGCTGTTGCGAAATCGGTGCCAGCGGCGTCGCCTCATGGAGAATGGAGCGTTGGTCGTTACTCGTTCTTGACCGTGACGAGGCCACCGCGTGCTCTAGTTGTTTTTCATTTTTTTTTTTTTTCGTGAGTCTAGTTATGATTTTTTTTTAAGAAAGAAATAAAAGAAAGGATCAGAAAAACAATCCCTTTTAATTTTTTTTTAAAAATACATTAGAGATGTAAATTAAATACAAATATAATATATAATAAAAAATACTTCTAATTTTATATGCTATTACATTATTACGTCATTATGAATATTTTTTTTAAAATTAACGATATTACTAAAATAATTTTCCTATTAGAATAACAGAATTATTTTCTTATTTCTACTATTATTATTCTCTCACACTTTTTTTAAAAATTATACCCCACTAATGATGCATTTCATCTTTCTTCCTAATTGCTTTCCTCCCAACGACACACTTCTAAAGTTCGATCTCCACTGCAAAAGTTGAGAGAAATTTGATAGAGTATTTAGGAGAGGGGAACCACACTCCTGGCTTTTCTTGACTGACAAAATCTGAGAAAATCGGTTTGGTAGAAGATAAAAGGAAACAATTTGGGAGTGGGAGATCAATTGAGAATTAGACCTGAATTAATGAAGAGAAAACATAATTAATGGGAGTTTTTCCTTTCTATCAAAAAGATAATTCTATTAAGATAAATTACTCTGATATCGTCAACCTTTCTTTAATATCTCTCCTACAATTAAAGTTAAATTTGATTTTTCTTTCTTTATAAAGTTGACAAACAAGTCCGATTGTGTGTGCATTACAATGTATCTTTTCCCTTGGTTCAGTATGGCTTTACCAATATATGGTAGTTGTGTGTGAAAGGTTGCTCTTCATCTTTGTTCCAATTATCAATAAAAAGCAATCTCATTTACAAACTACAAGGGAAAAAAAGTAAACCAGCAAAGACTGAAATATATTGAAACTAATATAGCACCCCCTACTAATAATTATCTTTTGAGTTTGATATATTACCAATATTTTCATTAAAATTATTTTAATTTTGATCACTTTCTATTAAATTTTGAATGTCTCTTGATAGTCAAATTGATAGAGATATCAAATTAAATAATTTTAAAAATTTTATCTATCAGTTAGAAGGTCGGGGGGGAATGGAGATTTGAATGGTAATATGACAAAACCATAAAAATTGTGATGGAAAAATAAACTTTTCCCTCATAACATGTGGTATATAAATATTTATATTTCATTGTTTTTTTTTTTTTGTTTCATTTATAAAAATTCATAACCAAATTAACTAATATTACTCAAAAAATTTTACTTGGTTCGAAATTAAATATTTACATTGGTCCTAAAAAAAGTTTTAAAAAAATAGCTGACCATATTCATACTAACACATATTTAATAACCAGAGATCCTTCAAAAGGGGAAAAAATAAAAAACGATTTTTATGAATTTAGGAAGTTAGTTATAAGATACGTGTTATTAAAGTTGTAATTTTTTTTTAAAGTAAAATTTATTTTGAGAAAGCTCAACATAAAATTATATAATTTAATTATAGACAAAGAGATTATATATATATATATATATATATATATATATATATATATATATAAGGGAATAGTAAAGATTGTAAGTTATTACAAATGGTCTTTTTCCTTTTTTTAAAAAAAGGGGGGAAAATTGTCAACAGTCTACGATACAATGTGAAAAAGTTGTCAAATAGCAATCATAACATTCAAACAACACGATTGCAATTGACCTGGCATGTTTCCATGGTCGAACTCGAACTATTTTCTTTCATTTTCATTTTACATTTTTTCCCTTCATTTTCTTCTAGTTTGGATTATGTATTTCTTTCTTACTTTGCTTTGGCAACTTCTCTTCTATATATATTTTATTTAATATAATACTTATCATTAGTAATTAATCATACAAGCTAACATCCAACATATAATAGATTATATAAACCGCTGTCTTGTGTCTAGGTGTAGCTTGTTAGGTATGTCAAAAAAAGAATTTACTATACTGATAATCTATAAGAGTGATTTTTACTTTAATATTATATAAGTACATGATAAAAGTGTAAAATAATATTTGAATATAAATTTAAATATCTTTGTTACTTTAACATATCTATTTTGATAAGGGAAAAATAGTTGCAAAATAGTTGTATTGATGTGATGTACAAGATTTATAAACTAATTTTTGTGTCATACAGTGAAAAATGTGACAAGCACGATAATTTTAGGAATAAAAATTGAAGAGATAAATTTATTATATATTTGCCTTGATTGGTTGATGAAAGAAATCAAATAAATTTGATTGTTAAGAGATTAATAGAATTTACTTCTCTTGGTTCTCTTCGAAAATTAGATATGCCACTTCTTCAAATATAAATTGCTAATTGGCAGACGTTTATGAACCTTTCTTTTCATTTTTTTTTTCCCTCCCCCTTATCGTAAAAGGGCAAGTGCGAGACAATGATTTCTAGTAGGAAAAAAAAAGGTCATAAACTATACGGCAACAAAGAGAAATTTCCTCCGGCTAAGATTTAATTTTGATTGAAAATATTCTTTGTAGAATCTGACAAGCAAATTTCTTAGAATTTCAATTCATCTCCCGATCGGAAGTTGAATCATTAAAAAGCTTTTTAAGAAATCCAGCATTGATAGATAAAGTATACTAAAAGAAAATCCAAGCTTTATAGTCCACTAGAGTTGAGAACCAAATCATCCAACGTTTCAAACTTGAGTCTAACACAACTAAGGGCTTCATCAATTGTTGCTGCTTCATCAAATATTGACTTTGACAACTCCGACACCATAAACCTCATAAATTGGTGAACATTTACGTCTAATATGATGGTTCACCAATACATCTTTTAATGAATCCTAAATTGTACCAATAGGTGAAAATGAAGACAAAAAGACCGTTGTGGAATATATGTGTCAACTTGCTTAACTTGCCAGCACGTTAAAGGCCGAGTATAAGAAATCAGCCGAACTACAACAACCATTATCGATTTCTAAGTAGAAGTGGGAGGAGGTAACTATAGATTTTGTTATTGGCTCCTTATGACAAGGTCTCAAAAGGATGCTATATGAGTGGTAGTAGACAGACTGAAGAAGACAGCACATTTTATTTCGGTCAATGTAAGATACTTAATGAAAAAATTGGCTCAGATTTAGACATAAGAGGTAGTGAGATTACATGGAGTGACATTTAACATTGTGTCTGATCATGATCTGTGTTTCACTTTTAGGCTTTGGGTCAAATTTCAAGAGTCAATGGGAATATCTTTGAAATTCAGCACTTTAGCACACCCGTAAGCTGATGGACAATCGGAGAGTGTTATACAGATATTGGAGGACATGCTTAGGGCATGTATATTGGACTTTGGGGACAAGTGGATTGACAGTATACTTTATGCTGAGCTGGCTTATAACAATAGCTATCAATCCTCGATTGACATAGCAACCTATGAGGCTTTGTATGAACAGAAGTGTCAAGTACCCTCATATTAGGGTTGGACTAAGGTTGGACAGATTAATAAAGCTAGAGAAGTTTGTATACAAGAGATGGTGGATAAGGTAAAAATGATTAGAGAAAGATTGAGGGAAGCGCAAAGCAGATAGAAGATCTATGCGAATAATAGAAGAAGGCAATTGGAGTTTTAGGTTAGAGATCATGTGTTTTTGAAGTTAACTCCAAGTCGAGGGATATTTTGGCACATGAAAATAAGGAAACTTAGCCTAAGATGCCTTGGACCTTTTCAAATCATTGAAAGAATAGGGCTAGTAGCTTACTGTTTGGACTTACCAAATAGGTTAACTAGGATACATTACGTATTCCATGTTTCACAACCCAAGAAATATCAACCTGATCTTGAGCATGTACTCAATGATGAATCACTTCAATTGCATCCTGATTTAAGTTATATGGATAAGCCAGTTAAAATTGTGAACCAGAATATCAAGGTACTTAAAGAATAAGCAAATACATATGGTCAAGGTATTATGGGAATACCACAGTACACAAGATACAATATGGCGAATGAAGGAATAGATGAAGAAGAAGTATTCAGAGTTATTCTAAAGGTACGACACTGTAAATTTCAGAACAAAATTCCTTTAAGTGGGGGAGTATATAATACTCTATCCTAAAACACCCTTAGAAATAGGAGGGGACAAGCATTGTATAATATTTCTCATATGCATTTGAACTTTAAATGTTCTTGTGTTTTACCTAGTGTGCATTTAAGCCTTAGTAGAATAGTTTGAGTGGAAGTGAGAGAGCTACCTTGCTAATAAGTATAAGTCTTTATATGTGCAAGTATTGGATGTTGTGTGTTGAGTTAAGGGTGAAAGTGATTTTAGTGAGAAAAAAGGAACACAAAGATTAATATGGTTTAGTGGCTAAAACTTTAAGCTTGGTATCTAGCAACTAGAGTTCGAATCACAACTTTTATTTAATTCCCTTGATTCCTTATTTTCTTTTCCTTCTTGGCCAGCTTCCACCCTTATCCAGCCACCAATTTGAGTTCAAATTCCTAAAATCTAGGACTTGGTTTATCAAGTAAAAATAGGATAAAAATCTAATCCATAGTTTTACTCTTTTATCTCAAACATTACCTATATCATTTTCCCTTTAATTCAAATTTTCCTCATATCTTTTCTTCTCACCATGGCTAGCCGATACTATTGTGCTTAAATCACTAAAATTGTGCATTATGACTACAAAATGAAAATTGATTTTGTTTTCTTTTGAGTTCAGTCACAATTCTCTTATTTATCCTAATCATCATTTAATTTGTTCTTCTTGTGCTTCAAATTTTCTTATTTTCTTCTATCTTGGCTGACTTCATTGAGAGCACAAAAGATAAAGTATAGCTCTTGATTTCATATCCCATCTAAATACAAGCTGCAATATAGGGGTTCATTAGGTGCAGAAGACGTTAAAGTCTATCGTATTTAAGTTTCAAAAACTTCTAAACTTTTCCTAAGAACACTCTAGCATATCCTATACTCGAATTGCCTCACCAAACTAGCCTTACCTCACATAACATCTCAAGAAGTTTCGGCCACCCCTATGCATACCAAAACTGACACTCCATCTCCTCTTTTCTCGTGATCACTTCTTCTCTTCTCTTGCTTTAGGCTTGCCAAAGCCTAATGGAATCATTAATTAGTGCAAGGGATTTCAAATCTTAAATTCATCTCTTTTTATTTTTTAAAACTCCTATAAGCACTTCTAGAATCCCTTTCATTTGATAATCATCTTACCAAGAGAACAAGGGGAATTAGATTTGCAAACTACCAGCACTCACCCTCACAAGAACTCTTGGCCATCTTCTTTCCATTTTCACAAAACTGAAACAATTCTCTCTTATTCTCTCTCTCAGCCTTTTCTACTTCATTCTTACAAAACCAAACACACAAACACTCATATTACTTTTAGTTTCCTCTTCTCTCTCAAGAAAACCGAGTGTATACACACCTTTTTAAGAAAATCGAGTGTATACACACCTTTTTCTCTCTCTCGGCCTAATTTCATATACATAAGACCATGCACACCCTTCTTCTCAAGGCTAAACATTACGCCTTTCTATTTCTTCCTCTTTAGTTTAATATACATGAATCTATTTTCTCGCAAGGTCACAACTATTTTTGCCCTCCTTTGAAGACTCCAATTTTCAATAACCCAAAACTAGGTAGCTTCCATTATTGAAATAGTAACCACACGTCTTCTTCATTTGCAAGGAGCAAGTCGAATCTCATTTGTCCCTTCAACTTTCATGTTGCTGTTTATGGGATTTAAATAGGCAACTCTCAGTTGTTTGAGGGTAGATGAGCATGAATAGATTTCAGATTTGTTTATCTTTCTAGTGTTATTATGATTTATGACTTGTTGCTGATTTGTTAACATATGTTGTTAGAGATTTGATTTTGAACTTATGTACTTAATAAGAGATATAGATATATATACTATTGGTGGTAAACTTGAGTTTATATTATCTAGTAGCATGTTTATATGTATGTGAATACATACAAGATAGGATTGGTGATATGAATATACATATGGGGTTGAGGCCTTGGAGATACTGTTTCATTTGTTATGTGTATCATATGTGTAGATTGAATTTCCTTATTATTTAGATATTTGGTTTGAGTACTAAACATTTATATTAAGATCAAAGGTAGGATTTGTGATGGAGTTCTGATCATGTATTATGTGAGATAGGTTGTTGGAGTTTATTATATGAGAAAGGTATGCTTGATGTAGATTCTGGATATATGATATTTGAGTTGACTATTATGATATCGAGATCATATCTAGCTATGAAATATGATTTTTGTATGAATGAGGCTGTATTGTGAGTTAGTATGCCCTATATGTGTTTGTATGAATACATCGTTAGATTGATGAGGTATTAGATGTCATGCTAAGCAAACTTGTTCAGTCTATCAATGAGTTTAGTGAGAGTAGGAGTTAAACTTTGAAGTATTTTTGCATGTTAAGTAGAATAATTGTTGATTTGGTGTTCTATAATATTTTGTTAGAAGGAAGTAAGTGTCAAGATCAAGGAACAACTCAATAGCCCGATATAGGGATTTAAGAAATGTTATAACACTTATAGTAGCGGAAAAATAGAAATTCCAACCCAAGATCACATGCATATGATTTAAACAGGCAAAAGAAATAAGCACGGGTTTTACCTTTGTCGTTCAAAAAATTTCCCTTCACATTGAATGACTGAGGCATGATCCAGATACACTCGTTCCAAAACTAGTCTATACCGGCGTCCAAGACGAGCCACTCCAATCTCACTAAGAGGTTAGCTCTGATAGTATCCATATGAGGAACTCAAGGAAATCAAAATGAATTTCTGCTAGAAGACTCTCTTGACGGCTAGGGTTTGTTTCCATGTACAGAAGAGAAACGAGAGAGAGATAGCAGAAGACGTGTATAAAAAACCCTAGAAAAATAATTTTTCTCTGTATCTTTGTTTTATCAAACAACCACGGCCTATTTTAAAGGAAAAATCCCAGAAAAATAGCCGCTAGTCATATGTCTTTTTTAATTCTAAAAGAATTAGAATCCTTTTAATTGTAATTGGCACCTACAAGTTCTCACAATTATTATTTGGCCTAAAATTTATAACTAATTATAATTTGGCCTAAAAAACTTCTGCTTCCCACAATCAACCCCGTAATGTTATCAAACAACATATCGAGTACATGATTATCTATTGTGTGTGGCCTATTAGGTTTTTCAATCTATTAGTAGAAAATATGAATTAATCCAAACGTCTTTGAGATTAATAATCCTTAATAATTTAGAATTAATCTATTAATTCTAATAATGATTGGTTTATTAATTTATCAATTAATAAATCCATATTCAACAGATCATGAGCGGTATCTAGTAACACATCATGACCATCCAAGAGTCTAAGAAGTCAAGTGGCTTGACACTCTTTATAACAAATTATAGTGTAATAAATTCCTTTCACTATACAATATCTCGTCCAATTTGGAGTACGGAATTAGTGCCAACTCCCTCCAGAATAGAAATTAATTCTGGCCTGAATATATTAGTACTTGTACCAGGAATCTACTACTCTACATGTGTATCAATTGGAATTATTTTCAATACACAATCACGTTGGCCAAGGATTTCACGAGTCGTGATTCCAACAAGTGGTGAGATATTCACCCCTACCATATTATGAGTGGCGAATCCTTTATTGGCCTCTCAACTACTTTCGTTTACCTCACATTATACCCAATATCCATCCCATAGGCAGCCCTCGATCTGGTTCTAGAGATTGGAATCAAAGTACAACGCACAGCAAACAAAATACATTGGAGATCTCAAGTCTAAAGATACTTGCACGTTTGTTATAACGAGATTCTATCACTGGCACTACATAGTTATCCATGAAATTATCTCATAGTCAGGTCATCCAATGTACTTATTCTATTAACAAGCATCCATATGTTAATTTTGAGTGTCACAATACTCACGGATGTGAAAACCATCACCTGATTAAATCCGGAAGTCTAAGTACTAACACTATACAGTGTAGTAGGAACTCACATCATTATCTCTATCATGATTTTCTTAACACAGTGTTGTATTAGGGATATTATCTAACAGTTTATTTTACATGAAAGTAAAGAAAATAAACTGGAAGATAAATAATGTCTTATATTATAAAATAAATGTGTTATATACAAAGTATAAGTGATTGCCTCTAGAGTACAACATTAACAAACTCCCACTTGCACTAGAGCCAAGCATTCATATATCTAATAACGAATGACTCAACATGTCTATCATATTTCTTCTAGGATGGTGCTTTTGTAGGCGGGCCAACTATAATCTCATCCGTGGAAATTCTCTCTTATCTATCCCAGATCAGATGATAGTGTCGTAGCACGTGTTTAGATCATTGGTGAGACTGTGGCTCCTTTGCTTGTGCAATAGCTTTGTTGTTGTCACAATACAAGAATACTAGACTAACAACGCTAGGGACCATACCCAATTCCATCACGAACTTCTTGATCCAAACGGTTTCCTTAGTTACTTTAGAAACGGCTATGTACTCAACTTCTATCATAGAGTCAGCAATAGTTTCTTGTTTGAAACTCTTCCAACTTATTGTCTCTCCGCACAACGTAAACACGTAGCTAGACTATGATTTGAAATCATATTTGTCAAATTGAAAACTATCATCAGTATACCCGTTTACTTTTAAATCACCTTCTCCATATACCAAGAACACATCCTTAATCCTTCACAAGTACTTAAGGATATTCTTTACAATCGCCTAATAACCCTCATCAGGATCAGATCGGTATTCTCATCAAATTGAGAGTACAGGATACATCGAGCCTTATACATATCATAGCGTACATAATAGATCTAACTGTTAAAGTATATAGAATATTATTCATGTGATCCCTTTCAACTTGTGTCTTAGGAGACATCGACTTTGAAAGGCTTATCCCATGGGACATAAGTAAAAATCACTTTTGTCTATGTTTGTAGACTGTGAAAGACTTAGTAACCTTTTTTACCTATCTTTATAGATTCTTATTCCAAGAATATAGGTTGCTTCTCCAAGGTCTTTCGTGGAGAATTTCTTGGACAACCAAACTTTAACTAATTGAAGAACAGGTACATCGTTTCCTATTAGCAATATATGATCTACATAAAGTAATAAGAAAACGATTGCACTTCCACTAACCTTCTTATACACACAAGACTTATCCATATTTTAAATGAAACCAAACTCTTTAATTATTTCATGAAAACAGACGTTCCAACTCCTAGACGCTTGCTTAAGTTTATAGATGGACCTTTGTAGCTTGCACACTCTTGTGCTATCATTAGATGTGAAACCCTCAAGTTGTATCATATACACTTTCTTAGTCAGATTTCCATTTAGGAAAGCTATTTTCACATCTATTTTTCAGATCTCATAATCATGATGAGCAGCAATGGCTAGAAGTAACCTAATGGATTTTAGCATCACTACTGACAAGAAGATTTCGTCATAATCAATACTATATTGTTGACGATAACCCTTAGCTTACTAGTCGTGCTTTATAGATAATTACGTTACCATCCATATCGGTTTTCTTCTTAAAAACCTATTTGCACCCAATAGTTAATTCTTTTGGGTGGATCAACCAAAGTCCATACTTGATTGTCGTACATGGAATTCATCTTTAACTTCATAGCCCCAAGCCATTTGTCAGATTCTGAACTATTCAGAACTTCCTTGTAGGTAGTAGGCTCATTTTCATCTATGAGCAATACGTCATTGTGGTCACTTATGATAAATCCATATCTTTCAGGTGCCACACGTATCCTACTCGACCTACGAGGATCTTATGTAGTAGAAGGTTCGCCTATTCTTTCAATGGATGTAGGATCAGATGATTGATCCTTATTTATTTGTTCTTCTTGAACTTCATTAAGTTTAATTTTACTCACACTATCCACTTTGAGCATGTGCTCCTTCCCTAAGAAGATAACATGTTTCGAAACAAACACTTTGTTTTCGGAGAGGAGATAAAAGTAATATCCGAAAGATTCATTCAGATAACCTACAAACAAACACTTGTTAGACTTACTATTAAATTTGTCTGACTGTGGCCTTTTGACAAAGACAGGACAACCCCATACTCTCAAGTGAGATAACTTTGATTTCTTGCCAAAGAATATCTCAAATTAGGCAGTATTAATCATTTTTTATGGAACTCTGTTTAAAATATAAACAAAATTCTCTAGCACATACCCCCAAAATGATTTTGATAAGTCTGGAGAAGTCATCATGATCCGTACCATGTTTAGAGGGGTTTAATTCCTTCTCTCAGATACACCGTTATGTTAATGTATATGTGGTGGAATCTATTAAGATAAAATCTCATTATCTCTGAGATAACCCTGAAACTCTTGGCTTAAGTATTCACCTCCTCAATCCGATCTTAGAGTCTTAATATCCTTGCCAAATTATTTCTCTACTTCATTCTTGAAGTCTTTGAATTTTTCAATAGCTTCAGATTTGTAGTTCATTAAATACAAATATCCATATCGTGAAAAATCATCGATAAAGGTTATGAAATAGTTATAATCTCCTCTTACTTATATAGACATTAGGCCATATACATTAGAATATATGAGCTCTAATAACTCTTTGGCCCTTTCTCCTTTTCCAAAAAAATGAATTTTAGCCATTTTACCTAGTAAAAAAGATTTGCAAGTGCCATCTAATTCATAATCAAATAACCCTAAGTCACCAAACATGTGTAACTTAGAAACACGATTCTCGTTTGTATGGCCTAAATGGCAATGCCATAAGTAAGAAGTGTTTGAGTTACCAATCTTTGGTTTCTTATTGTTTATATTGAGAATTGGATTATCTATGTCTAGAACATATAAACCATTAACTAAAGTCGCAAAACCATAATGAATATCATTCAATGAAAAAGAACAACATTTATTCTTAAATATCAAATGAAATCCATACAAGTCTAAGAACATAATTGAGATAATGTTTTTCACTAAAATTGGCACAAAATAACAGTTTTGTAGTTCTAAAACAAATCTTGAAGTCAAGTTCAGCTCGTATGTCCCTATAGCAAGTGCAGTAATATTTGCTCCATTTGCAGTATGTATATTCACATCGCCTTTCTCTAACCTTCTACTACCCTTTAGTTTCTGCAAGTTATTGCACAAATGAGATCTATATCAGGTATCAAATACCCATATCTCATTTCTAAAGGTAGTATTTATCTCAATTATAAACATACTAGGAGTAGAAATAGAAATACTCGCAAGCTTCTCCTTCTGCTTCTTTTCTTTGACGGTCTCCAAGTAAGCTTTATAGTTGCGTCTCCAGTGGCCCATTTTACCATAATGATGGCATGGGCCTTTGGTGGCTGCATCCTTCTTCTTCACACCACCTTTCGACTTAGTGGGAGTCTTCTTCTTCTTCCTTTGAACTTTTTTCTTGGAAGAAGAAGATTCTACCCTCAAGACTGTATTGGAATCCTTCTTTATAGAGGACTCCACAGTTTTGAGAAGATTGATCAACTCAGAAATAGTGAGCTCAATCTTGTTTATCTGATAGTTTATCATAAATTGTGAAAAACTATTAGGCAAAAATTTTAGAATTAAGTTAACACTTCATTCATGGTCCATCACGAACCCAAGAGATCCAAGCTTCTCAATCAAGCCCAACATCTTAGCCCATAAGTGGCCATAGAAGCACCTCCAGCCATTTTACAATGGAATAGTTGCTTTGAAATCTCATATCTCCCTGTTCTGGCTTGGGTGTCAAACAGCTCTCGAAGATGAAGAATCATCGATTGAGCATCCATATTATTGTACTATTTTTGCAGCTCAAAAGTCATTGACGCTAGCATGATATAAGATGTCGTGTCACTGTCCTCCTTGTGCTTTTTGTGGACAGCATGCTCATCAGCATGAGCATCTTGAGTTGGTGGTGGCAGAATAGAAGTATCTAGCACGTAGAGCAACTTTTCCGACTTGAGAACGATTTTCAAGTTTCTATACCAGCTGAGATAGTTTGATTCAGTTAGTTTGTTGGTCTCCAAGATGTTACGTAAGTTTAGATTAGTTGACATGATGCACGTGACCTAGATGTAAAGATAAAGAACATTAGCTAGTTGTATATGTACATGAAATGCAAATAATTAGGTCTTTAATTAAGCGTATTATTACTCCACTATTTTTCTCAAACCAATAGCCCCCACTATTGATTCAGGAAAGCCCGTTGGAAGCTTTCTTAGTAGATCAGTATCCAAATTCATCAAGAATAACCTTGAGTTTGTTTAACAAGCCACCTTTGAGTTCAATGGTAGGTATCTAATACCAATTACATCGTATGTAATTACCGAATTATTGGGTGATTTATATCTTTTAATCTTAAAGCCTTTTGGGCTACCTCAATATTTCCTCTAATTTCTTTATGCTTAAGTTAGCTCAATCGAGATAAAGACTTTAGTTAAACTCGACTCATTAATAAGGAATTTAATTTCATAAGAATTTAATTCCATAGTTTCAACATGCCCGATATCGAGCAGGCATGGGTTAGCCCAACAACTTGGTCTCAAAAAAAGACTTTTGTTCTTACTATATTAATGGAAGTAATTAGGTTTAATATTAATTGAGGGATTTATCCTTTTAGTGATTTCATCAAATTACGTGGTATAGTTATGAACTTTCCCTAAATTAATTTTCGCAAGTAAAAAAAATTAATATGGTTAACCATATGTGTTCATGCATGTTTTAAGTAGAAAGTCTTTCACTCTAGCCTTGTTTTGGTCGTCATCTCCAAAATTAAAATAATTTTATCCCTATCTAATCTATGTAATCTAATTATATAAAATTCCTAAATAGAGAAACCTCGAGTTACATTCGAGAGGAGTTAGATGAGAAGAGAATTACACAAGAATTTTAGAGAATGTAGGACTCATATATCCTATTTAATAAAAACCAAAATAGTAAAAAAAAAAAAAACTGGAATAATTTGGTTTTAGTCCATAACCATCTACCATGCCATTAATTATGCTTAAACAAAAATTAAACATATAATTTTATTATTCCAAAATTTCTATTTTGGAAAAATAAAACAAATTTAGATATAATTTCTAAAATGAAATTCTAGAAATTAAATTAAGATAAAATTTAAAATCAATATTTTAGATTTAATTTCTAAAATCTAATTCTAGAAATTTAATTAGGATAAAATCTAAAATCAATATTTTAGAAAATTTATTAATGACTAAAATCATATTTTAGGAATTAAATAATAATATATAATCTAAAATTAATATTTTAGAAAATATATTAATTTCTAAAATATAATTTTATCCCAAATCATGGGTCCCATTTAAAAACTAATCATAATTAGACTTAATTCTCAAAACGAGAATTAATAAAAAAAACTTATTTTTTATATATCTAAAATCAATATTTTAGATAATATATATTAATTTTCAAAACCAATTTTAGAAATTAATCTTGATTAGTCCCAAAATATAACTTCTGGGAAGCTTTGGACGCAAGTGGAAAAAGAAGAAAAAAAAAACCCCGTGGGCCATCGGAAAAAAAATCACAAACAAAATGATTTTTTTTTTTTTTTACATAAAAGATAAAATTTCATCCTCATCCTCCCTATGATCACCCACGGAAGCCAGGCTTCGAGAAGCAAGTCCTGAGCGAGCTGCGGCTGGGGCCAATTATGCCTCAAGCTACGGCTTGGGGTAAAAAAAAAAAATTATTTTTCTCCAGAAACTATTTATGGATTGTTTTCTTTCGATTTTCACTGCGTTTTCAGAGAATAGACATTCTATTCATGTTTATATAGCAGTGTTCACAACCTGCAATTCAAAACCTCACGAAACAATTTCCATCTCTAATCAAACAAACATTCTGTAATGCAGAAAATTAAACCAGAAGAACCTTCTTACACCTCACAAGAAGAAACCACATAAACATATTTTTTGTATTGAAAACGAAACTGTAATTTTCTTCAAAAAACTAATTTTCATGAAAATCAAACAAGTTTACAACACAACAGAGACCCACAATCCTTGAAAAAATTTCAAGAAATAAATTGAACAAAAAAATAATGCATTCTGCAAACATTTTTCAGAACACACGTAGTGACCCAGAACAGAAACTATTTCAAACCAAACGAATTATAGAAATAATTTCTATAATCCAACTATGCTGCGTGAAACAATTTCAGACATAGGCAAGAAAATCAAACGGACAAAATTTTCAGAAACCATGATCGCATCGTGAAACATTTTCACTATCTCCAAAACAAACGACAAACAATGCCTAGAATCATGCTCGAAACAATTTCATAGCAAAAATGAACCTATTAAAATCACAAGCAACCTGTCTTTGATACCACTGTAGGGATTTCAGAAATGCTATAACACTTATAGCATTGGAAAAACAGAAATCCTAACCCAAGATCACATGCATATGATTTAAACATGCAAAAGAAATAAGCACGGGTTTTACCTCTGTCGTTCAAAATTTTTCCCTTCACGTTGAATGACTGAGGCGATATCTAGATACATTCATTCCAAAACCAGTCTATACTAGCATCCAAGACGAGCCACTCCAATCTCAGTGAGAGGTTAGCTCTGATAGTATCCATACGAGGGACTCAAGGAAATCAAAACGAGTCTCTGCTAGAAGACTCTCTTGACGGTTAGGGTTTGTTTCTATGTACAGAAGAGAGAGAGAGAGAGCAGAAGACGTGTGTATAAAAACCCCAGAAAAATAATTTTTCTCAGTGTCTATATTTTATCAAACAACCACGGCCTATTCTAAAGGAAAAATCCCAAAAAAATAGCCGTTGGTCACATGTCCTTTCGAATTCTAAAAGAAGTAGAATTCTTTTAATTGTAATTGGCACCTATAAGTTCTCACAATTACTATTTGGTCCAAAATTTATAACTAATTATAATTTGGCCCAAAAAAACTTCTGCTTCCCACAATTAACCCCACAATGTTATCAAATAACATATCGAGTACATGGTCCTCTATTGTATGTGAGCTATTATGTTTTTCAATCTATTGGTAGTGAATATGAATTAATCCAAACGTCTTTGAGATTAATAATCCTTAATAATTTAGAATTAATCTATTAATTCTAATCATGATTGGTTTATTAATTTATCAATTAATAAACTCATATTCAACAAATTATGAGCGGTATCTAGCAACACATCATGACTACCCAAGAGTCTAGGAAGTCAAGTGGCTTGACATGAACCCTTTAATAACAAACTACAGTGTAATAAATTTCTTTCACAATACAATATCTAATCCAGTTTGGAGTATGGAATTAGTGACAACTCTTTCTAGAATATAAATCAATTCTGGCCTGAATATATTAGTACTTGTACCAGAAATCCACTACTCTACATGTACATCAATTGGAACTATTTTCAATACACAATCACCTTGGCTAAGAATTTCACAATTAATAATTTCAACAAGTGGTCGTGAGATATTCGCCTCTACTATTAGGAGTAGTAAATCTTTTATTAACCCTCTCAACTATTTTCGTTTACCTCACATTGTACCTAATATCCATCCCATAGGCAGCTCTCGATCTGGCTCCAATGATTGGAATCAAAGTACAATGCTCAGCAAATAAAGTACCTTGGAGATCTTAAGTCTAAGGATACTTGCACATTTGCTATAATGAGATTCTATCACTGGCACTATATAGTTATCCATATGATTATATCTCATAGTTAGGTCATCCAATGTACTTGTTCTATTAACAAGTATCCATGTGTTAACTTTGAGTATCACAATACTTACGGATGTGAGAACCACCACCTGATCAAATCAGAAAGTCTAACACGTACAAGTCTTAACGCAATAATGCAGTCCTATCTCATTAATACTACGATTAGGGATTATTTAAGTACTAATGCTATACAGTGTAGTAGGAACTCACATCGTGATCCCTATCATGATTTCCTTAACCCAATGTTATATTAGAGACTTTATCTAACATTTTATTTCACATGAAAGTAAATAAAATAAACTGAAAGATAAATAATGCCTTATATTATAAAAGAAATATGTCATATACAAAGTACAAGTGAGTGCATCTTGGACACAACACTAACACCCGAGTATTTGAGTAAGGCTGAACAAGTAAGTCCTTGCATAAATTTTTACGACTACTGCTCAATTTTACAATTTAGCACTACTTTGGTATGATTTGACAAGCAGTTTTGTACATGCTCTAATCAGAAATGAATTTGATCAAGGTTTAATACTTTTTGTCTAAGACACAGTTATTAGCTATATTTGTTCGGACGAAAATTGTGTTTTGCATAAGCATAAGTGCATAAATCAAAACATTAAATTTCTTTAATAATGGCTTTTGATAAATAAATAAAAAAAATCACATGTTTATGAGTGTGCATTTGAGCTGACTATATAGATTATTTGATTGAAAATATCCCTAAGTAGAGGTAGAAAATGTTAAGTACTCAATAAGCATACACCATTGGTATTAGCTTTTGAAAGTTTGAGCAAGTCCTTCAGAAGGAGGCCACCTTGGGAAGATGAGCTCTTTCTTGTTAAGGCGTCAGTATTTGTGTGTCATGCCAATCTATATATAGTTAGCAAAAGTTCTAAGTAGGATTCTTATCTGGAGTTGGATGACCAGTAAATTTATGTGAGAAATGGAGGAGCATTTCTCCCAATAAGCCAATCACCAACTAATACTATGATGTAGGGTTTTCGCAGTATCCTGGCATAATGCAGAGTTTCATGACAAATCAAATAGGGTTACAATGAAATGTTTCATAATCTAATTGTTTTGCAAATTAAGACTGGTTTTCTTTTTTAGAAAGAAAATTTCTTTATATGCTTTTGAGATAATTATATAATTGACTTAAGTGGTTGAATTCATGCAAAGAAATCACTTGGTAATTTTGAATTTGAAATGTAAAGACTTGCACTTTTTCTCTCATTTTAACTAAATATGCATCACAAATGAATTTGAAAATGACACAAGCACCCATAGGACTTATTAGAAAATATTTCTCACATATTTTCTGTCTTGATTTTCAGGGAAATCCAGTCTTGATAAGGTCGCAAGTTTTTAAAGCTTGAAGATTTAGATTGTTATGTTGTTTGGTGTTTTTATGTTGAGAATTTTTATTTGTTAACTCTTCCATACTTTGAAACTTTATATAAGTTTTGAAAAGCCTTGTAATAAGTTTTGATTATTTCTTTAAATCTTGCTTATACCAAGTTATAAAGACCCCTAATTCATTAGATGGGATGACATCTCCGACTCTTTTGGGTTACGTAGATAGACGAGGTGTTACAAGGACGCTCTGGGTTAGCGTTGATACATTGGATGGGCAATTTTAGTTAGTAAGTAGCAATTATCACAAAGCATTGAATTATGATCAGTGCTTCTGATTCTCAATTATTTTCATATAATTCCAGATAGAATTGCCTTTCTCTTCATTGAGGCCTTTTTTCGAGCACGAACAATACCATACACAACACCATTTGGTGCTATTTAAATTGTCTCTATCCAGGCATACTATTACAGAAACCTTATCTTATTATTTTTAAAACTTTGGTTAATCACAAATCAAAATTTGCAATTCATGTTTAGTAAGTTTGAGTATGATGGTGAACTCAATGTAACTTTCAAATAATGTCCTTTTCAACTTCTATTATCCAACATAAAGGCATATATAAAGGATCCAATAGCTCTAAGGTAATTTCCTATTACATTTTTTTTTTTTTTTGTGTTTGTTATTCCAAGATGCTAATGCTAGTTGTGCATTGAGCAATTCAGCTTTGCAGAGCTTACTCTTCATTTTGCTAATTGCTAAATAGGTTTGTGTATGTGAGTTCTACTGAGGTTACTAGACCTGAAAGACCTGGGCTGGATTTGAGCAAACAACCCCTTGCTTTGCGCTTGAACAAGGAATTGGGATTTATTCTCATGTTCAAGTTGAAGTTTATATTCTATCTCATTTCATCAATGTTCTTTCAATGTATTACATAGATCCTTTATTTGTTAAATAACTTGATAGGAATGCCAAGTTGTTCTCAAGAGTGCTACAACAAACAACAACCCTTCTAGCATCGAGGCTTTTTTTAAACTAAATAGGAAAATCTGAGTTTTTTTTCAGCATCCTCTAGTGTTACATGTTAGATAAGATAGTTAATAGTATGGCATAATATAGAATACACCCAAGCTCATTTTCTTAGTCTTATACCCAACAATTAGCAGTAGTTAGGACAACAAAAAACTAAAGTATATTTCAAGGGAGATTATTTAGCTTGCTTCAATCATATATCTATGATTATTTTACTATCCTGCTGACTTCACTAGCAGTACATTCACAACTCCTGAGTATAAAGCTAGAGTAGCCCTGCTCATATTCTGTTTTGCCCGCGTAACTAACCAAATGACTGGCAAAACTTGACCACGATAGGTAATAAACTAATGAATAAACAATATCAATAGATATGTTTAACTGGTTTCCCATATTTCTTACAGATTCTTCTCTCCCCCCATTCACCTCCTACCCCCCCTCCCCCTGATTTTCCAAAGATGTATTGCTCAAGTTAATTTTTATCCTTGACTACAAATATAACTTGTTATAGCATTTGAGCATCTCCCTTTTTACCTGTTGAGAATCAACATCCTTATAACCATACCAACAAGTCCACGTTGACATCTCAGTGGACATCCAGCTCACCAACATTAGCTACCACATCAGCTATCAATGCCAGCTCTTCTTCCAGCTCATCTTTTTTCTCTTTTGATCATGGCTGAACTTTAGCAAACTTCAACAATTTTGTCGCTAAGTACAATTGGTTGTAAACTAATTATAAAATGTAATTCAGTTTTATTTTGGTTTGAGTTCCGTGTAAATATATATAAGGTTGACGTACTGAATCAGTTTTTTTTAATCAATGAGGAAGAGAATTCAGTTTTTCTCCCAATTCATTGTTCACAGAGTACACTCAATACAATTTGGGTATTTTTCTTCAAGGTTGTTCAATTTCTTCATGGTATCAGAGTCAACTCGATTGATCATTCAGTGTGATGAAATGTGAAATCCTGATCATCAAATTTGTGAGGTAATCATTGATTTCTCAGCCTTGCTTCGGTTGTTTCTGGTTATGGTGAGAGGCAATTACGTTTGATTTGTCTTGAATAAATTGTGCATAATCTGAGTGTTGTGGTTATGGCTAATCAAGAAATAGCTGCTTCCAGTCCCTTTTATGTACATCCGAGTGAAAATCCTTCCTTGATTCTTGTTCAACCTCCTTTGAATGAACGAAATTACCATCAATGGTGCAGAGCAATGCGAATGGCATTTATTTCCAAAAACAAATTAGGTTTTGTTAATGGTATGATTAAAGCACCAAGTCGTACACTTAGTTCATATGCTGCTTGGGAGCAATGTAATAATATGGTGCTATCTTGGATTTTAAATTCTGTTTCACCTTCGATAGCTTAAAGTGTAATCTGGTTAGACACAGCATGTGATGTTTGGAATGATTTGATGGAACGTTTTTCCCAAGGGGATTCATTTAGGGGATTCAACTGTCAATGAATATTATACCAGTTTGAAGATATTGTGGGAAGAGCTATTGAATTTGAGGCCATTGCCTATTTGCCATTGTGATCCAAGATGCCAGTGCCCAGCCTTACCTGAGGTTAAGGCAAATAATGATGTTGATTTCATTATCAGGTTTATCAAAGGGTTGAAAGAGGAATTTAATGGAATTAAATCACAAGTCTTATTGACTAAGCCTTTTCCAACAGTGAATCAAGCTTTCTCCATGGTTTCTACACATGAGAGATCACTTAATTACAATGCTACACACTCTGATTTTTCTGTTAGTTTTCAAATGCTTGCTCTAAGAAATTCTCTGGTTGAATCTTCTGTACATGCTGCAAATGCTTCTAAAAGTGAGCAGTTGTTAAATGTAGTTGGTAATATGAATGGGAAGGGAGTACAGTTGGCTGGGAATCATAATTACAGAAAGGGAAACAATATGAATAGGAAACTGCTTTGTACTTTCTGTGGATTGCAAGGGCATACAGTTGATAGATGTTATAGGAAGCATGGATTTCCAGCAGGATATAGAAGTAAGACTAATTATTTAGGAAGTCCTGGCTTCATGTCACAGGCAAATGCCATAGTGGACAATCATGTTTTTCAGCCAAATTCTCATACTGTAAATCAAGCTACAGGTTGTACAGCTACTTTAATGGATTCACAACCTTCAAAATATGTGACACAAGAGCAATATCAAAACCTGCTATATATGATTCAAGCTTAACACCTACATGTAAACCATAAGCCTCAGGCAGATTCTGAACACACACATTCTGTTAATCAAGCTAGTCTTACTTCAGATTTCTCAAACTCTTCCCAAGATGCTCAAAGTACAGGTATAAATCTTCTATTTGGATTCTAGATTCAGGGGCAATAGATCATATTTGTTCATCCTTAAGTCATTTCATTGAATATCATCCAGCTTTCAATATTTCAGTTAAGTTGCCTACTGGTGATATTGTTCATGCTTCACATTTAGGAAAGGTCAAGTTAACATCTCATCTAGTTTTACAACAAGTTCTCTTCATTCCTCAATTTTCTTTTAACCTGATATCCATTAGTAAGTTGAACCAACAGTTAAATTGTGTCATAATTTTCGAGGATGATTGTTGTCTTATCCAGGATCCACATCTTGGATAGATGATTGGATTAGCTAGAATGTTTGGCGGCCTTTACCATCTTGATCTTCCACAATCAGTTTCTTCAGCTCATACAGCTAGTGTTGTTCTTAATGGTGATTCCAGTAACATGTCTCTTTATAATAAATCTCTGATTTGGCATTTCAGACTTGGTCATCTATCTTTTAAGCAATTGTCAGAGATTCATAAAGCAGATTTTTCAATTATTTTACCTGATGAGAATGTTTTTTGTCCTATTTGTCCTTTAGCTAAACGACACAAATTATCTTTCCCATTACATCATGGAACTGTTGATGCAGTTTTTTATCTCATTCACATGGATATATGGGGACCTTTTAATACTCCTACAATACAAGGGCATAAATATTTCCTTACTATAGTTGATGATTTCAGTAGATTTTGCTGGGGTTTTTTGTTGAAACAAAAATCAGAAGTTAGGTCTTTGATTCAGCACTTTGTTGCTTATGTTGAAACACAGTTCAACAAAAAAGTTAAGGTTTTGAGATTTGATAATGGTCTTGAGTTTAAGCTTACTGATTTCTATCATTCTAAAGAATTTATTCATCAAACTTCTTGCCCCTACACACTTGAACAAAATGGAATTGTAGAAAGAAAACATCAACATATCCTAAATGTTGCTAGGGCACTTAGGTTTTAGTCTCAAATACCTCTTCCTTATTGGGGTTATTGTATTCAACATGCAGTTTATTTGATTAACCTTACTCCTACTCCTGTTTTCCATCAGCTTACTCCATATGAAAAACTCTATCACAAGTCACCAGATTACAGTGTTCTAAAGGTTTTTTGTAGCTTAGCATATGTTTATGTTCAACGGCCATATAAAAATAAGTTTGATTCTAGAAGCAGACCTTGTGTATTTCTTGGTTTTTCTCATTCTACAAAAGGTTATCTTCTACTTGACTATTTTTCCAGAGAAATGTTCATGTCTAGGCATGTCTCCTTTGTGGAGTCTCATTTTCCTTTTATTCACAAAGTATCATCACCTAATCCTAGTACAAATAATCCTGTCTTGCCTTTGCCATAATCTTCTATATATACTTCTTCTCCTATATCCTCTGTACAGATTCCTAATTCTGCATCTGATTTGCCAGCTCTATCAGCTTCTAATATGCCTATTAGAAGATCAACTTGACATCCTATTCCACCTTCATATTTATCTGATTATGTTTGTTCTAAAGTCCATAAAATCACTACTCCTCATCTTCTAGTTCCTTCTGCTGCTAAATGTGCCTTTTTGTGTAATTCTGACATACATTTTGAGCCCAAACATTATTTTGAGGTTGTGAAATCCAAGGAATGGTGTGCAGCAATGCAAGCTGAAATTTCAGCCTTAGAAGCTAATCACACTTGGCATTTGGTTCCTTTACCTCAAGGCAAGCAATCTATTGGATGTAAATGGGTATATCGTATCAAATACAAAGCTGATGGAACTATTGATAGATACAAAGCTCGATTAGTAGCAAAGGGGTATACTCAACAAGAGGGAGTAGATTTTTTGGACACTTTTTCCCCTGTTGTCAAAATTACCACAATTAGACTTATGTTGGCTTTAGCAGCTAAATCTAACTGGTAAGCTAAATCTAACTGGTACATATATCAGCTGGACATTAATAATGCGTTTTTGCATGGGGACTTGTTAGAAGAAGTATACATGGATTTACCCCCTGGTTTTGCCACTGTTGATCCACCTCTGGTTTATAAATTGGATAAATCTTTATATGGACTCAAACAAGCTAGTAGGCAATGGAATGCCAAGCTCACTGGCTGCTTAATTTCTCTTGGTTTTAACCAATCCAAGGGTGATTACAGCTTGTTTTTCAAACTGTTTAATGGTGTATTTCTTGCTTTATTGGTGTATGTTGATGATATTCTTATGATGAGTAATCAGATAGTTGCTATTACTGATATAAAGGATCAATTACATCATTAATTTCACATTAAGGACTTGGGGGAGTTGCATTATTTTTTAGGGTTTGAAGTACATAGAAATGCAGCATGCATCACATTGTCTCAGAAGAGATATATAATTGATCTTTTGCAGACGTATGGTTATGTTGGTTGTAAATATGTCTCCACTCCTTTAGACAGTAAACTTAAACTTGCTGATGGTGATTCAGAAATGTTTCTGAAATTTCCCTCTATAGAAGTTTAGTTGGGAAGCTCCTGTACTTGACTCACAGCAGGCCAAACATCACTTTTGCCATCCAGCAGCTTAGTCAGTTTTTGATTACTCCTACTGTCTTTCACATGCAAGCTGTGTATAGAGTTCTTCGTTATCTAAAAGGATCCATTGAGTTAGGCTTACAGTTTCCTACTGATTCTTCTTTTAATCTTCAGGTTTACTCAGATTCTGATTGGGCTGGTTGTCTTACCTCTAGAAGATCTATTACTGGGTTTTGTGTTTACTTTGGTTCTGCACTAGTCTCATGGAAGTCCAAAAAGCAGTCTGTTGTTGCTCGCAGCTCTGCAGAAGCAGAGTACAGAGGTTTGGCTCAATCAGTTTGTGAATTGCAGTGGATTCTGCATCTTTTCCAGGAGCTTAATCTTCATCTTTCACTTCTTGTTCCTGTTTTTTACGATAATCGAAGTACAATATACTTGGTTGAGAATCCAATGTTTCATGAACGAACAAAACATATTGAGCTTGATTGTCACTTCATTCGAGATTTGTACCAAGCTAGAATCATTAAACCTCTGCCAGTTTCTTCATCTTAGCAGTTAGCAGACATTTTCACCAAGGCTCTTCCTCTCGCTTCTTTCCATATTTTGATTTCTCATCTAGGCAGTTTATCTGATTCCAGCTTGAGGGGGGCTATTGAGAATCAACATCCTTATAACCATACCAACAAGTCTACGTTGACATCTCAGTGGACATCCAGCTTACCAACATTAGCTACCACATCAGCTATCAATGCCAGCTCATCTTCCAGCTCATCTTTTTTCTCTTTTGATCCTGGCTGAACTTCAGCAATTTTGCCGCCAAGTACAACTGGTTGTAAACTAATTATAAAATGTAATTCAGTTTTATTTTTGTTTGAGTTCCGTGTAAATGTATATAAGGTTGATGTACTAAATCATTTTTTTTTTAATCAATGAAGAAGAGAATTCAGTTTTTCTCCCAATTCATTGTTCACAAAGTACACTCAATACAATTTGGGTATTTTTCTTCAAGGTTGTTCAATTTCTTCATTACCATCCCAATTACCCAAGGTCCCATGGTAAAAAGTACAACAAATAAATCAGTTAGAAAGCACACAAAGCTGCTTAAGGATTATATATGATTCACAATGACTAATTGGTAGAAAATTTACAAATGTATGGGACAAAATAAATCATTGGAATCATTCCTCAGTTTCCTTGTCGTATCAAAATCTTTATGTTAATAGCTTTACTTCCTCTTGCAATAGTAATTATGAATAACACTTAAAAATTGTGTTATCAAACATTTTCTTCTTTACAACAAAATCTTTGTTGATCGACTTGAATTCTTTAAATTATCTATTTTGAATATTTCAATTTTACCTTACTTTTGTATATGAATAAAGTTTTTTTTTTTTTTTTTTTTTTTTTACTATATGGCCTAACAAAAGAGATAGTGAGTGAATCACACATGAAACAATGAAGATTCAAGAGAAGGATTGTGAAGATGACCAAACCTGAAGGTGGGTAGGTGTGCATAATCTTGTTAGAGAATGTATATATTGAATAACTAAAAGAAAGATTAGCTGAAATTTTAATGAAGGCATAGCTTAGAGAACGTTTATAGAAGCGTGTTCTTGGAAGCAGCACAGGAAACATTACAGTATGAAATAAGAGGATATTTTGTTGCTTTGAATTATTCACTTCTACTTTCTATTTGGCTAGTGAGTCCTTACCAAAATAGAAATGAGAACTAACTGCATTTTTTTTCTCTCTTTTTACCATGGGCAGTCAAAACTGTCGTTCCATTTTGCGAGCCATACACAGTGGATCCCGAAAACCCTCTTCCTAAGAAAGATTACAATGTGCACTTCAAGACTCTTAAAGAAGGCATTATAGGAAAAGAAAGCTTAGGGAAAACTCCTGTTCCTGTTTGTCTAAACTTCAAGCATGGTAAGCTTTGTCTCAAAATCTTACATTTTAAACCATTATAATATTTTGGTCCTCCCTTGAATCAAAGAAAGTCAGTGTTGATATGCATATACTACAAAAAATTGCCGAATGGTGTCTTTCCTTGTTTCTTTCGAAGTATACTTTTCGAGTGGAATGAGCAGAAGGGCAAAGTTCTTTTTATTAGCTTCTATTTAAATACTTCCTTTTCTTTTGTGACTCTTACAAAATTAACTTCTAGGGCATAAGTTCAGAGCACCTGAATGTAAGGTCTTGATATTCCTTTTTTTCCTTTTTTTTTTTTTTTGTGGGGACCATTTTTGTGCACCCATTATTGAGGTAATGCTCAAATGAGTTTATTTTACTTTTGTTATGCTCCACTAACTGAGTGTTCTAGTTGATGAATTTGGGTGACATCATCAATTATATATTTTGGTAACAGATTTTGTATGTTTCAATAATAATAATGTAAATAAATCAGAAAAAGTTACGTTGTAAATATTTACGCTAGTTTAAATACGATAATCACTTAACCGTGGGAAAAAAAATTAAATATGATGGTTATATAATTTTTGCAAAGGTAAATTAAAATAAAATATCATAGGTAAAATATTAACATTTCACGACGATTCAAAATCGTCTTTATATAATTACATTATATAAAATGGCTTGAAGACCATTTTATGTATTTGCATTATTTACGAAGGTTAAGAAATCATCATATAAAATTATTTACAATGGTCCTCAGACAATTATATAAAATTATATATGTTAGTCCAAGATTGTCATTTAAAATTAATTATAAACAGCAAATTTTTAGGTTGTCATAAATGGCATATTATATATGACCATTTATAATTAATTATAAACGAGGATCCTACTGTCATATATATATGACATATTATATATGACGGTCAATAGCATCCTATACTTTTTATGACGACTTTAGGACTATTTACAACAATCTTAGGGTCATTGTATATACCCATTATTTATGACGGTCCATGTAGTAAATATTTTATTTATATACCACATTGTTTTTTGTTTTTTTGAAGTAGTAGTAGTGGACCATCACATTAATCTTCGTAAATACCATATACAATGGCCTTTAAGCCACTGCATAATATTTTCTACGCCTTTTTTGGTAATGGACCAAAAACCACCATATGTCCATTGTGTATATCATATACGATGGTCTTTTCAATATTTGTGACGATCTTAGGGCCATCTCAAATAGCCTTTTTTTTTTTTTTTTTTTAGTGACTTAGATCAACAAGTTGTGCTTGATCTAGATTATACAGTTGCGCATCAACTAATAATTTTTTAGGAGCAACCTCAACAACCTTAAAAATCAATGCATTTAAGAAGATCTATTCAAGAAAAAAGAACAATTTCAGATGAATACATTATGTTTCTTACCTAGTATATGGAAACCATTGACTCAACAAAAGATGATCCAGTCATCTTCCATCAAGCCATTAGAAATTCAAATGCTCAAAAATGAATAAATGTCATAAGTGAGGAAATCCAATCCATAAAAGACAATAACATTTGGGATTTCATCCCTTTACTTGGCAGTGTGAAATCGATTGATTGTAAATGTGTTTAAAAACTAAGAAGGATTCACAAGATAATGTGAAAAAAATATAAAATGCATCTGGTCGCTAAATGATTTACTAGAAGGTGTAAAATTGATTGGCTGTAAATGGGTTTATAAAACTAAGAAGGATTCAAAAGATAATCCAAAAAGATATAAAGTGCGTCTGCTCACTGAAAGATTTACTCAAAAGGAGGGCACTAACTATAAAGGGACTTTCTCTCCAATTTCTTCAAAAGACTCTTTTAGAACAATTATAGTATTGGCGGCACAATTTGATCTTAAGCTATATCAAATGGAAATCAAAACAGTTCAAAAACCTTAGAGGGGGTGAATAAGGTTTTTGGAAAACAAATGCAAATTAAGAATTTTGATGCCTTTTTTAAAAAGAACGAATCAATTGGTAGAGATGCGTCACGACTTCAAAAGTGTAGACAATGGTCTTTTAAATCAGCACAAAATGATAAGAGAATGGTATGAAATACAGATAGGTATTTGAGAGATCAAAGACAAGTTTATTTCAGAATGCAAAGGTCATAAATAAACCACTAATTTTAGAAGAAAAGATATAGCATTTAAGATTTGAAGATAGTGAAAAAGTGAAGTGAAGAAATTTTGGCAAATAGCACAAGAAAAAACTTAAGGATTTATAGTGGTTCGATCCTTAAATAATCTACATCTACTACCTTAAGTTCTCACTTAAGAATTTTAACACTACTCACTAAAACCTTTTCCCAAATTAATGGTGGTAGGTAACACCAATCTTACACAAGATGATCACCACTCTTGGTTTTACACCTAACCTCTTTAAACACAATAATCAAGGCTCACCCCAACTGGGTTTTACCTCCTTAACCTTGATACAGAATAGATTTAAGGAAGAGTACAGAGATAGCTCACAAATTGAGCAAGATATGAACAACTATGCACCAATATCTTTTACCTTTGGAACAATTTTATTTCACTTTGAAGTACAAATATAAAGGGAGATTTTGTATTCTAAAGTGTAGGAGTGCTTCTGAAAAAGATAGCACAAAATTTCCTTCAAAATCGAGTTCTAAAGACTTTTATAGGAGCCAAACCCGAAGTCCCAATGGCTAGTTACTTTTTGTCAAGATTTCCAAGATTTTGGATTCACAAAGTGAAAGGATGTCCATCCAAAATATGAGTCTAAAATGACACTTTTTTAAGCAAAAATATTTTGAAAAATGTTATAGATCATTGGATGGTGTTTTGGATTCAGAGGCCTATCCAAAACTACTTCATCCAAAAATTCAGATTTTAAAAAGATCCTTTTCTTTTGGAATAATTTTTCTAAGTGTTTCAAGGTAAAACAAAAACTGGTCATAAGATAAAGAGACATAAGAATTTACTATGAAAACCTTAATAACGATTCCTAATCTATAGTTCTTTCACAAAGGATTCACGGTATGTGAGCTCTCAAGTTGAAATTATACTTGATCAATCACTCATTTGGGTTCCATTTTCTTAAAAGCTGCTTAGCATCTTATTTGCATGCCTTGAAAGAATTGAGGTCGAACATGTCCTGTTATATATAGATTGCACAAGTTAATTCATATCAATGTTTGTTATAAATCAAAATACAAGAGAATGCCATTCGGGCTAACAACAGTATTTCTCAATAGAAACATTGATGAAGCAACCTATATGGTACAACCGAAGAGCTTAGATTCTAAAAATTCTAAGCAATTGGTTTGTAAATTTAAAAAATCCATCTATGAGCTTAAACAGGCTTTCCATCAGTGATACTATAAATTGCACGAGGTAATTTTGATATTTGATGTTGGGATAAATGCCGTGGAGGCTTGTGTGTATCACAAGTTATGTGGGCATAAGTACATCTTTATAGTATTGTATGTGGATGATTTTCTGCTAACCTATAATGATGTAAGATTAATGCCTAAAACCAAGAAATTTCTCTCAAAACAATTTGAGATAAAAGATCTCGGTGAAGCAACATTTGTATTAGGAATCCAAATTCATCGAGATCATTCTCAAGCAATATTTGGATTATCTCAAAAGAGTTCCATAAAGAAGGTACTAAAGCAATTTGGGATGCAAAATTGCAAACCACTAGATACTCCTTGTCGGGGATACGCCCTAAATAATTTGCAATTGTCATTCAGAATTTATTATATTTCGCAATAAATATGAGACATTTATTTTCATGAATAGTGTATTTTCTTTATAGTCATCAAGTATGTATTTTGATAATAAAATCCTATAGCAAGTAAAATGAGTATTCTTAAAATGTTCCCAAATGATTATTATTAGTGAAAAAATAATAAATTAAGATTAGTATGTTTATGACTCGATGGCTATTTTTACTGATCATGGATATATGGGATATCAAGTCAAAACATAAATATATATTAAGGAATATTGTATTGGACATAACTCACTATGAGTGTACTTCATGGGACATGTTATAAGTACTTCTCTCTCAAATTATGATATTACATGTCCTTTAACCTGAATTCATCATTGTTTTCTACTTGGTAAATTATATATTTTGACATAGTCTTAAGTTATCTTTAAATAAATAATTGAATAGGACTACTGTTGAATATAGAATAAGTTAGGGAGAAGAATATGAATGAAAGTGAAGGAATTTGTCCCTCTTGTTCTTAAGAGATATATCCATATGCCCCTTGATGAGTTAAATTGTTAAAATGTAAGGTCGTGCTCAAATGTATCAATTAAAGATATTGATATCATTAGTTTAAACACTTTACTTAAAAATCAAGAAATATTTAATTAAGCTTTATAAGGATGGCATGTTCCATACCTTATGTTTAATCATGATATCGTGAGATAAAATGATTAAATATCAAATTTTAGTTTGGTTTAAAGAGATCACGAGTCTTCATTATAACCTGGGTAATTATAATGTTTTGCTAGAAATTGCTTATAACTTGTGAGCCTTATAAATGTGATTTGGATACACTACCAGTGTTAGATGAACCTATAGGATCACACATTAAGCGAATAAGTTATCTTATTTTCTGGTGGCTAGATTCGGCACGTCTTGAAATGTGTCCAAATTCATCGTATCCAAAAATATGTCCGAATACATTGTATTTAGAAAAGGCATCTAGGTTTATTAATGTATATGAAAGATGTCTAGATAGCTTGTATCTAATTTGATAGATTAATCAGTAACTACTAAAATTATCTGGTAAGATAATTCATATCTTTTGAAATCGGTTTTATAAAGATATGACCGATACCAAAAGATATGATATGCCAGATAGGGAGAATGGCTGAGAGAAGAACTCTTAAAACAGTTTTGAGAGTTCAAATGTTTTATATAGGCTCAGTATTATAAAGAAAATACCCTAGCTATCACAAAACTCTCTCTCTGTCAACGCTCTGAAAACTTAGAAAATCTCCAAGAAATATTTTTCTTTAGTTGAAAACAAAGTTTGTTGTGTGCAATTGTAAAAGGTGTTTGCAGAGGCAGCACCTATGATCTGACCTGATGACCTTCTATCAAATCCCTAACGATACATTTTATCATGGATCCTAGAAGAATTCAGGGGTGTTTTCCGTGTTTATGGAGTTCTCGAATTCTAACCCCACTATGGCTAAATGAGAAAATTTTAATAACAAACAATGCCCTATAAATGACCTTGAATCCAAACAAATGGAAGGCATTCTTTATCCTTCAAAATTTGGAAGTCTTATGTATGTGCAAGGCTGGACTTGTCCAGATCTTGTCTTCATAGTTGGAATGTTAAGCAAATATTTGAGCAATCTAGGCTTCGTTCATTGGCAAACAACCAAAATGAGGTATTTATAGAGAATGAAGGACTACATGCTCACTTATATAAAGTAAAATAAATTTGATCGTTGGGTATTTAGAGTATTCAGACTTAAGTGAATGTCAAGATAATATGATATCTACATTAGGATATATTTTCCTACTTGCTAGAAGAGCGATATCATAAAAGAGTGTTAAACATATACTCATTGCTTCTTCTACTATGGAGGCAGAATGTGTAGTATGCTATGAGGTGTCAAATCAAGCTATTTGGCTATGGAATTTTATTACAAAATTGCATGTGGTTAACGAGATCGAGAAAGCACTTAAATTATTTTTAATACTAAAGTTGTAGTCTACTATTCAAATAATAATAGGAGCTCAATGATCAAGTTCCTTATCATAAAAGAGCGAGCTCATAATGGTATGTTAGTATTGAGTTTATTAGGATAGACTCTATGTTTGTGGATTCGTTGACTAAAGCACTGGCATTGAAAGTTTTTATAGAACACACTACTAGTACAGGAGTTGTATCTCTAAAGGGTGTCTGAGTTTAGTGGGAGTTTATAATTTACATTTATACTCATTACTCTTATTAATGTTGTTATGCTAATACATTTTCTACCATTTACTCATTAAGACAATGAGGTTCAATTATTCATTTTTACCTTGGATGTTTTATTTGGTTAAATGATCTCATATGGACCACTTAGAAATATACATATATAGATCACATTCACAAATAATTTCCATACTACACGTCCACACTCAATCAAGGTCATTTAGTTGAATTAATACATGTAACCAATAGTGAAGACCTCTTTGATCTATGCATTAACAAAACTAATTGATAAGATTGGTTTAAGATGACAAACTAAGTTTGTTTGCACCTATATTGATCAATAACTTTCACATAATTATTTGGTCTGATACATGTACACATGAACATAAGTTCAAGTGGGAGATTATTAGAATTTTGGACTTAATTCATGTGCATACGCTCATTATTTAGAACTAGGTTGGTGCCCGTGCGTTGCACAGGATAGTTTCAGTAATGTTCTTAATTTTCTTATATTAAAAAATAAGTCAAATAAGAAGATAATTTTAATATTTAAAAAATAAAAAATTCATATAACTTTGATTTGATGATGTATCTGAGACAGATGAACTAAAAAAAATGGTAGGAGCCAGCCTCTTTCTCTGATACTTTTATTGTATAAATGGTTTGTACAGTCATCTGAGTTGCTTTTTGACTTTGATGATGTATCCTGTTGTAACATATTTCTCCCAGTATAGCAACACAAACAGATGTATTCAAGTGTGATAAACAGAACCAAGATTGGGGGGTCGGGGTGTGTATTTGGAAATACCCAAAGCCAAGTTCATCCATGATCATCTTGCCAACATAAATAGCCCCGTTTTTCAAAAGTGCCACCACCAATGCCGTTTTCCCTGCCACCTCATGGGTCCTCTTCTAGTCCACACTTCCAAAACCCGTCGCATACCCCTTCACATCAATTCTACCAAATAATAAAAAAAAATGAAGAAAAGCACACCTCATCAATATTTCCAAATCTCAATGAATTCATGCTTTTGCCTCTATGCAAAAATATTGAAAAATTTAGCAGAAAGCTCACATGTCTTTGATGGCAAAAGTGAGACCAGCCAGTGGGAGTCGGGCAGCTGGAGGAGGAGGTTGAGGAAAGGGAGAAACCTCAAACCATTCGATAAATGCTCCAAAATCTTCTTTAATAGTATTTTTAGCTTTCAGTCGCCAGCGGCGGGTCTTGGCAAGTATGACAATACCGACAACACCGATGCCGATCACAATCCAGGCCTTAGGGTTTGATATTTTGAGCTTTGACAATTTTGACATGCTCGGAGTGATCGTTTTAATTTTTCGATTTATCGGCGAATTAATTAGGGTTTTACAGGGGTTTTAGAAGAAACCCAGAGAGAGAGAGAGAAATGATTGGAAAATGAAATGCACAAAGGTGCACTTCAACGTTCAGAAAGAAACAAAGGATTAGAGCTTGTTTTCTGAGTGAAGCGGTTTATGATTTTGATGTCCTCTTAAATAAGTGAAGAAGTCTTAGAAATTTGAATTCATTGAATTCATATAATTCTATCTTATCTAAATTTAATTATCTGAATTCATTGAATTTAGATAACTCTTTCATTAATGCTATCTCATCTGAATTGAATTCAAATGACCCTAATATTAAAAAAAAAAACCTTTAAAATTTCTTCATCAATAAAAAAAAAACTCTTAAAAAATCTTAAATTCAGAGTGACAGGTATTAGTGCCGGAGAGTGCCATGTGTCACAACAGGAGACTTCCGCAGCTCCTATCATCTATGCATATATAGATATGGATAACATACATGTATTGCTTAATTAGTTGTGTGATTATTATTGTTCTAAAGTTTAAGACCTAATTATAGTGATGAGATGTTTTAATAGTTACACCATGATATAAATACATTAGGATTGTAGTCCTTGATTGGATGTACAAAAAACTCTAATCACCTCTTGAAGTTCCTATGTCTCTTGGAGAAAGAAAACTACGTATGTAAGAAGAACCAATTGAGTCTGGATTTGTGGCGACAAATTATCATTGATCAAGGTACACTTTCGCACCCTATTTGTATTTAAATAATCTTTTAAATAGATACATATTCGCATTTTATTTGTAGTTAAATAATCGTTTAAATAAAATTTTGTTGATAGGGGAATTCGTAAATTGGAAACGAGTTCTTGGGGTTCTTGAACCCTATGTGTTGACCAATGGAATTTGTGGTCGACTGTATGTCTCTGTGCATCTCCATCTGCGGCTCGAGCAAAGTAGACGATACCGGCATGTATGGCTCAGCCAAAGTAAGTGACACCCGCGGAACAGCTTCCAGCATTGTAAGCCTCAGAGAAGGAAGGTCTGCTGATGATTGAGGACCAATCCTTGGAGACGCACCTGAATCGATTCACCTTCTTGATTGGGCGCTTGATAAGTAACTCCAACAACAAATCATCGGGCAATGGTTGTGCTGCCGGAGACATTAATGAAGCAGAGGCAGCCATTCTTCTTGCCAACCCCTAACTCCCCCTTAACTCCTTTGCTCCATTATAATCACAAAATGATTATACCTAAACCCCCTTTGATTAGACTTTGAATGAAAGTCTCGCATCCTTGTTTGATTGGGATTTGGGATGCTTTTCACTACTTGAAAAAGCAATGGCTGAGGCTTTTTGCTTCCATATATTAGGTTCGAATATTTCAACATGGCATAGTTATATTCGCCAACCCACAAATAATTAATTTTTATAAAGAATAAAATGGGTAAAATCTCTGCACATAGATTAAAAATATTAAAAATAATATTTAAATTTAGATAAAATTCATATTATACATATATTAAACACAGAATAACTAGTATATTATGCGAAAGTAGGAGGAAAATAAAATTTAAGAAGTTATATAATTGATTTAGAATAAATAAATATAAAATAAAAATAAACTAATTATTATATCTAGAAATATACACATAAATTTCTATTTTGAAAAATTTTTAAAAAATTATAGACATATTTTAAAATGAATGAAATATATATTTTTTAATATAATAAATGAGTAAATTTATTATTTCTTTTTCAAAATATTTTACACATAATATTTTAGCTTGTAAAAAATTGAAAGATCTTGCTACTATTTTAGTAGGAAAAATTCTGTTTTGTCATGGATCAGCGAATGCAATTAAATCCACCACGTTTGTATTGTAAGAGTTTAGTTTCAGGCTAGGAAGATGGACTGGATTCCCGAGTCATTTCGAAGCAGTTTTATTCTGCCCAAAATCCTTACCTTTACTTCTGCATTTGTGGCTCCAAAACATTAGTCTTCTCCCCCTTGATGTCTATTTTAGTCTATGCATCGCTAATTTGATCCTTACGTGCAAATTCACCTTCTATTTCCCCGATTTATGTGTTTTCTTCTGAGGTGACAAGATAAAAAAAATCCCAAGAAAACTCCGAACCCCAACCGAATTTCGTGACACAGGGCCAGAGAGGTTGTTCACCAGCTCTAGGTAATCTGCTAATTGATTGTGTTCATCTTCTGCAGCAGATGAGGATGTTGATTCATTTTCTTCCTGTTCTGATTCAATAAGTGAAGAAACACAGAAGCAGCTGCCGAAGATTGAGGTTCAGAACTCCAACTTCCCTTACACCCTATTTTGAACAAAAAAGATCAACACTTCATCAACAAAAACATGTCCTACTTCAAAAAAAAAAAAAAAAGACTTACCTGATAGAGACCGGCGACGAAAGAAGATTGAAGAAGGTGGGGTGGGGGGAACAGAGTTTAGGCGGCCGCTTCTTTGCGGTGATCCGGTGGCTACAAGAAAAGATAGAAGCCTCTGTTAGCGAAGGAAGAAAGGCGATGTGGAGGAGGTAGGTGTGGCGGCAGAAGATGAAGAAAAATAGGAGGAAAGGAAAAGATTCGGGTCCTGAACAAAATGGCAAGAAAGGAAAAATCGAGGAATAGATGGGAGAAGTACGGCTGATGGAGGAGATGAACAAACAGGGCACGAATATATAACCCTATTTTGCACTAGCTGAATGTAGGGTATGTGGGGGAAATTTTTATGTGAAACGGATTTATCGGGAATTATAATTTTAAAATATTATATTTTTTAAAAATATATAATATACAAAGTACGTGATACAATATTCAAGTCATTCAGTCCACAATGGTACATATAAAAATTTCCCCCTTGCAAGAGCCAAATGGGAGGTGGGCTTTTGTGTGTATATATATAGACACACATGGTGTATTATCTCGTAATAGCAGGAAGTGATATTGAAACAGATCTCGCAATCAACAAATGCAAGGAACCCTACTGCAAAACCTATCAAAAATCCAACCCATGTTCAGTGTTCCTTACTTAAAAATAAAGCCCATTTTGATTTTTTTTAAAAAAAACTAGTTTAATAGGAGACTAACGCAATGTCAAACTTTTGACCAAAAAGATCAAAATTGAATTGACCTACAAAAAATGAGTATCAAAATGGAAGTACCTCCTTAGAGGGCCACCTTGCGTCTGCTAGATACGAGGTATCCTTTTGAACAAAAAAATACACATTTTTTCTTTTTTAATTTTAAATATATTTTTAGAAAAAAAAACTTATCCTATTTTAAAATTTACAATTTTTTTTAAAAGAATAATATTCTAAAATAACACATAATACATTAGACTCCTGTTGTACAAATAATTTATAATTACAAATTATTAATTTAATTTTGATTCTTAATAAAAAAAAATATGTTTCTAAATTTATAATCTCTTTATATTTTAATTCGAGTAATTTATATGTACATTCTATATTTAATCCAACGAAGTACCTCTATTTTGTGTATTCTATTATATAATGTTCTAATAGGTTTCGACGTATTGAAATTTATTTAGTTATAAATAATATAATGTTAAAAATTATAAATTTGCTTCTTTTTAAATGTTTTCATAATTACAACTAAATAATCTCAAACAGGCAAAGTTAAGCTAACCGTTAATCAACTGATGAAATGATACAATTATAAATTTTAGAATTTTAAAAAGACGATATTGATAGATTTAACAAAAAACATCTACAATTATAAAAATTATAATATTTTGAAGACAAAAACTTCAAAAATTATTATTTGTGCAGAGAAAGTTCTCTACGAATTATTGATTGTGGCCAAGACTCTTTTATTTTATTTTTATTTTATATTTTTAAATGCATAATTTTTATTTAAAATAGTTATCAAGTCAAATAAAATTACAAAAATTCAATTACAAGTATTTGAAAAGATTTAAAAGATTTAAATTATCAAGTATTTGAAAAGATAAAAGTTACAAATTTTAAAATTTGAAGATAAAATAATAATTTCAACTAAGTACCCCAAGGAAAAAATTTATTATGAATCCTTGAAGATAAAATTATTAATAAAACTATAAGTCAAATAAAATAATAAATTATTTTTGCGTATAATAAATTAATAATAAACTCTAAAAAATTTTATTGTAAATCTTTGAAGATAAAATTAAATATTATAAATTAAACTTAACTTAAAAATAATAATTTATTTTCAAAACATTTTTAAAATAAAAATATCTAAATATTAATAAAATATTCAACTATTATTCACTAAAATATAAACTATTATTTGTGTATTTTCTTCAATTTTCACTTATTAATCGAATTTAATTAAAATATAAATTACTCGAATTAAAAAGGAATTATAAATTTAGATACATATTTTTTTATTAAAAATCAAAGTTAAATTAATAATTTGTAATTATAAATTATTTATATAATTACAGTCGAATGTATTATGTGTTATTATAGAATATTATTCTTTTTAAATAAAATTTTATAAATATTAAAAATAGAATAAATATTTTTAAAAATATATATATTAAAAATTAAAAAAGAAAAAATGTGCACTTTTCTGCCCAAAAAGAAAGTCAGGCAGGTACAGTACTAGATGCACCTTGTGCCTGCCAAAATGCAAGGGAGGTTTTGACCAAAATAGGAAGCTTTTGTAAAGGACATCAATTTGGGGTAGCCACCCGGAGTAGGCTCCTCGTGTTAGCAAGATGCAAGATCCCCTGGGACCTCTCGCACACGCAAGGAACAAGCTCCATCGTTCCCAACTTCAATTCCAAATCCCGGTGCACTCCTGAGCACATTCCAATTCCAAATCTTGGTGGATTTCAGAATTGTTTACCTCGTGTCTAGTACCACCGAATTGCAATTCTGGTAGACACGAGGTCTTTATACAAAAGGTTACTTCTTTGTTTAACAAAATTTTGTCTTTTCTTTATACAAAAAATTTTGTCCCATTACATTTCCTTTCCTTCTACAGTTTTCTTCCTTTGGCGTTGATTTACAAAATTTTGTCTTTTCTTTTTTTCTTTTTTTGTGTTGTTATGTTTGAATGTATAAATTATAATTTTTTTATTTTAAATTTCAATTATTTGAGAATAAAATTTTTGTCTAATCTATATTTTATTTAATTTTAATATATACTTTTACAAATATTTGAAAATAAAATTTTGTTTTTATTAAATTTCCAAATAATTTAAATCTCAATTACTTGTAAAATTGAATTTTCTTTTTATGTTTGAATTAAATTTTCATTTTTTATTTTTTATTTCAAAGATTGACAATAATTTTTAATTTTTAATTAATTTAAATTTTTATTTATCTTTAATTTTTTAAACATAATATATTTGAAACAATAATTTATTATTTTTATTTTAACTTCAAATTTTAATTATCCTTTGAATATAATTGTAACTATTAAGATTATAATTATCGTTTCCGTATAGAACTTCAAAATATTTTTGTAATTCTTTTAAATTTAACTCTGACTTTTAGAGTTTAATTATTTATTTTGGATACTAAAATTTAATTGGTTATAATATCAATTATTATAGTATCATTTCCATATATAACTTAGAGCCAGAATTATTTAAATTTGTAGTAACTAAAATTATGACCTTCAAATATTATGAAATAACCTTGAGGAACACACCCCAATTCCCGACGCCCATGTATAATTAATTTTTAAGTAATTAAAAATTCTATATAAAATTTGAAAATATTACCTGTAATTTATTCATATTTAAATTATAACACTTTTTGAGTTTAGTTATTAGTTAAAGTATAATTTACAATAATTAATTACAATTGATTATAAATATTAATTAATTATAAAAATATAAAAATTTCAAATGTCAATTATCTAAATTTATAATTCACTTTTATTTTAGTTAAAGTAATCTATATTTTAACTGAATTCGAATAATACGCAAAAAATTAAATAAAATGTGTAAATAATAATTTATATCTTAGTGAATAATAATTTATATAAAATTGAATATTTCATGAATATTTGCGCATTTGTTTTATTTTAAAAAAAATATAAAAATAAGTTATCAAACTTAAATTTTTGTTATTAATTTTATCTTCAACAATTCAATATATATGTTCAAAACCTCATGAATTTGAATAATAGGTCAAGAATTATATATGAATTTAATATTTAAATAGTTCATGAATATTTAAATATTTAATAATTAAATAATAATTAAATATTTCATTAATATTTTGAGAATTTTTATTTTAAAAATAATTTATTATTATTAATTTAAGATTACGTATAATATTTAATTATAATTAATTTTAAATCTTAATTATGTAAATCTAAAATCATCAAAACTAAATTTGAAAACTAGTTCCATAATAAAATTCTCGATGGTTCCTCAGAGGTTGAACCCGTTTTGTAGGTTGTGCTTCAGGTTATCCCTCATCTTGTTCTTTTGTAACGTACGACGGGCCTACATCTTCCTCAAACTGCGTATACTGCCTCCGAGACAGTCTAGTAGATGGACTAGCAGCAAACTCTCAGCCGAAGATACGTACCTAAGATAAAAAATTAGGTGCTGTAGAATTAAAAAATCATCATGCCTATCTTCAACTACTATACCAGGGACATAATTATCATCAACCGCTGTAGGAGCACCTAACACATAACCATCTTCATCTTCATGCACAGGTAAGTAGTATTACAATTGGAGAACTTCTTCAGCTGCAGTACTCTGACATGCCCATCTACTGCCTCGGTGAATTGGTAGTACTTGTTGAGGGACTTCTTATGGAATCGGCGGTATTGGATTAGAAGCGTACGATCATTTGGATGGCTAGTACGTCATGCGATTTAGTCGATCTACTTTGCCACAAGCAGTTAATGTACGCTTGGTGATATCAGACATTCTTATGGCTGCTTGCTGAGCATACGATGCATCAACATGTTGAGACACTTCATTGCTTATGTACAAGATCCGCTGCAGTGCGTCAGCCTACATATGCATTTTCATGAATATTAATAAAAATATATATAAATCTGAATTCTATATATACTTATATGAACGAAAAAAAATTTTCTTACATAGACTTCAACTGCTGAACTATTAAATTGGTAGTCCACGGGGTTTGGTTGTTGTATGATCGGATTGCAAATTAATCACCTCATGCGAGTCCAATACCATGTAGCATAATCAGCCGAAACCACAACTTGTCCAAAAGTGTGCTGTCCTACTAGAATATATGAGTAGTGGTTTATCCAGTTAGCATGGTAAAGCGCATCAACCTCATCCTACCCAACACCTGTAGTGCGCAGATCACACTGATGTATATTCGAGCCTGTGTCAACAGCATAAAGAATCAGTTGTGTCAATCCAAATTGTCACATGACTCAATCGAGGCGATCTAGTTCTATCGCCTCCCAACACAGTAGAGATGTGAAAGACATGCAAATTTGTCAACCATGCGTACAATACGGAAGTGGAGATGCCAACACGTGGTCATCATAAGATTGCCAAATAAATTATAGAAATAAACATATTTAATATCAAATAACAATATGGACAATTTTATTAGACATTCAAATGCAAATTTATAGTAGTAATACTTACATGATTGTATCGCATCTGATCTAACTGATCTCTATACGCAATCAGGACATGTGTAGGGGTGCAAAAAAATTCTAGTGGACGCTGTCATACCGATTCTCCTAAGCCCATAACTATTACAAAAGTAAAAAGAATTTTTGAAAAATATTTCATGATTATTTTTTTTCAATAAAAGTAAAATAAAAATAATTAATTTAATTTTGGATTTCATTTTGTATCTCAATCAACAGAAGTGGACCACTGATCTAATGTGTCATATAAGAAGTAGGGTTGCACATACAACGATACAAATGCACTTCCTCAACTTAGTGTACTAGCCAATTCTAGATGTGGTGGCATAATACTTAAAATACCTTGATCTTGATTAAAAGCCAACACACAGCGTTATATTTCTTTCGTCTCATTCTTTACAAACTTTGCCTATATCATTGAAGAAAAATGATATCTACCATGATTAGCCTCCTATCTATGGTTTTTGAAATATTTGACCGTTTTTTGAACGAAGACTCAACAATAATCTTGACGGGTAACGCATATATACTTTTGACAATACTGTTGAATGATTCTACCAAATTAGTTAGCATATTACCCCACCGATGTCCACCATCATAAGCAAGCGTCCATTACTCCTCCAGAATCAAATTCAATCATCCTTCGCTTGGAGGTTTAGCAAATTAATTTCTTCCATAATCTGCAAAAATTTTCGTTTCTTGTTTTGATCCCCGACTACGTACATCAATTTCTTCAACTGATGATTTATGAGCTTTGTATTGAAGTTGTTTCGAATATATCTAAGATAAAATCTGTGCACTGCTATTAGTTCTTGCCACCCGGGTAGTCGATGAAGAGCATTCACTAACAAATTTTTTAATCCTTTAGTACATGCACTCTGAGTAAGGACAAAGATCAACCCCAACTGCCATTAGTTTCTTCGTTAACGACTGCAAATGCAATTGGTAATATATGATTATTGGTATCTTGACCCACTGCTATTAAGAGTTATTCTTTATATATACCCTTAAGAAATGTCCCATCTACATTGACTATCAGTTTCATGTGAATAAATGTATCAATACATGGTTTGAATATTTAAAAAACGTATCCAAATGTCTTTGCGCCATTACTATCTATAGGTAAAAAGTACCACGCCACGATGGTACTTGGATTAATATCTTGCAAGGCTTACATATACCATGGTAGCTGTACAAATAAAGAAGCTCAATCTTCGTAAATCATCTTAATAGCACGCCTACACGCGTTCCATCCTTTCTTGTAAGACAGAGTGAAATGTAATGTGTTATGAATATGGTTGTTTATCTTACTAACCTTAATTTTTAGATTATTGTGAATCATTGACAAAATGTGCTTTGCCATAAATTTTGCGCTCATATTGCGATGGTTGCCATCTATTGTCTAAACTAGACAAATGTGCTCTCTATGCCATCGAGTGATTTGCCATAGACCACAACCTTTCTTCTTTCGCGCATGAATTCGCCAATAACAAGGATGCTGCAGAGTTGAATTTTTACATTTGGCAACCCATGCTGCAGCCTTGCTTTCTTGTACTATAGACTCACGACTCATTCTGACATACTACAATCGAACAGCCCAAAGTAACTCATTCTTATTCCTGAACCATATGCCAACCCCCAGTCATTGTTAGATTCTGACAAAAAATCCATCGCACTGCTACTGTCGCCATTCCACCAACTTCGTTTTGTATTTTTTGAGAATCTAACCTGTCAAGATAGATTGAATAAGGTGGATTATACAACCGATCTGGTTCAGTTGTTATACTAGCAGGTTGTTGCATTACAAAAAGACTAGGAATCTGTTCTCCAGCATTGCCATCCCCCTCCTCCTCATCAGGGGTATCTTCCACAGCAAACCCATCAATGTTCGATATTAGTCCTAAATCGTCCACAGTCGCCTCTGAAACACCTTCCCAATTGGGCTCTCGAGGAATCCATTCATCGACTGAGGTTACATCTAATACAACACCTATTTCAACAGTTGAAAACAATGGCAGGCTGGGCTGTATTTGACTAGGTTGAATATCGACATGAAGTGGAGGCATAACAAATCTCATCGAGGTTTATAAGTATTGATTGTTAGGTCCAACAATTGTGGTATTCAGAACTGATGTAATATAAAGGGACTAGAAAGTGTCAGTTGGGCATGTTCACTGGAGTAGTTGAGTTCAATAATTCAGTGAAGGACTCAGTAATAGGAGTAGGGTTGTTATGCTTTGGAAGATTTGTAATTGTTGCATGTGGAATCTATGCGATCTCATGATGAATATGCAAATCAATTGGCTGTCCCTTCATAGTAGATGCATAGTACCACAAACTTTCTATATCTTCATCATCCGTTATGAAAGTTATTGTAGACCTTATTGTAGTAACAATACTAATATCTTCTCTCATTGTTATTTACAACTACACAGTAGACATGTCAAATCCACAAATTGTACATATTTTATTAACTAAACCGAGATAACTAATTGGATTTTTAACAATCAACACCTTGCGACATGGACCATTAAAAAAATCACTGTATGGGGTGCACATAATCTCGCAATTCCAATACAATCGTAATCTAGCAGGTTGTTCTAGTGACATTATACCCGAACAACAATACAAAAGAATTTTTCTATTAAAAAAAATAAAGTACGTCACAACCTTGAATTACTATATAAAACTAATATCATCATTCTTCAACACAAATCAACCCAAAACAACACAATGTACTTTACAATCTAATATCAAATAAATCAATTTATCGGCACAAATAATTAAAAGCCGAATATTAATCAAAATATAAATTTTTTTATCATGTACGTAAAATTATGTTAATCCAAATATTTGTTATTCGAATGTATAATATGTAAGAATTATTTCATATAATACTTTGGATTAGTTTAATATAGACAAAGATAAAAAGAATACTTTGTTTAATTTTTTAATATATTTTGGATTAATTTATATTTTTTGTAATTTTTTGTTTAATTTTTATTTCAAAATATTTAATTCTAAAAACTAATCCAAACGGTACTACTTCAACATATAGACTCGTGCTTTAAGAATTTGTACTATTTTAAAAACTATATGCAGTCAATGAAAATTGACTCCATGCAAGTATTATTTTACAGAACTACATATCTAGAACTAATCATTAAATAAAGAGGTCCGGGATGCTTACTATTACGTCTGGATTGGTGATGTTCAATTATATCAATTGGAATCTTAGATTTCTATTGCAAGCATTTTTTTTCATTTTTTCTTTTTTCCGGGCGCGGGGGGAGGGGACTGTGTGGTCGGGTAGAGTGTTGAGGATTTACCCTTGGTCAACTATTCATTTCTGATTTGTTTGGTTGGCAGAAGTATCGAAAGGGAAGAGGTAGAAAACGAGGGATTCAAATAGTAATGCATCAAATAAAATTGAAAATCTCACCTTGCTTTTTAAAGTTATTTTGATTCTAAATTTCTGATCACTCCAAACATAATCCAAGCAGCATAATGAGAGTGGGGGATCATGGAAAAAATAAATACGTAGCAAAAGATAACAAATTAAAATTTTTCCGAAGCCAAAGACAAAAAGTACTTACTTCTAGGGTAATTTATTTGAATAACTGGAGCTAGATATGGATTTGACGGCGATTAGTGAATTAGAACGTTTTATTATTTCACAAAAATACTAGCTAACCGTCAGTTCCTTCGCATTAAACAATTACCACGTTCGTTAGTTCCTGACCTCCTAGAGTATTCTCTAACTTTTATGAACTTCTATCGGTGAAAGTAAAATTAGAGTGAAGAAAATTAGAAAAAAAATAGAAGAGTTAAATGTTAAAAGGAAAAACGAAGCAAAACAACGACAAGAAAAATGATAGCCTTTGGTTTTGTTCACAGGAAAAGACAAAAGCTGATTTTTTGGCTTTATGAATTCGGTCAACCCTCACACAGGCACATGATATGCCTATTTAATATAAGTAGCTTCCTTTTCCTTTTCCAAAACAAAATCGGCATCTTCTTTTCTTTTTGCTTTTTCCTTTTTGTGTGGCAGCTTCCAAGGATTCCATATCCCTTGTTGCCTCACTTACTACCCTGGTGGGTCTGGGTTTTCTTAATTAGTCCATAACTAAATAATTAGCTCTTTTATTAATTAATTAATTCACTTGAGCTTAATATAAAATTATTTAAGATAATTAATTAATTATATTAGTACTTTTATTAATTACTTAAACTATTTGACCCAATATAATATTACCAAAGATAATTAATTAATAAATTAATTATTTAAATTGGTCAAATAAATTATTGTAGTCCAAATAAATAATTAATTAGACTTCTAGAATAATTCTTCCAATAATAAATTCATCTAATAAGCCCATATGGTAAATAATTTATTAAGGTTATTTGAGCTACTCTGAGGACCAAAAGACAAATTATTCTTTGCTATTAAAATGACCAAAATATCCTTGCTAATAAATAGCTGTATTTTATCATTTTAAATATTCCATTTATCACCATATGAAAATATTGACCTCGAGAATAATATGACAAGTGCATTGTCCTCGACCTACGTATGTAATGACGAAAATACTCCTCTACGTAACCCCCGTCATTAAGAGAGGAAAAAGTACTAACACCTATCTCATTGACATTTACTATCCTACATAGTTCGATAATTCATGACTTCTAGTATGGACCAACTTATCTCAGGGTGCTACCCATAAAACATACATACTTAGTCATGTTTCCCAAAGTCCTAGATTATTAGATTATCCTGGACAATCACAATGGGGTGATTTCTTTATATAATGAAGTATAAAAACTCTATTGTATAAGTTTGTCTTAATTAACTAGAGTTATATACCCAATGTACAAGGTTATTGGCCTTGTAATAAGACATCATCTAACATACATCAAAATGTACAAGTCCAGCTTCAACAGACTACAAATTTACACTCAAGTCCTAGGGTACTCGTCCACGTAGTAGTTGCGATAAATCAATCTTCATTTATTTTAATACTTTGATAAAGATTATTATTGCGTAATCCAACTCTACGTATTCCATATACGCTTACATTATTAGTGTGAGTGGATTATTTACTGGTTAAAAGTAAACAATTTTTCATTAAGAAACCATAATGTAATGATTTAAACCTTAACGAAGTGCTCAGCTTCATCAATCGATCAAGAATAATTTTTCACTTATGTGTTAGTATCACATAATCTACACTTTACTGTAAAAGCATAACCCAATCACGTAGATTACTTACTAACACACTTAGACCTTAATATGTAATATATGTAAATAACCATTAATAAATGAAACTTTTATTAATTTCCAACATAGAGAAGTACATAGGCCATTTTGGGCATATATTACAACAATCTCCTAATTGCACTAAATGGACTATGATAGTCTACATGTGCCAACCCCTATGACATCTAAGTGTCTTCGAAATACCTTTTTTGTCAAATGCTTGGTAAATGGGTTCGCTAGATTATTTGTTGAGGAAATTTGATCAACCACTATCTCCTATTTCTGGATGAATTCCCGGATCAAGTGACACTTCCTTTCAATGTGCTTGTCCTTCCTATGGTTTCTTGGTTCCTTATATTGTGACACAACTCCAGAATTATCACAATATATTATTATGGGCCTGTTCATGTATGGCACAACTCTAAGTTCAGTGGGGAACTTCCAAAGCCAAACCGCTTCTTTAGAAGTTTCTGAAGCTATTACATACTCAACTTCTATGGTAGAATCAGTAACACAAGATTACTTGACACTCTTCCATTAAATAACCCCTCTAGACAAAGTGAAGATATATCCACTAGTGAATTTTCTTTTATCTTTATCCGCCTTGAAGTCTAAGTCTGTGTAATCGGTAGAACTAAGTAATCGGCTCTGTAAACTAGCATATAATCCCTCGTTCCCTTTAGATACTTGAATATATGCTTTACAGCTTACCAATATTCTTCCCCAAGATTTGACTGATATCTGCTAACTATGTCTACTGCAAAATAGATATTCGGCCTAGTACAAAGCATAGCATACATAAAACTTCCCACTGTCGAGGCATAGGAAATCCTACTTATCCTTTCATTTTCTTCCTGTGTCTTAGGACTCTGCTTGGAAGATAAGGTCAATCCGTGCTTAAAGGGTATGGTTGCCCCTTTGCATTGATCCATGCTAAACCTAGCCAATATCTTGTTAATATAATCAGATTAGGATAAATCTAACATTATTTGCTTCCCATCTCTAAGAAGCTTAATACCAAGAATGTAGTTAGCTTTTCCCATATCCGTATATGATAAATTGACTTGATAGCCAAACCTTTGTAGATAACAATGTCCCTACATCATTTCCAATGAGTACAATGTCATCTATATAAAGTATCATAAAGGATACATTGTTCCAATCTAACTTCCTATATACACATGGTTTGTGAAACCCTAGTCGAAACCAACCTTAAAGTAAGGGGGTTGGGATGCATATCATATTTATTTGCATGTTTGGATATATTTTTATATAGTTTTATGTGCTTTGGATTTGTGTATTATAGTCTTGAGGGCTTAATTATGTTTATCGAGTAAGAAGGGCAAAATGGTAATTTTTGCTTGAGGTGAAAATAGAGAGATAGCTTGAGGATTAAATAGGAAAAATATTTTAGAGAGAAAATAAGAACAAGAGTTGTTGTGGTTTAGTGGTTAGAGCTTTTGAATTAATTCTTGAGGTCATGGGTTCAAATTCCATCATTGGAGCTTTAGCATGATTAAATTTTATTTTTGTTTGGGAAGGTTGAATTTTCGGCCTTGTGTGCTTTAGAGAAGAGTAGAGGTGATGTCCTAGGGGAGGCATGATAGGAGTATCATAATCCTACTTTGTACCCTACAAAAATTCATAAGGGAATTATACCCTTCTTGATCATTAGTTTTTCCTACTTCTCAATTCATTAGGTTAGTCAATTTGTTCTAACTAATTTTATTCCAGAAAATTTCAGTAAAGTGTTGTAGCTTTGAAGGTTCAAAAATGTCTAAGCGTAAGATTTTATGGACCGAAAATGGGTAGGAGTTGGGGAAGGTTCCCAAAAGATTAAACTCCATAGTTGAACCTTCAAAACCCTACTTTAACCATGTTCATTTTCTTCATGAAGTAATCTGGAATTCTTTTCCAGCTTCTAGTGCATTTAAGGTGTCAAAATTTTCAACCATCATTTCCTCTCAAATGCTGCCAGAAAATAGCCCTCTTGACTAGTTTGGAATTTGAAATTTTATGGCCAAATTTGGACTGCACAAATGCTATCCAAACCAGAAAATTTTCTGGGCAAATTCGCAACTTAGGTGAGCTTAAACCTCCCAGCACCTTAACCAAGTTTTTCCTCCTTAAAGAAGGCTGGAAACCAACCTTGAAAGACCTCTGAAATCCCCTTCAAACCCTCTGCAAATTGACTGGAAAATGGCAGCAAAAGCTGCCCAGAAAATTCTAGCAACTTGCGAAATCCTGTACAGAAATTTTTTTCAGCTTTGTTTCCTTTTTCAGCCCTGACTGAAACTCCCTCATCTTTCTGTTCAAACTTCTCTTGAACAGCCATGAACTAAACTCCATTGTCTTCTCCAACCTTTTGCTCGAAAAACCAGTCATGGCTGCCCCTAAAATATCTCCAACAAATACTCCAATTAAGCCTTGATTGAAGACCAAAATTTCAGCAATCATAATTTAGTAAACTTCCATAAAACATCCCTTAAACAACTAGACCTTTCTTTACCATTGTACTCCCTCTTTTCGGCCACCATTAAGCTGCTTCAAACAGCTTTCATTCCAGCAAAATCCCTAACCAACAGTCGGCCATTTCAGCTTTCAAAAAGCTCTCCATTGATCAAAGATCTTCTTACCATATTTTGTTTCCAAATTTAATTCACCAAATTATTCTTTTAGGATTTCAAACAACTAGCCTTTCCTTTTCCTATCAAACCAGAAAATTCAATTGCCAAAACCCCTCAAACAATTCGGCCACTTCTTTCCCACAGAATTTCGGCAGCTTCAATCAAATCCTCTCCATTCTCATCAACCTTCAAGAACACCTAGAACACTAAGAACACCTACTCACTTTCTCTCGCCTAAGACCACCAAAACCACTTCAATCTTCTTCAAAAGGATTCCAGATTTCACCTACTCACTTCCTTGAATCTATTCATACCACTTTTAACATCAAACTCTAAAATCCAACTCTCTCTCTTGGATTGAAAACCAATATTTTTGTGAAGGCTCAAGAACACCTTCAAGGTAAGCTTGTTTAATCAACTTCATCTTCACTAATCTTTAACCTCTAATGAATATATATGTGTAAAATCATACTAATGGACTCTCTTCTTCTCTTCTCTCTCTCTCTCTCTCTCTCTCTCTCTCTCTCTCTTGGCTGAATGCTCTCTCTCTCTTGACCGAATGATTCCTTCAACAATGGCCATGTTTTCTTTATCTCTCTTAGACGGATCTAGTCTCTTAGGAGTTGAGGTCCATTTGAAACTTCTCCAAGGTACTCATCAAACAAGTAAGCCTCTTCAACGCTCTCTTTAAATTCTAGATTCATGTCTCTAGGATGATATTGGAAGGAGATGGATCATGACTAGGATTTGAGCATGTATTGTTGTGATAAGTCGAGATTGAAGAATGAATAAATGTGTGTATATGATGGAGATAGGATTGATGCATGAGTTAATTGTCTTGGTTGATTGTATAGTGTTTTTAGGGTTTAATGCATGTCTCCATGTCGTGAGTGGTATATGTGACCAAGCATGTTAGAGATTATGTCACCTTTGGTGAATATGATTTATATTCATGTATGAATGTTAAAGCCATGAATATGTTTATGCTAGTAGAGGTTGGATCATGTCTTGATAAATTTAGATCTATGCCTTTAATCATGATTTAGATGACTTGATGAATTGAAGTGGAGTGTATGTTCATGATTGTGGTTAGCAATGGAAATATGATCATGATCTAGTTGTCCCTAAGTTAATTTTATTTCATCAATAAAATGATTAATATTATAATTTTTGCTAGTGGATCTCGAAAACCCTAGAAAATGTGGATTTGGTCTTTTATATAAAATGGTGATATTTTAGTCAAATAAATGATAGCTTTTATTACAGAAATAAAATATATAGATATTATATATAATAATAAAATCAAATAAAGCCTTTTATATAAATAATCATAATAAGTAAAATATTAATTTTGTGAGTTTTATATTCATAAATACCATTTAAAGTTATAATCCTTCAATTATTATCTTTTAATCAAAACCTATTAAAATTTACTTGCAATTAATTTTAGTTATCAATTATTTTCTAACAGTTAATTATTAATAAACCATTATTTTACCTAATACCACATAGGACTCTCCATCAAATAAATTCTAATTTATTTTTAGCAAGATTTAAACATTCAACTTAATAGTACCTATTTCCCAAAACCCTAATCACTTTAATATCAAACTAGACTTAGCTTATAAACCCTTTTTATTTATTATCGGGCCTTAAAGCTTGGGACACTAGGATCATGGTTGTAGTAAGTTGAGCTAGTTTTATTTGTGAAAGTGGATTTTGGCTTGAGTTTGATTATGGTTTATATTTACCCCAGGCGGGGTTAGGTCAGCTGTTGAAGACCTTTATTTTATCTCAAGCTAAGGATTAGGTAAGCTCCTGCATAAAACCAGATTGATGCAAAATGGTTCTATGGCAAGCCAATTGTGGAGTGCGTGGTCACTCATTTCTGTAAAGGCAATTGAGGATTATTTACTTTCTTATTTCAAGCAAAAAAATTATTTGAAAATCAATAAACAGTTTTACCCAAGTTCAAAACTCTTTCTAAAACCAACTTTGTCTCAAACTTCGGAAATCCTTAATTGCCATCCTAAAGTGGAGCTATGTTTATTTCATTTTTTCTCAAGTGGGATAAATTACGTTGAGTACTCAATAAGGGTGGACTACTAGGAGTAGTCTTTGAAGGGTTAGGATAAGTCTCTCAATAGGTGGCCACCTTTGAGAGGCGAGTCCTTTCCGATAAGATGTCAGTCCAGTAGGTCGTGCCGGTCCGAGCTAGCAGTTTTAGTCAAGTGAACTATGTGTTGTCGGAATGGACAACCGATTTTGTTTGAGTATAGAGAATGAGGAGTATCTTGCCCGGTAGGCCGATTACCTACTTTTTGTCAGTCTGCACAAAGTGTGGCATTCTGACTGGTTATGGGGCCCAACGTGTGGTAACCCATGATCACCTTTTTGAGTGCTTGATTTTATTGAACATGTATGGTTGGAAAAGCCAAAACACCACTCTTGATTTTGACTATTGTTTATTGCTAGCCAGTATTTTTCTTACGAAGGTTTTACACTTTGCATTCAGTGAAAATAAATTCATGAACTATTTTCACTGAATACTCAAAGCACACACAGACTTACTGAGATTTTTATCTCATCACCCTTTTTACCATAATTTTAGGTCGATCCTACTGTGGGGATGAGTAGCTAGTTGTAGCCTGCCTTAGAAGATTTTTCTGATATTTATTTTGTGTAATGCTTTGGGAGTTGAGAGTGGATAATTTTATTTGTGGATTTATTTCGAATTATTGGTTTGTAAGAAATTTTAAATTTAAAGTATTATTTTTATTCTATTATTTTGATTGTGTGACCTAGTTATAAAGACCCCTTGTCCTTTGGATGAGGCGACATCCCCGGCCTTGTCGGGCTTAGGTAGTGGGGTGTTACATGGTTCATCCATGTTTTGTATGAAACCATCAAACTTTACAGTCTCATCAAAATGCACGTTCCATGCTCATGATACTTGCTTAAATTTATAAATGGACTTCTCAAGCTTGCAGACCATATGTTCTTAGCCTTTCGCGATAAAGCCTTCAGGCTGGGACATATAGATGTCTTCGCTAAGATAGCGTTTAAGAAAGGTTGTTTTAATATCTATTTACCACATCTCATAGTCATAATGACATGCGATAACCAAGAGAATATGTATAAACTTAAGTATGGCAACAGGTGAAAGATATCTTCATAATCAATCCCTTCTTTCTGAGTATAACTTTTTGCAATCAATCTTATTTTAAAAGTTTCCACATTTCCATCTACACCTCCTTTTCTCCTACATATCCACTTGCACCCTATGGGTTTAATCCCTTCAAGTGCAGTGAAAATATCCCAAACTTGATTGAGGTATATAGACTCAATCTCAGCATCCATTGTTGTTTGCCATTTGTCCGCATCAACATCAACAACGGCATTATCGTATTTAGCGGGATATTGTTCCTGTTGGTCGGAGACCACCTCAAAAGCCTCTCTAATCTATCTCTCAGGAATCCTAAATATCCTTCCACTATGACGCAGTTCAGTCTGTATGAGAACATTTGGTTGTGTCTCTTTTGGTTTCTCAACTGGAGTACTTGAAGTTGAAGTGCCAATCAACTTTTCTTCCAATTCCATATTACTCGAAACCTTAGTGGATATACTTTGTTCATCCTCTAAGTATCTAGCATGAGTACTAATAAGTACTTTTTGCTCTTGAAAATGATAAAAGTATCCACCTCTTGTTCCTTTTCAATATCCTACGAAGTAGCACAATTCTGATATTGGGCCTAGCTTGCTTCCTTTAGTCAGTACATATGCTGGACAACCCCAAACCTTGAGATGATTCATACTGGGCTTTTGTCCAGTCCACATCTCATAAGGTATCTTCAACACTGACTTAGAAGACATCAAGTTCAGAATATATGCTGATATTTTCAGAGCATATTCCCAAAAAGAAATAAGAGGAGTTGCATGACTTGTTATACTTTTGACCATTTCCATCAACGTTCTATTTCTTCTCTCAACTATTCTATTCTGTTGGGGAGTCTCAGATGCAGTTAGCTAAGATACTATGCCCTCATATGCCAAGTACTCATTGAATTCACTAAGGGGATATTCTCCTCCACGATTTGATCTTAGCTTTTTGATTAACTTACCTGTTTAATGCTCCACCTCAGCCTTAAACTTCTTGAACTTATCAAAAGATTCAAATTTGTACTTCATCAAGTAAATACAATCAAAACGTGTGTGTATAACCGCCTATAGCAGGTGAAGATATATAACCACAAACATTAGTTTCAACTAACTCCAATATTTCCTTGGCCCTTTTCGCCTTTTGAATAAAGAACATTTTAGTCATTTTACCCTTAAGACAAGATTCACACTAAGGCTATTCCTCCAATTTCAATGTGTCCAAAGACCCATTTTGGATTAACCTCTGAATCTGATTAGGATTTATATGTCATAATCTTAAGTGCCATAAATATGCCTTATTTGATGTGGCCTTTCTTTTCTTATTATCAGGTTCCGTCTAAGTACTATTTATTTGATAAGTTATAGAATTAATGTAAAAAATATTGCCATACATGTTTCTAGTGCAAATAATTTTTTCATTTCTACATATTGAAATACCATAATAGAAAGAAATAGAATAACCTTGATTAATCAATATTAAAACTGAAATCAAATTCTATTTAAAACTAGAAACATATAAAATATCTTTTAAAAATAAAATCCTATTACAATCAAATAAAAGCTTCAAGTCTCACATTGCTTCGGCTCACACTTGTGCTCCATTACCCACTCTAAGTCTGTACTTTCCTCTATTGAGTCACTTTATCTTGTTGAATCCTTGTAAGGAGTTACAAATATGGTCAATGGCTCTAGAATCAACAATATAAGTAGATGATGATCCAACCATCAATATAAACAGTAAAAAGCAGTACTTGAAGATGACTTAGCCAAGAAGTCCGAACAATTTTTTTTGAAGTGCCCCTTCTTGCCACACTTGAAACATTTACCTTTGGGCTTAGTGTTGGGCTTGGACTAACCAGGCTTGGATCCCTTAGGCTGGGCCTGTAACACCCCGGAAAACCTAGGCCCGCCAGGGCCGGGGATGTCGCCTCGTCCAAAGGACAAGGGGTCTTTATAACTAGGTCACAAATAAAAATTGCTGGAATAAATAATACTCAAGCTAAAAGAATTTATTACAACCCAAAAATACTTCAACAGTACATCCATGATATTCCAAAAGAAAAATCATAATTAAAATCATCCACACTCATCTCCCAAAGCAGTACATAAAATCAAAAACATATTCTCTTCCAAGGTAGCTACTCACCCACAACAGGATCAACCTGAAATCATGATAAAATGTGGTGAGACAGAAATCTCAGTAAGTCCGTGTGTGCTTTGGGTATTTAGCAGAAACAGTTCGTGGATGCAAAGTGTGAAATCTTTATAAGAGAAACATTGGCAAGCAATAAACATCAGACAAAAGCAAGAGTGGCATTTTGGCTCTTCTAGCCATACATAAGTAATGAAATCAACCACTCGAAAGAAAGGGATATGGGTTACCACACTTTGGGCCCCATAACCGGTCAGAATGCCTAACACGTTGTGCAGACTGACAAAAGTAGATGATCGGCCTACTGGGCAAGATACTCCTATTTCTCTATACCCAAACAACCACCGGGTGTCCATTCCGGCAAAAACACAGTCACTTGACTGAAACAAAATAAACTGCTAGCTCGGACCGGCACGACACACTGGAATTGGCATCTTATCCGGGAAGGACTCACCCCTCAGAGGTGACTACCTACTGAGAGACTCACCCTAACCCTTCAAAGACTAGTCCTAGTAGTCCGCCCTTATTAAGTACTCAACGACATTTCCCACTTGGGATAAAATGAACAAAGCATTGTGCTTCATGAAAATAACAATGTGAGGGTTTCCAAAGCTTTGCGAGAAATTAGTTTTAGAAAGAGTTTCGAGTTTGGAAAAATCTGCTCATTAACTTTGGAATAATTCCAACGTTGGAAATAAAGATGAGTTCAACCCTCAATTGCCTTCAAATAAACGAGTGTCCATACACTCCATATTTAGCTTGCCATAAGAAAACATTTCACATCGATAGGTTTTATGCAGGAGCTTACTTGATTCTTGCTCACAATAACAAGGTCTCGGACAGATGACCTAACTCCACATGGGCAAATACAAATTTTAACCAGATTCAAGCCACAATCCACTTCCTTAATTTTAAATCAACTCAATTCACTACTACCATAATCCTAGTGTCCCAAACTTTAAGGCAAAACAATAATTGAATAGGTTTATAAGCTCAGTTTAATTTGTTATTTAAAATAATTAATAGATTAGGAAATAAATTCTAATAAGTTGAAAGTTTAAATCTTGTTAAGGAAAATTTAGAGTTTATTTGATCAAGAGCCATAGGTGATACTAGGTAAAATAGTAATTTTAATGGTAGCTTAGTTGTTAGAAAGTAATTGAGAGTTAAAACTAGTTAAGATTAAATTTAATAAGTCTTCCTTGGAAAATAATAAGTAAATCCTTAAGGGTTTTGATCTAGTAAATATTTTATTAAGTATAAGTCTTTTTCATAAGGGCTTTAATTAATTTGCTTTATTTTAAATAATATTTATTCATTTTATTTTCTAAAAAATTCATTATTTATTTGACTAAAATATCCTTTACATATATTATTATTCCAACTCTACCCTTCCTAGGGTTTTCGAAATTCTTTAGCAAAAATCATTAGTAAATATTTTATTCATGAAATAAAATTTGCTTAGGGACAACTAGATCATGATAACGATTCCATGGTCATAATCAATAACATACTCATTCATTCAATTCATCAAATCATCCAAGTCTTGCACATAGGCATAGATCTAAATTTATTATTACATGATTTAACCTCTACTAGCATAAACATGATCACGGCTTCAAAATCTAATCATGCATATAAATCCTATTCACTCATGGTGACATAATCTCTAGCATGCTTCATCACAAATACTACCTATGACATGCATCAAATCTCAACTTATCATTAAATCCACCAATATAATCCTTCCATGCATAAATCCCATCTCCATCTCAATCATACATATACTCATGCTTCTATCAACAACATCACATACACAACCCCATCGCCATTCATCAACCTAGAGACATGATTCTAAATTTTAAAAAGAGGATTGAAGGTACTTACTTGATTGATGAATGACTTGAAGGAGTTTAGAGAAGGTCTCAACTCCTAGATGGCTAATCTTGTTTAAGAAGGGTGGCGAAAGCATGGTCATGGAACAAGAGACCATTCGGCCAAGGGAGGAATTTCGGTCCATGAGAGAGAGAGAGAGAGGGGGGGGGGGAGAGAAAGAAGTCATTAGTGTGATTATTCATATAGGTTTTCATTAGAGATTAAGTTTGAAGATGATGAAGTTGTTAGAATAAGTTTACCTTGAAGATGTTCTTGTTCTTCACAGAAATTTCTGCTTTTTGATCCAAAGTAGCAAGATAATTTGAGGAGTTTGATGTTAATAAGGGTGTTGATGAATGCACAGCAAGGAGTAGATCAAATCTGGAGATTTTCGTGAGGGTTTGAAGTGGTTTGGAGGGGTATTAGGTGTGGAGAAGGAGTAGGTGTTCTTGGTGTAGTGTGTGTGTGTTCTTATTGCTTGAAGAAAATCGAGAAAGAGAGAAGGAGAAGCTGCCGATTTTCTGAGGGATTGGACTACCGAAATTCTGTAGGGTTTAGGGAGTGATTTCTCTGATTTGGAAGGGAAAGGAAGGGTTAGTTGTTACAATCATTGAAGAATATTTTTAGGAAGAGAATTTGGAAACTAGATATTCTAAGAATATCTTGATTTTTCTGGACAGCTTTGAATTCTCCTATGGCCGACTGGATTGTGCAGATTTATGTGGAATTAAAGCTGGTTAGAGGAGATTTGTGGTGGCCGAAATTAAGGTGCACAATGGTGGAGAAGATGGCTGATCAATTGAGCAAAATTTTATGGAAAGTTGTTAAGCAAGATGGCTGAAATTTTTGGAAAGTAATCAAGCTAAATTGCAGGGATTAGGTTGAGAGATTTTCGGTCAGCCATGGAGGGAATTTCGTGCAGAAACTTCAGGGAACAATGGAGCTCTGTTAATGGAGGTTTAAGAGAGGTTTTGACAGAAGTAGGTTAGGGTTTTCGGTTGAAACAAAATAGGAAACAAGCTGGACAAAAATTCTGCTCAGGAATTTCGCTGAACAGAAATTTCCTGGCAGAATTTTCGTCTGCCATTTCCAGCAGATTTTCAGCGAGGTTTGAAGGGGATTTCAGGGGTATTCAAGGCTGGTTTCCAGCCTTCTTTATGGAGGAAAAACATGGCTATGGTGCTGCACAAAATCTGGGAGAAAACAGCTTGATTTGGAGCTCACAAGGCTGATTTTCGTACAAGATTTTTTCCTGTTTTACTCCAGTTTGTGCAGTCCGAATTTGGGCAAGAAACTTTCAGGTTTCAACTGATCCTAAAGACCATTTTTCTGGTAGCATTTGGGAGGAAATGTGAGCTAGAATTTTCGACCTTTTGAAGGCACAACAAGCTGGAAAATTTCAGCTTATTTCATGAAGATAGATAAACTAAGTTAGAGGAAGAATTTCAGCAAGCTTTCAAGAGGGTTTTTCCCCTTGAATTTTTTCCCACAAATCATTTACATTTTCCAAACCCTGAGAAACCTTTTACTAGGACATTTTGATCCTAAAAGACCTTAGTCCTCTACTGAATTTTCTAGAAAGGAAAAAGATAGAACACATTGCTCAAGCTAAGGAGTTGGAATTTAAGAAAAGCTAAAGATCAAGGGAGAATGAATTCCCTTTTGGCATTTCGCGAAGAACAAAAGAGTGAAGTGAGAATTCTCCTAACATGTCTCTCCTAGGACATCATCACCACATTGATCTAGGCCCTCATGGCCGAAACCATCCTTTTCCAAGCAAAATAAAATTTACTCAAGCTAAAGCTTCTATGATGGACTTTGAACCTTAGACCTCAAGAATTAATTCTAAGGCTCTAACCACTAAACCACAACAACTCTTGTTGCTATTTCTATTAGAAAAATTATTCCCTATTCAATCCACAAGCTATCTCCTTATTTTCACCTCGGACAAAAATTACCATTTTGCCCCTCTCACACATCACTCACCAACAAGACTTCAAGATAGTAAAAATCAAATTCAAAGCACATAGAAATCATATAAAAACATATTTAATCATGAAATAAAGCATGATATGCATCCCAACCCCCTTACTCTAAGGTTGGTCTTGACTAGGGTTTCACAGGGCCCCTGTATTGTTTTGGGCCTTCTTTTTCTTAAATTTCTTGAGTTGGGCCCTAATTCTAGAAGGTGGTCTAGAGTGAGTAACCAAAACCTTTGACATAGGCTTCATAATTTTCTCAACGGTTTGGAGTTTTTTTCATCAACTTAGTTAAAGACATATTCAACTTGCTCATACTATAATTTAACTTGAACTGAGAATATGAATCTGGAAAAGTCTCAAAAACCATGTCAATTTGGCTCTTAGTATCAATCGTTGCCCCTAGGATCTTAGCTTCCTTGAAATGAGCAATCATCTTGAGCATATGCTTGCGAACTAATGCCCCCTTAGCCATCCTAGAATTCATGATTGCTCTAAGAGCTTCTTACTTTGTGGGCAGGCTTTTGTCAGTAAACATGGTGCGCAACAATATATCGATGTCATATGCAGTAAGCATGTTCTTATGCTTAGATTAAAGAACATTGGACATGGAAGCCAACATATAGCATCTAGTCATTTCATCGGCTTTCTTCCATACTCTCTCAGCCTTATGATTTTGGTCTGTGGAATATTCCCTAATTTTATGACAGAGCTCGGTCAGAACATACTTGTGCTTCTCTACAGTGAGCACTATATTCAGATTCCTTTTTTAGTCCACATAATTAAGTCTAGTTAACTTATTCTCCTTGAGAATAATGGATAAAGGGTTGAAGCCAGACATTTCTGTTGATTGAAAAAAAAAATCATTCAGAAAAAATTTGTGTTTTGAAAAACACATATAAAACGCACATTTAAGACATTATATTATTTCCATGATATGGATAACCTATGAAAACCATTATCAAAAAATATGAATAATTTAGCTCTTAGAAAAATTGACAGAGCTTCTTAGGAAGGTTAATAATTTCTAAGTTAAGTGTATAATCATCACAAATTAAACTTTCTTAATAGGTATTGTTCTAGAGATAGCTCTATCGATAGGATGATCACTACTCTCACCACCTATGAATAATCTATCATTAATACCTCTAACAATAGGTTGGTTGACACTAATATTTATCCTAGACTTTAATTGTAAATTCTTCCATTAGTTTTAAATTCTCGTAGAAATCTATCCTATAGAGAGTTCTGCTCAGAATAACATGAGGAAATCCACAACCTCTAAAAGGAATTCGTAATGGAAGCCATAGGACCGTTGTGAAAAACCTTAGAGGGGGTGAATAAGGTTTTTGGCAAGCTAAAAAAAGTTTTCAAATCGTCTGATATACAGAATAATAATGATCATTAAGTTTCTTGGACCAACTTTATGGTGACAAAGAAAGCTATCCAAGAACTCTTTGAGATATATCCAGATTCAGACTAAAGAAAGAAATTCAAAGCAATCAATGACGTATGAAAAGAAATGAGACACAGAATGTATAGTGGTTTGATCTACCAAGATCTACGTCCACTACCTTAAGCTCACACTTAAGGATTTTTAACCAAATTTCATTTACTCAACTTAATGAAATCAAACTATACCTCATACAAGAGAGGATCACTACACTTGGTTTTCCAAAACCTCTCAATCAAACAATCAAAACAAGATTCATCCCAAATGGGTTTTACACCATAATCTTGTACTACAAAGGAGATTGAATATCAATAGAATAGTAAAAGCTCACTTGTTTAAGTAGATGTTCACTAAGGTACAAAGCACAACCACTTTTACTTTTAACACAATATGAATTTACTTTGAAGTACTTGATAAAAGGATATTTTTGTAAATTGTTGAGCAATAGTGTTTCTTAAAAGAATGTCACAAAAATCTTAAGTCTAATCTTGTTTAAAGGCTTTTTATAGAGCCAAAATAGTGAAGTACCAACGGTTATAATTTTTCTCTTAAATTTTTCTGTGTTTTGGACTCAAGTTTCAGACGACGATGCATCTAAAAGGTAAGTCCAAAATAGTACTTTTTCAGGCAGAAACAATTTAACACTGTTTACAGGATTTTAGATGAATCTTTTGGATGCAGAAACATCCAAACTACTCAATCCAAAATTCTGAGATTTTCAAAACTTTGAAATCTTTTTCTTTTTGTGCTTCAAGGTAAAAATCAATTGAATAAAAAAGATAAAGAGACATAGGAATTAATAAGAAATACATTAATAACACTTCGTAGTCTAAAGTTCTTCCATAAAGACTTCTTAGAATATAACCTCATAAATTTTGAACTTTATTTTAATCTCCCATACTTGAATTCCGTTACTCAAGAGTTGCTTATCAATCATATTTGAATGCCTTAGAAGAATTGAGGTCAAACATGTCCTATCATATGTAAATCAAGAAATTAGTCCTCATCAATGTTTTTCATAAGTCAAAAATAGGAGAATGCCCTTAGGACTAACAATCTCCCATTTTTTGAGTGACGACAAACTTGATAGAATTGAGATATGAAGAACAAAGATGTGTATAGTACGAACATGTTTAACCGACAAAGATAAGAATATTTTTTCATTGAAATGCATGCTTATGTGATTTTAGATATATAAAAAATAAACATGGCTCAATAAGCCTATAGCCTAACCTATCTCCATATCCTTACGATTATTCTAAAAAGAAATAATAATTCAATAATTATTATAAAGGAGATATAGCAGGTAAGTTAAATGATGATATGCTCCCCCTTAATATTTTCATATTTCAAAATGAGAGGGAAAACTAAAATCAATTTTGCACATCCAAAACATATATCACATTTGTGAAGGTATGTATAAAACCCTTATGGATGCGAGTTTTGGATGTCCAAAAGGTGTGTGTCCAAAACAGTATGAATCTTTTGAAAAAGATTTTTTGGATCAAGGAAATATGAGTCCAAAGCTCTCCCTGACATAATGCATGGTATAATGGAATTTTCAGAATCTCAAAGAGTTTTAAACTTAAAGAAAACAATCCTTCTGACTAAAAAAATTGTCACAGAATCATATCAACATCTTATCAATCTAGTCTAAAAAATACCTTAATTATGAAGAGAGTACTTTTGATAAAAGAAACATGATATCAAACTGATGTTTAATTTCAGATAACAACAAATTGAAATCAAGTATTATCAGCATAAAGTTTCACTCATGTAAGTTTGCAGAATGTATGCAAAAATTTAGCCAAAGATTTTCCCACTATTCCAAAAGCAGTTTCCAGTAAGTTAAGCAAACATTTCCAAGTAGTAAAGCTATTTATTTCAATAACTAACCCTAAATTTTTTAGACAGTATCAATATCAGTTCAAGCAGAAACTGCTTAGTCATTTATATTAGTCCATATCAATATCAGTCTCATATCTTAACCAATATCAGTTCAAGCAGAAAGCATAAACTTCTCAGTTATTCATATCAGTTCATATCTTCTTAGTTATTTAGATCAGTATACTTCTCAGTCATTCATATTAGTTCATATCTTCCTAGTTATTCAAATCAGTATCAGTCTAATATCTTCATATCTTCCCAGTTATTCAGATCAATATTAGTCTAATATCTTCTCCCCAATTGTTATCAATAAAAAAGAGTAATAACAGAAAGGAAGCAGAAATAGAATAGAAATAGATAGGAAACAGTCAGAATTTAAGCAATATGCAGAATGCAATATGCAGAATGTAAGCAGTTATCCTTGTGCATAATTAAAGACAGGAAAGTAAATTATTCTACTGCAAAAAGTAAATTGTTTATGATATCAATTGAAGATTATCCTGCCAAATCGGTCTTCTCAGGAAATGTTAATTGTTTCAACTTTTGATTCGGCACCCTTTTTTGAGTGTTGACCAGAAATCCTGTTAGATTTTCTTTTTTACCACAACATGCTTTTGTCTCTTTTCAGATGAGACATGTAGTTTAGAGGATGCAGAAAGTGCTACAGTTTCCTTAATTGGAGATTTTTTCTTGGTTTGCTCAATAGCATGCTTTTCCTCTATGGCAGGCAGTTCGGTTTCTTTTTCAATGACTGGTTCTTCTCTTGTTTCCTTTTCTTGAGCAGACATTATAGGGGTAGATATTGGTGCATCTCTTTTTGCAGTCTTTTCTACTGCTGTCAATCTATTTCCAAGACTTTGAAGCTCAGAACTGAGATTATCCAATTTTACAGCCAGTGAGTTGATAGCATCCAATAGACTCACAGATAATCCCTCATCCTTTTCTTTTCCCTTAGCAGAGGATTTTGCTTGATGATCATCTTCAAGCTTTTTTTTTTTTTTGTTCCAACAACAGGAACAGACTTTCCTTCTGCTTTAATTTTCATCAAATTTTCTCTTTCTTTACCCTTAGTGTCTCTCAGCAGCTTTCATTCATTGCCCATTCTCACATAACCCATTCTCTCAAAGAAGTCAAAGTTGTAAATATTCATTTTTGTCGAATCACAAGGAATTGTATTTAAATCTACATTAAAATGACTGAACACTTTAGATAACAGATTTCCAAAAGGCAAAGCTTTGCTTGATGTATTCCTTGATTGCAGCATTAATTTAGTAGCTAAAAACTCGAAGTTTATTTGCCTTCCCTTTGCCAACGCCAACATGATTACCATTTGCAAGATGCTTATGGAGGTCTTATGTCCGTAGCTCAGAACCACCATAGTAGAAACCATATGGTGCAAAATCCTTCCAACGCCATTAAGCGATTTTGTACTTCTGTTACTAGAGTTCCCAAAACTCTTTCCTCCAGTAAAGATTTCCTCAAATTTCTTTAATTCAAAGATGTCATTTCCCTCTGGAAATTTGTTCAACTCAAAATATTGAATTCCAACATCCCTTACATCACAAATCCTATTTAGCAGATGGTGATCAAACTCAATATCTTTTCCTTTAACTTTTGACACATACCATCGAATCATAAAACCTCCCCAAATTTTCTCAAGACGACCTTTTCTTAAATTTGCATAAAATTTCCAAACAAGTGGAGTAAATAATTTCTCATCAACAGAAAGTAAACTACCCCATCCAATGTATTCAAACATATCCAATACATTTGAAAGATTTAGAAAGGTCGAAGGATTAGCACGATATCCAGAAATAACTGTTTTGTTCCTTAAAACCTAGTCATTGTAATCAGATTCACATTTAGAGTCTATGAAACAGAGTACCTGATTTTCAAAACTCATTTATTCCGGAGAAGACTTTAATGAGTAGGAGTGTGACGTCGAGAAGTCTGGTTCAGGGGAGACTTCTTTTCCTTTTGCTTTGTTTAAAGCTGAACTCTTCTTCTTCATCTTTGTAGATATTTTGTGCACCTTCTTGGGATTTGGTGCAGAAGATTTTGTTTTCGCCATTCGTAAGATTAGGGCTTTTTTTTTTTTTTAACTGGCCGTTTTCTTTGAAGAAGAAGAACACAAAGAGTTTTAGAGGATATCAGTTACAAGGATTTGGAGAAAAATCAAAGTGCTTTGAATGTCTGGAGAAATGTGATATAAAGTGCACTGAAAAGATAAATTTATCACAAAAGTTTAGAAAAACGTGCAAACTAACCTTTTGAAATTCAAAAATTAGAATATGGAAAAATATAGAGTATATATATAAAAAAATGTTTTGGATTTTGACCCAACTCGAAATAATCATCCAAACGAGACATTTTCAGAAATGCATTTTGGATGCAGGATTTGGACTTAAACACTGAGTCCAAACAGTTGTTGGTGTGTTTTGGATACAAACATTATTTCCAAAAACTTTTTCTTCACCAATCCTACAAAATAAAGAAGACTTATGCCAAAAGGTTAGTTATCAGATTTTTGTAATTCCTAAACCTCTTTTCAGATTGTTGAATCTTTCTTCAACTAGAGGTTTAGTGAAGATATCTGCAAGTTGTTCATCAGTTAAAATATATTCAACACACACATCACCTTTGAGCACATGATCTCGGATGAAATGATGTTTAACTTCTATATGTTTTATCCTAGAATGTTGAACAAGATTTTTTGTTAGATTGATAGCACATGTATTGTCACATAATATAGGTACGCAATTAAAGTTAAAGCAAAAATCTAGCAATGTATTCTTCATCCAGAAAATTTGAGTACAACAACTGCCGGCTGCGATGTATTCAGCCTCAGTAGTGGATAAGGATACGCAAGCCTGCTTTTTATTGTGCCATAATACAAGAAAGTGTCCAAGAAATTGACAATGGCCACTAGTACTTTTTCTTTCAACTTTACAGCCTGCATAATCTACATCAGTGTATCCTATAAGATCAAATATGTTAGTGTGAGGATATCATAAACCATAATCATATGTGTCAATTAGATATCGAAGTATGCGTTTTACTGCACATAGATGTGATTCATTTGGACAAGATTGAAAATGAGCACAAAGACATATTGAAAACATAATGTTTGGTTGGTTAGCAGTAAGGTAGAGTAGGCTTCCAATCATACCTCTATACTTATGTTCATCTACTTTCTTGCCCTTTTCATTTTGATCAAGTTTTATAGAAGTACTCATAGGTGTATAGATTTCTTTTGCTTCATTCATTCCAAACCTTTTGATCAACTCCTTTGCATACTTAACTTGATTTATGAAGATTCTATCCTTGGTTTGCTTAATTTGCAGTCCGAGAAAGAAGCTTAGTTCTCCCATCATACTCATTTCAAATTCTTGCTGCATTATTTTAGCAAATGTCTTGCACAAAGAGTCATTAGTAGCACAAAAAATGATATCATCAACATAAATTTGAACAATTAGTAGATCACCAGAATTATCAGATTTAATGAATAAGGTGGTATCGATCAAGCCTCTTGAAAAATCTTTTGAAATAAAAAAACCACTAAGCTTCTCATACCAAACTCTTGGAGCTTGCTTTAATCCATAAAGAGCTTTAGAAAGTTTGAAAACGTAATTTGGAAAGTGCTCATGACTAAAATCAAGAGGTTGTTCAACATATACTTCCTCCTCAATAAAACCATTTAGGAATGTACTCTTAACATCTATTGGATAGAGCATGAATTTTTTAAAGGTGCAAAAGCAAGAAGCATTCTTATGGATTCTAGTCTAGCAATAGGAGCGAATGTCTCATTATAATCAATACCTTCTTCTTGATTAAATCATTGGGCGACTAATCTAGCATTTTTTCTAATCACAACTCCAATTTCATCAAGTTTATTTCTAAATACCCATTTAGTACCAATAATAGGACGATCAAGAGGTCTAGGGATAAGTTTCCAAACTTGATTTCTTTCAAATTGGTTTAATTTTTCTTGCATATAAATAATCCAAAATTCATCATGCAATGCTATATCAATACAGTTAAGTTCTATATTTGAGAGAAGAGCAAAATTGTCATTGAAATACCGTCTAGTTTTAACTCTATAGTTTGGATCACCAATGATTTGTTCTTTGGGATGACCTGTTTTGTATTTCCAATCTTTTGGCAATTGTTGATTTGTACAATCTTCAATTTGTTCTTTTTCTTGTTCAGCTTGTAGCTCTTCAATTTCTTCTTCTTTTGCATGAGTATCTAGCGGTAGAGCTTTGAGTTGATCTAATTTGACTTCCTTTGAACTTCCCACATTATCATCATCTTTTTTTAAAGCACAAATGTTAGATTCATCAAATACAACATCAACGGATTCTTCCACACAAAGAGTTTTTTTTTTGTTGTATACTCTATATGCCTTTTTGTTGGAAGAGTATCCAAGAAATATGGCCTCATCAGACTTGCTGTCAAATTTTCCAAGATTGTCTTGGGTATTAAGGATAAAACATTTACAACCAAACACTTTGAAATAGGAGATTGATGGAGTTTTGTCAAACATAAGTTTAAAATGTGTTTTTTTTTTAAAACGGTCTCAGCATAACTCAGTTTACTATATAGCAAGCTGTATTAATAGCTTCAGCCAAAAAATATTTTGGAATGGTATTTTCACAAAGCATTGACCTAGCCATTTTTTGTAAAGTGTGATTTTTTTCTCTTAACAATACCATTTTATTGAGGAGTTTTTTCTGCTGAAAAATTGTGAAAGACTCCATTTTCATCACAGAATTGAGTAAATTCATTGTTACAAAATTTTTTACCATTATCACTTCTAATAGAGATCAGTTTGCATCCAATAGAGTTTTGGACGCGTTTAATCAGTTTCAAAAATTCAGAAAAGGCTTCATCCTTTTGTCTAAGAAATAAAGTCCAAGCGAATCTAAAGAAATCATCAATTAGTACATATGTATATTTCTTACCTCCAAGACTAACATTTCTCATTGGTTCAAACAAATCGATATGAATTAATTCGAGAGGTTTTGAGGTTGAAATCATTTTCTTAGGTTTAAAAGAGGTTTTGATTTGTTTTCTAAATTGGCATGCATCACAAATTTTACTTTTATCAAACTTTATTTTAGGCAGTCTCCTTACAAGCTTTTTTGAAGACAGTTTATTTAGTAAATCAAAAGATATATGACATAATCTTCTATACCAAAGATAACAATCATTGTCATGTACGGATAGGCATCTAATACCATTAGCTATAAGGTCATTTAGAGAGAAAACATACACATTTCCAATACGTTTGGCAGTAAAGATTATTTCAAGATTTGAGTTGTCCATTATAGAATAAGAATCCTTTTCAAATATGACTTTGCAGCCATTATCACATACTTGACTAATGCTAAGCAAGTTATATTTTAAATCATCAATAAGTAATACTTGTTTTATAATGGTTAAGGAACCTTTACCAATATTACCAATGCCAATAATCATTCCTTTCTTTTTGTCTCCAAATGTAACGAATCCTTCATTTGTGGTTTGTATATCCTCTAATAAAGCTGTGTTTCTAGTCATGTGTCTTGAATAATCGTTATCCAAGAACCGCTATCCAAGAATCACTTGGTGAAGCTCAAAGAATGTGCCTATACATGAGAAGAATGAATGATTTTTTGTGCCCACACTTTCTTGGGTCCATGAAGGTTAGTAATATTTCTTTTGATTTTCCAGAATGTTATTCCACCACATTCCACTTTTCTTTTAATAAGACATCTTGATATTATATGTCCTGATTTTTCACAATATGTGCAAGCTTTATGTGTTGGGTAACATAAGGCAGATTTAACAAATTGAGACTTATTATTTTTGTCCTTATTCTTATGTCCATATCCTAAGCCATTCGATTTTCAGCATTAACAAATCTAGGATATGTCTTTATCCTAAGCCATTTCGATTTCCAACTTGATGTTGAGTTCCGAATAGTTTTTCTAGATGGCTTTTACCATTTGTGAATTTTTCAATACAAGTGGTAAGACCATTGACTCTATTTTTCATGTTATCAAAAGTGCTAACCATACTTGCAAGAGTTTGAATTCTATCGTACAAATTTTTATTTTCCAAAGATGCATATTGTAAAGTAGTCATGATCACATCTTTTTCAATAATATCACTCACATGTGACTCAAGAGACATTTTTTTGTCATTTAACAACATTTCGTTCTCTTTTATCAAACAGTTAATCTTCAACTTCATTTCTTTATTTTTTCGACAGGTTTTTTAGTTTATGAAACTTATCAATTAACAACTCATTTGGATCATCATGCTTTTCAATCATAGATATAAGTGAATTAGACATGAAATTAGTTGTAGTAGAGTTTACCTCGTTTTCTATGGCCATGAAGTATAAGTTAGCAGTTTTATTCTCATAATCTGCATCTTCAGACTCAGTCCCATTTAAGTCCTAAGTTTTCATCAATCCTTTACCTTTCTTTGCCTTCAGGTCTTTCTTTTTTCTAGGCATTCTTCCTTCCTTACCTTTTGCAACTGGACAATTAGCAATAAAATGTTCAGTGCTTTTACATTCATAACATTGAGGTTTGAATATTAGGGTTTGTCCTTTCTTTCTCACGAACTTCTTTCCTCTTTTGTAGTTTCCTTTGTTGAACATTTTTCTGAATTTTTTTGCTATCATAGCCAAATCTTCATTGTCTATTTCCGTACTCTCACTACTATCAGATAAACTAGTTTCTTGATCTTCTTTTTCAACTTTCAATGCTATTCCCTTTTTGCCTCTATCATGACCATCAGATTCTTGAAACCTTTTAAGTTTCATCTCATATGTTAAAAGAGATCCAATCAGCTCTTCAGTAGGTAAGGATTTTAAATCCTTGGATTCTTCCACTGCAAGAGCTTTAAGCTACCAGCTTTTAGGTAAGACATCCAGAATTTTTTGGTTTTGTTCCCCAAGGGAATAAACCTTTCCATAGGCTTTGAAACCATTTGTGATATTAGTGAATCTCATGAACATATCAGTGATGCTTTTATTTGGCTTCATTGTGAATAATTCATAATCACGAATTAGAAGCCCCAGTTTTGATTTTTTAACTTGGTTAGTCCCCTCATGGATGACTTCAAGTAATATCCACATTTCATGGGCGGAATCACAACCACTAACTCGATTGTATTTAGTCGCATCTAGTGCACAGTATAAAATGCTCATAGCTTGAAAATTTAGAGTCATCTTAACATTATCTTCAACACTAAACTCGTCATTCTGTTTAGGCAATTTTATGCCATCAACAACTTTTGAGAGAATAAAAGGATATTTCTCTATCAAATTTCATAACTCAAAGTTGATAGAACACATATAAATTTGCATTCTGTTTTTTCAGAAAATGTATTTGTTTTCATTGAATAAAGGAGGTCGATTTGTTGAAGATCCTTTAACATATGGAAGAGATGATGAGTTTGCCATGAGGATCTTTTTTATAACGTTGTTAAGCAAAAAATATGTAGACCAAGCTCTGATACCAAATGAAAAACCTTAGAGGGGGGGGTGAATAAGGTTTTTGGCAAGCTAAAAAAAATTTTCAAATCGTCTGATATACAGAATAATAATGATTATCAAGTTTCTTAGACCAACATTATGGTGACAAAGAAAGCTATCCAAGAACTCTTTGAGATATATCTAGATTCAGACTAAAGAAAGAAATACAAAGCAGTCAATGACGTATGAAAAGAAATGAGACACAGAATGTATAGTGGTTCGATCTACCAAGATCTACGTCCACTACCTTAAGCTCACACATGAGGATTTTCAACCAGATTTTGTTTATTCAACTTAATAAAATCAAACTATATCCCATACAAGAAAAGATCACCACACTTGGTTTTTCAAAACCTTTCAATCAAACAATCAAAACAAAGTTCACCCCAAATGGGTTTTACACCATAACTTTGTACTACAAAGGAGATTGAATATCAATAGAACAGTAAAAGCTCACTTGTTTGAATAGATGTTTACTAAGGTACAAAGCACAACCACTTTTACCTTTGACACAATATGAATTTACTTTGAAGTACTTTATAAAAGGAGATTTTTGTAAATTGTTGAGCAATAATGTTTCTTAAAAGAATGTCACAAAAATCTTAAGTCTAATCTTGTTTAGAGGCTTTTTATAGAGCTAAAATAGTGAAGTACCAACGGCTATAATTTTTCTGTTAAATTTTTTCGTGTTTTGGACTGAAGTTTCAAATGACGATGCATCTAAAAGGTAAGTCCAAAATAGTACTTTTTCAGACAAAAATAATTAAACACTGTTTACAGGATTTTGGATGAATCTTTTGGATACAGAAACATCCAAACTACTCAATCTAAAATTCTAAGATTTTCAAAATTTTGAAATCTTTTTCTTTTTGTGCTTCAAGGTAGAAATTAATTGAATCAAAAAGATAAAGTGACATAGGAATTAATAAGAAATACCTTAATAACACTTCCTAGTTTAAAGTTCTTCCATAAAGACTTCTTGGTATACAACCTCATAAACTTTAAACTTTATTTTGATCTCCCATACTTGAATTCCATTGCTCAAGAGTTGCTTATCAATCATATTTGAATACCTTAAAAGAATTGAGGTCAAACATGTCCTATCATATGTAAATCAAAAAATTAGTCCTCATCAATGTTTGTCATAAGTCAAAACATAGGAGAATACCCTTAGGGCTAACATGTTGGAACCTCTCTCACACTTAATCTTTTTGAGAAAAATAGGTTTTTGGGAAAAATGTTCTTGTAAAAAATATTTTGGTTTCATTAACTTTAGTAAAATCTAAAAATTCAACATTATTCTCTATGTTAAGGATAAAGGCCTTTAAGAGAATAAACCATGAATTTTTATTTTTACTATTTAAGTTAAAACCATTTATAGGAACTAAATTTAAAATATCCAAATTCAAATTATTCTCCATGGATAATAGCCTTTGGAAGAATAAATCTTGAATTTTATTTTAAATTCCTATGTTCCATTTTAAAAATGTTTTTCTTAATTATTTTATCTAGAGAAAAATTAATTTTTCAAATAAAATTTTGTGCATTTGATCACAAAAATAAATAAATAGATATGCTCTAAAAAATAAACTTTTTACATGCTATTTCTAACCATTAATTCTTATGTGACCAAATAATAGATTAAATATCATAATAATAATAAAATTAAAATAATCTTATTTAATCCTAAGATGGTTATGCATTTACTAATAATTTTTATGTAAAATTATTTATCATAATAAATAAACCATTGTAAGAAAAATAACCTTATGTGATATGGGACAAAAAAAAAAGAAGAAAATTACAAGCAACTGCCAAAAATGGATTGTCTTCAGGAAGAACCACATAGACCCGAACCAAAACGTGAAACCGAACCATCTTGTGATGAACCTAACTGTGGGAGGCTTTGTATAAGCCTTTCACGGCTTAAGGCAAAATTGCCTTGATCCTCTGCATATGGGCCGGCCACAGTCTGGGAGGGAAAAAACTCCCAAGCCGCACGCGGCTTGCGAGAAGCCTCTCCCAGCTGGCCCTCGTTGTTCTATCTCCGTTTTTCTTCTGTTTTCATGCCTTCTCCGTTTCCTTTTCAGGGGTTTTGCAGCATTGATATAGGCAACAATTTTTGTTACATAAATTCTTCTAAATTGAATTTAAATACAATCCAATTGTCTATGCCTTTCAAAATGAGGCGTACACGTAATCTATGGAAAACGATTAAAAATAAATTACAGGTGTCTATGCCTCTATGCACGAGGCGTAAACAAAGTCTACCCATATAAAAGACTACGAGGGATCCATACAATTACAAATATTATATTTTTATGAGTAAAGGAATTACCTTTTTCCGGTCATTAACCTTAAGTATACTCCTAAATTAAACCATGGCTTTGATACCATTAGAAAGACCGCGGGAAAAATAAATACGTGGCGAAAGAAAGTAAATTAAAATTTTTTTCGGGTCAAAGATAATGAGTAGTTACTTCTAGGGCATTTTATTTGAATAATCGGAGTTGGATTTAGATTTGACGGTGCTTGTTGAACTGAAACGTCTTCTTGTTCTATGGGAATACCAACTAACCGTCGGCTCATTCGTTTCAAATGCTTACCACGTTTACTAACTCTTAACCTTCCAAAATATTCTCTAACATTTATGGACCTCTACCTATAAAAGTTGTGAAAGTAGAATTATGATAAAGAAGACCGGAAAAAAAAATAGAAGAGCTAAATGTTAAAAGGAAAAATGAAGTAAAACAATGACAAGAAAAATAGTAGCCTTCGGTTTTGTTCTTAGGAAAAAAATAAAAGTGTTATAAAATTAGGGTAGTGTTAGAATAAAATCTTCACACTACACACTAATAAAACTCTAACTATTTTGCACAAGAATTTCTCTCTTTCTTTTCTCTCACAATTTTCTCTAATCTTTCTTTCACTAATCTTTCTTTCACAAAATAATGGTGTATTACAAGCTTAGAGAATAGCTCTATTTATAGAGCTCTAATTAGTGGATTACATCATGGCATACATCATCTTCCACTAATCTTAATTAGTGGTATCTCCACTAAATGGTGGACATCCATAAAAATCTTCTAATAATTCACATAAATCCATAATTAGTGGAGCCTCCACTAATTAATAAAGATTCCAATAATTCATAATACTCCCCCTTGGATGTCCATCCATTACATAAAGAATATGCCTCGTTAAAACCTTACTAGATAAAAACCCAGTGGGAAAAAAAATCTAGTGAAGGAAAAAGAGTACACTATTCTATATGTCCATTTATTACTCCCCCGATGAGATGATTCCTTTAAATCTTTAAACCGACGCATACCGATTTTATATCTCAACTTTTCAAATGTTGCGATCGGTAAAGTCTTCGTGAAAATATCTGCGAGGTTATCACATGACCGAATTTGTAGCACATCAATTTCACATTTCTTCTGGAGTTCATGAGTAAAGAAGAATTTTGGTGAAATATGTTTTGTCCGATCTCCTTTAATATATCCTCCTCGTAAGTGAGCTATGCAAGCTGCATTGTCTTCATAAAGAGGAGTTGGAATACCTTTGATTGATGATAATCCACAACTTTCTCGGATATAATGAATCATGGATCTTAGCCATACACATTCTCGACTTGCTTCATGAATGGCTATAATTTCAGCATGATTTGAAGAAGTAGTCTGCTATAGATTGTTTCGTAGAACGCCATGATATAGCAAGTATTTCCACATGTAAATAGATAGCCCGTTTGAGAACGTGCTTTATGTGGATCAGATAAATAACCAAGATCTCGCATAACCTATCAATGTTGGACTGGTTTTATTTGAATAAAATAATCCGAGATCAATTGTACCTTGGAGATATCGAAGGACTTGTTTAATTCCATTCCAATGTCGTCGTGTTGGTGAAGAACTAAATCTTGCTAATAAATTGACAGCAAAAGCAATATCGAGTCGTGTATTATTAGCAAGATACATCAATGCACCAATTGCACTGAGATATGGTACTTCAGGACCAAGGAGTTCTTCATCATTTTCTTGAGGTCGGAAAGGATCTTTATCCACATTTAATGATCGCACGATCATTGGAATACTCAATGGATGTGCTTTGTCCATGTAAAATCTTTTTAGCACTTTTGTTGTATATGTTGATTGATGAATAAATGTTCCACTCTCCAAATGTTCAATTTGTAAACCAAAGCAAAATTTGGTTTTACCAAAATCCTTGATTTCGAATTCTCTTTTTAAATAATCAATTGTTTCTTGGAGCTCTTCAGGAGTTCCAATAAGATTAATATCATCAACATATATAGCTAATATCACAAATTTAGAACCAGATTTCTTAATAAAAACGCATGGACATACCTGGTCATTTTTAAATCCCGCTTTCAATAAATATTCACTAAGACGTGTAAACCACATGCGCCCAGATTGCTTCAAGCCATATAATGATTTCTGCAACTTGATGGAGTAATTTTCACGAGGATAATGTTTATATGCTTCAGGCATATGAAATCCTTCGGAGATTTTCATGTAAACATCATTTTCTAAATTTCCATACAAGTAAGCAGTGACAACATCTAATAGGCGCATATCTATCTTTTCATGTACTGCCAAACTGATAAGATATCGGAGTGTAATAGCATCAACAACAGGAGAATAAGTTTCATCATAATCAATACCTGGTCTTTGTGAAAAACCTTAGGCTACTAATCGCGCTTTATATCGAACGATTTCACTCTTTTCATTGCGCTTTCGCACAAATATCCATTTGTAGCCAACAGGTTTTATACCTTCTGGTGTTCGGACTGTAGGTCCAAAGACTTCACGTTTTGCCAGTGCATTTAACTCCGATTGAATCGCATCTTTCCATTGCAGCCAATCTTTTCTATGCCGACATTCATCAACTGATATTGGTTCAGGATCATCATTATCCTGTGTAACATCAAGAGATATATTGTATGCAAATATATTATCAATAACAGTTTCTATCCGATTCCAACTTCTACCGGAAGTGGTATAATTGATAGAAATTTCAATGTTACTTTCATCAACTTCTGGTTCTTTGTCATCAGTTCTCTCTTGGTCTTTATCATTCTTTTCTTCAATATGATCTTCTGGATCATTTAATCATCTTTTCTTTCGAGGATTTTTATCTTTAGAACCAAGAGGTCGGCCACGCTTCTGGCGTGTTTTTGACTCAACAGCTATAGGTATAATATTTTGTTCTGCTGGAACTTCAATTCGAATAGGAGCATTTATAGCTGGAATATGCGATTTTGTAACTCTTCTCGGAGTCAACAAAAGCGTCCGGCATTTGATTTGCAATGCTTTGCAAATGAATTATCTTTTGACCTTCAAGTTCACATGCGCTTGTGCGCGGATCAAGATAATTTAATGATGTTGTCCAAGCAAGATCCTTTTTATGCTTGTTTTGGTTCTCCCCTAATTTAGGGAATAATGATTCATCAAAATGACAATCAACAAATCTTGCTCGTGAATACATCTCCTGTCGGGGGTTCAACATACCCGATAATAGAGGGAGAATCATATCCAACGTATATCCCCTTTCTTCTTTGAGGACCCATCTTTGTACGTTGGTTTGGTGCAATTGGAATATATACAGACACACCCAAAAATTCTTAAATGAGCAATATTTGGTTTTAACCCAAAAGCCAATTGCAAAGGAGAGAATTTATGATAACTAGCTGGTCTTATACGTACAAGTGTTGCAAGCATGTAGAATAGCATGTCCCCAGTGCAGATGTTGGGAGATTTGTTTTCATTAATAATGGTCTAGCAATTAATTGTAATCGTTTAATCAAAGATTCGAGCAAGACCATTCCGTGTGTGAGCATGAGCTACAGGATGTTCAACATTAATCCCAATTGACATGCAATATGCATCAAAAGCATGTGATGAAAATTCACCAGCATTATCCAAACGGATATTTTTAATGTGATGGTCCGAAAATTGTGCTCGTAATTTAATTATTTGAGCAAGTAATCTCGCAAACGCCAGGTTGCGAGTAGATAATAAACATACATGTGACCATCGGGATGATGCATCAATTAAGACCATAAAATATTTGAACGGTCCACATGGTGGATCAATAGGTCTACAAATATCTCCGTGAATCCGTTTGAGAAATGTAGGACTTTCAGCTCCTACTTTTACTGGTGATGGTTTAACAATTAATTTTCCTAGGGAACATGCAGTACATGCGAATTTTTTCTGATGTTAATATCCTTTTATTTTTTAAAGGATGACCATGTGTATTCTCAATGATTCTTCTCATCATGGTAGATCCCGGATGACCCAACCGGTCATGCCAAATGCTAAAAGTAATAGGATCAGTAAACTTCTGGTTTACTAGATGATGAATTTCAATTGTACGTATTTTTACAAAATATAGACCAGTAGAAAAAGACGACAGTTTTTCTAATACCGATTTCTTACCCAAATGCATTTGAGTAATAAAAAGATGCTCAATTCCATTTTCCTCATTTGTTTCAACATGATACCAATTTCTGCGGATATCTTTAAAACTCAATAAATTTCTTCTGGATTTTGAGGAAAATAGTGCCTTATCAATAATAATTGTTGTTCCTTTAGGCAACAATATACTAGCTCTTCCGGAGCCCTCAATTATATTTGCACTACCGTTTATCGTATAAATATTTATTTCTCCCATTTTGAGATCAGAAAAATATTTCTCATTTTTTAGTATGGTGTGTGTAGTTCCACTATCAATAATGCATACATCATCATTAATAACAGCCATCTGAACACAAATATATATGTAAACGTAAATATTATTAGAATAGAATGAAAATGAAAATACAAAAATATCAGGGTGAGGCTTTAGTTCTTCTGGACACTGCCATCACCAATTAAATGGTCTATCCTACCGTCTGGGTGTTCAAAAAAATCTGATACATCCATATGGGTAATATTGATATTAAGATCTTCGGGATCACTATCGTCATCCTCAGCATTATTTATTGGATGTTGAGAAAAATTTGCTTCCACATTTTTATTTTTCAATGAAGCTTGATACAATTCAACTAAATGCTTAGCCGTACGACAGTTTCGTGACCAATGACCTTTCATGCCGCATCTATAACATATATCCTCATGCTTTTCTTCAATTTCTTTTTCTTTTCCCTTTTGATCTTTTCTGTTCCACTTCAGGTGGCCAGTATTTCTCACAGTTTGATTATAATTGTGATAAGGGAAATATCGAGCGTGTCTATGACCATAACCACGACCACGGTCACGGCCACGGCCATGACCACGACTATAATGATGGCTTCTGCTGGAGCCAACAGCATTCACTTCTGGGAGTGCTCTGTAGAGCCGATTGGTCCGGCTTCATGATTTCTCAATAATAACTCATTATTTTTCTCTGCAATGAGGAGGGCAGTAATTAAATCTGTAAATTTTGTATACCCCTTTTCTCGATATTGTTACTGCAGGACAATATTCGAGGCATGAAAGGTGGAGAATGTCTTCTCCAACATATCTTCATCAATCACTTTTTCTCCACATAATTTTAATTGAGATGTAATTTTATACATTGCGGAGCTATATTCATTCACGGTTTTAAAATCTTGCAACCTCAGGTGCAACCATTCATACCGTGCAGTAGGTAGTACGACCATCTTCAGGTGGTCAAATCTTTCTTTTAAATTTACCCATAGGCCATATGGATCTTTTTCGGTAAGATATTCCATTTTCAAATTTTCATCGAGATGACGACGAATAAAAATCAAAGCTTTAGCCTTGTGTTGTGCAGATGCACTATTATTTGCTTGAATAGTTTCACTAAGGCCTTCGACATTTAGATGCATTTCTGCATCGAGAACCCATGACATATAATTTTTTCCAGAAATATCAAGTGCTACAAATTCGAGTTTCGCGATGTTAGCCATAGAGATCAATAAATGTGTACCTGTCTTATGGCTTTGGTAACGGCAGAAACTCATGCTTAGTCTTCTGGCTTTTGTATCGGTAGAGACTCGTGCTGATAACGTGTTATAAAATTAGGGTAGTGTTAGAATAAAATCTTCACACTACACACTAATAAAACTCTAACTATTTTGCACAAGAATTTCTCTCTTTCTTTTCTCTCACAATTTTCTCTAATCTTTCTTTCACTAATCTTTCTTTCACAAAATAATGGTGTATTACAAGCTTAGAGAATAGCTCTATTTATAGAGCTCTAATTAGTGGATTACATCATGGCATACATCATCTTCCACTAATCTTAATTAGTGGTGTCTCCACTAAATGGTGGACATCCATAAAAATCTTCTAATAATTCACATAAATCCATAATTAGTGGAGCCTCCACTAATTAATAAAGATTCCAATAATTCATAATAAAAAGCTATTTTTTTTGCTTTATGAATTCGGTCAACCCTTACACAGGCACACGAAATGCCTATTTAATATAAGTAGCATCCTTTTCCTTTTCCAAAACAAAACTGGTGTCTCATTTCTTTTTCCTTTTTCCCTTTTCCCTTTTGTGCTCCGGCTTCCATGGATTCCACATCCCTTGCCGCCTCACTTATTACCTTGGTGGGCCAGGGTTTTCTTAATTAGTGCATAATTAATTAATTAGTTATTTTATTAATTAATTAATTCATTTAGATCCAATATAAATTATTCAAGATAATTAATTAATAAATTAATATTTTAAATTAGTTCTTTTATTAATTAATTAAACTACTTGAGCCTAATATAATATTACCCAAGATAATTAATTAATTAATTAATTAAATTGGTCCAATTAATTAATTAATATGGGCTTATTGGATGAATTTATTATATATTGGAAGAATTATTCTAGAAGTCCAATTAATTATTCTAATCCAAATAAATAATTAATTGGACTTCTAGAATAATTCTTCCAATATATAATAAATTCATCCAATAAGCCCATATAGTAAATAAATTTATTAAGGCTATTTGAGCTACTATGAGGACCAAAAGACCTATTATTCTTGGCTACTAAAATGACCAAATACCCTTGTAAATAAATAACTGTATTTTATCATAAATACTCCATTTGTCACCATATATATGAGAATATTGACCTCGAAAACAATATTGCAAGTGCACTATCCTCGACCTACAAGTATAATGACGAAAACACCTCTCTACGTAACACTCGTTATTAAGATAGGAAAAAAGTACTAACACATTTCTTAATGACATCTACCATCATTTGATAATTAGTCCGATAATCCATGACTTTTAATATGTACCAACTTATTTCAGGGAGCTACCCATAAAACATACATATTTAGTCATGTTTCTCAGAGTCTTAGATTATTAGATTATCCCGAACAATCATAAGGGGATGATTTCTTTACGTAATGAAATATAAAAATTCTATTGTATAAGTACGTTTTAATTAACTAGAGTCAGACACTCGATGTACAAAGTTATTGGCTTTGTGATAAGACCTCACCCAATATACATCATAATGTACAAGTCCAACTTCACCAGACCACCAACTTACACTTAAGTCCTAGAGTACTCGTCCACACAGTATCTGCGATAAACAAATCTTTATTTATTTTAATACTTTGATAAAGATTATTATCATGTAGTCCAATTCTACGTATTCCATATATATTTACACTATTGGTGTGAGTTGACTACTCACTGGTTAAAGGTAAACCATTCCCTATGAAGAAACCAAAGTGTAATGACCTAAGCATTGACGAAGTGTCCAACTTCATCAATAGATCAAGAATAATTTTTCGATTATGTGTCAATAGTCCATAATCTACAACTTACTGTGAAAGTACGATCTAATCACTTAGATTATTTACTAATACACTTAGACTTTAATGTGCAATATATGTAAATAAATAACCATTAATTTCCAAAATATAGAAGTACATAAACCATTTTGAGCATCCATTCCAACAAAGAGAAGTAGAGAGAAGCAGAGAAATCGAGACAATTGGATATTATAGTTTGAGTTCCTATGAAAAGCAGCTTTTGATTTTGGGCATTATAGTTTAATTTTGGGTAAAATATGTCAGCCATCCTTGAACTTTCACAAATTTTGATTTTCACCTTCAAACTTTAAAATGCTTGATTTTAGCCCTCGAACTTTTAAAACACATAAAAACTAGCCCTTTCAACAATAAAAGCTCAAGTATAATACAAAATCACTAGATTTTAGCTCCCATTCTCCTATTTTTTATTTTTAAAAATATTATTCTCCAACTTTAACCTCGCACTCTTCTCTTTGAATTAATTCTTCTATTAATTAAAACTATTAAGTGCTCATGAAAGTTCATCACATGACTTCCACATGATCTATTTTATAGATATTTTCATTTACTCAACTTTCACAATGTGGTGTTATCCTTCTAATTCTTATAAAGCAACTTCTATATATGAAAGAAAAAGACTACTGCAACTTGCTCGTCTCTCACTTCTTTTTTTAGATTTTTTTTTTTTTGATAATTCACTTCTACTTTCAAATTTATTCTTCCTTCCTATAGAGATGTCAAGAAAATTAATGTTCGTCAAGAATTGAATCAATTTTTTTTTCTTCTTCATCTTTATGTCTTAATTTTGTTTATTAAAGGGTAAAATATATTATTTTTGTTATATGGTTAGATTCAAAAAAGTGCGAAAGAGTAATTTCAAAATTATTGAGTCACATAAAAGGTTTGAAGTTAGATCTTAAAATTGTTATTGATAAATGAAGAAATTCGAAGAGAAAAGAACGAGATTAAAATTGAAGAATAATATTTTAGAAATTAAAAATAAGGGAATGAGAGCTAAAATCTGGTAATTTTGTATTGTACTTGAACTTTTATTATTGAAATGGCTATTTTTTAAGTGTTTTAAAAGTTCGATGGTTAAAATCACACATTTTAAAATTCGAGTGTGAAAATCAAAATTTGTGAAAGTTTAAGGGTTATTGATATATTTTGCCCTTTAATTTTTCATACCTAATACGATACGTAAAATGCTGACCAATTAATTTTTTTACAATACAATCTCAATTAATTAAAAGTTTTACAATACTATCTCAATTAATTAAACAATCTCAATATTGTAATAATTTAAAATTCAACAAATACAATATTTTAAGTACATTTTCTTTTCTCTTGAAAAAAAAAAAAACTGGTGTTATATATATGGAGAACTCTAACAATGTTTTAGCCAACAAAAATTCTTGCAGTTGCTGTTCACGAATGATACTACTTCGACAGCAACTCCAATTAGCTGGTAAACTCCGGTAGCAGTGGAAAAAAAATTGAAAGAAACAGAGGAGTTGGAATTAAAATAAGGCAAAGAAGAGAGGAACAGAGGAGCTGGAGTTAGAATGAGGCAAGGAAGAAGGGAACGGAGGGAATCGGAACGCAAAGAAGACAGGAAAAATAGTTTTCATCATCCGGTATAAAATGAGGCACAAATGCAGTCCGTGAACCAACAACGCTGTGAAATGCCAGATTTTCCATGAAGCCATGTGAAAACTCAGGGATTCCTTCAGGAATCTTTGAAAAAGCCTTTGGCTTGTGTCACCCAGACACGAGTTGAGCTGCTTTTTGACCAAGCATGTGAATTCTCAAAGATTGTCTATGAAAAAGGCTATCCTTGTGTCTGAGAGACACGTGATACAATACAATACCTCGTGTCTATAAAATACGAGGCAAACAAGAGATAAGGCTATCTACAATGAGCATTGGTCCTCCGGTGTGCGAGACACGAGGTCCCAGTAGACTTCGCGTCTTGCTGACGTGAGATGCTTCCTCTGGATGGATACCCGATACCCAATTTTGGATGTCCAATTCAAAAGCTTCCCATTTTGGTCGAAAACTCAAATGCGAAGTACTTCCATTTTAGTACTCATTTTTTGTAAGTCCGTTCAATTTTAATCTATTTTGGTCAAAAGGCCCACAAAGTCAGATTCTTGCAACTAATTCCCATCTTACAAAAATAGAAATGTCATACTCATTTTTTTTACTTTCTCCGTTCCAATTTTTTAAGTGTCCACTTTTTAATCTAATTTTTATTTTAAATTACTTGTTCTTTTAAAAAATCAAGATTTCATTAAATAGTATCTTATTTTCTAAACATATTTAATATACTATAATCAAAATTCGTTTTATGAATTTTACTATTGATACTCAAGAGAGAAATAAGTTAGAGTTAGTATATCAAAATTTTAAAATCTGTATTCTTATCATTGAGTTTTAAGGATAAAAATAAAAAAAATATTTAATTAATTAAAAAATTCATTTTTTTTAAATTTCAGCGTAATCAATTAAAAGGGACACTTAATTTGAAACGGAGGAAATAATTCATTGCCTAAGGCCTCAGCACCAAAAGCACGGGGGAGGGGGGGGACGGGGTGGAGGACTGACTGGCTATGACCGAAATCGACACTGTTGACATCATTTACGTACTACTAAATTATTTCTGTAGAGTCTTCGTATGCCGAAAAACTTTTATGTATATCAATAATTGAATAACATGCACTCGGACAAAACCACTATTTAGTGCCTTTTTCAAAAAAAAAAGAAAAAGAAAAAAAAGAGCCGTATGACAATTAAATATTATATAAATATTTTGTATTTCGAATAGTGAATTTTCTATGATTAGAAAAATTGGTCAACATTCAGTGCAACCATGTTTTTTAATATTTAATTTCCAAATTAGACATTGGATGATAATAATTAAAATTACAAGCATATATAAATTACAATGACATTGATCTGTCTTTAATAAAACAAAATTTTTATTTTTCCATTTCAATGTTTTTTCCAACTTTGATTTTATTGTGAAGAAAAAAAAATATTCTTCTACATTATTTAATTATTCCTAATATAAATATGATAAATGTACCAATATAGATAGTTATTAAAAAAAATTCATAAACTTATTATTAATTTACTGTCCAGTTTCGTTTAATTCCATCCACCCCTCATGCCTCCTTTCCATAGGTACCAGCCCTTAGCAGTCTTAATTGGCTGCTATGCTTCCCTTACGGAATGTGAATCTCTCTCTATCCCTCCCTGATACATTGATTCAAACTAATAATATAAGATGACAACAAATATACAAACGAAATCAAGAATTATTAATTGCTTCTTTTAGTATTATAAACACAACAATAATAAATATTATATTAATTGACTTTATTTTATACGACAAGAAAAAGTAATTTTTCTAACATAACAAAGCGTGACGCTAGGAGTGATGGTTTTCCTAATGCAACAAAGCGTCGATGTAGTGATGTTTTTCACTTGCTAATGCTTTGGAAGTGCGTCATTCAAAATCAAGTCAGGATAGGTGTTGTGATGCTATAAATGTGTCATGCTAGTATAAAAAATTTAAAAACGTCACTTCAGACATATATACTTATATGTAAATACGTTATTATAGATTATATACTAGTAACAAATTTAAACTTAATATTAATTTATTATTACATTAGAAAGAATCAGAATAAATATATAATATTATGTTACAATGTGTCATTATAATTACTATATTATTGCACTTTAAGTATCGCTACAAGCCTTAAAGTATGCACTTTAGAATGTCAGCATATATTCCCTTGGTTGACACGGCTTGGTGCCATGATAGACATTTTCCCCCCATATTCTACCAAACAAAAAATATATATATATATAGTTCTTCTGCTCACAAATAAAATATAGTTGCAAATATTTCTTCCGGAGTTAACAACAAATAGGCAGCTTCCTGTGCCGAAAAAATCATCACACTCCTTTTATTACATATTTGGTAGATTACTATAGGAAAAAGACAAGAAAACTTCGAAGGAGCTTTCCACAATAACATTCTAGAGATCTTGAATGGCATCAAAAGAACCTTCTGCATTTTAGACGAGACAACCACGGGGAAAGAACTATGACCTTCAAAAACATTTTTCCTTTTTTCCCAATGAAAAAAATCCTCTAAAAAAGTTTGCAATTTTCAATCTAGCCATTCTGTTCCTTTTTTTATGGTTGGACCTAAGGTGGTAGTTGTATTGTGTTTATATTGGCAAGTCGTATCAATTTGAGATAATTACACGCGACAGGTTAATCCGAACACGATCCTATTAATAAACGTATCATGTCGTGTCAATCCGTTAATTTTTATGTCGTATTCGTATTATAAAATGAGTTGACACGACATAACACGATTATACACAAATATTAAATAGATAATTACTAAACTCACTAACCCGAATACCTACCAAATCCGCTAATCTATTCACACCTTACACAAAAAATTTGAAAAAAATCAAAGCAAACCATATAAAATTTAGAAAACTAATAAAACAATCTATAAAGTCATAAATAACAAATAAAATAATAAACCATCCAACTAAATATTTAGAGATCTCAATAAATTCATAAGATTTAATTTTAAAAATCTAAATAAAAGACATTAAATAATAATTAATTAAAAATGATTCATTTATCATATATCAAGTAAATAGCCACATTAACATTATTTATTTTTCTTAAGAGGTCTCATATAATTAAACAAAATAATATACAAACAATTCAATTAATTCATATAATAAAATTTAATTCAATTAATTTATATAAAAAATTAAATTATCTAATTTTTTATAGTAAAATCTATATGACATTACAAACAGTATTTTAAAAAAAGTTAAATGGGTTCGCGGGTTGAACCTATTTATGACTCGAACACATTTAAAGTTAAATAGATCAACTTGTTTTGTCTCGAACCTGCGAAACTCTAACTCTAACCCACTATAACCGTGTTATTTTCGTATCGTATTTAATATTTTCACCTCTAGTCGGACCAAAAGTTAGCGTTTGACTGAGGTTTTTTTGTAATTTTTTAAAATTTGAAGGGACAAAAATATAATATAAACTTAATTTTTAATTTTATCTTTTATCTTTCTTTTTTCTTTTCCCCGAATACAGCGGTAAAAGATTACTACAGGATGCAAAGGAAAGGGACGGGAAGAATGGGAAAAAAAAGTAAAGTAAGTAATTAAGTAAAATTACAACTTAGATAGTTGATATGGTATCTCTCAAATCTTTTCAAATTAAATAGTTGATTGATTGTACTTCTTTATTATAAGTTTCTTTGATAGAAAAAAAGACGATATATATATATATATATATATATATATATATATATATATATATATGATACTTTGGATCTTAATCTAACTATATATCTAGTGTAATTTCTATCAGTTTAGGTTTTTTTTTTCTTAATTTAGGATTTTTTTTTTTCGATAGGCGGAAAATTCTGTAATATTGTAAGTGCCTTTACATGAAGGACTATGTGTAGCATTGAATATTAATCACTTAATCATTATAAGTAAATTTAACTTCTTTTTCCTTTTTTTAATACTAGTTTCAATGAGGGTTTGCTGCGGAAAAATTCGCCTTCCTCTCTCTTGAGTCCAACCACTAATTCCACATAGAGCACTCCCAATCAGAGGTGTACTCTTAACTTTCAGGCCCCTTTTGCCATGGAATTGGTTCCCCGTATTTGGAAGCGTTGACATGCGGATGTGTGTGTTTTCCTTTTAGACCGCGAGTGTATATTTTTATCAATTAGAAAAATGAATAGAAAAGACCTTTGGATTAATAGATATATCTTGAAACGAAGGAACTATTATAACAATTTGTAAGAAAAATATGCTTAATTTAAAACAATATTTATTTTAAATATTTTTAAAATATAAAATGTAAACATTGATGTAGACAAAGAATCTTGGGAGAAAATATATTTTATTTGATCAAGGATTAAAAAAAATTAAATATTTTAGTCTTGATTAATTAAAATAAACCCACGAGTAAATATAATTATTCTTGGATTAATATAATTGGACCATCATTAAAAGTCCAAAAGTTCATTAAATCCAATAGATTATAAAATTGGACTATTAAAATTAGATTACTGTTAATGGTCTATTTTACATTAAATTTAATATATTATGGATTAAATAAAATTAGATTAGGTCCTAAAGTTGGACCTTTTGAAAATCTCATAACCCAAATATAATGTGGATTAAATGAGATTGAGTTAAAACATAAATTAAGCTCAAGTCATTTTAAACCTAAGTCCATTAGAGTTTGTTAGGAGACTTCTTCAAAATCTCACATCGACTATTTATGCTAAAATCAATAGATTTTTTTCCTATAAATAGGGTCTTCTCTCAAAGGTTCAAGGCACTCCCGGATCCTCAAGTTTTAACAAACAAGAGGTATCTCAAGTTTCAACAACCTCAAGCATTTAAGTTTCATCAAATTCAAGGTTCAGAATCATCATCAAATCAAGGTTCAGAATCTTCATCAAATTTCAAGGCGTTCATCTTGTTCTGCATCAAATAAGTCTCGAAGGCTTAGTAATCAAGTGTTTGTCATCAAATTCCATTCGACCTGAGATCAAGCTCTTCGGCTCCCGAATCAATATTTGTCAAAAAGAGAAGAATCGGAGGACTCATTCTGCAATTTAGGACTTCCTCAGAGATTTGTAAGAACTTTTCATATTGACTAAATATTTTGTATTTTTGATATTTTTCTTGTCTTATTTGCAGACATGAAATTTGTCGTCTACAAATTTCTGGCACACACAGTGGGACAATTTCTGCCTTCCATCTCTTCTCTTCAACTTTAAATCAATCACAAGTTCAAGTACAAGCACAAATCAACTAAATGGCCCCAAAGAACAGCAAAACTACATCTTCAAAGGTTGCTGATATCATGGAAGCTGCTACAACTGTTGGCAAGGCACCACAAGCTTCTAGCCAAGGCATGCTGACAAGAAGTAAGGCTCACACTTTTTCACAAAACGAGGCTCAAACCTTCAGCGTTATCTTATCGCCTGCAACTGCAAAGTTGAAGCAAGATGCTACTTCTACAACGCACAATATATCACCTTCATTGGAAAAGACCAACATCTCCAAGTAAGCTGACCAAAGTTCAAGTACTGGCTCTACACCTCAATCCCCCCATGGGGACGGACCTCAAATCTAAAGTTTCATTTAATGAAGATTCTACTGCTTTTTTTGTAGAGCCGATTATGATGATTGGCACACAAAGTCTGGAAAGACCAATTTGCACACCTCACAAAATTAGTGGAAGGACTCGCCAACGCTCCCAAGATCAAGATCTCAGCATCGCATATCTCATTAATCGTTTTGAGAAGACTGACGAAACAAGTCAAGCTCATCTGAAGAGATCTGAAGTGCAAGAGGAAGTGAAAATTTCCAAGAAATCACAAGATATTCAGATATCTTCCAAAGATATGATTCATATGGAACAACTCAAAGGCTTCATCATGGGTACGATTAAGGACAAGTATGAAGGAGGTAGCTAATCCACCTTCACATATGCAAAGCCTTATTCACAAAGAATTGATGATATGAGAATACCAACTAAATATTAGCCACCAAAGTTTCAACAATTTGATGACAAAAGAAATCCCAAACAACATATGACTCACTTCATCGAGACGTGCAACAATGTTGAAATTTATGGGGATCTACTAGTGAAATAGTTTGTACGATCCCTCAAAGGAAATGCATTTGATTGGTACACTGATCTGGCACCTGGTTCTATCAACAGTTGGGAGCAACTTGAACAAGAGTTTCTTAATAGATTCCATAACACTCATAGAATTGTCAGCATGGTAGAGCTCACCAACTCTCGTCAATGAAAAGACGAACTAGTGGTGGACTACATCAATAGATGGAGGAATTTGAACCTCAATTGTAGAGATCGTCTAAATGAATCATCTGCAATTGAGATGTGCATTCAAGGCATGCACTGAGGACTCTAGTATAACCTTAAAGGGATCATGTCAAAGACTTTTGAAGAATTGGCGACTCGTGCTCATGATACGGAATTGAGCATTGTCGCACATGGGGGTAGGCACCTGTTCAAGACCCCAACAAAAGTAAAGAAAAGTAAGATTTTAGAAAAGGGAGAAAATCTTTTTCTAAAACTGAAGCCAAAGAATCCATAGCCACAGTCGCGGCTCCGATAAAAATTTCTTCAAAGGTAACTCAAAAAGTGACAAAAAAGTAGATCATCCGTAGGAAAGGAAAAAGATAACCTTAGAAGAAAGACAGTCTAAAGAATATCATTTCCTCAATTCTAATGTTTCTTTAATGTTTGATGAATTATTAGCTGCTAAAGCCATAGAGTTACCAGAAGCAAAATGTCCAAATGAAATTGGATGAGTAAATGATTCCAACTACTGCAAGTACCATCGATTGATTAGTCATTAAATTGAGAAGTGTTTTGTATTTAAGGACAAGATCATGTTGTTGGTTTGTGAAGGACGTGTAGTCCTTGAAGAAGACAAAGCATTTGCAAATTTGACAACTGTTGTCATCCCTTCTGTTGAACGCGTTATTTTGGAGGTTAAGTTTGGAAATTTTGATCCTGTCAAGGTTGAAGTTGTCAGACAAGTCCTTCCTACTGAAGGATATCAACAAGAAGTTGAAGAACCTTCTGTCCATGGCGAAGATGAAGGCTGGACGCTTGTGACAAGAAGAAAGAAACACACCAAAGCCTCAAGAGGTGGAGCTTCACTGGTAAGAAGCAGATTCACAAAGAAAAATGTGAGGAATGTCAAAAGTAAGAAGACCAAATATGCATCAATAGTAGATGATTTTTTTGGAAGAGATCTTCAGCACTTCTCAGGCTCAAAGATTTCATACCAAGGGAACTTGCTGAAAAGTTCAACATTATTTCATGCTATGCCATACATGATGAGGAAAGCAAAGAAGACAATAATGAGTATATAAATGAAGGAGACATGGAGAGAATTAAGTTTTTAGTAGACCTTAGTATCTACATGGCTGAAATCACATTCAATGATGATGATTTGCTGCTTGGTTCAACGCCTCACAACAGATCATTATTTGTGGCTGGCTACGTTCAAGAATAGAGAGTGAATAAGATACCGTTAGACGGAGGATCGGCAGTAAACATTTTACCTATGCGAACATTAAGAGAGTTGGACATTTTTATGGATGAGTTGTCCCAAAGTCTCCTTTTGATATAAGGCTTCAATCAAGGGGAGAAACGAGCTAGTGGTACTCTTCTATTGGACATATTAATTGAAGACATGCTTTCAACTGCTTTTTTTTCATGTTATTGATGCCAAGACCTCCTACAATATTTTACTAGGAAGATCATGGCTCCATGATAATGGTGTGATGCAATCAACCTTGTATCAATGTTTCAAATTCTGTCGAAATGGCGTGGTGAAGCAAATAGATGCTGATGATAAACCATTTACTGAAGCTAGGGCACATATTGCTGATTCTAAGTACTATATTAAAAAAGATGATGAATCAATTAAGATCGATTTATTAGGAGAGAAGGAAGATAAAAAGGTTACTTTCTTCAAAGATGTCAAAGCTACAGTAGATGCAGAAAGCTCTACTCAGCAACATGCACACAGTAAACCATTTGGAGGGTTCACTTTGCCCCTTACAAAGGTCGACTCAGTTAAGTTACCAAATATTTCTTTGAAATGATTTGTCCAACAAAAAAAAGAGATAAAGATAGAGTATGGTGAATTACCTACTTCACGCACGAAGGAATGATTTGACCCAAATGCTTATAAACTCCTAGAAAAGGCTGAATATAATTCATAAAGTCAATATTTGTTGTTAAAGCTTCCTATTGATATCTACAAGAAAAAATGTCAAATCTCAAGATTTACCCGAAGCATGCCAGCAGGAAAAGAGTGTGCCGGCCTGGGATACAAACAATCATCTCCCATCCGACTCAAGATTAAAAGGGCCAATGTACAGTATATTACAGTAAAAGATGAAGTGACGTCAAAACCGCGATTTATTTTTTGTGGGATAGGAGATACAAATTCATGTCCATCTGTCTTCATTAGGTTAGACCTAAAGAGAAGAAAAAATCCGTTTTCAAGAGGTTTGAAGTCACAGTCACTTCAAAGGCAAGACATTCTGACAAAGTCTCCTCTAAGGTAAGAATAGTGGTGAATTGCAATAGAGTCCTAAAAATAATAACACAAGTGACACCAATTGTGCCTTGTGATGAAGAAAGTGTAGCTTCTTGTAATCACACCATAATCTATGATGAAGAGTGTATCGAGGAAGAAGATGTTGAGCATGCTCCATCAGAGCTTGAAGAAGTCGTAAAAGCTATAGTTGATGAACTCAAAGACATAAATTTGGGCACTTTTGAAGATCCTCGCCTAATTTACGTAAATGCACTTTTATCATCTGAAGAAGAAAATGCCTATATCGACTTATTGAAGGAATTCAGGGACGTCTTGGATATATAAAGAAATGCCTGGCTTAGATATAAAAATTCCTGCTCACCATTTAGCTGTAAAGGATGGGTGACACCAGTAAAGCAAGCCTAACGGCGTTTTCGACCTGAGCTGGTTCCATTAATTGAAGTAGAGGTGAACAAGCTGATCGAAGCCAAATTTATTCAAGAGGTTAAGTATCCAACTTGGGTAATATTGTCCCTGAGAGAAAGAAAAATGGACAAATTTGAATTTGTGTGGATTTTAGAAATCTAAATGACACCTGCCAAAAAGATGATTTTTCAGTGCCTATTCCTGAACTGATGATAGATACAACCACTGGTCATGAAGTTCTATCTTTTATGGATGAATCTTCTGGTTATAACTAAATCAAAATGGCACTAGAAGATAAGGAGCTTACTGCCTTTCGTACTCTAAAAAGAATCGATTACTACACAGTGATGCCTTTTAGTCTGAAAAATGCTAGAGCCACATATCAAATGACAATTCAAAAGATCTTTGATGACGTGCTACATAAGATCATAGAATGCTATGTGGATGATTTGGTGGTTAAGTTATGTAAATGAGCTGATCATCTTTAAGATTTGAGAAAGACTTTCGAGTGATTCCAAAAATATCAATTGAAGATAAATCCTCTCAAATATGCTTTTGGCGTCACATCTGGAAAATTCTTGGGTTTTATTGTTTGTCATCGAAGCATCGAAATAGACCAATCAAATATCAACGTGATTATAAAGATACCTGAGCCAAGAAATATCCATGAATTAAAGAGTTTATAAGGAAAATTGGCCTATCTCCAAAGGTTCATCTCAAATCTTATCGGATGCTGTCAACCGTTCAGTCATCTAATGAAGAAGAGTGTACCATTTGAGTGGGATAAAGCGTGTTGCAATGCTTTCAAATGCATCAAATCTTACTTGATGAAGCCTCCTGTACTTGCTGCACCTATTTTAGATAAGCAATTGATTTTATACATTGCGGCGCAAGAACGCTCAGTGGGGGCATTACTTGCTCAAGAAAATGACAATGGCAAAGAAAATGTACTCTATTATTTAAGTCGGATGATGACACCAAATGAGTTGAATTATTCACCAATTAAGAAGCTTTGCCTAGCTTTGATATTTGCAATTCAAAAATTGAAACACTATTTTCAAGCGCATACTGTACGCCTTATTTCCAAAACTAATCCTATAAAGTATGTTATGACAAAGCCTGTGCTATCTGATCGTTTGGCAAGGTAGTACCTTCAACTCTAACAATTTGATATTGTCTTCGTCTAACAGAGAGCTGTTAAAGGGCAAGTGTTGGTAGATTTCTTGGCTGATTATCCTATCTCTGCTGAGTGGAAATTAAGTGATGAGTTGCCTGATGAAGATTTCTTGTCATTGAGATTCTCCCACCATGGAAGATGTACTTTTATGGTGTGGCACATTGCGAAGATGCTGGAGCTGGTGTAGTATTTATTACCCCTGAAGGAGATGTGTTACCATATTCTTTTACCTTGACTAAAAGATGTTCAAATGATGTGGCTGAATACTAAGCCGTTATACTTGGGTTAGAGTTGGCTGTTGATATGAAACGACCGCATCTCGAAGTATATGGGGATTCCCAATTAATTGTTAATTAATTACTTGGTGAGTATGATATTAAGAAGCTTGAGTTGATCTCGTATAATAATTATACGAGACGACTTATGGGATATTTAGGTGATGTGACAATCGAGCATGTATTAAGAAGCAAAAATAATCAAGCTGACGTATTAGCAAAATTGACTTCTACTTTATGTCTACATGATTAAGAAATTCAAATTCCTATATGTTAAACATGGGTCATACTGCCTATTTTTGAAGATGAAGATGATGAAGGGCATGAAATTCATTCTGTCTTTATCTATGAAATTAATGAAGAAGATTGGAGATAACCTTTTGTAGACTATCTTAAAAATGGAAAGCTTTCGGATGATCCACGAAGACAGAGTGATATTTGATAGCATGCTACCCGCTTCTTTTGCTATAAGGATACGCTCTGTTGACATTCTTTTAAAAGTGTCTTCTTGAGATGTTTAGGCTAAGAAGAAGCTGTACAAGTAATAGAAGTAGCTCATTCTGGCATATATAAACCCCATCAATCTAGTCCGAAACTTTATTTTCGTATCAAGAGGATAAGATATTATTGGCATACTATGGTGAAAGACTGCATCTTCGTATTGGAGAAGCAATTTGGGCATATAGGACCACTTATTGTACTGCAACCTAAGCCACTCCATATGCATTGGTATATAGTGTGGAAGCAATCCTTCCACTAGAGCAACAAATTCCTTCCTTTAGGATTGCTATTCAAGAAGGCCTTACTAAGGAAGATAATATTTGTGTCAGACTTGAAGACTTAGAAGCACTTGAGAAAAAGAGGATAGATGCACAACAAAGGTTAGAGTGCTACCAAGCTCGTGTCTCCAAAGCTGATAGAGGCTAAATTAGTCATACTTTTCTTAGTTATTTGAGGTTATTTTGTGATACATTTTGTTCAATAACTAGTCATATCCCTTCATATTTGAGATTTTACCCTTGGAAAGGTATTTTATTCATTATTTTAGATTTTTGGGATAAAACAAAACAAAAACGTCGCGAAACAGAATAGATGTGGCGCTGACCATGCACTGGTTGCACAAATTTCAAGGCAACAAAAAATTGGTGAAATAGAGCAGAACAAAATGGAACTAGCATCGGCTCCGAGAGCCAAGGTGGCGCCAGCTGTGCCCTAAAGTTAAGGCGGTGTTTTGATTTTTCTATGCGGTTTTTGGTAATCTGTGAAATTTTAGTATCTTCCAACTTCTACTCAGCCAAGAACATTACGGCAATGGGTTTAGGCACCTCCCAAACCTATAAATAGAGGAAAAACACAAGGACAAAAGGGAGAATTCATTGATCATCATAGCAAATCACTCAAATCAAAGGAGGATTTTTTCAATTCAATGAGGGTTGTATAAGAAGGTCTTCAAAGGAAGGAGGCTTGTCTATGAGTGCTTTCTTTTACTTTATTTTCTTTTTCTTGACAATGATATGTTAATTTTTTTATTATAATTCAACATTGTTTTAGATAATCACAGTTTTTAGAGTTATTTGATCTTTTGATTAATTAATTGTTATTCTTGGTATTTAATTACTTATGCCTATTACGAGATTGATTAGTTGTTTCTTTCCATTGACTTGCTTGAAAAAGAGGTTGATGGTGGTTTCAATTCATTAGTTTCATATTTGTTGTCTCTTAACTTGCTTGAAAAAGAGGTTAATTGTTAAGAATTAGGTAATTGAAGGTTAATTGATGTCTGCCAGAATATGGATTCATTGGTTAATTTCATATTTTAAGTTTGCCAGAATATGGAAATTTAATCAAGGATTGTGTTTAATGTATCTTTTGGGTGAATTAGTTGAGACAGAATATGTGATACTAATTTATCTAAGAGATAGTGATTTCATGGATTGAAAAAGAAGTGAGTCTATCTCAATCCTTCATGATGCCAAGTGAATGATTAGTTATGCTAATGGTTGGGTACTTTAAGATCATGTTTGTCTAAACAATAGCTTGAGTTACATACTTCTCCATCCTTGACATGTATATATTTTTATTTTGTTTTGTTTTATTTTATTTTATTTTTCACTCTATCGAGTCGGTTAAATAATGAAAGAAAGGTGATTAATGTATACTTATTCCTTGAGGATTGACATTCGTTTGAACCCTATGCTATGTTAATGATGAATACACTTACTCAAATATGTAATTTGGGTTTAACGTTTTAATGTAAACTTGATTGAGAATATGTTTATTTTTCTATGATTTTTTATACCTAAATCCATACGCATCAAGTTTTTGGCGCCATGGCCGGGGAATAATTGAATTTTGTTGATTTACCCATGTAAATATGTAAATACGTAAATATGTAAATTATGTACAATTGTTCTTTCCGGAAAAAATGTGCTATCTTTTATATTTTGTGTATTTGTGTTTGCCTTTGTAAGCTAACCTACTAACTCTGACTATGTTCTATTAACTAATTTTGTAATATTGTAATTTTGTTTTCATCATTACTTCTATTATCTAACTTGCTTCTTGTTTTCTTAGGTGTTATCATTGGTACATGACCCGAAAATCCACAGGCGAGATAGTCGATTTTGACCCTAAAATCAAAAGGACATTATCAAAAATCTGCCAGACAATCCAAAAGAACTTGATCGTCGATATGGATGGTGCTCAAAATAACAATGTTGGGAATGATAGGAGGGTTACGAATGACTTTTGTGAAACCCGAAATCTTGGGCATAGGCTCGAGTATCACTAGGCCTAGGGTAGATGCAAATAATTTCAAAATAAAGCCTAATATTATCCAAATGGTTCAAAATATGGTTCAATTTGATGGGCTACCTGAAGAAGATCCCAATGCTCATTTAGCTAGTTTCCTTAAGATTTGTGATACTTTCAAGATGAATGGTGTTTCTGAGAATGCCATAAAGTAAAGACTTTTTCCTTTCTCTTTGAGGGATAGAGCCAAATCTTGATTAAAATCTTTACCTACAGGTTCCATCACTACTTGGAATGCCTTAGCTGAAAAATTTCTGGCTAAATATTTTCCTCCAGCTAGGACAACCAAACTTAGGAATGAGATATTTGCCTTCCAACAAGCAGATTCTGAGCCTTTGTATGAAAGTTGGGAGAGATTCAAGGAAATGTTGAGGAAATGCCCACACCACAGATTTGAGCTAGGAATGCAGATGCTTATCTTTTTGAATGGCCTCACATTCGCAACACGACAAGTGGTAGACTCTTCTGCAGGGGGTTCTATCAATCGTAAGACCCCGGAATAGGTGTTCGATCTTATTGAAAATTTGGCTTCTAATAACTATTCTTGGGGAAGTGCAAGGTCAAGAGTTTGTGTGTAAGGAGTACACAAAGTAGATGTTGTGGCAGCATTAGAGGCTAAGGTGGATGCCTTATCTCAAAAGATGGAACATATGGTGATGCCTCAAGGCCAGGTATTAAACGTAAGTTGTGATTTTAGTGGAGAGGGACACCCCAATCATAAATGCCAAAATATGGGGTCACTCCAAGAAACTTCGGAACAAGCGACTTTTTCAGGTAATGTCCGGCCAGATAATAACCCTTATAGCTCTACCTATAATCTTAGTTGGAGAAATCACCCTAATTTCTCTTGGAGCAATGGAAATCAACCTAGGTAGGGTTCTTTCAATTTTGGAGGCCATTAAAGGAATTAAAACCCAATGACCAATACTGCATCACCTTCAAAGCCACCATTGGAAGAGTTGATTGGCCAATTGGTAAGTACAATGGAGACTAAGTTCCAAGGGGTCGATGTGACAACATAGAACCTAGAGGCCTCCATGCGCAACTTGGAAAACCAAATTGGTCAGTTAGTCAAACTACTCGGAGATCGTCAAGTTGGGACATTACCAGGAAATACTGAGAAAAATCCACGGGATCAAAGCCGTGGAAAGCATTTAAGCTACATTTTTCGTTTATTTTACTTTTAGTTTTTGTGATTGAGATAATTTTTATTCCTGTCATTTTGATTGGTTGTTTTTTATTCATTAGAGTTCATTGTTCATCATTATTGTGTGTTTCTCATATAAAAAAAATAAATAAAAATTGGAGAACCGGACAGAACCAGGTCGACGCCGGCTCTTGTCGGGTAGGCGCAACTTATAGGCCATTTTGGCCACTTTTTCTTCAAAATTTCCAAACTCCCTTTCAAATTCTCTCTAACCCGCGCCGGCTTCATATCCTCCACTTCCCAAAATTTGATTTTTCACTTCCTAACTACTTCTATAACATCTATTTACCTCTTTTTTGTTGATCCTACGGATCAAAATCCTCAAATTCTTCCATTTTTCACAACAACATCACCTTCAATCCACAAGCAAGCAGCTTAGATTTGTGCCAAAAGCTTATATCTTTTGCTTACCCATGCATACATGAGCACAAATGTATGATTTTTATTCAATTCCTACGGTTAAAATGGTGTAGATGACTTTTTCTAATTTTAGGAACAATTTTGACCGAAAATTAAGATTGTGTATGCTTTCTTGAATTATGCATTACTCCTTGAGCTTAATGAATTGGACTAGATTAGGAGTTAATGATTCTTTGATACTTGATTCATGCATATGATCATTAGGGGCTTCATGTATTTATCTAATGGTAGAATTATGGCTATTTGTGATGATTGACTATAGGCTATATATGGAAATTGCATTGTTTTTCACGTACTGCCATAATAATACCTTTATTAACATGATCATATCTACTTGCATGCATTGAGGATATTCAACACGTTTATGCTTTACAGTGAACTCTACATGTATTTTTGCAGGTAGTGTTGAATTGAGTGAAGGGGATTGAATGGATTGTTGGTTGGAGTGTGATATGTATTGACGGAGTTTAGGTTTTGTAGATTGTGAGATTGGTTGAGGGTTGCATGAGATTAGATGAGTGTATTTGAAAGGGTAGTTGCCCTGTTTTACGTCTTGGAGCTCAATTGTTTTCTCTTCCTATTTCCCCCACTCCTTACTTGAACATGTCTAGAGCAAGGGGTCATTCTTCTAAAAGGGCGAGAGCTTCCTCTTCCTCAACCCTTTCATCTGTCGATCCTTTGTTCCTTAGACCAACTGAGCTTATTGATGCATCTTGTGAGGAATGGTACAATAGGAGAGTATCCAATAAAATTATTGTCGAGCGTACTTTCACACCCACTTTAGACCGTGCACTCAAATTGGGAATGATATTTAGAAGGCTAGGATAGGGTTCGATAGTACAATTGAAAGGGAAGTATTGTCTAGTGCTCATCAAGGAATTTTATGCTAACATGATTGATAAGGGCAATAAACACCTTCCCCATATTGAAACGAGAGTGAAAGGAATCTCCATTGTCATAACCTAAAATCAATTAGCTAACCTCCTCCAGGTAATGATGATTCTTGGTAAGGGATAGATGTGAATAATCAAAAGATTCTTCCTAACCTAAATTGGAATGGTAGCGGGACTAGAGCCACACTAGGATTGTATAAGTATAATGCCTTTCAAGCCAATAGTTTCTATTCAAATAATGATCTTGCTGCCAACTTTAGAGCTCTAGTCTATATGTTTGGGTTCAATGTTGTACCCCGTGCTAGTGGTTTCAATGAGGCCCGACTTATTGACACTTATATTTTGCATCGGATGATGAACACACTGCCTATCCCTCTTACACCATTGATCATCCAATCCATTAGGGAGGTTGTTTATCACCGTCTCTCTACAAAAGCCTTCGTTTTCCTTAGTTATAATGAAAATTCTAAAAGACTTTGGTGTTAGTCTTGAGAGAGAACTGATGGAGGCTACCACTGAGCACGATATGGTGACCGAGCAAACTCTGATGAGTTGCGAGTACAAGTACAATCTGAAATTGAAAAAATGGCTAACGTGTGCCTTATTGGACTGATCAATTTCTCTTTCTAGAGTACCCTAAAATTCTTATTCTTTTAATCTTAATAGCCTTCCAAAAATTTAGGGTTCGAGTAAAACAAATCCAATAATTACATCCAGGTCCCGACAAAATTTTATTTCTTCAGAGTGTTCGTCTCAATATACCAATCAACTTTTGTTCTGGTCGTTGATATAAATTCTCATCCTATTATAGGTAGTAACCAACTGAAAATAAAAAGGTGGGGTGTTACAATAGATGTTAATGAAACCTAAACAAACACCACGATGATTATTTAGAATTGTTCACTGGCGAAATATTTCATACTTTTAATCCGTAGCTAAGTATTGATAGAAATAAATATGTTTTCCCAGTAGAGTATTGAAAAAAGTGAGGAAAATATTATATCCGTCGCTAATCCGTCGCTTCATCAAGAGTAAATTCAAGGACTTTGATATTATAATAGATAGGAAAATATTATAAACCCAGTAGATGCGTGGAAATATAAGTATTGATAGAAGTTGAGGTCGAGATGCAGCGGCGCTGGCGGCAGTCGTCCACAGCTTGATGAAGGTTGCTGGTGGTTCGATGGTGGGAGCGAATTACAACTTTGGTTAGATAGTCTTTTGGTGGTAGTTCAGGCAATGAGGACGTAAGGTCGCCGGCGGGGTTGGGCACCGTACTGGACTGCAATTGATTGAGGTATCCATCAACTTTTACTGGATTCATATGGAATTTATGTTACTGAGTTGCATTGGACCACAATTTATACTATCTACTGTAATTTCCATGAATTTGGAAGTGCATTCCTCTAGTCTACTTTCCCTGTTTTAATCTCTATTAATACTTCATAATGAGTAAGGATTTAAATGCAACAAATGACAATTTACTTGGGGAAAAAAGAATGGGAAAAGTCTTTGGTTTAATGGAGTGCAAGGTGGAGCGTCTAATATGAAGGTGATGGCGATGAGATAAGGATTTAAAGCCCCACCTTTCGTTTCCCTCTTTTTTTTTCACCTCACTACTAAAGCCATACTCACAACAACTAAGAGGGACCTCATATGTTATAGCAGTAAGCTTCATAATTCAATGAGATAAAGAATGTCTATGTTGGGTTTATTCAAGATTAGAATTTTGTAGAATTTGAGGACATATACTAATTAAAAAGGTTTGGTTTCTGACTTGGTTGATTGTTTGAAGCCATGGTATTATTAGATTGTTGTTCTTAACTGGTAAAATTTAGTTTCTTGATGATGGGCCTTTGTTAATTTACAAGAAGTTCTGCTGTTTCCTTGTTTCTTTTCCTCTATTGAGTTAATTCCTCTTTATTTTGCGCAATTCTTCTTGTTGAATTCTAAATTGAAGCTCATGTCATTTAATTTTGCGGACCTTAAAACTTATGTTAGTCTCTTTGATGTCAACTGAATTGTTCAACAAAGCATTTCTAAACTCTGTTTCAGTCGATAAATGAGAAGCAGTAATTTTTATAGCTGCATCTCCCATTAAAAATTGTTGGCTCTGGTAGCCTAAGGTCTTTCGGATGAACTTTTGGAACTTGATTGGGCTAAGAACCTGAAAAACTAGGATAAGTGGGAAAGCTTGGAATATTGAAGAATTTAGTTTATTATTTACTTCTGAAACTTGTGGTGATGCTGACATAAATTAATAAGAACAAATTACATTATCAAACATCTGTCAAAAGTGCCAAACTTTCAGAGTAGTTGTTCATTTTTGTTATTTTTACGGAACTATATTAACCATGAAGCAGTTTATGAAGTTGTCAGAAAGCATGGATGCCAATCTTTAGCTCATGCATGAGAAAATTTCTCTTCTCTAGGGATATATACGTCCGAGTATAATTTTTTGGGCATTTATGTCTTTTAGACTAAAAGAAAATGTCACATTAGCTAAAGTCTTCTTGATCAATTTGAACTAATATGGGAGTTTTTCTACAGTCTTCTTGATTGAATAAATGTTGAGTTTGTTTTCCATTGTTGAAGGGAAAGGATATGATCTCTACCATGTTCATATTCTTTAGTTTTTATTAGGAATAATATATTTATTTCATGAAGGCATAAATAAGTAGGCATAAGAGTGAACTTTCGAGGAATGCATTCATAAGCTGTGATATAGCTAGGAAATAGATAAAAATGATGGAATTAAGGAAAAATAAAACATCATTTGTAATTGAGACTTGATATATATATTTTATTTACAACTTTATTAATTTTCTACGTGTAAAGGTATGACTTTATCTCTAATCCTTTGGTTCACCGATGGATAATGCCTCTTAATCTCATTCTGTTTACTTAACTAATTAAGATTTCGTTCCATCTGATGCCAAGACTATATTACACTTATAATTGTTCTACAGTAACCTTATGTTATTGTTACGCACAGGTTAGACATATAGTTCTTCATTAATTTGCCTAGATAGACGAGCTCTTCTTAGGTAAGAAAATACTTGGTAGGCATCTTTAGAATCCTATAAGTGATGGGTAATTATTCTCCGTGAGTGATGGGTGATCACTCCCTATAGGTAATGGGTGATTATCCTCAAATTTAGTGTTGTTGATTAAATGTTTTGAGGTTATTTGTGTTTTGTGAGTTTTTTATAATGAATATTGGGTGAATTGAGGTGGTTTTGTATCTGAAAAATGTTCAAATTATAAGGGAAACTTTGTCAGTTTTATTTTTTTTAAAAATTGAGGTGGCTTAATGCCAAGAAATTCTTATTGTTTCTTACCTAGTGTATTTTCATATGTTCTTTTAATTGTGAAGTTGATCTATACTATGCATGGTGAGGAACATTTTGGAATTAAGTTTTGATGGCTGAAGTTGAATAAATTCATGATGGAGACTTTGAGAAAAATTATGTTTGTGTGTTGTTTCTGTAGGATGTTAACTAGACTATTTGAGAGTATTTTGGTGTGATTTTTCAGTTCATTTTATGTGTTTTGGTGCTAAGAAAAAGCAGTAAAAAGAAGGGAAAGAACAAAGTACATAAACTCCATATATATAAAATGATAAAACCGAAAATAGAATGAAGGAAATACTGGAAAAGCTAAGTGCATGCCGATTTGTTCTACTCCAAAATTACTTCAAATCCACTCTCAGATCGCTAACACATCGAGAAAGGTTTAGGAACCTTAGTGTATAGCAATGGGATAACAAACTACCATTCTGAAGCCTATTACATTAAAGAAATGCAAATAAGAATTTCTATTTTCCAGGTTTGGCAGTTTTGGTAGAAAATTCATAACCTTCTATTCATAAATCCAAATCATGTCAAATTTGTTCGAAAATCTTCCTAGGACATTTATCTACAAAGTATAGTTCATGGATTTCCAGAATCCATGGCCTTTTCATATAGTTTAATCCAAAAAATAGACATAGTTTACACCAGCATTTTTATCCAAAAAATCATTCAAAACAGAACATAAGTTCAACATGGCAAACCAGCATTTTTTCCTTGAATAATATACAACCAGCTATAATTCTTTCCATTCCCATGCCTTTATCTACACACAAATCCTCCCAAATCTAGTTCTACAATCAGCCTAACAACTCAGGGAATGCTTAGGTTTAGGCATTTCAGTTCAGTACTTGAAAACCACAATTATTTCAAGTTCTGCAAGCATTGGATAACCATAATTCCAACATGCTTGTTCATTCCATTTTCATCTTTGTACATTATGCTATATGGTCTTTTGCTTTTTGTTTTTTTGTCTTTCTTTGTACATTGAATAACCTCTTGCTTTACTTGCATTGTTGATTAATTGTTTTGAGGTTATTTGTGTTTTGTATGCAATTTACAATGAATGTTGGGTGAATTGAGGTGGCTTTGTACTTGGAAAATGTTCAAGTTATAAGGGAAACTCTGTCAAATTTTTTCTAAATGATTTAGAATACACAACTCGATAGTTGATAGTATTTCTCTGATATCATTATTCAATTTTTCTACCATAATTCTAAACGAGTATATTAGGGTCCTCAACCTTCACAATCACCATCGTTCTTCATTCGAATTATACAAGTGCTAATAAGCTACATGGTTATGGTCTAAATGTAGATGGATGATCATAGTTGGATGTACAGAAGACACGTACAGGAGGACTAAAGGAATTACATCTGAGTTTGAACAAGGGGTCAAGCGATTCATTGCATATTGTTTGTCAACTAGTCCAACCTCAGTTATAAGGTGTCCATGTGGAAAGTGTAAAAACAAAGCGTACCTTTCCCCAGATGAAATGGAGCTACACTTGTACAGATTTGGGTTTGTTGCTAATTACCGAAGATGGACTAGTCATGGTGAGGATATTAATCCGTCGCCAAGTGCAATAACCGGCACTTGTACGACTACAGTCGAGTCAAGCTCTAATAATCCGTATCGAGATATGGTGATTGATGCAGTTGGACATCAATTTCCAACTGAACCTTCATCATCGGAGAATGTTGAGGAACCACCAAACTCGGATGCGCATAAATTTTATGACATGCTGAGAGCTTCAGAAACTCCTATATGGGATGGATGCAAGAATCACCAGTACATTATCAGTTGTCTCTTGGTTTTTGAATATTAAATCCAAAAGTAACGTGTTGGAGAAATGCTTTAATCAGGTGATGCAATTGATGAAGGAGGTATTACTAAGTAGTAATAAGCTTCCGGATGACTTCTTTCAAACAAAGAAGTTGATACTGTTGGGGATATGCCCTAGAGTCAATTTGTATTTATACTATTGTCGTTATATTTTATATAGAGGCTTTCCTTTTCATGAATAGTGCGTTTTGTTTTGTGGTCATCAAGTACGTGACTTGATAGTAAAACCCAACAATGAATACAATGACTATTCTAAATCTATCCCTGATCGTTTATTATTATTGGAACAATAATAAATTAAGATTAATATTTTTGTGACTGGATGGCTATGTTTTACTGGTCATGGATGTGAAACCCCAATCAAGACCAACCTTAGAGTAAGGGGGTAGGGATGCATATCATGCTTTATTTCATGATTAAATATGCTTTCATATGATTTCTATGTGCTTTGAATTTGATTTTTATTATCTTGAAGTCTTGTTGGTGAGTGATGTGTGAGAGGGGCAAAATGGTAATTTTTGCCCGAGGTGAAAATAAGGAGATAGCTTGTGGATTGAATAGGAAATAATTTTTCTAGTAGAAATAGCAACAAGAGTTGTTGTGATTTAGTGGTTAGAACTTTGGAATTAATTCTTGAGGTCTTGGGTTCAAAGTCCATCATAGAAGCTTTAGCTTGAGTAAATTTTATTTTGCTTGGGAAAGGATGGTTTCGGCCTTAAGGGCCTAGATTAATGTAGTGATGACGTTCTAGGAGAGACATGATAGAAGTAACCTCATTCCACTCCTTTTACTCTTCTCGAAATTCTTATAGGGAAAATCATTCTTTCTTGATCTTTAATTTTCCTCAATTCTCAACTCATTAGTTTGATCAAGATGTTCTAGCATTTTCCTTTCCAGAAAACTCAGTAAAGTACTGAGGTCTTTTAGGATTAAAATGTCTTGGTAAAAGACTCTTTATGGTCTGAAAAATATGGTAGCGTTGTGGGAAATTTCAAGAGGAAAAATCCCACTAGTAAGCTTGCTGAAATTTTCCTCTAACTTAGTTCATCTTTCTTCATAGAATGAGCTGAAATTTTCCAGCTTGTTGTACCTTCAAAAGGTCGAAATTTTTAGCTAACATTCCTTCCCAAATGCTACTAGAAAAATGGTCTTTAGGATCACTTTGAAACCTGAAAGTTCTTGTCCAATTTCGGACTGCTCAAGTTGGAGCAAAACAGGAAAAATTCCTGTACGAAAATCAGCTTTGAGAGCTCCAAACCAAGCTATTTTCTCCCAAATTTTGTGCAGCACCTTAGCCATGTTTTTCCTCCATAAAGAAGGCTGGAAACCATCCTTGAATACCCCTGAAACCCCCCTTCTAGCTCGCTGCAAAATGGTTGGAAGTGGCAGATGAAAATCTGCCAGAAAATTCACTGTGTAGCGAAATTTCTGTGCAATTTTTTGTCCAGCTTGTTTCCTATCTCTTTTCCAGCCAAAACACTAACCCTAATCTGTCAAAACCTTCCTTAAACCTCCATCAATAGAGCTCCATTGATCCCCTTGAACTTCTGCATGAAATTCCATTAATGGCTGTCCAAAAATCTCTCAAACAAATCTCTGCAATTTAGCTTGATTGGTTTCCAAAATTTCAGCCATCTTATTTAGTAACCTTCCATAATATTTTGCTCAATGGACCAGACTTCTTCTTCATAATTGTACACCCTACTTTCGGCCACCATAAGCCTCCATAAGTCAGCATTAATCCCACGAAATTCTGCTCAAACAATCAGCCATGGCAGACTTCAAAGCTGTCCAAGCAATCAAGATATTCTTAGGATATTTACTTTCCAAATTCACTTCCTAAAAATATTCTTCAAAGATTGTAACAACTAACCTTTCCTTTTCCTTCTCAAATCAGAGAAACATCCTCCTAAACCTTACAGAATTTCGACAGCCCTCATTCCACAGAAAATTCGGCAGCCACAACAACCATTCCTCTCAATTTTTCTTCAGCCTTCAAGAACACACACTACACCAAGAACACCTACTTCTTCTCTACACCTAATACCCCTCCAAACCATCTCAAACCCTCACGAAAATCTCCAGATTGAGTCTACTCATTGTTGTGAATCCATCAACACCAATACTAACATCAAACTCCTCCAAACATCTTGCTACTTCGGATAAAAGCAGAAATTTCTGGACAAGAACATCTTCAAGGTAAAATCACTCTATCAACATCATCCTCTTCAAACTTGATCTCTAATGAAAACCTATATGAATAATCACACTATTGACATCCTCTTCTTCTCTCTCTCTCTCTCTCTCTCTCTCTCATGGACCGAAATTCCCTCTCTTGGCCGAATGGACTCTTCTTCCATGACCATGCTTTCGCCACCTTTCTTGAACAAGATTAGCCATCTAGGAGTTGAGATCTTCTCTAAAATCCTTCAAGTCATTCATCAATCAAGTAAGTACCTTCAATTCCCTTTTTAAAATTTTAGAATCATGTCACTAGGATGATGTTGTGAGAAGATGATTGGCGATGGGATTGAGTATGTGATGTTGTTGATTGAAGCATGAGTATATGTATGATTGAGAAGGAGATGAGATTTATGCATGGAAGGATTATATTGGTGGATTGAATGATGAGTTGAGGCTTGATGCATGTCATAGATAGTATTTGTGATGAAGCATGCTAGAGATTATGTCATCATTGGTGAATAGGATTTATATGCATGATTAGATTATTGAAGCCATGATCATGTTTATGCTAGTAGAGGTTAAGTCATGTCTTAATAAACTTAGATCTATGTCTATATGCAAGATTTGGATGATTTGATGAGTTGAAGGATTGTGTATGTTATTGATTGTGGTTGGCCATAGAATCTTGATCAAGATCTAGTGGTCCCTAAGCTAATTTTATCTCATGAATAAAATGTTTAATAATAATTTTTGCTAGAGAATTTCGTAAACCCTAGGAAGGGTAGATTGGGAATTATTATATATGTAAAGGATATTTTGGTCAAATAAATAATAATTTTTCTAAGAAATAAAATGAATAAATATTATTTAAAATAAAGAAATCAATTAAAGCCTTTATGAAAAAAAAAAAAATAAATTTATACTTAGTAAAATATTTACTAAAACAAAACCCTTAAGGATTTACTAATTATTTTCCAAACAAAACTCATTAAGTTTATTCTCAATTAATTTTAGCTATCAATTATTCTCTAACAATTAAGTTATTAATAAATTACTATTTTACCTAGTACCACCTATACCTCTTGATCAAATAAACTCTAAATTTTCCTTAACAAGATTTAAACTTTCAACATATTAGGATTCACTTCCCAAACCATTAATTATTTTAAATAACAAGTTAAACTTAGCTTATAAACCTACTTATTTATTATTTTACCTTAAAGCTTGGGACACTAGGATTATGGTAGTAGTGAATTGAGTTAATTTAAAATTAAGAAAGTGGATTGTGGCTTGAATCTGATTAAGATTTGTATTTGCCCATGTGGGGTTAGGTCATCTGTCCGAGACCTTGTTGTTGTGAGCAAGACTCAGGTAAGCTCCTGCATAAAACCTGTTTGATACAAAAATGATTCTTTTTATGGCAAGCCAAATGTAGAGTGCATGGTCACTCATTTCTGTAAAGGCAATTGAGGATTATTTCCATTCTCATTTCAGACAAATAAATTATTTGTGAATCAAGGGGCGGTTTTACTCAAAACCTAAAATTCTTTCTAAAACCAGTTTTGCCCCAATTTTTGGAAAACCTTAATTGCCATTTTCAAGTGGAACTATGTTTTGTTCATTTTTCCCCAAGTGGGATACGTTACGTTGAGTACTCAATAGGGGTAGATTGGTAGTACTAGTTTTGAAGACCAAGAGTGAGTCTTCTGGCAGGAGGCTACCTCCAGAAGATAAGCTCAACTTAGAGAAACGTCAGTACTGCTTAGTCAGACCGGTCCGAGCTAGCAGTTTGTTTTATTTCAGTCAAGTGACTGTGTTTTGCCGGAATGGACACCCGGTTGTTGTTTGGGTATAGAGAAGGAGGAGTATCTTGCCCGGTAGGCCGATCACCTACCTTTTGTCAGTCTGCACAAAGTGTCGGTATTCTGACCGGTTATGGGGCCCAACGTGTGGTAACCCATAATCCTTTCTTTCGAGTGGTTGATCTTATAAATTATGTATGGCTAGATAAGCCAAAACGCCACTCTTGCTGTTGACTAATGTTTGATGCTTGCCAATATTTCTCTTATAAAGGTTTTACACTTTGCATCCACGAACTGTTTTCACTAAACACCCAAAGCACACATGGACTTACTGAGATTTCCGTCTCATCACCTTTTATCATGATTTCAGATTGATCCTGCTGTGGGGATGAGTAGCTAGATTTTGCCTATTCTGGAAGAATTTTTCTGACTATTATGTTATGTAATGTTTGGGAGACGAGAGTGGATGATTTTACTTATAGTTTTATTTTAATAATTTATGGATTTAGTTTGAAGCATTTTTGGGTTGTAATAAATTTTTAAGTTAACTATTATTTTCTTTCAGCAATTTTATTTATGTGGCCTAGTTATAAAGACCCCTTGTCCTTTGGACGGGGCGACATCCCCGGCCCTGGCGGGCTTAGATAGCGGGGTGTTACAATGGATATTTGTGATATCAAGTCAAAACATAAATAAATGTTAGAGAACATTGTATTAGATATGACCCACTGTGAGAGTACTTCATGGAACATGTCATAAGTACTTTCTAGCCATAATAATATTAAAAGTCATTTGACCTAAATTCATCATAGTTTCCTACTTGATAAATTCTATATTTTGACATTGTCTAAAGTTGTCTTTAATTAGATAATAAATTAGACTACTGTTGGATATAGAATAAATCAAGGAGAGGAATATGATTGATTGTGAAGAAATTTGTCCCTCTCAATTATGGGAGAGATATCCATGGGCCCCTTGATAAGTTAGACTGTTAAAATGCATGGCCGTGCTCAAATATATCAATCTAAGATATTGATATCATTTGTGTTGAACAGTCTACTATGAAATCAAGAAATAATTGATTGAGCTTAATAAGGATGACATGCTCCATGCCTTATGCTTAATCTGGATATCACGTGACAAAAGGACTAAATATAAAATTATGGTTTGGTTCAAAGAGATCACCGATCTTCATTTAACCTGGATAGTTATAATGTTTTGCAGAAACCGCTTATAATTTGTGGGCTATTTAAATATGATTTGGGCACACTACCAGTATTAAATGAACCTATAGGGTCACACAATAAGCGAACTTGTTAGGTTATTTTCTGGTAACCGGATTCGATGAATTTGGAAACATGTCTAAGTTAATCGAACTTAGAAAATCTACCAGATACAATGAATCTGGAAATATGTCCACATTCGATGCATCTGAATGATGCCCAGATTATAAGAATCTGACTCGGTAAATTAATTAGTTAAATTACTGAGATAATGACAGAATATTATCGTATTAGTTTTAATTTAATTTGAATTTAAATTAAAATACGATAAGATATTATTAGGGTTGGACTCTAAGAGGTTCGGAGTGGATTTTTAAGAAAACCCTAGCTGTCTTCTTGTGTGTTCCAATTCTGTTGTAAAAATCCGTGCCTTCATCCACCAGAAAAATAAGCCTCTTAAAAACCCTAGGCGCTAGCACTCCCCGGGTGACGAGTGATTCACGGTGTGTATCCGATAGATGACGTTCGTACAACTGCAGCGTCTGGTGATCGTTCGGGTTGCACGCATAGCAGTATCGGAACTGAAGGATATCGATTACACATAACAGAGGTAAATCTGCAAACCTACGATCTTCTTAATCGTTTACTTGGATCCTTGGAAGGGATTCGTGGATATTTTCTGCGTTTAGGAGTCCATGAATACTAACAGATATCTGGTCTAGGCCTAATTGTTCAGAAGATAGATGTCTGCCCAAATGGATGCATGCTCTACTGGAAGGACGATAGTGTTAGGAAGGACTGCAAATTTTGTGGACATGGCAAATATATGGCGAAAAAGAAAGTTGTAAATGACAAACAACAGAAAGACGTTCCTTTCAAGAAGATGTGTTACTTCCCATTAACACCCAGACTGCAGAAACTGTTTGCATCCTCCACAATAGCGGAACACATGAGATGGCATGCAGAGAGTCAATCGGAAAAGGACGTTATGAGCTATTCACACAATAGTGAAGCTTGGAAACACTTCGACCGTAGTCATCCTAAATTTGCAGCTGATGTTCGTAATGTGCGTCTTAGGTTATGCACAGATGGATTTTCACCATTTGGAATGTCGGGGAAACAATACTCTTGTTGGCCTGTTATTGTTACTCCATATAATTTACCTCCATCGATGTGCATGAGAGATCCATTTATTTTTTTTACCGTAATTGTCCCGGGACCTAGGAATCCGAAGCATAAAATTGATGTCTATCTACAACCTTTGGCAGATAAATTAAGGATGATATGGTTTAGTGGAGTCTCTACATATGATATTTCAAAGAAACAGAACTTCTGTCTACAAGCAGCACTTCTTTGGATAATAAACGACTTCCCGGCATATGGGATGCTAAGTGGTTGGAGCACAGCTGGTAGATTAGCATGTCCGTATTGCATAGAGTAGACAAAATCATTTCACTTGCAAAATGGAGGTAAACATTCTTGGTTTGACTGCCACCAACGCTTCGTGCTTTTAGATCATCCATATAGAAGAGATGCTAGGTCTTTCCGGAAGGATAAAGGTCGTGAGACTGCACACCCTGTACAACGCGCTTCTGGAGATAGTATATGGGATAGAGTGTGTCATTTACAAAAAATAACCGAAACAGCTGTAGAGCTTGGTAGGGATGTTGGCAGAGGCATCTACAATAATTGGGCCAAAAGGAGTATTTTTTGGGATTTGCCATATTAGAGAACACACTTAATTCATCATAACATAGATGTGATGCACAATGAAAAAATGTGTTTGATAATGTCTTTAACACAGTCATGAATGTAAAGGGAAAAACAAAAGACAATGTGAAGGCACGACATGATCTATTGGCATATTATGATAGAACTAAATTATATGTGATTGGCTTGGGTGACGGGAGGACATTAATGCCAAAGGCTAAATACTCTATTACACCCGAACAAAAGAGACTTCTACTTGAGTGGGTTAGAAATTTGAGACTTGCGAATGGATATGCTTTGAATTTAAGTAGGTGTGTTGATTTGAATGAGCTCAAAATGAAAAGCCATGACTGCCATGTGTTTATGGAAAGGTTGCTTCCAACTGCATTTAAAGAATTACTCCCGGTGTCAATTTGGAACATTTTAACTGAAGTCAGTCTCTTTTACCGCGACTTATATTCTCCTAAACTTTCCACAACTCATATGAAGCAATTGGAAGATAATATTGCTTTACTCATCTGTAAATTGGAGAAGATCTTCCCACCCGACTTCTTTGACGTGATGGAGCACCTTTTGGTCCACCTGATACGAGGCCAGGGTTGGTGGCCCTGTTCAATATAGATGGATGTATCCATTCGAGTGGTAAAATATTGTGTATTATTATATCTATATATACATCTACTATGTGAATCAGTTCTAACTGTAAAAAATGCATTAGGTTCTTATATCATTTGAAGACCAAAGTTAAAAATAAGGCGAGAGTGGAGGGATCAATTCGCAATGCTTACTTAGTTGAAGAGGCATCTACATTCTTCTCCTATTATTTTGAGCCATATGTGCAGACTCGACATACAGCTATGGCTCGGAATGATGAGGGCGTTCATGATACAAACTCAAGTGACACTATGTTGTCTATATGCACCGTTCCAGGGAGGGTTTTGGGAAGTATTCAGAATAGATATCTTACCCCGGATGAATTTAAGGCTACCACAAATTACATATACCTAAACTGTGAAGAAGTTCAACTATACATTACGTAAGTATACCGCTATTTTGCACATTTCTAGATTTTAAACAGCAATACTTTGAACAAGTATCCTTATGTGTTCGTTTTGGTCGTTTTAGGAAATTCAAAAATGACTTGCAGTTGTATGTGTTGGGTATCTCAAGCTCGTATCCAATACAGTGCAGCGAAAAATAAAACGAGATACTATTCCAGGACCCGTCTATGTGTGGAAAACAAGACATAAAGATAATAAAGGTAATAGCTTTTACCTTTGGGTGATCGTCCGAAGAACAAAAATTTTCTTCTTCAAGTCGAGGCGCGATCCAGCAATTCTCTTATACAAACTCCACGAGAGTTGGACGTCTAACCATTATAATCACAGTGTGTGATTATCTCTAATAGTAATCTACACAGAGGAATACTCAAGCACCAAAATATTTCTGTGCTAGCAGTAAAATAAGGTGGCTAGGATTGTTTTGTTTTTCTAGGAAAAACGTGAAGAAGAGGGAAGAAGAAGCTATTGTTTTCATGTGTTACATCTATTATATGTTACACGTAATTTTCCTCCCAAAATTGAGAATTCTAATCCTATTAGAATTCCCTAATTGTAATTGGAAATATCAAATTCTCACAATTACAACTTGGACTACAAATTATAACTAATTATAATTTGTCCACAACAATTTCTCTTTTTCGTAATTAACCCTTCTATGTTATCAAATAACATCTTGAGTATATAATCCTCTATTGTGTGTGACCTATTAGGTTTCCCAGTCAATTGGTAGCGGACATGAATTAATCCAAATGTCTTTGAGATTTATAATCTATAATTAATTAGAATTAATCCTATTAATTCTAATCAGGATTGGTTTATTAATTCATCAATTAATAAACCCATATTCCCAGATCATGAGCGGTATCTAGCAACACATCATAACCACCCAAGAGTCCAGGAAGTCAAGTGGCTTGACATGAACCCTTCAATAACAAACTTCAGTGCAATTAACTCCTTTCACCATACAATATCTTATTCGGTTTGGAGTACGAAATTAGTGCCAACTCCCTCTAGAATTAATTCTGGCCCGAATACAATAGTACTTGTATCAGGAACCCACTACTCTAGATGCGTATCAATTAGAACTGTTTTCAATGCACAATCGCCTTGGCCAAGGACTTACCAAGTTGTAATTTCTACAAGTGACCGTGAAATATTCGCCCATACTATTAGGAGTGATGAATCCTTTATTGACCCTCTCAACTACTTTCGTTTACCTTACAATGTATCTAATATCCATTCCATAGGTGGCCCTCGATTGAGCTCTGGAGATTGGAATCAAAGTACAATGCTTAGTAAACAAAGTACCTTGGAGATCTCAAATCTAAGGATACTTACACGTTTGCTATATTGAGATTATATCACTGGCACTAAATAGTTATCCATGTGATTATCTCAAAATTAGATCATCCAATGAACTTGTTCCATTAATAAGCATCCATGTGTTAACTTTGAGTATCTCAATACTCACAGATATGAGAACCACTGCCTAATCAAATCAGGAAGTCTAACACATTCTAGTTTTAACACATTAATGATGTCCTGTCTCATTAATACTATGACTATGGACTATTTAAGTACTAACACCATCCAGTATAGTAGGAATCTCGTATCATGATCTTTATCATGATTTCCTTAACACAGTGTTGTACTAGGGACTTTATCGAACAGTTATATTACTTAAAGTAAACAAAAGAAACTGTAAGATAAATAATGCATTTTATTAAAATAAAATGTGTCATTTATAATGTACAAGAGATTGCCTCTATGACACAACACTAACAGTATGAGCTGAGTATAACAGACCCTGAAGTTGATAGGAGAATAGAGTCAGAGTTTGCCGGATGGTTTAGGACTTATGTGAGTTGAACATATCCAAAATGAGACTTTAAAATAAATTACATTGATAATGAAGGTACATTAACACTTTTTTTTTGCTAGATTCATGATCCACAAAATCAAGTGACTGAACAACATTTAAGAAGCTTGGCCTGGGGACCTTCGAGACAAGTGAAATACTTTCATGGCTATTTCATAAATGATTTTAGGTTCCATACACATGATCGGTCATTCGAAAAAAAAAAAATTAACATCGGAGTTTGTGTTAAAGGCGACGGAGATAGTGCCAACAATTATTATGGAGTGTTGAAGGAGATTGTTGAACTTCAGTTCCGTGGGACTCCTTGTTTAAAAGTTATCCTATAGAAGTGTGATTGGTTTGATCCAACGCTAAATTGGGGGGTTAAAATTCATCCTCACTACAAACTTGTTGACATCAACTGTAAGAGGAATTACCCAAAATATGATTCATTTGTGTTAGCTCAATAAGCAACTCAAGTGTATTTCCTATCCTACCCGGGGAACAAAAGACCAAAATCTGATTGAGTAGCTATTTGTAAATCAAAAGCTTGACAGGTATTGGAGATACAATCGATTATATAGATTCGGGTTTAATGATGGAGGAAGTATATTCGAACAATGAAAACGATGACGAGGAAGAAGAATAGGAGACAGGGTCATCTACAGACGACGATATAGAAGGCTACTCATCCGATGATGACAGAAGTCCATAGACAGGGATCAAGTTTAACTAATGTATAGAAATAATTATTAGTTCTTCTATCATTACATTACAAGCATTTTACTTTACCATAATACTTTTAATTTTTTTTTTCTTCTCCCAAAATATGACCATTATTATGTTTTTAAATAATTCTAGTTACATATGGCTTCTGATGCCTCACCCGATGATCAGTCAGTGACTCGTGAGTCGTCAAGGGCAGATGAGACACCGTCCCTGAGCATCACGCCACGTATACTTGCTCCACAGCCATTACTCGCAGACGAGGACTGATCAAAGTAGGTCCCTACCCCGATCCCAGGTTCTTCGGGCTCCATAGTTGGTGCTCCCCGTACTGACGATACGCGACTGCTGATTAAGCTAGTTGGTGACTCGTATGTCGACTACATAATTACTTATTATACGCTTATTTAATTTTTCAAAATTATAACTTTGTCTTATATTACAAAATCTATTTTCTCGGAACAAGTTCACATATTTAGTTCGATGTGTGAGGGAGATAGTTGACATTTTTAGGCGACACTACACTGGAGCTTATGCTACCTTCTCATAGGTTCTGATTGATGTTCGGAACATGTGGTTCGCTTTTTGGAGTGTAAGTTCGATATGCAATTATTACATGTAGTATTTTTAGTACTTTTAATATGTTTTCTTACTTGTAACTACTTGCTAACGGTTGCTTTGATTGTGCAGTCTTTCTTCTGTTGGCGCCCCGAGCATGCCACATAGATTTGGTCTAATTGGGAGAAAAAGTGTAAAGCTAGACTTTCCGACATATTGTCGAAGGCTCGGAAGAAGCATTGGAGTAGCTACCCCAAGTGGATTTCTCAAGACCATTGGGCTGCTTTATCGAAGCATTGGGGATCCGATAGGTGGCAGCGTATCTCTTCCGCTACTAAGCGAAACAGATCCACCAGTGAGGCATCACACACAGGAGGATCCATTTCTTTTACTGAGCATGAGGAGTGGATGGTAAATATAAATTTTTTTACTATTCGATATATCCGCTATTTTACACTTAGTCCATCATCAAAACTAATATCTAGTTGTTTCTTGTTACAATGATAGCGGAGACAGTTAGGTCTTGACTTCAACTACATCGACCTTTTCAGATGCACCCATATGTTTCAGGACGGGTCGAGGAAGGGCCAATATGTCAGTGATCGATCGCGCCATATGCTAATAAGACTACACAATTTTATACGTTTTTAAATTTAATATTATTTATATTTTAATTCCTAATTTTAAATATTTTATGGGTGTTTCCTTACCCTAAATTCAACAGGATGCTGTCATTACTATTATTGAGCGTTATGCGCAGTCGGCTTCTTAAACAGATTCTACGAGCACGCTTGCACCAAGTAGGGTGCTCGACGAGAAGACGCTATTCATCGAGGTGGATGACAGAGCGTGTAAGAAGGGGTGAGTATATAGATTGGGCTCCGAGTCTTTGAGGGTGAGACAGAGGTTACAGAAGCCATCTTCATTTGAGTCATCGACTTCTTCTACCTCGTTAGATATGAGCCAGCTGCAGAGAGAGTTACACACAGAGAAGAAGAGGCAGGATAGGGTTGAGCATCAGGTACAGGTATATTGGAGCTATAGCCAGAGCTTGATTGAGTACCTGACGCTTATATCTCAGAATTTGAATCTACCTCCGCCACCGCCGATGCCAGCTGTTCAGGAGGACGATGCTAGGATGAGGAGAACTTTATCATCAGTCCTCCAGATTCACATCCTGGTCATCAGCCAGCCCCTTCCGATCCACCCCACCCCTTCCGTCGACTCCAGCATCCGCACTGATTCCTGCTTCATAGTTAGGATATTTAGACTACATTTTTATGTATTATTCACATTTTTTCATTATTATATTTATTTAGAATATTTAGATAACATTTTTATGTATTATTCATACTTGTCATTATTATACTATTTGATGCGTTTTTGTATTTAATTGAATTTTGGCATTACTTTGACAGATGAATTTTCTTCTAATACAGGATATTTTTTAAAATATTTTATAAATATTTTAAAATTATACAGTATTAGTGAGGGATTAGCGAGGGAACAGAAGAAGTCGGCCAAACAATCCGTCGCTATTCGCTCGCTATTAGCAAGGGATTAGCGACGGAATTTATTTTAAAAGATAATTTCGAAGCTAATCCCTCACTAATTAGCTTGGGATTAGTGATGGTCATTTAAACAGTCGAATTAAAAAGGAAATATCTGTAGCTAGTCCCTCGCTAATATCTGTAGCGAGGGATTATCGACGGAAATTTTCCTATTTACCAACATTTTACTTTTATTAATTATTAAGATATCCATCGCTAATCCCTTTCTATTTAGAAAGGGATCTGCGTCAGATTGAAATAAATCCCTTGCAAATTCGTTTCAAAATTCATTGCCGAAGTCGTTGATTGTTAAAAAATTCCCTCACAAATCCGTCACTACTTGCGACGGAATTTTAAATCCGTTGCAAAAATTTACCTTTGCAAGGAAGAAATTAGCTAGAAATTTTTCCCTCGCTAATCCATCGCTAAAATAGATTAGCGACGGATTAGCGACGAAATTGGCCTTCACTAATTTTGTTTTCTTGTAGTGTAGGTTCCTGGTACAAGTACTATTGTATTTGAGCCAGAATTAATTCTGGAAGGAGTTGGTACTAATTCCGTACTCCAAACCGAATAAGATACTGTATGGTGAAATGAGTTAATTACACTGTAGTTTGTTATTAAAGGGTTCATGTCAAGCTACTTGACTTCCTGGACTCTTGGATGGTCGTAATATGTTGCTAGATACTGCTCATGATTTGGAAATATGGGTTTATTAATTGATGAATTAATAAATCAATCTTGATTAGAATTAATATAATTAATTCTAAATTAATCAAGGATTATTAATCTCAAAGACGTTTGGATTAATTCATATTCGCTACCAATTAACCGGAAAACCTAATAGGTCACACACAATAACGGATTATATACTCAAAATATTATTTGAGAACATAGTGGGGTTTTATTGCGAGAGAGAGAAGTTGATGTGGCCAAATTATAATTAGTTATAATTTATGGGCCAATTTATAATTCTGTGAATTTGATGGGTTCCAATTGCAATTGACGAATTATTTAGAATTCTAAGATGTGGTTTTATTGTAGAGTTTTTCGGGTGATTCAAGAGTCACATGAAATAACTCTATAAACATAAAAACCAAAGGACACACAAGAGACTCCAATCATCTTCTCTTCTCTCTCTCTCTCGTTGTTCTCTAAGAACACCAAAAACCCTTCTTCTTCTTGTTTTTTCTCTCTGGTTTTGCTGAACAAGAAGAACAAACCCAACCACCATTGTTGTTTTCTGCTAGCACAGAAAAAATCTTGGTGCTTGAGTGTGATCCTCCGTGTGGATTTCTGTTAGAGATAATCACATATTGTGATTATAGTTTCAATTCTCGTGGTGCTTCTTCAAGAGGATTGCTGGATCGTGCCACAATCGTCAAACTTGAAAATGAAAGAATTTGTTTTCCACACAAACAAAGAAAGGTAAAAGCTGTTATCTTTGTTCTCTATATATGTCTTGTTTTCCACACATATGCAGATCCTAGGACGGTATCTCGTTTTAATTTTCTGCTGCGCCATATATGATATGCGCGAGATACCCAACACTTACACTAATTTAACTATTGAGATATTGAAAAAATTACAACAACAAATAGCTGACAAAACATTTCATGACATGAGCACTTAGTGATTTAGTGCTCTTCAACCAAACACTCATACACAGACCATTCGTCTGCTTTACTCCCAACCTTCAAACACACACTACATGAGACATGCTTATTTGTAGATGTCCAAACTGACTTGGTCAAGCTGGTGCTCATTCTGAAGGTTTCAAGAGTTCTTCTTTGGCCTCTAGAATGATAGTGGAAGCTTCAGCTTGGTGGCTGCGGTAGCTGTATGCAAGTTGACGCTTCCAGAATTTTCTTCAATGGATACAAATTTTACTTAGCTACTTCCAAGTTCCAAAATGGTGGTTGTTCAAGTGGCGGCACATAAAACTCCACAACCTACATATCCCAAAAGGGGTGGAGGTGTCGCCCTGTCCTTAAGACAAGGGGTCTTTACTAGGTAAGAAGAAAATGAAAAGAAATAAACAAAATTTAAAACTTATTACAACGTGAAAAATACTTGTACATGTCTCAAAGCATTCAAGTAAAATTTTTAAATGATAATACATCAAAAACAAAAATAAAATCTTCAGTCTGGTTCTTTTTCTTCCATGGCACGTGCAACATATTATCTAACTTTACCTCTATGGAGTTGCAATACAATATTACTAAAGTTTTACCAATGTGTGTAATTGACATCATAGAGTTATTAGTAGTTTCCATGGCATGTCAACTTTTGTATTTTTTTCATGATATAAAATTTCTCTTTATCTCCTGTCAAATGATTAGAGCATCCCAAATAAACTATCTAGCCATTTTTTTAGTTGAGAAATTTATCACTTACTACGATTAGTGCCTGCTTTGCTTCCTTTTCTGGAATTGAGCTCACCAATGTCTCATTCTCTTCTATTGCAAAGGACGCTTGAAAGTCCCATTCATCCTCACTTTCTTGAGTCTAAGTGAATGCGGTTGCATTCCATTTGGCTTGTCTGTGCCAGCAATCTCGAGCAAAGTAACCTTCTTTCTACAATTGTAACAGCTGTTGTTTCTTTGTTGACTCCTCATATTATTATCATTTTATTGTAGTGGAGTTCTCTATTGATGCAAACTTTTCTCCAGATGCCCTTTTTACTTGAAGCCATGTCTTTCTTTATTTTTATCTTCTTCAATTGGTTTTCTAGTATTTTTCTATCATCTAAATTCTATTGTTTTTCTATAAAGAGTCTTCTCTTCATCATTTGTTGATGCGCCATAGGATAATTAAGGCTTCTTAATTTGCCAGCATACTTTCTAACACATTGAGTATTAGCAGTTTGGACCATCCTCGTATTGCTTCTATGATTGGGGGTGAATTCTTGTCATAATCCCTGAATTAGTGTCAAGACCTATGGGCTTAGGGACAGTCTCAAGTAGACACACTACAAAAAAAAAAAAAAAAGTAAATATGACAAAACAAAATATGATAGACGATAAATCGTCTTCATAGGCCATTACATATGACGGGTATGAACCGTCGTATTACACAGACTTTATATGACGGTTCTTGTCGAAAAATCGTATTAGATCAACTTACTATGACAGTTTATGTGAACCGTTGTATTAGATCAACAGAATATAACGGTTAAGGCTAACTATCATATATGAACTATAAAAAAATTAATTTAAAATCATATTGTTGTTGTCAATAGGTTATTAAAATTTGTAACATCTTAGGTTATCATATATCTGCAATTAAAGGGCATGAATTTTATTTTACTAGTTCTTCTATTATGTATATGTTTATGTGGACCATAATATATCGTTCATTGATTAGTGAGTATTAAATTAATATGGTATATAACATAATTTATAAATAAATTTTCAATGACGAACATACACTTATATATGTGTGTGTGTGTGTGTGTGTGTGCATATATATATATATATATATATATATATCATACATACACATATATATATATATATAATATACTATCTTAATTATTAATTCATCATACGTTGGCATTTTATGTATAATTATAATTGTGAAAGTAAAATTTAAATAACTTTATTTGTCACATTTGTAATATATATTTTTGTATATAAAAATAAAAATCATATTTTTAAATTTATTAATATTGTAATTTAGTAGGACGGTTAATCATTAACCATCATATATTGTATTACAAACCCAGAGTTTATTTCTAATTTTCCCTCTTCTTCGATTTTAGCCGCATTTTTACTCGTATACTCATACTCCAGCTTGCATTTTTTGTTAAATACTCCAGCGCTGGTCTTTCTTCTCCGGCAGGTGCTTAGTTTTTCTTCTCCTATATGGGTCTTTCTTCTTCGGCACAGCTCTGTCTTTTCAGCCCACTCTTCTCTGGCGTTGCGCCTTCTTTTTAGCCCCTTTGTCTTTGGTGCAGCACATCTTTTTAGCCCTCTCTTTTCCGCCACGGACAAACTTTCAGCCCTCTCTTCTCTAGCACAGACTTTTACTGCACATTTCATTTGCTGCATTTTACATCCTTTGCACCCTAAAGGTGAGATCTTTGCTTCTGTTAAAAATTACATGTATTTCTTTAATATAGTTGAAATTAATTACACTAAATTAGATGTACTTCATTTTTCCTTTTTAGCTTCTTGAAATTCTACTGGATCTGGAGCTAGAAGATTCCAGAAGTATTCAAGTTAGGCTGATTAATTATGTTTTGACTATTTCCTACTCTGATGTGAATGTTGTAGGAGTTCTTGTGGCTCAGTAGAAAATCATTATTTTCTATGATATTGTGACCACCCCCCTTCAATTTTGTGACCCTTATCTCGTCTTTTGTATCTATATGTGTCACTGTACTGTAATTTTTGAATGAGAAACTATAAATTTTCTGTATTTTGTTAGAGATTGACAAAAATGTCTCATTGCAAGAGGACTGTGCAAATCAAGTGATTCTAAACTTCAATACCTTAATTGTTGTTTTATCAATTTACTGATAAATGCAACATCCAAATGTATATGATAAGATGACTCCATGGACTAGATTTGCAACCACAGTTCTGTAAGGATCTTGTTTGCATTTTGATTTTTGTGTAACAAAATCTTGCTGATATTTCAAATGCTCTATAAGGGAAGTTTTAGAATTTGTTTACAGCATACTGGTTTTTTTCCTTATTTGAAATGTTCAGTTATTTTTTTTCTCTTTTACAAGTAAATTCAGCTACAGGCACACCCACAATTTGTAGGTAAGGCACTGTGGTTGTAAACCAAAGAACCATAAATACCCTTATTAAATGATTCGTGTATGTTTTTTTGAGTTTTTGTTTGTTGAGTTGAATCCTTGAACCATCGTGAGGTGGCTTAGTGCCTAAAAAATATGTACTTACAGGGGAAACTCTGTCAAATTTTTTTCAAATATTTAAAATTATAAATGTGTTGATCAATTTGTGCTTTTAAGAATGAAAAGAATATGGTATTTTCATAGTTTCAATAAAGAATGTGAAATCATATTTGGCAATATATTTATCATAATGAAACTTGTACATTGACTGGATAAATGAATAGGAGGATGGACTGATTGTAGATTGACTTACATGACCATTTAGGTGATGTATACAATAAGGATTTGGATGCCTTTGTAGAATTTGCATTAAGAGACAAACCTAATAAATGCAAAATCCATTATCCTTGTATAAAATGCCAGAATAGGTATTTTTACAGTACAATAGAGATCAAGCAGCATTGCCAAATGTGGAGTTTTATTCGTTAGTACAAAAAATAGAGTGTTCATGAGAAACCATACTTATCTTCTAGCAATACAAGTAGTAACATTCCTTCAACTAAAAGTGTACAAGGGGATAATATGGTTGGGATGGCTTAAGATGCTACTGGTATTAGTAACTTAGATAATATAATTGAAGAGCCTGAAGATTTGAGAGAGATACTTAAATTGTTAGACGAGATAAATGTAGAATTGTATCTAAGTTGTAGTAAATTTTCTTCACTGTTATCTAATATAAGATTATTACACTTAAAAGTCCTCAATGGGTGGTCGAATAAGTTTGTTGATATGCTATTTGAGTTTCTAACAGATGCTTTTAGTGAGATAGGAGTAAACATTGCCAAAAATTACTACGAGGCTAGTAAGATGATGAATGTGTTGGGAATGAAATACAAAGTTTAGGATGCATGTCCAAATAATTGCATGATATATAGGGAAGGAAATGAGGCTAGTACTCATTATAAGGTATGCAATACTCCGAGGTACAAGAAATAGGGCAGTACAATTGCATGCAAGTGTGTTAGGAACTTTCAGTTGACTCCGATATTGAAATAATTATTCATGTCTAAAAAACCTGCATCTCTTATGAGGTGGCATGAAGAATGTCGTGAAGATGGCATTTACAGACAACCAGTTAATTCTAGGGCTTGGAAAAAGTCTGATGAGGACTATTTGAAATTTCCAAATAACAGTCGAATGTTAGGCTTAGACTAGCTTTAGATGGATTTAGTCTATTTTCAAATGTGCACATACTATATAGTACCTGGCTTATAGTCTTAATATCGTATAATTTTCTACCCTGGCTATGCATAAAGCAGCCTTATTTTATTTTATCAATTCTTATTAATGGCCCAAAGAGTCCAGGGAACAAGATTGATGTTTTTTTAAAACCCTTGATCAAGGAGTTGAAAGATTTGTGGCACAATAGTATGATTAAATAGATATTCTGTTTACGTGCAACTGTTATGTAGACCATAAATGATTTTTCAACTCGTGACAATCTATCTGGCTACAGTGTCCATAACGATAGGGCTTATCCAATATACGGTGTTGATTATTTGTCTTACAAACTGCCTAATGATGGTAAATATTACTTCTTATACCATCACAGATTTCTTGAATCATTACATAAGCTCTGTAGGGATAAAGTTTCTTTCTACGGTGGAATTGAAATACGACAAGCACAAAAAAAGAACACGGGGACAAAAATATTAACACAACTTGAGAGTTGTTTAATAGAATATGCAGTAGATGATATGAAAATCAAAATACAGTCTGACTACGAAGAGAAGTTTAGCATAAATCTGTATAATTGGAAGAAAAAGAGTATTTTTTGGGAGCTACCATATTGGGAGGGCAATTTGATGAGATACAATCTTGATTCGATGCATATAGAGAAAAATTTTACGGACAATTTGTTGTATGCAATATTGGGTGACAGTAGCTCTTCGAAAGATAACTTCAAAGATCATCAAGACTTGTAGGTAATGAATATTAAAAAGTCTTTACATCCAATTTTAACAACATCAAGAACTAGATATAGTTTTCCATCAACCCCTTATACAATAAGTAGGTCAGAAGTTGAAGTTTTTTAAATAGTATTAAAGGAATTGAGAATTCCTGATGGCTATTGTTCTAATATTTCTCGATGGTTAAATATGAGGAGAAAGATTTTGGGAGTTTTGAAGAGTCATGATTCTCACATTTTACTCCAACAATTAATCCTGTTGGTTACCTGCACAACGTTGCCCAAGAATATAGTGCAGCTGTTGATTGAGATTGCTTTATGTTTTAGGCAGCTTTGTTTCCAAAGTTAACAAAGAGCGGCATCTTGAGAATCTTTGAAACTGGTTTGCAGTTACAATTTCTTTTTGAGAAGACATTTATCCTAATTTTTTTTTTGATATAATAGAATATTTACCAATACATTTGGCTAATGATGCATTGTTAGTTGGCCCAGTTTAATGTTGATGGATGTTTCTAGGTGAAAAATACTTGAAAACTCTCAAGTGTTATGTGCGCAATCGTGCTCGGCCTAAAGGTTCAATTGCTAGTGGGTGTTTAATGGAAGAATGTATGACATTTGTATCAAAATATTTATATGATATTGAGAGTAAAGCGAATAGGTTCCCAAGATATGTTGATGATGATAATGAGATGGATAAACCAGTTGGAAAGGGGACTGATGTAGTATTTGATTGTGTTACCTTGATGCAAGAACATCGATGGGTTCTAGCTAATTCCGACCTCCTAAAACCATATAGAGAGTCAGTTTTACTTTGAATATTTTTATTTCTTTTTCTATGCTTCTTTTATTATTTCTAAATTTTCATATATGTCTACATGCAGTCTTTATATGTCTATTATAAATAGAGAGGATCCCAAATCTTAGTTACATGATAGACAATGTATTCATTCTTAAACATTTTACACTTGGCTCAGTCATTATGTAAGTACAGTATATACAATATAATTAATAGTTATTTAGAATACATAAAGCAAATAAGACTTTTATTTTTTATAGGTTGATGAGAACGAATAATGTCCTGATATTCCGGTTGAAGTTAAAAAGCTTAAAAATGATCCTTTCAATCAAGGATTGTATTACAATGCATACAACATGAATGGGTTCCGGTTTCGTACAAGAACGTATGAGGCTAATAAGTGCACTCAAAGTTCTAGTGTTATATGTAGAGCTGAAACTATGAGTTATTCTAGCCCCAGAGATAGGAATCCTATAGCAGCTGGTATCAATTACTATAGAGTACTTACTGATATTATAAAAATCCAATATAGTAACTAACTGAAATTTATGTTATTCAAATATGATTGGGTTGATGTACATCGATGTGTTAAAGTTGACAACCTTAAGTTTACATTGATGAATCTGGAATATTTGTTGTACCAGGAAAAATAGAAAGATGGATAGGCCATTCATCCTAGTAAATCAAGTGGAACAGGTTTGGTGTTCTTGTTGTCCCAGAGAAAGGGACTGGCATGTCATAATTCTAATGATGAAAGGAGATAACTATGATGTATATTCAAGGGACCATGATTTTGAAACTTCTCCCACATAGCAGCTAAATTCTCATCCTGTTTCACGTGAAGTATATGTTGTATGGGTTAGAGATGGCATTTCTGGAGAGGAAATAGATTTAGTTGGAAGAAGAATACACCCTGCAACCTAATGTAATTAATCTCTTTCCAATTTACTAAATATGCTAGAATTGTTATATTCTTTTCTTAAATGATTTTTGACCAAATTTCTTTGACTTTATTTTTCTATGCTTTTTTGTGTTTTGCATATGGTTACCAAATGTTCTTGATGTGCATCGATACAGGATGGCATAGCTGCCTCAAGATCAGGGGCTAGTTCATCTCAAGGTATTGAGACATAGCCACCAGTACAAGAGGTTGGCTAGAGATTGGTTACAGCTATCCAGATGGGCTCTTGAGATCAGAGGTCCAGTTAGGAAACGGCTGCACTTGCTTCTACTGTAGGTCCAAGTTGCTCAGGACCTTCTTCCTCGGGCCCTAGTGCCTCAGGTTTGCTAAGTTGTTAGGAAATAATTTGGGAGAAATTGATTTTTGCGGCTATTAAAATCATATTAAGCTTTTGTTTTTCTATTTAATGAAATCATACTTACGGACTGGCCTGTTTTGAATTAATTTTTTATTGATATTTTATAGATTGCACGTCGAGAAGTTTTCGCGAGGGTAGAAAGTTACCCTCTGAATGGGGTGAACCGGGCTTTCAAAAGTACGAAGTTGGTGTGAACCAATATGGAGGTCTTATAAGAGTGGATGCGTCTCGTTATAGTTCAGTGATGGGTTATTTTGTACGTATGAGTATAGGATCCCTATGAATTATAAGGATTAGCATTATGTACCTCAAGGACTTAAAGATGAGGTTTCGGAAGAAATATAGGTAAATAAATTTACTCTAACACATATAAAATTATTTTCTCATAAGTTAAAATTTTAAATAATTGTTTGTTTGTTTAACACGTAGAATGACAACACTACTATGCCACCAGAAGGACGTAGCATCATAATGAAGATACTATGCGCTGCTTGGAAGGATTATAAATTTAAGTTGAAGCAAAGATACTACACTCCTTCCCAGACAAATACGGAGGCTATTCTTTGCGGAGATATGCAAGTTAACGAAAATCAATGGAGGATGTTAGTTGATTATTGGCACTTGGAGAATACACAAGTTATATGTATAATAGTTGAATATTTTTTCCTGTCATAAGTGTGTGCATATATGCAATATTATTATATACTTATTTTGTATATTAACTATTTTAAATACTCACAGGCAGAGGCTGAGCGAAATAGACAAAATTGATCACATATTACATATCCACCGGTCACAAGAAGAATGCTACATTCTGTTATATAGGATCAGGTATTCATTTTCTCGTATACACCATTCATTTGAATATTATTTAATTTGCTTGAAAATTCTCAAAAATATTTACAGATGGCCTTAGAAGGCCAATCAACATCACAATATGATATATTTCTTGTGACACGAAGGTGGCGTAGTCGGCAGACTGATGGTTTGATTATAGAGTTGATTGTAAGAAATTTTCAAATATTAATTTTCCTGAATTATTAAAATATGACAAATATTATTCATTAATTAATATTAATTTGATATATTATTTCATAATTTTGTAGGACCAATTAGAGGAAGAGTGGCAAGCATTGCCTGAGTCTGAGCATATTGAGGAAGCGAAGGATCATATCTTCCAGTGCTTGTTCAGTCCTGATACGAGAGGTCGTGTAAGGTGCAAGGGAAATTGACCAACACTAACCTCAATGAGTCAATCATCCACTTGTGCAATTAATGTTGACAAGGTCATCAGAGCTCAAGTTGATGCATATATTCAAAGTATATAAGAAATTATACAAGCTAAGATGCAAGTTGAGATGCAGCGTAAGCGACAGGTTTACAAGTCACGTATAACAGTGCTTCAGACTATTATAGAAGCATTATCTCACAAATTTGATGTAAGTACATTTGCTACAGTGCCTATATCACCATCTAGTACATCTACGACATCTTAGGGTGTTGGTTCCATTTCTTGACCCATTGGATCATGGGATGCTGATGAGAGTGCTCTTGATGACTGACATATTCTCATTTTCTTCTTATTTTACATGTATTATTGTTTCTGATAGATTTCTTGGCATTTTATATTTCCCATATATGCAGTATTACTTCTTCATATGGGGCTTATGGATTATTTATGATTTCATTATTTAAGAGATTGATTTTGATTTATTTAGCATTAAGCAGATTGTGTTTTATTATGATTGGTTTTGAATGAGTTGATTGGATTATATTTGGCTTGAAATTGCAAGCGTATAGGGCTAAATACCAAGTAACCATTTAAAAAAAATGAATAATCAATTACGACGGCCAAAAACCGTCACATTTAGGGCATATTCTAAATATCACATCTGATCAACCAAATACGATGGTTAGGAACCGTCCTTTTTGAGGAATATATGACGGTCCGGACCGTTGTTTTTGGTAACAAATACGACGGTTCGAACCATCATTTTTGGTAACAAATATGATGGTTTATTTAGATATTACGACGATTTACCAAATCGTATCTTTGAACCATCTGAACTGATTATATACAACTTTTTTATAGAGCCGTCGTATTAGTCTAATGCGACAATTTTGTGGCCGTTGTTTTCCTTGGGCCAAATGGAAATTGATCCTTGTCAATAGGATGAATATGATCTAATTTTGATTTTTTTTTGGTTTAAATATCACTTTGGCAAAATATTTACGTACCATCATATTACCTTATGAGGTTTCCAATAGTTCTTTTTCAAGTTGTTGCACATTAGCTTCATTGGTCTTGGAAAATCTTTTCCCCAAAATATCCCAAGCTTCATTTGGTGTTCTTGCATTTTTAATCAAGTCAAAAAATTGTTTCTAACGGTTGAGGCTAAAATGGATAAAGCCTTACAACATTCATCCCATTTGTTGTATTCTCCAACTTTTTCCCTTAGTCGTGGTGTTGTTTGGCTTCCATCTACGAGCACCCATAAGCCTTGTCCTCTCAAGTAGAACTTCAAACACATGCTTCAATAGTTGTAATTATCCTCCATTAGCTTTTTAATATTAAGGAATCTTATTCTCATGCCATATGTTGCTAACCTTTTTGATGTGGGTAACTGCTTGTATGATGACACTATATATGAGGAGTTCCGCATGGCTCAAATTTATGGGCTTAATATTATTGTACAAGTGGGTGACTTGGAAGAAGTCAGTGAATACTATCAAAATAGGGGATGCATCAATGCAGCTCTGATGAATGATGCGTAAATTTTAGGTGTATAAAACTCATCAAATTTAAATCCATTCATTAATTAAGTTTTAATTAAATTATTAATTCCAAAATACACATACGAGCAAGTATACTCATCGCAAGTATAGTATAGAAAATTAATGAGTATCGATACTTAAAGGAACAAGTACATACTAATCACTTTCAATTCATTATTTAACCGACCAAATAAAGTAGTAAGACAATAAAAAGAAAAATAAGTAAATATATACAACTCAAGGATGAAAAAGTATGTAATTAGACAAATATTCTTAAAGACATGACTATAATCCAATTAGCAATTATCACAATCAAATATTATCTTTGTTTCATGAAGGATTTAATATAGACCTAAAATTTACGCATTAAGTTTTTGGCGCCGTTGCCGAGAATGGGCACTATAGGAAACATTCAAGTTTTGTTGATTTAGCCTTTGTTGTATTTGTTAATATCATTAACTTTTGTGTTTAGGTAGTTTGTGAATATTTTCAATTTGTGTATTTTTCTTTTCTTTATTTTTCTATTATTTTAGTTTGTTTTATTTTTTATTTTCGATTTGATCTTTGTTTTTCTTTGTGTTCGAGATTCAAAACATCATCATGGATAATTATGCATGGGCATAATGTCAAAGAAGCTATAATGATGATATGTTGGCCGAGTTGCAATTTCGGATTAACACTTTTAGTAAGACGTCACTTGAAGTTTCAATCAAATCTTTTGTTGCCAACACAAACACGTCTATTAGATGGCATGAAGAAGCATCCCAATGAATGAGCCATCAAAGATCACAACTAGCCAAATTGGATGAAAATGCCATAAATGCCCATACACTCAAACAAGAGAATTCCCAAGGAAAGGAGATAGGATATGAGAAATAATTGCTCAATGTGGAAAGGGAGGTATTCGATTTTCCTATATGTGCTAATAATTCTAACTTCTCTTTGTTACATGATTTATTAGGTTCCTCTCTATTCTTGGAGGACAATGGTCCAAATGATGATGTGTTATGCTTAATATACCTCAAGGAGTTGGATATTTCTCTAATACATCATACAGAACCCTTGGAGGATGTTGACAAATTCTATCCTTTACCCCATCCAAAGGGAGATAAATTAGTTTTTGTAGACCATGCATTGAAAAATAAGAATTTCTTAATCCCATCTTTGAAAACTCAAATATTAATTTTTAAGGGGAATTTCAATTGTGACAAATCTTTTGAAGGGTTAAGTGGTGCTTATCATGTTTACTCACTTTTTGGACATAATTTACATATTTGTATTGGAAACTTGATTTGCATGTCTAAAAGAGTGTTATGAAAGGGGGGTCATGCATGTATATTCATTGCAACTAATATTTTCCATCAACCCTCTATTTTTTAAAACCCTCTCTTATTTCTACTTTCATCATGCCTACATTTTTTAATGAACTCTAATTTCTTTTAAAACGGGATGATGAGAAAGCATGATAAGTGGAATGAGTTTGTCTCCGTATCTTGGGTTGGGTTTTCTTTAGTTGGTATCTTTTCCCTCCCAAAAAAGGAAAATATTTTTCATCTTAAGTGTGGGAGAGTGGGTCGTGTCTTTATTTGCTTTGTTAGGTTTTTTATTAGTATTTTTTCTTTAGTTTGTTTTCTTCTATTTAAGTGTGTCTTTTTTTTTTTTGTTATTATTTTATTCGTATTTTTATTTATGTTTCATTTTGAAGATCGGAATAAAGTCCTCTTGGACAAGCTCTTATATTCATTTTCAAGCTCATATTATTTGGAACTTATTGCACTTGGGGATCATTGCTTAAATTTACTACCCCTTTTATCATTTTTTGTCCCTTTGGAGATGCTTTCTTGTGTTAATTTTTTGCCAATGAGGACATTGTCCTGTTTAAGTATGGGAGAGTGGTTAAGTAATATTATTGGTCCATATTTTTATCAATGATCTTGGTGTTTTCTTGGTATCAAATAATTTTGTTAACAATTTTGTTGAAAAATTGAAAATTGAAAGTTTGGAAATTTGTAGCTAAATTGAGCTTATTTGTCTATAATGGGGTTGTGATTTTCTTTTTAACTTTGGATATAGATTTGTCATTTATTATGGTTTTATTTTTATTAAAAAGGTAAACTTGTGTATTAAGTTGGATTTTGCTAAGTCTTGAGAATTTAAGCTAACCTTAGTTATATTTAGTATTTGAGTTTTGTTTTATTCTTTAAGTTTGAATGTGAATGATATGATAAAATATAGGAAGAGTTGTTGACTAATTCTTGTATTATAGATTTAAAGTTTACTTAACTTTTAGTTGTGAATAAGGAATATGAGGAATGGAAATAAAAAAAAATTTTTTTGAGAGAAAAGGAAAGAAAGTGAGTTGAAAAAATTGCTTTTCATTTATTGAGAAGAAAAAAAGAGAGACCTTTTGATAAAAATGGGGCCAATACGGTGAGTGGAAGAGAAGAAACAGAGAAGCATCACACTCTCTTAAGGCTATCTTGAAGGCAAGAAGGTAAAGAAAGTAAGAAGAAAGAAAAAGAAAATTACTGAAATAAATGATAAATGATGACTATAAATGGACCAATACAGTGCATGAAGAGAAATCTATTCACTTGAGGCCATTAATTTCCTAAGTCATTGAAAAAATTTTGAGAAAAAAAAGAGAGTGGAGTGTTTTCCTTATTTCACTAACTCGAGTTTTATAAATTTGAGTTTATAATGCTTGAATTGATTAAACGACTTGACTTGTATGATTTATGTTATCTATATTTTTGCTTGAGAAATAGGATGATTCTATTATACTAAATATAAACTTATTTAACTTAACTTTGATGGTCTTGGGATTATTTGAATTAATACAAGAGTTTATCAGGTTTTGAAAGGGTTGAGTAAATGACAAATTTATATTTAAGGTTGGAAAAAGGTTATGTCTTCATTATGGATGAATTTGCTAAGGAAAAATTTGCAAAATTATTTTTCCTTGTTCTAAATGCTTAGTGTCTAGTTCTTGTTTTCTTGAGGACAAGCAAAAGTTCATATGTGGGGTATGTGATAGGGGCTAAAATCACAATTATTTTTCTAGTTATTTGAGGTTATTTTGTGATGCATTTATTATAATAACTAGGCATATTCCTTCTTATTTAATATTTTACTTGTAAAAAGTATTTTTGACAAATTTGTGCAAAATTGAATAGATTTCGAGGAAAAAATGAAAAGTTTTCAGACTGGACCCGGCGCCAAGTCCAGTTAAGGCACCAGGTGCTAGGTCTGTTCTAGAAAAGTGCAAATTTCGAGAGAAAACATATTGGACCCAGCCAGGTGGGTCGAATGGATCTAGTGCCAGGTCCATTCTGATTAGAGTCAGCGAATTTCCCTATTTAAGTAGATTTTGGCAATTTTAGTTTGATTTTTTTGGGAACTCTTTCAATCATGGAAAATGACTCTTGCACATACTTTTTGACAATTAGAACTCCTATAAATATAAGAGAATAACATTGTACAAGGGAATTTTCATAGTTTTCAATTTTTCAATGTAATATCTTTAAAAAACTTCTAGAGAAACACCAAGATTTAGGAGGATCAATGAGAATTCTTGGAGAAGAAGAGGAGGTTGCTCAAACATGCACCAAGATTTAGACTAAAAAAATACGCATCAAGTTTTTGGTGTCATTGCCGGGAAACCACTAAAACCACACATACGGACAAGTATAGAACATTGGTGCGTGTTTTTTAGCGTAAAAAATATTACCAAAAAATTCCTAAATCAATCAAGCTTTAATTAAAATATCAACCACTCAAACCACACATACTGGCAGGTATATCCATCATATAGTACAGAGAATAGCAAGTATCGAATCCATAAATACTTAGGCTCCTACCTTACTTTACCTAAATCTTTATTTTTTAGCCAACAAAATAATGGAATAGAAATAAATAACCTATTAACCTAATATACTAGAGATAATCAAGTCACACAAGAAAAGTCACAAGGAAAATCAAGGAATGAGAATAAGGAGAAAAGACATATAAATAGAAAGAAATTCTTGAATACAAAATAATGATTGACTAGCAGTTCTCTCAATTCATTATTATCTTGGCATTATGAAAGATTAAAGTAGACCCACTTCGTTTGCAATCTATGGAATCACTATCTTCTAATTAAATTAGTGAACATATTTCGTCTCAACCAATTTATCCAAAAGATGCATTAAAATCAATCCTCACACAAATCTCTATATTCTAGGTGATTTCAGCATGAAATTAGTCAATGAACCTATATTCTAGTAATCATCAACCAATATTTGATTACTTAGTCTTTACCTTTAACCTCTTTTTCAAGCAAGTTAAGAATGACTAGTATTGAATTAATTATTTGGCCATTCTTTCCTAACATTGTTTCTCAAGTTAATTAGAAGAGAACTAATCCATCCAACAAGATATTATTCTCAAGTAATCAAACACCAAGGATAGCAATAAATTGATCAAAGACCTAAAATCATGAATGCAAAAGAATATCATCTGAAAATAATTAAGAAATTAATATAAAATTGTTAATAAATTACAAAGAAGAGAAAAAGAAATCACTTATAGACAAGTAAGCCTTCTTCCTTATAACCTTCTTGAGTAACCTCCTCTTCTTCTCCAAGAATTCTCCTTGATCCTCCTAAATTTTAGTGTTTCTTTAGGAGTTTTCGAAAGATATTACATTGAAGAATTGAAAACTATGAAAGTTCTCTTGTACAATGTTATTCTCTTGTATTTATAGGAGTTCTAATTGCTAAAAAGTGTGTGCAAGAGTCATTTTCTGTGGTCGAAAGAGTTTCCAAAAGAATAAAACTGAAATTGTCAAAAATTCTCTTGAATAGAAAAATTCGCGACTCTGATTAGAATGGACCTGGCGCCGAGTCCATTTAACCTACCTGGCACCAGATCCAATCTGTTTTCTTCATAAATTTGCACTTTTCCAGAACAGACTTGCCACCTAGTGCCTTAGCTGGACCTGGCGTCGGGTCCAATCTGGAAACTGTTCACTTTTTGCTCGAAATCTACTCAATTTTGCACAAATTTGTCAAAAATATTTTTTATAAACAAAATATATCAAATAGAAAGGAACATGCCTAATTATTAGAATAAATGTATCACAAAACAATCTCGAATAACTAGAAAAATAATGGTGATTTTAACCCTTGTCAATGAACTTCCTTCTGTATTTCAGTGAGGCTTTGCTATGAAAAATTGCGTCTTCCTATCTCTCGAGCCTAACCATTAATTCCACATGGCTCCTAGACCTCCCATGCTCTTCTTGAAGTGAAAAAACCTCTACGGCTATGTCAGCCCTGTCGTTATGCAGGGATTTCGTCTATTACTAATAAATTACGTTCCTCTGTTGAAGACTTGCTTCTTTAGGTTCTCTTTTCCATTGGTTTAGCTCTCAATTTGTTTCCTTTCATCCTTCTTTTTTTTTTTTTTTTTCAAAATTGATTATCTTTAGTTGGTCACATTAGCCTATCTTTTATTAGAAGCCAAGGAATGTTCCAACTTATTTATTAATTAAAAATAGACTTCTCATGTTTGATAGCTCAATTAAATATGCAAAAATAATTAATTAAACACTTGTTTAATTAAATATGTTTGATAATAAATTATATCAAATATTTAATTATTTAAGTACATTTGATAACATATTATTAATATTACTTAATTGATTAAAATGTACTAAAATCGTCTATTGAGTTTGTCGAGATGGTTAGTATTGAAATTTTTACACTGATATCCCAAGTTCAAATCTTTCTTTGGACATGAGCCATATACACACCTTCGAGTAGCAGCTGCAGGTTCCTTTATTAATAAATAAAAAAATGTACTAAAATCTTATTATAAATTTTAAATGAAATAAAAGTTAATTAAATTTGAAGTCTAAATATCTTAAATACTCATATTATTATTATTATTATTATTATTATTATTATTATTATTATTATTATTATTATTATTATTATTATTATTAGTCTAAATATGTTAAATAAACTTTTTCTATATTTTTTTATTCTTAAAAATATTATATTTTTAATTTTTAAATAGTAATATTACCGGCTCAATTTCGGTTCAATTACAGTTAGATCATTAAACCATGAACCAGTAAATTTTTCGGTTCGATGTCCAGTCCGATTTTGAAAACAATGATTAAAAGAAGTCGGCAAAGAACTCGGTGTAATCATGTTTTTTATATTTATTTTAATAATAGACATTGGATACCAATAATTATATTTACAATTTTATTTATCTTTTCTGAGTAAGCTGTTTTAATTTTACATTACAGTGACAATGATCTGTCTTTAATAATTGAATTTTAATATTTTTTTCTTTCTTTATTTTATTTGTAAAGAAACATATTCTTTTATATTATTCAATTATTCCTAGAATAAATCTTCTATATAGAGAAAAACGAGTTGGGAGGCATTGTCCCTTTTTTGTCAATGAGGGCATTTGTATCTTTTCACATTCAGTTTTTGCCATTGCATTTACTTCATTTTGACACGTCTTCGCCATGTGTCGATCATAGAACCCGACCACAACTTTACTTGGCTTCTCTTTTGCCTTTTCTCGATTTTTCCACCAGCTCGCTGTTCCAGGGGGTTCTAAATGATCCAATTTTTTGTCTCAATTTTTTTGGGTATTCTTTGCAGTGAAGAGCCATGGAAGAGGGGTTTAGAGAGAAGTAGGGAGGTAGAGATTTATGTCGGCAAGTTTTGGAATGGCTTTTGAGAAGACACGGGATTTTTTTGAAGCTCTGCTGGATTTCTGTACCCTCTGTTGTTTTGTTATTGGCCATCTTCAAGCGACAATCCCGACTGTATTGACACATTTTAGGCTCAAAAAGTAACCTTCTCCTTTACCTGAAACCCTATAGGTTTTACATGTGATTTACATAACCTTGTGCATGTCATTTCTATAAATTTTTTTCCTTTTTTGGTGGTTCCAATGACTGATCTGTGTTGATTTTGTATTAATTTTGTTCTATTTTTATTTATTTATGAGTTTTTTGTATTTGTTTTTTTGGTGCATGACTTGTTCCATAGTCTAAGTGTTTTGGGGGATTTCGCATAACGAGATTTTTAGACCTTTTCTTGTTCATGAGAGGGCCTCATACTTGATGCTACTAATTCTTCTTCAACTTCTTTCTTTTTTCCTATTCTCTAAATTTCTTTTTATTTGCGGGAAATATACAATTATTGGAGCTTTGTCAATTTCTGACTTTATATATTGGAGGCTGCATGTGATTGGAAAAGAAGATCTAAGGCTTCAATTTGTGTGTTGTGATTCTTAATCTGAGAAGAGGATGTTGTATTCTCAAGTAAAAATCAAAGTTTTTGTTCATTTCTTTCCTTCATGATTTTTTTTCCTTCTGTTTGTGAATTACTTAGAGACCATGGATGTATCCTTTCTTCAAAACTGGTTTCTTTGTATTATGGTTATGTATCCTCTCTTCATGCATCCCTGCATATAGAAGATCATTGTGTGTATGGACTTCTTTGTGCGTATGTTTCCAAAGAGTTTTGAATTTTTTGTTGTGTGACCTTGTGCATTTTGTCCTGCCTTCAGTTTTTGAGTGTATTGTAGAAGATCATTTGAGATTTCAGCTGGGCTTGATCTTAGCCTACAATTTCTACTCCTAAATTTATTTGGCACTAATTTGTATGATGTGCCTCTTGAGTTACTCGAGTTTGTTGATCTCAAGGTATGGTCTTTTAAGGAAGAAATTTGGGTACATTGTACATGTGAATATTTTCATTTGAACTACAATAGCATACTATAACTTGTGACATGTTTTTTTAGGGCAAGGATTTTGGAGACCTGTGGCACAACAAATGTAGGAAGAATTGCAAAGAAAACTGATGGCCAAATGAAAAAGCATAGAGCTTCAAAAAGTACAAATAGGTTACTTAGAAAAATATTTATTATTTTCTGACCTGATATAGAAATGTTTGTTGCATTTGCTGAAATATTTACTTGTTAAAAAATGTTTGGTTTGGTTTGTTTTGTGTTGCATTATCATGTGGCTCAGATGTACACGGCCATGAAAATGCACTCTTTTTTCTTTTTTCTAATTTTAAATTCCATCTCTCTCATAGGTACTACTCTCTGAATCCTATTTTCAGTCTTCATCTGCTAATGGGAAAAATTATGGCTTTTCTTTTTTATATATTTTGGTCTCTAATGGAAATGCAGCTTCTTGAGATAGATCCCACTAGGGAATTCTCATTGTTTCATCAACTTTAAGTATCCTATTTCCTTGTGATGTGGTCTGAAGGGAGCCCCTTATAGGGTTGATTTTCAATTATGTTGGTAGGATAGCAATTTTTTTCCCTCCTCTCTTGAAAACCTTACTGAATCTTGGTCCATGCTTTTGCTTAAATATTATATATGATAGTGGTGTTTTCTGCAATACTTTTTTTCTTGGGACATTAATGCACTCATCTGCAACAGACTGCAACCTTCAAGTAGACATATGTGTTTTAGGTTGTTGGATTTGTGAAGTCAAATATGAGGAGGAGTTGGGATTGTCTTGACTATTTTGGCTCTCGAACACCATTAATTGAAACTCTTATGCATTAACTTTGATATGCTGCTGCTGTTTTAAGAATGGCAGTTATAGCAGACTCTTTCTGAACTTTCAGATTCTAAAATTTGATTTCTTTGTATATTTCTTTTAAGACCATTTTAAATGTAATGCTTGCATCTATCTTCATCTCTCGAAAAAAAATATTCTTGCATCTAGCATGATATACAGAAAAGGTTTTAAAGGTAATTTAAAGTTTTCTCTGAATTCTGTACAGAATTGTTTTGGCACCCTTGACAAGCAAAGATCTTATGGAAATGTTTCACAGCCCCAAGTTGTACCATAGAGAACCTCCAAAGGTGGTCTGTTTATAATAGAAGCCACATGAGTTTCTGACACAGCTTAAGGGTAACTACAATAACAGTTCTTTTGCACTACTGAAAAAACATTAAAGAGTAGAAAATACAAAGGATATGTGAATGCTGCATTCTTTTACTTATCTTGGTCATTACTTGAAGTTTTATTACTTCCTTTTACTTGGAAGGTATGAATTTACACCTGGCATATGGACAAAGGAACCAGTTGAGGCCTGGAAACCTACAATAAATGTAGTTCATGCCAAAGGTGGTATCTTCTTTTGCCATATTTGGCATGTAAGAAGGTTTCAAATTATAGCAAGTTCTTCTCCTATTACCTTCTTCTAAAGTTTCTATCTTCTTGCAAGTAACTTTGCACAGAATCTTATTATAAAAATGGAAAAGAAAAAAGGATAGAGCATTATAAGACTATAAATATATTCTTTACTTGGTAAAATAATATGGCTAATGGATTACCAACAAACAAAAATTTGTGTTGCAAACATACATATTTGGAAGCCTGTAATCTGACAATGTAAAATTCAGAGCTTTTAATTTTCTTATGTTGTCCTTGGACCCTCTATGATCATTTTTAATTAGTTGTAGAGATCTATATCACCTCTTCTTTCCCTCTAAATCTTGTTTCATCTGCCTGCCATTTTCCGGCTATTAGCCCAATGGACAGGCTCCAATCTCTTCAACAGATAAGGAGTAACTCCTCAATATCAAGCAAATGATTTTGAAATTCAAAATTTCTTCTCCACGACAACTAAGAACAGATGAAATTCCCCAGATTGTTAATGATTTTAGGCTTACTGCTCTAAATGCTATTGAAGCTGGTAAGGCTCTTGGTGAACTAGAAGTTGTTGAAATGATAAAACATTTGAATTTACCCTTTTATACCTACAAAAATGGAATGAAATGTTCTTCTTCAAAAATATTTAGAACTTGTTTGAAAGAGAAGAGGGAACCAAAAGCTAGCTGGATGGCTTGATTTCCAATGCAATAAAATGTTCTGGAAAGTCTTGTTTGATAGTGAAATAGTTTAATCTTCAAGATATACATGTGATTTCCACATTCTTAAAAAGCTCAAAGAAAATTTCCATTCTAAGATGCCATTATCTACTCTTAACACATCCTGGTCTTCTATAATACAAACTAGCTATATATGTCTGCATGAATTTAGGTTAATGATCAAAGGCACTAGCTTTTATCTGATGTATAAGTGGAAAATCTTCTTTGGAAGGAATCCCTAAGTATTCAAATTTGTAACTCCATTTCATTATCAGCTCTTTGGGTTAAGGTGTGCTATTTTTTCACATTTCTAAGTCATTGTCTTCATATTGTCGCAATTCCTATAAGCCATGGCCTATATTTACTTTTGGGTTAGTTAGCATTTATTGTCACAAGACTAGAAATGGTAAGAAGTGGTATATTGTATCATTTTTTGTTTTCATCATTTGTGAAGATGGAAAAATTCAATTACATTGAAATATATGTTGGCTAGGAATCAATATCTAAATAAGATAGAGTGGTTTGTTATTCTTTGGTAAGCTCTGGTTCGAGGCAATAGATATTGTGATGAAGATGCTCATTATTACCTTAATTTAGTTCACAGAGGCTTACTTATTTCTCTTTTAACAGGATTGAACTGCTTGAATTCAGTCACTCTCAACAAATCCTGAGTATCTCAAAAACAAAGTAAGCATCATGACACAGAGTCTGTATATTCGATGTTGATTATTATTGATTAATGTTTTGATGTTGAATTCTTTGAAAGAACACAAGAGAAGGATTTTGATGCTCACCCAAATTATGACATTAGTCATCTTTGTAGAAGCTGTATTGCTAATATTCTGTATAATGGCATAAGCCTCTATCTATAGGTGTTTTAAACCTTACCATTTGTTACATGTTATTTATCATACCAATACTCTATTTTGAGTACTGGAAGATGATATTACTAAAAATTGACAAGCTAATAATTAGAGCCTTATTACTGACCAGTAATGATAATTTTCTGCATTCATGTGGATATATCTAAATTAAATATAGTATTATATATCTGCATCTACGTAACTTGTGATAGGCGGCATATCTATAAATTTTTTTTCCCGATTTTGGTGGGTAGGCATTGTATGAACAAATACTGCATCCTGGTTTTTTGAGATGTTCAGCACTTGCCAGTCCTTTGCCAGAAACATTGTTAATTTAATGTTTTACTGGTTCTTTGGCCTCATTAAATAATGTCTTGAGTTGTTGTCAGATTTACCTTGTTTCATAGTAGTCTCATCTTAGGGTGTTGTTCCATATACTAACAAGTTCAAGTGTAAAATGGATTTTCTTCCTTGTGAATATTTTTTTTTATATCTTTTAACTGTTAGAAATAAAATATTATCCTTTTTGGCTTTTAGTTGAATCAAATGTAAAACACTAAGTAGTTGAAGTGAAGCTGGGGTTGCATGTGCATTTGCCGTGGAGAGGGATGGGGTGGGACAGTTTTTAGAGAAAGAATAGCATCAGTCCTATTCCTGTGGGTATTTTAGAGGTGAAATTTTAAATTTGTAATATGACAGCTCCACATGATTCACCTTGATCAGTTTTAAAGGTCCACAACCATTAGAGCATTTCAACAGTTAGCATAATAAATAACAAGAAAGCAAATTTCCTCTTCATCACTGGTCTGGAAAATTGGAATTCTCTCTGTCCCAAAGACATTGAGTACAATGGCTTGATTTGTAACTTTGATAATATCTTTGTCATTAAGTCCCATCATTTAATTTAATTGAAAATTCATGGAACCCGCAATGTAGCTCATTCTATTACAGCTACAAGTGAAGGGCAATTCTTCCATTATAGCGTATGTCCTATGGCCTATTCGTTTCAGTCTTTGAAAAATTGAATGGTTTATGTGAGCATCTTTGTTCATTCAAACTTCCTTTGTGCAGGTTGCCCTTTTCTATGAACATGGATGACATGTCGATGCTAAGGGGGTTGGTAGAAGAGTATTGGAAAAAGTGCAAGAAACGAATGATACTGAGTTAGCTGGAAAGCAATTTGCATATGATGGTGAGAAGAGTTTGTTTACCGTTGGACCACTTCTGCGCAACAGGTTGGCTTGCTTAATTTAGATGGTTACTATAACTGTTTGATAGCATTGTTTGACAATGTTGTTGAAGAAGGTTTCATCAAACCCAGAGCTCGGCACATAGTTCTCTCTGCTCCTACAACCAAATAACTTTTGGATAAAATAGAGGTACTTACTAACCATGCTTTTCTTTTTTTCCTCGTGAATTTTTATTTTGTCTTCATGAACTTGGAGACGATTATTTTTAAGGTTGTTATCATGTACAGAAATCAAGCTCAAGTCCAAGTTTTTCCATAATTGTGCAGAGTATAATTCATTCATGGGCTTCCCCATCCTCCAACCCTACAAATCAACCGGATAGCATTTTCTATTGGCTTCAATTACTGTTGAATTAAATGTCTGATTTTGACTTACTGATCAAATGAACTTGCTTCATTAAAGTGCTTATCAAAGGAATGGTTTGAACTAATATTAGTTTGTCCTCTATTCTAGGAATTAGCCTTGGAATGCCCATGCCTTTTGGCAGTTGGTACTAAGGGTTTTTGTACTTTTCTTTTGCTTATCTCCTTGATGTTCTAGTAGGAAGCAAAAACTTCCTTAAACCTTTTGGCATTATGAGTCCCTGTCTTTTTCAATCATATGATTACTACATATATCTATGTAGAACTGCTTAAAACTGCAACTTGAATGCTTTGTTTCTAATTTGGATGTAAAATTTTGCAGCAAGATACTCCATCTCATGTTGCCCCTCATGAAAGCTGGCAGATAGAGCAACTTGGATACTATCCAAGTGAGCGCAATTAGTAATGATATTCTTATTCATGGTAGTACTAATTCCAAAACACATTCCTATGTGATTCAACATAATTTGAGTATTATATGAGATTCTGGACTCATGGGGCCATATATAATGCTTTACTGTATCTTCCTATCATTTTTTGTGGTTTGAGTTGAAGTAGAATCACCCTTTGCTATTTTGCACAGCATGCTCCAAATTGTGTTGAAATGTGGTCAATCAATGCACTATTCTGTGGTTAAATAGGCTTTATTTTGTGTGATGCATGTTTAGTGCAAAAGCCATGAAATTGGTCAAAGTATTACACTGTCATTGAATAGTCCTACTTAGTAGTTCTTAGATAGCACATTCAATGGATGCAATTACTAGCATTAGAAGGTCTGTGGGAAGCCCTTGGTCTTCTCTACTTGAAGTGGGTTAATATTATTATAAACAAGTTCAATACATCGATTAGTTTGGTTTATATTGAATCTGTTGAATCTCTTATCTCTTTACAAGTTTTGGACCAACTTAATTGCTACAGGAAAAGGATTAGTGTAAAAAATAGTTCATGAAAGAATTTCAAGAGATAAAAAGATTGTGCAATAATAGGATTATAAGAATTTCAAATTCATGAAAGAATGCTACTATGCTAAAATTCTTTGCCTTGGTGTAAAAAATACCCCATAGATTATTGTGAGTTTAATGAATATGGGAATTCCTGTATTTTTTATACATGGGTGTCCCTTCCCTAACATAAAATAGTTCTATTCACTAACTTGCCTTTTAGTCCTCTTAGCAATTTGGAGAAGTTCTAAAAGTGATGAATGCTATAATAACTAGCATAGGCATCATAGTACATCCATATGGTTGTAGAATGCTTTTTCACCCTTCTTCAAGATCACCCTTCTCCTCCGCTGTCAGTTTGTTGCACAAACACAAACAATCATCTCATTAACTGAAGATTCCCTTATCTTCTGCTATTAATTTATGGGTTCATTTGAGTATGGATTGCTTTAAGCATATGTATGGCATTTTGCACATTTGATTCCATCTAGAGGTACTTCATATTTTCAGCTTAGATTTAACTTCCCTACACTATCACTTTTGCAAACAGGGGCATTTAGACATGCTTATGTAAATTAACAGAACTGAAAAAATCAAACATGGCTTATGCTACTTAGTGTCAAACGTTTTGCTTTGTTTTGCATAGTGAAAGCAGACAGGACTTTAAAGCTATCCAAGGGGAAGATCATTGTCTTAAGAGTGGGCTCATCTGCGGTCTTAGAGGGAGGTGTAATTTTACAAGAAAGGGAATTGTGAATAGATAGTGAGTTTTAGATTTGGTGGTTGAGCAAATTGGCCATGACAAAGAGTGAATCAAGTAGATTACCTTTCCATCATAGCTAATTGTAAATTTAATGCATATGGGAATTCCTGTGGTTTTTTATACATAGGTGTCACTGCCTTATGCCCTTTGCACATTTCTCATATGTCCTTGCCTTTGAGATACCACGTATGTTATCCCTTGTTTCTTGGTTTTATACGGATGCACTAATTAATGTATACCTCACTTTCAAACCAACTTTGGAAGGAAGAGATTTTTAGAACTTCATTTAAAAGTAAAGAACCTCAGAAACAACCTTTCTCTTAAGTTCTTGAGTTTAACGGATATTTGACAAGTTTAGTATAGTTAATACTTGAATTTTTAAGTAGTCCTGCAATAAATTGTAAACAAAATTAGCTAAAATTATTTGAATCAAACTTCAATGTAGTGATATCAGTGAAAATATTTCGGGTACCCGAACTTGCGTCTCACACGAGAATCCTTACTAGTATATATAATGAATGTACAAATATGGATAGAGATTAAAAAAGTTTCAAAAAGCTATTAATAGAGGAGGCTTATAATAAAAAAAATCTCATTTAAATAGTTATTACGGAACTGAGCCAAAAAAAAAATGTCATGGTTAATTATTTTTAATATTTTATGATTTAAAATTACGTTTAAAATGAAATTAACAAATACAAAGTTATCGCAGTCCGATTTCAGATTTTTTATATTCACGATTACTAAAACCACGATTTGTATAATAAAGTCTAGAAACCACAATGCCAAATTAATCCTTAAAATTCTCTATGCATTTGCTTCTTTTCCTTACACTCAAAGTTTCCATAAAAATAATAAAATGATTAATTTTAAGGTTTATTAATAAATGATTTAAAAAGCAGTTAGTTTCATTTAAAAAAAAGGTAAATTTAAAAATTATTATAAAGCTTACCATACTTTAATTATTATTTTTTATATCATATTAATTACAATTAGATCTACAAAATTGCTTCTCAGGTAGGTATTAATTTGGCATTTCAAAATATTTGTTTCTTCTTTTCATGGAAGAAATACACAAAAAATGAAAAAAAAAAATCAATTAAAACAAAAAATTGTAGGTTTTTATTATTTTTTAAACTTACTATGAAATATTTGCCTTTTGTGGAAGCTTTTGAAAACTTTATATTTTTTAACCTAAAAAAATGTTAAAAGCCTACGCATAGCAATAACACTAACATAATATGCATATAGTAAACAAATTGACAGTACGCAAAGAGACAAACCTACCACCATTCCATGACCTTTTATATAAAAATATAAAAGGAATTATGACTAAACTCCTTTTTATTACAGATTTGGTAGATAATGGCAGCAAAAACCTCAAAGGCTCTTTCCCAAAATAATAATCTTCAAAAAATGGCATCAATAGAAGCTTGTGCATTTTACAGCAAACAGCCACAGGGAAAGGGCAAGTGAAAAATAAATGATCCTCAGACTCCATCTCCTAAGAACACAGCAGTACACATTAATTCACTTCTAAAATAATACTGCATTTTTTACGAGTCCAATTAATATTTTACAAATATAAAAGATTATGAAAAAATAAAATTAGGTAATTTTTATAATATCAGCTCCAAAGAGATCACGGTGCTTGAGTTCTTTTCAGTTGCATAAGATTGTACAGTTAGTACAATTATACTTGTAAAGTTCCAAAATAAATTAAATTATAACATAATAAATATTTAGTGCATTGACTGTTCTATGCCCAAAATAATAATAAGTACAGGCAATGTTAATTGTATAAAGCCTTTACGTACCTTTTAGTTAGAAGATGGGTAATGACAATGTGCTTGATTTCCACACAAATGCTCATACTCGGAGATCTACAAAAACAGAAGTTGAAAAAAAAAAAAAGAACAAATCAAGATTTTAATTGTAAATAGAATAGTCAAATCTTAACAAAAGAAAATTTTATCATCAAGAAGGGAGAAAAAGATAACACAAATTTTAGTGGAAGAAATAGGGAAGTGACAAGGGAAAGGAAGGAATAAAAGTATTATTAATTTTAAATTAACGATTGACACATTTCTCTTTAATTTCAAGGTTATGAGTTTAAAATTTATTAAGTACATGAATAGAAAGAAAGAAGGAAACAAAATAAATCTGAGTATTAGATAGCTAATTGATCGAAAGAAAGAGCAGCAAATGCAGATACGAGGATTCAGCCAAATAATTTATACTAAAATTGAAGTATGTTAAAGGTGGCAATGACTACTTGGTTTCTTCATCATTGGAGAAAATTTTAGAGCTGCTTATGCAGCCAAAAATCAGCCCCATCCTCCACCGCCATTCATGAATTTTCTAAAACTGCAAATTGCAGCAAAAAATCTTCAAATTTGCAGCAGCCAATTTTGACAAAGAACAAAACCAGCTAGATTACAACTTGCAAAGAACCTTCAAGAAACTTTGGAGGTGCAAAACTGACTTAGCATGTCGGTTAAACATCACCTATATATAAGTGTGCCATTATTTTGTATCCATTAAGTGAAGTAAAAAATTAGAAAAGTGTGGTGTAGTGGAGTGCATATGTAAGGACACGTGAAGTGAGGTGGTGTGTACAAAAGCATGCGTGAGGTATGTGTGAAGTGTGTAATAGAGCATTTAATGCTCATGTTCTCTAAGAAAGCTTGAAAGTTTGTGTTATAGTTTTGGTAGAGAAATAATTTTTTGAGTCCTGTTGTGGTCCTCTTTATTATTCTCAACAATTTGGTATCAAAGCCAAGTTCGTGAGATTCATTAAAACTCCAAAATTGAATCAAAGAATGGTCAGGAACCGTGCTCAAAGTAGTTCGTTAGTAATTGTGATACGTCGAGACTTTGCCAGTGTACAGTCAAGAACTGTGAAGTTAGTTGGTCAAGGACCAAACTTACTTGGATAAGGTGCCGGGCATCACCAAGTCAAGATGGCAGACTTCGTCAACGCGAACAATATCGAAAAACTCATAGAGGACAATTACAACAATTGGAGCGTGTGTCTAAAATTCTATTTGAGAGGACAAGGCCTATGCGAGCTCATAGATGGAAGCCAAACAAAGCCACCACCACTGGAAAATGTTGGAGAATACAACAAATAGGACAAAAATACTAGTAAGGCTTTATCCATTTTAGCCTTGACGGTTGAAAAATAATTTTTAGATTTGATTAAAAATGTAAAAACGCCAAAAGAAGCTTGGGATATTCTGCCGGAGAGATTCTCCAAGACTAATGAAGCTAAAGTGCAAAGGCATGAAAACGAGCTATTAGGTATCTCACAAGGAAATATAATTGTGAGTTAATATTTTGCCAAAGTAAGATCCTTAAGTGAAAAAATTTCAGAATTAGATCATATTTGCCCTATTGACGAGACTAGCATGAGGAGAATTATAATTCGAGGGTTATGGCGAGAATACACCCCAATTATAATAGCAATACGGGGATGGTCTGAGCCACTGACACTCAATATGTTAGAAAGCATGCTAGCAAATGAAAAAGCCTTAATGAGACCATCCTACAGTGGATCAACCAATGAGGAAGAGAAGGCCCTTTATGGCAGACGAAGAGTATACGAAGGACAGAAAAATGCCAGAATACCAATGAAAGGAGATAAAAATAAAGAGAGACGTGGTTTTTGGTAGAGAGGGTGTCCGGAGAAAAATACCATCAAGGGTGAGCACCACCATAGCAAAATAACATGAGGAGTTGGCGAAGAAACAACGAGTGTTACAATTGTTGAAAGAAAAGTCACTTCGCTCGAGATTGTTGGCACAAATAGGCCAAAGGGAACGCTGCCACATCTTCACATACTCAAGAAAGTGAGAATGAATGGGACTTTCATGCGTCCTGTGCGATTGAAGAGGAGGAGACACTGTCAAGCCCAATTCAAGAAAATGAAGAAGATCTAGCACTAGTTGCGATAAGTGATAGTAGATTCGGGATGCTCTAATCATATGACAGGAGATAAAGAAAAATTATGAAATATGGAGAAAAACAAAAGTGGACGTATCGTGGTAACTGCTAATAACTCTAAAATGCCAATAACACATATCGACAAAGTGCTAGTAGTACCATGATTCAATTGTATAGAAGTGGAGTTAGATAATATATTGCATGTGCTAGATATGAAAAAGAACCTGCTATCAATATCATAGCTAGCTTCAGCAGGGAACTATGTCATATTCAGCCCAAACAATGTGAAGGTGTATCATCAATTAAAGTTAGAAGGAGATCCAATTATGGAAGGACAAAGATTAGAGTCTATCTATGTATTGTCTGCAGAGATAGCATACATAGATAAGACTAAAAAGAATGAGACACCAGATTTATGGCATGTAAGATTGGGACACGTGAGCTACACTAGACTAAAAGTGATGATGAAAAAGTCAATACTAAATGGTCTACCGCAGTTGGAGGTTGTTCGAGACAATATAGTATGTGCTGGCTGCCAGTATGGTAAAGCGCATCAACTACCATACGAGGAGTCGAAGTTCTGAGCCAAGATGCCTTTGGAGCTAGTCCACTCAGATATTTTTGGCCCAGTGAAGTAGTCATCGGTAAGTTGTTATCGATACATGATAACTTTTATCGATGATTATTCTAGATATGTTTGGATTGATTTCTTAAAAGAAAAGTCTGAAGCCTTAACAAAGTTTAAGGCATTCAAGGCTATGAAATAAAGTGTCTTCGAACAGACAATGGTGGAGAATACACTTCAGAGGAATTTACAAAATTCCTAAAACAAAACAGGATTCGATGACAATTGAAATGTCCAATCACTCCACAATAGAATGGAGTTGCAAAAAGAAAAAATCGACACTTAGCAGAGACTTGTAGAAGTATACTGCATGCCAAGAATGTTCAACCGCGGTTTTGGGCTGAATGAATGAAGACAGCAGTATATATCACAAATTGCCTACCATAAGCGAAGCTCGGCATTGTCTCACCTTATGAGAAATTATGCAAGAAGAAGCCCATTGTAGCTCATTTTCGAGTTTTTGGATGTGTATGCTATGTATTAGTACCTGATCATTCAAGGAGTAAGTTTGAAAAGAAGGCAATTTGCTACATCTTTGTTGGATACGATTCTAGACGAAAAGGATCAATTTGTTATAATCCTGATACAGGTAAATTCTATACATCTAGAAATGTTGTATTTGATGAAGCACCATCTTGGTGGTCATCTGAAGCTGAGAAGCTTCCACAATCTGAAGAAATTTTAGAAGAGTCAGTGAAAAAGTTGGAAGAACAAGAAGAAGATCATTTGACTTCTAAAACATCTAAAGAGGGTGACAAAGAATCATCATCAAAGGACTCACCATTGAAGAGTCCGTAGCAGACAGGAGTACATAAAATTACAGAAGATCAGAGGCCCAGTCAATATGAAGAAATGGACGAAGAAGAGGAGGCGAAACCACAACTTCAGAGGTCTACTTGACAACGAAGACCCAATTCAAATTATGCAAACACAGCCTTGATCGAGGATACTGCAAGAGAGCCAGACACATACGAAGAGGCATCCAAACATAAGGAATGGAGAAAGGCAATGGAAGAAGGAATACTAGCATTAAAGAAAAAAGAGACGTAGAGATTAGTGCCAAGACTGAGGAATATACAACACATCTCTTGCAAATGGGTGTACAAATTAAAAACTTGATTAGATGGATTGATTGATAGATACATGGCACGACTGGTGGCACGAAATTTCTCACAAAAGTATGGGTTAAATTATGACGAGACATTCAGTCCAATAACAAAAATCACTACAGTTCGAGTTTTACTTGCCTTAGCTGCAAGCAAGACATGAAAGTTATGGTAGATAGATGTGAAGAATGTAACACCCCACTACCTAGGCCCATCAGGGCCGGGGATGTCGCCCCGTCCAGAGGACAAGGGGTCTTTATAACTAGGTTACATAGAATAAAATAAAATAAAAACTTTAAAATTAAACTTATTACAACCCAAAAGATGAATACTGAAACAAGTCCAAAATAAATTGTTCGCAATAATCTCTCAAAACACCACATTAAGGAAATAACATGAGTCTTCAAAGCATAGGCATCAATCTAGCTAATGACCTCCACAGCAGGATCTTCCTGAAAACATGGCATAAAAGGTGGTGAGATAAAAATCTCAGTAAGCCCGTGTGTACTTTGAGTGTTTTAGGTAAAATAATTCATGTATGCAAGTTGTAAAAGTTTCATAAGGAAAAGTGCTAGCAAACAATAAATAAGTGTTGAAAATAAAAAGTGGTGTTTCGCTTTTCAAACTATACAAGTGCACAATAAATACAACCACTCAAATGGGTAGCCATGGGTTACCACACGTTGGGCCCCATGACTAAATAACGGTTAGAATGTCACACTTTGTGCAAGCTGACAGAGGGTAGGTGTACGGCCTACCGGGTGAGATACTCCTCCATCTCTACACCCAAACTTACCGGTTGTCCACTCCGGAACACACAGTCCACATGACTAAAACTTGCTAGCTCGGATCGGCATGACCTACCAGACTGGCATCCTATCCAGGAAAGACTCACCCCTCAGAGGTGGCCACCTACTGAGAGACTTACCCTAACCCTTCAAAGACTAGTCCTGGTGGTCTACCCTTATTGAGTACTCAACGTTGATTGTCCCACTTGGGAGAAAATTGATCATAATCTGCTTTATTTGGAAATAGCAATTAAGGGTTTCTAAAGGTCTTGTCAAAGTTGGGTTTTAGGAAGAGTTTAGCATTTTGTGTAAAAATGCTTGTTTAATTTTCAAATGATTTATTTGTCTGGAATAAAAAGGAAAAACAGTCCTTAATTGCCTTCACAAAATAAATGTCCATACACATCACATTTGGCTTGCCACAGTAATTTTTGGTCATCACAAAATTCCATGCAGGAGCTTACCTGATTCTTTGATTGCTCAAACTCAAAAGTCTTCCAAGGCTGACCTAACCCCGCCTAGGGTAAACACAAAACATAAGGTTATATTCAAGCTAAACTCACTTACACAAAATAATCCTAGTTCAACCCATTACCATCACGACCCTAATGTTCTAAGCTTTAAGGCTAGATAAAAAAAAGGAATTTTATAAAATAAGTCTAGTTTGATACGTTAAAATAACTTGGGGTTCTAAAATAATTGCTAATAAATTATAGACTCAATTAATAATTCTTGAGTGCTATTATTAATAATTAAAAGAAGGTTTGAATTTTAAATAATATTAAGTCCTAATAATCTTAATAAATGGTAATTTAAAAATAGCTTTATTATAAGTAAATAATAAATTACAAATAATTTTTAATTAATTTCGTTAATAGATAATAAACAATTAGTAATAAATAAAATTAATAATAAATGAATTATTTTAAATTTTTAATTAATAAATAACAAATAGATTTTAATATAAATAATATTTAGGAATATAGGTAAAAGTTTGAACTAAGGTCTACAAGGTCATTAATTCTAATATTTTATTTATTATAAGAAATTTATTACTATATATATATATATATATATATATATATTATTTTTAACAAAAGATCTCATTTATTTGATAAAGAAAATATTAATATTTTAATTAATAAACCAATCCAATTCTTCCTAGAGTTTCGAATTTTATAGAGAAAGATATAGTAGTAATTCTATTTAAAGTAATAAAATTTATTAATAAAAATAACCTAGACTTAACAAGAAAATACTCTTTCACCATGATTTCCCTATTGTTAGAAAAGATTCATAAACACATTCTCCAACATCAAATAATAAACCAATCCATTCATGAACACATGCTTGACTTAAAACATACTATCACAAGGCTAACTTCCTTCTAGGCATAATCATCATTAATGGCTTCAATGGAAAATAGAAACATAAGAGCCTAATCACCCTTGGTGTCATGATCTCTAACATGCTTCAAACATCCATAAAATTCATTAAGCACGAAGAACATACAATGATTCAAAAAGAAAACACATACAACTTAGCCATATACAACAATCATCATGTCTTAACTCCATCCCCTTAATCCACATGCATATACTCAATCTCCATTCATACTCTATCTCCCTATCAACACCTAGGAGACATGATTTCAGAATTTAAAAAGAAAGGATTTAAGAATGGATACTTGATTGTCGATTGCTTTGATGAAGACAAAAGAAGGTCCACGCGCGATAGAGAGTCTTGAGTGATCCATCGGGAAAAACAGCCATGGTTGATGGTTGATCAACCATTTCGGTAGAGAGAGAGAGAGAGCATTAGAAGGGTATATTAAGAATTGAATGGAAAATGATGAACAAGAAGGTTGTTCTTGATTTACCTTGTTGATGTTCTTGAGACCTTCAAGGGAAAAGGTTAATTTTGATCCGTTTGAAAATTCTTGTTTGCGAGGTTTTGTGTTATAAATACTAGAAATGAAGTCTAGGGATTAAGTAGAAGTGATCTGGAGTATTTGAGAGTGATTGGAGGTGTTTAGAGTAGGGTTAGGCTTGAAGAAGTTTAGTGTATGTTCTTGGTATTCTTTGTGAAAGATGGAGAGAGTTTGAGAGGATTGCTGCACGAAATCTGGCAGGGTGCTGGACGAATGGTCTAGGGTGAATGGGAGTTTCGGTTTTCAGGAAGAAGGAGAGAGAATGATTAGATTTTATTTGAAATTAAAATGGAGGAAGTTGTGGAGTTGTTTAAAGTAGGAGGTTAGCTATGGTGTTTGATCAAGGAAGGTTTCTTCACTCTTCAATGGTGCCGGCTGAACAAGGTGGTTTTGATGAAATGAATGGAGCTTGTTCAGGCTATAGAGCTGACCGAAATTCAGTCTATGAAGGCAGAGGAAATTTTGGTTAATTAGCCTAATGCAAGAGTGATTTAATGGAGTAAAATGCTGGAATTTTTTTTGAAGTTCAAAAAGAGTTTGAATGGAGTGATCTTAGGAGTGTTTTGAGGTGTGGCTATGGAGTCCATATGCTCAAGGTAAGTGTGGGGTTAATGGTGTTCAGTCTATAGCTGAGCAAGGTTCAGTTTCCAGAGTTTTGAAGGGTGACTTTCGGCCTTGGCTTTGAGAGACAAAGCTGGAAAATTTTCTAGTTTTAATGCTCGAGAGTTTTGAATGATAAAGACTTTTGGTGCAGAATTTTTGCACTCACTTGGTTCGATTTTCAGTGGTTCTTCTGGGGTGTTTGAGGGTCTTCCAAGGATGGTTTTTCAGCCTTCTTTCTAAAGAAAAATAGAAGAGTTTTACTGGCTTGAAGGTGGATTAAAACAGCTGCATTTTCCTAGCTGGAAATGGCGAACTGCCAGAATTTTTTTCTGGTTTGGTGCAGTTTGTGCAGTCCAAAAATTGCACAGAATTTTCAACCTTCAAGCCATATGAAATGACCATTTTCTTGGTAGTAAATGAAGAGGTTTACTGGCTGAATTTTCAAAGAGATGGTCTGCAAAAATTCTGAAAATTTTCCAGATTTTCCTTCACTAAAATATGAACAACATGAAGGTGAATTTGAAGGTTCTTTCATGGTGGTTGATTTTTCTTGGAAACCCTTCCTATTTCCCCTTCTATTTTCGGCCAACTCCCCATCCTTCAAAGCTAATTTTTGAAATTCAAGGTGGAGGAATTATCACAGAATTTTTGGAATTCAAAAGAAAAGATTCAATGGATTTAAATTATAAAGATGTTAGGACAAGCTAGAGGTAATAAAAAGGACAAGAATTCCTCTAGAATTCTTGTTAGGACATGAGGATAAGATTAGGACGTTCTCTTCATGTCTCCCCTAAGACAACATTCATATTTTCATGGAATGGAAGAAAACAAAAATTCAAACTTAGTTAAGATAATCATGACAAAATCTTAAATGATGGGATTTGAACTCATGACCTTAGAAATTAATTCACCAAGCTCTAACCACTAAACCACACTAATTCTTGTTCATATTTTCTCAACCACATATTCTTCTTATGAAATCCTCAAGCTATCTTCCTATTTTGACCTCAAGCAAAATTACCATTTTACCCCTCCTACTCAATAAGCATAACTAAGCATTTTAACTTATAATTCACAATTCTAAAGCATATAAAATCATTCAAAAACATATATATTCATGCAAAATAATATGATATGCATCCCGACCCCCTTACTCTAGAGTTGGCTTTGGGTGGGGTTTCACATCCTCTCCTCCTTAGAAGAATTTCGTCCCGAAATTCAGACGCACCTTTATCTCAGATCGGGATACTTTTGCTTTACCCATTCTTCTATTTCCCATGTGGCATCTCACATGCCATGATGCTCCCACTGCACCTTTTCCATCAGAATCTGCTTGTTCCGGAGAGTCTTGATACTTCGGTCCAATATCTTTACGGGTTTCTCCACATAGCTCAGGTCGGGTTGTAGCACTAATGGCTCATCATTCAAAACATGTCCGGGATCGGCATTGTACTTCCTCAGCTGCGAAACATGGAATACGTCGTGAATTCTTGTCAACCCATCTGGCAAATCCAATCGATACACCACCGGCCCAATTCTCTCTTTTATTGGAAACGGTCCCAAATACCTTGGATTCAGCTTTCCCCCTTTCGGATGTTTCAGGATCCCCCTATTTGGTGTCAGTTTAGGAACACGCTGTCTCTCACCTAAAATTCTAACTCTCTTCGCCTATTAGCTGCATAACTCTTTTGTCGGCTCTGGGCTGCTTTTAACCTTTCCCTAATTAACTTGACCTTATCCAACATTTCTTGAACATAGACTTCCCCCAATTTGCTTATGTGTCCATCCTCTGACCAACTCCAGTATAACGATACTTGACACTTACGACCATATAGAGCTTCATACGGAGCCATTCCAATCGAAGCTTGATAACTGTTATTGTATGACAACTCGGCATACGGCACACTTTCGATCCACTTATCCCCAAAATCCAATACACAGGCTCTCAGTATATCCTCCAATATCTGAATAACCCTTTCTGCTGTCCATCGGTCTGTGGATGTGTCATCGTACTTAACTTCAGACTAGAACCCATCGATTCTTGAAACTTGTCCCAAAATCGAGATGTAAATCTCGGATCACGGTCGGACACAATACTTGAAGGCACTCCATGTAATTTGACTATTTCCCACACGTAGGTCTGTGCCAATTTTTCCATTGAATCCCTTACATTCAAGGGTATGAAATGCGCCGACTTGGTCAATCGATCTACCACTACCCATATGGCGTCCTTTTGGTTCCTTGCCATAGGGAGTCCGGTAACGAAGTCCATAGTCACCTCTTCCCATTTCCATTCCGGTACTGGCAACGGTTGTAATAATCCTGCCACTTTTTTGTGCTCTGCATTGACCTTCTGACAGGTTAAACACGCTGAGACATACTTAACCACGTTCCGCTTCATCTCGGGCCACCAATAAGACTTTTTCAGATCTTGATACATCTTGACCTCTCCCGGATGAATGGCGTACTTGCTCTTATGCGCTTCTTCTAAAATTCTGTCCCTCAACTGGAGCTCCTCGGGTACACACAAACGATCTCGGAAGTACAACACTCCTGCTCTGTCCTGTTAGAATTCATTGCCTTGCCGTTTAAGCTCATTGTCCTTGAAAAGCTGAAATTCCGCATTACTCTGCCGGGCTTCAATAATCTCCTGTCTTAGATTTGGTATCAACCTCAGGTTATTAATAATAATCTTCTCTTCTTGCACTTCTGCTCTTCTATCCAACGCATCCTGAACTACTTGAACCTCCTGTACCCTTAGCCTGGCCATTCTGACTTTCCGGCTCAAGGTATCAGCAACGACGTTGGTTTTCCCAGGGTGGTAGTTGATAGGACAATGGTACTCTTCCAAAAATTCTATCCATCTTCGCTGCCTCAAATTCAAGTCTTTCTGGGTGAAGATGTACTTCAGGCTTTTGTGATCAGTGAACACCTCATATTCCGCTCCATACAAATAGTGCCACCACTTCTTTAATGCGAACACAATGGCAGCCAGCTCTAGATCATGCGTGGGATAATTTACTTCATGCGGCTTCAATTTCCGAGAAGCATAGGCGATCACCTTCCTATCTTGCATCAAAACTACTCCCAAGCCTTCCTTCAAAGCATCCGTATATAGAGCGTAAGGTTTATCTGCCTCGGTAGACTCAACACAGGCGCTGTCATTAACCTCCGCTTCAACTCTTGAAAACTTTTTTCGCATTTTTCATTCCAAACAAAGGGTACGTCCTTTCTCAGCAGCCGGGTCATAGGAGATGCTAGCATTGAAAATCCCTTAATACACCTTCGGTAGTAGCCAGCCAATCCCAAGAAGCTTCGAATCTCAATGATGTTCTCTGGTTGCTTCCAGTCTGAAACGGCTTCAACCTTCGCTGGGTCTATTTTGATCCCCTCCTTGGTCACCATGTGACCAAGAAATGCCACACTATCCAGCCAAAACTCGCACTTGCTAAACTTGGCGTAAAGCTTGTGCTCCCTTAGCTTTTCTAGTACCAACTTCAAATGTTCTGCATGGTCTTCCGGGCTCTTGGAGTATATAAGTATGTCTTCGATGAAGACCACCATGAACTTGTCCAAGTAGGGCTATAACACTCGATGCATCAGATCCATAAATACCGAGGGTGCGTTGGTTACCCCGAAAGGCATCACCACAAACTCATAGTGATCATATCTTGTATTGAAGGCCGTCTTAGGAATATCTTCCTCTTTTATCCTCACTGGATAGTAGCCTTGCCTCAAATCCAGTTTGGAGTAACAACTGGATCCTTGCAACTGGTCGAACAGCTCATCAATTAACGGTAGAGGATATTTATTCTTGATGGTCAGGTTGTTCAAGACTCGGTAGTCAATACACAACCTTAGAGTCCCGTCCTTTTTCTTCACAAATAGCACAGGTGCTCCCCAGGGTGACGTGCTAGGTTTGATATAGCCTTGCCTCACCAACTCTTCTAGCTGCTCCTTTAATTCTTTCAACTCCGCCGATGCCATCCGATATGGAGTTCAAGACACCAGTTCCGCTCCTGGGACTAGATCAATGGTGAACTCAACTTCTCGATTGGGAGGTAGAGAAGTGAGTTCCGCAGGGAACACGTCGGGAAAATCCTTTACCACCTCAGTATCCTCCAGGGTGCACTGGTCCTTTGGCTTGTTTATCACATAAGCCAGATATCCTTGACATCCTTGCCTCAATAATTTCCGGGCTTTAGCCCCAGCTATCAAAAACTTCAATTCTTTTACTTTCTTGCCATTGAACTCCAACACATCACATCCTGGTCTAATGAACTGAACTGACTTATTCTTACAGTCTACTCTAGCACCATGCTTCGCTAGCCAATCCATTCCCAATATTAAATCATAATCATCAATAGCTAAGACTATTAGATCTCCCTCCAAGCTTTCTCTCCCTACTTCAACTTTACAATTCTGCACATACCGATCCGCTTGCACCATTTTCCCCAAAGGTGTACTTACTAACAAGGTAAAAGGTAGTTCTACTCCATCCCAACCCAATTGATATGCACAATTCTTATTTAAATAGGAATGGGTAGATCCAGGGTCTATCAATGCATTAACGGAACGACCTTGGATAGTAAACGTACCTTCCACTACTGCTGCATCAGCTCCAACCTCCTCCCGGTTTAGAGCGAAAACTTTTGCTTTCACCTGCGGCTTCTGCGTTCTATTCCCGGAAGCTCCTGAGGTATTGGCTCGATTGGGCCCCGGGTTCTGAGCTGGGTTCCCCTGTCCGATCCGGAGAAGTTTAGGGCAGGCGTTCTGCAGATGATTCGGGTCTCCATAGTGGTAGCACTTCCGCTCACCTCTTTTGGACCAACATTTTTTCTCAATGTGGCCCCTTTTTCTGCAGTGCCGACATAATGGAAGATTCTGCACCAGACCAACAGGTGCTGTTCGGGCTTGCTTTCCCTGATTCTACTATTGCTAGTTGGCATGGCGCTTGTTAGGTTGCTACCTCTAAAAAGGTCTCGGTGGCTGGCTTGACGGTACGAACGGTCGTGAAGCCAATCGGTTGCGATCCTCATTCTCGGTACGGGTGGCTGCGTCCACAGCCCCCGAGTAAGTCATCGGTGGAGAGGGTGCTAACGCCCTTCTTAACTCTTGCCTTAATCCCTTAACAAACTGCCTCATTCTGTTCTGTTCAGTATCCACCAGCCTCTTGCAGTACTTTGACAGTTGTGTGAACCGGGCTGCGTATTGGGCTACCGTTAGGCTTCCATGCTTTAGATTCTGGAACTCATCTTCTCGTTTCTCCACTATCCACTGAGGGATATATTTTGCCTGGAATGCTTCCACAAAATTAACCCATGTCCAGTCTTGGTCAATCATCTCCCAGTCGTCCTGAACCCTTTGCCACCATGCCCGAGCTAGACCCCTCAGCCGAAACGCAGCAAACTTCACCATTCGCTTCTCCGTGTACTGGAGCGTAGCAAAGATATCCTCCATTTGTTCCACCCATTGTTCGGATTTCTGGTCTTGTTCAGCCTCCCCTAAAAAGATAGGTGGTTGAAATTTCAGAAACCGCTCCAATGCCTCGTCTTCCCCTTTCGGATTTCTTCGCTCTGTCAAGGTTTGCAAAATCTCAGTCACCTTGTGGAACGCTTGTGTCATAGTTACACTAACCGATCTCTTCCGATCCCATCTCTGGTCCCATTTCATTCTCATCCCCCTGGTTTGGTGATGGCATTTGAGTTGTATCAAACTCTAGTGTCACGGGCTCTGCCTCGGAACCCTTCTGCTGGATGTGGTTGCACGACGTCTGGGTGCCATTCTAAACCATTTCCCAAATAATGAGTTTATGCATCAAAGTTAAAAATATCCAAATTAAGCATGCATTCACATTCAACGTTAAGCGAAAGAAAATTGGATGCAAATTTTGTATAAAGAATTGCATATAAATTTTCCTCAAAACTTAGAGTACTCTAGGTACTCTTATTTGCATAAATTCGAAATTAAAGCAGTAACCATGAGAAAAGAAAGGAAAATCCTTAGCATAGGAATTTATGAAAAGAAGTAAATAAAACATCCCAATTGCAGCAGCACTTAGCCTTTCTAGTCCTCATCAGAATCTTCAAAGTCAGCCTCATATAACCACCCCCCAGAATTCCTAGTGAAGTCTCTCCCAGCCCCATTGGCAAACCCATCCATTAGCTCCTTCCTAGGTCTCCTAGAACTCTCCCCGGTTTCAACCTGATTGGGTGGGGTTACAAAGGAAGGTCTAGGTGGAGATTCATAATCTATCTCCCCTGGGTCATCACTGTCAGCTGCCAAGTCAACTATGGGACTAGGAGGGAGGGGAACATATTCCATGTCTATCTCCTCGTCTTCACTGTCAGTAACCAGGTCGATCACGGGTATTGGAGGTGGCTCAATGATCTGGACCTCATCGTCACTACTATCATCCAGGGCAATGATTGGCTGGGGTGCAAGCTGAGGCACTGGTAAGTCCTCCGGGTAGATAGGAATGGGAGGGTGCCATTGCTGCCCTTTCCTTGCGGTTCTAATCATTCTAACCATCCTACAGCACAAACAAGACAGGTCAGACAAACAGATTTGAACTCAATAAATCAAAACATATACCATCAATACTTGCCTAAACCTAGTCTCTGATACCACTTGTAACACCCCACTACCTAGGCCCATCAGGGCCGGGGATGTCGCCCGATCCAGAGGACAAGGGGTCTTTATAACTAGGTTACATAGAATAAAATAAAATAAAGACTTTAAAATTAAACTTATTACAACCCAAAAGATAAATACTGGAACAAATCCAAAATAAATTGTTTGCAACAATCTCTCAAAACATCACATAAAGAAAATAACATGGGTCTTCAAAGCATAGGCAACAATCTAGCTAATGACTTCCACAGCAGGATCTTCCTGAAAACATGGCATAAAAAGGTGGTGAGATAAAAATTTCAGTAAGCCCGTGTGTGCTTTGAATGTTTCAGGTAAAATAACTCATGTATGCAAGTTGTAAGAGTTTTATAAGGAAAAGTACTGGCAAACAATAAATAAGTGTTAAAAATAAAGAGTGGCGTTTCGCTTTTCAAACCATACATGTGCACAGTAAATACAACCACTCAAATGGGTGGCCATAGGTTACCACACGTTAGGCCCCATGACTAAATAACGATCAAAATGCCACACTTTGTGCAAGCTGATAAAAGGGTAGGTGTATAGCCTACCGGGTGAGATACTCCTCCATCTCTACACCCAAACTTACTGGTTGTCCACTCCAAAACACACAGTCCACAGGACTGAAACTTGCTAGCTCGGACCGGCATGACCTACCGGACTGGCATCCTATCCAGGAAGGACTCACTCCTCAGAGGTGGCCACCTACTGAGAGACTTACCCTAACCCTTCAAAGACTAGTCCTGGTGGTCTACCCTTATTGAGTACTCAACGTTGATTGTCCCACTTGGGAGAAAATTGATCATAATCTACTTTATTTGGAAATAGCAATTAAGGGTTTCTAAAAGTCTTGTCAAACTTGGGTTTTAGAAAGAGTGTAGCATTTCGAGTAAAATTGCTTGTTTAATTCTCAAACGATTTGTTTGTCTGGAATAAAAAGGAAAACCAGTCCTGAATTGCCTTCACAAAATAAATGCCCATACACATCGCGTTTGGCTCGCCACAGAATTTTCGATCTTCACAAAATTCCATGCAGGAGCTTACCTGGTTCTTTGCTTGCTCAAACTCAAAAGTCTTCCAAGGCTGACCTAACCCCGCCTGGGGTAAACACAAAACACAAGGTTACATTCAAGCTAAACTCACTTACACAAAATAATCCTAATTCAACCCAGTACCATCACGACCCTAACGCTCTAAGCTTTAAGGCTAGCTTAAAAAAAGAACTTTATACTATAGGTCTAGTTTAATAAGTTAAAATAACTAGGGGTTCTAAAATAATTGTTAATAAATTATGGACTCAAATAATAATTCTTGAGTGCTATTATTAATAAATAAACAAAGGTTTGAATTTTAAATAATAGTAAGTCCTAATAATATTAATAAATGGTAATTTAAAAATAGCTTTATTATAAGTAAATAATAAATTACGAATAATTTTTAATTAATTTTTTAATAGATAATAAATAATTAGTAATAAATAAAATTAATAATAAATGAATTATTTTAACTTTTTAATTAATAAATAACAAATAGATTTTAATATAAATAATATTTAGGAATATAGGTAAATATTTAAACTAAGGTCTACAAGGTCATTAGTTCTAATATTTTTTTATTGTAAAAGATTTATTACTATATATATTATTTTTAATAAAAAAATCTCATTTATTTGATAAAGAAAATATTAATATTTTAATTAATAAACCAATCCAAATCTTCCTAGAGTTTCGAATTTTAGAGAGAAAAATATTGTAGTAATTCTATTTAAAGTAATAAAATTTTGTTAATAAAAATAAACTAGACTTATCAAGGAAATACTCTTTCGCCTTGATATTCCTATTGCTAGAAAAGATCCATAAACACATTCTCCAACATCAAATAATAAACCAATCCATTCATGAACACATGCTTGACTTCACGCATACTATCACAAGGCTAACTTCCTTCTAGGCATAATCATCATTAATGGCTTCAATGGAAAATAGAAAAATGAGAGCCTAATCACCTTTGGTCTCATGATCTCTAACATGCTTCAAACATCCATAAAATTCATTAAGCACGAAGAACATACAATGATTTAAAAAGAAAACACATACAACTTAGCCATATACAACCATCACCATGTCTTAACTCCATCCCCTTAATCCACATGCATATACTCAATCTCCATTCATACTCTATCTCCCTATCAACACCTAGGGGACATGATTTCTGAATTTAAAAAGAAAGGATTTAAGAATAGATACTTGATTTTCGATTGCTTTGATGAAGACAAAAGAAGGTCCACGCGCGATAGAGAGCCTTGAGTGATCCACCGGGAAAAAAAAACAGCCATGGTTGATGGTTGATCAACCATTTCGGTAGAGGGAGAGTGAGAGAGAGCATTAGAAGGGTATATTAAGAATTGAATGGGAAAAAGGATGAACAAGAAGGTTGTTTTTTATTTACCTTGTTGATGTTCTTGAGATCATCAAGGGAAAAGGCTAATTTCGATCCGTTTGAAAATTCTTGTTTGCGAGGTTTCGTGTTATAAATCCCAGAATGAAGTTTAGGGATTAAATAGAAGTGATTTGGAGTATTTGAGAGTGATTGGAAGTGTTTAGAGTAGGTTTAGGCTTGAAAAAGTTTAGTGTGTGTTCTTGGTGAAAATGGAGAGAGTTTGGGAAAATGCTGCACGAAATCTGATAGAGGGCTGGCCGAATGGTCTAGGTTGAATGGGAGTTTCGATTTTTAGAAAGAAGGAGAGAGGTTGATCAGATTTTATTTGAAATTCAAATGGAGAAAGTTGTAGAGTTGGTTAAGGTAGGTGGTTAGCTATGGTGTTTGATCAAGGAAGGTTTCTTCACTCTCCAATGGTGCCGGCTGAACAAGGTGATTTCGATGGAATGAATGGAGCTTGTTAGGCTATAGAGCTGACCGAAATTCAGTCTATGAAGGCAGAGGAAATTCTGGTTAGTTAGCCTAATGCAAGAGTGGTTTAATGGAGAAAAAATGCTGGAATTTTTTTGAAGTTCAAAAAGAGTTTGAATGGAGTGATCTTAGGAGTGTTTTGAGGTGTGGTTATGGAGTCCAAGAGTTCAATGTAAGTGTGGGGTTAATGATGTTCAGTCCATGGCTGATCAAGGATCGACGTTACAGAAGTTGAAGGGTGGTTTTCGGCCTAGGCTTGAAGGAACAAAGCTGGGAAATTCTGGTTTCAAGCTGTCCCATGATTCGAAGGTTAGTGCAGAATTTCTGTGCAGAATTTCTACACACCTTCAACCCGATTTGCAGCTGATTCTTGAGGGAGTTTGAAGGTCTTTCTAAGGTGGTTTTCCAGCCTTTTTCCTGGAGAAATACAGAGGAGTTTTGCTGGCTTGAAGATGAACTAAAACAGCTTCATTTCCTTGGTTGAAAGCTGCGAAAATGTCCAGAATTTTTTTCTGGTTTTGCACAGTTTGTGCAGTCCAAAAATTGCACAGATTTTCCAGCCTTCAAGCCACATGAAATGACCATTTTCTTGGCAGCAAATGAAGACGTTTACTGGCTGAATTTTTGACGAGATGGTCTGCAAAAATTCTGGAAAATTTTCCAGATTTCCCTTCACTAAAACATGAACAACATGAAGGTGAATTTTTGAAGGTTCTTCCATGGTGTTTGATTTCTCTTGGAACCCCTTCCTATTTCGCCTCCTATTTTTGGCTAACTCCCCATCCTACATAGCTGATTATTGAAATTCAAGGTGAGGAAATGTCACAGAATTTTGGAGTTCAAAAGAAGAGATTTAATGAATTTAAATTATAAAAATGTTAGGACAAGCTAGAGGTAATAAAAAGGACAAGAATTCCTCTAGAATTCTTTTTAGAACATGAGGATAAGATTAGGATATTCTCTTCATGTCTCCCCTAAGACAACATTCCTATTTTCATGGATTGCTAGAAAACAAAAATTCAAACTTAGTTAAGATAATCATGACAAAAGCTTAAATGGTGGGATTTGAACTCATGACCTTAGAAATTAATTCACCAAGCTCTAACCACTAAACCACACTAACTCCTGTTCCTATTTTCTCAACCACATATTCTTCTTATGAAATCCCTAAGCTATCTCCCTATTTTGACCTCAAGCAAAATTGCCATTTTACCCCTCCTACTCAATAAGCATAACTAAGCATTTTAACCTATGATCCACAATTCTAAAGCACATAAAATCATTCAAACCATAGATATTCATGCAAAATAATATGATATGCATCCTGACCCCCTTACTCTAGGGTTAGCTTTAGGTGGGGTTTCACATCCCAGGAGGTCACCTATCCTAGTACTACACTCGCCCAAGCACACTTAACTTCAGAGTTTTGATGGGATCTGGTGCATTAGTACTAGTATGATCACACTCGTTAGGAACGATACACTTTAATATTTTATAATGACAAAGTAGGATGGTCATCAGACTTTTGCATAACAAGAATAACGAAAAGAAAAAATAAAGTTTGAAAAAGTGAAAACTTAATGGACGACCGCATATTATAGTTAAAAAATACCGCCTCGGATGCAAAGTCATGAGAAATTCAAATATACTTGAGAGAAAGATCCGGACCGAAAAGCAATTTCGGTCCGAATCAAACTGTAGAAAGCTGGATTAGATCGAGTCGAATGGAGAAAATAGGTAGGGGCAAAATAAATCAAAACGTACAGACATAGTCACTGACTTTGCAGGATTTTTCCATGAATTTGATTTGAATTGAAATGAGATGAGAAAAATGAACCCAAAAAATCTAGTTTTATTGAATTGCAGCCCACGTTAAGGATATATTAACGGGGTAAAAAAAATAAATCGAATTGGATATTAGAGAAATGGGGAAAAAGGAAAAATAAAGGAATAAAAAGGCGAAAAAAGTAGCGCAACACAACAACTTCCCAGGGGTCACCTATCCTTGTAATACTTTCATTCAAGCACGCTTAAATTTGGAGTTCAGATGGGATCCGGTGCATTAGGGAAGGTATGGTCGCACCAGTTTGGTATGAGGCACTTTAATCTTTTATAATGACAACGTTGGACGGTTATGAGACTTTTTACAAGGGGAATAATGGGAAGAAAAAATAAAGTAAGAAAAAGTGAAAACTTAATGTGCAATCGTATATTATAAGAAAAAAAAAACACCTTCACAGATGCGAAGTTATGCTAATTCAAATGTGTGTGACAGTTAGAACCGAACCGAGAAGCGATTTCTAATAGAATCGAATTGCAGAAAGTTGATTTAATCGAGTCAGATGAAAAAAATTGTCAAGTACTAATTAAATAAGAACGTATTGACATAGATGCATACATGGCAGAATATAGCTCGGATTTGATCTGGGTTGAAGCCAGGCGAGAAATATGTCCAAAAAAAAAAAAAACTCCATTGCTTTGAATTGCTGTCGCATTAGGGACATATTAATAGAGAAAATAAAAATAAATCAAGAAGGTTCTATGAGAAATGGGGAAAAAGGAAAAAAAAAAGATTTAAAAAGGCGAAAAGAGAGGTGCAACACAAGCGCTACCCAGGGTGTCATCCATCCTAGTACTACTCTCGCCCATGCACGTTTAATTTCGGAGTTTTGATGGGATTCGGTGCATTAGTGTTGGTATGATCACACCCATTCAGAACGATACGCTTTATTATTTTATAATGACAAAGTATGGTGGTTATCAGACTTTTGCACAACGAGAATAAAGGGAAGAAAACATAATATTCAAAAAAGTGAAAACTTAATGGACGACCGTATATTATAGTTAAAAAAATACCTACTCGGAGAAGTTATGAGAAATTCAAATATATCCTTCAAAGAAAGAACTGAACCGAAAAGAAGTTTTGGTCCGAATCGAATTGCAGAAATTTGGATTAGATCGGGTCGGATGGAGAAAATCGACAGGAATGAAATAAATCAGAACGTACGGACATAGTCACAATCTTGGTAGGATTTTTCCATGAATTTTATCTGGATAAAAACAATAAAAGAAAAATGAACCAAAAAAAAAAAAAAACCCAGTTGTAGGGAATTGCAGCCCGCGTTAAGGACATTTTAACGGGGTAAAAAAAAATTGAATTTGATGTCAGATAAATGGGGAAAAAGGAAAAATAAAGAAATAAAAAAGAGAAAAGAGGTGCGCAACACGAGAACTTCCCTGGGGGTCACCCATCCTAGTACTACATTCGCTCGAGCACGCTTAATTTCGGAGTTCTGGTAGGATCTGGTGCATTAGGCCAGTTATGGTCACTCCAGTTTGGGGCGACACACATTAATCTTTTATAATGACAATGTAGGACGGTTATTAGACTTTTTTACTAGGGGAATAACGGGAAGAAAAAGTAAAGTAAGGAAAAATGAAAAGTTAATGTGTGATAGTATATTATAAGAAAAAAAATACCCTCTCGGATGCAAAGTTATGATAATTCAAATAAGCGTGACAGTTTGAACCGAACTGAGAAACGGTTTCCACCCAAATCGAATTGCAGAAAGCGGGTTTAACCGAGTCGGATGAAAAAAATCGTTAGGCACTAAATAAAAAAGAACGTACGGATATAGTCGTGAACTTGACAGGATACAACTTGAATTTGATCTGGTTTGAAGCCAGGTGAGAAAAATGAGCAAAAAAAAAAAAAACTTCGTTGCTTCGAATTGCTGTCTGGGTTAGGAATATATTAACGGAGCAAATAAGAAATAAATCAAGACGGTTGTCTGAGAAATGGGGAAAAAGAAAAAAAAGTGACAAAAAGGAGAAAGAGGGGTGCAACACAAGGACTTCCCAGAGGGTCACCCATCCTTGTTCTACTCTCGCCCAAGCATGCTTAACTTCGGAGTTCTGATAGGATCCGGTGCATTAGTGCTGGTATGGTCGCACCAGTTTGGAACAATGCACTTTAATATTTTCTAATGACAAAGTTTGATGGTTATCAGACTTTTGTAGAATGAGAATAATGGAAAGAAAAAATAAAGTTCAAAAAAGTGGAAACTTAATGGATGAATATATATTATAGTTAAAAAATACCCACTCGAATACGATGTTATAAGAAATACAAATATATTTGAGAGAAAGAACCGGACCGAAAAGCGGTTTCGGTCTGAATCGAATTGTAAAAAACTGGATTGGATGGGGTCGAATGGAAAAAATCGGCAAGGACAAAAATAAATCAAAATGTATGGATATAGTAGCTAACTTGGCAGGATTTTTCCACGAATTTGATTAAAATTGAAACGAGATGAGAAAAATGAACCAAAAAAAGTCCTATTATAGCGAATTGCAGCCCGTATTTGGGACATATTAACGGGGTAAAAAAAAATATCGAAATTGATGTCAAAGAAATGTGTAAAAAGGAAAAATAAAGGAATAAAAAGGCAAACAAAGGGGCGTAACGCGAGAACTTCCCTCGGGGTCACCCATCCTGGTAACACCCCACTACTACGTACCCCAAAATGGCAGGGATGTCGCCCCGTCCCAGAGGACAATGGGTCTTTAAAATGAGGTATAAAATATAAAGGCAAACCCCAAAAGAATCAAACTTAGATAAATAGAGAAAACTCTTATTACATCAGGCTCAAATTGGAGCAATACGAAATAAAAAAAATATCATTCAGAAGCTTAAACAACAATTATCTCCTAGAACCAAAATGGAAAAATAGCAAAAGCTTCAACTATCACATGCCTTGCTTGCTCAGTATAGTCTATTTCCTGAAAATATGATATAAAACAGTGTGAGATTAAATCTCAGTTAGTCCTGTGTGTGCACATGGTATTTTAAACAGTTCGTGTATGCATAGAGAAAAATATTTGTAGAAATATTTGGTAAGTCATAAATAATTTCCCTTTTGCAAGGAGTGGGTTTTTCACATAATCGCACTTTATACAAAACAAATCCTCTACTCGAATCAAGGTCATGTCACCACACGTTGGGCTTCATGAGGACAGGGCACCACATTTTGTGCACCTTGCCGAGACCAGATTGCCACACGTTGGGCGTTCTAATCAAGGTGAGTGTATAGCTCACCGGGTGAGATACTTCTCCTTCTCTACACCCAACAAAATCATCCAGGTGTCCATGCCGGGAAAATAAAAAATACCTTACAATGTACAAATGCTAGCTTAGACCGGCCTGACCAACCAATACTGCCGCCTTTTCAAGCAGAGCTCATCTTTTGGAGGTGGCCTCCTGCCAGAAGACTTACTCTAGCCCTCCAAGACTAATATTGTTAGCTTACCCCTATTAAGTACTCAACGAACATATCCGTCAATTCCCGATTCAAAATTTCCATACCTTAGCTTTGTACAATGTGGTTTTCTTTAAAAGAGTTTTCTAAAAATTTAGGAGAAAGAATAGTTTTCTTGATAAAATCGTTAGTTTGAAAAAACTATTTAAAAAATAAATATCCACGTTTACAACCCAAGTAAACATAGTTTAACAATAGCTTCACAAAGCTTTACAACATACACTTGCCATCACAATATTTAACAAAAGAGTTTATGCAAGGACTTACTTGATGTACCTCAGATAAATAAGATAAAATCACAACTTGCTTCCTTCAAATATCCTCCAGATCTAGAACCACATATTATCGTGATCAGGGTCTCAATCAATTCAAACATTCTCTAAACTCATTTATTCGCATAACAATTCACAATCCACTATCTAACTCCAAATAAATTATCCAATCCCCAAAGTTCATATACTGTGACCATATATTCATCAAAGACGTGAATATTGTATCAAAAAAGTCTTGAATTGACCAACACAATCCATATCTATCATTATTACGATAAAATATAACATTGCCATCCATCGAACACGCTACTTAATTAGTTGCCTCAAAATACCCATTCATCATGCTAATAGACATCATCAACCATATTAAACCTTAACTTTGACATCAAGGGTAAGGATTCCCTTACCTTGCAACAACCGAGTTAACAAGATCTTGATACTCCTGTGGTGATCGTCCTGAGTTCGTTTGAGAAGAAGAGAAAAGCTGCCTTCTTTCCTTCCTTTTGGCCGAGAGTAGCTAAAGAGGATGAAATTAGCCTTTAGGTGGCGTGATTCAAGGGAAGGAAAAGAGAAGAATTGATGGAAGGAAGGAATCAAGAGGTTAGGATGGTTTTTCTTACCTTGGAGCGTAATCGATTTCTTTCTAGGAATTGTTCTTGTGATTTTTGAAAATTGCAAAGAGATTCTTGCTAGAATTTTCGTGTAGAATGGGGAGAGTAGTCAGCTACTGTGATTTAGGGTTATCGAAGATTGGTTTAGGGTTAGATGGTGGTGCTAAGAAAGACTCCTAATGGCTTTAGATCTCTTGGACAGCAAGGGCGAGAAGTGTAGCTTGCTGTGCACCTTGTTGCTGCTGAATTTGGGAGGGTTTCTGAGGGGAAAATATTCTGGACTTGTTCTCCTATGTTGGCCAAAATATTGCTCAAGAGAAGGGCTGTGTGTGTTCAGAGTTTTTGGCCAAAACATGGAAGAGTTTGCACAGCTTTTGGTAGCCGAAAATTCTGTGCATGTGCAGTAGTTTTTCTGCGAATGTTTGCAGACCAAAGGAGAGAAAATCCAAGGAGGGAAAATACGGAGTTCTTTAGGCTTTGAAATTGGCCAATTCAATGGGAGTTTTAGTGGTGTTTGGAGTGCACAATTTTCGGTCATTGCCCTAAGCAAAGTTGGCTGAAAATTCTGGTAGGAAGCTGTCGAAATTCCTGGGTAGAAACTGGCTGAAATTCCAGAATTTTTGGTGAAAAAAATCTGATTTTGTGTGACTAAGGTAATCTGAATTGATAAGGAGTGTTCTAGGTGTTTTGAGCTAGGGTTTGAACAGTTGGACTGCACCTAGGAGTGCAGGAATTTCGGACAGCTTGTGCTTGTACAAGGCTGCCGAAATTCTTGCTGGAGAGGGGAGCAAAAACCTAGTTGAAGTAGGATTGAAATAAAATCTGATTTGCTAAAGGATTTAAGATAAGATTTCCTAGTATTGGAAGACTTTGAGTTGAGCTAAAACTCCTTCAAAAGTGGCAGCACCTAGCTGGAAAATTTTTCCAGATTTTTAGCTAGGGTTCTAGGTTCAAAATCAACAAGGTATCCAACTAGAAAAATAACACTTTAATTCCAACTATCCATTACAAAATCTAGTAAGTTAAAATCAAGCTGGAATTTAATTATTCATCTAGGGTTTTTCAAAAATCAAAGAGAACAAAAGCTGAAAATAAAAGTAAACTTTATTCACATAAAAAAATCCTTGAATTTCGGAGATAAATATACAAACTTATTTCCTTAGAAAAATGGCGTTGAAAATTCACTAGGATGGCTAGTGTCTTTTCAGTCAAAACATGGAGAATTCTAGGAAAAAGAATTTTCAAAAAGAAAAACTAAGATTCGCAAGAGGTAAGATTCGAACTCGGGTCACCAAAGGAAATCGCCAACCTACCCGCTACTCCAATTCAACTCCAATGCTAATATCTCCATGAAATTCTTTCCACCCTAATTCTCCTCCTTCCATCTCCTCTACTAAACTTCACTTAAACAACTCTCAAATAATGCAACAACATAATTATTTCTCACCAAATAAATCAAATGCAAGAGCAAATTTGAAAATCACATGCACCCATGCAAGAATAATTTTAAGATAGCACATGAAATGCGAAATGCTATGCAATGCATGACTTTTTTCCCCATAGTCAAAGGTGGTTTTTGGGCGGGGTATTACAGATGCGCTTTAATATTTTATAATGACAAAGTAGGACGGATATCAGACTATTGCACAATAAGAATAACGGGAAGAAAAAATAATGTTCGAAAAGGTGAAAAGTTAATGGACGACCGTATATTATAGTTAAAAAATACCCACTCAAATGCGATGTTATGATAAATTCAAATATACTTCAGAGAAAGAACCGAACTAAAAAGCAGTTCTGGTCTGAATCAAATAGCATAAAGCTAGATTGGATCGGGTCAGATGGAGAAAATCAGCAGGGACAAAATAAATCAGAACGTATAGATATAGTCGCAAACATGACAGAATTTGTCCACAAATTTGATCTGAATTGAAACAAGATAAGTAAAATGAACTAAAAACAATCTAGTTGTATCGAATTGCTGCTTGCATTATGGACTTATTAACTGGGGAAAAAAAATAAATCGAATTATACGTCAGAGAAATGGGGAAAAGGAAAAATAAAGGAATAAAAAGGTGAAAAGAGTGGCGCAACACAAGAACTTACCAAGAGGTCACCCATCCTAGTACTACTTTCGCTCTAGCACGCTTAATTTCGGAGTTCTGATAGGATCCGGTGCATTAGTGCAGGTATGGTTGCACCAGTTTGGTGCTACGCACTTCAATATTTTATAATGACAAAGTATGACAGTTATTAAACTTTTTTATAAGGGGAATAACGGGAAGAAAAAAAATAAAGTAAGGAAAACTGAAAACTTAATGGGCGATCGTATATTTTAAGAAAAAAAACCTTCTCAAACGCAAATTTATGATAATTGAAATATGCGTGACAGTTAGAACCGAACTGAGAAGCAGTTTCTACCCGTATCGAATTGCAGAAAGCGGGTTTGACCGAGTTGGATGAAAAAAATCGTTAGGGACTAAATAAAAAAGAATGTATGGACATAATCATGAATTTGTTAGGATATAGCTCGGGTTTGATCTGGGTTGAAGCCAGGCAAGAAAAATGAGGAGAAAAAAAAACTCCGTTGCTTCGAATTGCTATCCGTGTTAGGGACATATTAATAGAGAAAATAAGAAATAAATCAAGAAGGCTATCTGAGAAATGGGGAAAAAAAAAAGAAACAAAAAGGCGAAAAGAGGGGTGCAACATGAGGGCTTCCCTGCGGGGCACCTATCCTAGTATTATTCTCGCCCAAGCACGCTTAATTTCAGTGTTTTGATGGGATTCGATGTACTAGTGCTAGTATGGTCGCACCCATTCAGAATGATGTGCTTTAATATTTTATAATGACAAAGTAGGATGGTTATCAGACTTTTACACAACGAGAATAACGGGAAGGAAAAATAATGTTCAAAAAAAGTGGAAACTTAATGGATGACCGTATAATATAGTTAAAAAAAATACCCACTCGGATGCGAAGTTATGAGAAATTTAAATATACTTTAGGGAAGGAACCAAACCAAAAAGTGGTTTTCGTCCGAATCGAAATGTAGAAAGTTGGATTGGATCGGGTCGGATGGAGAAAATCGGTAGGGACGAAATAAATCAAAATGTACGGACATAGTCGCAGACTTAGCAAGATTTTTCCCTAAATTTGATCTAGATAGAAATGATATAAGAAAAATGAACAAATAATAATAATAAAAAAAAAACTAGTTGTAGCGAATTGCAGCCTGCGTTAAGGACATATTAATAGGGTAAAAAAAAATTAAATTCGATGTCAGAAAAATGGGGAAAATGGAAAATTCAAGGAATAAAAAGGTGAACTAAGGGGCGCAACACAAGAACTTCCCAGGGGTCATCCATCCTAGTACTACTTTCGCTTAAGCACGCTTAATTTCGGAGTTCTGGTAGGATTTGGTGTATTAGGTCAGGTATGGTCACTCCAGTTTGGTGCCACGCAGTCTAATCTGTCTTAATGACAATATAGGACGGTTATTAGACTTTTTTACAAGGGAAATAATGGGAAGAACAAATAAAGTAAGGAAAAATGAAAATTTAACGGGAGATTGTATATTATAAGAAAAAAAAATACCCTTTCCGATGCGAAGTTTTGATAATTCAAATATGCGCGACAATTAGAACCAAACCGAAAAACGGTTTCTACCCGAATAGAATTGCCAAAAGCGGGTTTGACTGAGTAGGATGAAACAAATTGTCAGGGACTAAATTAAAAAGAATGTACGTTTATAGTCGCGAACACGGCAGGATACAATCCGGGTTTGATCTGGGTTGAAACCAGGCGAGAAAATGTGCAAAAAAAAAAAAAACTCCGTTGCTTTGAATTGTTGTCCGCGTTAGGGACATATTAACGGAGCAAATAAGAAATAAATCAAAACTGTTATTTGAGAAATGGGAAAAAATGAAAAAAAATAGACAACAAAGCGAAAAATGGGGTGCAACATAAGGACTTCCTAGGGGATCACCCATCCTAGTACTACTCTTGCCCATGCATGCTTAACTTCGAAGTTCTGATGGCATCTGGTGCATTAGTTCTGGTATGGTCGGAGCCGTTTGGAATAATGTGCTTTAGTATTTTATACTGACAAAGTAGGACAGTTATCAGACTTTTGCAAAACGGAATAATGCTAGTGTTATGCCTTAGAGGCAATCACTTGTACGTTGTATATGACACATTTTATTTTAATAAAAGGCATTATTTATCTTACAGTTTCTTCTGTTTACTTTTTTGTAATATAACTGTTAGATAAAGTCCCTAGTACAACATTGTGTTAAGAAAATCATGATAGAGATCATGATATGAGATTCCTACTACACTGTATAGTGTTAGTACTTAAATAGTCCCTAGTCGTAGTATTAATGAGACAGGACATTATTAATGCGTTAAGACTAGCATGTGTTAGACTTCCAGATTTGATCAAGCGGTGGTTCTCATATCCGTGAGTATTGAGATACTCCAAGTTAATACATGGAAGCTTGTTAATAGAACAAGTACATTGGATAACCTAACTCTAAGATAATCACATGGATAACTATTTAGTGTCAGTGATATAATCTCAATATAGCAAACGTGCAAGTATCTTTAGAATTATTATCTCCAAGGTACTTTGTTTGCTGAGCATTGTGCTTTGATTCCAATCTTTGGAGCCAGATTGAGGGCCACCTATAGGATGGATATTGGGTACATTGTGAGGTAAACGAATGTAGTTGAGAGGGTCTATAAAGGATTCACCACTCCTAATAGTTGGGGCGAATATCTCATGGCCACTTGTAGGAATTACTACTCGAGAAATCCCTGGCCAAAGTGAATGTGTATTGGAAATAGTTCCAATTGATACATATCTAGTGTAGTGGGTTCTTGGTACAAGTACTATTATATTTGGGCCAGAATTAATGTATATGTTGGTGTTGTGCCCTAGAGGCAATCACTTGTATATTGTATATGACACATTTTATTTTAATAAAAGGCGTTATTTATCTTACATTTTCTTTTGTTTACTTTAAGTAATGTAACTGTTCGATAAAGTCCCTAGTACATCACTGTGTTAAGGAAATCATAATAGAGATCATGATATGAGATTCCTACTACACTGGATGGTGTTAGTACTTAAACAATCCCTAGTCATAGTATTAATGAAATAGGACATCATTAATGCGTTAAGACTAGCATGTGTTAAACTTCCAGATTTGATCAGGCGGTGGTTCTCATATCCGTGAGTATTGAGATACTTAAATTTAACACGTGGATGCTTGTTAATGGAACAAGTTCATTGGATGACCTAGCTTTGAGATAATCACATGGATAACTATTTAGTGCCAGTGATATAATCTCAATATAGCAAACGTGCAAGTATCCTTAGACTTGAGATTCCAAGGTACTTTGTTTGCTGAGCATTATACTTTGATTCCAATCTCCGGAGCTCAATCGAGGGCCACCTATAGGATGAATATATGGTACATTGTGAGGTAAACGAAAATAATTGATAGGGTTAATAAAGGATTCACCACTTCTAATAGTAGGGGCGAATATCTCATGGCTACTTATAAGAATTACTACTCGGAAAGTCCTTTGCCAAGGCCATTGCGTATTGGAAATAGTTCCAATTGATACACCTCTAGTGTAATGGGTTCTTGGTACAAGTACTATTGTATTCGGGCCAGAATTATTTCTGGAGGGAGTTAGCACTAATTCCGTACTCCAAACCGAATGAGATATTGTATGGTGAAAGGAGTTAATTGCACTGAAGTTTGTTATTGATGGGTTCATGTCAAGCCTGTTGACTTCCTGGACTCTTGGGTGGTCGTGATGTGTTGCTAGATATCGCTCATGATCCGGGAATATGGGTTTATTAATTGATGAATCAATAAACCAATCCTGATTAGAATTAATAGGATTAATTCTAATTAATTATGAATTATTAATCTCAAAGACGTTTGGATTAATTCATGTTCGCTACCAATTGGCTGGGAAACCTAATAGGTCACACACAAAAGAGGATTATATACTCAAGATGTTTTTTGATAACAGAGTGGGGTTGATTGAGAGAAAAAGATGTTGTTGTGGACAAATTATAATTAGTTATAATTTGTGGTCTAATTGTAATTGTGAGAACTTCATGTTTTCAATTACAATTAAGGAATTTAGAATAGGATTAGAACTCTCAGTTTTGGGGGGGAATTTCGTGAAATATATAGTAGATATAAGACATGAAATCCCTAGCTGAAACACACACGAAAAACCAAGAGCCACGAAACAATAGCTTCCTCTCTTCTCTCTCGCGATTTGATCTTGATCAAAGAACCCTAGCTGCCATCTTTCTCTGCTAGCACAGGAAAGTTTGGTGCTTGAGTATTCTTCTATGTGGATTACTGCTTGAGATAATCACATACTGTGATTATAGTGGTTAGACGTCCAACTCTCGTGGAATTTGCATAAGATGATTGCTGGATCGTGCCACGACTTGAAGAAGAAAGTTTTGTTCTTCAGACGATCACCTAAAGGTAAAAAGCTATTACTTTTACTTTCTTTATGTCTTGTTTTCCACACATACACAGGTCCTGGGAGGGTATCTCCTCTTATTTTTCACTGCGCCGTATAGGATACGAGCCTGAGATACCCAACAATATATTTTGTAGGGAGTTGTCACTAATTCTGTACTCCAAACTGAATGAGATATTGTATGGTGAAAGGAGTTAATTGCACTGTAGTTTGTTATTGAAGGGTTCATGTCAAGCCACTTGATTTCCTGGACTCTTTGGTGGTCATGATGTGTTGCAAGATACCGCTCATGATCTGGGAATATGGGTTTATTAATTGATGAATTAATAAACCAATCCTAATTAGAATCAATATGATTAATTCTAATTAATTATGAATTATTAATCTTAAAGATGTTTGGATTAATTTATGTTCGCTACCAATTGACTGGGAAACCAAATAGGTCATACACATTAGAGGATTATATACTCAAGATATTATTTAATAATATAGTGGGGTTAATTGCGAGAAAAAGAGAAGTTGTTATGGTCAAATTATAATTAGTTATAATTTATGGCCCAAATTATAATTGTGAAAACTTGATGTTTCCAATTACAATTAGGGAATTCTAATTGTTTTAGAATCATGAGATGGAGTAATTTCAGTAGGTTTTTCGTGATATGTGAAAGACACACACGAAACCGTAGCGGTAGAGGAATTGACACCAAAAACAACAACTTTATTCTTTCTCTTCTCTCTCTCTCTCTCTCATTTTTTCTGAAAACCAAGAAGAACCCTAGCTGCCATTGTTGTTTTCTGCTAGCACAGAAAAATATTAGCGCTTGAGTATGATCCTCCGTGTGGATTTCTATTAGAGATAATCACACACCGTGCATATAGTGGCTGGACATTTGACTCTCGTAGTGTTTGACCAAGAGGATTGCTGGATCACACCTCGACTTGAAGAAGGAAAAATTTTATTTTTCGGACGCTCAAAGAAAGGTAAAGCTGTTACCTTTGTTCTCTTTATGTCTTGTTTTCCACACGTATGCTAGTCCTGGGATGGTATCTCAATCTTATTTTTTTACTGTGCCATATATGATATACGTGAGATACCCAATAAATAACAGGAAGAAAAAATAAAGTTCGAAAAAGTGAAAACATAAAGGACGACCATATATTATAGTTAAAAAATACCCACTCGGATGCAAGGTTATGAGAAATTCAAATATATCCTTGAGAGAAAGAATCGAACGAAAAAGCGGTTCCGATCCGAATTGAATTACAAAAAGTAGGATTGGATCAGGTTGAAAGGAAAAAAAATCAGCAGGGATGAAATAAATCAGAACATACGGACATAGTTGCAAACTTGGCAAGATTTTTCCCCAAATTTGATCTAGATTGAAAAGATATAAGAAAAATGAACAAAAAAATGTTACTGTTGTGCCCTAGAGGCAATCACTTGTACATTGTATATGACACATTTTATTTTAATAAAAGATATTATTTATCTTACATTTTCATTTGTTTACTTTAAGTATTATAACTGTTAGATAAAGTTCCTAGTACAACACTGTGTTAAGGAAATCATAATAGAGATCATGATATGAGATTCCTACTATATTGTACAGTGTTAGTATTTAAACAGTCCCTAGTCATAATATTAATGAGACAGGACATCATTAATGCGTTAGGACTTTTTGATTTGATCAGACGGTGGATCTCATATCCGTGAGTATTAAGATACTTAAAGTTAACACATGGATGCTTATTAATGGAACAAGTTCATTGGATGACATTGCAATGAGTTAATCACATGAATAACTATTTAGTGCCAGTGATATAATCTCAATATAGCAAACGTGCAAGTACCCTTAGACTTGAGATCTCCAAGGTACTTTGTTTGCTGAGCATTGTACTTTGATTCCAATCTCTGGAGCTCGATCGAGGACCGCCTATAGGATGGATATTGTGTACATTGTGAGATAAACAAAAGTAGTTGAGAGGGTCTATAAAGGATTCAACACACCTAAAAGTATGGGCAAATAACTCACGGCCACTTGTAGGAATTACTACTCGAGAAGTCCTTGGCCAAGACGATTGTGTATTGGAAATAGTTCTTATTGATACACATCTAGAGTAGTGGGTTCCTGGTACAAGTACTATTGTATTCAGGCCAAAATTAATTCTGGAAGGAGTTGGCACTAATTCCGTACTCCAAACCGAATGAGATATTGTATGGTGAAAGGAGTTAATTGCACTGTAGTTTGTTATTGAAGGGTTCATGTCAAGCCACATGACTTTCTAGACTCTTGGGTGGGTATGATGTGTTGCTAGATACCGTTCATGATCCGGGAATATGGGTTTATTAATTGATAAATTAATAAACCAAATCTTGATTAGAACCAATATGATTAATTCTAATTAATTATGGATTATTAATCTCAAAAACATTTGGATTAATTCATGTTCGCTACCAATTAACTAGGAAACCTAATAGGTCACACATAATAGAGGATTATATACTGCAGATGTTATTTGATAACATAGTGGGGTTAATTGCGAGAAAGAGAAGTTGCTGTGGACAAATTATAATTAGTTATAATTTGTGGTCCAAATTGTAACTGTGAGAACTTGATGTTTCCAATTACAACTAGGGAATTTTAATTGTTTTAGAATTATGAGATTGGAGTCTATTTAGAGCAAGATTTTGTTGTAACATGATGATGGAACACACGAAACCCTAGCAAAGTGTAAGATGCGAAAACTCCAACCCTAGCAACACAACCTTCTTTTCTTCTCTCTCTCTCTCTCTCTCTCTCTCTCTCTCTCTCTCTCTCTCTTGTTTTGCTGAAAACATGAAGGACCCTAGCCGCCTTATTTTTCTGCTAGCACAGAAATATTTTGGTGCTTGATTGTATCCTCTATGTGGATTACTGTTAAAGATAATCACACACTGTGATTATAATAGTTAGGGGTTCAACTCTCGTAGAGTTTGATCAAGAGGATTGCTGGATCGCGCCTCGACTTGAAGAAGAAAAATTTCTGTTCTTCGCACGATAAAAAAAAGGTAAAAAGTTGTTACCTTTGTTATCTTTATGTCTTGTTTTCCACACATATGTGGGTCCTGGGATGATATCTCGTTTTATTCTTCTGCTGCACCATATACGATATGCGTGAGAGATACCCAACAAAAAAAAACCTAGTTGTAGCAAATTGCGACCCGTGTTAGGGACATATTAATGTGGTAAAAAAAAATCAAAATAGATGTTACAGAAATGGGTAAAAAGGAAAAATAAAGGAATAAAAAGGCGAAAAGAGGGACGAAACATGGGAACTTCCCAGGGGGTCACCCATCCCTGTACTACTTTTGTTCAAACACGCTTAACATGGAGTTCTGGTGGAATCCAGTTCATTAGGGCTAGTATGGTCAAGCCAATTTAGTGCTATGCGCTTTAATCTTTTAAAATGACAAAGTTGGATGGTTATCGGACTTTTGCACAAGAGGAATAACGAAAAGAAAAATAAAGTGTGGAAAAGTGAAACATAATGGGCGATCGTGTATTATAGGAAAAAAGTACCCTCTCGGATGCAATGTTATGAGAATTCCAATACCCATGAAAGTTAGAACCAAACCGAGAAGCTGTTTCTGCCCGAATCAAATTGCAGAAAGAGGGTTTGACCAAGTAGAATTTCTTTGAAAATGAGCAAAAAAAAAAAAAACCTCCGTTGATTCGAATTACTGTCCACGTTAGAGACATATTAACAATGAAAATAAGAAATAAATCAAAACGGTTGAATGAGAAATAGGGAAAAGGAAAAAAAAAAGACAAAAAGGTGAAAAGAGGGGTGAAACACGAGGACTTCCGAGAGGGTCACCCATCCTAGTACTACTCTCGCCCAAGCACGCTTTACTTCAAAATTCTGATAGGATTCGGTGCATTAGTACAGGTATGGTCGCATTTGTTCGAAAACAATTTGCTTTAATATTTTATAATGACAAAGTAGGACAGTTATCAGACTCTTGTACAACGAGAATAAAAAATAAAGTTAGAAAATGTGAAAACTTCATGGACGACCGTATATTACAGTTAAAAAATATCCATTCGGATGCGAAGTTATGAGAAATTCAAATATACTTGATTGAAAGAATCGAACTGAAAAACAGTTCCAGTTCGAATAGAATTGCTTAAAGTTGGATTTGATTGGATCGGATAGAGAAAATCGGTAGGCACGAAATAAATCAGAACGTACAGATATAGTTGCAAACTTAGTAGGATTTTTCCTTGAATTTGATTTGAATTGAAACGAGAAGAGAGAAATGAACCCAAAAAAAAAAGTCAAGTTGTATTAAATTGCAGCTCGCGTGACATATTAACGAGGAAAAAAATAAATAAATCAAATACGATGTCAGAGAAATGGCGAAAAAGGAAAAATAAAGGAATAAAAATGCAAAAAGAGGGACGCAACACGAGAACTTCCTAGGGGGTCACCTATCCTAGTACTACTTTCGTTCAAACACATATAACTTCGGAGTTCTGATGGGATCCGGTGCATTAGGGCAAGTATGGTCGCACCAGTTTGCTGCTACGCACTCTAATCTTTTATAATGAGACAGTAGGATGGTTATCAGACTTTATAACAAAGGGAATAACGGGAAGAAAAAATAAAGTTAGAAAAAGTGAAAACTTAATGGGCAATCATATATAATAAAAAAAAAATACCCTCTTAGATGCGAAGTTATGATAATTCAAATATGCGTGACAGTTAGAACCGAACCGAGAAGCAGTTTCTACCTGAATCAAACTAAAGAAAGCTAGTTTCATCGAGTCGGATGAAAAAAATCATCAGGGACTAAATAAAAAAGAACGTACGGATATAGTGGTGAATTTGGCAGGATAGAGCCCAGATTTGATCTAGGTTGAAGCCAAACAAGACAAGTGAGCAAAAAAAAAAAAAGAAACTCCATTTCTTTGAATTGTTGTCCATGTTAGGGATATACTAACGGGGCAAATAAGAAATAAATTAAGATGGTTGTCTGAGAAAAGGGGAAAAAGAAAAAAAAAGAGATAAAATGGCGAAAAGAGAGATGCAACAGAGGACTTCCTAGGGGGTCACCCATCCTAGTACTACTCTTGCCCAAGCACACTTTACTTCGGAGTTCTGATAGAATCCGGTGCATTAGGGCTAGTACGATCGTGCCAATTTGGTGCAATGTGCTTTAATCTTTTATAATGACAAAGTAGGACGGTTATCGAACTTTTGTACATGGGGAATAATGGGAAAAAAAATAAAGTTAGGAAAAGTGAAAACTTAATGGGTGATCGTATATTATAAGAAAAAAAAATACCCTCTCGGATGCGATGTTATGAGAATTCTAATATCCGCAAGAGTTAGAACCAAACTAAGAAGCGGTTTTTGCCCGATTCGAATTGCAGAAAGCGGGTTTGACCAAGTCGGATAAAAACACCATTGCTTCGAATTGCTGTCCGCGTTATGGACATATTCACGGAGCAAATAAGAAATAAATCAAGACGATTGTCTGAGAAATAGGAAAAAAGGAAAAAAAGGAGACAAAAAGGCGAAAAGTGGGGTGCAAGATGAGGACATCGCTGGGGGTCACCCGTCCTAGTACTACTCTAGCCCAAACACGCTTGACTTCGAAGTTCTGATAGGATTTGGTGCATTAGTACTAGTATGGTCGCACACGTTTGGAACGATGCACTTTAATATTTTATAATGACAAAGTAGGAAGGTTATCAGACTTTTTGTTCAACTTAAATAACGGGAAGAAAAAATAATGTTCGAAAAAGTGGAAACCTAATAGAGGACCGTCTATTATAGTTAAAAAATACCCACTCGGATGCAAAGTTATGAGAAATTCAAATATACTGAGAGAAAGAACCAAACCGAAAAGTAGTTCTGGTCCGAACCGAATTACAGAAAGTTGGATTGGATTGGGTCGGATGGAAAAAATCAGCATGGACGAAATAAATCAGAACGTACAGATATAGTTGCAAACTTGGCCGGATTTTTCCACAAATTTGATTTGAATTGAAACGAGATAAGAAAAATGAACCCAAAAAGAAAATCTAATTGTATTGAATTGCATCTTGTGTTAGGGACATATTAACGGGGTAAAAAAAATAAATAAATCGAATTGGATGTTAGAGAAATGGGGAAGAAGGAAAAATACAGGAATAAAAAGGCAAAAACAAGGGTGCAACACAAGAACTTCCCTAGGGATCTCCCATCCTAGTACTACTTTCGCTCAAGCTTGCTTAACTTCTAAGTTTTGATTGAATCCTGTGCATTAGGGCTGGTATGGTCGCACTAGTTTGGCACTACACACTTTTATCTTTTATAACGACAAAGTAGGACGGTTATCAGACTTTTTTACAAAGGAAATAATGGGAAGAAAAATAAAGTTAGGAAAGGTGAAAACTTAATGGGTGATCGTATATTAAAAGAAAAAAAATACCCTCTCGGATGCGAAGTTATGATAATTCAAATATGCGTGACAATTAGAACCGAATTGAGAAGAGGTTTTTTCCCAAATTGAACGTACGGATATAGTCGCGAATTTGGCAGGATACAGCCCGGGTTTGATCTGGGGTGAAGCCAGGAGAGAAAAATGAGCAAAAAAAAAAAAAAACTCCATTGTTTCGAATTGCTGTCCGCATTAGGGATATATTAACGGAGCAAATAAGAAATAAATCAAAACAGTTGTCTGAGAAATGTGGAAAAAGGAAAAAAAAGAGATGAAAAGGAGAATAAAGGGGTGCAACACGAGGGCTTCCCAAGAGGTCACCCATGCTAGTACTACTGTTGCCCAAGCTCGCTTAACTTCAGAGTTCTGATGGGATCCGATGTATTAGTGCTGGTATGGTTGCACCCGTTTGTAACCATGCGCTTTAATTTGTTATAATGACAAAGTAGGATAGTTATCAAACTTTTGCAAAACGAGAATAAAGAGAAGAAAAAATAAAGTTAGAAAAAGTGGAAACTTAATGGACGACCGTATACTATAGTTAAAAAATACCCACTGGGATGCGAAGTTCTAAGAAATTCAAATATATCCTTGAGGGATAAAATTGAACCAAAAAGCTGTTCCAGTCCGAATCGAATTACAGAAAGCTGGATTGGATTAGGTTGGATGGAGAAAATCGGCAGGGACGAAATAAATCAGAACGTACGGATATAGTTGTAAACTTGGCAGGATTTTTCCTTGAATTTGATTTGGATTGAAACGATATAAGAAAAATGAACCAAAAAAAAACCCAGTTGTAGCAAATTGCAACCTATATTAGGGACATATTAATGGGGTAGAAAAAAAAATCAAAATAGATGTCAAAGAAATGGGTAAAAAGTAAAAATAAAGGAATAAAATGGCGAAAAGAGGGGCACAACACGAGAACTTCCCAGGGGGTCACCCATCCAAGTACTATTTTCATTCAAGCACGCTTAACTTCAGAGTTCTAATGGAATCCAGTGCATTAGGGCAAGTATGGTCGTACCATTTTGGTGCTATGCGCTTTAATCTTTTATAATGAGAAAGTAGGACAGTTATCGGACTTTTGTACACAAGGAATAACGGGAAGAAAAAATAAAGTTAGGAAAAGTGAAAACATAATGGGCAATCATATATTATAAGAAAAACAAAACCCTCTTGGATACGAAGTTATGAGAATTCAAATATTCGTAAGTGTTAGACTGAACTGAGAAGCGGTTTCTGTCTGAATCGAATTGCAGAAAGCAGGTTAGACCGAGTCGGATAAAAACTCCATTGCTTCGCATTGCTGTCTGCGTTATGGACATATTAATGGAGCAAATAAGAAATAAATTAGGATGGTTGCCTAAGAAATGGGGAAAAAGGAAAAAAAGAGATAAAAAGGCGAAAAGAGGGGTGCAACACGAGGAATTCCCAGGGGGTCACCTTGAAGATTAAATTGCGACCGAAACATAGCATAAAACCAGCCGTAGAACACACCAAAAAAAAAAAAAAAAATTGTAGCCTTTCTTCCTGCGTGAAGAAGGGAGAAAAAAAATAATTATTTCTTTATTACCTCTTCTTCTTCTCAAAATTAGCTAAATGGGAATATGCGGAACTGGGATAGGCACGCTGGTGGAAACCTCTGGTGCGATTCCTACAAGCCTCCTACTCTATCTGTGCATGTATATGAATGCCAACCTCTCGATCTTCTAGTATATGGCCTGCCTAATCCACGTTTGGTGAAAACTCACCGGACTAAGGAATTTCTTTCAGAGAGAAAACAGGTTGTCTCTTTTTCTTTTTCTTAGACCAGAAGAAGAAAAAAAAAACAATGTACGTCTTTATTCTCCCGTTTAACCAAAATAAAACCCTAGGTTAAACTGAATTTTTAATTTGGCCCATTGGACTCTTAGTTTAGTCTCTTGGACCAAATTAATTATTTTAAGTAGAACCAAATAAATGGACCAATAAATAATTAATTTCCAAGCCCAATTAAACTAGTCCAATTAACAAGACTATATTAGTTTAGTCCTAAGTCAATCTTTAATTATTCAAACTGGGCCAAAGCACTGAACAATTAATTAACCCACCAAACTAATTTAATTAATTCCCTCTCTCCAATGACCTTTATTTTATTCTAGCCAATAATTAAATCAGACTACTTAAATAAAATAAATTTCATTTAATTTAATTTAAGACTAATTCCTTAGTCTGTATTTAATTAGGACTTACGTTCTATACTGGGGACCAAAAGATCCACCACCTTGGCTATTAAAATGACCAAAATACCCTTGTCATATAAATAGCTGTATTTTGCATTTTAAATATTTTCTAATACACCATAAGGAAATATTGACCTCAAGGACAATGCTGCATTAGCAAAGTCTCTGACCTGCAAGTGTAATGACAAAGTACATGCTTCCAGCTTCGTCAGACCACCAACTCATACTCAAGTCGTAGAATACTAGTCCATGTTGTAGCAGTAGTAGTCTAGATTTCTACCATATAGTACTTTTGGAAACCAGTACTACAGGTCCTATTCTACGTATTCAAAATATGCTTATGTCATGAAGTGAGTGGACTACTCACTGGCTAAAGGTAAGACATTCCCCATTTGGTATTCACAACATAATAGCCTAAACATGATGAGATTTCCATTCTCATCAATCAGTTAAGAACGAGCGCTTATGTGTTACGTAACCCGTGATCCATACCTTACTGTGAAAGACCTCTATTCACATAGACCACTTATTTAAACATAATGGGTCTTTTTCAAATGTAATTGTGCATAAATAAAATGTAAATTCACCAACAATTTCTAAAAATAAATTCTTTTATTAAAACATTCGATATTTACATCAGAAACCTAGTCTAAGAGTGCATATTTCCCAACAATCTCCTACTTGCACTCTAAGACTAAGTAAGTCCATAGGTGCCCACCCCTATGGCATCTAAGTGTCTCTTGAAGACTTTCTCAGCCAGAGGCTTGGTGAATGGATCTGCTAGATTGTTCTCTGAGGCAATCTGTTCCCCCACGACTTCCCATCTCTGGATGAAATCTCGGATCAGATGGTACTTCCTCTCGATGTGGTTCCCCTTCTTGTGGTTGCTGATTTCTTTGGATTGCGATACTGCTCTAGTGTTGTTACAATACATTACAATCGTCTTGTCCATATGTGGCACAACTCCAAGTTCTGAAAGGAACTTCCAGAGCCAGACTACTTCCTTAGATGCCTCCGAAGCTACCACATACTCAGCTTCCATGGTTAATTCAACAATGCAGGATTGCTTGATACTCCTCCATGAAATAGCTCCTCTAGACATGGTGAAGACATATCCACTAGTGGATTTTCTCTCATCTTTATCCGCCCGGAAGTCTGAGTCTGTATAGTCTGTAAACTAGCATATAATCTCTCGTTTCCTTGAGGTACTTGAGAATATGCTTTACAACTTGCCAATGAACCTCCCCAGGGTTTGACTGATATCTGCTAACCAAACCTACGGCAAAGTAGATATCTGGCCTAGTACATATTAGGATTCGTGGACTCCTAAACGCGAAAAACATCCACGAATCCCTCCCGAGGACCCAAGTAAACGATTGACAAGATCTAAGGTTTAAGAATTACCTCTGGTTGCTGTAATTGAAATCCTTTGATTCTGATTGCGCTGTTGTACGTTCAACCCGAACAATCACCAGACGCTGCAGTATGCGAATATCCTCTATCGAATACACACTGCGAAATCACTCGATACCCGGGGAGTGCTAGCACCTAGGGTATGAGAGGTTTTTTTTTTCCTCTTCTGGTAGAGAATGGCACCAATGTTCTTAACCGAAAAATTGGACTATTGAAAAGATGGCTAGGGTTTTCTTAAAAACCCCCGAACCTCTTAGAGTCCAACCCTAATAATATCTTATCATATTCTAATTTAAATTAAAATTGATATGATAAGATTCTGCCATTATCTCGGTAATTTAACTAATTAATTTACCGAGTTAGATTCTTATAATCTGGACATCATCCAGATACATCGAATGTGGACATATTTCTAGATTCATTGTATCTGGTAAATTTTCTAAGTACGATTAACTTAGACATATTTCCAGATTCATCGAATCTGGTCACCTGAAAAAAAACCTAACAAGTTCGCTTATTGTGTGACCCTATAGGTTCATTTAACACTGGCAGTGTGCCTAAATCATATTTAAATAGCCCACAAGTTATAAGCGGCTTCTAGAAAAATATTATAACTATCCAGGTTAAATGAAGATCGGCGATCTCTTTGAACCAAACCATAATTTTATATTTAGTCCTTTTGTCACACGATATCCAGATTAAGCATAAGGCACGGAGCATGTCATCCTTATTAAGCTTAATCAATTATTTCTTGATTTCATAGTAGACTGTTCAAACAAATGATATCAATATCTTAGATTGATATATTTGAGAACGGCCATGCATTTTTAACAGTCTGACTTATCAAGGGGCCCATGGATATCTCTCCCATAATTAAGAGGGATAAATTCCTTCACAATCAATCATATTCCTCTCCTTGATTTATTCTATATCCAACAGTAGTCTAATTTATTATCTGGTTAAAGACAACTTTAGACAATGTCAAAATATAGAATTTATCAAGTAGGAAACTATGATGAATTTAGGTTGAAGGACTTTCAATATTATTATGGTTAGAAAGTACTTATGATATATTCCATGAAGTACTCTCACAGTGGGTCATGTCCAATACAATGTTCTCCAACATTTATTTCTGTCTTGACTCGACATCACAAATATCCATGGCCAGTAAAACATAGCCATCAAGTCACAAACATACTAATCTTAATTTATTATTATTCCAATAATAATAATCGATCAGGGTCAGTTTTAGAATAGTCATTCTATTCATTGTAGGGTTTTACTATCAAGTCACGTACTTGAAGACCACAAAACAAAACTCACTATTCATGGAAAGGAAAGCCTCATATTATTATATAAAACATAATGACAATAGTATAAGTACAAATTGACTCTAGGACATATCCCCAACAGTACATAGCATGGTGTACATGAGACTTCCCACAGCCGAAGCGTAGGGAGTCCAACTCATTCTGTCTTTTTCTTCTTGAGACTTAGGACAGTCCCTTGAAGAAAAAGACAGCCCATGTCTACAAGGAATTAGAGCTCCCTTGCATGAGTCTATGTTGTACTTGGCCAACATCTTGTCAATGTATGACACTTGGGATAATCCTAACGTTCTTTGCTTCCTATTTCTATAAAGTCTAATCCCGAGAATGTAGCTGGCTTCTCCCTAGTTCTTCATACTGAATTGACTAGATAGCGAAACCTTTGTAGATGACAATGACCCTACATCATTTCCAATGAGTAGATTGTCATCCACATACAAGAGAAGAAAAACTACATTAATGCCTTCAAGTTTCCTGTACACGCATGGTTCATCCTCGTTTTGAATAAAACTTAAGACTTTACAGTCTCATAAAAACGAATGTTCCATGCTCTCGACGCTTGCTTAAGTCTATAAATGGACTTCTTAAGCTTGCAAACCATATGTTCTTAGCCTTTAGCAATAAAGCCTTCAAGCTGGGACATATAGATGTCTTTGCTAAGATGGCCATTTAAAAAGGCCGTCTTAACATCTATTTGCCATATCTCATAGTCATAATAACATGCGATAGCAAGGAGGATACAGATGGACTTAAGCATGGCTACCGGGGAAAAGGTTTTTTCATAATCGATTCCCTCTTTCTGAGTATACCCTTTCGCCACAAGCCTAACTTTGAAGGTTTCCACCTTCCCATCCATTCCCCTCTTTCACTTATATACCACTTACACCCAAAGGGTTTTATCCTTTCAGCTGAAGCTACAAGATCCCAAATCTGATTGAAGTACATAGACTCAATCTCGGCTTTCATTATTTCATGCCAAAAATTTGCATCGGCATCAGCAATAACCGCCTCATATCTAGTGGGGTCTTATTCCAGATGGTCGGAGACTAGCTCGAAAGCATTTCCCGTCCACCTCTCTGGAACCCCAGACACTCTCCCACTATAACAAAGCTCCATTTGTACAAGCACTTGAGGCTGTGACTCTTCTTGTTCCACAATCGGGACAGAAGAAGCTGATTCTAAAGATAGCTTCTCCTCAAGCTCCAACCTAGTTGAACCTTTAGTGGAAGTACTTTGATCATCTTCTAAGTATTTAGCATTGGTACTAATCAGTACTTTCTGCTCCTCAGGATGATAAAAGTAATTACCCTTTGTCCCTTTTGAATACCCAACAAAATAGCATAATTCTGACATTGGTTCCAACTTGTCTCCCTTGACCAGTACATAAGCTGGATAACCCCATATCCTAAGATGATTTAGACTTAGCTTATGCCCAGTCCACATCTCATAGAGAGTCCTAGCTACTAACCTGGAAGGCACCAAGTTTAAAATGTATGCCGCTGTTTCCAAGGCATATCTCCAAAAAAACACAGGAAGAGTAGCATGAGATATCATGCTTCGGACTATTTTCATTAATATCCTGTTCCTTCTCTTAGCTACTCCATTCTGCTGGGGTGTCCCCGACGCAGAGAGCTGGGATTCTATCCCATGATGTACCATGTAGTCCTTGAATTCACCAAGGAGGTACTCTCCACCATGATCCGATTGTAAGGTCCTGATTAATTTACTTGTCCGACGCTCTACTTCAGCCTTAAACTCCTTGAACTTATCAAAAGAGTCAGACTTGCACCTCATCAGGTAAATATAACCAAACCTTGTACAATCATCTGTGAAAGTGATAAAGTACTCAAAACCCCCTCTAGCTGGTGCAAACAATGGACCACACACATCAGTGTGAACAAGACTTAATATTTCTTTGACTCTATCCGCCTTTGAAGTAAATGACCTTTTGGTCATCTTTCCTATTAGGTAGGATTCACATTGAGTCCAATTTTCCAATCTCAATGAGCCCAAAGGCCCATCCTGAATTAACCTCTGAATCTTGGTTGAGTTTTTATGACCCAACATTAGATGCCAAAGATATGAGTCATTGACATTGGTCTTTCTCTTCCTAGTTAAAGGTTCAGATTGAGCATTATTGAATTGATTGTTAATAGGGTTTATGAAAAATAGATTTCCAAACATGTGCCCAGTATATAAAATTTCTCCATCTCTACTGATAGAAATACCAGAATGCAAAGATACAGAATATCCTTAATTTATTAGTTTTCCAACTGAAATCAAATTATGATGAAATCTAGATACATATAAAATATCTTTTAAATCCACTATTCTATTACAATGAAAAATAAGATCCAGCTCTCCTACTGCAAGGGCCCAGACTTGTGCTCCATTTCCCATATGTAGCCCATGTTCACCATTTTTAAGTCTTCTAATCTTTCTAAACCCCTGCAAGGAGTTACAGATGTGATCAGTGGCTCCAGAATCAACAATCTAAGTGGAAGTTGATCCAACCATTGATATAGACTCTAGATAGAAAACATTACCTGTGGGGTTTTTCATGGCTTGATGATCTGGACACTCCTTTTTCTAGTGTCCCTTCTTTCCACATTTGAAGAACTTGCTCTTGGGTTTGTCTTTGGGCAGGGTCTTGGGCTGGGCCGCTGCGTTTCCCTTATTCTTTTTGAACTTTCTAGGCTTGGGCCCGGTTCTAGAAGATGAAGCCTTAGCAATCATAGCCTTAGATTGTGGCTTCATGACCTTCTCCGCCATCTGGAGCTCCTTTATCAACTCAGTCAAATCCACGTTTAACTTGTTCATGTTGTAATTCAACTTGAGCTGAGTAAAGGAACCTGGTAGAGATTCGAGAACCATGCCCACTTGGCTCTCGAGGTTAATAACAGCCCCTAAGATTTCTGCCTCCTCAAAAGCAGTAATTATCTTGAGCATATGCTCTCTGACTAATGCTTCCTCAGCTATCTTAGTGTTAATGATAGTTCGAAGAACCTCCTGCATTGCGGGCCAGCTCTTATCCGTGAACATCGTAGCTAATGATTGAGTTATATCATACGCAGTGGCCATGTGCTCATCTTTGGATTAGATCATATTAGACATGGAGTCCAACATGTAACAACGAGCCATCTCGTCAGCCTTCTTCCATGCCTTCTCAGCCTCTCTCTCCTCGGCGGTGAAACCTTCCCCGATAACAGGGTAGGTTTCGTAAAGGACATACTTATACTCTTTTGCTAGAAGTATTATGTCTAAGTTCCTCTTCTAGTCCACTTAGTTTGGCCCCGTTAGCTTATTCTCTCTGAGGAATAATAGAAGGCATGAAAAACGGAAAACAAAGGGCGCGCAGTGGAATCGAAAACAAAACCAAACTGGAAAAACATAAGAACAGGGGAACTGAATAGGGCTGGCACCAGCTCTGGCAGGTCATGCTCTGCACGGAAATTGAGGTTTAAAACAATACCTCTTTTTCGCGTTCTAAGAATTGGATGGACCGGAATGTGCGCAACTGGGGTAGGTGTGCTGGTGGAACCCTCTGGCGCGATTCCTGCAAGTCTCCTACTTTGTCTTTTCATGTAGGTGAATGCCAAACTCTCGATCTTTCAGTATGTGGCCTGCCTAATTCCGTTTGGTGAACAACTTACAAGGCTAGGGAACTTTCTTGGAGAGAGAGAGAGAGAGAGACGTCTGGCAATTTTTCCACACAGAGAAGAGGCCGTAAAAAATAATGTTATCTCTAATCCTCTTATTTAACCTAAATATAAACCCTAGGTAAAACTGTACGGGGCCATTGGACTCTTAGTTTAACCTTTTGAGCTTAATTAATTATTCTAATTAGAACCAAATTAATGGCCCAATTAATAATTAATTTTCTAGCCCAAATAAACTAGTCCAATTAACAAGCCTATATTAGTTTATTCACAGGTTAATCTTTAATTATTCAAACTGGGCTAAAGCCCTGAATAATTAATTAACCTTCCAAACTAATTTAATTAATTCTATCTCCCCATGGACCTTTATTTTATTCTAGCCCAACAATTAAATTAGACTATTTAAATAAAATAAATTTCATTAATTTAAGACTAATTCCTTAGCCTGTATTTAATTAGGACTCACTGTCTATATTGAGGACCAAAAGACACACCGCCTTGGCTACTAAAATGATCAAAATACCCTTGCCATATAAATAACTGTATTTTGCATTTTAAATATTTCCTAATGTCCCTATATGGAAAAATTGACCCCAAGGACAATGCTGCGTTAGCAAAGTCTCTGACCTATTGGTGTAATGACTAAAATACCCTTCTATACATCGTCGTACATTTAGAGAGGAAAAAGTGCACTAACACCTCTCTAAATGACATCTACCATCCTTAGGCCTCTATTCTAATGATCCACGACTTCTTGGATTGTTTCCACTTTCCAAGTGAGCTACCCTAAAGCAAACATCCAAGTCATGTTTCCCTAGGCCCTGGATATTTAGATCATTCAGACAACTACAAGGGGCGATATAGTATAGAAACTATCTTGTAAAAGTTTGTCTTAACAAACTAGTCTCACATAACCAACATGTAAGTATATTGGCCCTACTATAGAACCTCAACTATAGCATATCAATGTATATTGGCCCTATGGTGTCTAAGTGTCTGTTGAAGACTCTATTAGCCAAAGGCTTGGTGAATGGATCAGTTAGATTGTTCCCAGAGGCAATCTGTTCTATCATGAGTTCCCGTCTCTAGATGAAATCCCGAATTAGGTAGTACTTCCTCTCAATATGCTTCCCCTTCTTGTGGTTCCTGTCTTCTTTTGATTGTGATACTGCTCTAGTGTTGTCGCAATACATCGCAATTGGCCTGTCCATGTGTGGCACGACTCCAAGTTCTGAAAGGAACTTCTAGAGCCAGACTGCTTCCTTGGATGCCTTCAAAGCTGCCATATACTCAGCTTCCATGGTTGAGTCAGCAATGTAAAATTGCTTGATGCTCCTCCATGAAATAGCTCCTCCAGACAAGGTGAAGATATATCCACTAGTGGATTTTCTCTCATCCTTATCCACCTGGAAGTCTAAGTCTATGTATCCTGTAGGAAATAAGTCATCAGCCCTGTAAACCAGCATATAATCTCTCGTTCCCTTGAGGTACTTAAGAATATGCTTTACAGCTTGCTAATGAACCTCTCCAGGGTTTGACTGATATTTGCTAACCAAGCCTACGGCAAAGCAGATATCTGGCCTAGTACACAACATGGTATACATGAGACTTCCCACTGTTGAAGCATAGGGAATCCTACAAATTCTGTCATTTTCTTCTTGAGACCTAGGACAATCCCTCGAAGAAAGTGACAACCCATGTCTACAAGGAATTAGAGCTCCCTTGCATGAGTCAATGCTGTACATGGAGGATACGGACGGACTTAAGCATGGCTACCCAAGAAAAGGTTCCTCATAATCAATTCCCTCTTTCTAAGTATACCCTTTCACCACAAGCCTAGCTTTGAAGGTTTCCACCTTCCCATCTACTCCCCTCTTTCTCTTGTATACCCTCTTACACCCTATGGGTTTTATCCCTTCAGGTGAAGCTACAAGATCCCAAAACTGATTAAGATACATAGACTCAATCTCGCTTTCAATGCTTCATGCCACAGATTTACATTGACATCAGCAATAGCCTCCTCGTATATAGAAGGGTCTTGTTCCTGATGGTCAGAGACCAGCTCAAAAGCTTCTGTGTCCATCTCCTTGGAACCCTAGACACTCTCCCACTATGACGAGGCTCCATATGTACAGGCACTTGAGGATATGCCTCTTCTTGTTCCACAATAGGGTTAGAAGAAGTTGCTTCTGAAGATAACTTCTCCTCCAGCTCTAACCGAGTTGAACCTTTCGTGGAAGTACTTTGATCATCCTCTATGTAAAACCCTATGTTAGGCCGTCTTTGGTAAATGGGGGAAAAGTCATGCGTGTCATATTGAGTTATACCACATTTGATGATTTGAATTATTTTCGTGAAAATATTAATTTGTTGTTGCATGAATTAATTTGCTCTTGAAGTAATTGTGGTAGTGGAGGTAGCTGAGTTATATTTTATTGAAGGGGATTTATTAGGAAAAGGGGTGGAGTAAGTGAATAAGCATTAAAGGAATTTATTAAGAGAATATATGCCAGGAATCAATGTGGTTTAGTGGATAGAGCTTGGTGTGTGTTCTTTGGTGGGCTTGAGTTCAAATCCTAGCTATCTCAAATTCTTTCCTTTCTTTTATTTTCCTTCTACCCTAGTTTTCCCTAGCCTTGGATGAAATTCTTATGGTTTTGGAAATCAATTTCTTAAAAATTAGGGGTGTGCCTTATCCTGAAAATTATTTTATAAATTTGTAAATTAAAATTGTGATTCTAATATCCTAGCATAATCTTTTTTTTTTTTTAGAAGGCCAAGAACTGATTTGAATGAGATGTTGGCCCTTGGATTAAGCAAGGGTTTCGAAATATTGAAGGGGAAAAGGAAGGGGAAAAGGAAGTAGTTTCAAGGATTAGGAAACCAGAAATTGTCTTACCAAATAGCTATTTAAGGGCTGTTTAAAAAGTGCTCAAATTAATGTAGGGGATTAATTAATCACTTCCCTAAATAGATAACCTAATTCCTCTCTAGGGTTTTCTGGAAAACTCCCTCCTAGCAGCCACCACTTAGGGTAAAGACAACTTACCTAAAACACTCCCAAAACCTAGCTAGGATTGGCCAAGAAAACCCTAGCCAATTAGGACTTGCTTCCCGCCAAAAGGAAACCAGAATTTTAGCTCCTTAGAATTTTCATCACTGTTCACACACCCATTCTAGCATGAAATTTCCAGCCACAAAACCTGCATCAAAACCCCTCCAGCAGTCCAGCAAAAACAGCTGCACAACCCTAACCTTTCCTTTCCTAATCTCGTCCAAGAAGCAGCCAGAGAATCAGCATCTTTCCTTCTCCTTTTCCTCCAAATTTTTGGCCACCTTCAGCCCTAATTCATCCATAAATTCCAACACAAAATCTGCACAAAAGTTCCCTAGCTATCAAGCAGAAAAACAGCTACAAAAAGGCCTATTCTTCCTTTCCTATTTTCGCTATTATAGGGACCCAAAACCAATCAGATTTTTCTTCCTTTTATGTCCAGAATCTCGGCACCCTCATCTTCTCAAAAATAGCAGCAATCAACCCTAATTCCCCTCCTTTATTTTGGCAGCCATAGGGAACACCAAAGCTGAACAATTTTCTCTTATGATCAAGGAACCCTGGCAAGACCAAAACTTCTTCAAACACCTAAACCCTAAAGCACCTCAGCCTAACCTATCTCCTTTATTAATCACCCTCAAACAAACCCTAAACACCCTCTTCTTCTTAGAAATTCCAGTCACCAACCCTCCTCCACATGTAGGCCAAAACAACACCAAAACTCCAGCAAAGCTGAAAACTAACTCTAAGGTAAGAAACTCCTCAACTCTTCATCAACTCCTCTTCAATTCTTCTCATCTTCTTCTCCTAAATCTTGATCAAAAGGGACTGATTTACCATATCCCTAGTGACCTTCGAACCAAGGAAGCCAAAAGGGGAACAATCTACTCTCTCTCTCAAACGAAACCAAGCAAGCACCAAAGGCGCCACCTTTGCTCTTGTTGTGCCACCTAAGAGGTAATTGAGGCTTAACTCCTCTGAATTAGATTAGGGTGGAGTGTATGGAGGGAATAAAATGCATGAAGCCTAGCTTGGAAGCATGATTTGATTAGATTGCTGAGTTTAATAGTGCAATATGATGAACTAGGCATATATAGCATTGAATATACATAAATATTGTTATGATGATCTAGATCTCGTGTACATTGAACAAAGATGAGATCTTTTGATGCAATTGGGGTTCATAAAAGAAGTTAATGGTAATTGAGTATGGAAGTCGTTATGTAGATGGTTTGATTTGTCTATAAGCATGCGTGATGATGAGATACATGATCATGGGAATCTATGGTGATGATTTAATGAAATAGTCTATCTAGTTGCCATAAATGACTTAGAAGGTTAATATGATCATTCGGATTCATGATGCATGATGATAGTGGAATAACCGTTGGGTCCTAATTATAGAATCGTTGATTCTAGATAAGGAAGAAAGTGAAAGAAAGCACGAACATTGTTGTGGTTAATTGCTGAGTATATTTAAGTAAGTCCCTGCATAATCGTTTTGATAAATATTACATGTTTGCAAGAAATTTTTACAATATTATTTGTAATTGATGTCAATATGATGTTTTGACACAAGGATTGAGCCTTGGCTGAAAATGAAGAGTTATACTGGATTGTTGTGAGATTTGGATTGGAAACATGAATATTTTATTTTCAAAATGAATTTGCTAAATTTTAATTGTTCAACCTCAAAAATGATTTCTTAAACCATTGTCAAACGATTGAGAACGCTATTACAAAAAACAACGTTTTGCAATCAAACTAATCAAGACTTTTGGAAAAAGGAAAATGATTCTGCCCCTAAATTGGGAGCATTGAGTACTCAGTGAGGGTAGGCTAGTAGTACTAGTTTCGAAGAGCAAGAGTGAGTCTTCTGGCAGGAGGCCACCTCCAGAAGATAAACTCCACTTGGAGGGGCGACTGTACTGCCAGTCCAAGCTAGCATACTGGTCCATATGGACATTGTTGATCCGAATTGGACAACCGGAACGTTGGGTCCCCCCACTGCCCCTTTGTTGAAAGAATACATTTGGGAGCTATCATGGTGGTAACTACGATATGGATTATGTTACTATATTGTTAGATCATTTGCTAATCCCTATTTAATGAATTGTGAATGTGATGAAACAGTAATTTATTGTGAACTGTTTTGGATTGATTGAGCAAGGCTCCTTTGTATGACTGTTATTGATGAAATTGACTTACAAACACGATTTTGTGGTTTTGATAAACCTGCATACATGAAATGGTTAAAACTGACATTTGCACACACGAGACTTACTGAGATGTCAGTCCTACCCTTTTTATCTCATGATTTCAGGGGATTGCTTTCAGTGAGCGGGGCGAAGCTAGGGTTGAGCTCCAATTTATTCGTTTCGTTGTGTTTTGAATTTATTTCAAGAGATGCTTGTTAGTTTTGATTTTCCAGACTTGTTTAAGTTTTTCTTTCGAATGTAATGGAATTTTCTTTTTAATTTTATTTAGCGGTTTTTGTTTTAATTTTGTACATCGTTATAAAGACCCCTTGTCCTTTGGACGGGGTGATATCCTACCCTGTCTAGGTATCTAGGGTGTGGGGTGTTACAAGTGGTATCAGAGCCTAGGTTTAGGCAATTGACTTGATTAAGTGGTACCTAAACCTTAGGAATTGAGATTTATTGAATAGTGCTTGAACATTTGGAATTGAGATTTAGTTCCAATTCCTCTATGTTTCCTTTATAGGATGTCAAGTAGATCCACATCTGTAACCCAAGACTGGCCTTTTATGTGTGGTCCCACTAGTGGTAGAGCACTTAACCCCATCCCCGTGCTAGAATCATCATCATCTGATTTAGAGGCAGAACCCGAGGGTGGATGGATTTTGGGTGAGGATGAGGTAGACCATGAGCCACCTATGATAGACAACTTTGGAGTAGAGAAAGAACCCGAGGACCCGATACCTGAGATGTCTGCACTTGAGGAGAATGGGGATATGGGAGAGTATGAGAAAAATGATTAGGAGGAGTTAGGGGAGGTAGGAGAGCTAGAGAGCAAGAGTGAAGTGGAAGTGATTGAGGGAGAGGATAGTATTAATACACCTGCGACCCCATCTATACAGGGAGGAACCCCGACGCTACTAGGAGGTGAGTCCTACGGGTCAGAATCTGGGAGGCCTAAGAGTGTAGTGGTGTTAGCCATAGAACAGCTTGGGGATGCGGACTTGAGGGCCAAGCTGAGGGGTAGGGATGATGAGGGGTACATTTTGGGTCAGCCTGAGAAGAAGCCTCGATCTTTTGGTTTCACCAAGGATCATGTCCGAGATCATCCCAACTGCAGTGCAGGATGGATAGTGGAACCTTCCTCTGAGCCTTCTGAGGACTCTAGCGACTCTAGTGATGCTTAGAGTTTTAGGATCTTTAGTGCTTATTCTTTTATTTTATTAAAGAGATGTTTGTTCATTTGTTTGATTCAGCATTTATTCCTTATTCCAAAATTTTGTTTAGCAAGAATAAAAAGGGCGTATCTATGGAATACTCCCTTATTTTGTACCAATTTGGAATTAGTTAATAAAAAAATTATGATTCGTTGATTTCTTTAATTCACTTGGTGCATTATTTGCAAAATTTATTTTTCGTTGCATTACAAGTTATTTCAAATCTATAAGTCGATCAATTGCATGTCATGATCTTTCCCCTAATAAGGCTTGTATTGGGTGAAAGAAGATGGCACCAAGGCATAAAACTGCTATGCAAGGTCTCTATTTCTGTTTTAATAGACCTCGGATCGACTCATTCATATGTGAACGATAAGTGTGCATACCATTTGGGTTCGGAAGGGGTAAAGTTACCCTATACCCTGTTAGTGAGTACACCTTTGGGGAGGCAAAAAAGTGTGAGTAAAGTAGTGCAAGGGTGCGATGTTGTGGTTGGTAAAGAGATTTTGAAGGCGGACCTCATAATCCTACCCATCGACGACTACGATCTGATTCTGGGTATGGACTGGTTAGCAAAGCATAGAGCAAGAGTGGACTGCAAGGCCAAGACAGTGCAGTTTGTTAGACCCAGATGTGACGTATTAGAGTTTAACGGGAAAAATGTGAGGGAGTTGAAATTCCTGATAGCAGGCGCAAAGGCGAGGAAAATGATGAAGAAGGGTTGTGTGGGATTCTTGGCTTATCTGATCAATAAGCCCAAGGATCAGAGGACTTTGGAGAGCACCGAGGTGGTAAAGGACTTTGCATACGTATTTCTGGCCGAACTTACTTCTCTTCCACCTTCCCGAGAAGTCGAGTTCACCATCGATTTAGTTTCGGGAGCGGAGCCGATGTCAAAGACTCCTTATCGGATGGCACCCGCAAAATTGAAAGAATTGAAGGAGCAATTGGAAGAATTGGTTAAGTAAGGGTACATAAGACCCAGTACATCACCATGGGGAGCCCAGTGTTGTTCGTAAAGAAGAAGGATGGGACGTTGAGATTGTGCGTAGGCTATAGAGTGCTAAACAACCTCACGATAAAAAACAAGTACCCCTTGCCTTTGATTGATGAGTTGTTCGATCAGTTGCATGGTTCGTGCTACTTTTCTAAGTTGGATTTCCGGCAAGGTTATTACCATGTGTGAATCAAGGAGGAGGATATTCCCAAGACAACTTTCAACACAAGATATGATCACTACGAGTTCATGGTGATGCCATTCGGAGTAACTAATGTACTTGCCATTTTCATGGATCTTATGCACAGGGTTTTCCGACCGTACCTGGACAAGTTTGTGGTAGTGTTCATAAACAATATTCTAATCTACTCTAAAAGTCCCGAGGAGTATGCGGAGCATTTAAAGTTGGTACTAGAGAAATTAAGAGAGCATAAACTCTATGCTAAGTTTAGCAAATGCGAGTTTTTGTTGGATTTAGTGGCTTTTCTTGGTCATGTGATATCTAAAGATGGAATCAAGGTGGACCCATCGAAAGTTGAGGCGGTTTCAAATTGGAAGCAACCGGAGAGCATGACCGAGGTCAGGAGTTTCCTTGGATTGGCGAGATATTACAACCGTTTTGTTAAGAACTTATCTACACTGGCGACGCCAATGACTCAATTGCTAAGGATGGACGTGCCATACGTCTGGAATGATAGGTGTGAGAAGAGCTTCCAAGAGCTTAAGAGGAGATTCATAACGGCACCAGTACTGAGCCTACCTGAAGAAAGTAAGGCCTACTCCTCGTACACGGATGCGTCTAAGGAAGGTCTAAGGGCGGTGCTAATGCAGGACAGGAAAGTTATCGCCTACACATCGAGAAAATTGAAGCCACATAAGGTAAACTATCTAACGCACAACTTGGAGTTGGCAGCGATAGTGTTTGCTTTGAACAAATGGCGACACTATTTGTTTGGGGCGAAATATGAAGTTTTCACGGATCATAAGTGCTTATAGTACATATTCATGCAAAAGGACTTAAACTTAAAGCAGATGAGGTGGATGGAGTTCTTAGAGGAATACAAGTGTCCAATTAACTACCATCTGGGGAAAGCGAATGTGGTAGTTGATGCGCTGAGTTGAAAAGTAAGGATGGCTAGCTTGAGGGTTCAAGAGATTCAAGTAGTACAGTATATCTTGGGGAAACAGATAGAAGTGGGAGAAGGAAAAATTAACTTGAGCAACCTGAGATTAGAGCCTGTGATGAGGCAAAAGATTAGTGAGGCTCAACAGAATAACCAAGAGTTTCAGACTTTCAAAGCAAAGGAAGTGAATAGGGGAAAAAAGGAATTTCGGACTGATGAATCAGCAGTGACGTATTTCTGAGAACGACTATGTGTACCGGATGACCCAATATTGAAAAGAAAGATAATGGATGAGGCTCACAAGAGCAAGTATTCTATTCATCTGGGAGAAGTTAAGATGTACCAAGATCTGAAAAAGGCCTATTGGTGGCCAGGAATGAAAAGAGATGTAGCGCAATATGTCTTTACCTGCTTGACGTGCCAGAAAGTAAAAGCGGAGCACAAGAAGGCAGCTGGATTACTACAGTCGTTGCCTATGCCCGAGTGGAAGTGGCAAGAGGTGACGATGCATTTCGTTACTGGATTACCAATGTCTAAGACTTTGAAGGATGTTGTGTGGGTAGTGGTTGATAGATTGACCAAGACAGCTCATTTCTTTCCGGTGAATGTGAGGGACTCTATGGAAAAATTGTCCAAGACATATATTCGCGAAGTAGTTAGATGGCAAGGAGTGCCAACCAGTATTTTATTCGACAGGGATCCCAGATTTACTTCCAGATTCTGGACCAAGTTTCAAGAGTCAATGGGGATGACTCTGAAGCATAGCACATCTGCTCATCCATAAACTAATGGATAGTCCGAGAGAGTCATCTAAATATTGGAGGACATGCTTAGGGCTTGCGTGTTGGATTTTGGAGATAAGTGGATAGATTGTATACCCTACGCTGAGTTAGCATACAACAATAGTCATTAGGCGTCGATTGGAATGGCACCCTACGAAGCGTTATATGGGCGAAAATGTCAAGTACCCTTGTATTGGGGATGGGCAGAGGATGGACAAATCAGCAAGTCGGGGGAAGTGAATATTGAGGAAATGGCCGATAACATGAAGCTAATAAAGGAGAGACTGAAAATAGTACAAAGCCGACAGAAGAGTTATGCCGACAATAGAAGAAGGGAGTTGGAGTTTAAGGTGGCGGACCGAACTTTCCTAAAGATAACGTCGAGCAGAGGAATTCTGAAGCATCCTAAAGGAGGGAAGTTGAGTCCTAGATACCTAGGACCTTTTCCTATGACTAAAAGGATTGGATCTATAGCATATCAATTGGATTTGCTGGAAGGATTAGCTGGAATCCATGATGTGTTCCATAGTCTCCCAGTTGAAGAATTACAACCCTGACCCGGAGCATGTATTGAACGAGAAACCATTGATTCTACAGCCTAATTTGAGCTACGTTGAGAAACCAATTAAGGTTTTGGATCGGAATGTCAAGGTGTTGAGAAGTAAAAAGATACCTATGGTGAAGATTTTATGGGACCATCATGGTACACAGGATGCAACATAGGAAACCGAAGACTGCGTGAAGAAGAAATACCCGAACTTGCTCCAAAGGTACAACACTCTGAATTTCGAGGCGAAATTCCCTTAAGGGGGAGAGGATGTAATACCCCATGTTAGACCGTCTTTGGAAAGTGGGGAAAAAGTCACGCATGTCATATTGAGTTATACCACATTTGATGATTTGAATTATTTTCATGAAAATATTAATTTGTTGTTGAATGAATTAATTTGCTCTTGAAGCGATTGTGGAAGTGGAGGTAGTTGAGTTATATTTTATCGAAAAGGATTTATTAGGAAAAGGGGTGGAGTAAGTGAATAAGCATTAAAGGAATTTATTAAGAGAATATATGCCAGGAATCAATGTGGTTTAGTGGATAGATCTTGGTGTGTGTTCTTTGGTGGGCTTGAGTTCGAATCCTAGCTATCTCAAATTCTTTTCTTTCTTTTATTTTCCTTCTACCCTAGTTTTCCCTAGCCTTGGATGAAATTCTTAAGGTTTTGGAAATCAATTTCTTAAAAATTAGGGGTGTGCCTTATCCTGAAATTATTTTATAAATTAGTAAATTAAAATTGTGATTCTAATATCCTAGCATAATCTTTTTTTTTTTTTAGAAGGCCAAGAACTAATTTAAATAATATGTTGGCCCTTGGATTAAGCAAGGGTTTTGAAATATTGAAGGGGAAAATTCAGTAGTTTCAAGGATTAGGAAACCAGAAATTTTGTTATCAAATAGCTATTTAAGGGCTGTTTAAAAAGTGCTCAAATTAATGTAGGGGATTAATTAATCTCTTCCCTAAATAGATAACCTAATTCCTCTCTAGGGTTTTTGGGAAAACTGCCTACTAGCAGCCGCCATTTAGGGTAAAGACAACTTTCCTGAAACACTCCCAAAACATAGCTAGGATTAGCCAAGAAAACCCTAACCAATTAGGACTTGCTTCCCGCCAAAAGGAAACTAGAATTTTAGCTCCTTAGAATTTTCATCACTGTTCACACACCCATTCTACATGAAATTTCCAACCACAAAACCTGCATCTAAACCCCTCCAGCAGTCCAGCAAAAACAGCTGCACAAACCCTAACCTTTCCTTTCCTAATCTCATCCAAGAAGCAGCCAGAGAATCAGCATCTTTCCTTCTCCTTTTCCTCCAGATTCTCAGCCACCATCAACTCTAATTCATCGATAAATTCCAGCACAAAATCTGCACAAAAGTTCCCTAGCTATCAAGCAAAAAAATAGCTGCACAAAGGCCCATTCTTCCTTTCCTATTTTCTCTATTATAGGGACCCAAAACCAATCAGATTTTTCTTCCTTTTATGCCCAGAATATCGGCACCCTCAGCTTCTCAAAAACAGTAGCAATCAACCCTAATTCCCCTCCTTTATTTCGACAGACATAGGGAACACCAAAGCTGAACAATTTTCTCTTATGATCAAGGAACCCTAGCAAGACCAAAACTTCTTCAAACACCTAAACCCTAAAGCACCTCATTGTAGCCTATCTCCTTCATTAATCAGCCTCAAACAAACCTTAAACACCCTCTTCTGCTTAGAAATTCCAGCCGCTAACCCTCCTCCACATCTAGGCCAAAACAGCACCAAAACTCCAGCAAAGCTGAAAACCAACTCTAAGGTAAGCAACTCCTCAACTCTTCATCAAATCCTCTTCAATTCTTCATGTCTTCTTCTCCTAAATATCGATAAAAAAAGGACTGATTTACCATATCCCTAGTGACCTTCAAACCAAGGAAGCCAAAAGGGGAATAATCGACTCACTCTCTCAAGCGAACCCAAGCTAAGCACCAAAGGTGCCACATTTCCTCTTGTTGTGCCACCTAAGAGGTAATTGAGGCTTAACCCCTCTGAATTAGATTAGGGTAGAATGTAAGGAGAGAATAATATGCATGAAGCCTGGCATGGAAGCATGATTTGATTAGATAGCTGACTTTAATAGTGCAATATGATGAACTGGGCATATATGGCATTGAATATGGATAAATATTGTTATGATGATCTAGATCTCGTGTACGTTGAACAAAGATGAGATTTTTTGATGCAATTAGGGTTCATAAAGGAAGTTAATGTTAATTGAGTATGGAAGTCGTTATGTAGATGGTTTGATTTGTCTATAAGCATGCGTGATGATGAGAAACATGATCATGGGAAGCTATGGTGATGATTTAATGAAATAGTCTATCTAGTTGCCATAAATGACTTAGAGGGTTAATATGATCATTCGGATTCATGATGCATGATGATAGTGGAATAACCGTTGGGTCCTAATTATGGAATTGTTGATTCTAAATATGGAAGAAAGTGAAAGAGAGGACGAACATTGCTGTGGTTAATTGCTGAGTATATTCAAGTAATTCCCTGCATAACCGTTTTGATAAATGTTACATGTTTGCAAGAAATTTTTACAATATTATTTGGAATTGATGTAAATATGATGTTTTGACACAAGGATTGAGCCTTGGCTGAAAATGATGAGTTATACTGGATTGTTGTGAGATTTGGATTGGAAACATGACTATTTTATTTTCAAAACAAATTTGCTAAATTTTGATTGTTCAACCTCAAAAATGATTTCTTAAACCATTGTCAAATGATTTAAGAATGTTATTACGAAAAACTACGTTTTGCAATCAAACTAATCAAGACTTTTGGAAAAGGGAAAATGATTCTGCACCTAAATGGGGAACGTTGAGTACTCAGTGATGGGAGGCTTGTAGTACTAGTTTCGAAGAGCAATAGTGTGTCTTCTGGCAGGAGGCTACCTCCAGAAGATAAACTCCACTTGGAGAGGCGACAATACTGCTTAGTCTGGCTGGTCCGAGCTAGCATATTGGTCTATATGGACATTGTTGATTCGGATTGGACAACCGGAATGTTGGGTGTAGAGATTGAGGAGTAGCTCACCCTAGTAGGCATGTCCCCCCACTGCCCCTTTGTTGTAAGAATACATTGGGGAGCTGTCGTGGTGGTAACTATGATATGGATTATGTTACTATATTGTTGAATCATTTGTTAATCCCTATTTAATGAATTGTGAATGTGATGAAACAGTGATTTATTGTGAACTATTTTGGATTGATTGAGCAAGGCTCCTTTGTATGACTATTATTGATGAAATTGGCTTGCAAACACGATTTTATGATTTTGATAAACCTGCATACATGAAATGGTTAAAACTGACATTTGCACACACAGGACTTACTGAGATGTCAATCTCACACCTTTTATATCATGATTTTAGGGGATTGCTTTCAGTGAGCGAGGTGAGGCTAGGGTTAAGCTCCAATTTATTTGTTTCGTTGTGTTTTGAATTTATTTCAAGAGACGCTTGTTAGTTTTGATTTTTTAGACTTGTTTAAGTTTTGCTTTCGAATGTAATGGAATTTTCTTTTTAATTTTATTTAGTAGTTTTCATTTTTATTTTGTACCTCGTTATAAAGACCCCTAGTCCTTTGGGCAGGGCGACATCCTGCCCTATCTAGGTATCTAGGGTTTGGGGTGTTAAACTTTAAGTATCTAGCATTGGTACTAACCTGTACCTTCTGCTCCTTAGGATGATAAAAGTAACCACCATTTGTCCCTTTTGGATACCCAACAAAATAGCATAATTCTGATCTTAGTTCCAACTTATCTCCCTTGACTAGTACATCAGCTAGACAACCCCATATCCTGTGATGATTCAGACTTAGCTTACGCCTAGTCCACATCTCATAAGGAGTCCTCGGTGCTTACTTTGAAGGTACCAAGTTCAGAATATATTCCACAGTTTTCAAGGCATATCCCTAAAAAAACACTAGAAGAGTAGCATGAGACATCATGCTTTGAACCATTTCCATTAATGTTCTGTTCCTTCTCTCAGCTACTCCGTTCTGTTGGGGTGTCCCCAGCGCAGAGATCTGGGATACTATTCTATGATGTACCATGTAGTCATTGAATTCACCAAGGAGGTACTCTCCACCACAGTCCAATCATAAGGTCTTGATCAATTTACCTGTCCGACGCTCCACTTCATCCTTAAACTCTTTGAACTTGTCAAAAGAGTCAAACTAGTGTCTCATCAAGTAAATGTAACCAAACCTTGTATAATCATCTGTGAAAGTGATGAAGTACACAAAACCTCCTGTAGATGGTGTACACAAGGGACCACACACATCAGTGTGAACAAGACTCAATACCTCTTTAGCTCTATCCACCTTAGGGGCAAATGACCTTTTGGTCATCTTTCCCATCAGGCAGGACTCACACTGAGGCTAATTTTCCAATCTCAATGAGTCCAAGGGCCCATCATGGATCAACCTCTTAATCCTGATTGAGTTCATATGCCCCAACCTTAGACGCTAAAGATAAGAGTCATTGACATTGGTCTTTCTCTTCCTTGTTAAAGGTTCAGATCGAGCGTTATTTAATTGATTATTAATAGGGTTTAAGAAAAATAGATTCCCATACATGTGCCCAGTACATAAATTTTTCTATATCTCTATTGATAGAAATACCAGAATAGAAAGATAAAGAATATCCTTGATTTATTAGTTTTGCAACCAAAATTAAATTCTGTCTAAATCCAGGTACGTATAAAATATTTTTCAAAGCCACTATTCTATTACAATCAAATACAATATCCAACTCTCCTATTGCAAGGGCCCAAACTTGTGCTCTATTTCCCACATGTAGTCCATGTTCGCCCTTCTGGAGTTTTCTAATCTTTTTAAACCCTTGCAAAGAGTTATAGATGTGATCAGTAGCTCCTGAATCTACAATCCAAGTGGAAGTTGATCCAACCATTGATATAGACTCTAGATAGAAAATATTGCTTGTGGGGTTTTTCTTGGCTTGAAGATCTGGACACTCCTTTTTCTAGTGTCCCTTTAGTCCACACTTGAAGCACTTACCTTTGGGTTTGTCTTTGGGCTAGGTCTTGGGCTGGACCGCTGCGTTCCCCTTTTTCTTCTTGGACCTTCTAGGCTTGCACCTAGTTCTAGAAGATGAAGCCTTAGCAATCATAGCCTTAGATTGTGGCTTCATGACCTTCTTCGCCATCTGGAGCTCCTTCATCAACTCAGTCAAACCCATGTTCAACTTGTTCATGTTATAGTTCAACTTGAACTGAGTAAAGGAACCCGGTAGAGATTTCAGAACCATGTCCACTTGGCTCTCGGGGTCAATTACAGCCTCTAAGATTTCTACCTCCTCAAAAGTAGCAATCATCTTGAGCATATGCTCTTTGACTGATGCTCCCTCAGCTATCTTAATGTTAATGATGGTTCAAAGAGCCTCCTGCCTTGCGGGCCGGATCTTATCTGCGAACATCGTGGCTAATTATTGGGTTTTGTCATACGCAGTGGTCATATGCTCATGTTTGGATTGAAGCCTTAGATTGTGGAGGCCAACATGTAATAACGAGCCATCTCGTTGGCCTTCTTCCATGCCTTCTCAGCCTCACGCTTCTCGCCGGTGGAGCCCTGCCTGATAACCGGGCAGGTTTCATAAAGGACATACATATACTGTTCCGCTGTGAGTATTATATCCAAGTTCCTTTTCCAGTCCATAAAGTTTGGTCCCGTTAGCTTATTCTCTAGGAGAATAATGACCAGTGGACTAAAAAAACTTCCCACCATTTCTAAAAAATTGAAAAATAGAAGAAAAAAGTTTCAGTTTATGAAAACAAAAAAAAAAAATATATGTGCACTTTATTCTTATTATCAAAATTGATAATAATCAATTTGGCTCTTAGGAAAACTGACATAGCTTCTTGGGAAGATTAACAGTTTCCTAAACTAAGTGTATTAACCACCACAAATCAATTTTCTTTTGGGTAATGATCTAGAAGATAACTCCATCAAGGGGATGACCGTTTCCTCTTTTTTCCTATGGACATACCTCGCACTATGACCTCCAACAAGGGGCTGGCCGACCATAGTACGTGTCCCGGGTTATTAATTATATCCCCCCATTAGATCTAGATCCTTGTGGTATCCTCATCCTATACGGGTTCACTCCCAGGGTGACGTGAGGGGACCCACAATCTTTAATGAGGATCGTGATGGAAGCCGTGGGGCCATTGGAACCCCTCTCCCAATTAGTTTTTTCAAAACAAGGGTGTTTTGAAAAATATCTGATGCGTATTTATTTAGGTATAAAAAAATCATATAAAAACTAAACACATTCCCAATCAAGATTACATTAAAAAGTTCAACCCAAATCACACATATGAGCAAGCGTACTTATCATTAACAGAACATAAGATTCAAACGAGTGACAATCCTCAAGGAACAAGTAGACATTAATCCCTTTTCTTTCATTGTTTAACTGACTCGATAAAGTGAACAACAACTAAAATCAAACAAAAGAAAATAAAAATAAAAATAAAAATATACACATGTCAAGGATGGAGAAGTATGTAACTCAAACCATTGTTTAGATAAAAATGTTCTTAAAGTACCAAACCATTATCATAACTAATCATTCTCTTGGCACCATGAAGGATTAAGATAAATTAGTATCACTTAGTCTGTCTCAACTAATTACTACCTTCTAGATAAATTAGCATCACTTGGTCTGTCTCAACTAATTCATCCACAAGATGCATTAAATACAATCCTTGATTAAATTTGCTTGGTCTGGCAAATTTAAAATATAAAATTAATCAATAAATCATTGGTCTTGCAAATATCAATTAACCTTTAATTACTCAATTCTTAGCAATTAGCCTCTTTGGTCTAGTAAGTTAATAGCCAATAAATATGAAATTAATCAATTGCAATCACCATCAACCTCTTTGGTGTAGTAAGTGAATGAAAAAAAAACAACCAATTAATCTCGTAATATGCCCAAGTAATTAAATACCAAAAAGAAGAATCAATTAATCGAAAGATCAAATAACTCTAGAAATCATGAATATATCTAAAATAATGTCGAATTACAATAAAATAATTAACATATCATTGTTCAAGAAAAAGAAAACAAAGTAAAAGAAAGCACTTATAGATAAGCCTCCTTCCTCTTCTTTTGAAGACCTTCTTGCAAAACCCTTCTTGAATTGAAGAATTCCTCCTTTGACTGAGTGATTTTCTGTGATGATCTAACAATTCTCCCATTTTTCCTTTGCGTTTTCCATCTATTTATAGGATTAGGAAGTGCATAAACTCGTAGGTACAATGTTCTTGGTCGAGTAGAACTTGGAAGATACTAAAACTCCAAAAATTACCAAAAACTGCGTAGAAAAATCAACTTCAGGGCACAGCCGGCACCATCTTGGCTCTCCGAGACAGCGCTAGTTGTGTTCTAGTTCTATGCTTGTTCGCCGATTTTTCTCTGAATTTTACACAATGAAGACCAGAATGCAACCGGTGCCGCCTTGACTCTTCGAAACGGCACCGATTTCACTCTGTTTTGCTCTATTTCACCATTTTTTATCGCTTCAAAGTTTGTGCAACCAGTGCATGCCAGGCACTGGTTCCTCTGCCCTAGCCGGCGCACCTCTAATCTGTGTTGTGACGTTTTTGTTTCATTTTACCCCAAAAATCTACAATAATGAACAAAATACTTTCCAAGTGTAAAATCTCAAATATGAAGGAATATGACTAGTTACTGATCAAAATGCATCACAAAAGAGCCTCAAATGACTAGGAAAAATATGACTAATTTAGCCCCTATCATATTCCCCCACACTTAACTCTTTACTTGTCCTTAAGAAAAATATCAAGAACAAGTAGGAAAACATAAGGTTTAACTCAGTCAATTTCAAAACACTATCTCTAATGCTTTCTTTATTCAAGAATATAAAACATATGGTACTACATCTTTCACAACCCACACAAGACTAGTGTAAGTGAATAATGACTTAGTAGAACCATCCCAATACTTTACAATATTCTCTAACCATTGGAAAGAATTTAGTTCAAAAAAAATATACATTCCATATGCTTACTTTTCAGACACTCTCTCCACTAATCTGAGACATATCTTGATTTTACTTAGATCAAGTAGGACTTTCAAGCTTGTAATGTAAGGCTAAAGGCTTGTAATGTAGCTTATCAAACGAAGGATTTAGAAGAATCAAATATCAAAGAAACTGAGAGTCTGCAAGAAAAGGATAAACAAATGAATCAATAATTTCCAATTCTTCATGCTCTCCTATTACGAAAATCAATCAAACCATAACATTGTATAGTAATTACAACTCTACTCAACCAAATCCTGCATTTTCTCTTTTTTCTCAACTCTTCTTTATTTTTTCCACATAATCACTTAAATTTACAGCAATGGTGTCAAGTACTTTATATGAACTTAACTTTTTACAGCTTAATCACTATTCCTTTTGTGATCTTTTCTTTCTTCTTCTTTCAATAAGTTTTTTTCTGTCTCTTTCTTTCCTTTTCTTTTCTTGTGTTCAATCTCTCTTTTCTTTTCCTTCTCTTTCTTTTCTTTCCTTTTCCTTTCCAACTCAACTTGTTATTGATCCATGACTGAAAGTAACAAGGTATGATCTTTATCCCCACATTCTTCCTCAACATTTTCTTACATATACTTTCATCCATCAAGAGCATAGAGATTTGGAAAATTATTCAAACTCTCAGCAACAAGCAATGGACAAAGTACTGTGATGGGTTTTTAAAGAAGGAAATCCACCATTTAGGCTCAAAATAGGCACTAGGAATAATATAACAATAGGTAGGCTTGAAAAGCTCAAACTATCCAAAGAATACCTATTACCGTCATCCTTGAGTTAAATCATAACTGTCTTTCTTATTTCGCCTTGAGAGGTATTCAAGTAAGTTCTAGAATGCTCCATGAATTTTAGTAGAAAAACAGGTTTAAGAACAATGCAAAGCATGTGATCAAAAACCTACATCATCTAAGTGGGTGCAAAAAGTCATGCATAAGCTATAAATGATCTAGAACATATGCTCTATAATCCATCATAAAGACATGCATTAAAAATACAGCTTGAAAGTTAAACAAAAATCCGAAAAAAGTTTTGAAAATTTTGAAAATTTTGCTCAAAGGTTCAAAGAAGAATTTCAAGAAGAATAAAGCATAGAAAAATTCTCATTCTAACCACTCCCCCACACTTGAATTGGACATTGTCCTCAATGGCCAAATAAATATAACAAGGGATAAACAATGCCATTGGACAAAAAAAATATAAAGAAGAAGAGATAAGAACGAAAATACTTCCGTGCTGGAGTCGCTCTAATTTTCCAAACTTTGTGCTCAAAATAAAATTGATAAATCTTGGACAAAGTATATCACCAGACCACTCCCCCACACTTAAGTTGGACAATGTCCTTCTTGGCAAAAAAAAAATAAACCCAAGAAAGCATCTCCAAAGGGACCAAAAATAATAATGGGTTAGAAAGTTTGAGTAATACTTCCCAAGTGCAATAATGCTCCAATAGGTATCCAAATTTGAGGTAAAGAGAAGGGCTTGTCCAGGAGGACTTTATTCCTGTAAAACAAAACATAAGAAAAATAATAATAAAAAAACATACCTAAATAAAAGAAAACAAACTAAAGAAAAAGACTCAAAAGGATTGGTCATTAAGCTGTAAAAAGTTAAGTTCATATAAAGTACTTGACACCATTGCTGGAAATTTGAGTAATCTTGTGGATAAAATAAAGAAGAGTTGAGAAAAAAGAAAAAAATGCAGGATTTTCTTGAGTGGAGTTGTAATTGCTATAAAAGGTTATGGTTTGATTGATTTTCGTAATAGGAGAGCAAGAAGAGTTAGAAATTATTGATTCATTTGTATATCCTTTTCTTGTGAACTCTCAATTTCTTTGATATTTGATTCTCCTATATTCTTTGTTTGATAAGCTACATTACAAGCCTTTAGCCTTACATTACAAGCTTGAAAGTCCTACTTGATCTAAGTAGAATCATCATATGTCTCGGATTAGTGGAGAGTGTAATACCTCACCCAAAACCACCTTTGACTATGGGGAAAAGACATGCATTGCATAGCATCTTGCATTTTATGTGGTAGCTAGAATAATTTTATTTGCATGGATGCATGTGAATTTTTCCGTTGCTCTTGCATTTGAATTAATTGATGTGAAATAGTTATGTTGTTAAAGACTTGGTTAAGGGAGGTTTGGTCGAAGATTTGGAAGGATGAGTATTGGGGTGGTAAGAACTTCTTGTAGAAAAATTAGCATTGGAGTTGTTTTGGAATAGCGGGGAGGTTGGTGATTCCCTTTGGTGACCCGAGTTCGAATCCTACCTTTTGTGAAGTTAGTTTCTCTTCTTGAAATTCTTTTCTTTAGACCATTTCTTATCTTGGCCGAAAAAGAATCTAGCTATCCTAGAGAAATTTTAGTATTTTTACTCCAAGGAAATAAGTCTCTATATTTATTTCCTAAATTCAAGGACTTTGATGTGAATAAAGTTCACCTTTAATTTCCAGCTTGTATTCCTTAGGATTTTCGAAAAAACCGTAGCTAGTAATTAAAATATTAGCTTGGTTTTAGCTAGATAGATGTTGCCATGGATAGGTGGAATTAATGAGTCCTTTTCTTAGTAGGAAATCTTATTGATTTCAATCCTAGAATGTTAGCTAAAAATCTGGAAAAAATTTCCAGCAAGTGCCGTCACTTCTTGGAGGACTTGTAGCTCAATCCAAACTCTTCTAGGACTAGAGGAAATTCTATCCAAATCCTTGATAAAACCAGATTTTATTTCAATCTAAATTCAGCTAGGATTTTCTTCCTTTTCCTAGCTGAATTTCGGCAGCTTTGTATCAACATAAGTTGTCCGAAAATTCTAGCTTCTTAGCTACAATCCAACTCTGTAAATCCTAGCTCAAAACACCTAAATATTCCTCATCAATTCAGGGCACCTTAGCTGCACAAAACCAGAATTTTATTCACACAAAAACACTGAAATTCGTCCAACTCATGCATAGGAATTTCGGCATCTTGGTGCAGGAATTTCGGCCAGCTGTTGTGTTCCTACTCCAACCGAAATTCTGCACACAAAACACACCAAAAACCCCCAGCTGATCAAGCTATTTTCAGTGCCCAAAACCCCCAATTTTCCTCTGGAAATTTTGGTAGAAGTACAGCAGCCAAAACAGTCCAAACCTTGTTACTCTTGCACAGGATTTTTCAGTCATCAAAACTCACTCAAACTCTTCCTTGTTTGGCCCAAAATTCTGAACACATTCAGCCCTTCCCTTGAGCAGTATTTTGGCCAGCATAAAGGAGCAAAATTGCAGAATCTTTTCCTCCATTAAACTCCCCTAAAATCGGCAGCAAGGAGATGCGCAACAAGCTGAAATTTCGCCTTTACTGTACATGAAACCTTTAGCCATTAGGAGTCCTTCTAAACATTACCATCTAACCCTAAACAAATCTTCTCCAACTCTAAATCATAGTAACCATCTACCCTCTCTATTCTACACGAAAATTTCAGCAACATCTCTCTGCAAATTTTCGAAAACTCAAGACTATTCCAAGCAAAAATCGAACACACCTTAAGGTAAGCACAAATCCTCTCAACCTCTTGATGCTGTTTTCTCTAATGATTCTTTTCTCTTTCTTCTACCCTTAAATCACGCCCTATAGAGGCTGATTTCATCTTCTTCTTTAATTGTCGATCAAGAGGAGCAAATGAGGTAGCTTTTCTCTCCTTTTCATGCGAACTCGGGACGATCACCATAGGAGCATCGAGACCTCATTACCCGGTAGTTGCAAGGTAAGGGAATACCCTCACTAGATGCCAAAAGTAAAGTGTAATGGTGTTTATTAGCGAGATAAACATGTGATCATAGTATATGTTCTTTGGGGATTGAATAGTTTACTTCGAATTAAATAGGAGATTGCGAATTGTTATGAAAATAAATGGGATTAGAGGATGTTTGAATTAATGGAGACCCTGATCATGATATTATATGGTTTAGATCAGGAGGATAATTGAGGAAAGCCAGCTGTAAATTTATCTCGTTATCCAAGGCATATCAAGTAAGTCCTTGCATAAACTCTTTTATTAAACGTTGTGATGGTAAGTCCTTTTATAAACTGTTTTGTTAAATGTTGTGATGGCAAGTCCATGTTGTGAAGCTTTGTAGAGATATTGTTAAACTATGTTTTCTTGGGTTGTAAACGTGGATATTTATTCTTTAAACGGTTTTGTCAAGCTAACGATTTTATCAAAAAAACTATTCTTTTCCTTAAATTTTTAGAAATCTCTTTTAAAGAAAATCACGTTTTACAAAGCCAAGGTTTGGAAACATTTTGAATCAGGAATTGACAGATACGTTCGTTGAGTACTCAATAAGGGTAGGCTAACAATACTAGTCTTGGAGGGCTAGCGTAAGTCTTCTGGCAGGAGACCACCTTCAGAAGATGAACTCTGCTTAAAAAGGCGACAGTGTTGGTTGGTCAGGCCAGTCTGAGCTAGCATGTGTACCTGGTATGGTATTTATATTCCCGGCATAGACACCCGGATGGTTTTGTTGGGTGTAGAGATGGAGGAGTATCTCACCCGATGGGCTGTACACTCACCTTGATCAGAACGCCCAACGTGTGGTAATCTGGTCCAGACAAGGTGCACAAAGTGTGGTGCCTTGGCCAATTTGTTCTCATGGAGTCCAACGTGTGGTGACATGACTTTTATCCGAGTGGAGGATTTATTTTGTGCAAAGTGTGACAATGAGAAAAACCCACTCCTTGCGAAAAGAGATTGTTTATGACTTGCCAAATTATTTCTACAAATGTTTTACACTTTGCATACACGTACTATTCAAAACACCATGTGCATACACATGACTTACTGAGATTTATTCTCACACCGTTTTACATCATGTTTTCAGGAGATAGATTGTGTTGAGGCAGCGGGGCTTGATAGTAGAGGCTTTGGCTATTTTTTCCTATGCTGTTCTAGGAGACTTTTGTTGCTTATGCTTTTGAACAATATTTGTTTTGTTTCGTTTTGCTCCAAGTTGAGCCTGATGTAATAAGAGTATTTCTTTATTTATCTAAGTTGATTTCTTTGGAGATTGCCTTTATATTTTATACCTCGTTCTAAAGACCCCTTGTCCTATGGGACGGGGCGACATCCCCGCCCTTTTAGGGTACGTAGTCGTGGGGTGTTACAGAGAGAGTGTCTGAAAAGTAAGCATATGGAATGCATATTCTTTTTGAACTAAATTCTTTTCAAAGGTTAGAGAATATTGTAAAGTATTGGGATGGTTCTACTAAGTCATTATTCACTTACACAAGTCTTGCATTAGTTGTGAAAGATGTAGTTTCGCGTATTTTATGTTCTTGAATAATGAAAGCATTAGAGATAGTGTTTTGAGATTGATTGAGTTAAACCTTGTATTTTCCTACTTGTTCTTGATACTTTACTTGAGGACAAGCAAACTGTTAAGTGTGGGTGAGTATGATAGGGGCTAAATTAGTCATATTTTTTCTAGTTATTTGAGGCTCTTTTATGATACGTTTTGTTCAATAACTAGTCATATTCCATCATATTTGAGATTTTACCCTTGGAAAGGTGTTTTGCTCATTATTGCAAATTTTTGGGGTAAAACGAAACGAAAACGTCGCAAAACAGAGGAGAGGCGGTGCCAGCTAGGGCAGAGGAACCGGCGCCGGCCATGCACTGGTTACACGATGAAAAATTAGTGAAACAGAGCAAAACAGAGTGGAACCAGCACTGGCTTCAAGAGTTAAGGCGGCACCGGCTACATTCTAGTCTTCATTATGCAAAATTTGGAGAAAAATCGACAAACAAGTAGAGAACCAGAACACAATCGGCACCGGCTCCAATAGGCAAGGTGGCGCCGGCTGTGCACTGAAGTTAAGGCGGTGCTTGATTTTTTCTACGTGGGTTTGGTAATCTGTGGAGTTTTAGTATCTTCCAACTTCTACTCGGCCAAGAACATTGTACCTACGAGTTTAGGAACTTCCTAAGCCTATAAATAGATGGAAAACACAAGGGAAAATCGGAGAATTCATTGATCATCACAGAAAATCACTCAGCCAAAGGAGAAATTCTTCAATTCAATGAGGGTTGTACAAGAAGTTCTTCAAAGGAAGAAGAAGGAGGCTTGTCTATAAGTGCTTTCTTTTACTTTGTTTTATTTTTCTTGAATAATGATATGTTAATTATTTTATTGTAATTCGACATTGTTTTACATATTCATGATTTTTAGAGTTATTTGATCTTTTGATTAATTGATTGTTCTTCTTGGTATTTAATTACTTGGACGTATTACGAGATTAATTGGTTGTTTCTTTTCATTAACATGCTAGACCAAAAAGATTGAAAGTGGTTGCAATTGATTAATTTCATATTTATTGGTTGTTAACTTGCTAGACCAAAGAGGTTAATTTCTGAGGATTGAGTAATTAAAGGTTAATTAATGTTTGCCAAACTAATGTTTCATTGATTAATTTCATGTTTTAAATTTGCCAGACCAAGGATATTTAATCAAGGATTGTGTTTAATGCATCTTGTGGATGAATTAGTTGAGGCAGACCAAGTGATGCTAATTTATCTAGAAGGTAGTAATTATTTGAGACTGACCAATTGATGCTAATTTATCTTAATCTTTCATGGTGCCAGGAGAATAATTAGTTATGATCATGATTAGGTACTTTAAGATCATGTTTGTCTAAACAATGGTTTGAGTTGCATACTTCTCCATCCTTCACATGTGTATATATATATATATATATATATATATATATATATATATATATATATTATTTTTATTTTCTTTTGTATCATTTTATTTGTTGTTCACTTTATCGAGTCGGTTAAACAATGAAAGAAAAATGATTAATGTCTACTTGTTCCTTGAGGATCGATACTTGTTTGAACCCTATGCTCGGTTTATGATGAGTACGCTTGCTCATATGTGTAATTTGAGGTTAATGTTTTAATGCAAACTTAATTGGGAATGTACTTAGTTTTTATATAATTTTTATACACAAATCCATACTCATCAGTGACCCCCTAGGAAGTCCTCGTGTTGCATCTGTTGGGAAATATGCCCTCTTAGACTAAGTTTCTGATGTATACATAGAATATTTTAATAAAAGAATTTACATTTTATTTGTGCACAATTATGTTTGGAAAAGACTTATTATGTTTAAGTAAGGGGTCCATATGAATGGAGGTCTTTCACAGTAAGGTATAGATCACGGGTACTTAACACATAAACGTTTGTTCTTAACCGATTGATGAGAATGGGAATCTCGTCATGTTTAGGTTACTATGTTATGAATTGCAAGTGGAGAATGATTTACCTTTAGCTAGTGAGTAGTCCACTCACTTAATGACATAAGCATATTTCGAATACGTAGAACAGGACTTGTAGTAGTAGGGAAGCATGTACTTTGATATGCTATAGTTGAGATTCTATCATAGAGCCAATATATTTGCATGTTGGGTATGTGTGACTAGTTAGTTAAGACTGACTTATACAAGATAGTTTTTATACTATATCGCCCCTTGTGGTTGTCTAAATGATCTTAACATCCAGGGCCATGGGAAACATGACTTAGATGTTTACTTTAGGGTAGCTCCCTTAGAAAGCGAAAACAATCCAAGAAGCCATGGATCATTGGACTAGAAGCCTAAGGATGGTAGATGTCATTTAGAGAGGTGTTGGTACATTTCTTCCTCTCTAAATGTACGGCGATGTATAGAGGGGTATTTTAGTCATTACACTTATTGGTCGGAGACTTTGATAACGCAGCATTGTCCTTCGGGTCAATATTTCCTTATGATGATATTAGGAAATATTTAAAATGCAAAATATAACTATTTATTTGGTAAGGGTATTTGGTCATTTTAGTAGCTAAGGCGGTGTGTCTTTTGGTCTCCAGTATAGACTGTGAGTCCTAATTAAATACAGGCTAAGGAATTGGTCTTAAATTAAAATAAATGGAATTTTTTTTGTTTAAGTAGTCTGATTTAATTATTGGACTAAAATAAAATAAAGGTTCATGGAGAGAGAGAGAATTAATTAAATAGTTTGGTGAGTTAATTAATTGTTCAGGGCTTTGGCCTAATCTGAATAATTAAAGATTAACCTGTGACTAAACTAATATAGTCTTGTTAATTGGACTAATTTATTTGGGCTGGGAAATTAATTATTTGTTGGGCCATTTATTTGGTTCTAATTAAAATAATTAATTTAGTCCAAATGGCTAAACTAAGAGTCCAATGGGCCAGTCCAGTTAAACCTAGGCTTTTATTTAGGTTAAACAGGAAGATTGAATACAACGTTGTTTATTTTTTTTTTTTCATGGCTTCTTCTCTGTGAAAAAAGAGACGCCTCTCTCACTCTCTCTCCAAGAAAAGTTCCTTAGTCTGTGAGTTGTTCATCAAACGAAATTAGGTAGGTGATATACTAGAAGATCGAGAGGTTATCATTCACATACATGCAAAGACGGAGTAGGAGGCTTGCAGGAATCGCACCAGATGTTTCCACCAGCACACCTACCCCGGTTCCACTCACTCTGATCCAGCCAACTTTGAGAACAAGGAGAAAAGGTTAGAAATTTTTCCCCTTGGAATCTGGATAGAGCGCAATCAGCACCGGCTGGAGCAGCCAGAGCCGAGGTTGGTGGCTTTGTTCGGGAGTTCCCCCGTTCTCCAGTTTTTTGTGTTTTCACTTCTGCTGCGTATTCTGTGTTTTTCCCTTTCTAGGCCTTTAGCACCCCTCTTTTCGCCTTTTTGTCTCTTTTTTTTCCTTTTCCCCCATTTCTCAGACAACCGTCTCGATTAATTTCTTTTCTGCTCTGTTAATATGTCCCTAACACGACAGCAATTCTAAGCAACGGAGTTTTTTTTTTCTCCTTTTTCTCGCCTGGCTTTAATCCAGATCAAATCCATGCTGTATCCTGCCAAGTTCACGACTATGTCCGTACGTTCTTATTAATTTAGTACATGACGATTTTTTATCATCTAACTCTGTCAAACCTACTTTCTGCAATTTGATTTGGGTTGAAACTGCATCTCGGTTCGGTTCTAACTGTCACGCATATTTGAATTATCATAACTTCACATCCAAGAGGGTATTTTTTTTCTTAAAATATACGATCGCCCATTATGTTTTCACGTTTCCTTGATATTTTCTTCTTGTTATTCCCCTTGTAAAAAAGTCTAATAACCATCCTACTTTGTCATTATAAAATATTAAAGTGCGTGGCACCAAATTGGTGCGACCATACCAGCCTTAATACACCAGTTCCTACCAGAACTCTGAAATTAAGCGTACTTGAGCAAAAGTAGTACTAGAATGGGTGACCCCCTGGAAAGTTCTCGTGCTACGCCCCTCTTTTTGCCATTTAATTCCTTTATTTTTCCTTTTTTTCCATTTCTCTGACATCCAATTCTATTCTTTTTTTACCCCGTTAATATGTCTAATGTGTCCAGACTTGGGTGTAAAAATCATACAAAAACTAAGTACATTCCCAATCAAGTTTAAATTAAAACGTTCAATCTAAATCACACATATGAGCAAGCGTACTAATCATTAACTGAGCATAGGCTTCAAACGAGTGTCCATCCTCCAGGAATAAGTAGACATTAATCACTTTTCTTTCATTGTTTAACCGACTCGATAAATCGAAAAATAAATAAAAATAAAAATAAAATAAAATAAAATAAAAATATATACTTGTCAATGATGGAGAAGTATGTTACTCAAACCATTGTTTAGACAAACATGATCATAAAGTACCTAACATTATCATAACTAATCATTCTCTTAGCATCATGAATGATTAAGATAAATTACCATCACTTGATCTGTCTCAACTAATTACTATCTTCTAGATAAATTAGCATCACTTGGTCTGTCTCAACTAATTCATCCACAAGATGCATTAAACAAAATCCTTGATTAAATTTCCTTGCTTGGGCAAATTTAAAATATGAAATTAATCGATGAATCCTTGGTCTGGCAAACATCAATTAACCTTTAAATACTCAATCCTCAGTAATTAATCTCTTTGGTCTAGCAAGTTAACAGCCAATAAATATGAAATTAATTAATTGCAACCACCATCAACCTCTTTGGTCTAGCAAGTTAATGAAAAAAAAAACAACCAACTAATCTCGTAATACACCCAATTAATTAAATAGCAAGAAGAACAATCAATTAATCAAAAGATCAAATAACTTTAAAAATCATGAATATCTAAAACAATGTCGAATTACAATAAAATAATTAACATATCATTATTCAAGAAAAAGAAAATAAAGTAAAAGAAAGCACTCATAGACAAGCCTTCTTCTTCGTTCTTTGAAGACCTTGCACAACCCTCCTTGAATTGAAGAATTCCTCCTTTCACTGAGTGGTTTTCTGTGATGATCAATGAATTCTCCCCTTTTCCCTTGTGTTTTTCATCTATTTATAGGCTTAGGAAATGCCTAAACTCGTAGGTACAGAGTTCTTGGCCAAGTAGAAGTTGGAAAGGATGGAAAACGCAGAAACAGGGGCATGCACCGTAAGTTAAAAAAAAAGTTGGAGAAAAATAAAACGCGAGCCATAAAGGCCATGCGGAAGCGTGAAGATCATACCTTTGCATTCCTTAACCCTCCTAGGTTGCGTAGGAACAGATTGAATGGCTGGAATCGCCTCGCTTTGCACACTTGAAGGAGCTTCCGGTTGAACACCCGCTAGCCTTCGACTTCGCCTTGTTTGCATTAACGCTTAGCTCTCCAGCTCTCGGGATATTCCACAGCCTAACCTCTAGATGGTGAACACAATGGGAAAGAGAAACGGTCTCAATTCTCCTTGGTTCGCTCGCTATTGGTTAGCAAAGAACAAGGAGAAAAACAAGAAGGAGGAGAGAGACGTTGAGAGAGAGACTCACGTGAAGCTTACAGAGAGGCGTGAGTCTCAAAGTGGCTAGGGAAAAGAAAAAATTAGGGTTTTACCTTTTCAAAGAGTTGTTTATATTTTTAGCCTAAACTAGGTCTCTCAATCTCTGATAAACATATCCCCGGGATTTCAAAACACCCGGATGTTATCCTGAGAAACAGTTTGGCCTAACCTCAAACTCCTCTTAACCGTATCTGGAAAAAACCCTAAGGTCCAAGCTATTGGACCAGATAAATATTTATTATTTTTCTTGGACCCAAAAGGCCCAAAATGATAAATATTAATTATTTATTTCCTGGACTTATATAAATAACCCAATAAATAATTAATGAGCCCAAATGAACCAAAATAATTAATATTTAATTATTTATTTCTTGGGCCTATATAAATAACCCAATAAATAATTAAACATTAATTATTTCCCCTAGTTTAAGCCCAGGTTAATTTCTTAATTATTCATACTGGACCTAGGCCCTGAATAATTAATTAACCAAATAAACTAGATAATTAATTTCTCTCAACTCCTATTTTATTTATTTATTTATTTTATTCCAATCCAATAATAAATTAGACTTCCTGAATAAAATAAAATAAAATCCTCTTCAACTGAGACCAATTCCTCAACCCAAAATAGTTAGGACTTACGGGCTATCCCGAGGACCAAAAAGACACATCGCCTTGGCTGCTTAAAAGACCAAAATACCCCTGCTATATAAGTAGCTGTATTTTGCATTTTAAATATTTCCTAATATCACCATAAGGAAATATTGACCCCAAGGACAATGCTGCATTCGCAAAGTCTCCGACCTACAGATGAAATGACTAAAATACCCCTCTACACATCGTCGTACATTTAGAGAGGAAGAAGTGTACTAACACCCCCCCTAAATGACATCTACCATCCTTAGGCTTCTAGTCCAATGATCCATGACTTCCTGGAATGTTTCCGCTTTCCAAGGGAGCTACCCTAAAGCAAACATCCAAGTCATGTTTCCTAGGGCCCTGGATAATTTAGACCATTCGGATAACCACAAGGGGCGATATAGTGCAGAAACTATCTTGTATAAGTCTGTCTTAACTAACTAGTCACACATACCCAACATGCAAGTATATTGGCCCTATGATAGAACCTCAACTACAGCAAATCAAAGTATATGCTTCCAGCTTCGCTAGACCACCAACTCATACTCAAGTCGTAGAGTACTAGTCCACGCTGTAGCGGTAGTAGTCTAGGTTTCTACCATATAGTTCTTTGAGAAACCACTACTACAGGTCTTGTTCTACGTATTCGAAATACGCTTATGTCATGAAGTGAGTGGACTACCCACTGGCTAAAGGTAAGCCATTCCCCATTTGGAATTCATAACATAATAACCTAAATATGATGAGGTTCCCAGTCTTATCAATAGGTTAAGAACAAATGTTTATGTGTTAAATAACCCGTGATCCATACCTTACTGTGAAAGACCACCATTCACATGGATCACTTATTTAAACACAATGGGTCTGTTCCAAACGAAAATCGTGCACAAACAAAAAGTAAATTCACAAACAATTTCTGAAAATAATTCGATTTTACATCAGAAACCTAGTCTAAGAGGGCATACAATCCAACAATCTCCCACTTGCACTCTAAGACTAGGTAAGTCCATAGGTGCCCACCCCTATGGCGTCTAAGTGTCTCTTGAAGACTCTCTCAACCAAAGGCTTGGTGAATGGGTCTGCTAGATTTTTTTCTGAGGTAATATGCTCCACCACGACTTCCCGTCTCTGGATGAAATCCCGGATCAGGTGGTACTTCCTCTCGATGTGTTTACCCTTCTTGTGGTTCCGAGGCTCCTTAGATTGCGATACTGCTCCAGTGTTGTCGCAATACATCACAACCGGCCTATCCATATGTGGTACGACTCCAAGTTCTGAAAGAAACTTTCGGAGCCAGACTGCTTCCTTGGACGCTTCCGAAGCTACCACATACTCAGCTTCCATGGTTGAGTCAGCAATACAAGATTGCTTGATACTCCTCCATGAAATTGCTCCTCCAGATAAGGTGAAGACATATCCACTAGTGGATTTTCTCTCATCCTTATCCGCTTGGAAGTCTGAGTCTGTGTATCCTGTAGGAACTAAATCATCAGCCCTGTAAACCAACATATAATATCTCATTCTCTTGAGGTGCTTGAGAATATGGTTTACAGCTTGCCAATGAACCATCCCTGGGTTTGACTGATATCTGCTAACTAAGCCCACGGCAAAGCAGATATCTGGCCTAGTACATAGCATGGCGTACATGAGACTTCCCCAGCCGAAGCATAGGGAATCCTACTCATTCTATCATTTTCTTCTTGAGACTTAGGACAGTCCTTCGAAGAAAATGACAACCCATGTCTGCAAGGGATTAGAGCTCCCTTACATGAGTCCATGTTGTACTTAGCCAGCATCTTGTCAATGTATGTCCCTTGGGATAATCCTAACATTCTCTGCTTCCTATTTCTAAGAAGCCTAATCCCGAGAATGTAGCTGGCTTCTCCCAAGTCCTTCATACTGAATTGACTAGACAGCCAACCTTTGTAGATGACAATATCCCTACATCATTTCCAATGAGTATAATGTCATCCACATAGAGGACAAGAAAAACCACATTAATGCCTTCAAGTTTCCTGTACACGCATGGTTCATCTTCGTTTTGAATAAAACCATAAGACTTTACGGTCTCATCAAAACGAATATTCCATGCTCTCGATGCCTGCTTAAGTCCATAAATGGACTTCTTAAGCTTGCAAACCATGTGTTCCTCGGCCTTCAGAGAATGAAGCCTTCCGGTTGGGACATATAGATGTCTTCGCTAAGATGGCCATTCAAGAATGCCGTCTTGACATCCATTTGCCATATCTCGTAATCATAGTGACAGGCGATGGCAAGGAGGATGCGGATGGATTTAAGCATGGCTACCGGGGAAAAGGTTTCCTCATAGTCGATACCTTCTTTCTGAGTATACCCTTTCGCCACAAGCCTAGCTTTGAAGGTTTCCACCTTCCCATCCGCTCCTCTCTTTCTCTTGTATACCCACTTGCACCCAATGGGTTTTATCCCTTCAGGTGAAGCTACAAGATCCCAAACCTGATTGAGGGACATAGACTCAATCTCGGCTTTCATTGCTTCATGCCACAGATTTGCATCGGCATCAGCAATAGCCTCATCGTATCTAGAGGGGTCTTGTTCCTGATGGTCGGAGACCAGCTCAAAGGCTTCTCCAGTCCATCTATCCGGAACCCTAGACACTCTCCCACTGCGATGAGGCTCCATTTGCACAGGCTCTTGAGGTTGTGCCTCTTCTTGTTCCAAAATCGAGTCAGAAGAAGTTGATTCCATAGATAACTTCTCCTGCAGTTCCAACCTCGTTGAACCTTTAGTGGAAGTACTTTGATCATCTTCCAAGTATCTAGCATTGCTACTGACTAGTACCTTCTGCTCCTTAGGAAGATAAAAGTAGCCTCCTTTTGTCCCTTTGGATACCCAATAAAATAGCATAATTCTGATCTTGGTTCCAACTTGTCTCCCTTGATCAGTACATAAGCTAGACACCCCCAAATCCTGAGATGATTCAGACTTGGCTTATGCCCAGTCCACATCTCATAGGGAGTCCTAGGTACTGACTTGGAAGGCACCAAGTTCAGAATATATGCCGCTGTTTCCAGGGCATATCCCCAGAAGGATACTGGAAGAGTAGCATGAGACATCATGCTTCGGACCATTTTCATCAGCGTCCTGTTCCTTCTCTCAGCTACTCCTTTCTGCTGGGGGGTTCCCGGTGCAGAGAGCTGGGATACTATCCCATGATGTACCATGTAGTCCTTGAATTCACCTAGGAGGTACTCTCCACCACAATCCGATCGTAAGGTTTTGATTAATTTACCTGTCCGATGCTCCACTTCAGCCTTAAACTCTTTGAACTTGTCAAAAGAGTCAGACTTGCGTCTCATCAGGTAAATGTAGCCATACCTCGTACAATCATCCGTGAACGTGATGAAGTACTCAAAACCTCCCCTAGCTAGTGTAGACAAAGGACCACACACATCAGTGTGAACAAGACTCAACACCTCCTTGGCTCTATCCGCCTTTGTTGTAAAAAACCTTTTGGTCATTTTTCCCATCAGGCAGGATTCACACTGAGGCCAACTTTCCAATCTCAATAAGCCCAAAGGCCCATCATGGATTAGCCTCTGAATCCTAGTTGAGTTAATATGACCCAACCTCAGATGCCAAAGGTATGAATCATTGATATTGGTCTTTCTCTTTTTAGTTAAAGGTTCAGATTGAGTGATATTTGATTAGTTATTAATAAGGTTTAAAAAGAACAGATTACCATACATGTGCCCAGTACATAAAATTTCTCCATCTCTACTGATAGAAATACCAGAATGGAAAGATACAGAATATCCTTGATTAATAAGTTTTGCAACTGAAATCAAATTCTGACGAAAACCAGGTACATATAAAATGTCTTTTAAAACCACTATCGTATTACAATAAAAAATAAGATCCAGCTCTCCCACTGCAAGGGCCCAGACTTGTGCTCCATTACCCACTCGAAGCCCATGTTCGCCCTTCTTGAGTCTTCTTATCTTCCTAAACCCCTACAAGGAGTTACAGATATGATCAGTGGCTCCTGAATCAACAATTCAAGTGGAAGTTGATCCTAACATTGATATGGACTCTAGATAGTGAACATTACCTGTGGGGTTTTTCTTGGTTTGAAGATCTGGACACTCCTTTTTCCAGTGTCCCTTCTTCCCACACTTGAAGCACTTGACATTTGGTTTGTCCTTGGGCTGGTTCTTGGGCTGGGCTGCTGCATTCCCCTTCTTCTTCTTGAACTTTTTGGGCTTAGGCCCAGTTCTTGAAGAAGAGGCCTTAGCAATCATGGCCTTAGACTGCGGCTTCATGACCTTCTCCGCCATCTGGAGCTCCTTCATCAGTTCAGTTAAACTCATGTTCAACTTGTTCATGTTATAGTTTAACTTGAACTGAGTGAAAGAGCCCGGTAGAGATTCGAGAACCATGTCTACTTGGCTCTCGGTGTCAATGACAGCCCCTAAGATTTCTGCCTCATCGAAATCAGCAATCATCTTGAGCATATGCTCTCGGACTGATGCTCCCTCAGCCATATTAGTGTTCACAATAGTTTGAAGAGCCTCCTGCCTTGCGGGCCGACTCTTGTCTGTGAACAGAGTTGCCAATGATTGACTTATGTCATATGAAGAAGCCATGTGCTCGTGTTTTGACTGGAGCACATTAGACATGGAAGCTAACATATAGCAACGTGCCATTTCGTTAGCTTTCTTCCATGCCTTTTCAGCCTCTCGCTCTTCAGCGGTGGAACCTTCCCCGATAACAGGGCAGGTTTCGTAAAACACATACTTACCTCGGCTGTGAGTATTATGTCCAGGTTCCTTTTCCAGTCCACATAGTTTGGACCCGTTAACTTATTCTCCATGAGAATAACGGCCAATGGACTAAAAGAACCTCTCACCATTTTTGAAAATCGAAAATAAAAGAAAGAAATTAGTTTGTGAAAAAAAAATGAAATTTGTGCACTGAAAATAATTTGGCTCTTAGGCAAACTGACATAGCTTCTTGGGAAGATTAACAGTTTCCTAAGATAAGTGTATTAACCACCACAAATTAATTTCCCTTCTAGGTAATGGTCTAGAGAATAACTCCATCGTGGGATGGCCGTTTCCTCTCATTTCCTATGGACATACCTCGCACTATAACCTCCAACGTGGGCTGGCCGATCATAGTATGTGCCCCGAGTTATTAATTACATCCTTCCATTAGATCTAGATCCTTGTGGTATCCCCATCCTATACGGGTTCACTCCCAGGGTGATGCAAGGGAATCCACGATCTCTAATGAGGACCGTGATGGAAGCCGTGGGGCCGTTGGAACCCCTCTCCCACTTAGTCTTTTAAAATAAAGATATTCTGGAAAATATCCTTTTGAAATTTCCGTTAAGTTTTTCCTTAACTCAAAAATAAAATATCTAAGTCCAATAAAATCTCTATGTCAAGGCTTATATCCTTTGAGAGATTTCCTCCATGGACTAATTTTATTTAAGTTAAAACATAATGATTTCAAAAATTTTCCAATTAAAACTTTCTAGAGACTTTGGTCTCAAGCTTATTTGACAAAATAATTTTTCTAGTGCAAAATAAAACAAAATGGCTCTCCATTTTAATTTACAAAAATATCTAAATCCAATATATTTTCTATGTCAAGGATTAAATCCTTTGAGAAAATATTTAAGGATTAATTTTTGTACCAATTAAAATAACCATTTAGTTTTTGAAGAAAAATATTTTTCCTTGCCAAAACAAAAGGTTCCCAAAGACTTTGGTCTTTGAGAAAAAGCACATATAGGTACATAAAGAAAATAGCATGCTAGAAAACAATAAACGTTTTCATGCTTTTCTATTTTTTAAACCTAAGTGCCCAAATAATATAATTAAACACATTAATTAATTAATTAATTATCTTGTTTAATCCTAAAATCCCTTACTAATATTTTTCATGCAAATATATTCCAAGAATATAAATATTGCAAAAATATTAACTTCGCCTGGTATGGGACCCAAAACGAAAAAGGAAAAAAAATTTAAAAAAAATTGCCAAAAAATGGCTGGAGGTCCACTGCACCGGCCGCACAGGATCTGCGCCAGAATGGCTTGCGGTCCACCGCAGCCGCAGTGCACCGCGCCGCACCAGATCGCACTCCAGCCACGACCCGTGGACTTCGCCCGCGCCCAGTTGCCCTCTGCTGCCGACCCACGAAGGATCCGCGCCTTTATCCGAATGGCACGCCCGATCCGGTTTGCTGACCCGCGCGCGGAATTGAATTTCAATTTCAATTCTTGCAATTGAAAACGGCTTCAATTCCCCTCAATTTGGCTCGGCTTCGCGGCTCACAGACTGCAGCTCTCCTCACAGAAACATTGGCTCGGCTCGATCGGCGGCTTAGGAACAGTATCATCTTCTTCGTTTTTCACCCGTCCGCGCGCGCGACATTGCAGAAACTCTTCTGCTTCATTTTTTTCAACCTTCTTTGGCTTCTTTGGATATTTTTTCTTACAAAAAACATCCAAACCAAAAACACAACCGCCTATACCCATTAAAATTGGGTTTACACGATTAAACCACAAAGCCAAAAAAGATTACAGAGGGTCCTATGCTTCCACTGTGAAGCTTACAAAATCATCTATCCCATACCAAAACAGCGAAGGATCATAGGTATAATCATCTTCTCCATTTTATTAACTACCATGCTCCCTATATTGATCAAAACCAGAGGCTCTGATACCACTTTGATGGAAAACGCAGAAATAGGGGCATGCACCGTAAGTTAAAAAAATTGGAGAACAATAAAACGCGAGTCATAAAGGCCATGCGGAAGCATGAAGATCATACCTTTGTGTTCCTTAACCCTCCTAGGTTGCGTAGGAACAGATTGAATGGCTGGAATCGCCTCGCTTTGCACACTTGAAAGAGCTTCCGGTTGAACACCCGCTAGCCTTCGACTTCGCCTTGTTTGCATTAACGCTTAGCTCTCCAGCTCTCGGGATATTCCTCAGCCTAACCTCTAGTTGGTGAACACAATGGGAAAGAGAAACGGTCTCAATTCTCCTTGGTTCGCTCGCTATTGGTTAGCAAAGAACAAGGAGAAAAATAAGAAGGAGGAGAGAGACGTTGAGAGAGAGACTCACGTGAAGATTACAGAGAGGCGTGAGTCTCAGAGTGGCTAGGGAAAAGAAAAAATTAGGGTTTTACCTTTTCAAAGAGTTGTTTATATTTTTAGCCTAAACTAGATCTCTCAATCTCTGATAAACATATCCCCGGGATTTCAAAACACCCGGATGTTATCCTGAGAAACAGTTTGGCCTAACCTTAAACTCCTCTTAACCGTATCTGGAAAAAACCCTAAGGTCCAAGCTATTGGATCAGATAAATATTTATTATTTTTCTTGGACCCAAAAGGCCCAAAATAATAAATATTAATTATTTATTTCCTGGACTTATATAAATAACCCAATAAATAATTAATGAGCCCAAATGAACCAAAATAATTAATATTTAATTATTTATTTCTTGGGCCTATATAAATAACCCAATAAATAATTAAACATTAATTATTTCCCCTAGTTTAAGCCCATGTTAATTTCTTAATTATTTATACTGGACCTAGGCCCTGAATAATTAATTAACCAAATAAACTAGATAATTAATATCTCTCAACTCCTATTTTATTTATTTATTTATTTTATTCCAATCCAATAATAAATTAGACTTCCTGAATAAAATAAAATAAAATCCTCTTCAACTGAGACCAATTCCTCAACCCAAAATAGTTAGGACTTACGGGCTATCCCGAGGACCAAAAAGACACATCGCCTTGGCTGCTAAAAAGACCAAAATACCCCTGCTATATAAATAGCTGTATTTTTCATTTTAAATATTTCCTAATATCACCATAAGGAAATATTGACCCCAAGGACAATGCTGCATTCACAAAGTCTCCGACCTACAGGTGAAATGACTAAAATACCCCTCTACACATCGCCGTATATTTAGAGAGGAAGAAGTGTACTAACACCCCCCTAAATGACATCTACCATTCTTAGGCTTCTAGTCCAATGATCCACGACTTCCTGGAGTGTTTCCGCTTTCCAAGGGAGCTACCCTAAAGCAAACATCTAAGTCATATTTTCCAGGGCCCTAGATAATTTAGACCATTCGAACAACCACAATGGGCGATATAGTGCAGAAACTATCTTGTATAAGTCTGTCTTAACTAACGAGTCACACATACCCAACATGCAAGTATATTGGCCCTATGATAGAACCTCAACTACAGCAAATCAAAGTATATGCTTCCAGCTTCGCTAGACCACCAACTCAAACTCAAGTCGTAGAGTACTAGTCCACGCTGTAGCGGTAGTAGTCTAGGTTTCTACCATATAGTACTTTGAGAAACCACTACTACAGGTCCTGTTCTACGTATTCGAAATACGCTTATGTCATGAAGTGAGTGGACTACCCACTGGCTAAAGGTAAGTCATTCCCCATTTGGAATTCATAACATAATAACCTAAACATGATGAGGTTTCCAGTCTCATCAATAGGTTAAGAACAAATGTTTATGTGTTAAATAACCCGTGATCCATACCTTACTGTGAAAGACCACCATTCACATGGATCACTTATTTAAACACAATGGGTCTGTTCCAAACGAAAATCGTGCACAAACAAAAAGTAAATTCACAAACAATTTCTGAAAATAAATTCTTTTATTAAATAATTCGATTTTACATCAGAAACCTAGTCTAAGAGGGCATACAATCCAACAGGAAAATACTAAAACTCCACAGATTATCAAAAACTGCGTAGAAAAAATCAAGCACCGCCTTATCTTCAGGGCACAGTTGGCTCCGCCTTGGCTCTCGGAGCCGGCGCCGGTTGTGTTTTGGTTCTCTACTTGTTCACAAATTTTTCTCTGAATTTTGCACAATGAAGACAAGAATGCATCCGCCGCCGCCATGACTCTTGGATCTAGCATCAGTTCCCCTCTATTCCGCTCTGTTTCACCAAATTTTCCATCGCTTCGACGTTCGTGCAATCCAATGCATGCTCGGTGCCGGTTCTAGAGCCCTAGCTGATGTCGCCTCTCCTCTATTCTGTGACATTATTGCTTCGTTTTATCCAAAAAATCTGAAATAATAAACAAAACACCTTTCTAAGAGAAAAATCTCAAATATGAAGGAATATGACTATTTATTGAACAAAATGTAGTACAAAAGAACCTCAAATAACTAGAAAAAATATAACTAATTTGGCCGCTATCATATTCCCCCACACTTAGCTCTTTGCTTGTCCTCAAGCAAAATATTAAGAACAAGTAGGAAAATACAAGGTTTCATCAAATCACTCAATCAATTTCAAAACAATATCTTCAATGCTTTCTTCATTCAAGAACATAAAACACGCGATACTACATCTTTCACAGCCAATGCAAGACTTGTGTTAGTGTTAAATGACTTAGTAGAACTATCTCAATACTTCACAATATTCTCAAACCATTAGAAAGAATTTTGTTCAAAAAGATTATGCATTCCATAGGCTTACTTTTCATACACTCTCTCCACTAATCTGAGACACATCATGATTCTACTTAGATCAAGTAGGACTTTCAAGCTTATAATGTAAGGCTAAAGGCATTTAATGTAGCTTATCAAACGAAGGACAGGAGAATCAAATATCAAAGAAACTAAGAGTTCGCAAGAAAAGGATAAACAAATGAATCAATAATTTCCAATTCTTCTTGCTCTCGTATTCCAAAAATCAATTAATCTATAACCTTATTCAGCAATTCCAGCTCCATTCAAGCAAATCCTACATTTCTTCTTTTTCTTTCAACTCTTCTCATCAACTTTTCTTTATTTTTTCCACAAGATCACTCAAATTTCCAGCAATGCTGCCAAGTACTTTATATGAACTTAACTTTTTACAGCTCAATCACCATTCCTTTTGTGATCTTTTCTTTCTTCTTCTTTCAATAAGTTTTTTTCTTTCTCTTTCTTTTCTTGTGTTCAATCTCTTTTTACTTTTTCTTCTCTTTCTTTGCTTTCTTTCTTTTCCAGCTCAACTTGTTATTGATCCATGATTGAAAGTAACAAGTCATGATCTTTATCCCAACATTCTTCCTCAACATTTTCTTACACATAATTTCATCCATCAAGAGCATAAAGATTTTGAAAATCATTCAAACTCTCAGAAATAAGCATTGGAAAAAATATTGTGACGGGTTTTAATGAAAGAAATGAACCATTTAGGCTCAAAATAGGAACTAGGGATAATATGACAATAGGTAGGCTTGAAAAGCTCGAACTATCCAAAGAAGGCCTAATACCATCATCCCTAAGTTAAATCATGATTGTCTTTCTTATTTCGCCTCGAGAGATATTCAAGTAAGTTCTAGAATGCTCTATGAAGTTTAGTAGAAAAACAGGTTTAAGAACAATGTAAAGCATTTGATCAAGAACTACTTCATCCAAGTGCGTGCAAAAAGTCATGCATAAGCTATAAATGATCTGGAACATGTGCTCTATAATCCATCATAAAGACGTGCATTAAAAATATAGCTTGAAATCTCAAAGAAAATCAGAAAAATTTTGAAAATTTTGCTCACTAAAAGGATAAAGTATAAAAGAACACAAGAAGGGTAAAGTATAATAGAATGATACATAGTAGAATTTTCAATCGAATCACTCCCCCACACATAAACGGGACGTTGTCCTCAATGGCCAAATAAATAGAACAAAGAAGAAACAATGCCATTGGACCAAAAATATAAAAAGGGAAAAGATAAGAAAGAAAATACTTCCATATTTTGTTCTCAAAATAAAATTATTTCTCAATTTCAAAATATTTCAAAGTAGCTCAATACTAAGAAAACACCAAGATAATTAATAAAAACTTGGACAAAGTGTATCACCAAACCACTCCCCCACACTTAAGTTGGACACTGTCCCCATTGGCAAAAAATAGACATAAGAACTCATCTCCAAAGGGACTAAAAATAATAAGGGGTAAGAAAGTTTAAGTAATACTGCCCAAGTACAATAATGCTCTAATAGATGTCCAAACGTGAGATAAAGAGAAGGGCTTGTCCAAGAGGACTCTATGCCTATAAAACAAAACATAAATAAAAGCACAAGGAAACTAATAATAAAATAAAAACATACCCAAATAAAAGAAAACAAACTAAAGAAAAAGACTAAAATAATAAACAAATTAAAATAAAACAAAAACTCTCTACACTCATCATACTTCCTTATCAAACCTTTTGAAAAGAAATTAAAGCTCAAAGTAGTAGATAGGCAGACTGAATGTAGAAAGAATGGAGGATTTTGAAAAATAGAAGGTTCATGAAAATAATTTTTTCTCACTAAAGAAAAACACAAATATTGTTATCAACATATAAGTGCACATGGTTTCTAAAGAATGCATCAAGCTTGAAATCACCGATTAACCCTTCAAAAGAATTTTTACAATTTAAAATACCCCTTTAAACTTAGTGTTTGAGTTCTTAAAGATGGGATTGGGAAATCCGTACTTTTCAACGCTTCTACAAATTTCAAGTTACGTCCCTGAGATTGGGGTGAAGGGTAGAATTTGTCAACATCATCAAAGGGTTTCTTAGAATGAATAATAAATCTAACTTCTTGAGGTATGTTGAACTCTATACATCATCATTGGGACCATTGTTCTCCAAGGAGTAAGAGGAACCTAAGAAATTATGTGACAAAGAAATATTAGCCTTATGAGCACATAGAGTAGAGTCAAATACCTCTCTTGCCACATCATGCAATTGTCCCTCAGAACCTCTCTTTTTTTTCCCATGGTCAAGTGTACGGGCTAGCATTAACTCATCAATCTCCTCAATAATCTTAACGAATCATTTCCTTTGATCGCACAATCGTTGGGAATCTTCTTTATGCCCTTGGACAGATGAATTTGTATTGGCAATAAAAGATGTCACTAATGCTTCTAATGACATCTCATGAAAAACATTACTGTGAGCTTGTAATTTTACCAATACACTAATGCTCTTCTTTTTTTTTTTTTTTTTTTTTGAATGCAACATGCAGTACTAATGAATCATGCAATTTAATTCCTAAAGACACGATAAAAAGAAAAAAAATGATGAAAATAAAAATTGTTCCAAACAGCAAAAATGACTTCACTGCTTTCCACGGCCTACACCTATAAAAGACAAGAAGAAAGTTAGATAATAAAATTAAAAGAAGAAAAAGTTAGTCAATAAAATAGGGTCAAGGTTAGTAAGTTAGGTTACATAGGTATACAAAATATATACAAGATACAAAAGATAGCACCTCTTTGCGAGAAGAACAATTGTACATGTTTACATATTTACGTATTTACATATTTACATGGTTAAATCAACAAAGTCCAAGCTTTCATGCTATTGTTCCCCGGTAACGGCGCCAAAAACTTGATGTGTTCGGACTTGGGTACAAAAATCATCCAAAAACTAAGCACATTTCCAATCAAGTTTAAATTAAAACGTTCAACCCAAATCACACATATGAGCAAGCGTACTAATCAATAACCGAGTATAGGGTTCAAACGAGTGTCAATCCTCCAGGAACAAGTACACGTTAATCACATTTCTTTCATTATTTAACCGACTCGATAAATAGAAAAATAAATAAAAATAAAAATAAAAGTATATACTTGTCAAGGATGGAGAAGTATGTAACTCTAACCATTGTTTAGACAAACATGATCTTAAAGTACCTAACTATTATCATAACTAATCATTATCTTGGCACCATGAAGGATTAAGATAAATTAGCATCACTTGGTCTGTCTCAACTAATTCATTCACAAGATGCATTAAACACAATCATTGATTAAATTTCCTTGGTCTGGCAAATTTAAAACATGAAATTAATCAATGAATCCTTAGTCTGGCAAACATCAATTAACCTTTAATTACCCAATCCTCAGCAATTAACCTCTTTGGTCTACCAAGTTAATAGCCAATAAATATGAAATTAATCAATTGCAACCACCATCAACCTCTTTGGTCTAGCAAGTTAATGAAAAGAAACAACCAATTAATCTCGTAATACGCCCAAGTAATTAAATACCAAGAAGAATAATCAATTAATCAAAAGATCAAATAACTCTAAAAATCATGAATATATAAAACAATATCGAATTACAATAAAACAATAAACATACCATTGTTCAAGAAAAAAAAAAATAAAGTAAAAGAAAGCACTCATAGACAAGTCTCCTTCTTCTTCCTTTGAAGACCTTCTTGTACAACCCTCCTTGAATTGAAGAATTCCTCCTTTGACTGAGTGGTTTTCTGTGATGATCAATGAATTCTCCCCTTTTCCCTTGTGTTTTTCATCTATTTATAGGCTTAGGAAGTGCCTAAACTCGCAGGTACAGAGTTCTTGGCCGAGTAAAAGTTGGAAGATACTAAAACTCCACAGATTACCAAAAACTGCATAGAAAAAATCAAGCACTACCTTATCTTTAGGCCACAGTCGGCGCCGCGTTGGCTTTCGAAGCGGGCGCCGGTTGTGTTCTGGTTCTCTACTTGTTCGTCGATTTTTCTCCGAATTTTGCACAATGAAGACCAAAATGCAGCTGGCGCCGGTTCCCCTCTGTTCCGCTCTGTTTCACCAAATGTTCCGTCACTTTGAAGTTTGTGCATTCCAGTGCATGGCCAGTGCTGGTTCTAGAGACCTAGCTGGCACCACCTCTCCTCTGTTCTGCGACATTATTGCTTCGTTTTTCCCCAAAAATCCGAAATAATGAACAAAACACCTTTCCAAGGGTAAAATCTCAAATATGAAGGAATATAACTAGTTATTGAACAAAAAATATTACAAAAGAACCTTAAATAACTAGAAAAAATATGACTAATTTAGCCCCTGTGAATGTCCTTAACGCGGGCTGCAATTCAGTACAACTAGTTTTTTTTTTTTTTTGGGTTCATTTTTCTAATCTCCATTAAATTGAAATCAAATTTGTGGAAAAATCCTGCCAAGTTTGCGACTATGTCGGTACGTTCTGATTTATTTCATCCCTGTAGATTTTCTCCATCCGACCTAATTCAATTCAGCTTTCTGCAATTCGATTCGGACCGGCATTGCTTTTCGGTTTAGCTCTTTCTCTCAAGTATAAGTTTTCGCTTTTTTTTACTTTATTTTTTCTTCTTGTTATTCTAGTTATGCAAAAGTTTGATAACTACCCTACTTTGTCATTATAAAATATTAATGTGCATGGTTTCAAACAGCTGTGACCATACCAGCACTAATGCATCATATCCCATCAGAACTCCAAAGTAAAGCATGCTTGGGCGAGAGTAGTACTAGAATGGACTTCCCCGGGAAGTCATCGTGTTGCACCCCTCTTTTCGCCTTTTTGTCACTTTTTTTTTTTCCTTTTTCCCCATTTCTCATACAAGCTTTTTAATTTATATCATATTTCCTCCATTAATATGTCCCTAACGCAGATAGCAATTCGAAGCAACAGAGTTTTTTTTTCTCATTTTTCTTGCCTGGCTTCAACCCAGATCAAACCCGGGCTTTATCTTGCAATATTCACGACTATATCTGTACATTCTTGTTTATTTAGTCCCTGATGTTTTTTATCATTCGGCTCGATCAAACCCGCTTTCTGCAATTCGATTCGGGCAAGGACCACTTCTCCGTTCAGTTTTAACTCTCACGAACATTTGAATTCTCATAACTTCACATCCGAGAGGGTATTTTCCTCTTATAATATACGATCGCCTATTAAGTTTTCACTGTTCATAATAGTATTTTTTCTTCCTGTTATTCCCTTTGTAAAAAAGGACGGAAACCATCCTACTTTGTCATTATAAAAGGTTAAAGCGCATAACACCATACCGGTGTGACCTTACCAGCCCTAATGCACCGGATCCCATCAGAACTCCAAAGTTAAGTGTGTTTGAATGGAAGTAGTGCTAGGATGGGTGACCCCCTTGGAAGTTCTCGTGTTGCGCCCCTTTTTTTTGCCATTTTATTCCTTTATTTTTCATTTTTACACATTTCTCTGACACCTATTTTGGTTTTTTTTTTACCCCGTTAATATGTTCCTAACGCGGGAAGCAATTCTAGAACTAATGCTTCGGATCCTATCAGAACTCCGAAGTTAAGCGTGCTTGGATGAGAGTAGTACAAGGATGGGTGACCCCCAGGGAAGTCCTAGTGTTGCATCCCTCTTTTCGCCTTTTTGTCTCTTTTTTTTTTTTCCTTTTTCCCCATTTCGTAAAGAACCGTTTTAATTTATTTCTTATTTACTCCATTAATATGACTCTAACATGGATAGCAATTCGAAGCAATGGTGCTTTTTTTTCTTTTTTACTCAATTTTCCCGCCCAGCTTCAACCCAGATCAAACCCAAGCTGTATCCTGCCAAGTTCGTGACTATATCCGTACGTTCTTGATTATTTAGTCCCTGACAATTCTTTTCATCCGGCTGGGTCAAACCCGCTTTCTGCATTTTGATTCGGGCCAAAAGCGCTTCTCGGTTCTGTTCTAACTGTCACGAGTATTTGAATTCTCATAACTTTGCATTCGAGATGGTATTTTTCTCTTATAATATACAATCGCCCATTAAGTTGTCACTTTTCATAACTTTTTTTTTTGTTGTTATTCCCTATGTAAAAAAGCCCGACAACCGTCCTACTTTGTCATTATAAAATATTAAAGCGCATAACATCAGACTAGTGTGACCATACCCACCCTAATGCACCAGATCCCATCCGAACTCCGAAGTGAAGCATGCTTGAATGAAAGTAGTACTAGTAGTACTAGGATTGAGAACAAGGAGAAAAGGTTAGAATTTTTTCCATATGGAATCTGGACAGAGCACAACCGGCACCGGCTAGGGCTGCTAGAGCCGGCGATGGCTCTGTTTGGGAGTTCCCCTATTCTCCACTTTTTCTAGTTTTTTTTTATTTTCGCTTCCGCTGCGTGCTCTGTGTTTTCCCTTTCTAGGACTTCAATTGGTATCAGAGCATGAAGGTTTTGTGAAAATATTGGGAGCATGCATCTAGTTGAATAAAACTGGACACATATGTACGATTAAACTGTGATCATTCGTTGTTTTTGGTTTGGATAGATTCTCTATTAAACCTTTTTGATGGAGGTATAGGAGATTTGTAATTTTCTATTTTTCTTAGCAAATCGTGTAAGCCTAATATTAAAGGGTATAGGCGATTGTTGATTTTGGTTGATTTCATTGCATTTGGGTTGAAATCAGAGAACCAATGGAGGAAGAAAGTTGTAGGAAATAAGAAAGAAAGCTGCAGAAAAATCGCAAGAAAAGCGTAGAAGGATGATCCGGCAGACTGCAACAGGCGAGGCCGCCCGAACCGGTGCCGGCTCGGGTCTGGGATTTGGTCCGACACTGATCGCCCGCGGGGTTTGGTTCTGTGCGGCGGGTGCAGTGGACCGCAGTGCAGATGGGTGTTGGATCCAGTGCGGCGGGTGCAGTGGACCAAGGAGAAATTTTTATTTTTTCTTGCAATTTTCTTGCACTTTCTTTTAGGTTTTAGGGTCCATATCAGACGAAGTTAATATTTTTGCAATAGTCAATATTCAAGGAATATTTTTGCATGAAAAATATTAGTAAGGGATTTTAGGATTAAACAAGACCATTAATTAATTAATGTGTTTAATTCTATTATCTAGACATTTAGGTTTAAAAATAGAAATGCATGAAAACGTTTACTATTTTCTAGCATGCTATTTATTTTTATATACCTATGTGCACGGTTTCTCAAAGACCAAAGTCTTTGGGAATATTTTTTACGAAGAAAATATTTTTCTACAAATTAACTGGTTATTTTAACTTGAACAAAAATTAATTCTTAGATATTTTCTCAAAGGATTTAATCCTTGACATAGAAAATATATTGGATTTAGATATTTTTGTAAGTTAAAATAGAAAGCCATTTTGTTTTATTTTGGCACAAGAAAATTTGTTTTGTCCAATAAACTTGAGACCAAAGTTTCTAGAAAGTTTTAATTGGAAAATTTTTGAAATCATTAAGTTTTTTAACTAAAATAAAATTAGTCCATGGAAAAAACTCTCAAAGGATATAAACCTTGACATAGCGATTTTTATGGACTTATACATTTTATTTTTTAGTTAAGGGAAAACTTGATGGAAATTTTCAAAATGATATTTTTTGGAAAACCCTTGTTTTAAAAGAATAAGTGGGAGAGGGGTTCCAACGGCCTCACGACTTCCATCATGATCCTCATTAGAGATCGTGGTTCCCCTCGCGTCACCCTAGGAGTGAACCCGTATAGGATGGGAATACCATAAGGATCTAAAACTATTGGAGGGATGTAATTAATAACCTGAGGCACGTACTATGATCGGCCAGCCCCTCGTTGGAGGTTAAAGTGCGAGGTATATCCATAGAAAATGAGAGAAAACAGCCATAACCTCGATGGAGTTATCTTCTAGATCATTACCTAGAAGGGAAATTAATTTGTGATAGTGAACACACTTAGCTTAAGGAACTGTTAATCATCCCAAGAATCCATGTCAGTTTTCCTAAGAACTAAATTAATTATTATTAGTTTTGATAGTAAGGATAAAGTGAACAAATTTGTTTTATTTTCACAAACTAAATCTTTTTCTTTTATTTTCAATTTTTCAAAAATGGTGGGATGTTCTTTTAGTCTATTGGTTGTTATTCTCTGAGAGAATAAGCCAACGGGACCAAACTACATGGACTGGAAGACGAACCTGAACATAATACTCACAGCAAAAGAGTATATGTCATTTACAAAACCTGCCCTGTTATCGGGGAGGGTTCCACCGCTGAGTGAGAGGCTGAGAAGGCATGGAAGAAGGCCGACGAGATGGCTTGTTGTTACCTATTAGCCTCCATGTCTAATGTGCTCCAGTCAAAACACAAGCATTTGGCTTCTGCATACGACATAAGTCAATCATTAGCTACGTTATTCATGGATAAGAGCCAACCCACAAGGCAAGAGGCTCTTCGAACTATCATTAACGCTAAGATGGCTGAGGGAGCATCAGTCAGAGAGCATATGCTCAAAATGATTGCTGTTTTCGAGGAGGCAGAAATCTTAGGGGCTGTCAGTGACCTCGAAAGCCCGGTGGACATAGTTCTCGAATCTCTACCAGGTTCCTTTACTCAGTTCAAGTTGAATTACAACATGAACAAGTTAAACATAAGTTTAATTGAGTTGATGAAGGAACTCCAGATAGCGGAGAAGGTCATGAAGCCACAATCAAAGGCTACGATTGCTAAGGCTTCTTCTTCTAGAATTGGGCCCAAGCCCAAAAAGTTTAAAAGGAAGAAAGGAAATGCAGTGGCTTAGCCCAAGACCTAGCCCAAAGACAAACCCAAATGAAAGTGCTTCAAATATGGACAGAAGGGACACTGGAAAAAGGAGTATCCAGATCTTCAAGCAAAGAAAAACCCCACAGATAATGTTTTCTATCTAGAGTCTATATCTATGATTAGATCAACTTCCACTTGGATTGTTGATTCAGGAACCACTGATCACATCTGCAACTCCTTACAGGGATTTAGAAATATTAGAATACTTCAGAAGGGCAAACATGGACTACGTGTGGGAAATGGAGCATAAGTTTGGGCCCTTGTAGTGGGAGAGCTGGATCTTATATTTTATTGTAATAGAATAGTGGTTTTGAAAGATATTTTATATGTACCTGGATTTCGATAGAATTTAATTTCGGTTGCAAAACTAATAAGGTTAGGTCAATTACTCTTACATTTGGCATCTTAGGTTAGGTCATATCAACTCAACCAAGGCTCATTGAGATTGAAAAATTGGTCTCAATATGAATCCTGCCTAATGGGAAAGATGACCAAGAGGTCTTTTACCCCTAAGGCGGATAGAGCTAAGGAGGTATTAAGTCTTATTCACACTGATGTGTGTGGTCCCTTGTCTACACCAGCTAGAGGGAGTTTTGAGTACTTCATCACTTTTACGGATGATTGTACATGGTTTGGTTATATTTACCTGATGAGATACAAGTCTGACTCTTTTGACAAGTTCAAAGAGTTTAAGGCTAAAGTGGAGCGTCGGACAGGTAAATTGATTAAGATATCAGATCGTGGTGGAGAGTACCTCCTGGGTAAATTCAAGGACTACATGGTACATCATGGGATAGTATCCCAGCTCTCTGTGCCGGGGACACTCCAACAGAACAGAATAGCTGAGAGAGAGAATAGGACATTGATGGAAATAATCTAAAGCATGATGTCTCATGCTACTCTTCCAATGTCTTTTTGGGGATATGCCCTGGAAACAGCGGCATACAATCTAAACTTGGTACTTTCCAAGTCAGTACCTTGGACTCCCTATGAGATGTGGACTAGGCGTAAGCCAAGTCTGAATTTATCTTAAGATATAGGGTTGTCCAACTTATGTACTGGTCAAGGGAGACAAGTTGGAAACAAAATCAGAATTATACTATTTTGTTAGATTTCCAAAAGGGACAAATGGTGGTTACTTTTATCATCCTATGGAGTAGAAAGTACTGGTTAGTACCAATACTAGATACTTAGAGGATGATCAGAGTACCTTCACTAAAAGTTCAACTAGGTTGGAACTTGATGAGAAGTTATCTTCAAAATCAACTTCTCCTGACCCGATTGTGGAACAAGAAGAGGCACAGCCTCAAGAGCCTGTACAAATGGAGCCTCGTCGTAGTGGGAGAGTGTCTAGGGTTCGGAGAGATGGACTGGAAAAGCTTTCGAGCTAGTCTCTGACCATCACGAACAAGACCCCACTAGGTACGAGGAGGCTATTGCTGATGCCGATGCAAATCTATGGCATGAAGCAATGAAAGCTAAGATTAATTCTATGTACTTCAATCAAGTTTAGGATCTTATAGCTTCACCTAAAGGTTTAAAACCCGTTGGGTATAAGTGGGTATACAAGAGAAAGAGGGGAGTAGATAGGAAGGTGGAAACCTACAAAGCTAGGCTTGTGGCGAAAGGGTATACTTAAAAGAGGGAATCGATTATAAGGACTCCTTTTCCCTGGTAGCCATGCTTAAGTCCATCCGTATCCTCCTTACCATCGCATGTCATTATGACTACGAGATTTGGCAAATAGATGTCGAGATGGCATTTTTAAATGGCCATCTTAGTGAAGACATCTATATATCCCAACTGGAAAGCTTTATTACAAAAGGCCAAGAACATATGGTTTGCAAGCTTAAGAAGTCGATTTATAGACTTAAGCAGGCATCAAGAGCATGGAACATTCCTTTTAATGAGACTACAATATCTTATGATTTTACTCAGAACGAGGATGAACCATGCGTGTACAGGAAACTTGAAGGCATTAATGTGGTTTTACTTGTCTTATATGTGGATGATATTCTACTCATTGGAAATGATGTAGGGTTATTGTCATCTACAAAGGTTTGGCTATCTAGTCAATTCAGTATGAAGGACTTGGGAGAAGCCAGCTACATTCTCAGGATTAGACTTCATAGAAATAAGAAGTAGAGAATGTTAGGGTTATCCCAAGCAACATACATTGACAAGATGATGGCCAAGTACAGCATGGACTCATGCAAGGGAGCTCTAATTCCTTGCAGACATGGGTTGCCATTTTCTTCAAGCGACTGTCCTAAGTCTCAAGAAGAAAAGGACAGAATGAGTAGGATTCCCTATACTTCGGCTACGGAAAGTCACATGTGTGCCATGCTGTGTACTAGGTCAGATATCTGCTTTGTCGTTAGCTTGGTTAGCAGATATCAGTTAAACCCTGGGGAGGTTCATTGGCAAGCTGTAAAGCATATTCTCAAGTACCTAAAGGGAACAAGAGATTATATGCTAGTTTACAGGGCTGATGACTTAGTTCCTACAGGATACACAGACTCGGACTTCTAGACAGATAAGGATGAGAGAAAATTCACTAGTGGATATATCTTCACCTTGTCTGGAGAAGCCACTTCATGGAGGAGTTTCAAGAAATCATACATTGCAGACTCAACCATGGAAGCTAAGTATGTGACAGCTTCGGAGGTATCAAAGGAAGCAATATAGCTCTGGAAGTTCCTTTCAGAACTTGGAGTCGTGCCACATATGGACAGGCCGATTGTAATGTATTGCGACAATACTGGAGCAATATCACAATCTAAAGAACCCAGGAACCATAAGAAGGGGAACCCCATTGAGAGGAAGTACCACCTGATCTGGGATTTCATCAAGAGACGGGAAGTCGTGGTGGAACAGATTGCCTCCGAGAAAAATCTAGCTGATCCATTCACCAAGCCTTTGGCTGAGAGAGTCTTCAACAGACACTTAGACACCATAGGGGTGGCCACCTACGGACTTACTTAGTCTTAGAGTGCAAATGGGAGATTGTTGGGAAATATGCCCTCTTAGACTAGGTTTCTGATATAAATATCGAATGTTTTAATAAAAGAATTTATTTTTAGAAATTATTTGTAAATTTAAATTTTATTTATGCACAATTACATTTGGAGAAGACCCATTCTGTTTAAGTAAGTGGTCCATGTGAATGAAAGTCTTCCACAGTATGATATGGATCACGGGTTATTTAACACAAAAATGTTTGTTCTAAACCGATTGATGAGAATGAAAATCTCATCATGTTTAGGTTATTATGTTATGAATTTCAAAGGGGGAATGGCTTTCCTTTAGCCAGTGAGTAGTCCACTCACTTCATGACATAAGCGTATTTTGAATACGTAAACCAGGACCTGTAGTAGTAGTTTCTTAAAAGTACTATATGTTAGAAATCTAAACTACTATTGCTACAGTGTGGACTGGTACTCTGCAACTTAAGTATGAGTTGGTGGTCTAACGAAGCTGGAAGCATATACTTTGATATGCTATAGTTGAGGTTCTACCGTAGGGCCAATATACTTGCATGTTGGGTATGTGTAACTAGTTAGTTAAAACAAACTTATACAAGATAGTTTCTATACTATATCGCCCATTGTGGTTGTCTAAATGATTTAAATATCCAGGGCCCTGGGAAACATAAGTTGGATGTTTGCTTTAGGGTAGCTTCCTTGGAAAGCGAAAACAATCCAAGAAGTCATGGATCATTGGACTAGAAGCCTAAGGATGGTAGATGTCATTTAGAGAGGCGTTAATACACTTTTTCCTCTCTAAATGTACGGCGATGTATAGAGGGGTATTTTAGTCATTATACCTATAGGTCGGAGACTCTGCTAACGCAGCATTGTCCTTAGGGTCAATATTTCCTTATGGTGATATTAGGAAATATTTAAAATGTAAAATACAGCTATTTATATGGCAAGGGTATTTTGGTCATTTTAGTAGCCGAAGCGGTGTGTCTTTTGGTCCCTAGTATAGACCGTAAATCCTAATTAAATACAGAGTAGTACTAGGATGGATGACCCCCAGGGGAGTTCCTATCAAAACTCCGAAATTAAGCATGCTTGAGCGAAAGTAGTACTAGGATGGATGACCCGCTAGGAAGTTCTTGTGTTGCACCTCTCTTTTCGCCTTTTTATTCCTTTTCCCCCATTTCTTTGACATCTAATTCAATTTATTTTTTTTACCCCGTTAATATGTCCTTAACACAGGCTACAATTCGATACAACTAAAATTTTATTTTTTTTGGTTCATTTTTTGAATGTAGTTTAAATTCAGATCAAATTTGTGGAAAAATCCTGCCAATTTTTCAACTATGTCCGTACGTTCTGATTTTTTTCGTCCCTGCTAATTTTCTCCATCCGACCCAATCCAAACCAGTTTTCTGCAATTTGATTCAGATCGGAACCACTTTTCGGTTCAGCTCTTTCTCTCAAGCATATTTAAATTTCTCATAACTTCGCATCCTAGTGGATATTATTTTACTATAATATACAGTCGTCCATTAAGATTCCACTTTTTCTCACTATATTTTTTTCTTCTTGTAATTCTCGTTGTATAAAAGTCTGATAACCATCCTACTTCGTCATTATAAAATATTGAGGTACATCGTTTCAAATGGGTGCGACCATACCAGCACCAATGCATCAGATCCCATTAGAACTTCGATGTTAAGCGTGCTTGGACGAGAATAGTAATAGGGTAGGTGACCCCCTAGGCAGTCCTCGTGTTGCACCCCTCTGTTTGTCTTTTTGTCTCTCTTTTTTTTTTTCCTTTTTCTCCATTTCTCATAAAGCCATTTTGATTTATTTCTTTTTTGCTCTGTTAATATGTCCCTAATGAGGACAGCAATTCGAAGCAACGGAGTTTTTATTTTTTATTTTTACTCATTTTTCTCGCCCGGCTTCAACCCAGATCAAACTCGGGCTGTATCCTGCCAAGTTCACGACTATATCCATACGTTCTTGTTTATTTAATCCCTAACAATTTTTTTTCATCCAACTCCGTCAAACCCGCTTTCTGCATTTCGATTCGGCGAAAAACTGCTTCTCGATTCGGTTCTAACTCTCACGAATATTTGAATTCCCATAACTTCGCATTCGAGATGGTTTTTTTCTCTTAAAATATACAATCGTCCATTATGTTTTCATTTTTCATAACTTTATTTTTTTTTCCTATTATTCCCCTTGTAAAAAAGTCCGTCAACCGACCTACTTTGTCATTATGAAAGATTTAAGCGCATAACACCCGACCGGTGGTGTAACACCCCACTACATAGGCCCAACAAGGCCGGGGATGTCGCCTCGTCCAAAGGACAAGGGGTCTTTATAACCAGGTCACATGTAATAAAATAAAATAAATACTTTAAAATTAAACTTATTACAACCCAAAAGATAAGTACAGTAACAAATCCAACATAAATTGTTGGCTACATTTTCTCAAAACATCACATAAAGAAAATAACATGAAGTCTTCAAAGCATAGGTAACAAGTCTAGCTAATGACTTCTATAGCTGGATCAACCTGAAAACAAGGCATAAAAGGTGATGAGATAAGAATCTCAGTAAGCCCGTGTGTGCTTTGAGTGTTTCAGGTAAAATCATTCATGTATGCAAGTTGTAAAAGTTTCACAAGAGCAAATATTGGCAAGCATTAAATAAGTGTTGAAAATAAAGAGTGGTGTTTTACTTCTCAAACCATACAGGTGCACAATAAATACAACCACTCAAATGGGTAGCCATAGGTTATCACACGTTGGGCCCCATGACTAAATAACGGTCAGAATGCCACACGTTGTACAAGCTGACAAAAGGTAGGTGTACGACCCACCGGGTGAGATACTCCTCCATCTCTACACCCAAACTTACCGGTTTTCCACTCGGAAACACGCAGTCTACATGACTGAAACTTGCTAGCTCGGACCGACATGACCTACCGGACTGGCATCCTATCCAGGAAGGACTCACCCCTCAGAGGTGGCCACCTACTGAGAGACTTACCCTAACCCTTCAAAGACTAGTCCTGGTGGTCTACCCTTATTGAGTACTCAACGTTGATTGTCCCACTTGGGAGAAAATTGATCACACATTGTTTTATTTGGAAATAGCAATTAAGGGTTTCTAAAATTCTTGTCAAAGTTGGGTTTTAGAAAGAATTTAGCATTTTGTGTAAAACTGCTTATTTGATTTTTCAAATGATTTGGTTGACTGGAATAAAAAGGAAAAACAGTCCTTAATTGCTTTTACATAAGGAATGTCCATACACATCACATTTGACTTGCCACAGTAAGTTTTGGTCTTCAAATAATTCCATGCAGGAACTTACCTAATCCTTTGCTTGCTCGAATTCAAAAGTCTTCCAAGGCTGACCTAACCCCACCTGGGGTAAACACAAGACATAAGGTTATACTCAAGCTTTATTTACTTAAACAATTAATCCTAATTCAACTTATTACAATCATGACCCTAATGTTCTAAGCTTTAAGGCTAGATGATAAAGTATGTTACAAAATAAGTCTAGCTTGATAAGTTAAAATAACTAGGGATTGTAAAAATAATTGCTAATAAGTTACAGGCTCAAATAATAAATCTTGAGTATTATTATTAATAACTTAACTAAGGTTTGATTTTTGAATAATATTAAGTCCTAAATAATATTAATAAATGATAATTTAAAAATAATGTTACTTAATTAAATAATAAATTTACAATTAATTTTAAATAATTTTTTTAATAGATACTAAATAATTAGTAATAAATAAAAGTAATAATAAATAAATTTTGTTAAATTTTGTTTCATAAATAACAAACAAATTTAAATATGAATAATATTCATGACTATAGGCCTACAAGGTCATTAATATTTTATTTATCAATAGCATTTATATAAAAATATCTTATTTAATTTTATACGAATGCATATATTATTTTTAATGAAAAATATTATTTATTTTACTAGTAAAATATCAATATTTCATTTAATACCCCATTTCCAAAGCTTCCTAGAGATTTCGAAATCCTAGAGGAAAAATATAGTAATAATTTTAATTAAGATACTAAAAATTGCTAATTAAAATAACTTAGGATCAACAAGATCATGATCCTAATTTTCCTACTGCTAACAAGAATCAAGAACATATTCTCTAACATCAAACAACAAACTAATCCATTCATGAACATAGGCTTAAATCTACACATGCTATCACATGGCAAATCTCTACTAAGCATAATCATAACCATGGCTTGAATGAAGATAAGAACATGAAAATCCTATTCACCAAAGGTGTCATTTCATCTAACATGCTTTAACCATCCATAATTTTCTTAAGACATAATGATCATATATTGATTGAAAAGAAAATCCATATAGCTTAAACATGATCAATCACTCTCATATCCTACTCTCAACCCCTTCAAACATATGCTTATACTCAACCCCCCATTCATATACTATTCTCCCTATCAACATCTAAGAGACATGAATTCAGAATTGAAAAGAAAGGTTAAGGAGAAATACTTGGTTGATGATTACTTCGATGAAGAGTTAAGAAGGTCCACGCGAGTGAGGGTCTTGAATTGTCCAAGAGTAAGAAAACAGCCATGGTTGTTGATCAACCATTTCGGCCGAGAGAGAGAGAGAGAGAGAGAGAGAGAGAGAGAGAGAGAGAGAGAGCATTAGAAAGGTATATTGAGAATTGAATGGAAGAGGATGAACAAGAAGGTTGTTCTTGATTTTGCGTTGTTGATGTTCTTGAGACCTTCAAGAAAAAGCTGATTTTGATCCGATTAAAAATTCTTGTTTGCCTGTTTTTCTGTTATAAATATCAAAAATGAAGTCTAGGGATTAAGTAGAAGTGATCTGGAATATTTGAGAGTGATTGGAGGTGTTTAGAGTAGGTTTAGGCTTGAAGAAAAGTAGTGTGTGTTCTTGGTGTTCTTAGTGTTTTGAAGAGAGTTGAGAGAAAAGGCTTCACGAAATCTGGAATGATGTTGGCCGAATGGTCTAGAATAGATGGGAGTTTCGGTTATAGCTAGAAAGAGAGGGAATGATCAGATTTTGTTTGAATTTCAAATGGAGGAAATTGTTGAGTTGTTTGAGGTAGGAGATTAGCTAATGGTGTTTGATTAAGAGAGGTTTCTTTGCTCTTCAATGGTGCCGGCTGGACTAGCTAACTTTGCTGAAATGAATGAAGCTTGTTCAGGTTATAGGGCTGGCCGAAATGCAGTCTTTAATGGCAAAGAAAATTCTGGTTTATTAGCTTGATAAAAGAGTGGTTTAATGGAGTAAAATTCTGGAATTATTTTGAAGTTCAAAAAGAGTTTTGGATAGAGTAATCTTAAGAGGGTTTTGAGGTGTGGTTATGGAGTCCATGTACTCAAGGTAAGTGTGGAGGTCAATGTTGTTCAGTCCATGGCTGAACAAGGTTCAATTTCCAGAGAGTTGAAGGGTGTTCTTTGGCCTTGGCTTTGAGAGACAAAGCTGGAAAATTTTCTGGTTTCAACTTGTTCAAAGTTTCGAAGGTTGGTGGCTTTTGGTGCAGAATTTTCTGCATTTCATCAGCCCGATTTGCGGCTGGTTTTTGAGGGGATTTGAAGGTCCTTCAAAGGTGATTTTCCAGCCTTCTTTCTGAAGAAAAATAGAGGAGTTTTACTGGCTTGAAGGTGGATTAAAACATCTTCATTTTCTTGGTTGAAAGTGGAGAAACTGCCCAGAATTTTTTCCTGGTTTTGTGCAGTTTGTGCAGTCTGAAAATTGCACAGAATTTTCAGCCTTCAAGACACATGAAATGACCATTTTTCTGGCAGCAAATGAGTAGGTTTACTGGGTGAATTTTTCAAAATGCTAGTCTGCAAAAATTCTAGAAAATTTCCAGATTTTCTTCACTAAAAATATGAACAACATGAAGGTAGGATTGAAGGTATAATCATAGTGATTTATTTCTTTTGGAAACTCATCCTAATTTCTCTCCTATTTTCAGCCAATCCTCTATCCTTCAAGACTGATTTTCGAAATTCAAGGTTGAAGAATTATCACAGAATTTTTTTGGAATTTAAAAGAAGAGATTTAATGGATTTTGGTTTATTTAAATTATGAAAATGTTAGGACAAAGCTAGAGGTAATAAAATGGACAAGAATTCCTCTAGAATTCTTTTTAGGACACAATGATAAGATTAGGACATTCTCTTCATGTCTCCCCTAAGATAACATTCCTATTTTTATGGAATGCAAGAAAATAAAAATTCAAACTTAATTAAGATAATCATGATAAAAACTTAGATGATGGGATTTGAACTCATGACCTTAGAGATTAATTCCAAAGCTCTAACCACTAAACCACAACAACTGTTGTTCTTATTTTCTCACCCACATATTCCTCTTATTTAATACTCAAGCTAACTTCCTATTTTGACCTCAAGCAAAATTACCATTTTACCTTTCCTACTCAATAAGCATATCTAAGCCTTTTACCCTATACACCACAATTCTAAAGCACATAAAATCATTCAAAAATGTATATATTCATGCACAATAATATGATATGTATCCCGACCCCCTTACTCTAGGGTTGGCTTTAGGTGGGGTTTCATAGGTGGGACCATACCAGCCCTAATGCACCGGATCCCATCAGAACTCTGAAGTTAAGCGTGCTTGAACGGAAGTAGTACTAGGATGGGTGACCCCTTAGGAAGTTCTTGTGTTGTGCCCCTCTTTTCGCCTTTTATCTCTTTTTCCCTCATTTTTGAGGCAACCGTTTTGATTTATTTCTTATTTGCTCCGTCAATATGTCCCTAACGTGGATAGCAATACGAAGCAACAAAGTTTTTATTTTTATTTTTTTCTCATTTTTTGGTCCTGGTTTCAACCCAGATCATACCCAGACTGTATCCTGCCAAGTTCGTAACTATATCCGTACGTTCTCTTTTATTTAGTACCTGATGATTTTTTTTCATCCGACTCGGTCAAACCCATTTTCTGCAATTCAATTCAGGCAGAAACCACTTCTCGGTTCGGTTCTAACTCTTACACATATTTGAATTATCATAACTTCTCATTCGAGAGGGTAATTTATTCTTATAATGTACGATCGCCCATTAAGTTTTTCACTTTTCGTAACTTTATTTTTTCTTCCTTTTATTCCCTTAGTTATAAAATCTGATAACCATCCTACTTTCCCATTATAAAAGATTAAAGTGCGTAGCACCAAATTGGTGTGACCATACCTACCCTAATGCACCAGATCCCATCAAAACTCCGAAATTAAGCGTGTTTGAACGAAAGTAGTACTAGGATGGGTGACCCCTTGGGAAGTTCTCGTGTTGCATCCCTCTTTTCGCCTTTTTATTCCTTTATTTTTCCTTATTCCCCATTTCTCTGACATCCAATTCGATTTTTTTTTTACCCCGTTAATATATCTTTAACGCAGGTTGCAATTCAATACAACTAGTTTTTTTTTTTTTTTGCTTTGTTTTTCTTATCTCATTTCAATTTAAATCAAATTCATGGACAAATCCTTCCAAGTTTGCGACTATATCTGTACGTTCTGATTTATTTCTTCCCCATCGATTTTCTACATCCGACCCGATCCAATCCAGCTTTCTACTATTCGATTTGGACCGAAACCGCTTTTCGGTTTGGTTCTTTCTCTCAAGTATATTTGAAATTTTCTTATCTTCGCATTCGAGTGGGTATTTTTTACATATAATATACGGTCATCCATTAATTTTCCACTTTTTAGAACATTATTTTTTCTTCCCATTATTCTTGTGGTGCAAAAGTCTAATAACTGTCCTGCTTAGTCATTATAAAATATAAAAGTGCATTATTCCAAATGGATGTGACCATACCCTTACTAATGTACCGGATCCCATCAGAACTTTGAAGTTATGCGTGCTTGGGCGAGACTAGTACTTGGATGGGTGACCCTTTGGGAAGTCATCGAGTTGCACCCCTCTTTTCGCCTTTTTGTCTGTTTTTTTTTTTTCCTTTTTCCCCATTTCTCATACAACCGTTTTGATTTATTTCTTATTTACTCTATTAATATATCCCTAACGCAGATAGCAACTCAAAGCAATGGAGTTGTTATTTTTTTTAAATCATTTTTCTTGCCTGGCCTCAACCCAAATCAAACTTGGGCTTTATCCTACCAAGTACGCGACTATAACCGTACATTCTTTTTTATTTAGTCCCTGACAATTTTTTTCATTCAACTTGGTCAAACCCGCTTTTTGCAATTCGATTCGGGCAGAAACTGCTTCTCGGTTTAGTTCTAACTGTTACACATATTTGAATTATCATAACTTCGCATCCGGGGGGGAGGTATGTTTTTTCTTTTAATGTACGATCACCCAATAAGTTTTCACTTTTCCTGACTTTATTTTTTCTTCCTATTATTCCCTTTGTTATAAAGTTTGAAAACCATCCTAATTTCTCATTATAAAAGATTAAAGTGCATAGCACCAAATTGGTGCAACCATACCAGCTCTAATGCATGAAATCCCATCAGAACTCCGAAGTTAAGCGTGTTTGAACGAAAGTAGTACTAGGTTGGGTGACCCCCTGTGAAGTTCCTGTGTTACGCCCCTCTTTTCGCATTTGTATTCCTTTATTTTTCCTTTTTCCCCATTTCTCTAACATCCAATTCAATTTACTTTTTTAACCTCGTTAATTTGTCCTTAACGTGGGCTGCAATTCAATACAACTAGATTTTTTTTGGGTTCATTTTTCTCATCTTGTTTCAATTCAAATCAAATTCATGGATAAATCCAGCCAAGTTTGCAACTATATCTATATGTTCTTATTTATTTCATCTCTGCCGATTTTCTACATCCGATCCGATCTATTCCAGATTTCTGCTATTTGATTCGAACTGGAACTGCTTTTCGGTTCGGTTCTTTCTCTCAAGTATATTTGAATTTCTCAAAACTTCAAATTCAAGTGGATATTTTTTCACTATAATATATGGTCGTCCATTAAGTTTTCACTTTTTCGAATATTATTTTTCTTCCCATTATTCTAGTTGTGCAAAAGTCTGATTTCCGTCCTACTTTGTCCTTATAAAATATTAAAGCCCATTGTTCCAAACGGGTGCGACCATACCAGCACCAATGTACCGAATCGCATCAGAACTCTGATGTTTACGTCCTTGGGCGAGAGTAGTACTAGGATGGGTGACCCTCTGGGGAAGTCCTCGTGTTGCAGCCCTATTTTCACCCTGTAGTCCCTTTTTTTTTTTTTTTTCCTTTTTCCCCATTTCTCAGACAACCGTCTTGATTTAATTCTTATTTGCTCTATTAATATGTCCCTAACGCGGACATCAATTCAAAGCAACAGAGTATTTTTTTTTTCCTCATTTTTCTCGCCTGGCTTCAACCCAGATCAATCCCGGATTGTATCCTGCCAAATTTGCGACTATATCCGTACGTTTCTTTTTTATTTAGTCCCTGATGATTTTTTTTCATCCGACTCGGTCAGAACCGCTTTCTGCAATTCGATTCGAGTAGAAGCCGCTTCTCGGTTCGGTTCTAATTGTCACGCATATTTGAATTATCATAACTTTGCATCCCGGAGGGTATGTTTTTTCTTATAATGTACAATTACCCATTAAGTTTTCACTTTCCCTAACTTTATTTTTTCTTCCCATTATTCCCTTTGTTATAAAGTTTGATAACCGTCCTACTTTCTCATTGTAAAAGATTAAAATGTGTAGCACCAAACTGGTGCGACCATACTTGTCCTAATGCACTAGATCCCATCTGAACTCCGAAGTTAAGTGTGTTCGACCGAAAGTAGTGCTAGGATGGGTGACCCCTTGGGATGTTCTCGTGTTGCGCCCCTCTTTTCGCCTTTTTATACCTTTATGTTTCTTTTTTCCTCATTTCTCTGACATCCAATTCGATTAATTTTTTTTTTTACCTCATAAATATATCCTTAATGCGGGCTATAATTCGATACAAGTAGATTTTTTTTTTTTTTTGTTCATTTTACTCATCTCATTTCAATTCAAATCAAATTCGTGGACAAATCCTGCCATGTTTGCGACTATATCTACACGTTCTGATTTATTTTATCCCTGTTGATTTTCTCCATCCGACTCAATCCAATCTAGCTTTCTGCCATTCGATTCGGACCAAAACCGCTTTTTGGTTCGGTTCTTTCTCTTCGGAATATTTGAATTTCTCAAAACCTCGCATCTGAATAGGAATTTTTTAAGTATAATATCCGATCATCCATTAAGTTTCCACTTTTTCGATCATTATTTTTTCTTCCCGTTATTCTCATTGTGCAAAAGTTTGATAACCATCGTACTTTGTCATTCTAAAATATTGAAGCGCATAGTTCCAAACTGGTGCGACCATACCAGCACTAATGCACCGGATGCCATTAGAGCTTCGAAGTTAAGAGTGCTTGGGTGAGAGTAGTACTAGGATGGGTGACCCCCTGGGAAGTCCTCGTGTTGCACCCCACTTTTCGCCTTTTTATCTCTTTTTTTTTCCTTTTTCCCCATTTTTCTGACGACCACATTGATTTATTTATTATTTGCTCCATTAATTTGTCCATAATGCGGACAACAAATCGAATCAATGGAGTTTTTATCCGACTCAGTCAAACCCGCTTTCTGCAATTCGATTCGAGCAGAAATCGATTTTTAGTTTCGTTTTAACTCTCACTGATATTTGAATTCTCTTAATTTCACATTCGAGAGGGAATTTTTTTCTTGTAATATATGATCACCCATAAAATTTTTAGTTTTCCTAAATTTATTTTTTCTTCCCGTTTTCCCCATGTACAAAAGTCCGATAACCGTCCTACTTTGACATTTTAAAAGATTTTAGCATATTACACAAAACTAGTATGACCATACTAGCCCTAATGCACCGTATTCCATCAAAACTCCGAAAATTAAGCGTGCTTGAATTGAAGTAGTACTTGGATGGGTGACCCCCTGAGAAGTTCTCGTGTTGCGCCCCTCTTTTCGCCTTTTTATTCCTTTATTTTTCCTTTTTACCCATTTCTCTGACATCTATTTTGATTTTTTTTTACCCCGGTAATATGTCTCTAATGCGGGTTGCAATTCGCTACAACTAGCTTTTTTTTTTTTTTTTCATTTTTCTTATATCGTTTTAATCCAGATTAAACTTGGGGAAAAATCCTGCCAAGTTTGTGACTATGTCCATATGTTCTGATTTATTTCGTCTCGGCCGATTTTCTCCACCTGACCCAATCCAATCCTGCTTTCTGTAATTCAATTCGGACCAGAACTGCTATTCGGTTTGGTTCTTTCTCTCAAGGATATATTTGAATTTCTTATAACTTCGAATCCCAGTGGGTATTTTTTTAACAATAAAATATGGTCGTCCATGAAGTTTCCTCTTTTTGATACTTTATTTTTTTCTTCCCATTATTCTCGTTTGCAAAAGTCTGATAACCATCCTACTTTATCATTATAAAATATTAAAGAACATCGTTTCAAATGGGTGCGACAATACTAGCACTAATGCTCCGGATCCTTTTAGAACTCCGAAGTTAAGCGTGCTTGGTTGAGAATATTACTAGGATGGGTGACCCCTTGGGTAGTCTTAGTGTTGTACCCCTCTTTTCGCCTTTTTGCCTCTCCCCCCCCCTTTTCTCCATTTCTCAGACAACCATTTTGAATTATTTATCATTTGCTCCATTAATATGTCCCTAACGCGGACAGCAATTCGAAGCAATGGAGTTTTTTTTTTTTTGCTTATTTTTCTCGCCTAGCTTCTACCCAGATCAAACCCGAGTTGTATCCTGTCAAGTTTGTGATTATATCCATATGTTGGGTGACCCCAAAGGAAGTTCTCGCGTTGCGCCCCTCCTTTCGCCTTTTTATTCCTTTATTTTTCCTTTTTCCCCATTTCTCTGACATCCAATTCGAATTTTTTTTTTACCCCGTTAATATGACCCTAACGCGGGCTGCAATTCAATACAACTAAATTTTTTTGGTTCATTTTTCACATCTCGTTTCTATTCGGATCAAATTCGTGCAAAAATCCTGCCAAGTTTGTGACAATATATGTACGTTCTAATTTATTTCATCCTTACCCGTTTTCCCCATCCGACCCGATCCAATCCAACTTTTTGCAATTCGATTCGGGCTGGAACCGCTTTTCGGTTCAGTTCTTTCTCTAAAGTTTACATGAATTTCTCATAACATCGCATCCGAGTGGATATTTTTTAACTATAATATACGGTCGTCCATTATGTTTCCACTTTTTCTAACTTTATTGTTTCTTCTCGTTATTCTCGTAGTGCAAAAGTCTGATAACCGTCCTACTTTATCGTTATAAAATATTAAAGCACATCATTTCAAACTGATGCTACCAATCCAGCACTAATGCATCGGATCCCATCAAAACTCTGAAGTTAAGCGTGCTTAGGGGAGAGTAGTACTAGGACGAGTGACCCCTTGGGAAGTCCTCGTGCTGCACCTCTCTTTCGCCTTTTTATCTCTTTTTTTTTTTCTTTTTCCCCATTTCTCATCCAACCATTTTGATTTATTTCTTATTTGATACATTAATAAGTCCCTAACGCAGACAGCAATTCGAAGCACCGGAGTTTTTTTTTTTTTACGCATTTTTCTCACTTGTCTTCAACCCAGATCAAACCCGGGATGTATCCTACCAATTTCGCCACTATATGCGTACGTTCTTATTTATTTAGTCCCTGATGATTTTTTTCATCCTACTCGGTCAAACTCGCTTTCTGCAATTTGATTCGGGCAAAAACCGCTTCTTGGTTTAGTTCTAACTTTCATGAATATTTGAATTCTCATAACTTCGCATCCGATAATAGTCCTACTATGTCATTATAAAAGATTAAAGCGCATAACATTAGACTAGTGCGACCATACCAACCCTAATGCACCAGATCCCATCAGAACTCAGAAGTTAAGTGTGCTTGAACGAAAGTAGTACTAGATGGGTGACCCCTGGGATGTTCTCGTTTTGCACCCCTCTTTTCGTCTTTTTATATCCTTTATTTTTCCATTTTATACATTTCTCTAACATATATTTCGATTTATTTTTTTTACCCCATTAATATGTCCGTAACGCAAGCTTCAATTCGCTTCGATTGGATTTTTTTTTTCATTTTTCTTATATCATTTCTATCCACATCACATTAGGGAAAAATCCTGCCGAGTTTGCGACTATGTCTGTACGTTCTGATTTATTTCGTCCTTGCCGATTTTTTCCACCCAACCCGATCCAATCCAGCTTTCTGTAATTCGATTCAGACCAGAATGGCTTTTCGGTTCGGTTCTTTCACTCAAGGATATATTTGAATTTCTTATAACTTCGTGTCCCAGCAGGTATTTTTTAACTACAATACACGGTTGTCCATTAAGTTTCCACTTTTTCTAACATTATTTTTTATACCCGTTATAGTCGTTATTCAAAAGTCTGATAACCATCCTACTTTGTCATTATAACATATTAAAGTGCATCAATACAAACGGGTGCAACCATACTAGCACTAATACACCGGATCCCATTAGAACTCCAAAGTTAAGCGTGCTTGGGTGACAATAGTACTAGAATGGGTGACCTATTGGGTAGTCCTCGTGTTGCACCCCTCTATTCTCCTTTTTATCTCTTTTTTTTCCTTTTTCCCTTTTTCTCAAACAACCATGTTGATTTGTTTCTTATTTTCTTTGTTAATATATCCCTAACACGGACAACAATTTGAAACAACGGATTTTTTTTTATTTTTTTGCTCATTTTTCTTGCCTGGCTTCAACCCAAATCAAACCCGGCCTGTATCCTACGAAATTCATGAATATATCTGTACATTCAATTCAGGCAGAAACCCCTTCTCAGTTCGATTCTAACTATCACGCATATTTGAATTATCATAACTTCGCATCTGATAGGGTATTTTTGTTCTTATAATATACGATCGCCCATTAAGTTTTCACCTTTCCTAACTTTATTCTTTCTTCCTATTATTCCCTTTGTAAAAAAGTCTGATAATGGTCCTACTTTGTCGTTATAAAAGATTAAAGTACGTAGCGCCAAACTAGTGCGGCCATACCAGCGCTAATGCACCGAATCAGATCAGAATTCAGCAGTTAAGTGTGCTTGAGAGAAAGTAGCACTAGGATGGGTGACCCCCAGGGAAATTCTCGTGTCACGCCCCACTTTTTTACTTTTTTATTCCTTTATTTTTCCTTTTTCCCCATTTCTCTGATATCCAATTCGATTTATTTTTTTTTTACCCCGTTCATATGTCCTTAACGCGGTCTAAAATTCAATACAACTAGATTTTTTTTTTTTTTTTGGGTTCATTTTTCTCATCTCGTTTTAATTTCGATCAAATTCATGGAAAAATCCTGTCAAGTTTATCTGTACGTTCTGATTTATTTCATACCTACCGATTTCTCCATCCGACCCAATCCAATCTAACTTTCTACAATTGAATTCGGAACGGAACCGCTTTTCAGTTTAATTCTTTTTTTCAAGTATATTACAATTTCTCATAACTTTGCATCCGATTGGATTTTTTTAAAATATAATATACGGTCGTCCATTAAGTTTTCACTTTTTCTAACCTTATTTTTTCTTCTCGTTATTCCTATAGTACAAAAGTCTGATAACCTCCCTACTTTGTCATTATAAAATATTAATGTGCATCGTTTCAAACGGGTGCGAACAAACTAGCACTAATGCACCGGATCCCATAAGAACTCTGAAGTTAAGCGTGCATGGGCGAGAGTAGTACTAGAAGTGGTGTCCCCCTAGGAAGTCCTTGTGTCACACCCCACTTTTGGCCTTTTTGTCACTCTTTATTCCTTTTCCCCCATTTCTCATACAACCGTTTTGATTTATTTCGTATTTTCTCTGTTAATATGTCCCTAACGCAGACAACAATTTGAAGTAATAGAGTTTTTATTTTTTTTAATCATTTTTCTCTCTTGTCTTCAACCTAAATCAAACCCGAGCTTTATCCTACCAAGTACACGACTATAACCGTACGTTCTTTTTTATTTAGTCCCTGACGATTTTTTTCATTCAACTCGGTCAAACCCGCTTTCTGCAATTCGATTCGGGCAGAAACTGCTTCTCGGTTCAGTCCTAACTGTCACACGTATTTGAATTATCATAACTTCGCATCCGAGAGGGTATTTTTTTTCTTTTAGTGTACGATCACCCATTAAGTTTTCACTTTTCCTAACTTTATTTTTTCTTCCCGTTATTCCCTTTGTTATAAAGTCTAATAACCATCCTACTTTCTCATTATAAAAGAATAAAGTGCATAGCACCAAACTGGTGCGACCATACTAGCCCTAATGCACCGAATCCCATCATAATTCCGAAGTGAAGCGTGTTTGAACAAAAGTAGTACTAGGATAGGTGACCCCCTAGGAAGTTCTCGTGTTACGCCTCTCTTTTTGCATTTTTATTCCTTTATTTTTCCTTTTGCCCCATTTCTTTGACATCTAATTTGATTTATTTTTTTTACCTCGTTGATATGTCCTCAACGCGGGCTGCAATTCAATACAACTAGATTTTTTTTTTTTTCATTTTTCTCATCTCGTTTCAATTTAGATCAAATTCATGGACAAATCCTGCCATGTATGTGACTATATCCATACGTTCTGATTTATTTCGTCCCAACCGATTTTCTTCATCCGACCTGATCCAATCCAGCTTTCTTCTATTCGACGTCCACCGGAACCACATTTCAGTTCAGTTCTTTGTCTAAAGTATATTTGAATTTCTCTTAACTTCGAATTTGAGTGGATATTTTTTCACTATAATAAACGGTCGTCCATTAAGTTTTCATTTTTTATAACATTATTTTTTCTTCCCGTTATTCATGTTGTGCAAAAGTCTGATTACCATCCTACTGAGTCATTATAAAATATTAAAGCGCATCGTTCCAAACGGGTGCGGCCATACCTGCACTAATGTACCGGATCCCATCAAAACTCCGAAGTTTGCGTCCTTGGGCGAGAGTAGTACTAGAATGGGTGACCTCCTAGGAAGTCCTCGTGTTGCACCCCTATTTTCGCCTTGTTGTCCCTTTTTTTCCCTTTCCCCCATTTCTTAGACAACCGCCTTGATTTATTTCTTATTTGCTCCGTTAATATGTCCCTAACGCAGACAACAATTTGAAGCAACGGAGTATTATTATTATTTTTCTAATTTTTCTCGCCTGTCTTCAACCCAGATCAAATCCGGGTTGTATCCTACCAAATTCATGACTATATCTGTACGTTTCTTTTTTATTTAGTCCCTTATGATTTTTTTTCATCCGACTCAGTCAGACCCGGTTTATGTAATTCGATTATGGTAGAAACCGTTTCTTGGTTCGGTTCTAACTATCACACATATTTGAATTAACATAACTTAACTTCCGGGAGTGTATTTTTTTTTTCTTATAATGTATGATCTCCAATTAAGTTTTTACTTTTCCTAACTTTATTTTTTCTTCCCGTTATTCCCTTTGTTATAAGGTTTGATAACCATCCTACTTTCTCATTATAAAAGATAAAAGTGCGTAGCACCAAATTGGTGCGACCATACCTGTCACAATGCATCGAATGTTGGGTATCTGAGGCTCGTATCGTATACGGCGCTGCAGAAAATAAAATGAGATACCCTTCTAGGACTCGTCTATGTGTGGAAAACAAGATATAAAGAGAGTAAAGGTAACAGCTTTTACCTTTGGGTGATCGTCCGAAGAACAAAAAATTTCTTCTTCAAGTTGAGGCGCGATCCAGCAATCCTCGTGATTAACATCCACATGAGTTGAACTTCTAACCACTCTAATCACAGTGTGTGATTATCTCTAACAGTAATCCACACAGAGGGTACACTCAAGCACCAAAATTTCCTGTGCTAGTGGAAAAAGATGGCAGTTATAGCTGTTTGATCAAGATCATATTGAGAGAGATAGAGAGAAGAAAGAATGTTCGTGGCTGTTGTTTTCTGTGTTTTTCAGCTAGGATTTTTTGTGTGTTACATATACTATATATTACATGAAATTTCCCTCCCAAAACTGAGAATTCTAATCCTATTAGAATTCCCTAATTGTAATTGGAAACATCAAGTTCTCACAATTACAACTTGGACCACAAATTCTAACTAATTATAATTTGTTCACAACAACTTCTCTTTCTCTCAATCAACCCCACTATGTTATCAAATAACATCTTGAGTATATAATCCTCTATTGTGTGTGACCTATTAGGTTTCGCAGTCAATTGGTAGCGAACATGAACTAATTCAAATGTCTTTTAGATTAATAATTCATAATTAATTAGAATTAACCCTATTAATTGTAATCCGGATTGGTTTATTAATTCATCAATTAAATAAACCCATATTCCTAGATCATGAGCGGTATCTAGCAACACATCATGACTACCCAAGAGTCAAGGAAGTCAAGTGGCTTGACATGAACCCTTCAATAACAAACTTCTGTGCAATTAACTCCTTTCACCATATAATATCTCATTCTGTTTGGAGTACGAAATTAGTGCCAACTCCCTCCAGAAATAATTCTGGCCCAAATACAATAGTACTTGTACCAGGAACCCACTACTCTAGATGTGTATCAATTGGAACTACTTCCAATACACAACTGCCTTGGCCAAGGTCTTCTCGATTAGTAATTCCTACACGTGGTCGTAAGATATTCACCCAAACTATTAGGAGTGGTGAATCATTTGTTGACCCTTTCAACTACTTTCGTTTACCTCACAATGTACCCAATATCCATCCCATAGGCAGCCCACGATCGAGCTCCAGAGATTGGAATCAAAGTACAAAGCTCAGCAAACAAAGTACCTTGGAGATCTCAAGTCTAAGGATACTTGCACGTCTGCTATATTTAGATTATATCACTGGCACTAAATAGTTATCAATGTGATTATGTCAAAGCTAGTTCATCCAATGAACTTATTTCATTAACAAGCATCCATGTGTTAACTTTGAGTATCTCAATACTCACGGATATGAGAACCACCACCTGATCAAATCAGGAAGTCTAACACATGCTAGTCTTAATGCATTAATGATGTCCTGTCTCATTAATACTATGACTAGAGACTATTTAAGTACTAACACCATATAGTGTAGTAGGAATCTCATATCATGATCTCTATCATGATTTCCTTAACATAGTGTTGTACTAGGAACTTTATCGAATAGTTATATTAGATAATGTAAATAAAAGAAACTGTAAGATAAATAATGCTTTTTATTAAAATAAAATGTGTCATATACAATGTACAAGTGATTGCTTCTCTGGCACAGCACTAACACCAAATCCCATTAGAACTCCGAAGTTAAGCGTGCTTGAATGAAAGTAGTACTAGGATGGGTGACCCCTGGGGATGTTCTCGGGTTACGCCCCTTTTTTCACCTTTTTATACCTTTATTTTTCCTTTTTCCCCATTTCTCTAACATCCAATTTGATTTTTTTCCCCATTAATATGTCATTAACGCGGGTTGTAATTCGATACAACTAGATTTTTTTTTTTTTTTTTTGTTCTTTTTACTCATCTCATTTCAATTCAGATCAAATTCTTGGACAAATCCTACCATGTTTGTCACTATATCCGTACCTTCTGATTTATTTGTCCCTACCAATTTTCTTCATCCGACCTGATCCAATCCAGCTTTCTGCTATTCAATTCGAACCAGAACCGCTTTCGGTTTGGTTCTTTCTCTCAAGAATATTTGAATTTCTCATAACCTCGCATCCGAATTGGTATTTTTTAAGTATAATATCTGGTCATCCATTAAGTTTCCATTTTTTCGACCATTATTTTTTCTTCCCATTATTCTCATTGTGCAAAAGTCTGATAACCGTCCTACTTTGTCATTATAAAATATTAAAGCGCATCATTCCAAACTGGTGCGACCATACCAACACTAATGCACTGGATCCCATCAGAACTCCGAAGTTAAGAGTGCTTGGGCGAGAATAGTACTAGGATGGGTGACCTCCTGGGAAGTCCTCGTGTTGCACCCCTCTTTTTACTTTTTTTATCTCCTTTTTTTTTTTCCTTTTTCCCCATTTTTTAGATGACTGCCTTGATTTATTTCTTATTTGCTCCATTAATATGTCCATAATGCGGATAGTAATTCGAAGCCATGGAGTTTTTATCCCACTAGGTCAAACCCACTTTCTGCAATTCGATTTGGCAGAAACCGCTTTTTGGTTTAGTTCTAACACATGTATATTTGAATTCTCATAACCTCGCATCCAAAGGGGTATTTTTTTTTCTTTTAATATATGATTGACCATTAAGTTTCCACTTTTCCTAACTTTTTTTTCTCTCGTTATTCCGCATGTACAAAAATCTGATAACCGTCCTACTCGGTCATTATAAAAGATTAAAGCGCATAGCACCAAACTGGTTTGACCATACTAGCCCTAATACCCCAGATTCCATCAGAACTCCGAAGTTAAGCATGCTTGAATGGAAGTAGTACTAGGATGGGTGACCCCCTGGGAAGTTCGCGTGTTGCACCCTTCTTTTTGCCTTTTTTTTTCTTTATTTTTCCTTTTTACCCGTTTCTCTAACATCTATTTTGATTTATTTTTTTACCCCATTAATATGTCCTTAATGGGGGTTGCAATTCGCTAAAACTGAGTTTTTTTTTTTTGTTTTTTTTCTTATATTGTTTCAATCCAAATCAAATTCAGGGAAAAATCTTGCCAAGTTTATGACTATTTCCGTACGTTCTGATTTTTTTCGTCTCCGCCGATTTTCTCCATTCGACCTAATCCAATGCATCTTTTTGTAATTCGATTCAGACCAGAACCGCTATTCGGTTTAGTTCTTTCTCTCAAGGATATATTTGAATTTCTTATAACTTCAAATCCCAGTGGGTATTTTTTAACTATAATATATGGCCGTCCATGAAGTTTCCACTTTTTCTTACTTAATTTTTTTATCCCGTTATTCTCGTTGTGCAAAAATCTGATAATTGTCTTACTTTGTCATTATAAAATTTTAAAGCGCATCCTTTCAAATGGGTGCGACAATACCAGCACAAATGCACCGATCCAATCAGAACTCCGAAAGTAAGCATGCTTGGTCGAGAGTAGTACTAGGATGGGTGACCCCCTGGGATGTCCTCGTGTTGCACCTCTCTTTTCGCCTTTTTTTTTTTCTCTTTTTATTACTTTTTCCCCATTTCTCATATGACCGTTTTGATTTATTTTTTATTTGCTCCGTTAATATGTCTCTAACGCGGACAACAATTCGAAGTAACGGAGTTTTTATTTATTTTTTTCTCATTTTTCTCGCTTGGCTTTAACCCAGATCAAACCCGGGCTGTATCCTACCAATTTTGCTACTATATCCATACATTCTTATTTATTTAGTCCCTAACGATTTTTTTCAACCTACTCAATCAAACTCGCTTTCTACAATTAGATTTGGGCAAAAACCACTTCTTGGTTCAGTTCTAACTTTCACGAATATTTCAATTCTCATAACTTCGCATCCGATAATAGTCCTACTTTGTCATTATAAAAGATTAAAGCGCAAAACATCAGACTTGTGCGACCGTACCAACCTTAATGCACCGGATCCCATTAGAACTCAGAAGTTAAGTGTGCTTGAACTAAAGTAGTACTAGATGGGTGACCCCCTGGGAAGTTCTCATTTTGCGCCCCTCTTTTCGCCTTTTTATTCTTTTATTTTCCATTTTACACATTTCTCTGCCATCTATTTCGAATTTTTTTTTACCTCGTTAATATGTCCCTAACGCGAGTTGCAATTCGGTACAACTCGGATTTTTTTTTTGGTTAATTTTTTCTTATTTCGCTTTTATCTAGATCAAATTTGGGGAAAATTCCTGCTGAGTTTGCGACTATGTTCATACGTTCTGATTTATTTCGTCCTTGTGGATTTTCTCCACCCGACCCGATCCAATCCAGCTTTCTGTAATTCGATTTGGACTAGACAACTTTTCGGTTCTGTTGTTTCTCTCAATGATATTTGAATTTCACATAACTTCGCAACTGAGTGGTTATTTTTTAATTATGATATATAGTCATCCATTAAGTTTCCACTTTTTCTAACTTTATTTTTTCTTCCCGTTATTTTAGTTGTGCAAAAGTCTAATTGTAACACCCCGAAAAACCTAGGCCTGCCAGGGCTGGGGATGTCGCCCCGTCCAAAGGACAAGGGGTCTTTATAACTAGGTCACAAATAAAATTGCCGAAATAAATAATACTCAAACTAAAAAGAATTTATTACACCCCAAAATGCTTCAAAAGTACATCCATGAAATTCCAAAAAAAAAAACCATAATTAAAATCATCCACTCTCGTCTCCCCAAAGCAATACATAAAATCAAAAAAACACATTCTCTTCCAAGGTAGCTACTCACCCATAACAGGATCAACCTGAAAACATGATAAAATGTGGTGAGACAGAAATCTCAGTAAGTCCGTATGTGCTTTAGGTGTTTAGTGGAAACAGTTCGTGGATGAAAATGGTGAAATCTTTATAAGAGAAACATTAGCAAGCAATAAATATTAGCCAAAAGCAAGAGTGACATTTTGGCTCTTCTAGCCATACATAAGTAATGAAATCAACCACTCGAAAGAAAGGGATATGGGTTACCATACGTTGGGCCCCATAACCGGTCAGAATGCCTATCACTTTGTGCAGACTGACAAAAGAAGGTGATCGACCTACTGGGCAAGATACTCCTCATTCTCTATACCCAAACAACCGCCGGGTGTCCATTCTGGCAAAAACACAGTCACTTGACTGAAACAAAATAAACTGCTAGCTCGGATCGGCACGACTCACTGGAACTGGCATCTTTTCCGGTAAGGACTCACCCTTCAGAGGTGGCCACCTACTGAGTGACTTATCCTAACCCTTCAAAGACTAGTCCTAGTAGTCCACCCTTATTGAGTACTCAACGACATTCCCCACTTGGGATAAAATGAACAAAGCATCGTTCCTCATGGAAATAACAATTTGAGGGTTTCCAAAGCTTTGGGAGAAATTAGTTTTAGAAAGAGTTCCAAGTTTGGAAAAATCTGCTCAAAGACTTTTAAATAATTTAAGCGTTGGAATTAATGATGAATTCAACCCTCAATTGCTTTCAAATAACCGAGTGTCCTTGCACTCCACATTTGGCTTGCCATAAGGAAATCATTTCACATCAATCAGGTTTTATGCAGGAGCTTACCTGATTCTTGCTCACAACAACAAGGTCTCGAACAGCTGACCTAACCCCACATGGGCAAATACAAATCTTAATCAGATTCAAGCCACAATCCACTTCCTCAATTTTAAATCAACTCAATTCACTACTACCATGATCCTAGTGTCCCAAGCTTTAAGGCAAAACAATAATTGAATAGGTTTATAAGCTCAGTTTAATTTGTTATTTAAAATAATTAATGGATTAGGAAATAAATTCTAATAATTTGAAAGTTTAAATCTTGTTAAGGAAAATTTAGAGTTTATTTGATCAGGAGCCATAGGTGGTACTAGGTAAAATAGTGATTTAATGATAGCTTAGTTGTTAGAAAATAATTGATAGATAAAACTTAAGATTAAATTTAATAAGTCTTTTTTTGGAAAATAATAAGTAAATCCTTAAGGGTTTTGATTTAGTAATTATTTTATTAAGTACAAACCTTTTCCATAAAGGCTTTAATTAATTTCTTTATTTTAAATAATATTTATTTATTTTATTTTCTAGAAAAGTTATTATTTATTTGACTAAAATATCCTTTACATATATTATAATTCCAAATCTACCCTTCCTAGGATTTTCGAAATTCTCTAGCAAAAATTATTAGTAAATATTTTATTCATGAAATAAAATTTGCTTAGGGACAACTAGATCATGATCAAGATTCCATGGTCAACCATAATCAATAACATACTCAATCCTTCAATTCATCAAATCATCCAAATCTTGCACATAGGCATAGATCTAAATTTATTAAGACATGCTTTAACCTCTACTAGCATAAACATGATCATGGCTTCAAAATCTAATCATGCATACAAATCCTATTCACCAATGGTGACATAATTTCTAGCATGCTTCATCACAAATACTACCTATGACATGAATCAAACCTCAACTCATCATTCAATCCACCAATATGATCTTTCCATGCATAAATCCCATCTCCTTCACAATCATACATATACTCATGCTTCAATCAACAACATCACATACACAAACCCATCGCCAATCATCTTCTCACAACATCAACCTAGAGACATGATTCTAAATTTTAAAAAGAGGATTGAAGGTACTTACTTGATTGATGAATGACTTGAAGGAGTTTAGAGAAGATCTCAACTCCTAGATGGCTAATCTTGTTCAAGAAAGGTGGCGAAAGCATGGTCATGGAGGAAGAGACCATTCGGCCAAGAGAGGGAATTTCGGTCCATGAGAGAGAGAGAGAGAGAGAGAGAGAGAGAGAGAGAGAAGTCATTAGCATGATTATTCATATAGGTTTTCATTAGAGATCAAGTTTGAAGAGGTTGATGTTGATAGAGTGAATTTACCTTGAAGATGTTCTTGTTCTTCACGAAATTTCTGCTTTTTGATCCGAAGTAGCAAGATGATTTGGAGGAGTTTGATGTTAATAATGGTGTTGATGGATTCACAGCAATGAGTAGACTCAAATCTGGAGACTTTTCGTGAGGGTTTGAAGTGGTTTGGAGGGGTATTAGGTGTGGAGAAGGAGTAGGTGTTCTTGGTGTAGTGTGTGTGTGTGTGTTCTTGATGCTTGAAGGAAAAAAAATCGAGAGAGGGAGAGATGGTTTGCAGCTGCCGATTTTTCTGTGGGAATAGGCCTGGCCGAATTCTAGTAGGGTTTAGGGAGTTGATTCTCTGGTTTGGAAGGGAAAAGGAAAGGTTAGTTGTTACAATCCTTGAAGAATATTTTTGGGAAGGGAAATTGGAAAGTAGATATCCTAAGAATATCTTGATTTGTTTGGACAGCTTGAAGTCTCCTATGACCGACTGGATTGTGCAGCTCTTCTGGGGAATTAAGGCTGGTTAAAGGAGGCTTGTGATGGCCGAAACCAAGGTGCACAATGGTGGAGAAGATGTCTGATCAATTGAGCAAAATTTTATGGAAAGTTGTTAAACAAAATGGCTGAAATTTTGGAAAGTATTCAAGCTAAATTGCTGGGATTTGGTTGAGGGATTTTCGGACAGCCATTACTGGAATTTCGTGCAGAAGTTCATGGGGATTAATGGAGCTCTGTTTATGGAGGTTTAAGGAAGGTTTTTACAGGTTAAGGTTGGTGTTTTGGCTGGAAGAGAGATAGGAAACAAGCTGGACGAAAATCTACCCAGAATTTTTGCTGCACAGTGATTTTTCGGGCAGATTTTCGTCTGCTGTTCAAAGCCATTTTGCAGCGAGTTTTGAAGGGGATTTCAGGGGTATTCAAGGCTGTTTTCCAGCCTTCTTTATGGAGGAAAAACATGGCTAAGGTTCTGCACAAAATCTAGGAGAAAAAAGCATGCTTTGGAGCTCTCAAAGTTGATTTTCGTACAGGAATTTTTCCTGTTTTGCTCCAGCTTGAGCAGTCCGAATTTGGACAAAAACTTTCTGGTTTCAAACTGATCCTAAGGACCATTTTTCTGGCAGCATTTGGGAGGGAATGTGAGCTAGAATTTTTGACCTTTTGAAGGTACAACAATCTGGAAAATTTCAGTTCATTCCATGAAGATAGATGAACTAAGATAGAGGAAAAATTTCAGCAAGCTTTCAACTGGGAATTTCCTCTTGAATTTTCCCACAAATCTACCATATTTTCCAAACCAAAAGAAGTCTTTTGCCAAAACATTTTGATCCTAAAGGACCTCAGCACTCTACTGGATTTTCTGGAAAGAAAAAGGGTAGAACATCTTGATCAAACCAATGAGTTGAAACTAAGGAAAACTAAAGATCAAGGAAGAATGATTTTCCCTATAAGAATTTCGAGAAGAGTAAAAGGAGTGGAATGAGATTACTTCTATCATGTCTCTCCTAGAACATCATCACCACATTAATCTAGGTCCTTAAGGCCGAAACCATCCTTTCCCAAGCAAAATAAAATTTACTCAAGCTAAAACTTCTATGATGGACTTTGAACCTTAGACCTCAATAATTTATTCCAAAGCTCCAACCACTAAACCATAACAACTCTTGTTGATACTTTCACTAGAAAAATTATTTTCTATTCAATCCACAAGCTATCTCCCTATTTTCACCTCGGGCAAAAATTACCATTTTGCCCTTCTCACACAACATTCACCCACACAACTTCAAAACAATAAACTCACATCCAAAGCATATAAAAATCATATGAAAGCATATTTAAACATGAAATAAAGAATGTTATGCATCCCCAACCCCCTTACTCTAAGGTTGGTCTTGACTGGGGTTTCACATCCTCCCCTCCTTAGAAAAATTTTGTCCCGAAATTCATGCATACCTTTATTTCAGCTCAGGATACTTTTGTTTAACCCATTCTTCCAATTCCCATGAAGCATCCTGCGTGCCATGGTGCTCCCACTGAATCTTAACCATCAGTATCTACTTATTTCGGAGAGTTTTGACACTGCGGTCCAATATCCATACAGGCTTTTCCACGTAGCTCAAGTCTGCCTGCAACACTAACGGTTCCTCATTCAACACGTGATCGGGATCCGCATTATACTTCTTCAACTGTGACACATGGAACACGTCATGGATACCCGTCAACCCATCCGGTAGGTCCAATCGGTAAGCTACTGGTCCGATTCTTTCCTTAATAAAAACGGTCCCAAATACCTCGGATTCAATTTTCCACCCTTCGGATGCTTCACAATCCCCCGGTTGGGTGATAAATTCAAAAATACACGGTCCCCGACTTGAAATTCCAATTCCCTCCTCCGGTTGTCCGCATAGCTCTTTTGCCGGCTCTGAGCCGCCTTTAACCTTTCCCGAATCAGTTTCACCTTGTCCAACATTTCTTGGACACAGACCTCTCCGATTTTGCTCACGTGTCCATCTTCCATCCAACTCCAATACAACGGTACTTGACACTTGCGCCCATACAAAGCCTCGTAAGGTGCCATCCCAATCGAGGCCTGATAGCTGTTGTTATAAGATAATTCCGCGTAAGGTACGCATTCTATCCACTTGTCCCCGAAATCCAGAACACAGGCCCTCAACATATCCTCTAATATTTGGATCACCCTTTCTGACTGCCCATCAGTCTGCGGATGCGCCGTCGTACTGAACTTCAAATTCGATCCCATTGCTTCCTGGAACTTTCCCCAAAAACGAGAAGTAAACCTCGGGTCTCGGTCTGACACTATGCTCGAAGGTACTCTATGGAGTCGGACTATTTCTCGAACATATGTTTGAGCCAGCTTCTCCATGGAGTCCCTTACATTTACCAGGATAAAGTGGGCCGACTTGGTCAGTCGATCCACTACTACCTATATGGCGTCCTTCTGAGTCTTTGACATAGGGAGTCCGGTGATGAAATCCATAGTCACCTCCTCCCACTTCCATTCCGGCACTGGCAATGGCTTCAATAGTCCCGTTGACTTCTTATGCTCCGCTTTAACTTTCTGGCAGGTGAGACAGGTCGATACGTACTTGACCACATCTCGCTTCATTCCGGGCCACCAGTATGCTCTCTTCAAATCCTGATACATCTTGACCTCTCCCGGATCAATTGCGTATTTGCTCTTGTGTGCCTCTTCCAAAATTCTGTCCCTTAGCTATTGCTCTCCAGGTACACACAATCGATCTCTGAAATAGAAAACCCCTGCTTCATCCTGACGGAATTCACTGTCCAGTCGCTTAAGCTCCTTATCCTTGAAAATTTGAAACTCGGCGTTGCTTCGCTGAGATTCCACTATTTCTTGCTTCAAGTCCGGTGCCAACTTCAAATTGCTGATGACAATCGTTTTGTCTCGCACTTCCGTCCTTCTATCCAATACGTCCTGAACTACTTGCATTTCCTGCAACTTCAGTCTAGCCATCCCAACTTTTCTGCTTAGGGCGTCTGCCACAACGTTAGCCTTCTCGGGATGGTACTTGATCGGGCAATGGTATTTTTCTAAGAATTCCATCTACCTTCGTTGCCTCAAGTTCAAATCTTTCTGAGTGAAGATATACTTCAGGCTCTTTTGGTCGGTGAACACCTCGTACTCGGCTCCATACAAGTAGTGTCACCATTTCTTTAGGGCGAACACTATAGCTGCCAACTCCAAGTCGTGAGTAGGGTAGTTCACTTCATGCGGTCGCAACTTCCGTGATGCATAGGCAATCACTTTCCTGTCTTGCATCAACACCGCTCCCAATCCTTCTTTCGAAGCGTCGGTGTACAGTGCGTAAGATTTGCCTTCCTCTGGTAGACTCAATACCGGTGCTGTCATCAGTCTCTTCTTTGGTTCTTGGAAGCTTTTCTCGCATTTCTTGTTCCACACAAACGGAACATCCTTTCTCAACAAATGGGTCATTGGCGATGCGAGTGTCGAGAATCCCTTGATAAACCTTCGGTAGTATCCCGCCAAACCCAAGAAACTCTGGATCTCGATAATATTCTCCGGCTGCTTCCAGTCTGATACCGCTTCCACCTTGGCCGGATCTACCTTAATTCCCTCCTTAGTTACAACATGACCAAGGAATGCCACACTGTCTAACCAGAATTCGCACTTGCTGAACTTCGCGCACAGCTTGTGCTCCCGCAATTTTTCCAACACGAGCCTCAGATGCACCGCATGCTCCTCCGGACTCTTGGAGTAGATCAAAATATCGTCGATGAATACTACTACAAACTTGTCCAGGTAAGGCCGGAATACTCGGTGCATCAGGTCCATGAATACTGCTGGAGCGTTAGTCACCCCGAACGGCATTACTACGAACTCGTAATGTCCATATCGGGTGTTGAAGGCTGTCTTGGGGATATCTTCCTCTCTTATCCGCACTTGGTAATATCCTTGTCTCAGATCCAACTTGGAATAGCAACTGGATCTTTGCAGCTGATCGAATAGCTCGTCAATCAACGGAAGAAGGTACTTGTTCTTAATCGTCAAATTGTTCAGCCCTCGGTAGTCGATGCACAGCCTCAAGGTCCCGTCCTTTTTCTTTACAAATAGCACAGGCGCTCTCCAGGACGACGTGCTTGGTCTAATATAGCATTGGCCAACGAGCTCCTCTAGTTGCTCTTTCAACTCTTTTAACTCTGCCGGCGCCATCCGATACGGAGTCCGCGATACTGGTTCCGCTCTGAGAACTAAGTCGATAGTGAACTCCACTTCTCGACTAGGAGGTAGAGAATCAAGCTCCGCTGGAAATACATCGGGAAAATCCTTCACTACTTCCGTGTCCTCCAGAGGACACTGGTCCTTAGGCTTGTTCATCAAGTAAGCCAGATAACCTTTACAACCTTGCCTCAATAATTTTCGAGCCTTAGCCCCTGCAATCAAGTACTTCAACTCTTTCACCCTCTTTCCATTAAATTCTAACACATCACAACCCGGTCTAAGAAACTGAACAGACTTATTTTTGCAGTCTACCCTAGCCCTATGTTTGGCTAACCAGTCCATCCCCAAGATTAAGTCATAGTCTTCAATGTCCAACACAATCAAGTCTTCCCCCATATTTTCTCTCCCCACCTTAACCTTACAATCCCTCACATACCGATCCGCTTGCACCATCTTCCCCAAAGGGGTGCTTACTTCTAAAATGAAAGGTAGCTCCACTCCATCCCAACCCAAATGACATGCACACAACTTGTTTATATAGGAATGAGTAGAGCCAGGGTCAATCAAAGCATTAACGGATCGCCCTTGAATAGTGAACGTACCTTCCACCACCGCGGCATCGGCCCTAACTTCCTCTTTGTTGAGAGCAAATACCTTGGCCTTCACTTGTGGCTTCGGTGCTCCACCTCCGGCTGCTCCCATGGTGTTGGCCCGGTTGGGTCCCGTGTTCTGAGCCGGGTTTCCCTGCCCGACTCGGTGCAGCTTAGGGCAGGTATTCCCTCAGGTGATTCGGGTCACCACAGTGGTAGCACTACCTATCTCTTCCCTTGGAACAGCAATTCCTCTTGGTGTGGCCTTTCTTTCCACACTGCCTGCAGGACGGGAGGTTCGGTGCAGGTCCAGCTGGTGCTGTCTGGGCTTGCTTTTCTCGGTTCTGCCAGTGATGATTTGCAGGGCGCTTGTGGGATTGCTGCCTCGGGGAGTGTCCCTGCGGTTGTCTCGGCGGTTGGAAGGGCTTGGTCGCTATCGTGCTGCGGTCTTCATTCTCCGTGCGAGTAGCAGCGTCCACCGCCCACGAGTAAGTTGTCGGTGGAGCAGGTGCCAAAGCTCTCCTCAACTCCGGTCTTAGCCCCTTGACGAACGGCCTCGTCCAGTTCTACTCGGTGTCGACCAGTCTTCGGCAGTATTTTGACAACTACGTGAATCGAGCCGCGTATTGAGCCACAGACATGCTCCCCTGCCTCAGATTCTGAAATTCGTCCTCCCGTTTTTCCACAATCCACTGAGGGATGTACTCCGCCCTGAAAGATTCATTGAAGTTGGACCACGTCCATTCTTGCTCATCCATTACCCAGTCCTCTTGGACCCGCTGCCACCACGCCCGAGCTAGTCCTCTCAACCGAAAGGCTGCAAATTTAACCATCCGCTCCTCAGAATACTGGAGCGTTGCGAAAATATCCTCCATTTGCTCGACCCACTGCTCGGCCTTCTGGTCTTGTTTCGCTTCACCCATAAAGATAGGCAGTTGGAATTTCAAGAACTTCTCCAACGCCTCATCTTCCCCTCTAGGGTGCCTCCGCTCGGTTAGCGTCTGAAGAATGTCGGCCACTTTCCTGAGTGTCTGACCCATTGACACATCTACCGGGGCATCAGACCCCATGCCCATCGCGGGATCGTTACCCTGATGGGGTGATTGCATCTGTTCTGGTTCAACTTCCGGTGCTACCTGGTCTACCTCTGGAGTTCTTCTGGTGGAAGGAACTGCACGTCTCTTGGGTGCCATTCTATACCATACCCCAAATGTTAAATGTATGCACTCAAGTATCACATCATTTTAGTGGTGTATGCATACATAGCCAAGTATGAGTAGAAAGAAGTCAGATGCAACTTACTTAAAGGATTGCTCATAAATTTCGATTTCAAAAATTAACTTGCATAATTTCGAAATTTGATAAAAATGAACTTTGAGAATTCTTAACATCTCGATTCATGAAAAGCTGTAAATAAACAAACATCCAAATCAAAATGACTCCAAGCTCTCTACTCCTCATCGGAATCCTCATCATCTGCCTCATATATCCAACCTCCGGTGTTTTTAGAGAAATCCACCCCCTCCCCGCTAGCAAATCCCTCCATAGGCTCCTTCCCAGGGCACCTAGAACTCTCCCCGGCCTCAACTCGGCTGAAGGGAGGAATAAAGGAAGGTCTAGGTGGAGACTCATAGTCTATCTCCCCCCGGGTCATTACTAGCTGTTGCTAAATCCATCTCAGGATTAGGAGGGTGGGGTTCAGGCTCCACTATCATAACATCATCCTTACTGTCAGAGCTTATATCTATCACCGGGATTGGAGGTGGTTCAAGGATCTGGACCTCGGCCTCACTGCTATCCTCCATCAAGTCAAGCTCATCATCACTATTATCCTCCATAGGGATATCCTCGACATCATTGTTATCCTCTATAGGGACAACTGGCTAAGGGGCAGGCTGGGGAACTGGAAGGTCCTCCTGGTCTAGAAAGTAAGGTGGGTGCCACTGCTGCCCTTTCCTTGCTGTCCTAAGCAGTCTAACCATCCTACAGCATCAACAAAATAGGTTAGATAAGATTTAAACTTAAATAAATAAATCATATATCATCAATATTTGTCTATAATCTAGTCTCTGATACCACTTGTAACACCCTGGAAAACCTAGGCCCGCCAGGGCCGGGGATGTCGCCCCGTCCAAAGGACAAGGGGTCTTTATAACTAGGTCACAAATAAAATTGCTGAAATAAATAATACTCAAACTAAAAAGAATTTATTACACCCGAAAATGCTTCAAAAGTACATCCATGAAATTCCAAAACAAAAACCATAATAAAAATCATCCATTCTCGTCTCCCCAAAGCAATACATAAAATCAAAAAACACATTCTCTTCCAAGGTAGCTACTCCCCCACAACAGGATCAACCTGAAAACATGATAAAAGGTGATGAGACAGAAATCTCAGTAAGTCCGTGTGTGCTTTGGGTGTTTAGTGGAAACAGTTTGTGGATGCAAAGGGTGAAATCTTTATAAGAAAAACATTTGCAAGCAATAAACATTAGTCAAAAGCAAGAGTGGCGTTTTGGCTCTTCTAGCAATACATAAGTAATGAAATCAACCACTCGAAAGAAAGGGATATGGGTTACCACACGTTGGGCCCTATAACCGGTCAGAATGCCTATCACTTTGTGCAGACTGACAAAAGTAGGTGATCGGCCTACTAGGCAAGATACTCCTCATTCTCTATACCCAAACAACCGCTGGGTGTCCATTCCGGCAAAAACACAGTCACTTGACTGAAACAAAATAAACTGCTAGCTCGGACCGGCACGACTCACTGGAACTGGCATCTTATCCGGGAAGGACTCACCCCTCAGAGGTGGCCACCTACTGAGTGACTTATCATAACCCTTCAAAGACTAGTCCTAGTAGTCCACCCTTATTGAGTACTCAACGACATTCCCCACTTGGGATAAAATGAACAAAGCATCGTTCCTCATGGAAATAACAATTTGAGGGTTTCCAAAGCTTTGGGAGAAATTAGTTTTAGAAAGAGTTCCAAGTTTGGAAAAATCTGCTCAAAGACTTTTAAATAATTTAAGCGTTGGAATTAATGATGAATTCAACCCTCAATTTCTTTCAAATAATCGAGTGTCCTTGCACTCCACATTTGGCTTGCCATAAGGAAATCATTTCACATCAATCAGGTTTTATGCAGGAGCTTACCTGATTCTTGCTCACAACAACAAGGTCTCGAACAGCTGACCTAACCCCACATGGGCAAATACAAATCTTAATCAGATTCAAGCCACAATCCACTTCCTCAATTTTAAATCAACTCAATTCACTACTACCATGATCCTAGTGTCCCAAGCTTTAAGGCAAAACAATAATTGAATAGGTTTATAAGCTCAGTTTAATTTGTTATTTAAAATAATTAATGGATTAGGAAATAAATTCTAATAAGTTGAAAGTTTAAATCTTGTTAAGGAAAATTTAGAGTTTATTTGATCAGGAGCCATAGGTGGTAATAGGTAAAATAGTGATTTAATGATAGCTTAGTTGTTAGAAAATAATTGATAGCTAAAACAAGTTAAGATTAAAGTTAATAAGTCTTTCTTGGAAAATAATAAGTAAATCCTTAAGGGTTTTGATTTAATAATTATTTTATTAAGTACAAACCTTTTCTATAATGGCTTTAATTAATTTCTTTATTTTAAATAATATTAATTTTAATTAGAATTGATTTATTAATTCTCTAATTAATAAATTCATATTCAGTAGATCATGAACGGTATCTAGCAATACATTATGACCACCCAATAATCCAGAAAGTCACGTGGCTTCATATGAACCTTTCAATAGCAAACATCAGTGTAATAAATACCTTTCACCATACAATATCTCATTTGGTTTAGAGTGTGGAATTAGTGTCAACTCCCTCCAGAATATTAATTCATTATGCCCCAAATATTTTAGTACTTGTTCCCAAAATCTATTGCTAATCATGTGTACCTATTAGAACTATTTCCAATACAGAGTTGCCTTGGCTAAGGACTTCTTGAGTAGTAATTCCTGCAAGTGGCCATGAGATATTCGCCTCTATTATTAGGAGTGGTGAATCATTTATTGATCATTTCAACTACTTTCATTTACTTCATGTTGTACCAAATATCCATCCTATAGGCAGTCTTGTAGGAACTCTAGAGATTGGAATCAAAGTACAATACTTAGCAAACAAAGTACCTTGAATATTTGCACATTTGCTATGATGAAATTCTATCACTGGCACTAAATAGTTATCAATGAGACTATCTTATAGCTAGTTCATCTAATGTACTTGTTCTAGTAACAAGCATCCATTGTTAACTTTGAGTATCACAATACTCATAGATATGAGAACCACCGCCTAATCAAATAAGGAAATATAACACGTACTAGTCATGATGCATTAATAATGTCCTATCTCATTAATACTATAACTAGGAAAAATTTAAGTGCGAACACTAGCTAGTGTTGTAGAACCTCACATCATGATCTCTATCATGATTTTCATAACATAATGTTGCACTTGGATCTTTATCTAAGAGTTATATTCACACGAAAGTATAAATAAAACAAACTGAAAGATAAAGAATATATTATATTATTAAATAAATGTGCAACATATAAAATAAATGTGATTGCCTCTAGGGTATAACACGAACAAACTCCCATATACACTAGAGCCAATTATTCACGTATCTAATACCGTATGACTTAACATGTCTATGATATTTCTTCTAGGACAGTGCTTTAGTAAGTAGGTCAACTATGTTCAGTAGGAACTTTTTCTATCTTTACATCTTGTCTATCTATAGTCTCCCAGATTAGGTGATAGCGTCTTAGTACATGTTTGGATCGCTTGTGAGACTTTGGCTTATTGGCTTGTGCAATAGCTCTATTTTGTCATAATACAGAGGTATTAGTTCAGCAATGTTAGGAACCACTCCAAGCTCCATCATGAACTTCTTGAATCAAATTGTTTCCTTAACTACTTCAGAAGCGGCTATGTACTCAACTTTAGTCGTTAAGTTAGTGATAGTATCTTGTTTGGAACTTTTCCAACTTATTACCCCTCCACACACTGTAAATACATAACTAGACCATGCTTTGATTATCTTTATTAGATTGAAAATTGGCATCACTATACTCGTTCATTTTAATATCACTTTGTCTATATACCCAGAATTCATCCTTAGTCCTTCACAAATAGTTAAGGATATTATTTACAGCAGCCCAATGACCCTCATTAGGGTCAGATTAGTATTTGCTCGTCGAACTGAGAGCACAAGATACATCGGGCCTAGTGCATATCGTAGCATACATCAAGGATCTAATTGCCGATACTTATGCAATCCTATTCATGTGATCCTTTTGAACTTGTGTTTTTAGAGATATTGACTTTGAAAGGCTTACCCTATGAGATATGGGTAAGAATCCCTTTTTTGATTGATCCATGCTAAATCAATTTAGCACTTTGTCAATATACGTAGAGTATGAAAGACTTAGCAACTTTTTTTATCTATCTCTATAGATCCTTATTACAAGAATATAGGTTGCTTCTCCAAGGTCTTTCATGGAGAATTTCTTGGACAACCAAACTTTCTCTAATTAAAGTATAGGTACATCATTTTCTATTAGCATTATATCATCTACATAAAGTACCAAGAAAATGATTGCAATGCCACTAACCTTCTTGTATATACAAGGTTCATCCATGTTTTGAGTAAAACTAAACTCTTTGATCAAAATAGATATTCTAACTACTAGATACTTTCTTAAGTTCATAAATGGACCTTTACAAATTGCACACTTTTATACTAGCAATAGATATGATACTCTCAAGTTGTGTCATGTACACTTCCTCAATATGGTTCCCCTTTAGGAATGTTGTTTTAACATAAATTTACCAAACCTCATATTCATAATGGATGGCAAGTGCTAGGAGTATTCTTATAGATTTTAGTATAGCAACTTATGAGAAGGTTTCGTCATAGTCAATACCATGTTCTTGATGATAACCTTTAGCAACTAGTCGTACTTTATAGGTAACTATGATACCATCCATGTCAGCTTTTTTTTCTTGAAAATCCATTTGCACCTAATTTGTTTGATTCCTTTGGGTGGATCAGCCAAAGTCTATACTTAGTTTTCATATATGGAATCCATCTCTGACATCATGGCTTCAAGCTATTTGTCAGATTCTGAACTATTCAAAACATGCTTGTAAGTAGTAGGCTCATCTTCATGTATGAGCAATACGTCATTGTAGTCACTTATAAGAAATCTATATATTTTAAGTGCTACACGTATCCTACTCAACCTACGAGGTTCTTGTAATGATGAAGGTTTATCTATTCTCTCAATAGATATAGGATTAGATAGTTGATCTATGTTTGTTTGTCGTTTTTGAACGTCACTAAATTTAATTTTACTCTCATTGTCAATGTTCTTCATTTCTGAGAAGATAGTATGCTTCAAAACAATCATTTTATTTTTAGAAGAAAGATAGAAGTAATACTCACAAGATTCTTTCAGATTCCCACAAACAAATACTTATCAGACTTACTCTCAAGTTTATTTAATTATGGCCTTTCGACAAAGGCAGGGCAATCCCATACTCTTAAGTAAGATAACTTTGATTTCTTACCATAGAATAGATCAAATGGTGTAGTATCAACCATTTTTTTATGTAACTCTATTTAGAATATAAACAGAAGTCTCTTACGTACCCCAAAAATGATTTTAGCCAGTCTACAAAAGGCATCGTAGTTCGTACCATGTCTATGAGGGTTCAATTCCTTCTCTCAGATACACCATTATATTGAGGTGTCTATGGTGGAATCTATTGAGATAATATTCTATTATCTCTACAATAATCTTAAAACTCTTGGCTTAAGTATTTGCCTCCTCGATCAAATCTTAAAGTTTTGATACTTTTGCCAAGTTATTTCTCTAATTCATTCTTGAAGTCTTTGAACTTGTCAAAGGCCTCATATTTGTATTTTATTAAATACAAATACCCATATCGTGAATAATCATCAATAAATGTTATGAAATAGTGATAATCTCCCCTTGCTTGTATAGACATTGGGCCACATACACCAATATGTATAAGTTCTAATAACTCTTTGGCCTTTTCTCTTTTTCTAGAGAAAGGAGCTTTAGTTATTTTACCAAGTAAATAAAATTCATATGTGCCATATGATTATAATCAAATGACCCTAAGTCACCAAGCTTGTGTAACTTATAAACACGATTCTCGTTTATATGGCCTAAACGATAATGCCATAAGTAAAATGGGATTGAGTTATCTTTTCTTAGTTTCTTATTGTTTATATTGAGAATTAGATCATTCATGTTTAGAACATACAAACCATTTCTCAAAGTCGCATTACCATATTGTACACTATTTAATGAAAAAGAAAAACTTTTATCCTTAAATATTAAACGAAAACTATTAATGTACAAACAAGCAATTGAGATAATGTTGTTAAATAAAATAGATACATAAGAACAGTTTGTAAGTTCTAAGACTATTTCAAAAGTCAAGTGCAGGTGATAAGTCCCCATAGCAAGTACAACAACCTTTGCTCCATTTGCAATACGTAAGTCTACGTCACCTTTCTCAAGCCTCCTACTGTCTTTTACTACCTACAAGTTATTACATAAATGACATCCACATCTAGTATCTAATATCCATATCTTATTTCTAAAGGCAGTAGTAATCTTAATAAAAAACATACTAGGAGTAGGAGTAAAAGTTCCTGCAAGCTTCTCCTTCTCTTTTTTTTTTTTTTCTTCACAGTCTCCAGGTAGGTTTTGCAGTTGTGCCTCCAAAGGCCCATTTTGCCACAGTGATAATATGAGCCTTTGGCAACTACCTCCATTTTCTTTATACCTTTAGGCTTAGTGGGAGCCTTTTCTTCTTACGAACTTTCTTCTTAGAAGAGAAAGATTCTACCATCATGATTGTATTGGATTCCTTCCTCATGGGGGATTCTGCAGTCTTGAAAAGATTGATTTACTCGGGTAATGTAGTCTCAATCTTGTTCATTTAGTAGTTAATCACAAATTATGAAAAACCTCTTTGCAAAGATTGCGGAATTAAGTCGACACTTAATTCATGGTCCATTACATTCTAGCTTGGGTATCAAATAGCTCTCGAATATGTAAAATAATCAAGCATTCTTATGCCTAAGATATTTTTGCAATTCAGGGATCATTGATGCCAACATCACACAGGTTGTAATGTTACTATCCTTTTTATGCTTTGTGTAGATAGCATGCTCATCAACATGAGCATTTTGAGCTGGTGGTGGTGAAATAGGAGTATCTAGCACGAAGAGCAACTTTTCGAACTTGAGAACAATTCTCAAGTTTCTATACTAGTCCAGAATATTTAACTTGGTAAGTTTGTTGGTTTCCAAGATGCTATGTAAACTTAGGTTAGTCGACATAATGCAAATGACCTAGATGTAAAGATAGAGAAATTAGCTAAATGTATATGTGTTGGGTATCTCAGGCTCATATCCTATATGGCGCAGCAGAAAATAAAACGAGATACCATCCCAGGCCCATCTATGTGTGAAAAACAAGACATAATGAGGGTAAAGGTAATAGCTTTTACCTTTGCGTGATCGCCCGAAGAACAAAAATTTTTTCTTCAAGTTGAGGCGCAATCTAGCAATCCTCATGGTCAACCTGCACGTGAGTTGAACGTCTACCCACTATAATCACAGTGTGTGATTATCTCTAATAGTAATCCACACAGAGGAATACTCAAGCACCAAAATTTCTGTGCTAGCAAAAATTAATGGCGGCTAGGGTTCAAGATCAAAATCGAGAGAGAGAAGAAGAAGCTGTTGCTTCGTTGCCCTAGGATTTTGGAGTCAATTTCGTCTATCTTTTTGCCTTGGAATTTCATGTATATCACTACCATATATCACATGAAAATCTGCTAAAAAATCCTCCAAATTGAAAATTCTAAAACAGCTAGAATTCTCTAATTGTAATTGGAAATATCAAGTTTTCTTAATTACAATTTGGACCACAAATTATAACTAATTATAAATTGTCCACAACAACTTTTCTTTCTCTCAATCAACCCCACAATGTTATCAATTAACATCTTGAGTATATAATCCTCTATTGTGTATGACCTATTCGGTTTCCCAGTTAATTAGTAGTGAACATGAATTAATCTAAATGTCTTTGAGATTAATAATCTATAATTAATTAGAATTAATCCTATTAATTCTAATCAGGATTGGTTTATTAATTCATCAATTAATAAACCCATATTCCCAGATCATGAGCGGTATCTAGCAACACATCATGACCACCCAAGAGTCTAGGAAGTCAAGTGGCTTGACATGAACCCTTCAATAACAAACTTCAGTTCAATTAACTCCTTTCACCATGCAATATCTCATTCGGTTTGGAGTACGCAATTAGTGCCAACTCCCTCCAGAATTAATTCTAGCCCGAATACAATAGTACTTGTACCAGGAACCTACTATTCTAGATGTGTATCAATTGGAACTGTTTCCAATACACAATTGCCTTGGCCAAGGACTTTCGAGTAGTAATTCCTACAAGTAGCCGTGAGATATTCGCCCTTACTATTAAGAGTGGTGAATCCTTTATTGACCCTCTCAACTACTTTCGTTTATCTCACCATATACCCAATATCCATCCTATAGGCGGTCCTCGATCGAGCTCTGGAGATTGGAATCAAAGTACAAGGCTCAGCAAACAAAGTACCTTGGAAATCTCAATTCTAAGGATACTTGCACGTTTGTTATATTGAGATTATATCACTGGCACTAAATAGTTATCCATGTGATTATCTCAAAGCTAGGTCATCTAATGAACTTGTTCTATTAACAAGCATCCATGTGTTAACTTTGAGTATCTCAATACTCACGGTTATGAGAACCACCGCCTGATCAAATCAGGAAGTCTAACACATGATAGTCTTAACGCATTAATGATGTCCTATCTCATTAATACTATGACTATGGACTATTTAAGTACTAACACCATCTAGTGTAGTAGGAATCTCATATCATGATCTCTATCATGATTTCCTTAACACAGTGTTGCACTAGGGACTTTATCAAATAGTTATATTACTTTAAGTAAACAAAAGAAACTGTAAGATAAATAATGCTCTTTATTAAAATAAAATGTGTCATATACAATGCACAAGTGATTGCCTCTAGGGCACAACACTAACAAACCCCCACTTGCACTAGAGCCAATCATTCATGTATCTAATACCAAATGACTCAACATGACAATCATGCTTCTTCTGGGATAGTGTTTTTGTAAGTGGGTCAGCTATGTTCTCATCCATAGGAACTCTCTCTTTCTTTATTTCCTTAGCTACTTCAGAAGCGGCAATGTACTCAGCTTCTGTCGTAGAGTTGGCAATAATCTCTTGTTTGGAACTTTTCCAACTTATTGCCCCTCCGTACAACGTAAACATGTAGCCAGATTGTGATTTGAAGTCATCTTTGTCAGATTGAAAACTGGCATCAGTATACCCATTTATTTTCAAATCACCTTCTCCACATACTAAGAACATATTCTTAGTCCTTTGTAAGTACTTAAGGATGTTCTTTACAGCTGTCCAATGACCCTCGCCAGGGTCGGATTGGTATCTGCTCGTCAAACTGAGAGCACAAGATACATCGGGCCTAGTACATATCATAGCATACATGATAGATCCAATTGCCGAGGTATATGGAATCTTACTCATGTGATCCCTTTCAACTTGTGTCTTGGGAGACATCAACTTTGAAAGGCTTACACCATGTAACATAGGCAAGAATCTCGTTTTGGATTGATCCATGCTAAACTTCTTTAGCACTTTATCTATGTATATAGACTGTGAAAGATTAAGCAACCTTTTGGATCTATCTCTATACATCCTTATTCCAAGAACATAGGTTGCTTCACCAAGGTCTCTCATGGAGAATTGTTTGGACAACCAAATTTTAACCGTTTGCAAGATAGGTACATCGTTTTCTATTAGCAATATGTCATTTACAAAAAAGCAGTAAGAAAATGATTACACTCCCACTAACCTTCTTGTATACAAAAGGCTCATCTATATTTTGAATGAAACCAAACTTTTTGATTGTTTCATCAAAATGGATATTCCAACTCCTAGAAGCTTGCTTAAGTCCATAAATAGACCTTTGCAGCTTACACACCTTTGTGCCATCATTAGACGTGAAACCCTCAGGTTATGTCATATACACTTCCTCAGTTAGATTTCCATTTAAGAAAGCTGTTTTCACATCAATTTGCCAAATCTCATAATCATAATGAGCACCAATGGCTAGGAGTATCCTGATGGATTTCAACATGGCTACTGGTAAGAAGGTTTCATCATAGTCAATACCATGTTGTTGATGATAAACCTTCGCCACTAGTCGTGCTTTATAGGTAACTAAGTTACCATCCATGTCCGTTTTCTTCTTGAAAACCCACTTGCACCCAATAGGTTTAATTCCTTTAGGTGGATCAACTAAAGTTCATACTTGGTTGTCGTACATGGAATCCATCTCTGACTTCATGTCCTTAAGCCATTTGTCAGATTCTGAACTATTCAGAACATCCTTGTAGGTAGTAGGCTCATCTTCATCTATGAGCAATACGTTATTATGGTCACTAATGAGAAATCCATATCTCTCAGGTGCCATATATATCCTACTAGATCTACGAGGTTCTTGTGTATTAGAAGGTCCATCTATTCTCTCAATAGATATAGGGTTAGACGGTTGATCCTCGTTTGTTTGATCTTCATAAACTTCACTAAGTTCAATTTTACTCCCACTGTCCCCTTTGAGCATGTACTCCTTCTCTAAGAAGATGGCATGCTTCGAAACAAACAATTTATTTTTGGAGGGTTGATAGAAGTAATATCCAAAAGATTCTTTTAGATATCCCACAAACAAACACTTGTCAGACTTACTATCAAATTTGTCTGACTGTGGCCTTTTAACAAAAGCAAGACAACCCCATACTCGCAAGTGAGATAACTTTGGTCTTTTACCAAAGAACATCTCAAATGGGATAGTATCAACCAATTTTGTTGGAACTCTATTTAGTATATAAACAGAAGTCTCTAGTGCATACCCCCAAAACGATTTTGGTAGGTCTGCAGAAGCCATCATGGTCCGTACCATGTCTAGAAGGGTTTGATTCCTTCTCTCAGATACACCATTATGTTGAGGTGTATGTGGTGGAGTCCATTGAGGTAATATCCTATTGTCTCTAAGATAACTCAAAAACTCTTGACTCAAATATTCTCCTCCTCAATCCGATCCTAGAGTCTTAATACTTTTACTAAGTTGTTTCTCTATTTTATTCTCTATTGTATTGAAATTGGGCCACATACATCAGAATGTATGAGTTCTAATAACTCCTTGGCCCATTCTCCTTTTTCTAGAAAAGGAATTTTAGTCATTTTGCCTAGTAAACAAGACTCGCATATGCCATATGATTCATAATCAAATGACCCTAAGTCACCAAGCTTGTGTAACTTAGAAACACGATTTTTGTTTACATGGCCCAAACGACAATGCCATAAGTAAGAGGTGTTAGAGTTATCTATCTTAAGTTTCTTATTATTTATATTGAGAATTGGATTGTCCAAGTCTAGAACATATAAACTATTAACCAAAGTTACTAAACCATAATGAATATCATTCAATGAAAAAGAACAACATTTATTCTTAAATATTAAATGAAATCCACATAAGTCTAAACAAATAACTGAGATAATGTTTTTCATTAAAACTGGTACATAATAACAGTTTTCCAGTTCTAGAATCAATCTCAAAGGCAGGTTTAGCTCGTATGTCCCCACAACAAGTGCAGCAACCTTTGCCCCATTTGCAATACGTAGGTTCACGTCGCCTTTCTCTAGTCTTCTACTGCTCTTTAGTCCCTGCAAGTTATTGCACAAATGAGATCCACATCTGGTATCTAATACACATATCTCATTTCTAAAGGTAATATTTATCTCAATCATAAACATGGCTGGAAAAGAAGTAGAAGTGCTTGTAAGCTTCTCCTTTTGCTTCTTGTCCTTGATGATCTCCAAGTAGGCTTTGCAGTTGCGCCTCCAGTGGCCCATCTTCCCACAATGATGGCATGGGCCCTTGGTAGCTACGTCCTTCTTGTTCACACCACCTTTGGGCTTCATGGGAGCCTTTTTCTCCTTCTTTTGAACTTTCTTCTTAGAAGAGGAAGATTCTACCATTAAAACCGCATTGTAATCCCTCTCCATTAAGGACTCCGCAGTTTTGAGAAGATTGATCAACTCAGGGATAGTGGACTCAATCTTATTCATTTGATAGTTAATCACAAATTGTGAGAAACTATTAGGCAAAGACTGAAGAATTAAGTTAACACTTAAGTCATGGTCCATTGTAAACCCGAGAGATCCAAACTTCTCTATCAAGCCCAGCATCTTCAGCCCATGAGTGGCCACAGAAGAACCCTCTGCCATTTTACAACGAAATAGTTGCTTCGAGATCTCATATCTCTCAGTTCTGGCTTGGGCATCAAATAGCTCTCGAAGACGTAAAATGATCGATTGAGCATCTATATGCTCGTGCTGTTTTTGCAACTCAAGAGTCATGGATGTCAGCATAATACATAATGCTGTATCACTATCCTCCGTATGCCTTTTGTTGACAACATGCTCATTAGCATGAGCATTTTGGGCCGGTGGTGGTGGAATAGGAGCATCTAGCACGTAGAGCAACTTTTTTGATTTGAGAACGATTCTCAAATTTCTATACCAGTCGAGATAGTTTGATTCGGTTAACTTGTTGGTTTCCAAAATGCTACGTAAGTTCAAGTTCGTTGACATTATGCAAGTGACCTAGATGTAAAGATAGAGAGCATTAGCTACTTGTATATGCACATGATATGCAAATAATTAAGACTTTAATTAAACGCATTTTTACTCCACTATTTTACTCAAACCAATAGCCCCCACTACTGATTTGAGAAAGCCCATTGGAAGCTTTCCTAGTGGACTGATATCCAAATTCTTCAAGAATAACCTTGGGTTTCCCCAACAAGCCACCCTTGAGTTCATTGGTAGGTATCCAATACCAATTACATCGTATGTAACTACCGGATCATTGGGTGATTAACAGCTTTTAATCTTAAAGCCTTTTGGGCTACCCCAACTTTTTCTCTAAATTTCTTTATGCTTGAGTTTGCCCAACCGGGATAAAGAATTTAGTTAAATCCAACCCATTAATCAGGAATTTAGTTCCAAATGAATTTAATTCCATAGCTTGAACATGCCCAATGTCAAGTAGGCTTGGGTTTGCCCAACAATCTGGTCTCGAAAAAGGACTCTCGTTCTTACTATATTAACGAAAGGAATTAGGTTTAATATTAATTGAGGGATTTGTTCCTTTTAGTGATTTCGTTGAATGACATGCATAATAATCAATAATCACATAATTGATAATCATGGTAATAAAGCGATTATGTGGTATGGTTATGGACTTTACCCTAAATTAATTTCTTTGAGCCATAAAAGAAATTAATATAGTTAACCCTATGTGTTCATGCATGATTTAAGTAGAAGGTATTACCTTCTCGCCTTGTTTTGGTTGCAATGTCCAAAATAAAATAATTCTACTCCTATGTAACCTATGTAAACTAATTACATAATTTCCTCAAGAGAGAAAACCTCAAGTTACATTCGAGGGGAGTTAGATAAGAAGAGAATTACACAAGAATTCTAGAGAAGGTAGGACACGCAGGCCCTATTTCATAAAAACCAAAACTGTAAAATGCATGAACAGATATAATTGGTTTTAGTCCATAACCATCCACAATGCCATTGACTATGCTTAAACAAAATAAACATATACTTTTATTATTCCAAAATCACTATTTTGGAAAAATAAAATAAATTCTAAAATCACCATTTTGGAGAATACATCAATTTTAGATTTTCAAAATCATTATTTTGAAGAACAAAATTGATTGTCTCAAAACTAATTTTGAGAAAATGCTTTTGGGTCCCGTCTCTCATCAAATGAGGTTTTTCCTTTTCAAAATTCTGTTTTGGAATTTTTTTTTTTTTAAATACTAGAGGTTGCAAACAGAGCAGAACCAGTGCCGGTTTGGAAGCCGGAGCCGGCCGGCTCTGTTATGGTTTCCAAAAATTTTTTATCTTCCAAAAAACGATTTTTGGACATCGCGAATAGAATGGAATCGGCGCCGGCTTGGAGGCTGGAGCCGGCGCCGCCTGTGTTTTGCAACAATGGCGGCGATTTTCAAAAAATTCCAGAAACAATTTCTGGTACTTTCTTCTTCTTCAAATTTTTAGTGAGAACAATTCTCAGCTGTATTTTCTATTTTGAAGCTATTAACAACAACCAATTTGTTAGTTTAAATAAAATCAAAACGGAAAATTAAGATGAAACGGAGGGCAACATCCATGTTGCAAGAAAACGTTTTTCTGCAGAAATTTTTCAGCTCCAAAGAAAGCATCTTTTCGAAATACTCTGTAACTATAACACAATCATATTATGCTACGGACCCAACTCATAAAGATCGAAATGATTTTGAATCGATTGAAAATAATTTTTCACAGCAAACAAAGACAAACACGAAAACAGTTTTTCTTGCCAAAACAATGTCCATAAACCACACATAGTACGTCTCTGATACCACTGTTGGGTATCTCAAGCTCGTATCCTATACGGCGCAGCGAAAAATAAAATGAGATACCATCCTAGGACCCATCTATGTGTGGAAAACAAGACATAATGAGGGTAAAGGTAACAGCTTTTACCTTTGCGTGATCGTCCGAAGAACAAAAATTTCTTCTTCAAGTTGAGGCGTAATCCAGCAATCCTCGTGGTCAACCTCCACGTGAGTTGAACGTCTACCCACTAAAATTACAGCGTGTAATTATCTCTAATAGTAATCCACACAGTGGAATACTCAAGCACCAAAATTTCTATGCTAGCAAAAATTAATGGCAGCTAGGGTTCAAGATCAAAATCGAGAGAGAGAAGAAGAAGCTGTTGTTTCGTTGCCCTAGGATTTTGGAGTCAATTTTGTCTATCTTTTTACCTTGGAATTTCGTGTATATCACTACCATATATCACACGAAAATCTGCTAAAAAATCCTCCAAAGTGATAATTCTAAAACAGTTAGAATTTCCTAATTGTAATTGGAAACATCAAGTTTTCTTAATTACAATATGGACCACAAACTATAACTAATTATAAATTATCCACAACAACTTTTCTTTCTCTCAATCAACCCCACAATATTATCAATTAATATATTGATTATATAGTCCTCTATTGTGTGTGACCTATTAGGTTTCCTAGTCAATTGGTAGCGAATATGAATTAATCCAAACGTCTTTGAGATTAATAATCCATAATTAATTAGAATTAAACCTATTAATTCTAATCAGGATTGGTTTATTAATTCATCAATTAATAAACCCATATTCTCAGGTCATGAGCTGTATCTAGCAACACATCATAACCACCCAAGAGTCCAGGAAGTTAAGTGGCTTGATATGAACCCTTCAATAACAAATTTCAGTGCAATTAACTCCTTTCACCATACAATATCTCATTTGGTTTGGAGTACAAAATTAGTACCAACTCCCTCCAGAATTAATTCTGGCCCGAATAAAATAGTACTTATACCAGGAACCCACTATTCTAGATATGTATCAATTGGAACTATTTCCAATACATAATTGCCTTGGCCAAGGACTTTTGAATAGTAATTCCTACAAGTGGCCATGAGATATTCGCCCCTACTATTAAGAGTGGCGAATCCTTTACTGACCCTCTCAACTACTTTCGTTTACCTCACCATGTACCCAATATCCATCCCATAGGCAGCCCTCGATCGAGCTCCGGAGATTAGAATCAAAGTACAAGGCTCAGCAAACAAAGTACCTTGGAGATCTTAAGTCTAAGGATACTTGCACGTTTGCTATATTGAGATTATATCACTAGCACTAAATAGTTATCCATGTGATTATCTCAAAGCTACGTCATCCAATGAACTTGTTCCATTAACAAACATCCATGTGTTAACTTTGAGTATCTCAATACTCACGGTTATGAAAACCACCGCCTGATCAAACCAAGAAGTCTAACACATGCTAGTCTTAACGCATTAATGATGTCCTATCTCATTAATACTATGACTAGGGACAATTTAAGTACTAACACCATCCAGTGTAGTAAGAATCTCATATCATGATCTCTATCATGATTTCCTTAACACAGTATTGCACTAGGGACTTTATCGAACAGTTATATTACTTAAAGTAAACAAAAGAAACTGTAAGATAAATAATGCCTTTTATTAAAATAAAATGTGTCATATACAATGTACAAGTGATTGCCTCTAGGGCACAACACTAACAATATGTTAGCCCGAAGGACATTCTCTTGTATTTTTGACTTATGACAAACATTAATGAGGACTAACTTATGTGATTTACATATGATAGGACATGTTCAACCTCAGTTCTTCCAAAGGTTTGCAAATGAGATGGCTAAGCAATTCCTAAGCAATGGAATCCAAATCAAGTATATCTTCAATTCAAGTGCTTGCAAAATCATGAAGTCATTGTGAAAGAACCTTAGACTAAGAATTGTTTATCAATGTATTATGTGAAAATTCCTAGTCTCCTTTACCTATGATTCAGTTTATTTCAACCTTGAAGTACACAAATAAAATGATTTCAAAGAGTAAGCTTTCAGATGTTTGGATTGAGTAGTTTAGATAGACTCTACATCCAAAAGCTTATCCAAAACTCTGTAACAGTGTCAAAATGTTTCTGCCAAAAAAAGTGCCTATTTAGACTCACCTTTAGGACACACGTTCTTCCAATCTTTGAGTCCAAAACTCTGAAAAATCTAACAACGAAAAACTAGCCGTTAGTAGTTGTTGCTATCTTATTTTTTACTCCTATAAAAGCCATCAAAACTCAATTTTGAAGTAGATTTTTGTGCTATTTTTCTCAGAAACACTTTGACATTTTAGAATATAAAGACTTCTCTTTTCATTTGTGCTTCAAAAGTGAAATTAAATTGTTCAAAAGGTAAAAGGTGTTGGTGATCATCTATTCGCAATATGCTCAAAATTATGAGCTATTTTTGTAACCTTCCCTTCATTCTAACTTATATCAAGGCTGAGAAGGTAAAACCTAGTTGGGGTGAGCATTGATTAATGTGATTAAAGAGGTTGGGTGTAAAACCAAGGTTGGTAATCCTCTTGTGTAAGATTGGTATCACCTACCACCATTATATTGGGAAAAAGGTTTTAGTGAGTTGTGTTGAAATCCTTAAGTAAGAAATTAAGGTAGTGGATGTAGATGTTTGAGGATCGATCCACTATAAATCCCTGAGTTTTTACTTTGTGCCTTACTTGCTTAAAATTCTTCATTAATACTTTCATCTTAAATGCTCTATTCTTTTTTGCTAAAAATCAGTGAGTGATTTATGATCTTCTCATTCTGATTTAAACATGCCATTTAAGATCTCAACCACCCATCTTCATTTCATAACATTTCATGCCGATTTAAAAGTTTTCTAGCTACATTCTTGAAATTGCAAAACCTTCTTGAAGCCACGACGTATTTCTATCATTCTATTCGAAAGTGTTTTTTGGGAACAAAATTTTTGAACCAATTTTTTTTGGCCAAAAACCTTCTTCACCCCTTTTAAGATTTTACAATTGGTATCAGAGCCTTAGTCTACTCTATTGTTGGTTTAACAACTATGTAGAAAAGATCCATATGGTAAATACATCTGCACTACATTATGTTGAAGGGTCTTCAACAAACAGACCTCCTCTATTCGATGGAATCTATTATACATTCTGGAAGAACAAATTAAAGATTTATGTTTGATCAATAAATTTTGAGTTATAGAATCTGATTGAAATTAGACCATTTGTCTTGTAAAAATATGTTAATGGCAGAAAAGTGCCTAAACAGAGTGATGAATATGAAAATGAGGACATTGCAAAAATGACTCTAAACTTTTATATTCATAAATAGAACCAGGTTAGTGGTTGTGATTCATCTCATGAAACATCACAGATATGTTCACTCGGTTCACAAACATTATGCATGGTCTAAAGGCCTATGGAAAATAGAAAATTACTTGCTGCTCTGCCAAAAAGTTGGTAGCCAAAAACCTTGGCTATAGAAGAATTAAAAATTTTGAACAGCTTACCTACTGAAGAGCTAATTGGCTATCTTTTGACTCATGAAATGAAACTTAAAAGGTTTCAAGATTATGATGATGAAGACCAAGGCAAATGGGGAACTGCCTTAAAGGTAGTTAATGAAGTGCTTAACAATGATCAAACTGATTATAATGATGGCTCTGATCCAGACACAGAAGAACTGGCTATAGTAGCTAGAAAGCTTAGAAAAATGATCAGAAAAGGGAAATTTCAAAAAGGGCAAGTAGCTTATGAAAAAGAAAGGACAAGTCTCATCTTTTAAACCTCAATGCTTTGAGTGCAAAAGCATGGAGCATTTCATTGCTGAGTGTTCAATGGCCAAAGAAAAATAGATCAAGCAATTTAGAAAGAAAAATAAGGACACCAAGTTGAAGAAAGGAAAAAGATTGATCGAAACTTGGGATCAAGTAGAATCTTAGACTGAAGAAAGCTACGATTCAGAAAATGAAAAAGCTAACGTCTGCCTTATGGCTTTAGATGATATGGTAAATCCTACATCTCTAGATTTGATAACTGATTTATAGAATTTTAATTGTAAAAAGCATGATGATCCTAGTGAATTGCTCTTTGACATGTTTCATGAACTCAAGAAATTATCTAGAAGAAACAAACAAATGAAGATAAAAATTGATTCCTTATTAAATGAAAATACAAAGCTGTTAAATGAGAATGAAGTCTTACTTGAGTCATATGTGTGTTCGGATATTGAAGAGAATGTTATCATTACTTTCTTGCATCATATGTCCATAGAGAATAAATGCTTGTTTGACAAAATTTGCTCTATTGAAATTATGGCTAGCAATTTTGACAGTATGAAAATAGAGTCGATGATCTTACCACTTGCATTGAAAATTTTACAAATGGGAAAAACAATTTAGAAAAATTGCTTAGTATCAGCCAACTATATGATAATGGATGCAAAGTTGTGTTTGAAAAGGATTCTTGCATTATCATGAATACTTCTAGCAATAAGACTATTTTTGCTGCAAATCGTGTTGAAAATGTTGATGTTCTTTATCTTGATGATCTTGTAGCTCATGACATTAGATGTCTCTCTGTCAATGATGATGATAGCTATTTTTGTTATAGAAAGCTAGGATATGTATCTATTGATTTGCTAAACAAATTATCTTCTAAAAAACTAGTTAGAGGACTGTCCAAAATAAGATTTGATAGAAATTGGGTTTATGATGCTTGCTAATTTGGCAAACTAACCAAAACCTCTTTTAAGCCCAAGAAAATGATTTCAAAATCAAAACCTCTTGAGCTCATACATGTGGATTTATTTGGACCAATGAGGACCACTAGTCTTGGTGGTAAGAGGTATGTTTATGTAAATATGGATGACTTCTCAAGATTTACTTGGACCCTATTTCTTGCTCAAAAGGATGAAGCCTTCTCTAAATTCTCAAAACTACCCAATCGTGTTCAAAACTTCCTTGGTTGCAAACTAATTTATATTCGAAGTGATAATGGTAGAGAATTTTGCAACCGTGACTTTACAAAATTTTGTGAGGAAAGTAGTGTCTTACACAATTTTTTAGTAGAAAAAATCCCTCAACAAAATGGTGTAGTTGAGAGGAAAAATAGAACCTTGAAAAAAATGGCAAGATCAATGCTTTGTGAAAACTCTCTTCCAAAATATTTTTGGGCTGAAGCAATGATTACAGCTTGCTACATTATCAACCCTATCATGCTAAGACCTTTTTTTTTTTTTTATGAAAAACTCCATTTGAATTCATATTTGACAAAATTACATCTATTTCTTATTTTAAAGTTTTTAGATGCAAGTGTTTTGTCCTTAATACTTGTGACAATCTTGGAAAATTTGATATAAAATGAGATGAGGCTATATTTCTTGGATATTTTTCCAACAAAAAGGCATATAGAGTGTACAACAAAAGAACTCTATGTGTGCAAGAGTCCATACATATTGTGTTTGATGAATCAAATATATATTATTCTAGAAATGATAATGATGTTGTAGGAATTACAAAAGAAAAAGGCAGTGAGCAGCACAAGGCTCCATCACTTGACATTCATTCTAAAGAAGAAGAATTAGAAGAACAACAAGTTGAAGAAAGTAAACAAAGGACTGAAAAGCCCACGAGTAAAGATCTACCAAGAGATTGGAAGGACACAACTGTCCATCCAAAACAGCAGATCATTGGTGATCCTAGACGATATTTTGTTGACAATTTTACCCTATTCTCTAGTACTGAACCTAAGTGTATTGATGTAGCTTTACATAATGAATTTTAGATTACGACCATGCAAGAAGAGGTGAACCAATTCAAAAGGAATCAAGTTTAGAAGGTTTTCCTTAGACCTCTTGACCATCCTGTAATTGGTACAAAGTGGGTATTTAGAAATAAACTTGATGAGCATGGTAGTGTTATCAGAAATAAAGCTAGATTAGTTGCCAAAAGATTCAATCAAGAAGAGGGTATTGATTATGATAAAACATTTTCCCCCGTTGCTAGATTAGAATCAATAAGAATGATGTGTGCATTTGTATATTTCAAAGATTTTATGCTTTACCAAATGGATGTCAAACGTATTTTCTTAAATGGTCTTATTGAAGAAGAAGTATAAGTGAAACAACCTCCTGGTTTTACTCATGAACATTTTCCAAACTATGTTTTTAAACTCTCTAAAGCCCTTTATTGTTTAAAACAATCTCCAAGAGCATGGTATGAAAGGCTAAGTGGATTTCTTTTTTCAAAAGATTTTTTAATAGGCTTAGTTGATACCACTTTATTCATCAAGTCTGAAAATTCTGATAACATCTTAATTGTGTAAATATATGTTGATGATATTATATTTGGGGCTACTAATGATTCCTTGTGCAAGAAATTTGCCAAGACAATGCAGGAAGAATTTGAAATGAGCATGATGGGAGAACTTAACTTCTTTCTCAGTCTTCAAATCAAGCAAACTAAAGATGGAATCTTCTTAAATTAAGCCAAGTATGCCAAGGACATGCTTAAAAGGTTTGGTGTGAATTAAGAAAAAGAAATAAGTACACCTATAAGAATTTCATTAAAGCTTGATAAAGATAAAAAATGTAAGAAAGTGGATAAATCAAAATACAGAGGTATGATCGAATGTCTCCTCTATCTTATAGCTAGCAGGCCCGATATTATGTTCTCAGTATGTCTTTGTGCTAGATTTCATTCATGTCCAACGGAATCTCATCTACTGTGTTGTAAAATGGATCCTTATATACCTAATTGGAACTCATGATTATGGCTCATGGTATTCTCGAACTAATTCTTTTGTTCTTATAAGATATACGGATGCTGACTATGCCAGCTGCAAGGTTGAAAGAAAAAGTACCAGTGATCACTGTCAATTTCTTGGATATTCTCTTGTCTTGTGGTATAGAAAAAAGTAAGCTTATGTCAGTCTTTCAAAAACCAAAGTTGAGTACATAGCAGCTGGTAGTTGTTGGGCGCAAATTCTATGGATGAAAAACGCCTTACTTGATTTTGGTTTAAATTTTAAATGTGTGCCTATCTTATGTGATAATACTAGTGCTATTAATTTAACCAAAAATCCTATTCAGTAATGTAGAAGTAAGCACATTGAAATTAATCATCATTTTATTAGAGATCATGTGCTTAAGAGTGATGTGTATGTTGAATACATTCTAACCGATGAAGAGATTGCAAACATTTTTACAAAACCTCTGGCCGAAAAGAGACTTAGTCATTTGAGAAGAGGCTTGGGAATTATCAGAATCATATAACTGACAATTTTGCCAAAGATTTGTTTGTTTTTGTAGATCTACTAAAGATACGACTTTTGGACAGATCTTTTGGATGCTATATCTAGAAAATATGAATCCAAAATTCCCGAAACAGAATTTTTTTTTGGGCCTTTTGGACGAACTATTTTGGACTCAGTCCAAATCCAAAATATCAGCAGCAAAAAATTCATAAAAATCCTAATTTTTAGTTTATCCGATAAAATAATACGTAAGTCCAGAAATCACGTTTTGAATTTTCAAATGACTGCATTTTTTTTAGACCCTATCTTTGGTGCAAATCTCTGATTGTAAGTACTTGATTGTACTTATCTTCTCTAGAACCTAGGAACTCACAAAAAGGTTATCTCTCTCTCTCTCTCTCTATATATATATATATATATATATATATATATATATATATATGTTACAAATCAGAAACTGCCATTGTTTTCTCTACTTCTCTCACATCGTAGCTTCATCTTTCCCAAACTAAATCAAATAAATCCTTTATCTTCCTCCCGCTTCTGTCATGACAAAAGTATTAAAATCAGAAATAGGAACTGGGAAAACTACAAAGAAGGGCAAGAAAAGCAAAGCAACTGCTAGGACTAAAGTTGTTACTACCGCACAGTCGACCAGCAAACAAAAAAGAAAGAAAATCGTTGCTGAAGAGACACCTTCGCAAACCGACTCATCAATAGAGCTTCTTATACAGGAAATCTTAGAAACTCAGGTACCTCAATTTTTCGATAAAAAATGTGAGGTTGAATTCAATGAATGGGAATCTAGAGATAGGACAGTGGTTATTGGGTATCGGGTTAACGCTGAGGCGTTTCTAAACTTTTTTGACATTCTAAGCATGTTTGAAAATCTTGGATGGGGGCTTTGCTATTGGTTGATTAAAAACTGTACACCTTTCTGGTTTGGGAGTTTTATGCGAATTTGAAAAAATGAAGGGTTGAGAAGACAGGGGGAAGTATGCCTCCAGAGTGGGATCTGTGAACATAGAATTTGACTATTGGTTGTTGAATAGAATTTTTGGAGTTAGAGATAGAGGGATTCAATTTTTTGAAATGAACAAATTCCCTGAAGAATCAGATTTATTTGACTTGGGAAAGTTTGAGGTAAGATTTACTGGAGGAAAGAGTTTTAAGAACTCAAATGATAGAAATTCAAAATGGCTGAATGGTTTGGGAAGGTTTTTACACCATATGGTGTTGATTATAGTTGCTCTAAGTTTTCAGCATAAGATATCAGTGAGTATCTTGCGAATGATACTAATATTGGCGTTGTCTTAAGCAAGACAAATCAATTTTGGTTTTTTGGTGGTTAAGCTCATGATTTAGTTAAGAAATACATCTCACAAGTCATTGCCATACGAAAATCTATTAACCAATGTCTTTAGGCATTTCAATGTGAATTTGAATACTTATGCTTCTGGACACAGTAAGACAAATGTGTACAGTATGGAATCCTTTGAAAGATTGGGATTTGTACAAGTAAACAAGGAATGGGTCCTATTTAGAGATATGTCGGAAGAGGAAAAGGATAAGTTGTTGAAGATCAAAACTGAAGGAAAAAGAACTACACCTGCTGGACAAACAGGAATAAAACAGAAGTTCAATACAGGAGAAGAATCCTCAAATAAGGGGAAGCAAAAGATGGAGGAAAGTAGTCTGACTCAAAGCATCCTAAATGCTTTAAACAACTTAGCTGAAAAGTTTGATGTCTTTCGGATAGAATTTACTACTGAATTGCAAAATTTAGGAGCCAGAATGAGCAGACTAAGGGAAAAGAAAATGGGACGGACCACTGAGGAAGTTCATGTTGAACAAGCTCCATCTCAAGAACAAATGACTAAAAAAGAAACTGCCTATCCTCAAGATGAAGACGAAGATGGTAAACTAACTGAGCAAGAGGTGCAATAGGATCAGGAAAAGAGAAAAAGGAAAGCAGAAGAAAGTAAAAAGGCTAAAGAAAAGGAGGGTGAAGCTCCCATGTCTGTTGCCCTTGCTGCTATATTGCAAACTGCAAAACCAACCATCCCTGGAAGCTCCTCTGCAAAATTCTAGAAGCATGTAGTAGTTAAAAGAATGTCTAGTAGACTTGCTAGCCAACATTCCAAAAAGGGTGTCGGGACTAAGCCTGCAACCATCCACATTTCTTAACCTGCCAGTCATGTGTGTTTATGACCATCCATGCCTGATATATTTTGTGCCTTTCTTTGATTAAAAAAAAAATTATGATTTCTACACTAGAATTTGCACAATTTCTTATTTCGGTGTGAACAATATTATTTCTGCACTAATTTCTTGCTAGTATTATTTCGAGCTTATCTCAAATTTTCTCTCTAGTTGCCCTTTTTATTATGTCTTTCTTGCTTTTTGATTGATGACAAAGGGGGAGAAAAATTGATTGGAGGGTGTTTTGAATATATAGGTGGATTGTGGATTAAGGAGAATGAATTATGAATAGGAATTTACTGTGCCTTCAATGATATTTTTGAATGCACTTGTGATATTTTTTAATGCACTTTTGATGAGCTCTTTGCAAAATATTTGTTTTGGATGATGAGGTCATTCAAATGAATACTTATGAAATATGTCTTACCTCTCTTTGGTTGTTACGAAAAAATCTCATGATAAATTTTGTTGAGAAAAATGAGTTCAAAAAAATTCCAAAAAAAAAAAAATATATCATTGATCTATATTCTTGGGAATTTTTTTCTGTACATACACAGGGAGAGTTTTTGACCCGCATTTCTTTAATCCAAAATAGCAATCCAAAAATGACCTTTCAAAAGATTAGCTTCTGCCTAATTTTACCCCATTTTGGATGCATGTTTTGGAAATCCAAAATTTTGGAATCTAGTCTTATTTTTAAAATACACTTCATAGCTCTATATCTTATGTTCATATATGCACATACAAAGAGGGAGCTTTACATCTAATGACTTATCTTCTACACTCTTTTATGTACATTAACTATACATTTCTTTTGTGATTATTATTTGGCTATTTCCTTAAAGAAATAGTCTTTTAGATGGAAGGAAGGATGATAAGGAGGTTGGTTAGGAGGTTGGTTGGGCCATAGGCTCATTAAGCCATGTTTATGAGTATATGCTTAAATTTTTCTTATCTTAAACTCATAAACAGTCTTTGAGTTCTATACTGAGAGAATGCATTTCAATTAAAAATATTCTTATATCACTCGGTCTAACATGTCCATACTATACATATCATTGTATTCATGTTACAATCCCGTTAAGTTTGTCATCACTTAAAAAGGGGGAGCTATTAGCCCGAGGGACATTCTCCTGTGTTTTGACTTATGACAAATATTTGTGAGGACTAACTTATGTGATTTATGTGTGATAGAATATGTTTGACCTCAATTCTTCCAAAGGCATGCAAATGAGACTACCAAGCAACTCTGAAACAGTAGAATCCAAATCAAATATATCTTCAATTCAAGAGCTTATAAAGTCATGAAGTACTTGTGAAAGAACTTTAGACTAGGAATCATTTGTCAAGGTATCATGTGTAAATTTCTATGTCTCCTTTACCTTATGATTCAATTTATTTCTACCTTGAGGCACACAAATAAATTGATTTCAAAGAGTAAGCTTTCAGATGTTTGGATTAAGTAGTTTGGATGGACTCTACATCCAAAAGTTTCATCCAAAACTCTATAATAGTGTTAAAATGTTTCTTCCAAAACAAGTGCCGTTATGGACTTCCCTTTTGGAAGCACTTTCTTCCAATCTTTGAGTCTAAAACTCCGAAAAATCCGACAGCGAAGAACTAGCCATTTTTATCTTACTTCATGCTTCTATAAAAGCATTCAAAACTCTATTTTGAAGTAGATTTTGTGTGCTATCTTTTTCAAAAATACTCTTACATTTTAGAATATAAAAATCTCCCTTTTTATTTGTGATTCAAAAGTGAAATTAAATTGTTCAAAAGGTAAAAGGTGTTGGTGAACATTTGTTTGCAATCTGCTCAAACTTGTGAGCTATTTCTATAAACTTTCATTCATTCTAACTTAAGGTTGAGAAGGTAAAACTTAGTTGATGTGAGCCTTGATTATTGTGATTAAAGAGGTTGGGTGTAAAACCAAGGTTGGTAATCCTCGTGTATAAGATTGGTGTCACCTACCACCATTAAGTTAAGAAAAAAAGTTTTAGAGAGTTGTGTTGAAATCCTTAAGTAAGAACTTAAGGTAGTTGATGTAGATCTTTGAGGATCGAACCCTTATAAATCCCTGAGTTTTACTTTGTGCCTTACTTGCTTTAAATTCTTCGCTGATTCTTTCATCCTAAATGCTCTATTCCTTTTTGCTAAAATTCAGCGAGTCATTTATGATCTTCTCATTCTGATTAAAACATATCTTTTAAGATCTCAACTACCCATCTTCATTTCATAACATTTCGTGCTAATTTAAAAGTCTTCTAGTTGCATTCTTGAAATCGCAAAACCTTTTTGAAGCAACGAAGTATTTTTGTCATTCAGTTCGGAAGTTTTTTTTGGGAACAAAATTTTTGAATCAACTATTGTTTACCCAAAACCTTATTCACTACCCCCCCCCCCCCCTAAGGTTTTTCAGTATATGCACATGTAATGCAAATAATTAGTCTTTAATTAAGTGCATAATTATTCGACTAATTTACTCAAGCTAATAACCTACACTATTAATTCAAAAAAGCCCGTTGAAAGCTTTCTCAATGGATTGGTATCCAAATTCTTTAAGAATAACCTTGAGTTTTCCTAATAAGCCACCCATAAGTTCAATAGTAGGTATTTAATACCAATTACATCGAATGTAATTATCGGATCATTGGGTGATTAACAACTTTTAATCTTAAAGCCTTTAAGCTAACCCACCCTTGCCTCTAATATTCTTATTCTTGCGTTTACGCAATTGGGATAAAAAAAATTAGTTAAACCCAATTTATTAATTAGGAATTTAATTCCATAGCTTGAACATGTCCGATATCAAGTAGGCTTAGGCTAGCCCAACAACCTGATCTCAGAAAAGGACTCCCGTTCTTACTATATTAATGGAAGGCATTACATTTAATATTAATTTGAGGAATTTGTGATTGTCACTATAAGAAAATTGGTTTTTAGCGACAAAATATTTTTGTCGCTAAAAGTACCAATTTCATTGGTAAAGGGTCGCAGGAGACCTTGAGCGAGGAAAAAGAATTTCCTCGCCCTTTTGTCACTGATGCCCTATCGCCAAAGGGTCTTGGCGACAAAGCTCTTAGTTTTGTCGCCAAAAAAGCCTTTTAGTGAGGACATTTGTTTCCTCGCTAAAGCCGTAACTTTTGGAGAGGAATTATTTTATCGCTAAAGCTAGTCACTTTTGTTGCCAAAAATGTTCATTTTTGTCGCTAATGATGATTCTTCGTGACAAAAAAGCTTCTTGGCAAAACTATTGTTGCAAAAAATATAATTTAATTTAACAAATTAAATTTATGGAAGAAAATAATATTACCTTTCGCGGCAAAACAATCTCTCGCTAATACAAAACTTTCATCACTAAAAAGTTTCAATGGCGAGAAAATTTTCCTCGCCAACACAATATATTTTATCGCTAAAAAGGATCAATGGCGACAAAAGAATTTCCTCGCCAAAGCTTTTAAAAAATAAAAATATATACATACGCCTATATGTGTACATATAAAAATATAAATATATCCACACCATATATTTACATATATATATATATGTATATATATACATACATTTGTGTGTGTGTGTATATATATATATATATATACACACACACACACATACGTATACACATATATATACACATTTATAGCATATTAATAAATATATATACACACACGTGGATATATATATATATATATATTAATATACTCTCTATATTATTTAATATAGCATATTGATATATATATATATATATATATCCAAACATATATATATATATATATACTAATATACATTATATATTATTTAATATAGCATATTAATATATATATATATATACAAGCATATATGTGTATATATATATCAATGTAATTTTTTATATATTAATAAATACACACACACACACATATATATATATATATTATATATTAAAATAGTATATAAATAAATATGTGTATATAATATACATATGTATATATATGTATATATATATATATTAAAAACATATTAATACACACACACACACACATACATATACATATACATACATACATGTATATACATACATATATATATATATATATATTAATAATTATATATACACATATGTACATACAAAATATATATTAAAATACAAATACATACACAATTAACATACTATTTTAATACACACACACACACACACACATATATGTATATATTAATATATTTATGCATCAAATACGTACCAAAAACATATATATGGGTATACAAATATATACACAAACCATACTTTTTTAATATATATATATATATTAATATATATTAATATATATTTATATATATATATATATATATATATATATATATATTACATACACACACACACACACACATAGAATATGAGTAGGTATTAATATATAGACACCAAATACATATAGGAATATCAATTTAACGATCCAATCATTAGATTTGTTAAAATTATTAAGAAAAGTGTTATGACATGATTTAAAGGTAATCAGATATATTTTGGCATATTGTCTAGCATAATATCTAGAAAAATATCCAAAACCTAATGCATTTAAAAGGATAGGCATATCAAATTAATGTTTTGACTCTTAGATTTGTTAAAATTACTAAGATAAGTGTTATGACAAAATTTGAAGGTAATCGAATATATTTCGTTACATAATCTAGCATAATATCTAAGAAAATATCCAAAACCAAACACATTTACAAAGATAAGCATATCAAATTAATGATCCAACCATTAGATTTGTTAAAATTGCTAAGAAAGTATTATGACAAAAATTGAAAATAATTAGATATATTTTGACATAAAATCTAGCATAATCTCTATAAAAATACAGAATACCTAACACACTTAGAATGATATGCATATCAAATTAATGATCCAAGAATTAGATTTGATAAAATCACTAGAAAAAGTATTAGAACTAAATTTAAAGGTAATCGGATATGTTTTACCACTTAATCTAGTACAATCTCTTTAATAATGCTCGAAACCTAACCCATTTACAAAGATAGGCATATGAAATTGATGATCCAACCGTTAGATTTGATAAAATCGTAAAAAAGAAGTTTTATGACCAAATTTTAAGGTAATCGAATATGTTTTGGCATAGAATCTAGCTTTATCTCTATTAAAAAAAACAGAAAACCTAACATATTTACAAAGACAAGCAAGTTAAATTAACGATCTAACTTTTTGATTTAATAAAATCACTAAATAAAGTATTAGGATTGAATTTAAAGCTAATCATATATGTTTTACCACTTAATATATCATAATCTCTATAAAAATGCTCGAAGCCTAACAAATTTACAAAGATAAGCATATCAAATTAACGATCAACCGTTATATTTGATAAAATCACTAGAAAAAGTTTTATGATCAAATTTTAAGGTAATTGAATATGTTTTGGTATAGAATCTATAGAAAACCTAATAGATTTAGAAAGATATGCATGTTAAATTAGTGATCCAACCGTTAGATTTGATTAAATCACTAAAAAAAAAGAAAGTATTATGACCAAATTTAAAGGTAATTTGATATGTTTTGCACTTAATCTACCATATCAAATTAACGATTCATCTGGTAAATATGTTTAAATTACTAAAAAACTTATGACAACCAAATTTGAAGGTAATTAGATATACCTTACCTCCTAATCTTGTATAATCATTATAAAAATACCTAAAATCTAATGCATTTACAAGGATAGACATATCAAATTAACGATCCAACTGTTAGATTTATTGAATTTGCTAAAAAGAAAAATGTATTATGACCAAATTTGATTCTAATTGGATATGTTTTGCTACGTAGTCTAGCTTAATTTCTGTAAATCAGCCTAAAATATAATGCATTAACAAATATTTAAAAAGTTAGGGACAAATTTATAAATTTTTTGGGATTATATTTTAATTATTCTAAAATTTAATAACCAATTTATAAATTTTTTGTTATCAATTTTTAATTTAAAAAAAATTAAGAAGTAATTTGTAAAATTTGGGGTCATATTTTTTATATTTAAAAATGTAGAGATCAATTTATAAATTTTTTTTAAAAACATTTTTAAATTCAGGAATCAATTTACAAATTTTTGAGGTTATTTTGTATTTATACAAAATTTAAAGGCCAATTTACAAAATTTTTAGGGCCACGTTGTAAATATTAAAAATTTAACGACAAGTATTAGTTAGGAAATAAGAATTTTGTTGTTGAAAGTATAGCTAATAGTGATAAAATTTAATATTTTTATATAGGAAATGAATTTTCGTCACTGATGATGCATTATTAGTGAGGAAAATTTAGCTAAGAAATGAATTTCGTCGCTGATGATGCATCATTAGGGGGGGAACTTAAATTTTTCTCGCTAATACACTTATTTCCTATGTAAAACCATCACTTTTAGCTAGGAAATAAAAATTTTGTCGTGAAAGATCTTAATCAATAGCAACAAAAAGCTTTTGTTGATGAAGAAAAATTTTCCTCGCTAAAGGAAAATTTTAGTGACAAAGCTTTAGTTAGGAAAAAAATTTTGTTGCCAATGTGTCATTTCCTTATAGTGTGTTAGTAGTCTCATACATTGCATGCATAATATCAACATATTCATACATAACAAAAATAATAATGTGGTTTGGTTATGGAGTTTATTATATTAATTTTCTTAAGCCACAAAGGAAATTAATTCAGTCAATCCTAAGTGTTCATGCATGATTTAGGAAAAAAGTCTTACAATCCTCCTTTTTGGGATGGATCACCTTCTCCTTAATTTGTAATAGATTCTAATCCTATCAAACCAACTTAATATAATTAATCAAAATCCAAATAAAGAAACTTCAAGTTACATTTGAGTGGAATTAGATGAGTAGAGAAATTACATAAAAAAAAAAAAAATTAGAGAAGCAAGACACACCAGCCCTATTTTATTCAAAACCAAAGCGATAAAATGCATGAACAATTTAATTGGGTCCTAATGCATAAATTTTGGGTGTATAAAAGTTATCAAATTTAAATCCATCCCTTAGTCAAGTTTTAATTAAAACATTAATCCCAAAACACACATACGAGCAAATATACTCATCGCAAGCATAGTATAGAGAATTAACGAGTATCGATTCTCAAAGGAATATGTACACACTAATCACTTTTCATTCATTATTTAACCGACCTAGTAAAGTGATAGCATAATAAAAAGAAAAATAAAGGAATATATACAATGTCAAGGATGTGAAAATATGCAATTTAGACAAAAGCTTTTGACAACATGGCAACGAATTACTTAGCCAATATTACAATCAATTATTGTCTTAGTTTCTGAAGGATTTATAATAGATCCACTTTGTTTACAATCCATGGAATCACTATCTTCTAGCTAAATTAGTGAACATATTCTATCTCAATCAACTTACTCAAAAGATGCATTAAAACTAATCCTTATATAAACACCTATATTCGAGGCTATTTAAAAAATGAAATTAATCAATGAATTCATACTCTAGCAATCATCAACCAACCTTTGATTACCAATGTTCTAGACAATTAACCCATTTTTCAAGTAAGTTAAGAGATAATAAATATGAAATTAATTAATTGAAGTCATTACCAACCCCATTTTTAAGCAAGTTAAAAACAAAAACCAATCAACTAACTTCGTAAGAAAAACAAGCAATCAAATCCCAAGAACAATAATCAATTGATCAAAAGACTAAAATAACCAATAAATCATTAATCCCAAAAAATAATGTCAAATTACAATAGAAACATTAAGTACATAATTGTTTAAGAAAAAGAAAACAAAGGTAAAAGAAAGTACTCATAGATAAGCCTTCTTCTTCACCTTTGAAAACTCTCTTGAACAACCCTCCTTGAATTGGTGAATTCCTTCTTAATTAAGTGATTGGAATTTATACTTTTCTATTCAGCTCCTTTCTCTTGTATTTTCTCTTACTTTTATAAGCTTTTTTTATGCCAAATTCGTTGCTTGAGGAGTCTTGGACGAGTAGAAATTGGCAAATATCAAAATCATTGGAAAATTCCTAATTTCATACACAAGATTCTCGTACTCCAAAACAAACCTGGCGCCGGGTCCAGTCGACCTACCTAGCGCCAGGTGTGTTCTATTTTCTACCTGAATCTTGCTTTGTTTTTCATTGGCCGACCAGAATGGACTTGGCACCTGATCCACTTGCCACACTTGACAGCAGGTATGTTCTGAAAAATTTATAGTTTTGCTTGAAATTAACTCAAATATGCACAAATTTGTCAAAAACACTTTCTACATGAAAAATGTCAAATAGGAAGGAATATGCCTAGTTGTTACAACAAAAATATCTCAAAACAACCTCAAATAACTAGGAAAATAGTGATGATTGTAGCCCTTATCAATTCCTCCAGACTTGAACTTTTTCTTGTCCTCAAGCGAAACACTAGAAAATCATCAAGAAAACACAAGTTGTTTCTCATTCCAAATTTTTTTTGAAACATGGCAAGGATTATAACTTCCCTTCAAACTTTAGATAAAACTCTTGCCATTCATCTACCATTTGAAAACAACGCAAAATTTGAAACATTTGACAAGATATCACAAAACTCTTAAAGTCAAATTAATCAATTGTATACCTTAGTCTAAGAGAATTATTTCATCCATCAAGTTAAAAAACATAGATAATATGAACCACACAATTCAAACTATCTACCAACTCAAGCATTATAAATCCAAAAATTATACAACTCAAGTAATGAAATAAGGAAAGCACTCCAATTTTTTTCTTTCTATTTTCTCATTGACTTAGGGAATTAATAGCCTCAAGTGCATGGATTTCTCTTCACACACCATATTAGCCCCCTTATAGTCATCACTCATCATTTTTCTCAACAATCTTTCTTCTTTTTTGCCTTTGGGAATTCATAGCCTCAAGAAAGTAGATTTCTCTTCACAATCTATATTAACCCCCATAATCAAGCAAAAACATTTTTTTTTCTTCTCATCTTCAAAGAGGAAACAACAACTCAATTTTCTCAAACTTTCAACTTACACAAAATTTTCACAATTCCTCACAATCTTTCCTCTCAAAAATCTTTTATCAACTTATATTCCTCATCATAACTCCAAGCTAAGCAAAGTTTAAACTCGTAGTACAAGAGTTAGCCAATAAACTTTCCTCATATTCATAATATCCTCCATATTCAAACTAGATGAGTCAAATAATACTCAAACACCAATGTATAGACAAGATTAATCTAAATTCTCAAGTCTTGACAATAAACAAATTTCATAAAAATCCACCAAATGAATGACAAAAAATCATATCTAAGTAAGAAAAAGAATTACAACCTTACTTAAACAATGAAAACCACAAAAAATTTTTAAAAATTTCACAAAAATGACATGGAAAATATTTCTTCAACACCATTCTCCCCCCTACACTTAAACTAGACATTGTCCTCAATGGCTAAAGATATACCAATAAAAGAAAAGCCAACAAGACCAAAATTAATAAAGAGGAAGAATAAAGAGAAGAAAGTACTTCCATTACATAGTAGGTCCAACATGTTCGAATCCACCACAAGGAGTAGTCATTAGAAAAGTTACAAGAGTACCTGACATCAAAAGAAACAAAAAGAAGAAAATATAAATCTAGTAAAAGAAAAAAAAGCAAAAGAAAAGAAAAGAAAAGATAACTAAAATCTAGGAAAGGTTATTAAAATTCAAAAGGAAAGAAATAACAGAAAAAGTTAGAAACTAAAATAAAATACAAGTGCAGAGAGTAAGTCAAGAGTCCTCATCACCATCCTCATCATTGTCATCGTGATAAAGATCATCAATTGCAGGACTTGAAGATGCTCCCGTAGATTGTTGGATCAAAGTTGCCAACTTATGATCTTGGACATCCTGGCATCGATGGAGGTCCGCAATGGAGTCTTGGAGCTAAAGAAGGATAGTCATTTGGCTCTCTAGTTAAGCCTCCACTCATGCCTTAAAATTAGTACGGGAATGAGAACTAGTAGCACGAGTGGAAAATCTAGTAGGCTGCTTCTCCTCCTCCTCCTCATCATGGGGAAGCTCCACCATCCCGGGGTGATATAATTCAAAAGGTCTCTTCTAGTTCCTTTCCCTCGCATTATAGTGATACCCCCATTGAACCACAGTATGCTCAGTCACTAGGTCTCGACCAGTAGTGGGCTCACTAAGCTCTCTATCTAATCTTACTCTAAAATCTCTTAGAATGCGCATAATAACCAAAGGGAATTTAAGGGCTTTGGCTAATATGCTAGAGTAAATAACCTCTCACATGGATTGAATAATAATAGGGGCAAGCGGAAGAGGCTCACTCCTCCTCATCTTGTCCAGAATGTAAAGATCAAGGACTCTAAACTTATTGAAGTCACTAGCCTTACGGTAAACATTAAAAGTAAATATATTAACTATGGCATGCAATTGAGCTTTAAGGTTATAATTGGAGCAATAACGATTTTGACCTATCTACCCTTTTCTCCACATGTACAAAGTTGCCCTCACAGCATTCACATCCCAGGTAGGCTCATAAATGACCTTTTGGTTATTGTGGTCTACAGCAATCTATTGCCCCTCATTAGGTACTCCCAAAATCCTAGCTAGTCTAGCCCTCTCAAACTCAATGGGAACCCCTTTTACCATGGTGGAAATAACCTAAACGTTGATTTTCTTCTTGTCCTTCATATTAGCATAAAACTTTCTTATGCGCACAAGACAGTAAGCACCTTCTATTCTAATGATAGGCTGCTACCCCAATCGCCTAAACATAATAGAAAGCTCCAAAGAATTATCTAAAGAAGGCTTATACTGCTTTTCTACTATAATTTGGTTACGTTTGTGATTTTGATACCAAATTTGACAAGTGGGGTCATAGAATTGGGTAGGCTGAGTAGGTACATGCTTAAAAGAAGGTGTAGACGAATATACATCTCGAGCTCTCTTAGCCCCTGATGCTAACTTCTTAGATTTCCTTGACATGATGGAATAATGAATAACGGCAATAGAACAGAAAATAGGACTTCCTCAAACTCACTCTTTACAACACAAATAAACAAAACTGTCAACCATCTCATTCTCACCATAATATTCAACACAACTAACACCTCTATACCATAAGATAGCCAACACAATATACACAATCTCTTCCAATAAACCTGCAAAAAATATAGCCATTGTTCAATTCCAAACACAATATCAATAATCAAGATCAAATCATAATGCTTAATAGCCACCAATTAATAATGTAAAGCTCATTACCCCAATGCTACGTTTGACATGAACAATTATCATATATCTAAGCAAACTCAAAATTACACCAAAAGAAGGCATGCTCAAGAGTATCCAAAAAGATGTAAATCATTAATGGCATCAATCATATATTAGTGTCAATTATATTCCTATGCTAATGAAACCTCAACGAAATTAATATTGGCAATCAATTCATTCAACCAAAAATATGCAAGAATTTTTGCCTAAAAATCCATAGAAAAATACCCAAAATAAATAGAAAAAAATTAAATTGTAGAAAGTGTAGAAAAATCATACCACAATTGATGAGACTCTGTTTCATCATGGAGGTCAAGATCAAGGAGGGAGAGGCGTGACCATGTAAGAACTCAAGCCGGCAACAAAGATGGATGAAACTCGACCTAAAAAGAGGCCTCCAGAGGACGGCCGGCGCCGCCCGGAGCAGCATAACCGGCGTCGGCTACATTTTGCCCAACAACCACCTCAATCACAACATAACTGGCTCGAAGATAGACCACAACTGGCGTTGGTTGTGATGTCCAAACCGGCACCAGCTTCCCCCTGGGCAATCGACGATTGCCCTGCGTTTTTAATGTTTTCTCCGGTTTTCTTCAATTTTAATTGCTTGTAAAGACTTATTATGACCTAAAACTGTAATAGAATCTCAGGGATTACTTAGCTAGGGTTAGGATAGTATAAATAACACCTTTAGTGATTTGACAACACAATTCACAGACTTTTAATTCAAATTTGAGAGAGAATCTTAAGAGGCACTAGCCTCCTTGTTCATCTTGTTCAAGACCAAGCTTAAGGGTTAGTCCTCCTTATGATTGAGTTTATAAATCTTTTGGATAATCCAATGTTATTTTCTTGAATGGGTCTTAGTTGCTTTGTTCTTCTAAGGTTTGTTTGAATTCTAATATTTGGGTGCCTATTTTCTCTATTCTATTTGTTCTTGTTTGCCTTTGTTGCTTCAAGGATATTGGGGTGAGATTATAGTAGAACTTTCTACTTTACTTAAGGGTCTCTGAAGCTTAGTTCTTCAAGGGTTTGATAGAGGGTAGGTTGTTATTTTCAGTTTCTCATTTTGTCACAAGAATCTCTATTTTTGGTCCCTTTGAGTTGAGCTGAACACATAAGCACCAAAACACCCACAACACTAAGAAAAGCTACAAAAGATTTGTATCAACAATGAGCTCCAATGTATAGGCAATGATCCTATGCAAAAAGATTGAAGAAATTGTGCACCAAACAAAAGGATTGAAAAATGGGTTTTGGAAGAAAAAATTGGAATTTTCCTAGTTTTAATCCAAAATTTCAAGAACAAAATGAAGATTTTGTATTTGGAAGGTGTTTTAGAGGTTTAGAAAGTGACCCAGTGGTGTTTTGGAGTTGAACCCGGTGATGGGTTGAGAGAAAAAACGAGGGAGATGAGAGTGTTTTGAAAAAAATGGCCAAAAATGGCCATGAGTGATATTATGGCTGATCGGGACTGGCGCCAGGCCTGTTTTGCCTCCCTTTTTTGTTGGGCCAAAGCTTAGGCCTGGTGCCATGTTAGTTCTGGCTAATCCAAAAATTCATTTCCTTCTCTAAGAATCTCTTTGATCCTCCTAAATCTTGGTGTTTCTCTAGGAGTTTCCTATAGGTTTTGTCAAGTCCTAAAGGTGAAAACTAATTTAGAGATGTTATTCTCTTATATTTATAGGAGTTTTAGTTGCAAAAGTGTGTACAAGAGTCTTTTTCGGTGTCCAATTCAGTTCCCAAAGAATACTAGCAGAAGTTGCCAAATTTTGATATGAAAGGAAATTCACCACCTTAATCTCGCATTTGGCCGGCACCGGCTTAGTCCCTCACAGTCGGCACTCGCTATGCTCTATTTCTGCCTGATGTACTCTATTTTTGACCATTTTCCTATGGTTTTCAAACTAGGGCCGGTGCCGGCTGTGCTCCGCACCAACCGTGCACTGCAACAGCGATACTTTCGTGCGACCGTGCACTACAACGGTGACTATTTTTTCTCATTTTCGACTAATTTTGCATAAAATCATCAAAATACCTTTTCAAAGGTAAAATATTAAATAGGAAGGAATATGACTAGTTATTACATCAAAAGTATCACAAAAGAACCTCAAATTACTAGGAAAATATAGGTGAATTTAGCCCGCATCGATTTTTATTATGCTAAGTTTGAGTAGGGTAAATTTCACCCAATCCCTTGTGCTTTAGGGTATTGTTTTCCTAGTAAATCATTCCTTAGATATTATTTTTCATTTCTGTACAATTTAAACATGCATGCTGGAATTTTATTTTTGTTATAGGTTATGTCGATTGAAGGGCTTAAATCTCTAAGAATTATATTGAACTTTGTTGGGGAAATCTAAAGTATATTGCTACAAGGTTATATGATGATTTTTTATGTGAAGTAGATGACTAGAAAACAAAGTTAACCGGTAAGATTGGGTGTTGAGATGGAGGAGTATCTTACCCGGAAGGCCATACACCTATCTTGTGTTAGTTCACACAAAGTGTGGCATCTTGAATGTTATTTTGTCATGGTGCACAAAGTGTGGTGCCATGGCCACCACTTTTGAATGGATGTATTTATTGTATACATGTATGATTTGAAAGGAAAACACCACTCTTCATTTGTAAAATTTATTTAAGGCTTGCCAGCATTTTCTTTTATGAAAATTTCTCAACTTGTATACATGAACTGTTTTACTTGAAACACTCAAAGCACATACGAGCTTACTGAGATTTATGTCTCACCATCTTTTATAACATTCTTTTAGGTCGGTCCTGTTATGAAGGTTATTGACTAGAGATTGCCTATGTTTTAAAGACTTATTATTTTTTCCTATGTATTTCATTTAGGAGACTTTAGCAGCCATTTATTTACGTTGGAACTTGTTCATGTATTGCTTGGGTTGTAATAAGTTTAATTTCGAATTATTTCTTTCATTTCTTTTGTGAGTCCTAGTTATAAAGACCCATTGTCCTGTGGACAAGGTGACATCCCTAGCCAAAAGGGTACGTAGGTAGTAGGGTGTTACACTAACATTATCAAGGAGTAAGAATAAGGAGAACAAACATGTAAATAGATAGAAATCCTCAAAGACATAACAATGATTGATTAGCACTTATCATAATTAATTATCATCTTGCCATCATGAAGGAATATAAAGTAAGATTCAATTATTTCTCAAGTCATGAATCTTCTTATATCAACTCCACTTCTTTTCTAATCCATGGAATCATAATCTTTTCATTAAATTAGAAGATTTCCAAATGAAACCAATATAACCAAAACATGCATTAAACTCAATTCCTCATAAACATGAAAGTAGTGAATGACCTTTTGCTTAAGGTGAAATCAACTAATCTTTGATCACTTTAGTCCTTTAATCTTACCTTTATTCCTAAGTCCATTAAGATTTGACAAATACAAAATTAATGCAATGAACTTCTAACATTGTTTCCCAAGTCAATTAGAAGAAAACACATCAATAATAAACGATAACAAGTAATCAAATACAAAAGATAATAATCAATTAATCAAGGAACTAAAAATAATACAAAGTCATGAATCCAAAAACATCCTCTAAATACAATTAAAATAATTAAAACTCAAATTGTCAATAAATTATAAAGAAGAGAAAAAGAAACCGCTCATAGGTAAGTAAGCCTTCTTCTTCTTCCTTGAAACCTTCTTGAGCAACCTCCTCTTCTTCTCTAAGAATTTACCATTGATCATCCTAAATCTTGGTGTTTCTCTAGGAGTTTTCTAAAGATATTACGTTGAAGAATTAAAAACTATGAAAACTAGTTTGTACAATGTTATTCTCTTGTATTTTCTAATTGGCCAAAAGTGCCTACAAGAGTCTTTTTCCGTAGTTGACAGAGTTCCCAAAAGAATCAAATTGAAATTGTTAAATCTGATTTGAAAAGGAAAATTTGCCACCTCTGCATAGAGTGGACCTGGTGCTTGGTCGCTTTGACCTACCTGGCGAAGGGTCCATTTTGGTTTTCCTCAAAATTACTCTCCAAAATAGACCTGGCGCCTAGTGCCTTAGCTGGACCTGGGACCTGGTACAATCTGGAATCTTTCACTTTTTGCTCGAAATCTATCCCATTCTGCATATATTAGTCAAAAATAATTTCCACAAGCAAAATGTCAAGTAGGAAGTGTTAGCCATAAGGGCATTCTCCTGTGTGATTTACATGTGTTAGGACATGTTTGACCTCAATTCTTTCAAGGTATGCAAATAAGATTGCTAAGTAACTCTTGAGCAATAGAATCCAAGAATGGGATGATTAAGTAGAAGACCAAACTTAACAAATTGCATACCAAGAAATCCTTGTGGAAGACCCTTAGACTAGGAATCGTTGTTAAGGTATTTTCTGCATAAATTCCTATAACTTATTTACCTAAAGATTCAATTTATTTCTACCTTGAAGTATATAAGCAAAAAGATTTCAAAGCATTAAGTCATTTGAATTTTAGATTGAGTAGTTTGGATGACTCTGCATCCAAAAGCTTCGTCTAAAACTCTATGAATAGTGTCAAATCATTTCTGCCTAAAAAAGTGCCATTTTGGACTTACCTTTTAGATGCACCCTCGTTCGATACTTGAGTCCAAAACTCTGAAAAATTTGGCAGCATGAAACTAGCCGTTCCAAGCCGTTGGAACTTTACTTTTTGCTCTTATAAAAGGTTTCAAAACTCGATTTAAAGCAATTTTTTGTCCTACCTTTCTAAGAAACACTCTTACTCTCTAGAATACAAAATTTTCCTTTTTCATAGTGTTTCAAAGTGAAATCAAATTGCTTCAAAAAAGTAAAGGTTATTTGTGCTCATTTGCTTGTACATTTGCTCAAATGTGTGAGCTATCTCTTGTTCATTTCTATAATCCTTCTTGTGTATCAAGATTGTCGTGTAAAACCCATTTAGGGTGAACCTTGATTTGTTAATTGATTGAGAAGTTTTCATAAAACCAAGTATGGTGATCCTCTTATGTAATTGGTGTAGACAGATAACATTGAGTTGGGTAAGTTTAGTAAAATCCGATTGAAAATCCTTAAGTGTGAGTATAAGGTAGTGGATGTAGATCTTAGTAGATAAAACCACTATAAATCTCGTGTTCTCTCTCTCTCGCATTTAATTTCGACAAGCTGTAAACTTCCTTGCTTAAACAAATTTTTCAATCACTCATAAGAAACCTTTATGTTTCTCACCAACCTATGTTCATTCTTATATTAATTGCATATCTTATATCTCATCTCATTCAGATTGTAGTTGATTTTCAAGACATTCCAAAAGCACCTCGTTGTATCAATAGCAAACTCTCCGATCTGAAATACAAAGGAGTATCTCAAAACATATTTTTGAAAAGTGTTTTAAATTTTCCAAAAACCTTATTCACCCCCATCTAAGGTTTTTCATTTTGTATCAGAGCTTGGTCTACTCTTCTTCGGCTAAACAACCTTGTAGAAAAGATCCTTACAGCAAATATCTCTTCCCTTCCCTATGTCGAAGGATCCTCGACAAACAAACCTCTTTTGTTCATTGAGAGTAATTACACCTTCTAGAAAAATTGAATGAAGATCTATGTTTGCTCAATTAATTTTAAGTTATGAAATTTAATTGAAAGACGTCCATATGTTCCTTCTAGAAGTATTGAAGGTCGAATGGTTCCAAAACAGAGTGATGAATATGATGCTAAAAACAATGCCAAAATAACACTAAATTTTCAAGCTATGAATATTTTGTATTGTACCATTTATGCCACTGAATATAACCAAGTAAGTGGCTGTGATTCAATCCATGATATGTAGAGATTGCTTGAAGTCACCCATGATGGGAATAATCAAGTGAAGAAGTCTCTATTGGGACTTTTGATTCATGATTATGAATTGTTCAGTATGAAGCCAAATAAGAGTATAACTGATATGTTTACTAGATTTACAAATATTGCAAATGGACTTAAGGCCTATGGGAAAAGCTATTCCCTTGGTGAATAAAACAGAAAAATTCTGGATACTTTGCCAAAGAGCTGGCAACCTAAAGCTCTAGTCGTGGAGGAATCCAAAGACCTAAAAACCTTACTGATTGAAGAGCTAATTAGCTTTCTCATAAGCATGAAATGAAACTCAAAAGGTTTCAAGAATCTGATGACCATGACAAAGGAAAAATGGGAATAACATTGAAAGCTATTGATGAGGACGCTAACAGTAGTCAATCTGATTGTGATGATGGAACTGAAGTAGATACTGAAGAATTAGCCATGATTGCAAAGAAATTTAGAAGAATGTTCAAAAAGGGAAACTTCAACAGAGGAAAGACGTTCGTGAAAAGGAAGGGATAGACCTCATTATTTAAGCCTCAATGCTATGAATGCAAGAGTGTGGAACATTTTATTGCTGATTGCCTAATAGCTAAAGAGAAATAAGGCAAAATGCTAAAAAATAAGAAGAACGATCTAAAAGTAAAGAAGGGCAAAGGACTAATAGGAACTTGGGATCAAAATGAGTTTGAATCTAAGGAAAATGAAGATTTGAAAAATGAAACTGCTAACATATGCTTCATGGCAGTGGAAAACAAGGTAAACTCCTCCTTATCTAACATTGTAGCTGAATTGCATGATTCTACCTGTGATAATATTGATGATTAAAATGCTCTTCTTATTGCTATGTTCTATGAACTACAAAGATTGTCAAAAAGGAACATGGAAATGAAAGTGAAAATTAATTCACTATCAACTGAAAATGACAATTTGATAAGTGAGAACAAAAATCTACTTGACTCTATGTGTTGCCTAAATGTTGAAAAAGAAATCATTTCTACTTTCTTGAAATGTTCTACTCATGAGAATGAATGTCTGTATAATCGAGTCTCATCTCTTAACATCATGATCCGTTAGTTTGATAACATGAAAATGAAGATTGGTGATCTCACTACTTGTATTGAAAAGTTCATTGATAGTCGAAGTAACTTGAATAACCTTATTGAAACTTAACAAATAGCTTAAAATAGAAATGGCCTCGGCTATAACAGTTTGCACAAATCAAGAAAGCACAAGTCCTATTTTGTAAAAGTAAGTTCCTCAAAGAACAATAATACATGTTGCACTTATTATGGCAAAAATGGACACAGGGCATCTAGGTGTTATGTAAGTAAAAGCATTGAGTTAGGAATGAAATCTGATTGAAGAATTAAAAGAATCATCACTAACCCCCACGGACCCAAGAAGATATGGGTACAAAAAAAACACTCTCCCATCTCATGTATAGGTATATTCACTGGAGAAAATAAGCTTCACAAGTGGTTCTTGGATAGTGGATGTTCAAGGCACTTGACCAGAAATACAGCTCTACTAGAAGATGTTCAAGATACAAATGATGGGTTCGTTACCTTTGGAGACAAAAAGAAAAGAAAGATAGTTAGCATAGGTAACATAGGTAAAGGATCCTAAACCATTATCAAACAAGTATTATTGATTGATGAGTTGAAATGCAATTGCTTAGCATTAGTTAATTATGTGACAATGGTTGCAAAGTCATTTTTGAGAAAGATTCTTGCTCTATTATAGATAGCTTAAATAATAAAACAATATTTGTTGCTAACCGTGATAGGAATGTATATGTATTCGATCTTAATGATCTTATAGCTCATGATATTAGATGTCTCTTCGTGCATGATAATGATGGCTATCTTTGGCATGAAAGAGTAGGCCATGTATCATTTGATTTACTAAACAAATTATCCTCAAAAGAGTTTGTTAGGAGACTGCCCAAAATGAAGTTAGATAAAAGCAAAATATGTGATGCATGCCAATTTTGAAAGCAAATCAAAACCTCTTTCAAACCCAAAAAAATGATTTCATCCTCAAAACTCTTGAATTGATACATATGGATTTGTTTGGACCGATGAGGACTATTAGCCTTGGTGGTAAGAGGAATGCTTATGTTCTGGTAGATGATTTCTCAAGATTTACTTGGACTTTGTTTCTCAGACAAAAATACGATGCATTTCTGAATTCTCTAAATTATTCAAGTGCGTCCAAAACTCTATTGGATACAAATTGATTTCCATTATGAGTGATAATGGTAAAGAATTTTGCAACAATAAGTTTACATATTTTTGTGATAAAAATGGAGTTTTCCCAACTTTTTAGCTACTAAAACCCTTCAACAAATTGGTGTTGTTGAGAGAAAAAATAGAATCTTACAAGAAATGGCTAGATCCATGATTTTAGGTTGAAGCTGTAAATATAGCGTGTTATATTATTAACTGGGTGATGTTGACACCTTTTCTAAGAAAAACACCATTTGAGATTATATTTTATAAAACTCCATCAACCTCATATTTTTAAGTAGTTGGCTGCAAATGTTTTATTCTTAATACCCGAGACAATCTTGAAAAATTTAATAGCAAATCCGATGAGGCCATATTCCTTGGATACTTTTCCAATAAAAAGGCGTATAGAGCGTACAAAAAGAGAACTCTCTATGTGGAAGAATCTGTACATGTTTTCTTTGATGAATCTAACATTTATACATCAAGAAAAGATGATGATGACATAGGAAGTTCAAAAGAAAGAGGGAAAGAACAGCACAAAGCACCATCGCTGGACATTCTTGCCAAATAAGAGGAATTGGAAAAGCAACATGTTGAACAAAGCATGCAAGAAATTGAAGAGCTCACTGATTAGGGGCTACCAAAGGATTGGAAGTACAAAACCGGTCATCCAAAAGAGTAAATTATTGGTGATCCTAGCTGTGGAGTTAAAACTAGACGGTATTTTGTAAATAATTTTTCTCTACTCTCTAGTATTGAACCTAACTGTATTAATGTGGCCATGCGTGATGATTTTTGGATACTAGCTATGCAAGAATAACTGAACTAATTTGAAAGAAATCAAGTTTAGAAACTCGTCCCTAGACCACTTGGTCATCCGGTTATTGGTACCAAGTGGGTTTTCAGAAACAAATTTGATGAAAATGGAGTGGTGATTAGAAATAAAGCTAGACTTATTACCCAAGGATTCAATCAAGAAGAGGGCATTGACTATGATGAGACATCCGGTCCCATTGCTAGATTAGAGTCCATAAGAATGCTCCTTGCCTTTGCATCTTTTAAAAATTTCATACTTTATCAAATGGATGTTAAAAGTACATTTTTGAATGGTTTTATTAAAGAGGAGGTATATGTAGAACAACCTCCAGGTTTTATTCATGAGCACTTTCCAAATCACATTTTCAAACTCTCAAAAGCTCTCTATAGTTTAAAACAAGCCCCACGACCTTGGTATGAAAGGTTTAGTGGATTCTTGCTGTTAAAAGTTTTTTCAAGAGACTTGATTGATACTACACTGTTTATTAAGTTAGAAAATTCTGATATCTTCTCATTGTCCAAATTTATGTTGATGATATCATTTTTAGTGCTACTAATGAATCCTTATGTAAGATATTTGCTAAGACTATACAGGAAGAATTCGAGATAAGCATGATAGGAGAACTCAACTTCTTCCTCGGGCTACAAGTTAAACAAAAAATGAATGGAATTTTCCTAAATCAAGCTAAGTACGCTAAGGAATTGCTTAAGAGGTTCGATATGAATGATGCCAAAGAAATTAGTATACCTATGAGCACCTCTATAAAGCTTGACAAAAATCAAAAGGGTAAGAAAGTGGACGAATCAAAATACAGAGGTATGATTGTAAGTTTGTTATATCTTACTGCTAGCCGACCAGACATTACGTTTTTAGTTTGTTTCTGTGCTAGATTTCAATAGTGTCCAAAAGAATCCCACTTATGTGTTGTAAAACGCATCATTAAATATTTGGTTGGAATATATGATTATGGGTTATGGTATCCTCATACTAACACCTTTGATCTTATAGACTATACTGATGCGGAATATACAGGTTGTAAAGTTGATCGAAAAAGCATTAGCGGGCACTGCTAATTTCTCAGACACTCTCTAGTGTTATAGGGCAGTAAAAAACAAGCCTGTGTATCCTTAACCACAGTCGAGATTGAATACATTATAGCAGGGAGCTGTTGTGCACAAATTTTGTAGATGAAAAATGCACTGCTTGATTTTGGTCTCAATTTTAATTGCGTACCTATACCATGTGATAATACAAGTGCTATCAATTTAACAAAAAATCCTATTCAACATTCTACAACAAAGTATATTGAGGTTAAACATCATTTTATTAGGGATCATGCGCTCAATGGAGATGTATGTGTTGAATATATCTCAACCAATAAACAGCTTGCAGATGTTTTAAATATATGGCCGAAGAAAGGTTCAATAATTTGAGAAGGGGTTTAAGAATTACCAAGATCATGTAACTGATATATTTACCAAAGATTTGTTATTTTTATTTGCAAAACCACCGGAGACACAACTTTTGGACAATGATTTTGGACGTAGCATTTCGAAATATAAATCCAAAACTCTCTCCTTTTTGGATAAGCATTTCGGATGAAGCCTGAATCCAAAATAAAATTAACCTGATGCTTTGTATGTCCTTCAAGAATAACTGCTTCTGGATTATTCTTTTTGAAATTGAAAATAATAGCACTTTTTTCAAGATAGCTTTTAAAATCTCTTATGAAAAGCCTTTTTCCAATGTACACTAGAGTGTAGTTATCATCAAAACCTCCTAGGAAATCACAAAAGTTTTCTCTCTCTCCTCTCTCGAATTCTGAAATCAACTAGACTCCATCTTTCTTCCCTCAAAAATTTTCTAATCTTCTCTCTGAACAACTGAAAACCTAAGCCATCACCACTGATTACAATGGAAACATACCCAAAATCAACCAAACCTAAGTTAAAGAAATCCCGAAAAATCACTCCAATAATGAAGAAGAAATCGACTGCAATAAAAAAGGGAAAAGAAGTTGCTCCCGAACTCTCAACTTCTTAGATCGACTCTTCTAAATCTTCTCCAGAACTAGAAAGTTCCAAGACCCAGGTACCTCACTTTTAGGATTCTCAAAGTGAATCTAATTTTAATGAATGGGTTTCAAGAAATTGAACAGTGATTGTTGGTTATCACCCAAATCCAGCATATTTTTTGAATTTTACAAATGTGTTAAATATGTTTTAGTCCCTTGGGTGGGGAGCCATGTTATCTGTTGAAAAAAAATTGTTTATTACTCTCATATGGGAATTTTATGCTAATCTGAGAAAAAGGCTAATTAGAGGAAACTGGAAGAGGGTTCATGGTCTGGTGGTACACTTCAAGAGTTAGGGGTAAGAATCTTGAGTTTGATCATTGCATGTTGAACAAAATATGTGAAGTCAGAGATGGCCGGATTCAGTATTTTGAACTGAACAAGTTCTCGAAAGGAACTGATCTATTTGATTTGGGAAAGTTTGAAAATACATTTACTGGTGGAAAGAGTTTTAAGAACTCGGGTGACAGGAACACGAAGTGGTTGAATAGACTAAGTAGAATTCTGTACCACATGGTTTCAGCCATGGTGGTTCCAAGTTTTGGACACAAAACCTCTATTAACATTATGCAAATGGCAATCATGTTGGCGTTTTTGAAAATAGGCCAATAAGTTTTGGGTATCTTACTGCTAAATTAATTATGCAAACCACGAATACCTCCAGCAAAGCCCTACCTTATGGAACCTTATTGACTAAAGTGTTTAGACACTTTAGTACTGATCTGAATTCGGTCACCCCTGCTTCTTCAAAGATGAATGTGTACAACTTTGAATTGTTTGAAAGAATGGGATATGTGAGAATGGACAATGAGTGGAAGCTCTCTAAGATATAGCTGATGATGAAAAAAGAAAAGTTGTGAAAGGTAAAGGCTGAAGGCAAGAGTGCCCAATCTACCGGAGTAAAGAGAAAGGTTGAGTTACGATAAATGTTTTTTAGCGTAGAAAATATTACCATCAAATTACACAATCAATCAAACTTTAATTAAAATGCCAACCACTAAAACCACACATACGGGCAAGTACACCCATCGTATAGTAAGGGAATAGCAAGTATTGAATCCACGAGAACTTAGGCTCCTACCTTACTTTATCCAAATTTTTATTGTTTGACTAATAAAATAAGATGAGACTAACTAGGAAAATAAATAAAGCCAAAATAAGATATAACTCTAAGATGCAATTTCATGTAACTAGACAATTATTTTGAAAATAAAATATTGAATTACTTAACATTCATCACAATCAATTATCGTCTTGGTATTGTGAAGGATTTAATATAGACCCACTTCATTTGCAATCCATAGAATCACTATTTTCTAGTTAAATTAGTGAACATAGTATGTCTGGAGTAACTTTCCAAAAGATGCATTAATATCAATCCACATATAAACTCCTATATTCTATGAGATTTAAAACATGAAATTAGTCAATGGATCTATATTCTAGCAATCATTAAGCATGTTAAGAGATAACAAATATGAAATCAATTAATTAAAGTCATTACCAACCTCTTTTTGAAGCAAGTTGACAACATAAATCAATTAACAAACTTCATAAGAAAAACAAGTAATCAAATACCAAGAACACAAATAAGTTGATCAAAAGTTCCAATCAACTTAAAATCATAATCTCCAAAATAATATCTAATTACAATCAAAACATTAAGCATATCATTTTTCTAGAAAAGCAAACAAAGGATAAAAGAAAAAACTCATAGGCAAGCCCTTTCTCTTCTCTTCAAACCTCATTTGAACAATGCCCCTTGTGATTGAATAGCTAGCTTGGATCCTTCAAAATCATACCTTTCTCTTGTGTATTCTTTGTGGTTTTATAGGCCTCTTAGCTGCTAAAGTTATAGCTTAGGAAGTCTTGGCCGAGTAGGATTCTGAAAATGCCAAAATCATGTGAAAATTCCTAATTTCATGCACTGAATATTCACCTTCCAGAGCATACCTAGCGTAGGGTACCTTTGACTCACCAAGTGCCAGGTGCACTCTATTTTCCCCCTATTTTTGTTTTATTTTTGGTCTGTTCTCATCGGCCGATAGAATGGACCTAGCGCCAGGTCTGTTATGCTTTTGTGCTAAAAGTTTACTCGAATTTGTCTGTTTGACAAGAATGGACCCGGCGCCTGGTCCCTTGGCTAGGCCTGGAACTAGGTAAGTCTTAGAATTGTTCACTTTTTGCTCGAATTTAACTTAAATCTACACAAATTTGCCAAAAATACTTTTTACAAGCAAAATGTCAGATAGGAAGTAATATGCCTAGTTGTTACAACAAATGTATTTCAAAACAACCTCAAATAACTAGGAAAATAATGGTGAATTTAGCCCCAATTACATACCCCCACACTTGAACATTTGCTTGTCCTCAAGCAAACAAAATTTAAAACATGAAGCACATGGCAAAAACAAAATTTCAACTTATCCCCAGCAAATTCATCTATAATAAAGGAATAATCTTCTTCCAACCTCAAATACAAATTTTGTCATTCAATTAACCCTTTTTATAAAACCTTTGCAAACTCATGTATTAAAGCAAACAATCCCAAGGCCATCAAAGTTAAGTTAAGCAAGCTTATATCTAGTATAAGAAAATCATCCTACTTCTCAAGCAAAAACATAGATAATATAAATCATACAAGTTAAGTCATTTAACCAATTCAGTTATTATAAACTTAAATTTACACAACTCAAGTTAATGAAATAAGTAAAAAACTCCATTCTCTTTTTTTCCTCTCAAAATTTTTTCAACGACTTAGGGAATTGATAGCCTCAATTGTATGGAATTCTCTTCACACACCGTATTGGCTCCATTGTAGTCATCATTTTTTTTGGCATTTTTCTTTTTCTTTCTTCTTCCTTTCCTTACCTTCTTGCCTTTGGGATAGTTTCAAAAGAGTGTGTTTCTTCTTTTTTACTCACTGTATTAGACCCCTTTTCAGCAAAAGGACTCTTTCATTTCTTTCAGTGATAAACACACATATTTTTTTCAACTCAACATTTTTTTCATCTCACATTTTTTTTTCTTTTCACTTAAAATTTTTTTTCTCACATTCCTTATTCACAACTCAAAGTCAAGCAAGCTTTGAATCAATAATAGAAGAATTAATCAACAACTCTTCCCATATTTCATCGCATCTTCTATATTCAAACTCAAAGAATAAAAGAAAACTCATATAAGAAATATAACCAAGGTTAACTTAAATTCTCAAGACTTAGCAAAATTTATCTTAACGTATAAGTTTACTTTTTAATAAAAATCAAACCATAATGAATGACAAATCTATATGTAATGTTAAAAAGAGAATCACAACTCCATTATAGACAAATAAGCTCAATTTTAGCTCCAAAATCTATAAATTTTCAAATTTGCAAAATTTTCAATTTTTTTTCCAAAATTTTTTGGTACCAAGAAAACACCAAGATCATTGATAAAAATTTGGACAAAGAAAATTACTAAACCACTCTCTCACACTTAAATTGGACAATGTCCCCATTAGCCAAAAGTTAACACAAGAAAGCATATCCAAATGGACCAAAAATAATAAAGGTTAAAAAGTTTAACCAATACTTCCCAATTGCATTAAAGCTCCAATAGATATAAAAACGTTACGTAGATAGCAGAGCTTGTCCAAGAGGACTTCATTCTGACCTACAAAAGAAAACATAAACAGAAGCTCAAAGAAAATAATAATAAAAGAAAGACACGCCTTAATAAAAGAAAACAATCTGAAGAAAACCGAACAAAGCAAATAAAGACACGACTTACTCCATCACACTTAGGATGGACAATATTTTCCTTATTTGTGAAGGGAAAAGATACTTAACCAACTAAAGAAAACCCATTCTAAGACAAAGAGACAATCTCTTTCCACTCATCATGCTTTCTCATCAAACATTTGTAAAAGAAATAAAAGTTCATTGAAAAATATAAGTATGATGAATGTAGAAAGAAGGGAGGCTTTTGAAAAATAGAAGGTTCATGAAAATAATTTTTCTCAACAAAGAAAAACACATATATCTTATTCTCTAACATTCCTTTAGCCATAAAAAATACTATTTTCAACATACTAATGCACATAGTATCTAAGGAATGCATCAATCTTGAAATCAAAATTTCTCTCTTCAAAAAATTTGTCACAATTAAAATTCCACTTTAAACTTAGTATTTGAGTTCTCAAAGACGGGATCAAGAAATCCTTACTTTTAAAGGTATGATCTACAAAAACTAAGTTACCTCCATTTGAATAGGGTGAAGAGGAGAATTTGTGATGTATTAGTAAAAGATCCAACTCCTTAAGGCATGTTAAGTATAACAGAACAATATTTGGACCATTGTCCTCCAAGAATAGAGAAGAACCTAAGAAATCATGTGACAAAGAGAGATTAGAATTATTAGCTCATGGAGTAGAATCAAATACCTCCCTTTCCACATAGGGCCATTGTTCCTCATATCCTTTCTCCTCCCCTTGGGGATTTTCGAGTTAGAGTGTATGTGCATTTTTGCCATCTTCAACCAACTTGGTAAGTTGTGTTCTTGTAGAGCTCATTCATTGGGATATTTCTTCATGCCACCTAAGGGACGTGGTTGTATAGGCAACAAAGGATTAGATTGAAGCTTCAAGTGATGTCTTACAAAAAGCGTTAATCCGATCTTGCAACATTGCCAATCTATCATCATTGTAGCTCCTTTGACATTGTACCCATGAAAAACTGTTCATGATGATGGTTTGAACCTCACACTAAAAGGAAAATAAAAATAAAAACAAATAAAAATAAAAAAATAAAGAAAAATGCAAAAACTTGATGCGTGTTTTTTAGTGTAGAAAATATTACCAACAAATTACACAATCAATCAAAATTTAAGTAAAATGCCAACAACTAAGACCACACATACGGGCATGTATACCCATCGTATAGCATAGGAAATAGCAAGTATCGAATTCACGAGAACTTAGGCTCCCGCCTTACATTACCTAAATCTTTATTGTTTAGCAAATAAAATAAGGAGAGACTAACAAGGAAAATAAATTAAGACAAAATTAGATATAATTCAAGGTTTCAATTTCATGTAACTAGACAATTATATTGAAAGCATAATATTGAATTACTTAGCGTTCATCACAATCAATTTTCATCTTGGCGTTATGAAGGATTTGGTATATACCCACTTCGTTTGCAATCCATGGAATCACTATCTTCTAGTTAAATTAGTGAACATATTATGTCTTGACTAACTTATCCAAAAGATGTATTAAAATCAATCCTCAAATAAAACCCCTATATTTAAGGTGACTTAAAACATGAAATTAGTCAATGAATCCATATTCTAGCAATCATTGACTAACATTTGATTGCCAATGTTATGAACAATTAACCCTTTTTTCAAGCAAGTTAAAAGATAACAAATATGAAATCAATTAATTAAAGTCATTACCAATCTCTTTTTCAAGCAAGGTAATAACATGAATCAATCAACCAACTCTATAGGAAAAACAAGTAATCAAATACCAAGAACACAAATCAATTGATGAACAGTTCCAATAGACTCAAAATCATAATCTCTAAAATAATATCTAATTACAATCAAAACATTAAGCACATCATTGTTCCAGTAAAGAAAACAAAGGATAAAAGGTAAAACTCATAGATAAATCCTTCTTCTTCTCTTGAAAACCTCCTTTGAATAATGCCCCTTTAAGTGGTGATTGAGTAGCTAGCTTGGATCTTTCAAAATCAAACCTTTCTCTTGTGTTTTCTTTGTGCTTTTATAGGCCTCTTAACTGCTAAATTCATGGCTTAGGAAGTCTTGGCCGAGTAGGATTCAAAAAATACCAAAATCATTTGAAAATTCCTAATTTCGTAAACTAAATATTCGCCTTTTAGAGCGTACATGGCGCCGAGTACCTTTGACCTACCTTGCGTAGTACACTATGTTCTTCCCCTATTTTTTCTCTATTTTTGGTTCTAATTGGCAGATAGAATGGACTTGGCGCCAGGTACATTAGCCAGACCTGGCTCTTGGTCTATTCTTCTTTAGTGCTGAAAGTTTGCTTGAATTTCTCTATTGGACCAGAATGGACCCAATGCCTGGTCCTTTAGCTGGGCCTGGCACCAAATATGTCTTGGAATTGTTCTCTTTTTGCTCGAATTTAACTTAAATCTGCACAAATTTGGCAAAAACACTTTTTACAAGCAAAATGTCAAATAAGAAGGAATATGCCTTGTTGTGTATCTTAAAACTACCTCAAATAACTAGGAAAATAATGGTGAATTTAGCCCCTATCACATACCCCCACGTTTGAACATTTGATTGTCCTCAAGCAAAGAAGATTTAAAACATTAAGCAAATGGCAAAAACAAATTTTCAACTTATCCCTAGCAAATTCTTCCATAATAAAGGAATAATCTTCTTCCAACCTCAAATACAAAACTTTGTCATTCATTTAACCCCTTTTTATAAAACATTTGCAAACTCATGTATTAAAGAAAACAATCCCAAGGCCATCAAAGTTAATTTAAGCAAGCCTAAATCCAGAACAAGAAAATCATTCTACACCTTAAGTAAAAATATAGATAACATAAATCATACAAGTTTAGCCATTTAATTAATTCAAGTATTATAAACTCAAATTTACACAACTCAAGTTAATGAAGTAAGGAAAACACTCCATTCTCTTTTTTTCCTCTCAAATTTTTTTCAATGACTTAGGGAATTAATAGCCTTAATTGTATGGATTTCTCTTTACACACCGTATTGGCTCCATTTTAGTCATCATTTTTCTTTTTCTTTCTTATTCCTTTCCTTACCTTTTTGCCTTCAGGATAGCCTAAAGAGAGTGTGTTGCTTCTTTGTTTCTTCTTTTCCACTCACCATATTGGCCCCCTTTTCAACAAAAGGACTCTTTCTTTTCTTTTAGAGATAAACACATATATTTTTCAACTTAACATTTTTTTCATCTCACATTTTTTTCTTTTCACTCAAAAATTTTTTTTCTCATATTCCTTATTCACAACTCAAAGTCAAACAAACTTTAAATCTATAATACAAGAATTAATCAACAACACTTCCTATATTTCATCGCATAATCCATATTTAAACGTGACATAGATAGAAGAGCTTGTCCAAGAGGACTTTATTCCCACCTACAAAAGAAAACATAAATAAAAGAACAAAGAAAATAATAATTAAAGAAATACACACCTAAATAAAATAAAACAAACTAAAGAAAAATTCTAAAAACAATCTTGAAAAAGTAAATAAAGACACGACTTACTCCACCACACTTAAGATGAACAATATTTTCCTTCTTTATGGAGAGAAAAGACAATTAACAAACTAAAGAAAACCTAATCTAAGATAAAGAGACAAACTCTTTCCACTTATCATACTTTCTCATCAAACATTTGTAAAAGAAATTATAGTTCATTAAAAAAGGTAGGTATGATGAATGTAGAAAGAATGGAGGTTTTTGAAAAATAGAAGGTTCATGAAAATAATTTTTCTCAACAAAGAAAAACACATAAACCTCATTCTCTAACAAAAATTTGTGTTCTCAATGATGGGATCAAGAAATCAATCTTGAAAGATTCCATCAATCTTGAAATAAAAAATTTTCCCTTCAAAAGATTTGTCACAATTAAAATTCCCTTTTAAACTTAGTACTTGAGTTTTCAAAGATGGGATCAAGAAATTCTTACTTTTAAAGGCATGATCTACAAAAACTAGGTTACCTCCATTTGAATGGGGTGAAAGGTAGAATGTGCGAGCATACTTCAAGGGCTTCTTATGCTATATCAGTGAAAGATCCAACTCCTTGAGGCATGTTAAACTTGACACATCATCATTTGGGCCATTATCCTCCAAGAAGAGAGAGGAACCCAAGAAATCATGTGACAAAGAGAGATTAGAATTATTAGCACATAGAGTAGAATCGAATACCTCCCTTTCCACATTGGGCTATTGTTCCTCGTATCCTTTCTCCTCTCCTTGGGGATTCTCGGGTTCGAGTGTATTGGTATTTATGGCATCTTCAACCAACTTGGAAAGTTGTGTTCTTGTAGAGCTCATTCACTAGAATGCTTCTTCATGCCACCAATGGGACGTGGTTGTGTAGGCAACAAAGGATTAGATTGAAGTTTCAAGTGACTTCTTACAAAAAGCGTTAATCTGAGCTTGTAACCTTGCCAATCTATCATCATTGTAGCTCCTTTGACATTGTGCCCATAAATAACTGTTCATGATGATGGTTTGAACCTCACACTCAAAGAAAAATAAAAAATTAAATTGAAAATAAAAATAAAAATAAAAAATAAAGAAAACGCCAAAAATTGATGCGTTTTTTTTAGTGTAGAAAATATTATCAACAAGTTACACAATCATTCAAACATTAAATAAAATGCCAACCACTAAAACCAAATAAACAGACAAGTATATCCATCGTATATCATAGGGAATAGCAAGTATCGAATCCATGAGAACATAGGCTCCCACCTTACTTTACCCAAATCTTTATTATTTAGCCAATAAAATAAGAAGCTACTAACAAAGAAAATAAATTAAGACAAAATTAGATATAACTCACGGATGTAATTTCATGTAACTAGACAATTACCTTGAAAACACAATATTGAATTACTTAGCATTCATCATAATCAATTGTCGTCTTGGCATCATGAAGGATTTGGTATATACCCACTTCATTTGCAATCCATGGAATCACTATCTTCTAGTTAAATTACTAAACATATTCTGTCTCGACTAACTTATCCAAAAGATGCATTAAAATCTATTCTCATACAAACCACTATATTCTAGGTGATTTAAAATATGAAATTAGTTAATGAATCTATATTCTAGCAATCATTAACCAACAATTAATTGCCAATATTCTGAACAATTAACCCCCTTTTCAAGTAAGTTAAGAGATAACAAATATGAAATTTATTAAATGAAGTTATTACCAACCTTTTTTTTCAAGTAAGTTAACAACTGAAATCAATCAACCAAGTAATCAAATACCAAGAACAAAAATCAATGGATCAAAAGTTCCAATCAACTCAAAATCATAATCTCTAAAATAATATCCAATTACATTAAAAATATTAAGCACATCACTATTCTAGAAATGTAAACAAAGAATAAAAGATAAAACGCATAGACAAGCCCTTCTTCTTCTCTTGAAAACCTCCTTTGAACAATGCCCCTTTGAGTGGTGGTTGAGTAGCTACCTTGGATCCTTCAAAATCGCACATTTCTCTTATGTTTTCTTTGTGATTTTATAGGCCTTTTTGCTGCTAAATTTGTGGCTTACAAAGTCTTGGCCAAGTAGGATTCCGAAAATACCAAAATCATTACAAAATTCATAATTTTCTGCATAAAATGTTTGCCTTCTAGAGTGTACCTGCCACCGAGTACGTTTGACCCACCTAGCTCTAGGTGCACTCTATTCTTTTCTTGTTTTTGCTCTATTTTTTGTCTGTTCTTATCAGTAGATAGATTGGACCTTGCGGCAGGTACACTTGCCAGACCTAGCGCCGGGTCTGTTCTACTTTTGTGGTAAAAATTTACTCGAATTTCTCTAGTAGACCAGAATGGACCCGGTGCCTGGTCCCTTGGCTTGGCCTAGCCCTAGGTATGTCTTGGAATTGTTCACTTTTTGCTTGAGTTAAACTTAAATCAACACAAATTTGACAAAAAACACTTTTACAAGTAAAATGTCAAATATGAAGGAATATGGCTAGGAAAATAACTAGGAAAATAACCTTAAATAATTGTGATTTTAGCCCCTATCAAGTTAGAAACTCAAGAAGATTCCTTTACTAAGGGTAAACAGAGAACTCAGGACACAACATCGGTCAAAGTATTTTGGAAGCAATCAATTTGCTAGCGATTAAGGAGGACAGCCTCAGTTAAAAAATTCAGATTCTTGGGAATAGCCTAAGTACAGTAGAAGAGAAGGATAAAAAGAATAAAACAATGCCTGTTCGATCTACACCATCCCAGGAAAAGGTAACTAAAGAACACACTGCCATTGAAGAAGAAGAAGAAGTTGTGAAAGAGTAGCAGGATGAGGAAATGACAGCCTATTGAATGAGGAAAGTAGACAACCACATATCAGGAAGAATTAGCACCCCCTGCCCTTACTAAATCCCTATCTCATCTGGAAAAAAAATAGAAGCATGTGGAATTAAAGAGAAAGTCCAGTAGGATTGCTGGATAGCATTCAAAAAAATGTGTCGGGTCCAAGCTAGAGACAGTCCATATTTCCAAAATGATCAACTTTGCAGACTGCTTCCAAGGCATCCTCTACTTACACAACTTTTACTGATTTTCTTTTTGACAATTATCTTTTTAATTTCTGCACCAGTCTTTGAACAATTTCAATTCTACATATCTCCTGGTCTATCTATTGAATATATATATATATATATATATATATATGTCATCTGCATTCTTCTTATTCTCTTTTTTTTTTTATTAATGATGAAATGGGGAGAAAAATGGTATACAAAATTGATAATAACTGTTGGGATTGTGCAGTGTTGTTGATGGTTATTATTGGTTGTTATTAGACTATGTACTGTTGTGTTATGGACTGATGATGAATGCACTGCATATGGTTATTGTGCGTTGTTATGCTATGGATTGGAAATAGTTATTGTGTTATGGAGTGTGACATAACTGTATGAAGAAACTGAATATTCCTTAAGATTCTGTGAAGCATAGTATGAAATACATGTGAGGGATTTGGGGTTGATCAAACTAGTATGTTATGCAATTTTTTTTTTTTTTGGTATAAATTCTGATTTATGCTCATGTACTGGTTGTATATTAGCTTATAATAAGTATGAATTGTGATTTCGGCTGCTTAGCCTGCGATGGTCAAAGGAGTTTGAAGTGTGTACATAAAGTTAAAATTAAGATTTCGTTTGTTGAACAATCTGTTTTGGAAACTAATTATGATATGCTCTATGTTAAAAATCTCAGATGATAAGAATATTTATTATACATATATCTTTCATTGCTCAAATTTTCCTTGAAATCTAAAATTTCTTGAGAAAAGTAGGCTGGATCAAAATCATTGAAAACTTGTTGTTATCTTCATATACATAGGGGGAATTTTAGACTCTTATTTCTTCAATCCAAAAGTCAAGTAAAAAAATGGCTCTAAAAAGGACAGCTTCTGTCTAATTTTACCCTATTTTGGACATATATTTTGGACGTCCAAAACCTTAAATCCAAAAGTTCCATAGTCTCATATCACCTAGTTTTGGATGCACATTTTAGAAGTCCAAACTTTAAATCCAATTTTTCTCTCAAATCGCACTGTGTGGTCTCATATCCTACATTCTTATATGCACATATTAAGGCAGAGCATTTCATCTTATGAATTATATTCTAGACTTCATTGTGTACATATTTATACACTTTTTTTTTTTTGCAACTATTTTCCTAAGGAATAGTCCTGTGATGGAAGGAAGGAGGATATGGAGGTAGGTTGTGTGAAACCCCAGTCAAGACCAACCTTAGAGTAAGGGGGTTGGGGATGCATAACATGCTTTATTTCATGTTTAAATATGCTTTCATATGATTTTTATATGCTTTGGATGTGAGTTTATTGTTTTGAAGTTGTGTGGGTGAATGTTGTGTGAGAAGGGCAAAATGGTAATTTTTTCCCGAGGTGAAAATAGGGAGATAGCTTGTGGATTGAATAGAAAATAATTTTTCTAGTGAAAGTATCAATAAGAGTTGTTGTGGTTTAGTGGTTAGAGCTTTGGAATAAATTATTCAGGTCTAAGGTTCAAAGTCCATCATAGAAGCTTTAGCTTGAGTAAATTTTATTTTGCTTGGGAAAGGATGGTTTCGGCCTTAAGGGCCTAGATTAATGTGGTGATGATGTTCTAGGAGAGACATGATAGAAGTAATCTCATTCCATTCCTTTTACTCTTCTCGAAATTCTTATAGGGAAAATCATCCTTCCTTGATCTTTAATTTTCCTCAATTCTCAACTCATTAGTTTGATCAAGATGTTCTAGGCTTTTTCTTTCCAGAAAATCAAGTAGAGTGCTGAGGTCTTTTAGGATCAAAATGTCTTGGCAAAAGACTTCTTTTGGTTTGGAAAATATGGTATATTTGTGAGAAAATTCAAGAGGAAAATCCCTCTTGAAAGCTTGCTGAAATTTTCCTCTATCTTAGTTCATCTATCTTCACAAAATGAGCTGAAATTTTCTAGCTTGTTGTACCTTCAAAAGGTCGAAAATTCTAGCTCACATTCCCTCCCAAATGCTGCTAGAAAAATGGTCTTTAGGATCAGTTTGAAACCTGAAATTTCTTGACCAATTTCGGACTGCACAAGCTGGAGCAAAGCAGGAAAAATTCTTGTACGAAAATCAATTTTGGGAGCTCAAAACCAAGCTGCTTTCTCCCAGATTTTGTGCTGCACGTTAGCTATGTTTTTCCTCCATAAAGAAGGCTGGAAACCAGCCTTGAATACCCCTAAAATCCCCTTCAAAACTCACTGCAAAATGGCTCTAAATAGCAGACGAAAATCTGCCAGAAAAATCACTGTGCAGCGAAATTTCTGTGCAGAATGTTTTGTCCAGCTTGTTTCCTATTTTGTTCCAACCGAAAACCCCAACCTACTTCTGCCAAAACCTCCCTTAAACCTCCATTAACAGAGCTACATTGTTTCCCTCAAGCTTTTGGACGAAAGGCAGCAATGGCTGTCCGAAAATCCCTTAACCAAATCCCTACAATTTAGCTTGATTACTTTCCAAAATTTCAGCCATCTTGTTTAACAACTTTCCATAAAATTTTGCTCAATTGATCAGACATCTTCTCCACCATTGTGCACCGTAGTTTCGGCCATCACAAGCCTCCTTTAACCATCTTTAATTCCCAGAAGTGCTGCACAATCCAGTCGGCCATAGGAGACTTCAAGCTGTCCAAACAAATCAAGATATTCTTAGGATATCTACTTTCCAAATTCACTTCCCAAAAATATTCTTCAAGGATTGTAACAACTAACATTTCCTTTTCCCTTCCAAATCAGAGAATCAACTCCCTAAACCCTACTAGAATTCGGCCAGCCCTATTCCCACAGAAAAATCGGCAGCTACACAAACCATCTCTATAACACCCTCGGAACACCTAGGCCCGCCAGGGCCGGGGATGTCGCCCCGTCCAAAGGACAAGGGGTCTTTATAACTAGGTCACAAATAAAAATTGCTGGAATAAATAATACTCAATCTAAAAGAATTTATTACAACCCTAAAATACTTCAAAAGTACATCCATGAAATTCCAAAACAAAAACCATAATTAAAATCATCCACGCTCGTCTCCCAAAGCAGTACATAAAATCAAAAAAACACATTCTCTTCCAAGGTAGCTACTCACCCACAATAGGATCAACCTGAAATCATGATAAAAGGTGGTGAGACAGAAATCTCAGTAAGTCCGTGTGTGCTTTGGGTGTTTAGCAGAAACAGTTCGTGGATGCAAAGTGTGAAATCTTTATAAGAGAAACATTGGCAAGCAATAAACATCAGTCAAAAGCAAGAGTGGCGTTTTGGCTCTTCTAGCCATACATAAGTAATGAAATCAACCACTCAAAAGAAAGGGATATGGGTTACCACACTTTGGGCCCCATAACCGGTCAGAATGCCTAACACGTTGTGCAGACTGACAAAAGTAGGTGATCGGCCTACTGGGCAAGATACTCCTCCTTCTCTATACCCAAACAACCACCGGGTGTCCATTCCAACAAAAACATAGTCACTTGACTGAAACAAAATAAACTGCTAGCTCGGACCGGCACGACTCACTGGAACTGGCATCTTATCCGGGAAGGACTCACCCCTCAGAGGTGGCCACCTACTGAGAGACTCACCCTAACCCTTCAAAGACTAGTCCTAGCAGTCCACCCTTATTGAGTACTCAACGACATTTTCCACTTAGGATAAAATGAACAGAGCATTGCTCTGCATGAAAATAGCAATTTGGGGTTTCCAAGGTTTTGAGTGAAATCAGTTTTAGAAAGAGTTTCGAGTTTGGAAAATCTGCTCATTAACTTTGGAAAAATTCCAGCGTTGGAAATAAAGATGAATTCAACCCTCAATTGCCTTCAAATAAACAAGTGTTTATACACTCCATATTTAGCTTGCCATAAGAAAACATTTCACATCGATAGGTTTTATGCAAGAGCTTACCTGATTCTTGCTCACAACAACAAGGTCTCGGACAGATGACCTAACCCTACATGGGCAAATACAAATCTTAATCAGATTCAAGCCACAATCCACTTTCTCAATTTTAAATCAACTTAATCCACTACTACCATGATCCTAGTGTCCCAAGCTTTAAGGCAAAACAGTAATTGAATAGGTTTATAAGCTCAGTTTAATTTGTTATTTAAAATAATTAATAGATTAGGAAATAAATTCTATTAAATTGAAAGTTCAACTCTTGTTAAGGAAAATTTAGAGTTTATTCGATCAAGAGCCATAGGTGGTACTAGGTAAAATAGTAATTTAATGGTGGCTTAGTTGTTAGAAAATAATTGATAGCTAAAACTAGTTAAGATTAAATTTAATAAGTCTTCCTTGGAAAATAATAAGTAAATCCTTAAGGGTTTTGATCTAGTAAATATTTTATTAAGTATAAATCTTTTTCATAAGGCTTTAATTAATTTGCTTTATTTTAAATAATATTTATTTATTTTATTTTCTAGAAAAATCATTATTTATTTGACTAAAATATCCTTTACATATATTATAATTCCAAATCTACCCTTCCTAGGGTTTTCGAAATTCTTTAGCAAAAATCATTAGTAAATATTTTGTTCATGAAATAAAATTTGCTTAGGGACAACTAGATCATGATCAAGATTCCATGGTCAACCATAATCAATAACATACTCAATCCTTCAATTCATCAAATTATCCAAGTCTTGCACATAGGCATAGATCTAAATTTATTATTACATGATTTAACCTCTACTAGCATTAACATGATCATGGCTTCAAAATCTAATTATGCATATAAATCCTATTCACCCATGGTGACATAATCTCTAGCATGCTTCATCACAAATACTACCTATGACATGCATCAAATCTCAACTCATCATTAAATCCACCAACATAATCCTTCCATGCATAAATTCCATCTCCTTCACAATCATACATATACTCATGCTTCAATCAACAACATCACATACACAAACCCATCGCCATTCATCAACCTAGAGACATGCTTCTAAATTTTAAAAAGAGGATTGAAGGTACTTACTTGATTGATGAATGACTTGAAGGAGTTTAGAGAAGATCTCAACTCCTAGATGGCTAATCTTGTTCAAGAAGGGTGGCGAAAGCATGGTCATGGGAAAAGAGACCATTCGGCCAAGGGAGGAATTTCGGTCCATGAGAGAGAGAGAGAGAGAGAGAAAGAAGAAGAGATCATTAGCATGCTTATTCATATAGGTTTTCATTAGAGATTAAGTTTGAAGAAGTTGAAGTTGTTAGAATAAGTTTACCTTGAAGATGTTCTTGTTCTTCACAGAAATTTCTGTTTTTTGATCCAAAGTAGCAAGATGATTTGAGGAATTTAATGTTAATAAGGGTGTTGATGAATGCACAGCAAGGAGTAGATCAAATCTGGAACTTTTCGTGAGGGTTTGAAGTGGTTTGGAGGGGTATTAGGTGTGGAGAAGGAGTAGGTGTTCTTGGTGTAGTGTGTGTGTGTGTTCTTGTTGCTTGAGGAAAATCGAGAGAGAGAGAAAAGAAGCTGCCGATTTTTCTGAGAAGTTGTGGCTGCCGAAATTCTGTAGGGTTTAGGGAGTGACTTCTCTGATTTGTAAGGGAAAGGAAAGACTAATTGTTACAATCCTTGAAGAATATTTTTAGGAAGAGAATTTGGAAACTAGATATTCCAAGAATATCTTGATTTTTCTGGACAGCTTTGAAGTCTCCTATGGCCGACTGGATTGCACAGTTTTCTGGGGAATTAAAGCTGGTTAAAGGAGGCTTGTGATGGCTGAAACTAGGGTGCACAATGGTGGAGAAGATGTCTGATCAATTGAGCAAAATTTTATGGAAAGTTGTTAAACAAGATGGCTGAAATTTTGGAAAGTAATCAAGCTAAATTGCAGGGATTTGGTTGAGAGATTTTCGGTCAGCCATGGAGGGAATTTCATGCAGAAGCTTTAGGGAACAATGGAGCTCTGTTAATGGAGGTTTAAGGGAGGTTTTGACAGAAGTAGGTTGGGGTTTTCGGTTGAAACAAAATAGGAAACAAGCTGGACAAAAATTTTGCTCAGGAATTTCGCTGAACAGAAATTTCCTGGCAGAATTTTCGTCTGCCATTTCCAGCAGATTTGAAGCGAGTTTTGAAGGGGATTTCAGGGGTATTCAAGGCTGGTTTTCAGCCTTCTTTATGGAGGAAAAACATGGCTAAGGTGCTGCACAAAATCTGGGAGAAAACAGCTTGATTTGGAGCTCACAAAGCTGATTTTCGTACAGGAATTTTTCCTGTTTTACTCCAGCTTGTGCAGTCCGAATTTGGGCAAGAAACTTTCAGGTGTAAACTGATCCTAAAGACCATTTTTCTGGTAGCATTTGGGAGGAAATGTGAGCTAGAATTTTTGACCTTTTCAAGGTACAACATGCTGGAAAATTTCAGCTCATTTCATGAAGATAGATGAACTAAGTTAGAAGGAAAATTTCAGCAAGCTTTCAAGGGGAATTTTCCTCTTGAATTTTTCCCACAAATCATTTACATTTTTCAAACCATGAGAAGCCTTTTACTAGGAAATTTTGATCCTAAAAGACCTTAGTCCTCTACTGAATTTTCTGGAAAGGAAAAGGATAGAACACCTTGATCAAGTTAAGGAGTTGGAAATTAAGAAAAAATAAAGATCAAGGGAGAACGAATTCCCTTTAGGCATTTCGCGAAGAACAAAAGAGTGAAGTGAGAATTCTCCTAACATGTCTCTCCTAGGACATCATCACCACATTGATCTAGGCCCTCATGGCCGAAACCATCCTTTTCCAAGCAAAACAAAATTTACTCAAGCTAAAGCTTCAATGATGGACTTTGAACCTTAGACCTCAAGAATTAATTCCAAGGCTCTAACCACTAAACCACAACAACTCTTGTTGCTATTTCTACTAGAAAAATTATTTCCTATTCAATCCACAAGCTATCTCCTTATTTTCACGTCGGGCAAAATTACCATTTTGCCCCTCTCACACATCACTTACCAACAAGACTTCAAGATAAATAAAATCAAATTCAAAGTACATAGAAATCATATGAAAACATATTCAATCATGAAATAAAGCATGATATGCATCCCAACCCCCTTACTCTACGGTTGGTCTTGACTGGGGTTTCACATCCTCCCCTCCTTAGAAGAATTTCGCCCCGAAATTCAAGCATACCTCTGTTTCAGCTCAGGATACTTCCGCTTAACCCATTCTTCCGATTCCCATGTAGCATCCTGCGTGCCATGGTGCTCCCACTGAATCTTAACCATCGGTATCTGCTTATTCCGGAGGGTTTTGACACTGCGGTCCAATATCCGAACAGGCTTTTCCACGTAGCTCAAGTCTGGCTGCAACACTAATGGTTCCTTATTCAACACGTGACCAGGATCCGCATTATACTTCTTCAACTGTGACACATGGAACACGTCATGGATACCCGTCAACCCATCCGGTAGGTCCAACCGGTACGCTACTGTCCGATTCTTTCCTTAATAAAAAACGACCCCAAATACCTCGAATTCAATTTTCCACCCTTCGGATGCTTCACAATCCCCCGGTTGGGTGATAGCTTCAGAAACACACGGTCCACGACTTGAAATTCCAATTCCCTCCTCCGGTTGTCCGCATAACTCTTTTGCCGGCTCTGAGCCGCCTTTAACCTTTCCCGAATCAGTTTCACCTTGTCCAACATTTCTTGGACACAGACATCTCTGGTTTTGCTCACATGTCCATCTTCCGTCCAACTCCAATACAACGGTACTTGACACTTGTGCCCATACAAAGCCTCGTAAGGTGCCATCCCGATCGAGGCCTAATAGCTGTTGGTATAAGATAATTTTGCGTAAGGTACGCATTCTATCCACTTGTCCCCACAATCCAGAACACAGGCCCTCAACATATCTTCTAATATTTGTATTACCCTTTCTGACTGTCCATCAGTCTGCGGATGCGCCGTCGTACTGAACTTCAAATTCGATCCCATTGCTTCCTGGAACTTTCCCCAAAAATGAGAAGTAAACCTCAGGTCTCGGTCTGACACTATGCTCGAAGGTACTCCATGGAGTCGGACTATTTCTCGAACATATGTCTGAGCCAGCTTCTCCGTGGAGTCCCTTACATTTACCGGGATAAAGTGGGCCGACTTGGTCAGTCGATCCACTACTACCCATATGGCGTCCTTCTGAGTCTTTGACATAGGGAGTCCGGTGACGAAATCCATAGTCACCTCCTCCCACTTCCATTCTGGCACTGGCAACGGCTGCAATAGTCCCGCTGACTTCTTATGCTCCGCTTTAACTTTCTGGCAGGTGGGACAGGTCGATACGTACTTGACCACATCTCGCTTCATTCCGGGCCACCAGTATGCTCTCTTCAAATCTTGATACATCTTGACCTCTCCCGGATGAATTGCATACTTGCTCTTGTGTGCCTCTTCCAAAATTCCGTCCCTTAGTTGTTGCTCCCCGGGTACACACAATCGATCTCTGAAATGGAAAACTCATGCTTCGTCCTGACGGAATTCACTGTTCGGTCGCTTAAGCTCCTTATCCTTAAAAATTTGAAACTCGGCGTTGCTTCGCTGAGCCTCCACTATTTCTTGCTTCAAGTCCGGCACCAACTTCAAGTTGCTGATAACAATCGCTTTGTCTCGCACTTCCGTCCTTCTGTCCAATACATCCTGAACTACTTGCATTTCTTGCACCTTCAGCCTAGCCATCCCAACTTTTCTGCTTAGGGCGTCTGCCACAACGTTAACCTTCCCGGGATGGTAGTTGATCGGGCAACGATATTCTTCCAAGAATTCTATCCATCTTCGTTGCCTCAAGTTCAAATCCTTCCGAGTGAAGATATACTTCAGGCTTTTATGGTCGGTGAACACCTCGTACTCGGCTCCATACAGGTAGTGTCACCATTTCTTTAGGGCGAACACTATAGCCGCCAGCTCCAAGTCGTGAGTAGGGTAGTTCACTTCATGCGGTCGCAACTTCCGTGATGCATAGGTAATCACTTTCCGGTCTTGCATCAACACCGCTCCCAGTCCTTCTTTCGAAGTGTCGGTGTACAGTGCGTAAGATTTACCTTCCTCTGGTAGACTTAATACTGGTGCTGTCATCAGTCGCTTCTTTAGTTCTTGGAAGCTTTTCTCACATTTCTCGTCCCACACAAACGGAAAATCCTTTCTCAACAAATGGGTCATTGGCAATGCGAGTGTCGAGAATCCCTTGATAAACCTTCGGTAGTATCCCGCCAAACTCAAGAAACTCCGAATCTCGGTAATATTCTCCGGCTGCTTCCAGTCTGATACCGCTTCCACCTTGGCCGGATCTACCTTAATTCCCTCCTTAGTCACCACATGACCAAGGAATGCCACACTGTCCAACCAGAATTCGCACTTGCTGAACTTCGCGTACAACTTGTGCTCCCTCAATTTTTCCAACACGAGCTTCAGATGCTTCGCATTCTCCTCCGGACTCTTGGAGTAGATCAAAATATCGTCGATGAATACTACTACAAATTTGTCTAGGTAAGGCCGGAATACTCGGTGCATCAGGTCCATGAATACTGCTGGAGCGTTAGTCACCCCGAACGGCATTACCACGAACTCGTAATGCCCATATCGGGTGTTGAAGGCTGTCTTGGGGATATCTTCCTCTCTTATCCGCACCTAGTAATATCCTTGTCTCAAATCCAACTTGGAATAGCAACTGGATCCTTGCAGCTGATCGAATAGTTCGTCAATCAACGGAAGAGGGTACTTATTCTTAATTGTCAAATTGTTCAGCCCTCGGTAGTCGATGCACAGCCTCAAGGTCCCGTCCTTCTTCTTTACAAATAGCACAGGCGCTCCCTAGGGAGACGTGCTTGGTCTAATATAGCCTTGGCCAACGAGCTCCTTTAGTTGCTCTTTCAACTCTGCCAGCGCCATCCGGTACGGAGTCCGCGATACTGGTTCCGCTCCGGGAACTAAGTCGATAGTAAACTCCACTTCTCGACTAGGAGGTAGAGAATCAAGCTCCGCTGGAAATACATCGGGAAAATCCTTCACTACTTCCGTGTCCTCCAGAGTACACTGGTCCTTAGGCTTGTTCATCACGTAAGCCAAATAACCTTTACAACCTTGCCTCAATAATTTTCGGGTCTTAGCCCCTGCAATCAAGTACTTCAACTCTTTCACCCTCTTTCCATCAAATTCTAACACATCACAGCCCGGTCTGACAAACTGAACTGTCTTACTCTTGCAGTCTACCCTAGCCCCATGCTTGGCTAACCAGTCCATCCCCAAAATTAAGTCATAGTCTTCAATGTCCAACACAATCAAATCTCCCTCCAGATTTTCTCTCCCCACCTTAACCTTACAGTCCCTCACATACCGATCCGCTTGCACCGTCTTCCCCAAAGGGGTGCTCACTTCAAAAATGAAAGGTAGCTCCACTCCATCCCAACCCAAATGACATGCACACAACTTATTTATATAGGAATGAGTAGAGCCAGGGTCAATCAAAGCATTAACGGATCGTCCTTAAATAGTGAACGTACCTTCCACTACCGCGGCATCAGCCCCAACTTCCTCTCTGTTGAGAGAGAATACCTTGGCCTTCACTTGTGGCTTCGGCGCTCCACCTCCGGCTGCTCCCATGGCGTTAGCCCGGTTGGGTCCCGGGTTCTGAGCAAGGTTTCCCTGCCCGACTCGGTGCAGCTTAGGGCAGGTATTCCTCAGGTGGTTCGGGTCACCACAGTGGTAGCACTTCCTATCTCTTCCCTTGGACCAGCAATTCCTCTCGGTGTGGCCTTTCTTTCCACACTGCCTGTAGGACGGGAGGTTCGGTGCAAGTCCAGCCGGTGCTGTCCGGGCTTGCTTTTCCCGGTTCTACCAGAGATGATTTGCAGGGCGCTTGTGGGATTACTGCCTCGGAAAGTGTCCATGTGGTTGTCTCGGCGGTTGGAAGGGCTTGGCCGCCATCCTGCTGCGGTCTTCATTCTCTGTGCGAGTAGCAGCGTCCACCGCCCCCGAGTAAGTTGTCGGTGGAGCAGGTGCCAAGGCTCTCCTCAGCTCCGGTCTTAGCCCCTTGACGAACTGCCTCATCCGGTTCTACTCGGTGTCGACCAGTCTTCGGCAGTATTTCGACAACTGCGTGAATCGAGCCGCGTATTAAGCCACAGACTTGCTCCCCTGCCTCAGATTCTGAAATTCATCCTCCTATTTCTCTATAATCTACTGAGGGATGTACTCTGCCCTGAAAGATTCAACGAAGTTGGACCACGTCCATTCTTGCTCATCCATTACCCAGTCCTCTTGGACCTGCTGCCACCACGCCCGAGCTGGTCCTCTCAATCGGAAAGCCGCAAACTTAACCATCCGCTCTTCCGAATACTGGAGCATTGTGAAGATATCCTCCATTTGCTCGACCCACTGCTCGGCCTTCTGGTCTTGTTCCGCTTCACCCATAAAGATAGGCGGTTGGAATTTCAAGAACTTCTCCAACGCCTCATCTTCCCCTCTAGGGTGCCTCCGCTTGGTTAGCGTCTGAAGAATGTCGGCCACTTTACTGAGTGTCTGACCCATTGACCCATCTACCGGGGCATCAGACCCCATGCCCATCGCGGGATCACTTTGCCCGTCACCCTAATGGGGTGACTGCATCTATTCTGGTTCAACTTCCGGTGCTACCCGGTCTATCTCTGGAGTTCTTCTGGTGGAAGGAACTGCACGTCTCTTGGGTGCCATTCTATACCATACCCCAAATGTTAAATGTATGCGCTCAAGTATCAAATCATTTTAGTGGTGTATGCATACTTAGCCAAGTATGAGTAGAAAGAAGTCAGATGTAACTTATTTAAAGGATTGCTCATAAATTTCGATTTCAAAATTTGACTTGCATAATTTCGAAATTTGATAAAAATGAACTTTAAGAATTCTTAACATCTCAATTCATGAAAAGCTGTAAATAAACAAACATCCAAATCAAAATGACTCCTAGCTCTCTACTCCTCATCATAATCCTCATCATCTGCCTCATATATCCAACCTCCGGTGTTTTTAGAGAAATCCACCCCCTCACCGCTAGCAAATCCCTCCATAGGCTCCTTCCCAGGGCGCCTAGAACTCTCCCCGGCCTCAACTCGGCTGAAGGGAGGAATAAAGGAAGGTCTGGGTGGAGACTCATAGTCAATCTCCCCCGGGTCATCACTAGCTGCTGCTAAATCCACCTCGGGATTAGGAGGGTGGGGTTCAGGCTCCACTATCATAACATCATCGTCACTGTTAGAGCTTATATCTATCACCGGGATTAGAGGTGGTTCAAGGATCTGGACCTCGTCCTCACTGCTATCCTCCATTAAGTCAAGCTCATCATCACTATTATCCTCTATAGGGATATCCTCGACATCATTGTTATCCTCTATAGGGACAACTGGCTGAGGGGCAGGCTGGGGAACTAGAAGGTCCTCCTGATCTAGATAGTAGGGTGGGTGCCACTGCTGCCCTTTCCTTGCTGTCCTAAGCAGTCTAACCATCCTATAGCATCAATAAAATAGGTTAGATAAGGTTTAAACTTAAATAAATAAATCATATATCATCAATATTTGTCTGTAACCTGTCTCTGATACCACTTGTAACACCCCCGGAAAACCTAGGCCCGCCAAGGCCGGGGATGTCGCCCCGTCCAAAGGACAAGGGGTCTTTATAACTAGGTCACAAATAAAAATTGCTGGAATAAATAATACTCAAGCTAAAAGAATTTATTACAACCCTAAAATACTTCAAAAGTACATCCATGAAATTCCAAAACAAAAACCATAATTAAAATCATCCACGCTCGTCTCCCAAAGCAGTACATAAAATCAAAAAAACACATTCTCTTCCAAGGTAGCTACTCACCCACAACAGGATCAACCTGAAATCATGATAAAAGGTGGTGAGACAGAAATCTCAGTAAGTCCGTGTGTGCTTTGGGTGTTTACCAGAAACAATTCGTGGATGCAAAGTGTGAAATCTTTATAAGAGAAACATTGGCAAGCAATAAACATCAGTCAAAAGCAAGAGTGGCGTTTTGGCTCTTCTAGCCATACATAAGTAATGAAATCAACCACTCGAAAGAAAGGGATATGGGTTACCACACTTTGGGCCCCATAACCGGTCAGAATGCCTAACACGTTGTGCAGACTGACAAAAGTAGGTGATCGGCCTACTGAGCAAGATACTCCTCATTCTCTATACCCAAACAACCACCGGGTGTCCATTCCAGCAAAAACACAGTCACTTGACTGAAACAAAATAAACTGCTAGCTCGAACCGGCACGACTCACTGGAACTGGCATCTTATCCGGGTAGGACTCACCCCTCAGAGGTGGCCACCTACTGAGAGACTCACCCTAACCCTTCAAAGACTAGTCCTAGCAGTCCACCCTTATTGAGTACTAAATTCTAACCCCCAATCTTTTTCTCGAGTAAGTAGAAAGAAGACAACAATTGAATTAATAAATTAGGTATGTAACTCCTAACCTCATCTCTCGAATTTATTAAAAGCAAACCAATCAATTGACAAAATCAATCAATCCCAAACAATTAATCGAACACAATAAAGCCCAAGTAATCAAATACAAGGAATGGAAATTCAATAGATCTAGAATAAATCAATCCAATGGCATAAACTTAGGACTCATTCCACAAATACAACTATAACATATACATTCAAGATTGCTAAAAATAGATTACAAGAAAGAGAAACGAGAGCACTCGTAGACAAGCTAGCTTTCTTCTTCTTTTATAAGAATCTTCTTTAGCAACTCCACTCTTCTTCTTCTTTAATTCCTTGTGATCCTTCTTCTCCTGGTGTTTTTTGAGCTCTCTAGGAATTCTCTGGTGTTTTTGGCAGCCAGAGACTGTTTCTTAAGGTTAGAAGCCGAATAGTTATAGATGCCTATTGAAAAACCCCAAAAATTACTAAACAACGGGTCTTCTGAGATGTTGCACGGCACTGCTAAGAATGATATACATGGTGCAGTGCATGCTCTAATGCCCTATACCCAAGTTGAAATGACATCGTTAGATTAACTATTACTATGTGTTGGATTAATGCACGGCAACGTGGACAATGATCTGAACGGTGTCATGGAAATCCAGATGTTCTATATTTTCTGCCTACTAAGGACGTTGGGCAATGTGCAAAGTGAAGTGCCCGGCATCATGGACTCCCCAAATACTAACTTCTGAAGCTCTACAATGGCACAATAGCATGTAATATAATGAGCACGACGACGTGGTGTTGTAATATATGCCCAAAATGTACTATAATTTTTTATATTTTAGAAATTAATAAAATTTTTATTCATTAATGGTTGTTTATTTACATATATTCACACATTAAAGGTCTAAGTGTGTCAGTAAGTAATCTACGTAATTGGGTCGTGCTTTTACAGTAAAGTGTAGATTATCGGCTACTAACACATAAACAAAAAATTATTCTTGATCGATTGATGAAGCTGTGCACTTTATCAGGGTTTAGATCATTACATTATGGTTTCTAAATGGGAAATTGTTTACCTTTAACCAGTGAGTGGTCCACTTGCACCAATAGTGTAACCATATTTGGAATACGTAGAACTGGACCACGCGATAATAATCTTTATCAAAGTACTAAAATAAATAAAGATTAGTTTATCGCAGCTACTACGTGGACGAGTACCCTAGGACTTGAGGATAGGTTGTTGTTATGGTGAAGCTAGACTTGTACACTTTGATGTATGTTAGGTGAAGTCTTATTGCAAGACTAATAACTTGGTACTATGACTCTAGTTAATTAAGATGAACTTCTACAATATAATTTCTATGTTTCATTACATGAAGAAATCACACCCTCGTGATTATCCGGGATAATCTGATAATCTAGGGCCTTAGGAAACATGACTAAGTATGTACACTTTTGGATAGTTCCCTATGATAAGTGGATACGTATTGGAAGTCATGGATTATCGGATTAATTATAAAAGGATGGTAGACGTCATTGAGAAATGTGTTTGTACTATTTTCCTATCTCAATGACGGGTGTTACGTAGAGGGGTATTTTCATCATAACACTTCTAGGTCAAAGACACTACACTTGCAATATTATTCTCATGGTTAATATTTTCATATGGTGATAAATAGAATATTTAAAATGATTAAAATAAAGCTATTTGTTAGCAAGGGTATTTTGGTCATTTTAGTAGTCAAGAATAATATCTTTTAGTCCCCAGAGTAGCTCAAATGACTTTAGTAAATTTATTTACTATGTGGGCTTATTGGGTGAATTTATTATTAGTAGTATTATTCTAGAAGTCCAATTAATTATTATTTTGGACTAGAATAATTAATTAGGTCATTTTAATTAATTGGTTTATTAATTAATTATCTTGGATAATTTTATATTGGGCCCAAGTAGTTTAATTAAGTAATAAAAGAACTAATTTAATTAACTGATTTATTAATTAATTATCTTAGATAATTTTATATTGGACCCAAGTGAATTAATTAATAAATAAGAGTGCTATTTAATTAGTCATTGGACTAATTAATATTACGAAACCCATCAGGGTTTGATATAGCTGCCATGTAAAAAAGAAAAAAAATGGAAATAGGAAATAAAAGGAAAAGGAAATTCGGTGGCTATTTTGGAAAAAGGAAAGAAAAGTTGTTGTTATCGAATAAATAGGAATTGCGTGAGTTTTTCCATGATTGACCGAAAATTGGAAAACCAACACAACTTTCATTTTTTTTTTGGAAAAAAAAAAGACACCGTTCTTTTCTTAGTTTTCCTAACGTTTAACTCTTCCGTTTTTCTTCCAATTTTCTTCACTCTAATTCTACTTTCACTTGAAGAGGTCCATAGTGGTTAAAGAATAGTCTGGAAGGTCAAGAGCTAGTAAACGTGGTAAGTTTTTAATGCGAATGAGCCAATGGTTAGCTGGTGTTCCTGCATAACAAGTAGACGTTCCTATTCAACAAGTGCTCTCGAACCAAAATCCTACTTTAGTTATTAAAGTTAATTGCCCTAGAAGTAAGTATTCCTAAACTTTGGCTTAGAAAAAATTTTAATTTGTTGTCTTCCACTGTGCATTTAGTTTCCCACAATCCTACAAGTAGTATCAGAGTACGGTTAAATCTAGGAGAATGCTTAGGGTTAATAACCGAAAAAATATGGTTGCTTTACTAATAAAAATATAATCTCTATGATTTTATGGATCTCTCATGATTTTTATATGGGTAGATTTTGTATATGCCTCGCTCGTGAAGGCATAGGCACTTGTAATTTATGTTTTAATCGCTTTCGTAGTTATTGTGTACGTCTTGTTTTGAAAGGCATATGCATTTGAAATTGTATTTCAATTCATTCACGAATTTTTGTAACCAAAAAAAATTGGTGCCTAGAACGTAAAACTGCTAAAGAACATGGGAAATCGCACAAGAAAAATGAAAAAAAAAAAAGAAGAAGAAGAAAGGGCTATTCGGGAAGACCAATAGCGCATACTGGTGAACCACGAGCTGCTTGGGAGATTTGTCTCCCTAGAGCCGTGCATGATTCCTAGTGCTCCATGGTTGGTGCACTTGGGAAAGTAATTCCCAAGCCACGATGGGCACAAGTACTGCCATGGCATGATCAAGGCTAAAATGCCTTGATCCTTGGGAAGCTTACACTAAGCCTCCCAAGGCTATGCATGGTCGAAGCACATAGCAAGACAGTTCGGGTAGTTCGGGTCGCGGGCTTCTCCTGGGTTTTTTTATTTTATTTTCTTATATTTTCTTTTTCTCTTGGGCTCACATCATATAAGGTTATTTTTCTTGCAATATTTTATTTATTATGATAAATAATTTTGCATGAAAAAGGTTAGCAAAGGGTAACCATATCAGGATTAAACAAGATCATTATAATTTTATTATTATTATGATGTTTAATTCATTATTTGGTCATATAAGAGTTAAAGGTTAGAAATAACATGTAAAAAGTTTATTTTTTGAGCATGCCTCTTTTATTTAATTTTGTGGTAAAATGCACAAAGGTTTTTGAGAAATTAATTTTTTTCTAGACAAAACAATTAAGGAAAACATTTTAAAATTAGAAGTATGTAATGTAAAAATAAATGCATGGTTTATTCCTCCAAAGGTTTTTATCCTTGACTTGCAGAATAATTTTGACTTTGGGTATTTTAAATTTAGTTCCTAGAAAAATGTTTTAACTTAAGTAGTGAAATATAAAAAATTCATAGTCTATTTTCCTAAAGGATTTTATCCTTGACATAGAAAATAATAGTTGAATTTTTGGATTTTCACTAAAGTTAATAATAAAAACCAATTGATTTTTAGAGAAGATTTTTTTTTTTTTTCTAAAAACCTATTTTTCTCAACAAAAAAAATTAAGTAGGAAAGGGGTTCCAACGGCCCCACGGCTTCCATCACGGATTCCTATTAGAGGTTGTGATTATCCTTGCGTCATTCTAAGCATGCCCCCCTATTGGATGGATTTTCACGAGAATCTAGAACTAACAAAGGAATTATAATTAAAGCTTAGGATAAGTATTAGTATCGGCCAGCCTATCATTGCAGGCATTAATGCTGGATTATCCATTAGTGATGAGAGTAGTGACCATCCTATCAATGGAACTATTTCTGGATCATTACCTATTAAGAAAATTTAATCTGTGATAGTTATACACTTAACTTAGAAAATTGTTAACCTTATCAATTTTTCTAAGAGCCAAATTATTTATATTTTTTATAATGGTTTTAATAGGTTAACCATATCATCGAATAATATGATGTTTTAAATGTGCATTTTATATGTGTTTTTCAAAACAAACATTTTTCTGAATGAAGTTTTTTTCCAATCAACAGAAATATCTGGTTTTAGTCCTTTATCCATTATTCTCAAGGAGAATAAGTTAACTGGATCAAATTATGTGGACTGGAAAAGAAATTTGAACATAGTACTCAAGGCGGAGGAGTACAAGTATGTTCTAACCAACCTCTATCCTGAGATTGGGAAAGATTCCACGGACTAAGATCGTGTGATAGAGAAGGTAAGAAGGAAAGCTGACGAAATGGCTTGATGCTATATGTTAGCTTCCATGTCCAATGTTTTCCAGTCTAAGCACGAGAATATGCCTACTACATACGACATCGATGTTTCATTGCAAACCATGTTTGTTGACAAGAGTCGGCCTACAAGGTAAGAAGCTCTTAGAGCAATCATGAACACTAGGATGGTTGAGGAGGCATCAGTTCATGAGCATATGCTCAAGATGATTGTTTATTTCGAGAAGGTTGAGGTTCTAAGGGCAACAATCGATCCCGAGACCCAAATTAACATGGTTCTTGAGACTTTGCCAAAATCGTACTCTTAGTTCAAGTTAAATTATAACATGAACAAGTTAAGTATGTCTTTGCTAGATTTGATGAATGAACTTCAGGTTGCAGAGAAAATTTTGAAGCCTAACTCAAAGATTTTGGTCACTTGTTCTGGTTCATCTTCTAGAATTGAGCTTAAACCCAAGAAGTTCGAAAGGAAGAAGGCCTAAAATAATGTAGGGGCCCAGACCAAGGCATCCATGCTCGATCCATCTAAGCCCAGCTACAAGCCTAAGGGCAAGTGATTCAAATGTGTCAACAAGGATCACTTCAAAAAGGATTGCTCGGATTGGCATGACTAAGTAGTACTGTCGCTTCTCCAAGTTGAGTTCATCTTCTGGAGATGGCCTCCTGCCAAAAGACTTGCTCTTGCTCTTCAAAACTAGTACTACTAGCCTACCCTTATTGAGTACTCAACGTTGATTGTCCTATTTGGAGAGAAAATTGATCACACAATGATTTTCTTTGAAATAGCAATTAAAAGTTTCTAAAATTCTTATTGAAGTTGGGTTTTATAAAGAGTTTAGCATTTTGTGTAAAACTGCTTATTTGATTTTTCAAATGATTTGCTTGATTGAAATAAAAAGGAAAATAGTCCTTAATTGCCTTTACAAAATGAGTGTCCATACACATCGCATTTGGCATGCCATAATAATTTTTTATCTTCACAAAATTCTATGCAGGAGCTTACTTGATCCTTTGCTTGCTCAAATTCAAAAATCTTCCAAGGCTGACCTAACCCCGCCTGGGGTAAACACAAGCAATAAGATCATACTCGAGCTATATTTACCTTACACAAATAATTCCTAGTTCAACTAATTACAATCATGACCTTAATGTCCTAAGCTTTAAGGCCAGCTGATAAAGAATTTTATAAAAGATGTCCAGCTTGATAAGTTAAAATAACTAGGGGTTGTAAAATAACTACTAATAAGTTATAGGTTCAAATAATAAATCTTGAGTGTTATTATTAATAAATAAAGTAGGGTTTAATTATTGAAGAATCCTAAGTCCTAGACGTTATTAATAAATGGTAATTTTTAAATAGTATTATTAAAATAAATAATAAATTATTACTAATCTCTTAATTAATAATTAATAATAAATAATTTTTATTAAATTTTGATTAATAGATAACAAATAAATATAAATAATATTTATGAATATATGGTCTACAAGGTCATTAATATTTTACTTTATTATTATTATTATTATTATTATTATGAAAGGTTTTATTTATTATATATATATATATATATTATTTTTAATAAAAGATATCATTTATTTGGCTAATAAAATATCACTATTTCATTTAATATTCCAATTCCAAAACTTCCTAGGAATTTCGAAATCTTTGGAGGAAAAACATAGTAATAATTTTAATTAAGATAATAAAGTTTGCTAATTAAAATAACCTAGGATCAACAATATCATGATCATAGTTTTCCTATTGCTGATAAGAATCATGAACATATTCTCCAACATCAAACAACAAACTAATCCATTCATGAACATAGGCTTAAATCCATACATACTATCACATGGTCAAATCTCTACTAAGCATAATCATAATCATGGCTTCAAAGGGGATAAGACCATAAAAATCCTATTCACCAAAGGTGTCATAACATCTAACATGCTTTAAATCATCCATAATTTCTTAAGACATGATGAACACACATTGATTCTCAAGGAATTTCATATAGGTTAATCATGATCATCCATTCGCATGCCCTAATCTCAACCCCTTCATACATATGCATATACTCAATCCCCCATTCATATTCTATTCTTCCTATTAGCATCTAAGAGACATGAATTTAGAATTAAAAACAAAGATTAAGGAGGAGTACTTGATTGATGTTTACTTTGATGAAGATTCAAGAAGGTTCACGCGATTGAGAGTCTTGAATTGTCCATGAGAGGACGAAAAACAGCCATGGTTGTAATTCACCATTTTGGCCAGAGAGAGAGAGAGAGAGAGAGAGAGAGAGAGAGAGAGAGAGAGAGAGAGAGAGAGCATTAGCATGATATGTTAAAGGTTGAGTGGAAGAAGATGAACAAAAGAGTTGTTCTTGGTTACCTTGATGATGTTCTTGAGGCTTCAAGGAAAAAAATTGGTTTTAATCCAAATGCCAATTTTTGTTTTCGAGATTTGATGTTATAAATTTTATAAATGAACTCTAGGGGGTATGTAGGAGTATTCTAGAGTTTTTGAGAGGGATTGGAGGTGTTTAGAGTGGTCTTTGGCTTGAAGAAAGGTAATGTGTGTTCTTGGTATTCTTGGTGAAAATGGAGAGATTTTGAGGAAAAATGCTGGACGAATTTCTAGAGAGTGCTGGCCGAATGATTGTGGGAGTTCAGGGATTTCAGTTTTTAGTTTAGAGAGGAAGAGAAAATCTGGTTTTTTAAAATTCAAATGGAGAAATTTGAGGAGCATTTTGAGGTAGAAGATATGTTAATGGTGTTTGATTGATGGAGGTTTCTTGGACCTGCAATGGAGCCGGTTGGAGTGTTGTGTTTTGTTGAAATGAATGAAGGTTGACGAAGCTTTAAGGCTGGCCGAAATTTTGAGCTCAATGGTAGAGGAATTTCTGGTTATAAGGCCTAATCCAAGGGTGTTTCATGGAGCAAATGCTAGAAATTTTGAAATTCAAATGGAAATTTGAATGGAGTGATTGTAGGAGAAATTTGAGGTGTGGTTATGGAGTCCAATTGTGCAAGGTAAGTGGAGAGGGTAATGGTATTCAGTTCATGGATGAACAAGGGTTAATTTACAGAGGTTTGAGGGTGGTTTTTCGCCAAGGCTTGAAGGAACAAAGTTGCAAATTTTCTAGTTTCATGATATTCATAGTTCGAAGGTTTGCTGAATTTTCTGTGCAGTTTTTCTACAACATTCCAGCCCAATTTGCAGAGGGTTTTGAGAGGTTTTTGAGGGTCCTTTAAGGCTGGTTTCTAGCCTTCTTTATGGTGGAAAAGCAGAGGCATTTTGCTGAGTTGATGACAGAAGAAAACAGCTCCAATTCTAGGCTGCTATGTAGTGAAAACTGTCCAGAATTTTTTTCTAGTTTGCACAGTTTTTGTGCAGTCCGATTTTGCACAAGAATTTCATTCTTCAAGATAAATAAATTGGTCATTTTTCTGACAAAAAATGAGTAGGAAACATGGCTGAGTTTTTTGAAAGCTAGGCTACTCAAAATCTAGAAAATTTCCAGATTTCTTCCATGAAGAATATAAACACTATGGAGTTGAGGTTGAAGGTTCAACCATGGTGATTAATTTCCCTTGGAAACCTCCCCTAACTCCTCTCCTATTTTCAGTCAATTCTCCAGCCTCCGAGATTCATTTTTGAAATTCAAAGACCAAGAATCCTTGCTGAATTTTTTGGAATTAAAAACTTAAATTTGGATAAATTTTGAACAAATTTAATTGGTGAAGAGGTTAGGACAAGCTAGATGTAATATAAAAGGCCAAGAATTCCTCTAAAATTCTTTTTAGGACATGGTGATAGGATTAGGGCATTCTCCTCATGTCTCCCCTAAGACAACATTCCTATTTTTATGGAATGCAAGAAAACAAAAATTCAAACTTAACTAAGATAATCATGATAAAACTTAAATGATAGGATTTGAACTCATGACCTTAGAGATTAATTCCAAAGCTCTAACCACTAAACCACAACAACTCTTGTTCTTATTTTCTCACCCAAATATTCTTCCTATTTAATTCTCAAGCTATCTTCCTATTTTGACCTCAAGCAAAATTACCATTTTACCATTCCTACTCAATAAGCATAATTAAGCATTTTAACCTATAAATCATAATTCTAAAGCACATAAAATCATTCATATATATATATATATATATATATATATTCATGAAAAATGATATGATATGCATCCCGACCCCCTTACTCTAGGGTTGGCTTTTGGTGGGGTTTCACAACTCTAGTAGCTCTTTTTCTTACCCCGATCCATATTTATTTGAACCCAAAATTAAGAGTAGCTAAAAGATCATACAATGTAAATAGGCCAAAGTTCCTTACTTATGCTTCATCACAAGTTTCTTATCAATCCCCTAGAAACACAATGTCATAAAATTTACTAAAATATGGGCAAGGTTAATCTAAATTCTTAAGACTTAGTCAATATAACATCAAATATACAAGTATACCAAAAAAATCCCAATCAAAACAACTTCATACCAAATTTTCATGCCAAGAGAAAAATAATAACAATCCCATAAGAATCAAAATATGCCCAAAAAAAAAACTTAACTTTCAATTTAACAAGAAAACACCACAAGAAATTGATAAAAGCTTGGATAATGAATACCGCAAAACCACTCCCCCACACTTAAACTAGGCATTGTCCTCAACGGCCAAAATATACATAAGAAAGCATATCCAAAGGGGCCAAAAATAAGAAGGAGGAAATGTTAAACAATACTCCCCAAATAAATGAAGCTTCAATTGTTGTTGAAGTAGGAAGAAAATAGGTTATTCTCGATTTATTATCTTGCAAAATGAAAAACAAAGAATAAAAATATTGAATGTAAATAAACTAGAGTAAAACGAAGCAAACCAAAAGACTACTAACTAGAAAAACTAAACTAAACAAAAGCAACTCTTTCCATTCATCATACTTCCTCATCAACCCTTTGTAAAGAAAACTCATGCTCAATGTTAAAAGTAGCGATGATGAATTATTTAGAAACACTGGAGGTTTTGGGAGAAATAAGGTTCATGAAAATTATCAGTCTCAAGAAAATCAAGCACATAAACCTCATTCCCTTGCATTTCTTTAGGCACACAAATCAATTCTTCAATATATGAAAGTAAAATAACAGCTAAAGAGTGCATCAATAATTAAAGTATCAAATATCCCTTCAATGATATCATCACATTCAGGACTCCCCAACTGCAAACCTAGCAATGTAGCTCTTAAAGAATTAGTTAAGAGATATTTACTTTGAAATGAATTGTCTACAATTACCAAGTTACCTCCTTTTGAGTGGGATGAAGGGTATAATTGGCTATCATCATTATTGGCTTCATTTCGCTTCATGAGAAAAGAAGTACCCATAAAATCAAGTGAGAAATAGACATTAGAAAAACATAAATGAGAGTGAAGTCCATCTCTTACCACACTATGCATTTAGTCCTCATGTACTTTCTTCTCTTCTTGGGGACTTTTTCCTTGTAGATTGCTACACACTTGTTCCATCTTTTTATTCCATTTGTCCTCATGTGGTAGAATCCTTTCTTCTCCTCCAAATGTATTGGTTGTCTTGATGTTTTCTGTCAAAGGGCACAATTTTTCATCAGCACTTTTCAAAGGTTGTTCTATGGCTTTTCTTTCATCAATTTTCTTTTTTTGTAGCCTACTCGGATATGATATACGTGGTTTATACTCTGACAGCTTCTTTTTCATTGTTTCAGCATTTTCATGCCTACACAGCACCATGTCTTTCACTTCTGATGGTGTCGTTTGCTCCTTGTATGAATTACCCTATTTTTTTGCAATTTCTTCTACTATCTTTCCTTGTACAGGGTTTACCAATATGTTGAAAGCATTATTCTCTTGCATCTTCTCAATTATCTTGAATTTTTTTCACTTTGATTGCTCCATCTTTGAAGAGATGCATTGCTATTGGCAACATACTAGTTCACTATTTCTTAAAGCGAAGGCCTAGGTTGTAAAGGTGGAGGTGGAGGGTCATATGGACAGTAATTTTGGTTGCTCCAATAGGCACTAGAATAACCACACCTCTCCAAACTATACATTCTATCTTACCCTTGGTCCTAAAAAAGATAAGCTCCATTACGTTAAGGGTAATAATCAAAGTGTTCTTCCTCATAAAACCCATAACTCAAGCCTTGATCTTCCATGGGAATTGCACTCCAATTACTATTCCTCTCACTAAGAGTATCAATACAACCTTCTAGTCTTGCCAACCTCACATCATTATCGTCCTCTTGATTTTGTGCCCATGACCATATACCTCCCCTCAAATAACTAGCCATAATGACAATGGTTTCAAAACAAAACAAAGAAAAAGTTAGTAACAAAGAAAAATTAATCCTAAGACTACAAAAGCTACAAAAATCATACCAAAGAAAAGAAAAACAAAAAGGCAAACCAAAACAAAAATAAGAGAATATTTAGAAACATAAAATGGCTAATCTAACAAAACTTGAGCATATCACAATATTGCCAATCCCTGGCAACGGCACCAAAAACTTATGTTGGCTTTTCGTGTTGGAAATATTATTAACAAATCCACAAACAATTAAGCTTTAAATTAAAATCCTAAACACTAAAACAGTAAAATAGGGCAAGTATATCCATCGCATAGTATAGAGAATGGCAAGTATCGAATGCACAGTACTGTTACTTTATTTAGCCCACAAAATAAAGAAACAAAATCAACAAACAATTCTAATAAACTCATATACTAGAGAGTATACTAAGTTCACACAAGAAAAGTCACAAAGGTCCTCAAGAGATAAGAATAAGAAGAAATGCCATGTAAGGAAAAACACCTCCAAACCTATGTCAAGGAAGGAAAATACCCTGAAACCTATGAATTCCCAATTCAAGCATTGGATGGATTTCAAACGCAAATCTCACACTTTCTCGAGTAATAAAATTCCTATTCCTAGCAAACCAATGGGTATCTCTACCTCACCAATTAAATCTAGAAAGCATTAAGAGCAATAAATCCCATGAAAATCTAGAATCCACAATATCCCAATCTATAGGCAATAGCATAAACCCTTTGATTACCAAGTAATAAATCACCCAATCTCTTTCCCGAATAAATTGAAGGAAGACAACAATTGAATTAACAAATTAGGTGTGTAACTCGTAAACCAATCTCTCAAATTTATTAGAAGCAAACCAATCAATTGACAAAATGAATCGATCCCCAACAATCAATCAGCACAATAAAGCCCAAGTAATCAAATACAATGAATGAAAATTCAATAGATCTAGAATAAAATCAATCCAAGAGCACAAACTTAGGCTTCATTCCTCAAAGATAACTAAAATATATAAATTTAAGATTGCAAAAATAAATTACAAAAAATAGAAAAGAGAACACTCATAGACATGCTAGCTTCCTTCTTATTTCTTGACTTTCTCTTGAGCAACTCCCCTATTCTTCTTCTTTGATTTGTCTTGATCCTTCTTCTCTTGGTGTCTCTTGAGCTGTCTAGGAGTTCTTTGGTGTTTTTGGCCACCAACATCTGATTCTATGGGTTAGAAACTGAGTATTTATAGATACTCATTGAAAAACCCTAAGAACTACTGAACAAAGGGTCTTCTGCGATGTTGAATGACACCGCCAAGAGTGTTATACATGGTGTTGTGAATGATCTAATGCCCTATATCCAAGTTGGAACGATGTCGTATGATTAACTATTTTCATGTGTTGGATTGGTACACGGCGACGTGGACAACGATCTGAATGGCGCAGCGAAGCTCCAGATGTTCTATATTTTCTGCCTACTGAGGACACATGGTGACATGCAAGGTGAAGCGCCCAATGTCGTGGACTACCCGAATATTAACTTCTGATGTTCTACAGTGGCACGACGTTATGTAATATGATGAGCACGATGCTGTGGCACTTCAGTTTGGCTCTTTTCTGTCTTTTCTTCTTGATTCCTCTTCTAACTTCAACTCTTTTGATCTACATAAAATAACGAGAAAATAAAGGAAATAAGAAGCAATCTATAATGAAATTGAAGGAGTTTAAGCCTTAAATGCTATGTAAGATATGCAGGAAATGATGAAACATCGACTGTTATTTGTATTTTAAATAAAGTTCCATCAAAGACAGTTGGTACCACCCCTTCTGAGTTATTTTTTGGTAAGACGCCAAAATTAGCTAAGTAGAGAATTTGGGGATATCTTGCTTATCTAAATAGGACAAATTCAAAAATAAGTCAAATATCTCCCTTCCAAAAACAAGGTTTTTGTTTCTAAGCATGTTGATACATAAATTTTAGGTGTATAAAAATCATCAAATTTAAATCTATCCCTTAGTCATGTTTTAATTAAAACATTAATCCCAAAATATACATACGAGTAAGTACACTCATCGCAAGCATAGCATAGGAAATTAATGAGTATTGAACCTCAAAGGAAAAAGCACACAGTAATCACTTTTCATTCATTATTTAACTGACCCAACAAAATGATAAGATAAAAAGAAAATTAAATAAATATATACAACTCAAGGATGTGAAAATATGCAATTTAGAGAATAGCTTTTGAAAACATGATAATAAATCACTTAGCCAATATCACAATCAATTATCATCTTGGTCTCATGAAGGATTTAATATAGACTCGCTTCATTTGCAATCCATGGAATCACTATCTTCTAGTTAAATTAGTGAACATATTCTGTCTCAACCAATTTATCTAAGAGAAGCATTAAAATCAATCCTCATATAAAATCTTATATTCTAGGTGATTTAAAATATAAAATTAGTCAATGAATCCATATTCTAGCAATCATCAACTAACCTTTGATTACCCAAGTTCTAGAAAATTAACCCCTTTTTAAAGCAAGTTAAGAGATAACAAATATAAAATTAATTAATTGAAGTCATTATCAACCTCTTTTTCAAGCATGTTAATAACAAAAATCAATCAACTAACTCCGTAAGAAAAACGACTAGTCAAATATCAAGAACAATAATTAATTGATCAAAAGACTAAATTATTTAATAAATCATGAATCCCAAAAATAATGTCAAATTATTATGGAATCATTAAGTACGTAATTGTTTAAGAAAAAGAAAATAAAGGTAAAAGAAAGCACTCATAGACAAGCCTCATTCTTCTCATTTGAAGACTCTCTTGAACAACCCTCCTTCAATGGTGAATCTCTCCTCTTTTGAATGAGTGGAATTTTTTATCTTGGATTCACTCTCATTCTCTTGTGTAATCTCTTAGTTTTATAGGTTTCTTTGATGCCAAATTAATTGCTTGAGAAGTCTTGGTCGAGTAGGATTCAAAAAATACCAAAATCATTGGAAAATTCTTAATTCCGTGCACAAAAATTTTGTGCTCCATAGTGGACCTAGCACTGGGTCCCTTTGACCCACCTGGTGCTAGGTGTCTTCTGCTTCCCCCCTAAGGTTTTGCTCTATTTTCACTAGCCGGACCAGAATGGACCTGCGCGCCTGGTCCACTTGCCAGACCTGGTGCCAGGTGAATGCTGGAAAATTCTCCTTTTTCTCGAATTCAACTTAAATCTGCACAAATTTGTCAAAAACAATTTCTACAAGCAAAATATTAAATAGGAAAGAATATGCCTAATTATTATAATAAAAGTATCTCAATTTACCCTCAAATATCTAGAAAAACAGTGATGGTTTTAGCCCCTATCAATTCTCCCACACTTGAACTTTTTCTTGTCCAAAAGTAAAACACTTTAAGCCAAGAAAATCATTTAAGAAAAATACAAGTCTTTATTCTTCCACACATTTTGAAACATACCAAGGATTATAATTTTCCTTCGAACTTTTGATACAACTATTGCCATTCATCAAACCTTTTGAAAACAATTCAAAATTTTGAAACATTTAACAAGACATCACAAAACTTTTGATGTCAAATTAATTTTAGTGTATACCTTAGTATAAGAAAATTATTTCACCCTTCAAGTTAAAATCATAGACAACATAAATCACACAAGTTAAGTTATCTACCAACTCAAGCATTATAAATTCAAAATTTACACAGCTTAAGTCATGATGCAAGGAAAGCACTCTTATTTTTTCCTTTATATATATTTTCAATGACTTAGGGATAGTCTCAAGTGCATGTATTTCTCTATACACACCATATTAATTCCCTTGTAGTCATCTCTCATCGTTTTTTTAACCTCTTTCCTCTCTTATGCTTTTGGGAATTCATAACCTAAAGAAAGTGGATTTCTCTTCACTATCCGTATTGGCCCCCATAATCAAGCAAAAATAATACCTTCTTATCTTCAAAGAGGAAACAACAACTCATTTTCTCAATTTTTCAACTCACAAATTTTTTTCACAATCTTTCCTTTCAAAGATCTTTTATCTCCTCAAATTCCTCATCATAACTCAAAGTAAGTAAAGTTTAAACCCATAATACAAGAGTTAACCAATAAACATTCCCCACATTCATCATATTCTCCATATTTAAACTAAATAAATCAAATAATATTCAAACACCAATGCATAAATAAGATTAATCTAAATTCTCAAGTCTTGACAATATCCTATCGAATAAACTAATTTCATAAAAATTCACCCAATGAATGACAAAAATTCATATCCAAGTAAGAAAAAGAATTACATCCTTACTAAACAATGAAAACCATAAAAAAAAAAATTGATTGAAAATTCCAGACAAAAATGATATGGAAAATATTTTCAATATGGGCATTGTCCTCAATGGCCAAATAGATAACAATGAAAGCAAAGGTAAGAAGATCAAAATAAATAAAGAGGAAGAATGAAGAGAAGAAAGTACTTCCATTACAGATTAGGTCCAACATGTGTGAATCCACCACAAGGAGGAGTCATTAGAAAAGTCACAAGAGTACCTAACTTCAAAAGAAACAAAAATGAGAAAAATAAATCTAGAAAAAGAAAAAGAAAATCAACTTAGAAGAAAAGATAACTAAAAGCTAGGAAAGGTCATTAAAATTCAAAAGAAAAAAATAACATAAAAGGATAGAAAATAAAATGAAATACAAGTGCAGAGAGGAAGTCAAGAGTCCTCATTAGCATCCTCATCATCATCGTCCTCATGAAGATCGTCGGTTGAGCGACTAGAAGATGCTCCCATAGATTGTTAGATCCAAGTTGCCAACTTTTGATCTTAGAAGACCTGGCATCGATGGAGGTCCGCAATGGAGTCTCGAAGTTGAAGAAGGATAGTCATTTGGCTCTCCAGTTGAGCCTCCACTCGTGCCTCAATATTAGACGAGAATGAGAACCAGTGGCATGGGTAGAGGTCTAGTAGGCTGCTGCTCGTTCTCCTCCTTCTCCTCCTCCTTCTCCTCATCAGGGGAAAGCTCTACTATCCCAGGGTGATGTACCTCAAAAGGTTTCTTCCATCGCCTTTCCCTCTCATCATAGTGATAACCACACTGAACCAATGTATGCTCAGTCATGACGTTATGGTCAATAATGGGTTCACTAAGCTCTCTATCTAATCGCACTTCAAAATCTCTGAGGATGCGCATAATAACTAAGGGGGTTTTAGGGCTTTGGCTAATATGCCAGAGTAAACAACCTCTCGCATAGACTGAAAATAATAGAAGTAAGGGGAATAGGCTTGCTTCTCCTCATCTTATCCAGAATGTAAAAATCAAGGACCTAGACTCATTGAAGCCACTAGCTTTAGGGTAAACATTAAAAGTAAAGATATGGACTATGGCACGCAATTGAGACTCAAGGTCATTATTGGAATAGTAACAATTTTGACATTTTTGCCGTTTTCTCCACATGTTTAAACTTGCCCTCATAGCACTCACATCCCAGGTAAGCTCAGAAATGATCATTTGGTTATTATGGTCTACAACTATCCATTGCCCCTCATTAGGTACTCCCAAAATCATGGCTAATCTAGCCCTTCCAAACTCAATGGGAACCCTTTCATCATAGTAGAAATAACCTGGAGTTTGTTTTTCTTCTTATCTCTCATATTGGCATAGAACTCTCATATTCTCATAGGACAATAAGCACCGTCCATTCTAATAATAGGCTCCCACCCCGGTCATCTAAGAAAGGTCCAAGGAATTATCTAGGGAAGGCTTATACTGCTTTTCTACTACGATCTTATTATGTTGGTGATTTTGATACCAAATTTAATAATTGGGGTTGTAGAATTGGGTAGGCTAGGTACGTAGAGGCTCGAAAGAAGGTGTAGACGAAGATGCATCTCGAGCTCTCTTAGCCCCAGGTGCTAAACCCCCTCGGTCTCCTAGACATGATGTGATGATGAATAAATATAGGATAAAAGAAAATAGGACACCCTCAGAAATCACTTTTTACACCACAAGCCAACACAATGCTCAATAGTCTCACTATTACCACATCATTCAACACAACCACCACCTCAACACAAAACACCACAAAATAACTAACAAAATACAACACAATCCCCTCCAACAAACCTGCAAAAAATATATTCATGGTCCAATTCCAAACACAATATCAATAGTTATGATCAAATCATAATACTCAATAGCCACCAATAAATAACGTAAAGCTCATTACACTAATCCTAAGTTAGACATGAACGATTATCATATAACTAGCTAAGCTCAAAATTAAACCTAAAGAAGATATGCTCAATATGCAAATCATAAATGGCATCTAGCAAATATCATTGTCAACTATATTCCCATGCTAACCAAGCCTTAAAGAAAGCAACATTGGCATTTAATCCATTCAACCAAAAATATACAAGAATTTTCGGCCAAACATCCATAGAAAAATACCAAAAAATCAATAGGAAAATTTGAATCATAGAAAGTGTAGAAAAATCACACCACAATGATCTCCAATGTATGGGCAATAATCCTATGCAAAAAGATTGAAGAAATTGTGCAACAAATGGAAGGATTGAAAATTGGTTTTGGAAGAAAAGATTGGATTTTTCCTAATTTTAATTTAAAACTTCAAGAATAAAATGAAGATTTTGTTAGGTATCTCACGCGTATTATATACAGCACAACAGAAGAATAAGAACAAGATACCATCCCAGGATCCGCATATGTGGGGAAAACAAGACATATACATGGAAAACAAAGAAACAAAGATAACAGTTTTTACCTTTCTTTGTTTGTGTGGAAAACAAAACTTTCCTTCTTCAAATATGATAATTGTGGCGCGATCCAGCAATACTCTTGAAGAATCACCACAAGAGTTGTATGTCCAAGCACTATAATCACAGTGTGTGATTATCTCTAACAAAAATCCACATGGAGGAGCACACTCAAGCACCAAGATTTTCTGTGCTAACAGAAAACAACAATAGTGGCTGGGGTTTTTCTTGTTCTTGTTTCACAAAACTAGAGAATGAAGAAAAAGAAGAAGAGTCTTGGTGTTCTTCTTGAGAACCACATGAAAGAGAGAGAGTAAAGAGAACAAAATATCATATCCTTCTCTCTTGTGTGCCCCTTGGTTTTGTAGAGTTGTTTTCATGTGACTCTTTGTCTTCCACTAGGGTTATATCCCATATAACCGAAAAGCCTCTACAAAAACACATATGAGAATTCCAAACAAACAATTGCAATTCTCTAATTGCAATTGGAACCCACAAGTTCTCAGAATTACAAATTGGCCCATCAAATATAACTAATTATAATTTAGCCACATCAACTACTCTTTCTCGCAATAAACCTCACTTTGTTATCAAATAACATCTTGAGTATATATTCCTCTTTTGTGTGTGACCTATTAGTTTTTCCAGTCAATTGGTAGTGAACATGAATTAATCCAAACGTTTTTAAGATTAATAATCCTTAATTAATTAGAATTAATCCTATTAATTCTAATCATGATTGGTTTATTAATTCATCAATTAATAAATCCATATTCCCATATCATAAGCGGTATCTAGCAACACATCATGACCACCCAAGAGTCTAGGAAGTCAAGTGGCTTGACATGAACCCTTTAATAACAAACTACAGTGCAATTAATTCCTTTAACCAAACAATATCTCATACAGTTTGGAGTACAAAATTAGTGCCAGCTCCCTCCAGAATATATATTAATTCTGGCTCGAATATAATTATACTTGTACCAGGAATCCACTACTCTCGATGTGTATCAATTGAAACTGTTTCTAATACACAAATGCCTTGGCCAAGGACTTCTTGAATAATAATTTCTACAAGTGGCCGTGAGATTGAATCCTTTATTAACCCTCTCAACTACTTTCGTTTACCTCAAAATGTACCCAATATCCATCCCATAGGCGGCCCTCGATTGAGCTCCAGAGATTGGAATCAAAGTACAAGGCTCAACAAATAAAGTAACTTGGAGATCTCAAGTCTAAGGATAATTGCACGTTTGCTATATTAAGATTATATCACTGGCACTAAATAGTTATCGATGTGATTATCTCATAGCTAGGTAATCCAATGAACTTGTTCTACTAACAAGCATCCACGTGTTAACTTTGAGTACCTCAATACTCACAGATATGAGAACCACCGCCTGATCAAATCAAGAAGTCTTAACACATGATAGTCTTAACATATTAATGATGTCCTGTCTCATTAATACTATGACTAGGGACTATTTAAGTACTAACACAATACAGTGTAGTAGGAATCTCATATCATGATCTCTATCATAATTTTCTTAACACAGTGTTGTACTAGAGACTTTATCTAACAGTTATATTACTCAAAAGTAATCAAAAGAAGCTGTAAGATAAATAATGCCTTTTATGAAATAAAATCTATCATATATAACATACAAGTGATTGCCTCTAGGGCATAACACTAACAAATTTTGTGTGTGGAAGGTGTTTTGGAGGTTTAGAAAGTGACCTAGAAGTGTTTCGGAGTTGAACCCGGTAATGGGTTAAAAGAAAAAAATGAAGGAGATGAGAGTATTTTGAAAAAAGTAGCCAAAAAATGGCCGTGGGTTGTCTTATGGCTGATTAGGCATGGCATCGGGCCTATTCTACCTCCGCGTTGCTGTCGAGCTATGTTGGCCCGGCGCCTAGTCAGCTCTAGCTAACTACAATGCATTTTTTTAAAAATTAATTCATTGAACACAACAATACTTAAAACATGAAGATAATTCATTCTAAAAAATTAAGAAGATGTCCCCAAGCTCAAAGCAGTTAAAATCATCTTTTTCCACGGTCTTGGTCACATAGATTAATCTCAGTATTGCCTAGATATGATTCCGCTTGACGATCTCCGAGGAGTTTGGCAAGTTGTCCAATCCGATTCTCAAGATTTTTGATCGATGCTTCCAAATTTCTCGTGGTCGTATCTACTCCTTGGAACCGTGTCTCCGTACCACTTACCAACTGGTTAACTAACTCCTTCAACAATGGCTTAGCCGGTGGAGCATTGTAAGGCAATGGCGGTTGAGTCCTTTAAGTCCCAAAATTAAACGAAGCTTGCCTAGATTGGCTTTGGCTATCAACAAAAAGTTAAGATGATTCCTCCAACTCGGGTTATAAGTGGTGCTATAGGGATTATTACCTTGTCCTTCATTTTCCACAACCGCAGCTTGTTCTAACAGCTCTTGTGGTGACCCTATATTTTTCCAATCATGGTTTAGATGCCCTTCCCCACAAAAATTACAGCTCACATTTATTACCTGCCTTTGGGAAGGAGATAGTACCAATTGATTCATCTTCTGCCTTGTGCTTCCACATTTGCCTCTAAAGCTGCCATTGCATCCATCTTATGCAATCCATAGATACGAGCTCTTGACTATGAACTACCCAAGCATAGTTATTTGTGGCCAAATTTTCAATCAAATCAAATAACTTTTCTGGGGTCTTAGAATTAATGGAGCCTCGTATAGATGCATCAACTAATTACCTAGTAGCAAAGCTTAAATCACTATGAAAGATTTGTATTTACATGCCTAACTCAAACCCATGATGAGAACACTTTCTAAACATCTCCTTAAACCTCTCCTAATACTCATAAAGGTTTTCAGACTCTAATTATTGGAAGGCAAAAATATCAATCCTAAGCTTAGATGTTCTAGTTGGGGAAAATTATTTTGCCAAAAAATTTTCAGCTAAAACATTCCAACCACTGATGGATCTTGTTGATAAAGATTTTAACCAAGATTTCACACTCTCTCTCAAAGAAAAGGAAAATAGCCTTAGTTTGATGGCATTCTCAGAAACACCATTCATCTTAAAAGTGTCACAGATTTCTAAGAAACTCGCAAGGTGGGCATTGGGATCCTCCTCAGATAGCCCATCAAATTCTACCATGTTTTAGATCATTTGAATTATGTTGGGCTTTATTTCAAAGTTTTTAGCCTCTATCCTAAGTCTCATAGTACCCGAGATTTCGGATTTCACAAAATCATCCATAGTCTGCCTGTTAATTCCACTATTACCACTATTGTTGGGTTTATTCATCTTTATGTCTTTTCTTACCCTTTCACTTACAACCTTTCAGACCTTGGTGAGGGTTCTCTCGATCTCAGGATCAAGATCTGCTATGTTGGTTTTGGATCATCGGGTCATACACTAAGGGCAAGTTCTATATAAAACATAAGATAGTGAGATTATAGAAATTAAAAATTAGACAGTTAGCACATATTCACACATTAAGTTAAAAAACTACAACATGTAGGGACATTAAAGTACAAGCATACAAGAAAACAAAAGATGACACCTATTTAAATAAGAAACATATATAAATATTTACACATTTACATATAGACATCAAAACATATAAATATGGTTAAATCAACAAAATCCAAGCTTTCATGATATTGTTTCCCGGCAATAGCGCCAAAAACTTGATGCATAAATTTTGGATGTATAAAAATTATCAAATTTAAATTCATCCCTTAGTTAAGTTTTAATTAAAACATTAATCCCAAAATACATATACAATCAAGTATACTCAACGCAAGCATAGCATAGAAAATTAACGAGTATTGAACCTCAAAAGAACGAGTACACACTAATCACTTTTAATTTATTGTTTAACTGACCCAATAAAATGATAAGATAAAAAGAAAAAATAAAGAAATATATACAACTCAAGGATGTGAAAATATGCAATTTAGACAACAGCTTTTGAAAATATTATAATGATTCACTTAACCAATATCACAATTAATTATCATCTTGGTCTCACGAAAGATATAATATAGATTCACTTTATTTGCAATCTATGGAATCACTCTCTTCTAGTTAAATTAGTGAACATATTCTGTCTCAACCAATTTATTTAAGAGATGTATTAAAATCAATCCTCATATAAACCCCTATATTCTAGGTATTTTAAAACATAAAATTAGTCAATAAATCCATATTCTAGTAAACATCAACTAACATTTAATTACCCAAGTTCTAAACAAGTAACCCTTTTTTCAAGAAAGTTAAGAGATAAAAAATATGAAATTAATTAATTGAAGTCATTACCAACCTCTTTTTCAAGCAAGTTGATAACAAAAATCAATCAACTAATTCTGAAAGAAAAAAAAGCAGTCAAATACCAAGAACAATAATCATTTAATCAAAAGACTAAATTACTTAATAAATCATGAATCCCAAAAATTATGTCAAATTACAATGGAAGCATTAAGTACATAATTGTTTAAGAAAAAGAAAACAAAGGTAAAAGAAAGCAATCATAGACAAGCCTCATTCTCCTTTGAAGACTCTCTTGAACAACCCACCTTGAATGATGAATCTTTCCTCTTTTGAATGAGTGGAATTTTTTTATCTTGGATTCACTCTCAATATCTTATGTTTTCTCTTAGCTTTATAGGCTTCATTAACACTAAATTCATTGCTTGAGAAGTCTTAGCTAAGTAGAATTCGAAAAATACCAAAATGATTAAAAAATTCCTAAATTCGTGCACAGAAATTTCGTGCTCCATAGTAGACCTGGTGCTGGGTCACTTCGACCCACTTGGCACCAGGTGTGTTTTGTTTCCCTCCTAAGTTTTTGCTATGTTTCACTAACCAGACCAGAATGGACTTGGTATCTGGTCCACTTGCCAGACTTGGTGCCAAGTGTGTGCTAGAAAATTCTCATTTTTGCTCAAAATCAACTTAAATCAGCACAAATTAAACACTTTCTACAAATAAAATATCAAATAAGAAGGAATATTCCTAGTTATTACAACAAAAGTATCTCAATTTACCCCCAAATAACTGAAAAAATAGTAATGATCTTAACCCCTATCACATATTGTTTACCTAGAGAAAGAATTCATGTTTAAGGAAGATAGTGAGAGTAAAGTTTTACTTAGTGAAGTTTAAGAAGAACAAACAAATGATGATCAATTGGTTGATCCAGAATGTGTGGTAAAGGAATTACCTATAATGTATGATTGGTTACAAAACATTATTGTCAATAATGTGGTATTAACTATGACGAGACTTTTTCACCAATAGCGATGCTAAAATCCATTAGAATGCTCCTAGAATTTGCTACTGATTATAACTATAGGATTTGATAAATGAATGTGAAAATAGCTTTCCTTAATGGAAACTTGACTGAAGAAGTGTACATGACACAACTTGAGAGTTTCATATCCAAAGATCACACTAAGGTGTGCAAGCTGCAAAGGTCCATTTATGGACTTAAGCAAGTTTTAGGAGTTGGAACTTCAATTTTGATGAAACAATTAAAGAATTTAGTTTCATATAAAACTTAGATGAACCTTGTGTGTATAGGAAGGTTAGTAGGAGTACAATTATTTCTTATTACTATACGTTGATGTCATATTGTTGATAGGAAATATTGTCTCTACTTTTCAATAAGTCAAGATATTGTTATTAAAGAAATTTTCCATGAAAGACCATGGAGAAGCAACCTATATTCTTGAAATAAGGATCTATAGAGAGAGAGAGAGATCAAAGAGGTTGCTTAGTTTTTCACAGTCTACATACAAAAACAAAGTACTAAAGAGGTTTAGCATAGATCAATCTAATAGGGGATTCTTACCTATGACCCATAGGGCAAGCATTTTAAAATCTATGTGTCACATAAGGTGAAAGAGACCACATGATTAAGATGCCATATGCTTCACCAATTCAATCTATTATCTATGCTATGATATATACTAGGCCTAATTTATCATATGCTCTTATTTTGATGAGTAGATACCAATTTGAACCCAAAAAAAGTCATTGGGTAGCTGTAAAGAATATTCTTAAGTACTTAAGAATGACTAATAATGTATTCTTGATATATGGAGGAGACAAGCCAAATGGTATACAGATACCAATTTCTATTCTAATAAGGATGATTATAAATCCTAATCTGGCTACATGGTCATTTTTTATGGTGGGGCAGTTAGTTGGAAAAGTTCTAAACTAGATACAACTACTGATTTAACCACTGAAATTGAGTACATAGTGGCTTTTGAAGTGACTAAGGAGGCGGTCTGGATCAAGAAATTTGTAACAAAGCTAGAAGTGGTACCTAGCACTATTGATCCAATACTCTTGTACTGTGATAGCAATAGAGCCATTGCATAAGTAAATGAACTATGGTCTCTTCAACGATCCAAGCACATACTTAGGCATTGTCAATTGATTAAGAAAATTACTACTAGGAAAGATATAAAGATTGAGAGAGTTCCCACTGATTAGAAAATACCTTATCCACTCATAAAGGCATTATCCCAAAAGAAATATGATAGTCATGTTCAGTCATTTGGTATTCGATACATGAATGAATATGTCTAGTGCAAGTGGGAGACTATTAGGATTACACCTTAAAAGTAATCATTTGTACAATGTATATTGCACATTTTATCAATATAAGACATTCTTTATCTTTTAATTTCTTTGTTTCATAAGTATATGTGTGTAAAATCGATAAATAAAGTCCTAAGCACATTGTACAGTATTAAGAAAATCATAATAGAAATCATGATATGAGATTCCAACTACACTTTGTAGTATGTGGACTTAAACTATCCATAGTTATAATATTTATGAGATCGAACATCATTAATGCACAAAGACTAGAAAATGTTAGACTTCTTAATAAGATTAGCGGTGGTTCTCACATCCATGAGTATTATGAGACTCAAAGTTAACACATGGATACTTGTTATATGAACTAGTTCATTTGATGACCTAGTTATGAGATAATAACATGGATATCTATTTAGTGCTAGGGATAGAATCTTATTTTAGCAAATGTGCAAATATCCTTTATAACACCCCACTACCTACGCCCCTATTAAGACTGGAGATGTCGCTCCGTCCACAGGACAAGGGATCCTTATAACTAGGATACACAAAAGAAATGAAAGATATAGTTCAAAATTGAACTCATTACCCCCCAAGCAATACATGAACAAGTTCTAAAATAAATAAATGTCTTCTAAAGTCTCTCAAATGAAATACATCATAAAAGATATAAATCTTCAAAACATATACAATCTATAATCAATAACGTTCACAGTAGGACCGACCTGAAAACATGGTATAAAAGGTGGTGAAACATAAATCTCAATAATCTCGTGTGGGCTTTCAGTGTTTTAGGTAAAGCGGTTCATGAATACAAGTTGAGAAATTTTCATAAAAAAATGTGCTGCCAAGTCCCAAATAAATTTCACAAATAAAGAGAGGTGTTTTCCTTTCAAATCCTACATGTCTACAATAAATATAACCACTCAAAAGAGGTAGCCATGGCACCACACTTTGTGCACCATGACAATACAACGTTCAGCCTACTGAGTGAGATACTCCTCCATCTCTACACCCAAACTTACCGGTTGTCTATTCCGAAAATGCACAGTCCACTTGGTTGAACGTCCTAGCTCAGACTGGTACGACCTATAGGACTGGCATCGTATCCAGGAAGGACTCACCCCTCAGAGGTGGCCACCTACTAAGAGACTTACCCTAACCCTTCAAATACTAGTCCTAGTACTCTACCCTTATTGAGTACAAAACGTTGTGTTCATCCCACTTGGGAAAAGAAAGATCATACATTAATTCTCTTTGAAATAGCAATTATGGTCTCCAAAATTCTAGTCAAAGTTGGATTTTTAGGAAAAGTTTGGTATTTTGTAGAAAATTACTTGTTTAACTTTAAATGGTTTGCTTGACTGAAAAGGAAAGAAAAATTGTCCATAATTACATTTATAGTACAAATACTCATATACATTGAGTTCAACATGCCAAGGTAACGTTGGTATTCAAATAGCTTTATGCAGGAACTTACCTGATCTTTTACTCTTCTTGGGTACAAAATTCTTCCAAAGTAATTCGGGTCAATCGAACCCTGCCTAGGGTAAATACAAGGTATAAGACAAACATCCAGACAATACTTACCATAAATAAATAATTCTTAGGTCAACTAGCCACAATAATATCTAACCATGACGGCAATATCTTAAACTTTAATACTAGTTGATAAAGTATTTTATAAAATAAAATTAGTTTGATATGTTCGAATAAATAGGTGTTGTAAATAATAAATGAATAATAAATTATAACTTTAACTATTTATTACAAAATAATAAATAATGAGAAAACTATTAATGAATAATGAATAATGATAAATTCTAAATAATATAGGTAATAATTAAAATTTAAATAGTATAATTATAAATAATAATAATAAATTATACTTAATTTTAATTAATAATAAATAAATTATTATAATATAAATAATATTTATGACTGTAGATAAAAGTTTTAGTAAGGCTAACTAATAATACTATGATTTAAAAAGTCATTTGATATTAATTAATTCTAATATTTTTATTATTTATATGGAATAAAAATATATTATTTATTTAACTAATAAAATAATAATATTTTATATAATCTTCGATTTCAAATGTATTTAATGTTTTTTGAATTTTGTAAATTAAATTAATCTATTATGTTAATAATAATAATGATAGTAAGAATAATTCTACAAATAATAAAAGTAGTTCTTACATTAATTTTTATTGCTAGAGAAAATCCATGTACATTATGTGAAACCCCAGTCAAAACCAACCTTAGAGTAAGGGGGTTGGGATGCATAGCATATTTATTTGCATGTTTAAATATATTTTTGTATGATTTTATGTGCTTCGAATTTGAGTTTTATAGTCTAGAGGGCTTGATTATGATTATTGAGTGAGAAGGGCAAAATGGTAATTTTTGCTTGAGGTGGAAAAAGGGAGATAGCTTGAGGATTGAATAGGAAAATATTTTTAGGGGGAAAATAAGAATAAGAGTTATTATGGTTTAGTGGTTTGAGCTTTGGAATTAATTCTTGAGGTCTTAGGTTCAAATTCCATCATAGGAGTTTTAGCTTGGTTAAATTTTATTTTTGCTTGGGAAGTATCATTTTCGGCTTTAGTGGTGTTTGGGGTAGGGTAGAGATGTTGTCCTATGAGAGACATGATAGGAGTCTTCAAATCCTACTCTTTTGCTCTACACAAAATTCCTAAGGGGAATTCATTTCCTCTTGATCCTTAATTTTTCCTATTTCTCAATTCCTTAGTTTGTTCATTTTGTTCAAGCCAATTTTATTCTAGAAAAATTCTAGCAATGTGCGGTGGCTTTGAAGGTTCGAAATGTCTTAGTAAAAGACATCATATGGACCAAAACAATGGAAGAGGGGGAAAGATTTCAAGTGAATTAAATTCCTTAGTGAACTTTCTAAAAATTCACTCTAACTAGGTTCATTTCCCTTCATGCTTAGAACTGAAATTTTTCCAGCTTTGTGTGCCTTCAAGGTGACGAAATTCTTAACCATTATTCTCTCCCAAATGCTGCCAGAAAATGGCCCTTTTGATCAGCTTGAAATCTGAATTTTCCTGGCCATTTTCGGACTGCACAAATACTGTGCAAAACCAGAAAATTTTCTGGGCAGATTCGCAGCTTTGGAGGTCCGAAACCAAGCTGTTTTCTTCCAGTTTTTGTTCAGCACCTTAGCCATGTTTTTCCTACATGAAGTAGGCTGGAAACCAGCCTTGAAAGCCCCAGAAATTCCCTTTCAAAGCCTCTGCAAATCTCCTGGAAAAGGGCAGCCGAAAACTGCCCAGGAAATTCCAGCCTTGCGAAAATGCTGTGCAGAATTTTGTCCAGCTTTGTTTCCTCATTCAACCCTAGCCAAAACTCCATCCTTTTTCTGTACAAACCACCCTTAAACCTCCATTAACTGAACTCCATTTTCCTCCCTAAGTTCTGCACGAAAATCCAGCCATGGCTGCCAAAAAGATTTCCAAAAAAATTCTGCAATTATGCCTTGATTTAGATACCAAAATTCCAGCCACCATGATTTAACAACTTTCCATAAAATATACCTCAAACAACCAGACCTTCCCTTCACCATTAAACTCCTTAATTTTGACCACCATTAGCCTCCTTCAACCAGCTTTCATCCAGCCAAAATTTTGCACAAGCAGTCGGCCATGGTAGATTTCCAAGAGTTCTTCCATAATCAAAGATATTCTTGAATATTTAGTTTCCAAATTTGCTTCATAAAAATATTCTTCAAGGATTCCAACAACTAGCCTTTCCTTTTCCCTTCCAAACCAGAAAAACCATCTACCTAAACCCTACAGAGAATCAGCAACCCCAATCCTCATAGAATTTCGGCAGCCTTCATCTAAAAGCTCTCTACTCTCTTCAACCTTCAAGAACACATAGTACACCAAGAACACCTACTCCTTCCTTTCATCTAATACCACTCCAAATCACTTCAAACTACCTCTAAAAATTCCAGATTTCATCTATTCATTGCTGTGAGTCCATCCGTACCATTTTTAACATCAAACTCCAAAATCCAACTTGCACTTTTGGATCAAAAACCAGAAATTTTGTGAAGGCTCAAGAACACCTTTAAGGTAGGATTATTCAATCAACTTCATCTTCGCTAATCTTCAATCTCTAATGAACATATATGTGTTTAAGCATGCTAATGAGCTTTCTTCTTCTTCTTCTTTTCTTCTTCTTCTTCTTCTTCTTCTTCTTCTTCTTCTTCTTCTTCTTCTTCTTCTTCTTCTTCTTCTTCTTCTTCTTCTTCTTCTTCTTCTTCTTCTTCTTCTTCTTCTTCTTCTTCTTCTTCTTCTTCTTCTCTCTCTCTCTCTCTCTCTCTCTCTCTCTCTCTCTCTCTCTTGGCCGAACCACTTACTTACTTGGCCGAATGGTTTCTTCTCCATGGCCATGCTTCCTTCATCTCCTTTGGACAGAGTTAGGCATCTAGGGGTTGAGATTCATTCGAAACTCCTTCAAGGTATTCATCAATCAAGTAAGCCTTGTTAACTCTTCTTTTAAATTCTAGATTCATGTCTCTAGAGTGATATTGATAGAAGGTGGATTGTGGATAGGATTTGAGTATGTATTGTTGGGATTGAAGCATGAATATATGTATGAATATGAAGGAGATGGGATTTATGTATGGATGGATTATCTTGGTTGATTGTATGATGATTTGAGGTTTAATGCATGTCTCCATGTCATAGGTAGTATTTGTGATGAAGTATGCTAGAGATTATGTCACCTTTGGTGAATATGATTTATATTCATGTTGGATTATTGAAGCCATGATCATATTTATGCTAATAGGGGTTAGATCATGTCTTGATAAATTTAGATCTATGTTTATATGCATGATTTGGATGATTTGATGAATTGAAGGATTGTATATGTCCCTGATTGTGGTTAGCCATAGAAGTATGACTGTAACACCCCGAGGCCTAGGCTCGCCAGGGTCGGAGATGTCGCCCTGTCCAAAGGACAAAGGGTCTTTATAACTAGGTCACACAAACAAATTGCGGAATAAAAATAATATTTAACTTAAAAGGTTATTACAACCCAAAGAAAACTTCAAGAATAAATCCATGTATTCCAAAACAGAACCATAAATAAAATTATCCACTCTCGCCTCCGCAAAGCAATACATAAAATCAAAAGACACATTCTCTTCCAAAGCAGATATTACTAGCCACTCAACTCCACAGTAGGATCATCCTGAAATCATGATAAAAAGGTGATGAGACAGAAATCTCAGTAAGTCCGTGTGTGCTTTGGGTGTTTAGTGAAAACAGTTCGTGGATGCAAAGTATGAAACTTTTATAAGAGAAACATTGGCAAGCATCAAGCATTAGTCAAAAGTAAGAGTGGCGTTTTGTCTTATCTAGCCGTACACAAGTAATGAAATCAACCACTCGAAAGAAAGGGATACGGGTTACCACACGTTGGGCCCCATAACCGGTCAGAATGCCGACACTTTGTGCATACTGACAAAAGTAGGTGATCGGCCTACTGGGCAAGATACTCCTCCTTCTCTATACCCAAACAACAATCGGGTGTCCATTCCGGCAAAACACAGTCACTTGACTGAAAACAAACTGCTAGCTCGGACTGGCACGACTCACTGGATTGACATCTTATTCGGGAAGGACTCACCCCTCAGAGGTGGCCACCTGCTGAGAGACTTATCCTAACCCTTCAAAGACTAGTCCTAGTAGTCCACCCTTATTGAGTACTCAACGACGTTTCCCACTTGGGATAAAATGAACAAAGCATTGCTCTTCATGAAAATAGTAATTTGAGGGTTTCCAAAGTTTTGGGAGAAATCAGTATTAGACAGAGTTTTAAGTTTGAAAAATCTGCTCAGTAACTTTTAAATAATTTAAGTGTTGGAAATAAGAACAAATTCAACCCTCAATTGCCTTTAAATAAACGAGTGTCCATACACTCCATATTTAGCTTGCCATAAGGAAAACATTTCACATCGATAGGTTTTATGCAGGAGCTTACCTGATTCTTGCTCACAACAACAAGGTCTCGAATAGCTGACCTTACCCCACATGGGTAAATACAAATCTTAATCAATTTCAAGTCACAAACCACTTCCTCAATTTTAAGTCAATTCAATTCACTACTACCATGATCCTAGTGTCCCAAGCTTTAAGATAAAATAATAACTAATTAGGTTTATAAGCTAAGTTTAATTTGTTATTTAGAATAATTAATGGTTTGGGAAATAAATTCTAATAGATTGAAAGTTTAGTCCTTGTTAGGAAAGATTTAGAGTTTATTTGATCAAGAGTCATAGATGGTACTAGGTAAAATAGTGATTTAATGATAGTTTAGTTGTTAGAAAATAATTGATAGCTAAAACTAGTTGAGATTAAATTCAATAAGCCTTTCTTGGAAAATAATAAGTAAATCCTTAAGGGTTTTGATTTAGTAAATATTTTACTAATTATGAATCATTCTCATAAAGCTTTAATTGATCTCTTTATTTTAAATAATATTTATTTATTTTATTTCCTAGCAAAATTATTATTTATTTGACTAAAATATCCTTTATATATATAATAATTCCAAATCTACCCTTCCTAGGGTTTTTTCGAAAATACTAGCAATATTATTTTATTGAGTATTTAATGCATAAAATGAAAATTAGTTTTAGGGACAACTAAATCATGATCAAATTTCTATGGCCATCCTCAATCAAGAACATACACAATCCTTCAATTCATTAAATCATCCAAATCTTGCATATAGGCATAGATCTAAACTTATTAAGACATGATTTAACTTTTACTAGCATAAACATGATCATGGCTTCAATATTCTAGTCATGCATATAACTCCTATTCACCAAAGGTGACATAATCTCTAGCATACTTCATCACACATACTACCTATGACATGCATCAAACTCAATTCCACATACAACCAACCAATATAATCCTTCCATGCATAAATCCCATCTCCTTCACAATCATACATGTACTCATGCTTCAATCATCAACAACACATACTCAATCCCATCGCCATTCATCTTTTCCCAACATCATCCTAGAGACATGATTCTAGAGTTTAAAAGAAAGATTGAAGGTACTTACTTGGTTGATGAATGCTTTGAAAGAGTTTAGAGTAGATCTCAACTCCTAGATGGCTAATCTTGTCCAAGAGAGGTGGCGAAAGCATGGTCATGGGAAAAGAGACCATTCGGCCAAGAGAGGGAATTTTGGGCCATGAGAGAGAGAGAGAGAGAGAGAGAGAGAGAGAGAGAAGAAGAGATCATTAGTATGTTCATTCACATAAGTTCTCCTTGGAGATCAAGTTTGAAGAAGATGAAGTTGATAGAGTAAATTTACCTTGAAGATGTTCTTGACCTTCACAAAAATTTCTGGTTTTGATCCAAAGTAGCAAGATGATTTGTGGAGTTTGATGTTAATAATGGTGTTGATGGATTCACAGCAAAGAGTAGATCAAATCTGGAGATTTTCGTGAGGGTTTGAAGTGGTTTGAAGGTGTATTAGGTGAAAGAAGGTTGTAGGTGTTCTTGGTATAGTGTGTGTGTTCTTGGTGGCTAGAGAAAATCGAGAAAGGGAGGTTGGGTGAGCTGCCGAATTTCTGTGGAATTAGGGCTGCTGAAATTTTGTAGGGTTTAGGGAGTGGTTTCTCTGATTTGGAAGGGAAAGGAAAGGTTAGTTGTTACAATCCTTGGAGAATATTTTTAGGAAGAGAATTTGGAAACTAGATATTCTAAGAATATCTTGATTTTTCTGGACAGCTTTGAAGTCTCCTATGGCCGACTGAATGTGCAGCTTTTCTAAGGAATTAAAGCTGGTTCAATGAGGCTTATGATGGCCAAAACTAAGGGGTACAATGGTGAAGAAGATTTCTGGTCAATGGTGTAAGATTTTATGGAAAGTTGCTAAACAAGATGGCTGAAATTTTGGAAACCAATCAAGCTAAATTGCAGGGATTTGTTGGAGAGATTTTCGGACAGCCATTGCTGCCTTTCATCCAGAAGCTTAGGGGAACCATTGGATCTCTGTTAATGGTGGTTTAAGGAAGGTTTTGACAGAAGTAGGTTGGTGTTTTCGGCTGGAGGAGAAATAGGAAACAAGCTGGAAAATTTTCCTGCACAAAAATTTCGCTGCACAGGAATTTCTGGGCAGAATTTCGTCCGCCACTTCCAGCCGAGATGCAGTGAGTTTGAAGGGGGGTTTTAGGGGTATTCAAGGTTGGTTTCCATCATTCTTAATGGAGGAAAAACATGGCTAAGGTGCTGCACAAAATCTGGAAGAAAACAGCTTGGTTTTGAGCCTCCAAGGTAGCGATTTGCCCAGAATTTTTCACTGGTTTTGCTCAGTCCTTGTGCAGTCCGAAAATGGCAGAAATAATTCATGTTTCAAGCTGAACTTAAGGCCATTTTTCTGGCAGCATTTGGAAGGGAATGTTAGCTAAGAAGTTCGACATTTTGAAGGTACACAAGCTGGAAAATTCCAGCTCATTCCAAGAAGGAAGGTGAACTAGCTATAGAGTGAAATTTCAGCAAGCTTACTAGAGGGATTTTCCTCTTGGAATTTCCCACAATTCATCCACATTTTCCAGACCATGAGAAGCCTTTTACTAGGACATTTTGATCCTAAAAGACCTCAGCACTTTACTGAATTTTCTGGAAAGGAAAAGGATAGAACACCTTGATCAAACTAAGGAGTTGAAAATTAAGAGAAACTAAAGATCAAGGGAGAATAAATTCCCTTTAAGAATTTCGAGAAGAGCAAAGGAGGGAAATGAGAATTCTCCTAACATGTCTCTCCTAGGTCATTATCACCACCTTGCTCTAGGCCCTTAAGGCCGAAACTAATCCTCCCTAAGCAAAAATAAAATTTTAATCAAACTAAAGCTTCTATGATGGAATTCGAACCCAAGACCTCAAGAATTAATTCTAAGACTCTAACCACTACACCACAATAACTCTTGTTGCTATTTTTACTAGAAAATTAATTCCTATTCCTTCCACAAGCTATCTCCCTATTTTCACCTCGGGCAAAAATTACCATTTTGCCCCTCTCACACAATACTCACCAACAAGACTTCAAAACAATAAAACTCAAATCCAAAGCACATAAAATCATATGAAAATATATTTAATCATGAAATAAAGCATGATATGCATCCCAACCCCCTTACTCTAAGGTTGGTTTTGACTAGGGTTTCACAATGATCATGATCTAGTTGTCCCTAAGCTAATTTTTATTTCATGAATAAAATATTTCATAATGGGATTTTGCTAGTAATTTTCAAAAAACCCTAGGAGGGGTAAATTTCGATTATTATATATAATAAGAATATTTTAGTCAAATAAATAATAGCTTTTGCTAGAAAAATAAAATATATAGATATTATATATAAAATGATAATATCAAATAAACCCTTTTATGGAAATAATCATAATTAGTAAAATATTTATTACTAAAAATTTAATTATTATCTTTTAATCAAAACCCATTAAAAATTTATTTATTATCTTTCAAGCAAGATTCATTAAATTTATTTTCAACTAATTTTAGTTATCAATTATTTTCTAACAGCTAAATTATTAATAAATCATTATTTTACCTAATTCCACCTATGAATTTTCATCAAATAAACTCTAAATTATTTTAGCAAGATTTAAACCTTCAACTTCTTAGTACCTATTTCCCAAACTCTAATTATTTTAATATCAAACTAGATTTATTTTATAAAGCCTTTTATTTATTATCGAGCCTTAAAGCTTGGGACACTAGGGATATGATTGTAGTAAGTTGAGTTAGTTTTATTTGTGAAAGTGAATCTTTAGCTTGAGTTTGATTGTGGTTTGTATTTACCCCATGCGGGGTTAGGTCAACTGTTGGAGACCTTTGTTGTGAGCAAGGATCAGGTAAGCTCCTGCATAAAACCTGTTTGATGAAAAATGGTTTTTTTTTACGACAAGCCAAATGTAGAGCTCATGGTTACTCATTTCTATAAAGGTAATTGAGGAATATTTCTATTCTCATTTCAAACAAATAAATTATTTGCAAATCAATGGGCGGTTTTACTCAAAACCTAAAATTATTTCTAAAACCAGTTTTACCCCAAACTTTGGAAAACCTTAATTGCCATTTTTAAGTGGAACTATGTTTTGTTCATTTTTCCCAAATGGGATACGTTACGTTGAGTACTCAATAAGGGTAGGCTAGTAGTACTAGTTTTGAAGAGCAAGAGTGAGTTTTTTGGTAAAAGGCCACCTCCAAAAGATAAGCTCAACTTAGAGAAACGTCAGTACTACTTAGTCATGCCAATCCGAGCTAGTAGTTTTTATTTCAGTCAAGTGACTGTGTTATGCCAGAATGGACACCCGGTTGTTGTTTAGGTATAGAGAAGAAGGAGTATCTTGCCCAGTAGGCCGATCACCTACTTTTGTCAGTCTACACAAAGTGTGGAATTCTGACCGGTGGTATGCACAAAGTGTGGCATGTTGACCATCCGATTATGGGGCCCAACGTGTGGTAACCCGTAATCCTTTCTTTCGAGTGGTTGATTTTATAAATTATGTATGGCTGGAGATGCCAAAACACCACTCTTGTTTTTTACTGATGTTTATTGCTTGCCAGTGAACTCTTATAAAGAATTTTATACTTTGCATTCACGAACTGTTTTCACTGAACACCCAAAGCACACGGACTTACTGAGATTTCTGTCTCACCACCATTTTACCATGATTTCAGGTCAATCCTGCTGTGGGGATAAGTAGCTAGTGTTATCTGCCTTGGAAGAGAATGTTGTCTTTTATTTTCATGTATTGCTTTGGGGAGTTGAGAGTGGATGATTTTATTTATGGATTTGTTTTTCTTTTGGGAATTCTTGGATTCATTCTGGGTTTTAATAAATTTTAAGTTAAAGTTTTATTTTTATTCCGCTATTTTATTTGTGTGACCTAGTTATAAAGACCCCTTGTCCTTTGGACGAAGCGACATCCCCGGCCCTGGCGGGCCTAGGTAGCGGGGTGTTACACATTATCGTACACACAAGGATTCAACAAATAACATGTTAATCTATCCAAAACATAGACTTGAATCAACATATAGTACAACAAGGATGATATTCTACTAGGCATAGTATTATCTATGGCTTTATTGAAAAATAATATCATGAAGGCCTAATTAGCAATGGTGGCATAATGTCAAACATGCATCAAAATATCCATAAAGCTCTTAATCACAATGAACATATAGTGATTCTAAAGCATAATTCATAAGTCACAGCATTTATTCCAATTCTTATGTCTTAAATCCGCTCCCTTCACCCACATACATATCATCAACCCCACTTTATTCAATCAACCTAACATCATCTAAGAGTCTTGATTTGAGAATTTAAAGAGGAGATTAAGAAAGAAATACTTGATTTGATGAACATTTGATGAAGGTTTCGCTTTTCCTAGTGGAGGTCCTTGAGTGCTTGATGACTTTTCAGTGATCCGAAGATTGTCCATGGTTGTTCATCAACATTTCGGCCAAGAGAGAGAGTGTGTGTGAGAGAGGAATGAATGAGAGTAAGAAGATAAGGACATATAGAAGTTGAATAAAAGAAGAAGAACAAGAAGACTATTTTTATTTTACCTTTTTAGTGTTCTTCGAATCTTCAACAAAAAAAGGTGGTTTGATCCTATTGAAGATTCAACTTTGTGTGTTTTGGTGTTATAAAGTGCGCCAATAAAGAATATAGGTAGAATACTACTGGTTTTGAGAGTTTGGGAATGATTGGAGATGTTTAAAAGTGATTTAGGCTTCAAGATGTGTAGTGTGTATCCTTGGTGTTCTTGGTGTTTGAGAGAGAGTTTGAGAAGAGAAGGAATTTTGTGTGTGCATATGCGAGTGATGTCCAAATGGCCTAGCTTAGGGGGAGCTTTCGGTTATCCAAGAATGTGAGAGTGAGTTTCAGCTTTTTCAAAATTTAAATTGAGAGAAAAGTGGAGTTGTTTGAGGTATAGGATTAGGTAATCGTGTTTGCTCTAAGAAGGTTTCTTGTCCTTCAATGGTATATAGCTGAACTAGCTATGTTTTAACCAAGGAATGGAGAGTTGTTTCAGGCTTAGGCTGGCCAAAATTGGCTATGGAATGGCAAAGAATTTTCTGGTTTTATGAACTAGCTAAATGAGTGTTTAATGAAACAAAATTTGGAATTTTAATTTGAAGTTTGAATAAATTTGGATAGAGTGAAGATAGGATAGTTTTGAGGTATGTTAATGGAGTCCTATTATTCAAGGTAGGTGGAGAATCCAAGAAGTTCCATCCATGGCTGTAAGAGGGCCAAAATTTGGTGAAGTTTACTGCAGAATTTAGGCCTTAGCATGAAGAGGCAAGGCTGGAAAAAAAAAATCTAGTTTTGAAGCCCAAGAACACTTGGAAATAAAATGGTTTTGGTGCAGAATTTTTTTGTCTACTTTGGAACGATTTTGCAACTGGAATTTAATGGTGTTTGAAGGTCCCTTAATGGTGGTTTTCCAGCCATCATCTTGATGAAGAAAGGAAAAAGTTTCAGCTATTCATGTACTCTAACGGATGGCTTCAAGATCATGTTCAAGGTTGCTAGTTTACTGGAAAAAAATTATTGTTTGGCTTTGTTTGTGAAACTCCAAAAATTCAAGGGATTTCAGCCTTCATCCTCACACAAGATGGTTAGTTCCTTGCAAGAATTGGGTAGGGAAGCTTGCTACAATTTTTTGAAAACAGCTTTAAAGGAAATCTGGAAATTTTTCCAGATTTTTGACCAAAACAAGAACAAGAAGAAGATGATATTCTTGAAGAAATAGCTATGGTGTTTTAATTGAAATCTCCACCTATTCTTCCTCCTCATTTCCGGCCAACCCCTATCCTACAAGAGCTGGGATTTTCCAAGAGGTTAGGATAAGACTTGCTAGAATAATGGAGATAAGAATTCTTCTAGAATTCTTTTTAGGACAAGACCACATGGTCAAGACATTACCATTGTGTCTTCCTTAAGACAACATTCCTAACTTTAAGGAATGTAAGAAAGAAGAAAGTTCAAACATAGGTTTAGATAAATATGAATAAAACTTAAGTGATTGGATTTGAACTCAAGACCTTAGAAATTAAATCACAAGCTCTAACCACTTAACCACACTAACTCTTGTTCTTATTTTCTCAACCAAATATTCTTCTTATTTAAACCTCAAGCCATCTTCCTATTTCGACCTCAAGCAAAATTACCTTTTTACCCTTTCCACTCAACAAGCACACATAAATCATATAACCTATAAACCACAATTCTAAGGCACACAAAATCATTCAAGAGATATATTTTATGCATGATGACATGGTATGCATTCCATCTCCCATACTCTAAGGTAGGTTTTAGGTGGGGTTTACATCCTCCCCTTCTTAGAAGAATTTCGTCCCTAAATTTAGGTGTACTTTTATCTCAAGTCGGGATATTTCTGCTTCACCCATTATTTTTTCCACGTGGCATCTTGAGTGCCATGATGCTCCTATTATACCTTCACTGTAGGAATCTACTTATTCCGGAGAGTCTTGATACTTCGGTCTAAAATTTTCATGGGTATCTTCATGTAGCTCAAGTCAGGTTGCAATACCAATGGTTCATCATTCAAAATATGTCCAGGGTCGGTATTGTACTTCTTCAACTGAGACACATGGAATACATCGTGTATTCTCGTCAAACTATTCGGTAAATCCAGCCGATACACTGCCGGGCCAATCCTTTCCGTTATCGAAAAAGGTCCCAAATATCTCGGATTCAGCTTCTCACCTTTCGGATGCTTCAAAATTCTTCCACTCAGAGTTAACCTCAAGAATACATTGTCTCCTACTTGAAATTCCAACTCCTTTCGCCTATTATCTGCATAACTTTTTTGTCAACTTTGGGCCGCTTTCAACCTTTCTCTAATCATTTTTACCTTATCTGCCATCTCTTGAATGCATACTTCCCCAGACTTGCTTATGTGGCCATCTTTAGACAACTCTAGTAGAATGGTACTTGACACTTACGTCTATACAATGCTTCCTACGGGGCCATTCCAATCAAAGACTGGTAGCTATTGTTGTACGCCAATTCTACATACGGTACACATTCAATCCACTTATCCCTGAACTCTAATACGCAAGCTCTTAACATATCTTCTAATATCTGAATAACTCTTTCTGACTGACCATCGGTTTGCAGGTGTGCCATCGTACTGAACTTCAGATTAGAACCTATTTATTCTTGAAACTTACCCCAAAATTGAGATATAAACCTCGGGTCTCGGTTCGTACATAATACTTGAGGGTACTGCATGCAATCTGACTATCTCCAGCACATATATTTAAGCTAACTTCTCCATTGAATCCCTTAAATTCACCAGTATAAAGTGCGCTGACTTAGTCAATCTATCTACCACTACCCATATGGCGTCTTTTTGGGTTCCTTGCCATAGAAAGTCCGGTAACAAAGTCTATGGTCACCTCTTCCCATTTCCACTCCAGTATCGGTAATGGTTGCAACAACCCTACTGACTTTTTGTGCTCCGCTTTAACTTTCTAACAGGTTAGACATGTGGAGACATACTACTACATTCTTCTTCATTCTGGACCACCAATAAGCGTTCTTTAGATCTTAATATATTTTTGCCTCTCCCAGATGAATAGCGTACTTACTTTTATGCTCCTCTTCCAAAATCTTATTCTTCAACTATTGCTCATCAGGTACACACAAACAATCTCGAAAATACATCACTTCCATCTCGTCCTGCAGAAAATCACTGCCTTGATGTTTAAGTTCTTTGTCCTTGAAAAGTTAAAACTCCGTATTACTTTACTGAGATGTGATGATTTCCTAAATTAGATTAGGTATCAATATCATATTACTGACAATAATCCTCTATTCTTGCACTTCCATCTTTCTATCCAACACCTCTTGGACTACTTGAATCCCTTGCACTCTCAGTTTGGCCATTTTGAATTTAAGGCTCAGGGCATCAGCAATAACATTGGCCTTTCCGGGGTAGTAGTTGATAGGACAACGATATTCCTCCATAAATTCCATCTATCTTTGCTATCTCAAATTCAAGTCCTTCTGGGTAAACATATACTTTAGGCTCTTGTGGTCGGTGAACACTTCATACTCGGCTCCATATAGATAATGTCGACATTTCTTCAAAGCAAATACAATGGAAACCAGCTCCAAATCATGCATCAGATAATTGACTTCATAAGGCTTCAACTTCCAAGTGGCATAGGCTATTACCTTCCTATCATGCATCAATACTACTCCTAAACCTTCCTTTGAAACATTAGTATACAAAGAATAGGGCTTATCTCCCTCTGACAAACTCAGCACTGGAGCCGTCATTCACCTCCGCTTTAGCTCTTAGAAACTCTTCTCGCATTTCTCACTCTAGACAAAAGGTACATCATTTCTCAACAATCAGGTCATAGGTGATACTAGCATTGAGAACCCTTTAATAAACCGCCTATAATAGTCAACCAATCCCAAGATGCTTCTAATCTCAGTTATATTCTCCAGCTACTTCCAATCTGAAACCACTTCAACTTTTGCTGGGCTTATCTTGATTCAATCCTGGGTCACCACATGGCCAAGGAGCGACACATTGTCCAGTCAAAATTCGCATTTGCTAAACTTGGCATAAAGCTTGTGTTCTCTTAGCTTTTCCAATACCAGTTTTAGATGCTCCGCATGATCCTCTGGACTCTTGGAGTATATGAATATATCGTCGATGAATACCACCACGAACTTATCTAGGTAAGGTTGGAAAACTTAATGCATCAAATCTATAAACACCGCTAGTGCATTAGTCACCCCAAAAGGCATCACTTCAAACACGTAGTGACCATATTCCGTGTTGAAGGCCGTCCTGGGAATATCCTCCTCCTTTATCTGCACTTGATAATACCCCTGCCTCAAATCCAATTTAGAATAACAACTAGTGTAACACCCCGCTACCTAGGCCCGCCAGGGCCGAGGATGTCGCCCCGTCCAAAGGATAAGGGGTCTTTATAACTAGGTCACACAAATGAAATAGCGGAATATAAATGATACTTGAACTTAAAATTTATTACATCCTAAAATAAATATCAATCCAAGGATAAATCCCAAAATACCAAAAATAAATCCGCAATAAAAATTTATCCACTCTTATCTCCCCAAAACATTACACAAAAATAAATCATCAGAAAATCATCCAAAGCAGGCATAATCTAGCTATTCATCCCCACAGCAGGATCGACCTGAAATCATGGTAAAACGGGTGATGAGACAAAAATCTCAGTAAGTCCGTGTGTGCTTTGGGTGTTCAGTGAAATCAGTTCGTGGATGCAAAGTATGAAATCTTTACAAAAGAATTACTGGCAAGCAATAAACATTAGTCAAAAGCAAGAGTGGTGTTTTGGATTTTCCAAGCGTACATAATAAATAAAATCAACCACTTGAAATAAATGATTATGAGTTACCACACGTTGGGCCCCATAACCGGTCAGAATGCCGACACTTTGTGCAAACAGACAACAGGTAGGTGATCAGCCTACCGGACAAGATACTCCTCCTTCTCTATATCCAACAACAACCGGGTGTCCATTCCGGTAAAACACAATCACTTGACTGAAATAAAACCAACTGCTAGCTCGGACCGGCACGACCTAATGGACTGATATCTCATCCGGGAAGGACTCACCTCTCAGAGGTGGGCACCTACTGAGAGACTTACCCTAACCCTTCAAAGACTCGCCCTAGCAGTCCACCCTTATTGAGTACTCAACGTAACGTATCCCACTTGGGATAAATGAACAAAACATAGTTCCACTTGAACATGGCAATTAAGGGTTTCCAAAATCTTTGTCAAAAACAGTTTTAAAAAGAATTTTGAGTTTGAGTAAATCTGCCTATTAATTTTCAAATGAACCATTTATCGGAAATAAAATAGGAGACAACCTTCAATTGCCTTTACAAAAATAAGTGTCCATGCACTCTACATTTGGCTTGCCATAATTTAACACTTTTCATCAATCAGGTTTTATGCAGAAGATTACCTGATCCTCACTCACAACAATAGGTCTCCAACAGCTGACCTAACCCCGCATGGCAAAAACAAACCACAATCAATCTCAAGCCACAATCCACTTCCTCAATTTTAAATTAACTCCACTCACTACTATCATGATCCTAGTATCCCATGCTTTAAGGCCAAACAACAAGTAAATAGGTTTATAAGCTAAGGGTAATTTGATATTTAAAATAATTACTGTTTTGGGAAATAAGTACTAATAAGTTAAAGGTTTAAATATTGCCAAGAAAATTTAGAGTTTATTTGATGAAGAGTCTTAGGTGGTTTTTAGGATAAATAATGATTTATTAATAATTTAGTTGTTAGAAAATAATTGATAACCAAAGTTAGTTGAAAATGAATTTTAATGAGTCTTGCTTAAAAAATAATGAATAAGTTTTAATAGGCTTTGATTAAAAGATAATAATTAAATTTATACTAATTATGATTATTTCCATAAAAGGCTTTAGTTACTTTATATAATATCTATACATTTTATTTTTAGTAAGAGCTATTACTTATTTAACTAAAATATACCTATATATATATATATATATAATAATAATCCAATTCTACCCTTCCTAGGGTTTTTTCGAAATTACTAGCCAAAAATCATAATATTAAATATTTTATTTGAAGAAATAAAATTTAACTTCGGGACAACTAGGTCATGATCATATTTCCATGGCTATTCACAATCATAAACATATACAATCCTTCAATTCATCAAATCATCCAAATCATGCATACAAGCATAGATCTAAATTTATCAAGACATGATCTAACCTCTACTAGCATAAATATGATCATTGCTTCAATAATCCAACATGAATATAAATCCTATTCACCAAAGGTGACATAATCTCTAGCATACTTCACCACAAATACCACCTATGACATGGTAACATAAATGAAACCTTAAATCATCGTACAATCAACCAGGATAATCCTTCCATGCATAAATCCCATCTTCTTCACAATCATACATATATTCATGCTTCAATCTCAACAATACAGACTCAAATCCTATTATAATCCACCTTCTATCATCATCCTAGAGACATGAATCTAGAGTTTAAAAGAAAGATTGAAGGGACTTACTTGGTTGATGAATACCTTGAAGGAGTTTAGAATGGATCTCAACTCCTAGATGCCTAAAATCGTCCAAGGAAGGTGGAGGGAGTATGGCCATGGAAGAAGAAGCCATTCGGCCAAGAGAGAGAGTTTTGGCCATGAGAGATAGAGAGAGCATTAGCATTTTTATTCATATAAATTTTCACTAGAGATCAAAATTGGAGAAGATGAAGTTGTTAGAACAAACCTACCTTGAAGGTGTTCTTGAACCTTCACAGAATTTTCTGGTTTTGATCCGAACTAGCGAGTTGGTTTGTGGAGTTTGATGTTAAGAATGGTGTTGGTGGACTCATGGCAGTGAGTAGGTTGAATCTAGAGATTTTAGAGAAGGTTTGAAGTGGTTTGGAGGGGTATTAGGTGAAAGGAAGAAGTAGGTGTTCTTAGTGTATTGTGTGTGTTCTTGAAGGTTGAAGGATTTTGAGAGAATTTGATTTGCAGCTGCCGAAATTCTGTGAGAACTAGGGTTGCTGAATTTTCTGTAGGGTTTAGGAAGATGGTTATCTAATTTGGAAGGGAAAAGGAAAGGCTAGTTGTTAAAATCCGTGAAGAATATTTTTAGGAAGCAAATTTGGAAACTAAATATCCTAGAATATCTTTATTATTGGAGAGCTTTGGAAGTTTGCCATGGCCGACTGTTTTGAGCAGAATTTCGATGGGATGAAAGCTGGTTCAAGGTAGCTTATGGTGGCTGAAAACAAGGTGCATAATGGTGGGGAAAAAGTCTGGTTATTTGAAGGATATATTATGGAAGGTTGCTAAACTATGGTGGCTGGAAATTTGGTAATCAATCATGCATGATTGCAAGGATTTGTTGGAGAGATTTTCGGGCAGCTATGTCTGAATTTTGTGCAGAAGCTTAAGGGGAATAATGAAGCTCAGTTACTGGAGGTTTAAGGGAAGTTTATACAGAACAAGGATGGTGTTTCAGCTGGAAGAGAATTAGGAAACAAAGCTGGACAGTAGACTACATAGAATTTTCGCTGAGCTGAAATTCCTGGACAGTTTTTTCGGTTGCCATTTTCCAACCAACTTGCAGAGAGTTTGAAGGTGTATTTTAGGGGCTTTCAAGGCTGGTTTCTAGCCTTCTTCATGGAGGAAAAACATGGCTAAGGTGCTGAACAAAATCTGGAATAAAACAGCTTGGTTTTGGACTCTTAAAGTTGCGATTTGTACAGGAATTTTTTCTGGTTTCGCTCCATCTTTGGGCAGTCCGAAAATGGCCAAGAAATTTAGGTTGTAAGCTAATCCAAAAGACCATTTTTCTGGCAGCATTTGGGAGGGAATGTTAGCTAAGAATCTCGACACCTTAAAGGCACAATAAGCTGAAAATTTTCAGCTCATTCCAAGAAGGAAGATGAACCTAGGTAGAGTGAATTTTTAGCAAGTTCACTAGAGGGTTTTATTCTCTTGGAATCTCCTACAACTCTTCCACATTTTCAGACCATAAGAAGTCTTTTACTAAGACATTTCAATCCTACAAAGCTACAGCTCTTTTCTGAAATTTCTGAGAAGAAAATGGCTAGAACAACTTGATCAAACTAAAGAGTTGAGAAATAAGGAAAATCAAAGATCAAGGAAAAATGAATTCCTCTTAGGAAATTCGAGTAGGGTAAAGGAATAGAATGAAGATACTCCTAACATGACTCTCTTAGGACAACATCACTACCCTACTCCAAGCACATAAAGCCGAAATTATTACTTCCCAAGCAAAAACAAAATTTAACCAAGCTAAAGCTCCTATGATGGAATTTGAACACAAGACCTCAAGAATTAATTTCCAAAGCTCTACCACTACACCACAACAACTCTTGTTCTTATTTTCCCTCAAAAAAAAATATTTTCTATTCAATCCTCAAGTTAGCTTCCTATTTTCACCTCAAGCAGAAATTACTATTTTGTTCTTCTCACTCAATACTCACCAACAAGCCTCTAAGACAATAAAACTCAAATCCAAAGCATAGAAAATCATTTAAAAATATATTTAAACATGCAATAAATTATGATATGCATCCCAACCCCCTTACTCTAAGGTTGGTTTTGACTGGGGTCTCACATCCTCCCCTCCTTAGAAGAATTTCGCCCCGAAATTCAAGCATACCTCTATTACAACTCGGGATACTTCTGTTTAACCCACTCTTCTGACTCCCATGTGGCATCCTGCGTGCCATGGTACTCCCACTGAATCTTAACCATCGGTATCTGTTTGCTCCAGAGTGTCTTGACACTGCGGTCCAATATTCGCACAGGCTTCTCCACATAGCTCAGGTCTAGCTGCAACACCAACGGTTCATCATTCGATACATGACCGGGATCCGTATTATACTTCTTCAATTGTTACACATGAAACACATCATGGATTCCCGTCAACCCATCTGGCAGGTCCAATTGGTATGCTACCGGTCCGATCCTTTCCTTAATCAGAAACGGTCCCAAATATCTCGGATTCAATTTTTTGCCTTTCGGATGCCTCAAAATTCCTCTGTTTGGTGTCAACTTCAAAAACACGCTGTCCCCGACTTGAAATTCTAATTCTCTTCGCCGGTTGTCCGCGTAGCTCTTTTGCCTACTCTGTGCCGCCTTTAACCTTTCCCTGATCAATTTCACTTTATCCAACATTTCTTGGACACATACTTTCCCGGTTTTGCTCACATAACCATCTTCGGACCAACTCTAATACAACGGTACCTGACATTTACGCCCATACGAAGCCTCATACGGTGCCATCCCGATCGAAGCTTGGTAGCTGTTGTTATACGATAACTCTGAATACGGTACACACTCTATCCATTTATCTCTGAAGTCCAAAACACAGGCTCTCAGCATATCTTCCAATATCTGTATCACCCTCTCTGACTGCCCATCAGTCTGTGGATGCGCCGTCGTACTGAATTTCAGATTCGACCCTATTGCTTCCTGAAACTTTCCCCAGAAACGAGACGTAAACCTCGGGTCTTGATCTAACACTATGCTTGAAGGCACTCCATGTAGTCGGACGATCTCTCGAACATAAGTCCGGGACAGCTTCTCCATCGAGTCCCTCACATTCACCGGTATGAAATGGGCCAACTTGGTTAGTCGATCCACCACTACCCATATGGCGTCCTTTTGAGTCTTTGACATGGGAAGCCCGGTGACAAAATCCATGGTCATCTCCTCCCACTTCCATTCTGGTACTGGCAAAGCCTGCAATAGTCCCGCTGACTTCTTATACTCCGCTTTAACTTTTTGGCAGGTGAGACAGGTCGATACATACTTGACCACATCTCGCTTCAGTCCAGGCCACTACTAATAAGCTCTCTTCAAATCCTGATACATCTTGACTTCCCCCGGATGAATGGCATACTTGCTCTTGTACGCCTCCTCCAAAATTCTGTCCTTCAATTGCTGCTCTCCAGGCACATATAATCGATCTCTGAAATGAAAAACTCCCGCCTCATCTTAACGAAATTCACTGCCTGGCTGCTTAAGCTCCTTGTCCTTGAAAAGTTGAAACTTGGCGTTGCTTTGCTAAGCTTCCACAATTTCCTTCTTCAGATCCGGCTCCAACCTCAAATTGCTGATGATAATTCCTCTATCTTGCACTTCCACCCTTCTGTCCAACACATCCTGGACCACTTACATTTCCTGCACCTTCAGTTTGGCCATTCCAACTTTTCTGCTTAGGGCGTCTGCCACAACATTGGCCTTCCCGAGATGGTAGTTGATCGGGCAACGGTATTCTTCCAAGAACTCCATCCACCTTCGCTGCCTCAAGTTCAAATCTTTCTAAGTGAATATATACTTCAGACTCTTATGGTCGGTGAACACCTCATATTCGGCTCCATACAAGTAGTGTCGCCATTTCTTTAGGGCGAACACTATAGCTGCCAACTCCAGATCATGAGTAGGGTAGTTCACTTCATGAGGTCTTAGCTTCCGAGATGCATAAGCAATCACCTTCCTATCTTGCATCAGCACTGCTCCCAGTCCTTCTTTCGAAGCGTTGGTATACAGTGCGTAAGGTTTGCCTTCTTCCGGTAGACTCAATATCGGTGCTGTCATCAGTCTTTTCTTCAATTCTTGGAAACTTTTCTCGCATTTTTCGTTCCACACAAATGGAACATCCTTTCTCAACAGACGGGTCATTGGCGATGCGAGCATCGAAAATCCCTTGATAAACCTTCGGTAATATCCAACCAATCCCAAGAAACTCCAAATCTCGGTAATATTCTCCGGCTGCTTCCAGTCTGATACCGCTTCAACCTTTGCTCGGGTCTACCTTGATTCCCTCCTTAGTCACCACATGGCCAAGGAATGCCACACTGTCTAGCCAGAATTTGCACTTGCTGAACTTGACGTACAGCTTGTGCTCCCGCAATTTCTCCAATACGAGCTTCAGATGCTCCGCATGCTCCTCCGGACTCTTGGAGTAAATCAAAATGTCGTCGATGAAGACTACCATGAACTTGTCCAGATAAGGTCAGAATACTCGGTGCATCAGGTCCATGAATACTGCTGGAGCATAAGTCACCCCAAACGGTATCACCACGAACTCGAAGTGTCCATATCTTGTGTTAAAGGCTGTCTTGGGAATATCATCTTCTCTTATCTACACCTGGTAGTACCCTTGCCTCAGATCTAACTTAGAGTAGCAACTAGATCCTTACAACTAGTCGAATAGCTCGTCAATCAACGGTAAGGGATACTTGTTCTTAATCGTTAAATTGTTCAAACCCCAGTAGTCAATGCATAGCCTCAGAGTGCCGTCCTTCTTCTTCACAAATAGCACAGGCGCTCCCCAAGGCGACGTGCTAGGTCTGATATAACCTTGACTCACTAACTCCTCCAACTGCTCTTTCAACTCTGCCGGTGCCATCCGGTACGGAGTCTGCAATACTGGTTCCACTCCCGGAACTAAATCTATGGTGAATTCCACTTCTCAGCTAGGAGGTAGAGAATTAAGTTCTGCTGAAAACACATCGGGAAAATCCTTTGCTACTTCAGTGTCCTCCAGAGTGCACTGGTCCTTCGGCCTGTTTATCACGTAAGCCAGGTACCCTTGACACCCTTACTTCAATAATTTCCGAGCTTTAGCCCCTGCAATCAAGTACTTACATTCTCTTACCCTCTTGCCATTAAATTTCAATACATCACAACCCGGTCTGATGAACTGGACTGTCTTATTTTTACAATCTACCCTAGCCCCATGCTTGGCTAACTAGTCCATCCCTAAAATCAAGTCATAATCCTCAAGATCTAACACTATCAAATCCCCTTCCAAACTTTCTTTCCCCACATTAACTTTACACTCCTTTACATACCGATCCGCTTACACCATTTTCCCCAGAGATGTGCTTACCTCTAAAATAAAAGGTAGTTCCATTCCATCCTAACCCAAATGACATGCACACAACTTGTTTATATAGGAATGAGTAGAGCCAAGATTAATCAAAGCATTAATAGAACGTCCTTGAATAGTGAACGTACCTTCTACCACCGCTGCATCGGCCCCAACTTCCTCTCTGTTGAGAGCAAATACCTTGGCCTTCACTTGCGGCTTCGGTGCTCCACTCCCAGATACTCCCGCGGGGTTAGCTCGGTTGGGCCTCGGGTTCTAAGTCGGGTTTCCTTGCCCGACGCGGTGCAATTTGGGGCAGGCGCTCCTCAGGTGGTTCGGGTCACCACAGTGATAGCACTTTCTTTCTCCACCCTTGGACCAACAATTCCTCTCGGTGTGGCCTTTCTTTCCACACTACCTGCATGATGGGAGATTCGGGGCAGGTCCACCTGATGCTGTCCGAGCTTGCTTCCTCCGGTTCTGCCATTGGTGATTGGCGGGGCACTTGTGGGGTTGCGGTCTCAGAAAGTGACCCTGCGGCTGTCTCGGCGGCTGGAAGGGTTTTGCCGCCATCCTGCTGCGATCCTCATTTTTCGTTCGCGTAGCTGCATCTACAGCCCCCGAATAGGTTGTCGGTGGAGCAGGTTCCAATGCTCTCCGCAATTCCGATCTCAGCCCCTTAACGAACTGCCTCATCCTGTTCTGTTCGGTGTCCACCAACTGGTTGCAGTATTTGGACAACTGAGTGAATCAGGCCGTGTACTGGGCTACCGACATGCTTCCCTGTCTCAGATTCTGGAATTCGTCCTCTCGCTTCTCCACAATCAAATGTGGGATGTATTCAGCCCTGAAGGCTTCAACAAAGTTGGACCATGTCCATTCTTGCTCGTCTATCTCCCAGTAATCTTGGACCCGCTACCACCATACCCGAGCTGGTCTTCTCAATCAAAAAGCTACAAACTTAACCATCCGCTCCTTGGTGTACTGGAGCGTCGCGAATATGTCCTCCAACTGCTCAACTCACTGCTCTGCCTTCTGATCTTGTTCTGCTTCGCCCAAGAAGACGAGCGACTGAAACTTCAAGAACTTCTCTAAGGCCTCGTCCTCACCCCGAGGGTTCCGTCGCTCGGTCATTGACTGCAAAATCTCGGCCATCTTGCTGAACGCCTGGCCCATGGTCACATCAACTGGAACTTCAATCCTCGATCCCATACTCTGACTGTTCCCTTCACCCCGATTGGGTACTTGCATCTGGGCTGTTTCCACTTCCGGTGCCACTTGATCGGCCTCCGGAACTCTTCCACCTGCTGAAGCTACACGGCGCTTAGGTGCCATTCTAAACCACACCCCAAATGATAAGTGTATGCATGTAAGGTTCAAATCATTTTAGTTGTACTTGCATGCACTGTCAAATATATGTAAATGGAAAGCGGATGTAATTTTAGCTAAGGAATAAATTCTCTTTCAAAAATGGACTTGCATAGATTTGAAATCTTGATAGAAAGCATAATTAAAAATCCTTGACATAAAAGTTCTCGAAAAATAATAAACAAATAAAATCCAAATCAAAAGAACTCCTAGTCCTCTAATCCTTATTAGAACCCTCATCATCAGCCTCATACAACCATCCCCCAGAGTTCTTGGAGAAATCTACCCCAACCCTGCTAGCAAATCCTTCCATTGGCTCATTCCCAGGGCGCCTAGAACTCTCCCCGGGCTCAACTCGGCTGGAAGAAGGGAGGAAAGACGGCCTAGGTGAAGACTCATAGTCTATCTCTCCCGGGTCATCACTATCTGCTGCTAATTCCACCTCGGGATTAGGAGGGTGGGGTCCAGGCTCCACTATCATCACCTCATCCTCACTGTCAGAGCTTATGTCTATCACCAGAATTGGGGGTGGCTCAATGATCTGGACCTCGTCCTCACTGCTATCCTCCATAGGGTTAATCTCGCCATCACTGTCATCCTCCATAGGGATAACCTCTTCATCACTGTTATCCTCCATAGGGATAACTGGCGGAGGGGTAGGTTGGGGAACTAGAAGGTCCTCCGGGTCTAGAAAGATAGGCGAGTACCACTGCTGCCCTTTCCTCGCAGTCCTAAACAGTCTAACCATCCTACAACATCAACAAGTTAGGTTAGATAAAGATTTAGACTTAAAGAATTAGCACAAATATTATCAATAATTACCTAAACCTAAGCTCTGATACCACTTGTAACACCCCGCTACCTAGGCCCGCCAGGGCCGGGGATGTCGCCCCATCCAAATGACAAGGGTCTTTATAACTAGGTCACACAAATGAAATAACGGAATATAAATGATACTTGAACTTAAAATTTATTACATCCCAAAATAAATATCAATCCAAGGATAAATCCCAAAATACCAAAAACAAATCCGCAATAAAAATTTATCCACTCTCATCTCTCCAAAACATTACACAAAAATAAACCATCAGAAAATCTTCCAAAGCAGTTATAATCTAGCTACTCATCCCCACAGCAGGATCGACCTGAAATCATGGTAAAACGGGTGATGAGACAAAAATCTCAGTAAGTCCGTGTGTGCTTTGGGTGTTCAGTGAAATCAGTTCGTGGATGCAAAGTATGAAATCTTTACAAAAGAATTACTGGCAAGCAATAAACATTAGTCAAAAGCAAGAGTGGTGTTTTGGCTTTTCCAAGCATACATAATCAATAAAATCAACCACTCGAAATAAATGATTATGGGTTACCATACGTTGGGCCCCATAACTGGTCAGAATGCCGACACTTTGTGCAAACTGACAACAGGTAGGTGATCGGCCTACCGGGCAAGATACTCATCCATCTCTATACCCAACAATAACCGGGTGTCCATTCCGACAAAACACAGTCACTTGACTGAAATAAAATAAACTGCTAGCTCGGACCGGCACGACCTACTAGACTGACATCTCATCTGGGAAGGACTCACCCCTCAGAGGTGGCCACCTACTGAGAGATTTACCCTAACCCTTCAAAAACTAGCCCTAGCAGTCCACCCTTATTGAATACTCAATGTAACGTATCCCACTTGGGATAAATGAACAAAACACAGTTCTACTTGAACATGGCAATTAAGGGTTTCCAAAATCTTTGTCAAAAACAGTTTTAAAAAGAGTTTTGAGTTTGAGTAAATCTGCCTATTAATTTTCAAATGAATCATTTATCGGAAATAAAACAGGAGACAACCCTCAATTGCCTTTACAAAAATGAGTGTCCATGCACTCTACATTTGGCTTGCTATAATTTAACACTTTTCATCAATCAGGATTTATGCAGAAGCTTACCTGATCCTCGCTCACAACAATAGGTCTCCAACAGCTGACTTAACCCCGCATGGAAAAAACAAACCACAATCAATCTCAAGCCACAATCCACTTCCTTAATTTTAAATTAACTCCACTCACTACTATCATGATCCTAGTGTCCCAAGCTTTAAGACCAAACAACAAGTAAATAGGTTTATAAGCTAAGGGTAATTTCATATTTAAATTAATTACTGTTTGGGGAAATAAGTACTAATAAGTTAAAGGTTTAAATATTGCCAAGAAAATTTAGAGTTTATTTGATGAAGAATCTTAGGTGGTTTTTAGGATAAATAATGATTTATTAATAATTTAGTTGTTAGAAAATAATTGATAACCAAAGTTAGTTGAAAATCAATTTTAATGAGACTTACTTGAAAAATAATAAATAAGTTTTAATAGGCTTTGATTAAAAAATAATAATTAAATTTATAATAATAAGTATTTTACTAATTATGATTATTTCCATAAAAGGCTTTAGTTGTTTCATTACTTTATATAATATCTATATATTTTATTTTTAGTAAGAGCTATTATTTATTTGACTAAAATATCCTTCATATATATATATATATATACATATATATATAATCCAATTCTACCCTTCCTAGGGTTTTTTTCGAAATTACTAGCCAAAAATAAATATATTAAATATTTTATTTGAAGAAATAAAATTTAGCTTCGGGACAACTAGGCCATGATCATATTTCCGTAGCTATTCACAATCATGAACATATACAATCCTTCAATTCATCAAATCATCCAAATCATGCATACAAGCATAGATCTAAATTTATCAAGACATGATCTAACCTCTACTAGCACAAATATGATTATTGCTTCAATAATCCAACATGAATATAAATCCTATTCACCAAAGGTGACATAATCTCTAGCATACTTCACCACAAATATTACCTATGACATGGTAACATGCATCAAACCTCAAATCATCATACAATCAACCAGGATAATCCTTCCATGCATAAATCCCATCTCCTTCACAATCATACATATATTCATGCTTCAATCTCAACAATACCGACTCAAATCCTATTACAATCCACCTTCTATCATCATCCTAGAGACATGAATCTAGAGTTTAAAAGAAAGATTGAAGGGACTTACTTGGTTGATGAATACCTTGAAGGAGTTTAGAATGGATCTCAACTCCTAGATGCATAAAATCGTCCAAGGAAGGTGGAGGGAGCATGGCCATAGAAGAAGAAGCCATCCGGCCAAGAGAGAGAGTTTCGGCCATGAGAGAGAGAGAGAGAGAGAGAGAGAGAGAGAGAGAGAGAGCATTAGCATGTTTATTCATATATATTTTCACTAGAGATCAAAATTGGAGAAGATGAAGTTGTTAGAACAAACCTACCTTGAAGGTGTTCTTGAACCTTCACAGAATTTTCTGGTTTTGATCTGAACTAGCGAGTTGGTTTGTGGAGTTTGATGTTAAGAATGGTGTTGGTGGACTCACGGCAGTGAGTAAGTCGAATCTGGAGATTTTAGAGAAGGTTTGAAGTGGTTTGGAGGGGTATTAGGTGAAAGGAAGAAGTAGGTGTTCTTGGTGTATTGTGTGTGTTCTTGAAGGTTGAAGGATTTTGAGAGAATTTGATTTGCAGCTGCTGAAATTCTGTGAGAACTAGGGCTGCCGAATTTCTTGTAGGGTTTAGGAAGATGGTTCTCTGATTTGGAAGGGAAAAGGAAAGACTAGTTGTTAAAATCCTTGAAGAATATTTTTAGGAAGCAAATTTGGAAACTAAATATCCTAGAATATCTTGATTATTGGAGAGTTTTGGAAGTCTGCCATGGCCGACTGTTTTGAGCAGAATTTCGGTGGGATGAAAGCTGGTTCAAGGTAGCTTATGGTGGTCGAAAACAAGGTGCATAATGGTGGAGAAAAAGTCTGGTTATTTGAAGGATATATTATGAAAGGTTGCTAAACTATGGTGGCTGGAAATTTGGTAATCAATCAAGCATGATTGCAGGGATTTGTTGGAGAGATTTTTGGGCAGCCATGTCTGAATTTCGTGCAGAAGCTTAAGGGGAATAATGAAGCTCAGTTACTGGAGGTTTAAGGGAAGTTTATACAGAACAAGGATGGTGTTTCAGCTGGAAGAGAATTAGGAAACAAAGCTGGACAGTGGACTGCACAGAATTTTCGCTGAGCTGAAATTCCTGGACAGTTTTTTCGACTGCCATTTTCCAGCCAACTTGCAGAGAGTTTGAAGGTGAATTTCAGGGGCTTTCATTGCTAGTTTCCAGCCTTCTTTATGGAGGAAAAACATAGCTAAGGTGCTGAACAAAATCTGGAAGAAAACAGTTTGGTTTTGGACTCTCAAAGTTGCGATTTGTACAGGAATTTTTCCTCGTTTCGCTCCATCTTTGGGCAGTCCGAAAATGGCCAAGAAATTCAAGTTGTAAGCTGATCCAAAAGACCATTTTTCTGGCAGCATTTGGGAGGGAATGTTAACTAAGAATCTCGACACCTTGAAGGCACAATAAGCTGGAAAATTTCAGCTCATTCCAAGAAAGAAGATGAACCTAGCTAGAGTGAATTTTTAGTAAGTTCACTAGAGGGTTTTATCCTCTTGGAATCTCATACAACCCTTCCACATTTTCAGACCATAAGAAGTCTTTTACTAAGCCATTTCAATCCTACAAAGCTACAGCTCTTTACTGAAATTTCTAGAAAGAAAATGTTTAGAACAACTTAATCAAACTAAAGAGTTGAGAAATAAGGAAAATCAAAGATCAAGGAAAAATGAATTCCTCTTAGGAAATTCGAGTAGGGCAAAGGAATAGAATGAAGATACTCCTAACATGACTCTCCTAGGACAACATCACTACCCTACTCCAAGCACATAAAGCCAAAATTATTACTTCCCAAGCAAAAACAAAATTTAACTAAGCTAAAGCTCCTATGATGAAATTTGAACCCAATACCTCAAGAATTAATTTCCAAAGCTCTAACCACTACACCACAACAACTCTTGTTCTTATTTTCCCTCAAAAAAAAATATTTTCTATTCAATCCTCAAGCTATCTTCCTATTTTCACCTCAAGCAGAAATTACCATTTTGCCCTTCTCACTCAATACTCACCAACAAGCCTCCAAGACATTAAAACTCAAATCCAAAGCATAGAAAATCATTTAAAAATATATTTAAACATACAATAAATTATTATATGCATTCCAACCCCCTTACTCTAAGGTTGGTTTTGATTGGGGTCTCACAACTAGAGCTTCGCAACTGGTAAAACAGCTCATCAATTAACAGTAGAGGATATTTATTCTTAATAGTCAGATTTTTCAACCCCCGATGGTCGATACACAACCTCAAAGTCACTGGAGCTTCCCAATATGACGTGCTAGGTCTTATGTAACCTTACTTCACCAATTCCTCTAGCTACTCCTTTAGTTCCTTCAACTCTGCCGGTGCCATCCAATATGGGGTTCGAGATACAAGTTCTGCTCTTGGAATTAGATCTATGGTGAACTCAACTTCTCAATTGGGAGGAAGAGAAGTGAGTTCTGCTGGAAACACGTCGGGAAAATCTTTTTTCACCTCAGTATATTCGAGGGTGTACTAATCCTTCAACTTGTTTATAACATAAGCCAAATATCCTTGATATCCTTACTTCAACAATTTCTGAGCTTTTGCTCCAACTATCAAAAAATTCAACTCTTTCACTTGTCGTTGAATTCTAGCACATCACATCTAAGTCTAATGAACTGGACAGACTTATTTCTATAGTCTACTTTAGCTCCTTGCTTAGCTAGCCAATCCATACCCAAAATGAGGTCATAGTTATCAATAGCTAAGACTACCAAATCTCTCTCCAAACTTTTTTTCCTCACTTCAATCTTATAATTCTGCACATACCGATCTACTTGCACCATTTTTCCCAATAGCGTACTCACTAATATGGTAAAAGGCAGTTCTACTCCATCCCAACCTAAATGATATACACAATTCTTGTTTAAATAGGGATGGGTAGATCTAGGGTCTATCAATGAATTAACTGAATGACCTTGATAGTAAATGTACCTTCTACCACTGCTGCATCTATTCTAACTTCCTCCCGGTTAAGAGCGAAAACCTTCACTTTCATTTGTGGCTTCTGAGTTCCACTTCCAGAAGCTCTCGTAATATTGGCTCGATTTGGTCTCACAGTCTGGGTCGAGTTTCCTTGCCCAATTCAAAGAAGTTTTGGACAAGTGTTTCATAGGTGCGTCGAATCTCCGCAATTGTAGCATTTCTGCTCAACTCCCTTAGACCAACAATTCTTCTCTACATGAGCCTTCTTCCCGCAGTGTCGGTACGACGGGAGATTTTGTGCAGGACCAGCTAGTGTTGTTCATACTTGCTTTTCTCGGTTCTGCCATTGCTGGATGGCAGGTCACTTATTGGTTTGCTGCCTCTGGAAGGGTCTTGGTGGTTGTTTTGGCGGCAAGAATGATTTTGGTACCATTCTGATTCGATCCTCGTTCTTAGTCCGAGTCGCCGCATCTACTGCTCCCGAATAAGTCGTCGATGGAGAAGGTACCAAAGCCTTTCTCAGCTCCTGCCTCAATCCTTTAACAAATTGCCTCGTGTGGTTCTGCTCGATATCCACCAGCCTCTTGCAGTACTTTGACAACTGGGTAAACACAAGCAACATACTAAGCCACGGTCATGCTCTCTTGCTTTAGATTTTGGAACTCATCCTCCCTTTTTTCCATTACCCACTGAGGCCTCTACTAAGTTGGACCATGTCCAGTCTTGATCTATTATTTCCCAATCCTCTTGGACTCACTGCCACCATACCTAAGCTGGAGTAAATTTTACTATTCACTTCTCGGTATATTAGAGTATGGCAAAGATGTTCTCCATCTGCCCCACTCACTGCTCGGTTTTCTGGTCTTGCTCGGCTTCTCCCAAGAAAATCGGAGGTTGGAACTTCAGAAACCTCTCCAAAACTTCATCTTCCCCCTTCGGGTTCCTTCGTTCAGATAGGGCTTGTAGACTCTCCGTCATCTTATGGAATGCTTGCCCCATGGTCACACTAGCATGTTCTTCAGATCCCATTTCCTACTTCAGTTCATTCTCATTCCCTTTATTTTAGTGATGAGAGTTGAGTTGCATCAAACTCTGAAGTCAAGGGTTCTACCTTAGGAACCGTTCTGCTAGATGCTGCTGCACGACGCTTTGGTGCCATTCTAAACTATGTCCCCAGATAATGGGTTTATGCATCAAAGTTTGAAATATTTAAATCTAGCATGCATTCACATTCATACTTAAGTAAAAGCAAATCAAATGCAAGCTTTACACAAATAATTACATTTTCCAAGATTAGAGTACACTATGGAACTCTTATTTACATAAATTTTGAAATAAAATATTAAACATAAATGAACCCCTAGCACAGGAGTTTATTGAAAGCAGTAAATATCAACTTTCTAAGCATGGCAAAACTTGGCCCCTAATCCTCATTAGAATCCTCAGTGTCAATACCATATAACCATCCTCCAGTATTCCTAGAAAAGTCTATCCCTGCACCATTCACAAACCCATAGTCCATTGTTCCTTCTTGGGTCTCCTAGAACTCTTCCCAATTTCAACATGATTAGGTGGGCGTACAAAAGATAGCCTAGGTGGAAACTCATAGTCTATCTCTCCCGGATCATCACTACCAGCTGTCAAGTCAATCACGGGGCTAAGTGAGTTTGGAACATACTCCATGTCAATATCCTCATCCTTATTATCAGTTACTAAGACTATTATAGGTATAAGAGGTGGCTCAATAATCTAAACCTTATCATCACTACTTATGTCCAAAGGTATAACCGGTTGGAGTGCAGGTTGTGGTGTAGGTTGTGGCACTAGTAAGTCCTCCGGGTGGACAAGGATTGGTAGATGCCATTGCTGCCCCTTCCTCACAGTTCTAATTATTCTAACCATCCTACAACATAAACAATCTAGATTAGTCAAAAAACCTTAATCATAATGAAATAAAGCAAATACCATCAATAATTGCCTAAACATTGGCTTTGATACCACTTGTAATACCTCACTACCTATGCCCCTATTAGGGCTAGGGATATCGTCCCGTCTACAGGACAATGGGTCTTTATAACTGAGACAGACACAAAAAATGAAAGAAATAATTCAAAATTGAACTTATTACCCCCTAAGCAATACATGAACAAGTTCCAAAATAAATAAATATATGCTAAAGTCTCTCAAATGAAATACATTAGAAAAGAAATAAATCTTCAAAACATAGGCGATCTATAATCAATAACGTTCATAGTAGGACGACCTGAAAACATGGTATAAAAGCTGGTGAGACATAAATCTCAGAAAGCCCGTGTGAGCATTCAGTGTTTCAGGTAAAGCAATTCATGTATGCAAGTTGAGAAATGTTTAAAAAAGAAAATGTTGATAAGTCCCAAATAAATTTCACAAATGAAGAGTGGTGTTTTCCTTTCAAATCGTACATGTATATAATAAATACAACCACTCAAAAAAGGTAGCCATGGCACCACACATTGTGCACCATAATAATATAACGTTCAGGATGCCACAAGTTGTACATACAGACACAAGGTAGGTGTACAACCTACCAAGTGAGATACTTCTCCATCTCTACACCCAAACTTACCGATTGTCCATTCTGAAAATACACGATCTACTTGACTGAACTTACTAGCTTGGACCGGTACGACCTATAGGACTAGCATCCTGTCCAGGAATGACTCACCCCTCAGAGATGGCCACCTACTGAGAGACTTACCATAACTGTAACACCCCACTACCGAGGCCCAACAGGGCCGGGGATGTCACCCCATCCAAAGGACAAGGGGTCTTTATAACTAGGTCACACAAAAGAAAATAAAAATAATACTTTAAGATTGAACTTATTACAACCCAAAATACATAAACAAATCCAAAATAGATTGTTCGCTACCATCTCTCAAAACAACACATAAGAAAAATAACACAAAGTCTTCAAAGCATAGGCAACAAATCTAGCTGTTCATCTCCACAGCAGGATCGACCTGAAAACATGGCATAAAAGGTGATGAGATAAAAATCTCAATAAGTCCGTGTGTGCTTTGGGTGTTCAGTGAAAACAGTTCATGAATGCAAAATGTGAAAACTTTATAAGAGAAATATTGGCAAGCAATAAGCATTAGTAAAAAATAAGAGTGGTGTTTTCGGCTTTTCCAGCCATACATAATTTATAAGATCAACCACTCAAAAGAAAGGATTATGGGTTACCACACGTTGGACCCCATAACCGGATGGTCAGTATGCCACACTTTATGCATACTGCCGGTCAGAATGCCGACACTTTGTGCAGACTGACAAAAGGTAGGTGATCGGCCTACCGGGCAAGATACTCCTCCTTCTCTATACCCAAACAACAACAGGGTGTCCATTCCGGCAAAACACAGTCACTTGACTGAAATAAAAACTGACAGCTCGGACCGGCATGACTAAGTAGTACTGACGTTTCTCTAAGTTGAGTTTTATCTTCTGGAGGTGGCCTCCTGCCAGAAGACTCACTCTTACTCTTCAAAACTAGTACTACTAGCCTACCCTTATTGAGTACTCAACGATAATTGTCCCACTTGGGAGAAAACTGGTAAAACATAGCTTTACTTGAAAATGGCAATTAAAGGTTTCCAAAATCCTTGTCAAAATTGGTTTTAGAAACAGTTTAGTGTTTTGAGTAAAACCGCCTGTTGATTTTCAAATAATTGGTTTGACTGAAACAAGTAGGAAACCAGTCCTTAATTGCCTTTACCAAATCAGTGTTCACATACTTTGAGGCTAGCTTGCCATAGTAACCATTTACAACAAACAAGTTTTATGCAGGAGCTTACCTGATCCTTTGCTTGCTCAAATTCAAAAGTCTTCCAAGGCTGACCTAACCCCGCCTGGGGTAAACACAAGACATAAAGTTACACTCAAGCTATATTCACTTACACAAATAATCCTAGTTCAACTTATTACAATCATGACCCTAATGTTCTAAGCTTTAAGGCTAGATGATAAAGAATTTTATAAAATAAGTTTAGTTTGATAAGTTAAAATAACTAGGGTTTCTAAAATAATTGCTAATAAATTATAGACTCAAATAATAATTCTTGAGTGTTATTATTAATAAATAAACTAAGGTTTGAATATTGAATAATACTAAGCCCTAAATAATATTAATAAATGATAATTTTTAAAAAAATAGTTTTATTATAAATAAACAATAAATTACAAATAATTTTAATTAATTTTTAATAGATAATAAATAATTAGTAATAAATAAAATTAATAATAAATGAATTATATTAAATTTTTATTTAATAAATAACAAATAGATTTTAATATAAATAATATTTAGGACTATAGGTAAAAGTTTGAACTAAGGTCTATAAGGTCATTAATTCTAATATTTTATTTATTATAAAAGATTTATTACTATATATATATATATATATATATTATTTTTAATAAAAGATCTCATTCATTTGATAAGGAAAATATTAATATTTTAATTAATGAACCAATCCAAATCTTCCTAGAGTTTCGAATTTTATAGAAAAATATAGTGGTAATTCTAACTAAAGTAATAAAATTTTGCTAATAAAAATAACCTAGACTTAACAAGAAAATAATCTTCCACCATGATTTTCCTATTGCTGGAAGAGATTCATAAATACATTCTCCAACATCAAATAATAAACCAATCCATTCATGAACACATGCTCGAATTATCACATACTATCACAAGGCTAATTTCCTCCTAGGCATAATCATCATTAATGGCTTCAAAGGAAAATGAAATATAAGAGCCTAATCACCTTTGGTGTCATGATGTCTAACATGCTTCAAACATCCATAAAATTCATTAAGCACAGAGAACATACATCGATTCAACAAGAAAATACATACAACCTAGTCATATACAACAATCCTCATGCCTAAACTCTATTCCCCTAATCCACATGCATATACTCGATCTCCCATTCATATTCTATCCCCCCTATCAATACCTAAGAGACATGATTTCAGAATTTAAAAATAAGGATTTAAGAATGAATACTTGATTGTCGATTACTTTGATGAAGACAAAAGAAGGTCCACGCACGACGGAGAGTCTTGAGTGATCTAACGGAAAAACAGCCATGGTTGATGGTTGATCAACGACCATCAACCATTTCGGTAGGTAGAGAGAGAGAGAGAGAGAGAGAGAGAGAGAGAGAGAGAGAGAGAGAGAGAGAGAGAGAGAGAGAGCATTAGAAAGATATATAGAGGATTAAATGGAAGAAGATGAACAAAGGAGTTGTTCTTAGTTACCTTGATGATGTTCTTGAGACTTCAAGGGAAAAAAAGCTGGTTTTGATTCAAATGCTAATTTTTGTTTTTGAGATTTGATGTTATAAATTCCAGGAATGAACTCTAGAGAGTATGTAGGAGTATTCTGGAGTTTTTGAGAGGGATTAGAGGTATTTAGAGCGGGTTTTGGCTTGAAGAAAAGTAGTGTGTGTTCTTGGTGTTCTTGGTGAAGATGGAGAGAATTTGAGGGAAAATGATGGACGAATTTTTGGAGAGTGTAGACTGAATAGTTTAGGGAATTCAAGGGTTTCGGTTTAGCTTAGAGAGGGAGAGAAAAATCTGATCATTTGAAATTCAAATGGATTGATTTGAGGAGTGGTTTGAGGTATAGGATATGTTAATGGTGTTTGTTTGATGACGGTTTTCTTGGAGCTTCAATAGTGTCGGCTGGTTTGGTTTGCTTTGCTGAAATGAATGAGGTCTGATAAAGCTTAAGGCTGGATGAAATCCAGAGCTTAAATGGCAGAGGAATTCTGGTTGTATAGCTTAGTACAAGGTTGTTTTCATGGAGAAAAATTCTGGAAAATTTGAAGTTCAAATGGAAGTTTGAATGGAGTGATTGTAGGAGAGATTTGAGGTGTGATTATGGAGTCCAATTGTGCAAGGTAAGTGGAGAGGGTAATGGTTTTCAGTTCATGGCTAAACAAGGGTTAATTTACAAAGGTTGGAGGGTGGTGTTCGGCCAAGGCTTGAAGGGAACAAAGCTGGAAAAATTCTGGTTTCAAGGTGCTCATGTTTCGAACGTTTGCTACAAATTTTCCTGTGCAGTTTTCTGCAATTCTTTAGCCCATTTTGCAGAGGTTTTGAGAGGTGTTCAAGGGTCCTTTAAGGCAGGTTTTTCAGCCCTCTTTATGGGGAAAAAGTAGAGAAGTTTTGCTGACTTGAAGGTGGAATAGAACAGCTTCATTTTCTAGTTTGAAGGTTGCAAAACTGCCCAGAATTTTTTTTGGTTTGTGCAGTATTTTGTGCAGTCCGAATTGCATAGAATTTTCAGTTCCTCAAGCTGAATAAATTGGCCATTTTCCAGCAGCAATTGAGTAAGAAAGATGGCTGAGATTTTCGAAGGTTAGGTTGCCAAGAATCTGGAAAATTTCCAGATTTCATTCATGAAAATTATGAACACAATGGAGTGGAGTTTGAAGGTTCATCAATGGTGATTAATTTCTCTTGGGAACCTTCCCTAACTCCTCTCCTATTTTTAGTCAAATCCCTAACCTCCAAGATTCATTTTCGAAATTCAAAGACCAAGAATCATTGTTGAATTTTCTAGAATTAAGACCATGAATTTTGATAAATTTTGAACAAGTTTAATTGATGAAAAGGTTAGAACAAGCTAGAGGTAATAAAAGGGACAATAATTTCTCTAGAATTCTTTTTAAGACACAATGATAAGATAAGGACATTCTCTTCATGTCTCCCCTAAGACAACATTCCTATTTTCATGGAATGCAAGAAAATAAAAATTCAAACTTAATTAAGATAATCATGATAAAACTTAAATGATGGGATTTGAACTCATGACCTTAGAGACTAATTCCAAAGCTGTAACCTGTAAACCACAACAACTCTTGTTCTTATTTTCTCACCCACATATTTATCTTATATAATCCAAAAGCTATCTTCCTACTTTGACCTCAAGCAAAATTACCATTTTACCCTTCCTACTCAATAAGCATAACTAAGCCTTTTAACCCATAAATCACAATTCTAATGCACATAAAATCATTCAAAAATATATATATTCATGCAAAATAATATGATATGCATCCCGACCCCCTTACTCAAGGGTTGGCTTTAGGTGGGGTTTCACAATAACCCTTCAAAAACTAGTCATAATAGTCTACCCTTATTGGGTACTCAACGTTGTGTTCATCCCACTTTGGAAAAAAAAGATCATACATTGATTCTCTTTAAAATAGCAATTGTGGTCTCCAAAATTCTTGTCAAAATTGGGTTTTTAGGAAAAGTTTAGCATTTCGTATAAAATTGCTTGTTTAACTTTAAATGGTTTGCTTGACTAAAAAGGAAAGAAAAATTATCCATAATTGCATTTACAGTACAAATACTTGTATACATTGAGTTCGACTTGCTAAGGTAACTTTGGTCTTCAAACAGTTTTACGCAGGAATTGACTTGATCTTTTACTCTTCTTGGATACAAAAGTCTTCCAAGGTAATTTAGGTCAACCTAATCTCGCCTAGGGTAAATACAAGGTATAAGACAAACATCTAGAAAATACTTGCCATAAATAAATAATTATTAGGTCAACTAGCCTCAACAATAACTAACTATGATAGCAAGGCCTTATGTTTTAATACTAGTTGTTAAAGTATTTTATAAAATAAAATTAGTTTGATAAATTAGAATAAATACGTGTTGTAAATAATAAATGAATAATAAACTATAACTTTAACTATTTATTACAAAATAATAAAAAAATGAGTAATATTGATAATAAATAAAATTAGTAATAAATAATGGATAATAATAAATCCTAAATAATTTTGGTAATAATTAATATTTAAATAGCATTATTATAAATAATAATAAATTATATTTAATTTTAATTAATAAAGAATAAATAATAAGTAACAAATAAAATTAATAATAAATAAATTATTATAATATAAATAATATTTATGAGTGTAGATAAAAGTTTTAGTAAGGCTAAGTAATAATACTATGATTTAAAAAGTCATTTGATATTAATTAATTCTAATATTTTATTATTTGTATTTAATAAAAATATATTATTTATTTAACTAATAAAATAATAATATTTTAAATAATCTTCTATTTCGAACCTACTTAATGTTTTTCAAATTTTGTAAATTAAATTAAATAATAATATTAATTATTTTATTAATAATAACGATAGTAACAATATTTCTAAAAATAATAAAAGTTGTTCTTACATTAATTTTTATTGCTAGAGAAATGCATGTACATAATTGTACACACAAGGATTTAATAAATAACATGTTAATCTATCCAAAACATAGACTTGAATCAAAATATAGTACAACAAGGATGATATTCTATTAGACATAATATTATCTATGGCTTTATTGAAAAATAATATCATGAAGGCCTAATCAACTATGGTGGCATAATGTCGAACATGCATCAAAACTCTATAAAGCTCTTAATCACAATGAACATATGTTGATTCTAAGGCATAATCTATAAGTCACAACATTCATTCCAATTCTCATGTCTTAAATCCACTCCCTTCACCTATATACATATCATTAACCCATTTTATTCAATCAACCTATCATCATCTAAGAGTCTTGATTTGAGAATTTAAAGAGGAGATCAAGAAAGAAATACTTGATTTGATGAACGTTTGATGAAGGTTTTGCTTTGCCTAATGGAGGTCCTTAAATGCTTGATGGCTTTTTAGTGATCTAAAGATTGTCTATGGTTGTCAATCAACATTTTGGCCAAGAAAGAGAGAGAGTGTGTGAGAGAGGAACGAATGAGAATAAGAAGAGAAGGACATATAGAATTTGAATAAAAGATGAAGAACAAGAAGATTGTTCTTATTTTACCTTTTTAGTGTTATTCAAATCTTCAACAAAAAAGGGTGGTTTGATCCGATTGAAGATTCAACTTTGTGCATTTTAGTGTTATAAAGTTCACCAATAAAGAATATAGGTTGAATACTAATGGTTTAGAGAGTTTGGAAGTGATTGGAGATGTTTAGAAGTGATTTAGGCTTGAAGATGTGTAATGTGTGTTCTTGGTGTTTTAGAGAGAGTTTGAGAGGAGTAGGAATTTCATGTATGCTTCTGTTAGTGATGGCCGAATGGCCTAGCTTAGGGGGAGCATTCGGTTATCCAAGAATGAGAGAGAGAGAGAGAGTTTCAGCTTTTTTAAAATTCAAATTGAGAGAAAATTGGAGTTGTTTGAGGTATAGGATTAGGTAATAGTGTTAGCTCTAAGAAGGTTTCTTGTCCCTCAATAGTGTATAGCTGAACTAGCTATATTTTAACCAAGGAATAGAGAGTTGTTTTAGACTTAGGCTGGCCAAAATTGGCTATGGAATGGTAGAGAAGTTTCTGGTTTTATGAACTAGCTAAATGAGTGTTTAATGAAACAAAATCTAGAATTTTAATTTGAAATTTGAATAAATTTGGATTGAGTGAAGATAGGAGTGTTTTGAGGTATGTTAATGGAGTCTTATTATTCAAGGTAGCTGGAGAAGCCAAGAAGTTCTGTCCATAGCTGTAAGAGGGTCAAAATTTAGTGAAGTTTTCTGAAGAATTTCGGCCTTAGCATGAAGAGGCAAAGCTGGAAAAAAAATCTGGTTTTGAAGCCCCAAAACACTTGGAATTGAAATGGTTTTAGTGCAAAATTTTTTGTCTTCTTTGGAACAATTTTGCAGCTGAAATTTAAGGGTGTTTTAAGGTCCATTAATGGTGGTTTTCCAGTCATCATCTTGAAACAGAAAGGTGAAAGTTTCAGCTGTTCATGTGCTCTAATGGATGGCTTCAAGATCCTGTTCAGGGTTTCTAGTTTGTTGGAAAAAAATTCTGGTTTGGCTTTGTTTGTGAAGCTGCGAAAATTCAAGGGATTTCAGCCTTTATCCTCACACAAGATGGTTAGTTCCTTGCAAGAATTGGGTAGGGAAGCTTTCTATAATTTTTCAAAAACAACTTTGAAAGAAATTTGGAAAATTTTCCAGATTTTTGACTAAAACAAGAACGAGAAGAAGATGATGTTCTTGAAGAAATTGCTATGGTGTTTTAATTGAAACCTCCACCTATTCTTCCTCCTCATTTTTGGCCAACCCCTATCCCACAAGAGCTGCGATTTTCAAAATTCCTAAGGAATTATCCAAGAATTTTATGGATATAAAAAATGAATTAAAGATTTAGAAATAGTTTAAATTCAAAGAGGTTAGAACAAGGTTTGCAAGAATAATAGAGAAAAGAATTCTTCTAGAATTCTTTTTAGGATAAGACCACATGGTCAAGACATTACCATTATGTCTTCCCTAAGACAACATTCCTAACTTTAAGGAATGTAAGAAAGAAGAAAATTCAAACATGGGTTAAGATAAATATGAATAAAACTTAAGTTATGGGATTTGAACTCAAGACCTAAGAGATTAAATCACAACCTCTAACCGCTTAATCACACTAACTCTTATTCTTATTTTTTCAACCAAATGTTCTTCTTATCTAAACCTCAAGCCATCTTCCTATTTTGACCTCAAGCAAAATTACATTTTTACCATTTCCACTCAACAAGCACAAATAAATCATATAACCTATAAACCACAATTCTAAGGCACATAAAATCATTCAAGAGATATATTTTATGCGTGATGACATGGTATGCATCACATCACCCTTACTCTAGGGTAGGTTTTAGTTGGGGTTTACTTGAGATCTCTAAGGTACTATGTTTGCTAAGTGTTGTACTTTGATTATAATTTCTGGACTCTTATCAGGGACCGCCTATAGGATGGATAATAGGTATAATGTAAAGTTAATGAAAGTAGTTGAAAGGTTAATAAAGTATTCATCACTCCTAATAGAAGGGATGTATATCTCACAGCTACTTGTAAAGAATAATTAATCAAGAAGTTCTTGGCCCAGGCAACTATGTGTTGGAATTTGTTCCAAATGATACAATTTTTTTTTTTTTTTGAAAAATACATAGCTTGTTGTTTCCTTTTCTTCTTCCTTATATAAACCCTAGCCGCCTAAATTTTCTTCTAGCATAGATTAGTGTGCCTGTGTTGAGTGTGAATCCTTGTGTGAATTTCTACTAGATAAATACCTGTTCTTGAGATTTAGTGGTTGGTCGTTGAACTAAACAAATTGTAAGGAAACAAAGAATCATTCTCCATTTGGTGGCATCAAGGGATTGGAGTTTTGGTGGATTTGAAGAACTTTCAAAGAAAATTTTGAAAGCTAAAATTGCGAGGTAATGCTCTATCCCTATTCTTGATCCTTAAATTACATATATGTGATCCTTTGGCTTGAAATTCCTAATTTTATTCTACTTTGCATATATGATTTGGATAAAGAATTTCTAACAGGCCCCGTGTATAAAATATCTAAGAAATTAGATATGAAGCTGGCCACCACGTATAAAATATCTAAGGAATCATTAATAGACTGAGCCATTCTTCTATTTGTTTTATTTGGTAGCCAATCACCTTCTTCCAAGTCATTCTTATGCTATATCATAAAGATCACCAAGGTAGTAATATATCTCATATCTCAAGACTGCTTAGGGAAAGGTGTTACAATGTCCCATTCTTTAAGAAATTTTGTCCTCAAAATTTTAAAATACCTTCAACATCTTCATATATCATTACTCTAAGGCTTCTTCCGAACCACTAACTAATAATGTTTCCAAAAACATTAAACATAAACATATCATACATATTCGTCTATAAGCATTTCTCTACTTTCAATTATCTCCTACAACCATGAGATAGTTACAATATCAATATCTCCCAAAACCATTCACCTAAGGATATGATACTAATCGTTTGTATATCAATTTCTCCTAAAATCATTTACCTAAGCTCTAATACTAATTGTAACACCCTACTATTTCCAGTCATAGTAGGCCTTGTCTCTGTGGGATGTCACCTCGTATGATCTCTCAGACAAGGGGTCTTTGTAATGGATTAAAGTTTATAGCAGATAAATAGAAACATACCATTTTATTAGACTACCAAACTAGTCATAATAGTATACAAAATCTCAACCCCAAAATACATATGAAAAGTAGGTTTATTGTCTGTACATAGTAAGGTTACAAAAACTTTCACTAGGTTGAAACTAAATAGTGACACTGGCTTCACAATCGCATAACTCCAATTCTGAGTCCATAGAAAAATGGAGAAAATGGATACATGTGTGAGTATTATACTCAGGGAGTCTCGTGGGTGCTAGTGTTTTCCTTGAAAATTAGATAAAAGGGTTTTATCGCATATTTTCCTACTAAAAACGACTCTTTAAACATTGTAGTTGAAAACCTTAACAACTATTGTCGAAAGAGTTCATGCACATTTAGAAATCATGGTTGATTGAAAACTAAAGCCCGATATTTAAAAAATGTAGGTCCCTTTTCTTTTTAAAAAAAAAAAATAGGCCAACATAATAACATATAGTATCCTGGCACCATTTATAGCATTAGTATTGAGCTTTAAATCATAAACCATACCATGTTTTCAAAATACGCTTTTCATATTCCAAACCACATTGCGATCTCATATCAAACACTGATGGGATCTTATCCCATCTACTCAAAGGAATCTAAATCCAACCACATCAATACAGGATTTCAATCCTGTGAACATGATGAAAGGTATGATTAACTCAATACATCCACCACAATCAATCATACTATGACCATCTATTGGATTTTGATCATATAATAACAATTATGTGTAGCGAAAATTAAAATGAAATCCTTGCAACAGGATCATTCGTATATGATGAAATGGGTCAAGAGAGAGAGAGATAAATTATGTTACCTAATGAATGTAGCTTTTAAAAATTTTCCTTGTGGAATTCCTCTGAAAATTATCGAAGCATTGAGCCACCAAAATTCCAAGTGTAGGAATTTCTCCAATCGTATCCGCCCAATGACCTATACTCAACATGCGTCGTGACCCGATGCTAGTGGGTTTATTGTGTGGCAGCTTATGGGATTAATTTACGGAAAAAGAGAAACCAAAGAAAAAGGTTACTGTGTTCTCATAATCTTCGGCGTCTGTATATATCATATTTATACACTGTAAATCCTCCGCCTCTATAAGTAGCACGTTTCATTAATAGTTTCTCAAAACTTTCAGGAAAGATTAACAGAAGCCCTTTTTTTTTTTTTCCTTTAATGTAATGAGCATTAGAATCTTAAATTGCAATCAAACCCATGAGCTTATAATAATCACAATTTAACCCCAACAATTATAACGATTTATAAGTTGCCCATAACATTATTTCTACTTAACAAGTAATCCCATAATATTATCTTATAATATCTTGAATACCACTTCCTCAATTGTGGATGACCTATTAGGTTTTCTAATCTATTGGTAGTAAAATATGAAGTAATTCTAATCATTATAGAATTAATAATCCTTAATAATTACAAATAACTTATTAATTCTAAATAGGATTAATCTATTAATTCTTCAATTAATAAATTCAAACTTAGCTAATCAGGAGAGGCATCTAACAATGCATCATGACCACCAAAAAGTCAAGTGGCTTGATGTGAACCTTTCAATAACAAAATATCAGTATAATAAACTTCTTTTATCATACTATATCTCATTCAATTTTGAGTATGGAATTAGTGCCCACTCCTTCTAGAATTTAATTAATTCAAGCCTGAATTTGTTATTACTTATTCTAGAATTCATTACTTAACCTGTGTATCATTTTGGAACAATTTCCAACACATAGATACTTTGGCCAAGGACTTCTTAAGTAATGATTCACTACAAGTGGTTGTGATATATATTCCCCTACTATTAGGAGTAATGAATTATTTGTTGACCCTTTCAACTACTTTCGTTTATTTTACGTTGTACCCAATATCCATTCTATCGGTGGTCCTTGATAAGACTCCAAAGATTAGAATCAAAGTACAACACTCAGCAAATAAAGTACCTTGGAGATCTCAAATCTAAGAATACTTGCACATTTGCTATAAAGAAATTCTATCATTGGTACTAAATAGTTATTCATGTAATACCTCATTGGTAAGTCATCAAATGTACTTGTTCATTAATAAGCATCAGGATGTTAACTTTGATTATCACAATACTCACAGATATGAGAACAACCACTTAATCAAATTAAGAAGTATAACACATGCTAATTTTTGCGCATTAATAATGTCATATCTTATTAATACTATAACTAGGGATAGTTTAAGCACAAGCAGTGTATAAGGTAGTAGGAATCTCGCATCATGATCTCTATCATGTTTTCCTTACTATTGTATAATATGCTCGGGCCTTTATCTACTAGTTTTATGTACATACACATATGAAACAAAGAAACTGAAAGAAAAATAGTTCATTTATTAGATAAATGTGCAAAATACATTGTGCAAAATGATTGGTCCTAGGGCATAACTCTAACTATCTCCTACTTATACTAGACCTAATCACTTATGTATTGAATACCAAATGACTAAACATAACTATCATGTTCTGTTTTAGAATATTGCCTTTGTGTATGGATAAGCTATGTTCTAATAAGTGAGAACTCTCTCAATCTTTGCACCTTTTGTATCAATGATTTCCCTAATTAAGTGATAGTTTCTAAGTACATGTTTGGATCATTTATGAGACCGTGGTTCCTTTGTTTATGTAGTAGCTCTATTGTTATCACAATACAAGGGTTTTAGATCAACAATGTTAGGTACCACTCCCAGTTTAGTTATGAACTTCTTGATCTAAACCACCTCTTTAGCCACTTCAGAAGCTACTATGTACTCAGCATTAGTGGTTGAATCGGCAGTTGAATCCAGTTGGGAACTTTTCCAACTAATTGCCCACCAACACAAAATGAATACGTAACCTAATTGTAACGCGTAGTCATCCTTATCTGATTACAAAATAGAATTAATATTCCTTTTCACTTATTTAAATCATTTTCTATTAGCAACATGTCATCTACATATCGCAATAGGAAAATAATTACACTCCCACAAATCTTCTTGTATACACAAGGTTAATCCATGTTTTGTATAAGAACAAATTCTTCAATTATTTTATCAAAATGGATATTTTAACTCCTAGAAGCTTACTTAAGTTCATAAATGTATCTTTGCAACATGCACACCTTAGTGTCAACTTTGGATGTGAAACCCTAAGATTGTGTCATGTACACTCCTTTAGTCAGGTTTTCATAAAGGAAAACTTTTTTCACATCCATTTGCCAAATTTCATTGTTATAATGAGCAGCAAGTACTAGGAGTATTCCACTAGATTTTAGCATTGCTACTGATAAAAATGTTTCGTCATAATCAATACTTTGTTGTTGATGATAACCTTATGCAACCAGTCATACATTATAGGTAATTACTTTACCATCCTGTTAGTATTATGCTCTAGAGGCAATCACTTCTGTATTGTATATGACACATTTATTAATAAAAGACATTCTTATTATTTCAGTTTAATTAATCATTCTACGTATATGTGCGTAAAACTGTTAGATAAAGTCTCAAGCACATAGTATAGTATTAAGCAAATTATGATAGAGATTAGAATGTGAGATTTCTACTACACCATATACTACTTGTGCTTAAATTATCCCAAGTCATAGTATTAGTGAGATAGGACATCAGTAATGCACAAAGACTAACACATGTTATACTTCTTGATTTGATCAAGCGGTGGTTCTTACATCCATGAATATTATGATATTCAAAGTTAATACATGGATGCTTGTTAAGTGAACAAATTTATTGGATGACTTAGATATGAGATAATTACATAGATAACTATTTATTATTAGTGATAAAATCTCATTATAGCAAATATGAAAGTATCCTTAAACTTAAGATCTCTAGGGTACTTTGTTTACGGAGCATTGTACTTTGATTCTAATCTCTGGAGTCCTTATAACACCATCTATAGGATAGATATTAGGTATAACGTAAAGTAAACGAAAGTGGTTGAGAGGATCAATAAATGATTCATCACTCCTAATAGTAGGAACGTATATCTCATGGCCACTTGTATGGAATCATTACTCGAGAAGTCCTTGGCCAATGCGACAATATGTTGGAAATAGTTCCAATTAATGCACATGTTGAGTAATGGATTCCGGGAGCAAGTAATAAAATATTCAGGTTAGAATTAATTTATATACTGGAGGGAGTTGTCACTAATTCTATACTCTAAACCAAATAAGATATTGTATGGTGAAATGAGTTTATTTTACTGACGTTTTGTTATTTAAATATTCAGGACAAGACACTTGACTTTCTGGACCTTTTGGTGGTCATGATGTTTTGCTAGATGCCGCTCATGATCTGCTAAATATGGATTTGTAAAAAATTAAAAAATTAATCTTAATTAGAATTAATAAGTTAATTCTAGTTATAAAAGAATTATTAATTCTATTATGACACAATTAATTCATATTAGCAACCAATTTACTAGAAAACTTAATAAGTCACACACAATAGAGGAATTGATACTCAAGATATTATTTTATAATATAATAGAATTCATTTGTAAGAAGAAATAATGATTGTGAGCTAATTATAAAGTGTTGTAATTAGTTAGGGTTGAATTAAAATTATTAAATTCCTTGTAGGTGAATTACAAATATGTTATAATTTAATGGGTCTAATTGCGATTATTCAAACCCCAAGTGCATAAAGTGGAAAAGAAAAGGCTTTCTAAATTCCTAAAAGGTTTAGGAAATCTACAAAAGTTGTCTCGTGTATCCAAATATATATATATGTGGATATATTTTAGACAGAGTATGGATGGTTTTTTGAAAAATACAAATTCCATAATTTTTCGTCCAACAAGGAAAAATCGAAGCCTTTTATATTATTCTTCTTCTCGTAAGATTAATCCCTAACGTCACCATCATCAGTTCTTGGTGCCAGTAAAGTACGGTTCTTCATGTGGATACGATTAGAGAAATTCATATCCTTGGAATTTTGGTGGCTCGAAGGGGATTCGCGAGAAGAAAAATTTTAAAAGCCGTGATTTTCAGGTAACGAATGTTTCTTTCCCTCTCCTAGCCCGTTTAATTACATATGAGTGATCCTTTGCATGGATTTCATTTTATTTTCCCTCGCGTGTAAACTGGTTTGCATAATCGAAATCCAATAGTGGTATCAGAGCCATCTGGTATGTATTTTATTTTTATTTTGAAATTGTTTCAAAATAAATCCAGTGTTATGAAATGATTTGATAAACATTTTAAATTTTGAAATTGTTTCAAAATTATATTCGAGTCCGTGAAAATTGTTTCATGTAAAATATTACTTTTGGAAATTCGTTTTAATGGGTTATTATTATTATTATTATTATTATTATTATTATTATTATTATTATTATTATTATTATTATTATTATTATTATTATTATTATTATTATTATTAGGTTGGTGCCCGTGCATTGCACGGATAGTTTCAGTAATTTTCTCAATTTTCTTATATTAAAAAATAATTCAAATAAGAACATAACTCTAATATTTAAAAAACAAAAAAAAAATCAGATAACTCCGATTTAAAAAAAAAAACATTTCAAATAACCATGATATTTAAAATAAAAAAAAACCTTCAAAATTTTAGAGGGATGAAATGTATAAATACAAAATAATACTTTTGGAGTTCCCAAAAAGATGTAAAAAGAGAAATTAAAAAGAACAAAAATCTAGAAGATTAAAAAAAATGGCATAATGAATAGTTCTAGATAACCCTAATATTAACACCCAAAAAAAAAAATCCTTTCAAATTTCTTCACCAAAAAAAAAAAACCTCTTTTAAATTCAATAATTCTAATTGCCAACATGGAATAGTGTCACTTGTCTCATCAAAAGGCTTCCGCAGCTACTCTTATATATGTTTATATAAATTTTACATATATTAATTATTGAATTTGGTTTCCGTAAAAGGATTTGCAAAATCCTTGGAAATTGTTTCTATTACAATAATAAAAATAATAACAAATAGGAATTAAGAAATTGTTTCCATATTATGGTTTCCTTTTTTCCCGTAAGCTCTAATGGAAACAGCATATTGCATTATTTTGTTTTGCTTAGCAATTGAACAAAAGTGAAATTGCTGTTTTGTTTTTCCAGAAAAATCGTTTCCAAGAAGAAGAAAAAAAAATGCTTTATGGAAATTTAATTGTTTAGAAATTTGATTGGAAATTGTTTCCAATTTAATTATCATTTTCCAATTGAAAAGGAAATTGCTGTTTTTTTTATTTCCAGAAAATAAAAAAAATTAAAAGAAATCTGGAAATTGTTTCCAGAAAAGAAAATAAAAAACAAAAAATAAATAAATAAAAAGCAATTGCAGCAATTGTTGTAATTGCAATTGCAATTCGCAATGTTGCGAATTGAAATTCGTTTTTTTCGCAAGCCCGTGCGGGGCTTGCATATTATTTTTATAAAAAACTTTTTTTTTTACTTTAACCCATAATAAGTTTTCCTAATTCAAAACGGGCCCAATATCTTTTTCTAAAATTTGATTTTAGATTCACAAAGTTTTCAAGTTTTGATTGTGGAAATATCCAAAATTATGATTTTGGATTCACAAAATTTCCTAAAATTTGATTTTGGGACTAGTTATTTTATTGTTTTCAAAATAATGATTTTGGAAATTTATATTTCATATTTATTTATTTTGCTTAATTTGTTTTAAGCATGATCTTGGCATGTTGGCTTGGTTAGGGATTTAGACAAAATTAATTTGATTAATTTATATTGTATCATGCATATTTATCACTTTATTTTGAATAAATAGAGCCTACGTGTAATTAGAGGTAAGATTGGGCTAGCTTAAAGGCTTTAAGATTAAAAGATATTAATCACCCAATGATCCGGTAATTACATTCGATGTAATTAGTATTGGATACCTACCATTGAATTTAAGGATGGTTTGTTGGTCAAACCCAAGATCATTCTTAAAGAATTTAGATACTAGTCCACTCGGAAAACATTCAACCGGCTTTCCCTATTCAATTGTGAGGGATATTAGATTGAGTGAAATAGTAGAATAGTAATGGTCTTATTTAAAGATCTAATTATTTGCATTACATGTGCATAAACATTTCGCTAATTTCTCTGTCTTTATATATAGGCCACTTGCATCATGTCAACCAACTTCAATTTACGTAACATCTTAGAAACCAACAAACTTACCAAGTCAAATTTTCTGGACTAATATAGAAAATTGAGAATCGTTCTCAAGTCGGAAAAGTTACTCTACGTGCTAGAGGCTATCCACAAGAAGCACCAAGAGGACAATGACAAAGCATCCTGTATAATATTGGCATCAATGACCCCGGAATTGCAAAAAAACAAGAACATATGGATTCTTACTCGATTATTTTTCATCTTCGAGAGCTGTTTGATGCACAAGCCAGAACGGAGAGATATGATATCCCTAAATAACTGTTTCGATCTGCAATGGCTAGGGTACTTCTGTGGGCACCCATGGGCTAAGAATGTTGAGCTTGATGGTTTTTCCTTTATGGGCCATTGGAGTCACAACTGCAAAGCCTACCTGGAGGCCATAAAGGAAAATAAGGAGAAGAAGAAGCTTGTGAGAACTTCTGCTTCTACTCCTATTATGTTTATAATTGAGATTAATACTACCTTTAAAAACAAGATATGGGTATTAGATACCGATTGTGGATCTCATTTATGCAATAACTTACAGGGACTAAAGGCTAGTAGAAGGCTAGAAAAGGGCGTTATGGATCTATGTGCTGCAAATTTAGCAAAGGTTGGTGCACTTGTTGTGGAGACTTATCATCTTCACTTACCTTTTAAATTAGTCTTAGAACTTACAAACTATTATTATGTACCTGTTTTACTTAAGAACATTATCTCAGTTGCTGGTTTGGACATGAAAGGTTTGCATTTAATTTTCAAAAATAAAGGTTATTCTTTTTCATTAAATGATATCCAATATGCTACTGCAACTTTGATAAATGGTTTGTATCTTCAAGACATGAATGATCCTATTCTCAACATAAACAACAAGAAACAAAGAAAAGATAACTCAATCTCATCTTACTTATTACATTGTTGATGAGTGTTTTTTAGTGTAGAAAATGTTACCAACAAAGTCTATAATCAATCAAATTTTAATTAAAATGCTAATGACTAAAACCACAAATACAGGCAAGTATACCCATCATATAGTATAGGGAATAACAAGTATCAAAACCGCGAGAACTTAGGTTCCTACCTTACTTTACCCAAATCTCTATTGTTTAGCCTATAGAATAGAAAAATATAAGTAAATAACCTACTAACCTAATATACTAGAGAAAATTAAGTCACACAAGAAAAGTCACAAGAATAATCAAAGAGTGAGAACAAGGAGAAAAGACATATAAATAGACAAAAATCCTTGAATATACAATAATGATTGACTAGCAATTTTCTCAATTAATTATTATCTTGGCATCATGAAGGATTAAAGTAGACCCACTTCGTTTGTAATCCATGGAATCACTATCTTCTAGTTAAATTAGTGAATATATTCTCTCTCAACCAATTATCCAAAAGATGCATTAAAACTAATTCTCACATAAATTCCTATATTTTAGGTAATTTAAAGCATGAAATTAGAAAATGAATTTATATTCTAGTAATCATCAACTACTCTTTTATTACTTAAGTTCTTTACTCCTAACCACTTTTGCAAGTAAGTTAAGAGATAACAAATATGAAATTAATTAAATTGAAACCACTATCAACCTCTTTTGCAAGCAAGTCAACAAGAAGAATCAATCAATTAATTCCTTAATTAAAACAAGTAATCAAATACCAAGAACAATAATCAATAGATCAAAGAACTAAAATCAAAATAAAATCATGAATCCAAAAGAATATCCTCTAAAGACAATTAAAACATTAATCTCAAATTGTCAATAAATTACAAAGAAAAGAAAAAGAAACCACTCATAGACAAGTAAGCCTTCTTCTTCTTCCTTGAAACCTTCTTGAGCAACCACTTCTTCTTCTCCAAGAATTCTCCTTTGATCCTCCTAAATCTTGGTGTTTCTCTAGGAGTTATCTAAAGATATTATATTGAAGAATTGAAAACTACTTTGTACAATGTTATTCTCTTGTATTTATAGGAGTTATAATCACCAAAAAGTGTCTACAAGAGTCCTTTTCCGTGGTTGAAAGAGTTCCCAAAAGAATCCAATTAATATTACCAAATTCTGCTGGAAAAGGAAAATTGCAGCCTTATGAACCATAATACCCGACTCTAGTTTAGGAAGGACAATTGGCACCGGGTCTTTCCTATTATGCTTCCTAATGAACAGTAACACCTGGTGTCTGGTCCTTCCTAAAATACTTCTGAAATTCATCTGTTCTGCTATGCTCTTCCAAAACTAACCCCCAGTTGGCTTGGCTATGTCGACCGGTGCTGGGGTAAGTCTGGAATCGTACAATTAAGCTCCAAATTCCTCAATTTTTGCATAAAAACATCACAACACCTTTTCACAAGAAAAATATCAAATAGGAAAAATATGCCTAGTTATTACATCAAAAGTATCTTGAATTAGCCTCAAATAACTATAAAATTATTGATGAATTTAGCCCCTATCAATTGTCGTTTAGGCTATATACATGAGTATCAGGTTTCTAAGTTACACAAACTTGGAGACTTAGAGTCATTTGATTACGAATCATATGGCACATGCAAATCTTGTTTACTTGAAAAATGGCTAAAACTCCCTTTTATGGAAAAAGGGAAAGCACCAAAGAGTTATTAGAACTTATACATACTGATTATATGGCCCAATGTCAATACAAACAAGACAAAGTGGTCAATACTTCATTACTTTTATTGATGCCTACCTACGATATGGGTATTTGTATTTAATGAAATACAAATCTGAAGCCTTTGACAAGTTCAAAGACTTAAAGAATGAAGTAAAGTAATAAATTGGCAAAAATATTAAAACTCTAAGATCTGATAGATAAGGTAAATACTTAAGCCAAGAGTTTCAAAATTATCTGAGAGATAATGGGATATTATCTTAATGGACTCCATCATATGCACCTCATTATAGTGGTGTATTTGAGAGAAAGAATCGAATCCTTCTAGACATGGTACGAACTACGATGGTTTTTGCAGACTTGCCAAAATCATTTTAGGGGTACGCACTAGAGACTACTATTCATATTTTAAATAGAATTTCATAAAAAATAAATGACACTACCCCATTTGAGCTATTCTTTGGTGAGAAACCAAAGCTATCTCACTTGAGAATATGAGGTTGCCTTGCCTTTGTTAAAAGGCCATAGTCGGACAAACTTGAAAGTAAGTTTGACAAATGTTTATTTGCTGGACATCAAATGAATCATTCGGATATTACTTTTATCTCTCATTCGAAAATAAAGTGTTTCTTTCAAAGCATGTTATCTTCTTAGAGAAGGAGCACATACTTAAAGGGGATAGTAGGAGTAAAATTAAACTTAGTGAAATTCAAGAAGAATAAACAAACTTAGATCAACTGTCTCAACCCATATCTATTGAGAGAATAGATGAACCTTCATCTACTTAAGAACCCGTAGGTCGAGTAGGATACGTGTGGTACTTGAGAGATATGAATTTCTCATAAGTGACCATAATGACATATTGCTTGCAGATGAAGATAAGCTTACTACTTACAAAGATGTTCTAAATGGTTCAGAATCCAACAAATGGCTTGAGGCCATGAAATCGAAAATGTATTCTATATATGACAACCAAGTATGGACATTAGTTGATCCACTTGAAGGAATCAAACTTATTGGGTGCAAATAGGTTTTCAAAAGAAAAACTGACATGAATAGTAATATAGTGACCTATAAAGCACAACTGGTTATTGAGGGCTATCATCAATAACATGGTATTGACTATGATGAAACTTTCTTACCAGTTACCATGCTAAAATCCATAATGATACTCCTAGCACTTGCTGCCTATTATGATTGTGAGGTCTGACAAGTGGATGTGAAAATAGATTTTCTAAATGGAAACGTAACTGAGGAAGTATACATAATACAACCTGAGGGTTACACACCCAAAGATAGAATGAAAGTGTGCAAGTTGCAAAGGTCTATTAATGGAATTAAGCAAGCTTTTAGGAGTTAGAACATCTATTTTGATGAAATAATTAAATAATTTGGCTTCATTCAAATTATAGATGCACCATATGTATACAAGAAGGTTAGCAGGATTGTAGTTGTTTTCCGATTGCTATATGTAGATAACATATTGCTAATAGGGAATAATGTCACTATTCTACAATCAGTCAAGATTTGGAAATCAAAGAAGTTCTCCATAAAAGATCTTGGAGAAGTAATCTATATTGTGGGAATAAGAATTTATAAAGATAGAATAAAAGGGGTTGTTTGGTTTTTTACAGTCTACCAAGTGCTAAAAAGGTTTAGCATAAGTCACAAAGGTATAATGATGCCAGTTTCCAAGCTAATAATGATGACTACGAGTTATAATCAGGCAACGTGTTAAATTTAAGCGCTGTCAGTTGATTTATGAAATCATTGATAGGAAAGATATAAAGGATAGAGAGAGTTTCTACGGATGAGAACATAGCAAACTCGCTCACTAAGGCACTGCACGAGAGGGAACATGATAGACATGTTAAGTCATTCGGTATTCGATACATGAATGACTGACTCTGCTGTAAGTGGAAGTTTGTTAGCGTTATACCCTAGAGGCAATCACTTATATATTGTTCATAGCACATTTACTAGTAAAAAGGCATCCTTTCTTTTTGTTTAATTAATTATTCTGTGTATATGTGTATAAAACTGTTAGATAAAGTCCCAAGCATATAGTATAGCATTAAGGAAATTATGATAAGGATTTTAATGTAAGATTCCTATTACACCATATAACACTTGTGCTTAAATTATCTCTAGTTATAGTTGATGTGTCCGGATTTAGGTATAAAAATCATACAAAAACTAAACACATTCCCAATGAAGTTTAAATTAAAACATTAAACCCAAATCACACATATGAGCAAGTGTACTCATCATTAACTGAGCATAGGGTTCAAACGAGTGTCGATCCTCAAGGAACAAGTAGACATTAATTATCTTTCTTTCATTGTTTAACCGACTTGATAAAACAAAACCGAAATAAAAAAACAAAATAAAATAAAAACAAAATTATATACATGTCAAGGATGTAGATTTATGTAATTCAAACCATTGATTAGATAACCATGATCTTAAAGTACCCAACCTCTATCATAAATAATTATTCTCTTGGCATCATGAAGAATTAAAATAGACTCACTTCTTTCTCAATCCATGAATCCCTATCTTCTAGGTAACTTAGTATCACATACTCTGTCTCAACCAGTCTTACCTAAAAGATACATTAAACGCAATTCTTCGATTAAGTCCCATTATCAGGCAAACTTAACACATGAAATTAACCAATTGAATCCATATTCTGGCAAATATCAATTAATCTTTAATTACTCTGTTCTTGCAATTAACCCCATTTTCAGGCAAGTTAAAAGGCAACAAATATGAAATCAATCAATTTAAACCATCAACCCTATTCTCAATCAAGTTAACGGTACAATCAATTAATCTCGCAATCAACCCAAGTAATTAAATACCAAGAATAATAATCAGTTAATCAAAAGATCAAATAACTCTAAATACCATGAACGTCTAAACCAATGTCAAATTATAATAAAACAATTAAAACATCATTGTCAAGAAAAGAAAACAAAGTAAAAGAAAGCACTCATACACAAGTCTCCTTCTTCTTCCTTTGAAGACCTTCTTGTACAACCCTCCTTGAATTGAAGAATTCCTCCTTGGATTGAGTGATTTTCTATGATGAATAATGAATTCTCCCCTTTTCCCTTGTGTTTTTCATCTATTTATAGGCTTAAGAAATACCTAAACTCGTAGGTACAAAGTTCTTGGCCGAGTAGAAGTTGGAAGATACTAAAATTCCTCAGGTTTCCAAAAACACGTAGAAAAATCGCAGCACCGCCTCAAGGACAAAACACAGCCGGCGCCGCCTTGGTCCTTCGGAGCCGGTGCCACCTGTGTTCTGCTTCTCGACTTGTTCACCAATTTTTCTCCAAATTTTGCGCATAAGTTCTAAAATTCAGCCGGCGCCAGTTCTAGCCTTACAGCCGGCGCCGCCTCTGCTCTGTTTCGCAACGGTTTTGCTTCATTTTATCCACAAATCTGAAATAATGAACAAAATACATTTCCAATGGTAAAATCTCAAATATGAAAGAATATGACTAGTTATTACACAAAATGTCCTACAAAAGAGCTTTAAATAACTAGGCAAAGTATAACTAATTTAGCCCCTATCAATAGTATTAGTAAGGTAGGACATCATTAATGTGTAAAGACTAGTACGTGCTATATTTCTTGATTTGATCAAGCAGTGGTCCTCACATCTATGAGTATTTTGATACTCAGAGTTAATACATGGATGCTTGTTAAGTGAACAAGTTTATTAGCTGACCTAACTATGAGATAATCACATTGATCACTATTTTGTGCAAATGGTAGAATCTCATTATAGAAAACATGCAAATAAGCATTGTACTTTGATTGCAATCTCTAAAGTCCCTACAAGACCACCTATGGGATAGATATTGGGTACAACGTAAAGTAAACGAAAGTAGTTAAGAGAATAAATAAAGGATTCATCACTCGGGCGTATATTGTAGGAATTCCCCATGCAAATAAGATTTACACAGCAGAAGAAAAATAGGAATTCCAGATGGAGAGGATTACTGGTATGCATTAAAATAGATCAAGAAAATGTAAGAAAATGCCTTTCGGTGCTGCCTCTGTGAAATAATATTTTCTTCTCTATTAAAGGCACGATTCGGGAAACCATTTTGTTCAATTACAACCAATCACCAGCCAAAGAGAACGTCTTCTCCATATGTTTTGTCAAAGCACTACAACCTAAGTATAGGGATCACCTCCAATATGGTCCACACGAGGATTGCACTCAAGCTTCACCGAAATTCTGTGCTAGCAGAATGTAATTTATGGCGGCTAGGGTTTGTGCGAGAACAAGAAGAAGAAGAAGAATAGAAAAATAATTTTTTTTTGTCTATTAAATCAATCTTAAAAAACATGACATGCATATCGGGATATCATTCGTGTTTGGTAACCAGAAACCATAAAGAATAAGGATTCTTTAATCACCAATTATAGTTGTAATTTTGTTAATTATAATATGACCTATGAATTATAACTAATTATAATTCGACCACAACAATTTCTTCTTTTCACAATTAACCCTATAATGTTATCATATAATATCTTAAGTTCATAGTCTTCTATTATGTGTGACCTATTAGGTTTCCTAATTTATTGGTAGCAAAATTTGAATTAATCCAAACATCTTGAAGATTAATAATCTTTAATAATTTAGAATTAACTTATTAATTCTAATTAGGATTGATTTATTATTTCGTCAATTAATAAATTCATATTCAGCAGATCATGAGCAGTATCTAACAACACATAATGACCACCCAAAAGTCCAGAAAGTCAAATGGCTTGACGTGAACCTTTCAATAGCATACAAGAATGCAATAAACTTATTTCACCATATAATATCTCATTCGTTTTGCAGTACGGAATTAGTGCCAACTACCTCTAGAATATTAATTAATTCCGACCTGAATATTTTAGTACTTGTTCCTAGAATCCACTAGTCATCATATGTATCAACTGAAACTATTTCCAATACGTAGTCGCCTTGGCCAAAGACATCTCAATGACTAATTTCTAAAAATGGCCATGAGATATTCACCCCTACTATTAGGAGTAGTGAATCCTTTGTTAATCCTCTCAACTATTTTTGTTTACTTCATGTTGTACCCAATATCCATCCCATAGGGGGTCTTGTCAGGATTCTAGAGTTTGGAATGAAATTACAACACTTAGTAAACAAAGTCCCTTGGGGATATCTATTAGTATTATGCCCTAGAGGAAATCACTTGTACATTGTATATAACATATTTTATTTTAATAAAAGGCATTATTTATCTTACAGTTTCTTTTGATTACTTTTAAGTAATATAACTGTTCGATAAAGTCCCTAGTACAACATTGTGTGAAGGAAATCATAATATGAGATTCCTACTACACTGTATAGTGTTAATACTTAAATAGTCCCTAGTCGTAGTATTAATGAGATGGGACATCATTAATGCATTAAGACTAGCATATGTTAGACTTCCTGATTTGATCATGCGGTAGTTCTCATATCCGTGAGTATTGAGATACTCAAAGTTAACACATGGATGCTTGTTAATGGAACAAGTTTATTGGATGACCTAGCTTTCAGATAATTACATGGATAACTATTTAGTACCAGTGATATAATCTCAATATAGTAAACGTGCAAGTATCCTTAGACTTGAGATCTCCAAGGTACTTTGTTTGCTGAGCATTGTACTTTAATTCCAATCTCCGGAGCTCGATCGAGGGCCGCCTATGAAATGGATATTAGGTACATTGTGAGGTAAATAAAAGTAGTTGAGAGGGTCAATAAAGGATTCACTACTCCTAATAGTAGGGGCGAATATCTCACGGCCACTTATAGAAATTACTACTCAAGAAGTCCTTGGCCAAAGCGATTGTATATTAGAAATAGTTCCAATTGATACACATCTAGAGTAATGGGTTTCTGGTACAAGATCTATTGTATTAGGGTCAGAATTAATTCTGGAGGGAGTTGGCACTAATTCCGTATTCCAAACCGAATGAGATATTGTATGGTGAAATGAATTAATTGCATTAAAGTTTGTTATTGAAGGGTTCATGTCAAGCCACTTAACTTCTTGGACTCTTGAGTGGTCATGATGTGTTGCTAGATACCGCTCATGATCTGGGAATATGGGTTTATTAATTGATGAATTAATAAACCAATCCTATCAATTAATAAACCAATCCTGATTAGAATTAATATGATTAATTCTAATTAATTATGAATTATTAATCTCAAAGACGTTTGGATTAATTCATATTCTCTACCAATTGATTGAAAACCTAATAGGTCACACACAATAGAGGATTATATACTCAAGATGTTATTTGATGACATAGTGGAGTTAATTGCGAGAAAGAGAAGTTGTTGTGGACAAATTATAAGTAGTTATACTTTATGGTCTAAATTGTAATTATGAGAACTTGGTGTTTCCAATTACAATTGGGGAATTCTAATAGGATTATGTTAGCCCTAAGGGCTTTCTTTTATGTTTTGATTTATGATAAACGTGGATATGGACTAACATGTCAATTTATTGTGATAGGACATGATTGACCTTTGTTCTTCTAAAGTCTTCAGATAAGAATTGTTGGCAACTCCTTCATCACTGATTTCAAGAATGGAAGATCAAATGGAAAATCAAGTATAAGGAGTTATACATCAAAAAGGCTTTTTATGAAAAATATTAGACTAGGAAGTGTTCATTAAGGTATATTTATCATTTCCTATGTCCTCTTATCTTTTGATTCATTTAACTCTACCTTGAAGCTTGAAATGAGATGATTTTCAAAGTTTTTAAAATTCGCAGAATTTTGGATACTATAGTTTGAATCCAAAAGGTTCATCCAAAATCCTATAAACCGGGTTGAAAATTGTTTGTCACGGATGTGCCATTTTGGACTTAACTTTTGGATGCATCTTCGTCCAAAACTCGAGTCCAAAACTCGGATAAGTTTAAACAGAAAAATTTATAGCCGTTTTTTATGACTGTTGGCACTCCACTTTTTGGCTCTATAAATAGCCTTTAAAGCAAGATTACAAACAAGATTTTTGAAACATTCATCTTAGAAACACTATTGCTCAATATTTTCAAAAATCTCCTTTTATCTTAAGCTTCAAAGTGAGTTGATTATGTATCAAAGATAAAAGTATTTTGTAGCTTGTATCCGAGAGAATATCTGCTCAAGTAAGTGAGCTTATCTCTATTCTATTGATTTTTATATTCTCTGTTTGTGAGTGCAAGGTTGTATGGTAAAACCCATAGGGGTGAGCCTTGTTGTGTATATGTTCAAGGTTGTGGCGTAAAACCCATAGGGGTGAGCCTTGATGTGTTTGAGAGGTTGTATAAAACCTAGTGTGGTGATCCTTTCTTGTATGTGGTTGTTTCATTAAGTGAGGTTAATGAAATAGAGTTGAAAATCCTTAAGTGTGAGGCTTAAGGTAGTAGACGTAGATCATTGTTGATCGAACTACTATACATCTCTTGTCTCATTTTATTTCAGTGGTTCATGCATTTTGTTTTAATGATCTTTCACTGTCTAAATCTAAATATACATCTACGAGTACTTGGATAGCTTTCTATGCATCTATAAAATCAGTCCAAGTATCTTGGTGATTATCCTTATTCAGCATTTTAGACAATCGGGAAAGTTATTTTTGCTTGCCAAAAACCTTATTCACCCCCCCTCTAAGGTTTTTCATTTGGTATCATAGCAAGGTCTAAATATTTTTGGTTTAACAGCCTTGTAGAAAAGATCTTAATGGCAAGTTCATCTTCTCTTCCATATTTTGAAGGGTCTTCAACAAATCGTCCACCCTTGTTTAATGGAAGAAACTATACTTTCTGGAAAAATAGAATAAAGATTTATATGTTTTCTATTAACTTCGAGTTATGGAGCTTAACAGAGAATGGTCCTTTTATTCCATCAAAGATGATTGATGGCATAAAAATACCTAAACATAATGATGAGTATAGTGTGGAAGACAATGCAAAAATGACTCTAAACTTTCAAGCTATGAACATCTTGTGTTGTGTACTAGATGTGACTGAATACAACCATGTTAGTGGTTATGATTAGCTTATGATATGTGGAGATTGCTAAAAGTCACCCATGAGGGGACTAATCAAGTCAAATAATCAAAACTTGGGCTTCTTATTTATGATTATGAATTATTTACTATGAAGCCAAACGAAAGCATCACTGACATGTTCACAAGATTTACCAATATCTCAAATGGTCTGAAAGCTTACGGAAAGGTTTATTCCCTTGGGGAACAAAATCAAAAAATTCTTGATACTTTACCAAAGAACTGGCAGCCTAAAACTCTTGCTGTAAAAGAATCCAAGGATTTAAAATCCTTACCTACTGAAGAGTTGATCGGATCTCTTTTAACTCATGAAATGAAGCTTAAAAGGTTTCATGAATCTGATGATCATGATAAAGGCAGAAAAGGGATTGCTCTAAAAGCTGAAAGTGAAAATGGAGAAACAAGCTCTTCCGAAAGCAGTGAAGGCATGGAAATGGACGGTGATGACTTAGCAATGATAGCAAAGAAATTCAAAATGATGTTTAAAGGAAACTACAAACGAGAAAGGAAGCTTATAAGAAAGAAAGGACAAACCTCCGGCTTCAAACATCAATGCTTTGAATACAAAAGCACGGATCACTTCATTGCAGACTGTCCAGTTGCAAAAGGAAAGGAAGGAAAAATGTCTAAAAAGAGGAAAGATTAGAAAGTCAAGAAAGGTAAAGGATTAATGGGAGCTTGGGACTTAAATGAAGAATCTGGAGATAAAGAATCTGAGGAAGAAACTGCCAACATCTGCTTCATGGCTTTGGAAAATGAGGTAAATTTTTCAACATCAGAATGCATGTCTTATTCACATACATCTATGACTGAAAAGCATGTTGATCCTAATGAGTTGTTATGTGATATGTTTTGTGAATTAAAAAACTGTCCAGAAAAAATAAAGATTTAAGGTTGAAGGTAAATTGTCTAATGAAAGAAAATGAAGCTTTGTTGAATAGCTACAAAATGTCTCTTGAAATACATATGTGTGCGGAAATTGAAAAAGATGTGATCATGATAGCATTACATCATGCATCTCTAGAAAATAGAAACTTGTGTGATAAAATTTGAATTCTTGAATGCGTGGTTAGCACCTTCAATGATATGAAAATTAGAGTAAATGATCTTACCAATTGCATTGAAAAATTTACAAATGGTAAAAGCAATATGGAAAAACTTCTTGGAACTTAACATCATTTTGGTAATCGAAGTGGGTTAGATTATATCCATGAGGATAATAACACAACTTGCATGCCCAAATTTGTTTATGCTAGAAATTAAAATGGCTTAGAATATAACCAGGAGGATAAAGACAAACCTTGCATGCCCAGATTTGTTTATGCTAGAAATCGAAGTGGCTTAGAATATAAACATGAGGATAAAGACAAAACTTGCATGCCCAGATTTAGCTTAACGAAAAATCAAAGTGGCTTAGGATATGAACATAAGAATAAATACAAAAAGAAGAAGTTTCAGCATGCTAAACCTACTCCTTCTCATAGCACATGCACGTATTGTAAAAAACCTGGACATATTGTTTCAAGATGTCTTATTAGAAAAAAGTGGAATCCGGTGAAGCTACTTTCTGGAAAATCAAAGAAAATGTTACTAACCTTTATGGACCCAAGAAAGTGTGGGTACCAAAAATCATCTCTTCCTCTCATGTATAGGCACGGTCTTTAAGCTTTGCCAAGTGGTACTTGGACAGCGGTTGTTCAAGACACATGACTGGAAATGTAGCATTGCTAGAAGATATTTAGACAACAAATGAAGGATTTGTTACATTTGGAGACAAAAAGAAAGGGAAGATTCTCGGTATTGGTAATATTGGTAAAGGTTCATTAACATTTATAAAGCAAGTCTTACTTATTGATGATTTGAAATATAACCTGCTCAGCATTAGCCAACTTTGTGACAATTGTTGCAAAGTTATTTTTGAAAAAGATTCTTGCTCTATACTTGACAATGGAAATCTAGAAATCATCTTTACTGCCAAACGCATGGGAAATGTATATGTGTTTTATCTTAATGACCTTATAACTAATGGAATTAGATGTCTATCCATTCATGATAATGATGGTTACCTTTGGCATAGGAGACTAGGTCATGTATCCTTTGATTTGTTAAATAAACTATCCTCAAAAGAACTTGTTAGAGGGCTTCCGAAAATGAAATTTGATAAACACAAAATCTGTTATGCATGTCAATTTGGAAAGCAAATCAAAACCTCTTTTAAACCGAAGAAAATGATTTCTACCTCAAAACCTCTTGAATTAGTTCATATGGATTTATTTGGATCTATAAGAACTGCTAGTCTTGGAGGTAAAAAATATGCATATGTAATTGTTGATGATTTTTCTAGATTCACCTGGACATTATTTCTTGGACAAAAAGATGAAGCCTTTACTGAATTTTCAAAACTGATTAAGCACGTCCAAAACTTGATTGGATGCAAACTGATTTCTATTAGAAGTGATAATGGAAAAGAATTTTGTAACAGCGACTTTACTCACTTCTGTGATGAAAATGGAATTTTTTATAATTTTTCAGCTGCTAAAACTCCTCAACAGAATGGTGTTGTTGAAAGGAAAATTCATACCTTGCAAGAAATGGCTAGATCAATACTTTGTGAAAATGTTCTTCCAAAATACTTTTGGGCTGAAGCTGTTAACACAGCATGCTATACAATAAACCGAGTCATGTTAAGACCATTTTTAAGAAAAACTCCTTTTGAACTTATGTTTGACAAAACTCCTTCTATCTCTTATTTTAAAGTTTTTGGATGCAAATTTTTTATTCTAAATACAAGAGATAATCTTGGAAAATTTGATAGCAAGTCCGATGAGGCTATATTTCTTGGATATTCTTCCAACAAGAAAGCTTATAGGGTGTACAATAAAAGAACTCTTTGTGTAGAAGAATCTGTGCATGTCGTATTTGATGAATCTAACATTTATACTTCAAAAAGAGATGACGATGATGTAGGAAAATCAAATGAAGTCAAGTTAGATCAGGTTAAAGCTCCATCATTAGATACTCATGCAAAAGAGGAGGAGATCGAAGAATTACAGAATGAACAAGAGAAAGATCAAATTGAAAATTCTGTAAATCATCAATTGCCGAAAGATTGGAAATACATATCAAGGCATCCAAATGAGCAAATCATTGGAGATCTAAATCAAGGAGTTAAAACTCGACGGTATTTTATCGACAACTTTGCTCTTCTTTCAAATATTGAACCTAATAGCATTGATATTGCATTACATGATGAATTTTGGATTATTGCCATGCAAGAAGAGTTGAATCAGTTCGAAAGAAATCAGGTTTGGAGACTTGTTCCTAGACCGCATGATCATCCTGTTATTGGAATAAAATGGGTTTTTAGAAACAAGCTTGATGAAAATGGGGTTGTAATTAGAAACAAAGCTAGACTAGTAGCTCAAGGATTTAATCAAGAGGAAGGCATTGACTATGATGAAACATTTGCTCCTGTTGCTAGACTAAAATCAATTCGAATGTTACTTGCTTTTGCATCCTTTAAAAAATTTATGCTCTATCAAATGGATGTCAAAAGTGCTTTCTTAAATGGCTTTATTGAAGAAGAAGTGTACGTTAAGCAGCCACCTGGTTTTTCTCATGAGCTCTATCCAAATCATGTTTTCGAACTATCTAAAGCTCTTTATGGATTAAAGCAAGCTCCTAGAGCTTGGTATGAAAGGCTTAGTGGTTTCCTAATCTCAAAAGGATTTTCTAGAGGTTAAATTGATAATACCTTGTTCATCAAATCTAATTGCTCTGATGATTTACTAATCGTCCAAATCTATGTTGATGATATTATTTTTGGTGCTACTAATGACTCATTGTGCAATATGTTTGCTAAGACTATGCAGCAAGAATTTGAAATGAGTATGATAGGAGAATTGAACTTCTTTCTCGGACTGCAAATTAAGCAAACTAAATATGGAATCTTCATTAACCAAGCAAAGTATGCCAAAGAGTTGCTCAAAAGGTTTGGAATGAATGAAGCAAAAAAAATCAACACACCCATGAGTACATCCATAAAGCTTGACCAAGATGAAAAGGCTAAGAAGGTATATGAACAAAAATATAGAGGTATGATTGGAAGTCTACTATATCTTACTGCTAGTCGACCAGATATCATGTTTTCAGTATGTCTTTGTGCTCAATTTCAATCTTGTCTGAAAGAATCTCATTTAAGTGCAGTCAAACGCATATTTCAATATCTTATTGGGACATATGATTATGGATTATGGTATCCACGCACTAACAATTTTGATCTTATAGGATATACTGATGTAGATTATGCAGGGTGTAAAGTTGAAAGAAAAAGTACTAGTGGCCATTATCAATTTCTTGGACACTCACTGGTATCATGGCACAGTAAAAAACAAGCTTGCGTATCATTATCCACCACTGAGGCTGAATATATTGTAGTAGGAAGCTATTGTTCTCAAATCTTATGGATGAAGAATACTCTGCGAGATTTCAATTTAAATTTTAATTGTGTTCCTATAATATGTGATAACACAAGTGCTATCAATCTAACAAAAAATCCAGTGCAACATTCGAGAACAAAGCACATTGAAGTTAAACATCACTTCATCCGAGATCACGTACTCAAAGGAGATGTATGTGTCGAATATATCTCAACGGATGAACAACTTGCAGATATCTTTACTAAACCTCTAGTTGAGGACAGATTCAACAATTTGAGAAGAGGTTTGGGCATTACAAGAATTTGATAACTAATCTTTTTGTGTAAGGTCTTCTTGTGCTGGAATTGTGAAGAAAAAGATTTTGGAAACACAACTCTACATCCAAAATATCTTGTTCCTGTTTTGGACGAAGTGTTTGAATCAAATTTCTACATCCAAAATGCATTTCAGGGAAACACTCTTTTGGACATTGATTTCGGATCTTGTCTTGTTCCAAAATCAATGGTTAATATTCCTTTATTCCAAATTCTGAGTTTTAAAAAATTGGTTTGCGCATTTTTCAAAACATCTCAGAAACACTTATGTTTCCAAGGCATTTTGTTCTCTCATTCTTCTAGACATTCAAGGCTATTTGATTTTCTCTTTCTCGAAACTCTTGAAACCGTCATTCCTCCAAAACAACTTCTCCGTGTTCTTTCTCTTTGAAAACCCAAAAGCCCTAAAAAAGCTTGAATCTTTCAATGGCAAAAACTAAATCTTCCATTCCAAAATCGAAAAAGGAGCAAAAGCCCACTTCGATGAAACAGAAAAAGGTTTCGGGTTCAAAAGGCAAAGCCAAAGAAGCCTCTCCGCAACCTTACTTCTCGGCTCTCACTATGATTCGTCTGAATCATCTTCCGAACAACCAGGTTCTGCAAATCAAGTACCCCAATTTCTTGACTCTAATGCGAATCTGAGTACAATGATTAGGTTTCAAGAAACAGAATTGTGATCTCTGGCTATCGGGTTAATTATTCTGCCTTCTTAAATCTGTCTAATATTTTGGACATGTTTGATCACATTGGGTAGGGAAGTTTGTTGTCAGTCGATGAGAAAATATATATTTCTCTGGTCTAGGAATTCTATGCTAATTTGAGAAAAGGAAAGTTGGAAGAAACTAAGGGAGGCTTTATGATTAGATGGTATGTATCCAGAGTTAAGGGCAGGGAAATAGAATTTGATCATAGGCTGTTTAATAGAATTTGTGATGTTAGAGATGTCGGCCTTCAGTACTTTGAGATGAATAAATTTCCTGAGGGGAAAGAAATTTTTTATCTGAAAAATTTTGAAAAACTGTTCACTTGAGGGAAAAGCTTTGAAAGTTCTGGAAATAGAAATTTAAAATGGCTGAATGGGACAGGTAGAATCTTGCACCACATGGTATCAACCATGATTATTCCTAGTTCTGGTTATAAAACTTCTATTAGTATTCTGCAAATGGTGGTAATGCTTAGGTTGGTTGAACAGAGGCAGATAAATTTTGGTTTTTTAGCCACCAAGCTTATGTTGCAATCTCGTAGCACCTCAAGCAAAGCTCTTCCTTTTGGCAATCTGTTGACAAAAGTCTTTCAGTTTTTTAAAGTTGATTTAAATTCTATTCCATGTGATCCCTCAAAAACAAAATGTCTACAACTATGACTCTTTTGAAAAGATGGGATATGTTTGGGAAGGAAATTCATGGAAATTGTTGAGAGAATCTACTGGAAAAGAGAAGGAAAACTTGATAAAGATCAAGGAAGAAGGAAAGTCAGGAACCAAAAGAAAGATTGATGAGGAAGGAACTGTTCCGGACTTCGGTCTATCTGAGAATATTCTGAGTGCAATTAGTTCTTTTGTAGAGAAGTTGGAATCTCTTAACTCAGAAATCAAACTGTTAGGAAACAGACTATTTGTCATTGAGCAATCTGCTAAAACTTCTGAACATGAAAAAGCTGAAGATAAATCTGAACTACCTGTGGACAAAAAGGATTCCTCTCCTGAACCTTCTCCTGCAACTTCTCCTAAACCATCTCTTCCACCTTCTCCCGTTCAAAAAACAGAAACTCCTCCTCCTTCTCCCAAACCCAAAGGAAAAAGGCAAAAACATGTAGTTGTGAAGCGAAAATCCAGCCGGATTGCTGGTCAGTTTTCCAAGAAAGGTGCTGGAGCAAAATCTGAGACAATCAATATTGGATAAACTGTTTTCTGGATTGCAACTAGGATGATGAACAATTTCTTTTCTGCACTCCGTTGAATAATTTCTTTTCCGCCATTTATATTCCTGTCTTTGGATAATTACTGATGTTTGTTTTTAAGCTTAATTGTCTATCTACTAACTGTTGCTTATTTCTCCGTTTGCTATGCCTCTTTTTAATTGATGACAAAGGGGGAGAAATAGGAATGTCATAGACTGTTATGATATTAGCTGGTGCAGTAAGAACTATTGGGAAAATTTGATGATTATTTGATGATCTATGGGGAGAAATAGAAATATTATGAAATGTTATATTATTGAGGTAGTAAGAATATTATGGGATTGTCTGATGATCTATGACAAGGGGAGAATGAAATATGTTGATCTGAAGACAATGTTGTCTGCATATGTTGGTCCAAAAATTTTATAATCTGCTGTGAAAATATTAAATGCTAATTTGTGAAAATTCTGCTGTGAAAATGTTGAATGTTGATCTGAGAAAATATTATTCTCTACATGACTGTCGACATGATGCTGTTGGCATTCACTAGGAAGAAGGAAATATGCTAGTCTGAAAATGTTATGGGTTCTACATAATAATCTGATATGAAACAGATGAACTAAATTTGAACTGTTAATACAGTTTTTTTTTTTACATGCGAAGTAACTGCTGAAACCATTCTGAAAGTGAAATTGTTGTTGAACAGTTACAAAATTTCATGAAAATTACATAAACTGTTATGAGCTGCATAAATTACTTCTGGCATGAACAATTATGCACACAGAATTCTGAATGATGATTGGATCTTTGAAACAAAATTCTATGATAAATTTTATGGTGCATCGACTCAAGAGGAGTTTTGGACTCAGAAACTTCATTTCCAAAACAAATACTCTTATAAGCAGTTTTTGAAAAATGTTTTGGACATCCAAAAGCCCCATCAAAAAATATTCTAAAAACACACATTCATCCAAAACTATTTTGGATACACTTTCTGGATGAATAAATCGTTACTTCTTCTATTTCCTCTTATGTTCGAAATTTTCACATAAGAATATATTTAGGGGGAGCATTTTAGTATTTTATCTCTATCAAACTATTCTGAATTTTTATATAGAGATATTACATGCCTTAAGATTATTGAAATATGTTTACTTTTAAGATCTCTATGAGACCTGTTACAATTATTTGCACTTTTTGCTCATCATGTTATTTCTATCTACATATCAAATGTGTCATGTTTGTCATCACTCAAAAAGGGGGAGATTGTTAGCTCTAAGGGCTTTCTTTTATGTTTTGATTTATGACAAACATGGATATAGACTAACATGTCAATTTATTGTGATAGGACATGATTGACCTTTGTTCTTCTAAAGTCTTCAAATAAGAATTGTTGGCGACTCCTTCATCACTGATTTCAAGAATGGAAAATCTAGTATAACGAGTTATACATCAAGAAGACTTTTTATGAAGAATATTAGACTAGGAAGTGTTCGTTAAGGTATATTTATTATTTCCTATGTCCTCTTATCTTTTGATTCATTTGACTTTGCCTTGAAGCTTAAAAGGAGATGATTTTCAAAGTTTTTAAAATTCGCAGAATTTTGGATGGTACAGTTTGAATCCAAAAGGTTCATCCAAAATCCTATAAACCGGGTTAAAAATTGTTTGTCACAGATGTGCCATTTTGGACTTAACTTTTGGATGCATCTTCGTCCAAAACTCGGATGAGTTTAAACAGAAAAATTTATAGCCTTTTTTTTGTGACCATTGACACTCCACTTTTTGGCTCTATAAATAGCCTTTAAAGCAATATTACAAACAAGATTTTTGAAACATTCATCTTAGAAACACTATTACTCAATATTTTCAAAAATCTCCTTTTATCTTAAGCTTCAAAGTGAGTTGATTGTGTATCAAAGATAAAAGTATTTTGTGGCTTGTATCCAAGAGAATATCTACTCAAGTAAGTAAGCTTATCTCTGTTCTATTGATTTTCATATTCTCTATTTGTGAGTGCAAGGTTGTGTGGTAAAACCCATAGGGGTGAGCCTTATTGTGTGTATGTTCAAGGTTGTGGTGTAAAACCCATAGGGGTGAACCTTGTTGTGTGTATGTTCAAGGTTGTGGTGTAAAACCGATAAGGGTGAGCCTTGATGTGTTTGAGAGGTTGTGTAAAACCTAGTGTGGTGATCCTCTCTTACATGTGGCTGTTTCATTAAGTGAGGTTAATGAAATAGAGTTGAAAATCCTTAAGTGTGAGGCTTAAGGTAGTAGACGTAGATCATTGTTGATCGAACCACTATACATCTCTTGTCTCATTTTATTTTAGTGGTTCATGCATTTTATTTTTATGATCTTTCACTGTCTAAATCTGAATATACATCTACGAGAACTTGGATAGCTTTCTATGCATCTATAAAGTCAGTCCAAGTATCTTGGTGATCATCCTTGTTCAGCATTTTAGACAATTGGGAAAAGTTATTTTTGCTTGCCAAAAACCTTATTCACCCCCCTCTAAGGTTTTTCAAATTAGAATTCTCAGTTTTGGTAGAGGATTTTCATGTAACATATAGATGAGATACACGAAAACCCTAGTGTGGTGTGACACCAAAAACCCAACACACGATAGCCTTCTCTTCTTCTCTCTCTCTCTCTCTCTCTCTCTCTCTCTCTCTCTCTCTCTCTCTCTCTCTCGTTTTGCAAAAACGTGAAGAACCCTAGCCGCCATTTTGTGTTTTTGCTAGCACAGAAAACTTCATACTTGTGTGTATCCTCTGTGTAGATCACTGTTAGAGATAATCACATACTGTATTATAGTGGTTAGACGTTCAACTCACGTGGAAGTTGATCGAGAGGATTGCTGGATCGCGCCTCGAATTGAAGAAGAAACTTTTGTTCTTCGGATGATCAAACAAAGGTAAAAAGCTGTTAACTTTATTATCTTTACGTCTTGTTTTCCATATATAAGCAGGTCCTGGGATGGTATCTCATTTTATTTTCCGCTGCGTCATATAGGATACAAGCCTGAGATACCCAACAATATCAAATGTAACATCCCTACTAAAAGTAGCAATGGAAGTATATCAAAATCGGGTCTCGCCCCATCCAGTTACCCAGACAAAGGGTCTTTATAACGAAGAACCAAAAGTAAAAACCAAGGCCTAAACTGGAACAAACTAACTTATACTGACCTGGTTATATACATATATAACAGTGAGTCTCATACATGCAATCTCTATACTACATCAATAATAAGGTACATAATTAAAAAAGAAAGCGTCCGGACCTAGACTGCTATCACTGTAGTATTGCCTCCCTATTCGTAGGTCTACTCAACTCCAGATCCTACAAAACAGTAAGATAAAATATGCGTGTGAGTAAAAAATCACCCAGAGAATCTTGTGTGTGCTAATGCTTTACAAAAATAGATAAAGTAAAGCAATGTTGTGTTTTTGTCCCAAAAAAGGCACTACAAAAATTTTCTTTTCCTTTTTCCACTGAAATTTATTCTAAAACTCTCTAAAGAGGAGCTTATTCAGAACTTAATCATTTTTGAAAAACTGTGTTTCAATTTCAAACCATTCCTATAGGCTCCATTTCAAATCAATGTTACCTTCAATTTCAAATCATTCCAAAGGCACACTAGGCCAATAAAGTAGTTTTCGAGATTAAAATGTCATTTTTCAAAAGTTAATTTCATATCAAGAGATCATTTCCAAAATCGTGTCGAAACAGAATGAAAAGTTCTTTTCTCACATTAAAACAAGTTTCCAAGAGTATTCAGGCCATTTTGCCCGTACCCGATCTGAAAAGTCATCTCCAAGGGTATTCAGGTCGTTTTGCCCATATCCGATTAAAAAAAAAAACTTTGTGAGAGTATTCGGGTCATTTTACCCTTACCCGAGTTGAAAAGTGTTTACAAAATTTCCAATAAAGATATTTCAGTCATTTATTGAATACCCGATTCCAAAAGTTTCCATAAAATATTCTAATAAGGACATTTTGATCATTTTCTAAATACCCGATTTCAAAAAGAACTTATTTCAAGAAATCCAGAATTCTAATCCTAAAAGAGGATTAAATTCAAAGTTTCCAATCATGTTTCCATAAAATATTCTAATAAAGGCATTCTAGCCAATTCATGAATACTCGATTCTAAAATTGCCATTTTTCGAAAATCCCAAGTATTTAATCAAAAAATGACTAAATTCACAGAATTTGTGCTTTAATCATCCATTAAGGTTTCCAAGCCAATTATGATGTTCATTCGAGCCCAAGATGGCATAAAAGTAAACCTTGCTCAGATAAACCTTAAATATATTCAAGAATTTCCAAAACGGTGTAAAGCGTAGCATTTCAATGAAAAATAAGGCATACTAGCTTTCAAAAGGTTTTAGAAGTCAAAGAGACTGACCACTTGTAGTAAATAAGCTTTTATCGTTCACGTGCCGTTTGACTATCATTTTCACCGTTTCCAATGTGCCGTTGGCCCTTTACCGTTAAATCTACATCAAATATTGTTTTTATGTTCAGTTGTATTTGGTCAAAAAGTTGCCGACGTGCCCGACGGTTAAGAAAATGCTCAACAATCGTTCATGTCGTTTGTTCAATTATTCCATTTTCCTTTTTCCATATCCTTCCTCTTTTCATGAACAAGGAATTATCTTCATGTTTCTCATTCATTTCATCCCAAAATCACACAATTAATCCCTCTTAAATTCATACATTTCCCAACCAAAATTCTGGAATTTTCCTTCTTGACACACAATTTTGTTTCACGGATAATTTTCAATCCACAACTCCGACTGGGCTCCATTTTATGTCAAAATGCTCGTAAGATCCTCAACTACACTTATATGGATTCCATTTCCACCATCTCAAAACAATCCAGGAGATTCTGGGGCATAAACGTCCCAGATAGTTCTTGTATTTAACCCATTTTTACAAAATAACTTCACCTACTTGTTCTTCATGATATATAACACCTATATAACACTTAATCCAACTCCTTTCCCCTTCAAACAACCTTAATTCTTCACATTTTCAGGTTCAAGAATGTCACTAAGTTCCTATGCAAATAACACACTATCAACATTTATAATAAAAAAAAATCATACTCCGTTTTTTTTTAATGTTTAACTCCGTTTTCATTTTGATTCTACCATCTTTCTTCGCAATTATGAACAACCCCTTAAATCACCATTCAAATACCCTTATTCACTATACAAAATATAGCTTATAGATCTTCCATTAAACCATTACACACACTTACACACACAAGGTCTCACATAGTACACAATAATCACTTTGATCATCATAATTCTTGTGTTTTCATGTTATAATTCATAGCAAAACGGTCACCGTAATGAAATCAACAACTTTAATTCTTGAAGCATAGGATTTTATCCTTTGTATGAGATGTTCTAGCTTGAATTTGCTCCAAGAATCTCCAAACTCTCAAGAACAACACTTTTTCTCTCTATTTCCAATTTTTGCTTGATTTTCTCAACCTTTTTCTCTTATTTTCTCTATTTTTCTTCTCCTCTTCTCCTTATTGTGACTTCTGGTTTTTTAGCCTCCTCACCACCTCAAAATTGTCAAATTGAAGACCATTTAGCTTTCATTTCATTAATTGCATGGCATCTACTTTACACATGTCAAAATCTTATTTTTTTTCCCACCTATTTTCTTTTATTTTATAAAACTTATTTAGTAATCTTTTCATGCATGAATATTTCATGTATCCTCTTATTATTTGACACATGTCCTTGGCCACCGATCACAAAACACCACTTGTACCATTTCTTTTAATCGTGATTAAATAATCAAAATTCTGGTCCGAAATAGGAAAATATTTTATTTTACCATTCAACCCCAAAAATTTAACTGAATCCATTCGTAATACATAAATTCTTCAATTCTTTCTCAGTTTGGTCAAATTCACATTCAAAATCACTAGTGCGGTCAAAATAAGAAAAATGCCCCCGATAACCCGATTTAACTTAATTCACACCAAAACGTACATTTCATCGCACTGATCAACTTCGTTTTCGACTTACCCTCAAATTCTTATTTTATTAATAGTAGTAGCCTTCTGAAGATTTAGGCTACAGGTAGAACAAATTCAATAATTATATCCAGGTCCTAACATAATATTATTATACCAAAATATTCATTTTATTATACTGGCCATCTTTTGTTCTGGCCATTGATACAAATTCTCATCCCATTACAAATAGTAGCCAATCAAAGATTAAAATACATGGTATTACAATCTCCCCTCCTTACAAAAATTTCGTCCTCGAAATTATCCTACACTTGGAATAATTCTGGATACTTCTTCAACATCTTCGCTTTCGTTTTCCAGGTCACGTCTTGCTCTGGATGATTATTCTATAACACTTTTACAAGTGGAATTTTCTTATTTTGCAATTCCTTTTCAGCATACTCCAAGATCTTAATAGGTTTTTCCTCATACTTCAAGCTTGGAGTCATCTCAATAAGCTCTTTCATTCAAAACGTGTGCAGCATCAACTACATACTTCCGAAGTTGGGAGATATAAAATACGCTATGAAAATCTTGAAGCTTTGTTGGTAACTCCAATCGATACGCCACATTCCCCATCCGCTTAACAATAGGAAATGGTCGAACATACTTAGGTGCCAACTTCTTCCCTTGTTCTCTTTTTCCCAATTGCCATTGTGGAGTCAATTTCAAGAATACATAATCTCCTTCTACAAACTCCAAATCTCTCCTATGTCGATCCGCATAGCTTTTTTGTCTACTCTAAGCTGCCTCCAACTTGGTTTTGATCAGTTCCACATCCTGTTGAACTTTTTCAAGATCAAAAGTATCCTTTTCACCCGTTCTCCCTCCTAAACTTTCCCAATACAACGGAGATTGATATTTCCTTCCATTTAAGGCTTCAAATGGGGCCATTCCAATTGTTGATTGATAACTATTATTGTATTTGAATTTTGCGTATGCCAATTTATCAATCCACTTAGTTCCAAATTCTAACGTGCAAGCCCGCAATATGTCTTTCAAAACTATATTCACTCATTCGGTCTGTCCATACGTCTGTGGGTGCGATGTTGTGCTGAACTTTAATGTTGCTTCATATCTGTGCTGCAATTTAGTCCAAAACTTCTAGGTAAATCTAGGATCTTGATTTGACGTAATACTAGAGGGTACTCCATGTAGTCTGATTACTTCCTCCATATAAATCTTACTTAACTTCTCTAATGAATCCTACTAGTTAATAGGAATGAAATGCGTAGACTTAGTCAGTCGATCCACTATCATCCATATAGTATCTCGTTGTCCTACTGCTATGGGTAATCCTGTAATGAAATCTATGATAATTTCATCCCATTTCCACAATAGAGTAGGTTATGGTTGTAATAACCCTCCAGGTCATTGTTGATCGGCTTTCACTTGCTGACAAATTAAACATCGAGCTACAAAATCTAAAATATTTTTCTTCATACCAATCCACCAATAACGTCGTTTCAAGTCCTGGTACATCTTTACTGTTCCTAGATGGATGGCATACTTACTTCGATGTGCCTCTGTTAAAATATCTTGTCACATTGCAGATTACTTCAGAATACAATATCGATCTCGGCAATAAATAATCCCATCATTGCCCTTTCGAATTCACCTCCTCCCTTACTCGCCTTCTCTTGCACCAACTTTTGCAGCTCTCCATCTTTATCTTACTTTCCCTTCAACTGTTATAGGAAAGCAGGTTGAATGGAGATATTACTCATTCTTATTTCTCCATTTACTGTAAATGTTTCCAATTTTGGAATTCGTAGCATCCGAAGAGCTAATAAATTCACCTTCCTATTAAGGGCGTTTGCTACTCATTTACTTTTTCAGGATGATATTTAATTGGACACCGAAATTCTTCCAAAAATTCCATCCACCTACGTTACCTCATGTTCAAATCCTTTTGAGTAAAAACATATTTCAAACTCTTATGGTCAGTAAAGACTTCAAACTCAGTGCCATACAAATCATGTCTCCATTTCTTAAGAAAAAACACAATAGTTGCTAACTCCAAGTCATGCGTGGGGTATTTTTCCTCATGGGGTTTCAATTTCTTGGAGATATAATCTATCACATTTCTCTTCTGCATCAATACTCCTCCCAATCCTTCTTTCGATGCATCCATGTACACCATATAAGATTTATCCATTATTGGTAATGCCAAAACAAGAGTAGAACTTAACATTTTCTTTAGTTCCCGAAAACTTCTCTCACATTTCTCGATCCAAACATAAGGAACTTTCTTTTGAGTGAGTCAAGTCAAAGGTGAAGCTATCTTAGAAAATCCCTCAATAAACCTCTGGTAATATCTTGCTAATCCTAGAAATTTTCATATTTCAGTTGGAGTCTTAGGACATTTCCAATTGGTTACCGCTTCGACTTTTGCAGAATCCACCATAATTTCTTCTTTGGATATCACATGTTCCAAGAATGCTACTTCTTGTAGCCAAAACTCAAACTTACTAAATTTCATATATAATTAGGTCTCCTGTAACTTCCTCAATACTTTCCGAAGGTATTGTTCATATTCTTGAGGATCCTTAGAATACATCAAGATATCATCTATAAATATAACAACAAAGCTACCTAAGTAAGATTGAAACGTCCGGTGTATTAGGCCTATGAAAATAGCGGGTGCATTGGTAACACCAAAAGGCATTACTACAGACTCAAAATGTCCATATTGTTTGTTAAATGCAATTTTCGGTATATCCTCCTCCCGAATCCGAACTCGGTAATATCTTCGCCTCAAGTCTAACTTCGAAAAACATCCTGCTCCTTGTAACTGGTCAAACAATTCATCAACCATGAATATTCTTCCCCGTCACTGCATTCAACCCTCGATAATCTATACATATCCACAGTAATCCATCTTTCTTCTTAACAAACAATACAGATACTCCCCAAGGTGAAGTACTAGGCCGAATGAATCCTTACTCCATTAATTCCTGTAATTGTTTCTTAAGCTCCTGTAACTCTATAGGTGCCATTTTATAAGGAGTTCTTAAAACTGGTTCTGCCATTGGCACTAAATTAATAGAAAACTCTACTTCTCTCTCTGGTGGTAATTCCTTCAATTCTGCTAGAAAAACATCCAAATACTCATTTACCACAGGGACATCTTCGGGTTTCTTAACCTTTCTTGGCTTATTTACCACATAAGCCAAGTATCTAGTACACCCTTTCCTAATCATCTTCTAGGCCTTGAGTCCCGATATAAAAGCACTACTTTTTCTTCTAGTCTTACTTACAAATTCCAATATAGGTTTTCCAGGCCAACAAAATTGTACTACCTTATGTCTACAATTAACTTGAGCATGATGCTGAGATAGCCAATCCATGCCCAAGATAGCATCGTAGTCCTCTATGGGCAAACATATCAAATCTCTTCCCAATATTTCTTTCTCTACCAATATCTTACATCCCTTATGTATTTTCTCACTATTCATTTATTTTCCCAATGGAGTACTAACAATTATTTCATATAAAGTTTCTTCCTCTTTAACCCTCATAGATCAAGAAATGAATCGACAATAAAAGTATACGCATAGCCAGGATCTATCAATACTTTAGTATCATGATAAAAAATAAGGAGCGTACCTTCCACTGCTATGGCATAATTATTCGTCTTATCCAATACAACCACCCGAGCATTTACTTGGGGTTTGGTAGGTCCCAGTTTAGAGGTAGAAGCCTGTCTTGGATTCCCTCTTCTTAGTCCTAGCCACTATCCTTGATTATTTTCCCCTGGTCGACTCCATCCTCCTGTCCTTCGAGGGTGAAGGCAATTACGAATCTTATGCCCTGTCTCCCTACAGTTGTAGTATCCAAAAGAGGGTTTTTCTCTAGTCGGGCCTCCCTTCTTCTGTATTTTTTCTTTCTTCTGCCATCGGAGCCCTCTAGATTGTTTCTGATTCATACCCTAAAATCCACTTCGATATCTCTCACTCGCCTGTTTAATGTCAGTCATTTCTGTCCTACAAGCCATCTCTACTGTAACATTATAACTAGTGGGAGCCATATTTTCCAGTACTCTGTTCAACTTTGGCTATAGGTCTTTCAAGAAACGTCTAATCCTGTCTGCCTCTGAATGTACCAGAAGTGGACAATATTTCGACAATCTAGTGAATTCAGCAACATACTGACCCATAGTATGACCTCTCTATTGAAAAGCTTGAAATTCATCCTTCTTCTTTTCCACTACCCAACTGGGAATAAACTCATTCTTGAAATTGGCTTTGAAATCCACCCAGTCCCACTCCTGTTGATCCATTTCTTGTCCACCAATCTTGGGTAGGTCCTTTTAGCTAAAATGTAGCAAGTTGTACTTTTCTCTACTCTGAATAATTCAGAGCTGCAAATATCTTCTCCATTTGTTTCATCCAGTTTTTAGCCTCTTGTTCTGAATCAGGTCGCCCTTGAAATTGCGGAGGGTGGAATTTCAAAAAATGTTCAAGAGCTCGATTTGATTCGAATTCACTTATTTGACTTCCCCTACTCATATTCTCATTCATTCTAGCATTCTTGATGCGTTTAGATTTAGGCATAAAAATCATACAAAAACTAAGCACATTCTCAATCAAGTTTAAATTAAAACTTTAGATCCAAATCACACATATGAGCAAGCGTACTCATTATTACTAAGCATAGGGTTCAAACGAGTGTCGATCCTCAAGGAACAAGTAAACATTAATTACCCCTCTTTCATTGTTTAACCAACTCAACAAAGTGAAAATCAAATAAAAAGGAAAACTAAAAAGAAAATAAAATAAAAATATGTACATGTTAAGATGGAGAAATATGCAACTCAAACCATTGATTAGACAACCATGATCTTTAAGAACTTAACCATTATCATAATCAATCATTCTCTTGGCACCATGAAGGATTAAGGTAAATTAGCATCATTTGGTCTGTCTCAACTAATTACTACCTTCTAGATAAATTAGCATCACTTGGTATGTCTCAACTAATTCATCTAAAAGATGCATTAAACACAATCCTTAACTAAATTTCCGTGGTCTAGCAAATTTAAAACATGAAATTAATCAATGAATCCTTGGTTTGGCAAACATCAATTAACCTTTAATTATTCAATCCTCAGCAATTAACCTCTTTAGTCTAGCAAGTTAACAGCCAATGAATGTGAAAATTAATCAATTGCAATCATCATCAACCTCTTTAGTCTAGCAAGTTAATAATAGAAACAACCAACTAATCTCGGGAATATGCCCAAGTAATTAAATACCAAGAAGAACAATCAATTAATCGAAAAATTAAATAACTCCAAGAATCATGATTATCTAAAACAATGTCAAATTATAATAGAACAATTAAAACATCATTGTCAGGAAAAAGAAAACAAAGTAAAAGAAAGAACTCATAGACAAGCCTCCTTCTTCTTCCTTAGAAAACCTTCTTGTACAACCCTCCTTGAACTTGAAGAATTCCTCCTTAGACTGAGTGATTTTCTATGATGATCAATAAATTCTCCCCCTTTTTCCCTTGTGTTTTTCATCTATTTATAGGCTTAAGAAGTGCCTAAACTCGTAGGTACAAAGTTCTTGGCCGAGTAGAAGTTGAAAGATGCTAAAACTCTCCAGATTTCCAAAAACGCGTCAAAAGATCGCAGCACCGCCGCAGGAACAGACCACAGCCAGCGTCATCTTGGTCCTTCGGAGCTGGCACCACTTGTGTTCTGTTTCTCCACTCGTTTGTCGATTTTTCTCCGAAGTTTGCGCATACATTCCAGGCTGCAGCCGGCGCCACCTCTAGCCTTACAGCCGGCGCTGGTTAGGCTCTATTCTACTCTGCTTCTCCAATTTTTCCATCATTTTGAAGTCTGTGCATCTAGTGTACAGCCGGCACCGGTTCCAGGCTTCCAGCCGGCACCGTCTCTGCTCTGTTTCGCGACTGTTTTGCTTCGTTTTACCCAACAACCTGAAATAATGACCAAAATACCTTTCCAAGGGTAAAATCTCAAATATGAAAGAATCTGACTAGTTATTACACAAAATGTATTACAAAAATAGCCTCAAATAACTATGCAAAATATAACTAAATTAGCCCTTATCAATTGTCATTTTCTCTGGTGGTAGTCTTAGTCAATTGTTGAATAGTGTAAGCTATTTTCTGGAAGGTTTGAAACATAGGATGGTCCAAAGTTGTATGGTGGGAGCCTCCTACATGCAGTTCCTTCACCATTGGCTTAAGGTCCAAACTTTCTCCCGGCGGAACAGGGTGCATGATGGCAGCCAGGGCAGGGTCTTGTCAAAGTAAAACGTCCCAGCACACCCTTTTAGTAGACCTTCCTGATCTTCTAAGGTTCCTTCACACCCAAACTCTCACATGTCTCCTTCTTCCCATCATCACTGCGATCATCCATTGGGTGTTTGCCCTTATTATTCTTATCCATCATACCTACAAAATAAAAGGGTTCTATCAATTCTTATAATGATATCACAATTCTATGATAACTATGCACTTATACCAATTGCAACACCCCCACTAAAATTAACAGCAAAAGCATACCAAAATCGAGTATCGCCCTATCCAGTAACCCAAACAAAGGGTCTTTATAAGAAAAAACCAAAAGTAATAACCAATGCCAAGACTGGAACAACTAACTCATACTGATGTGGTCACATACATAGATAACAGTGAGTCTCATACATGCAATCTCTATACTACATTAGTAATAAGTTACATAATCAAAAGAGAAAGCGTCTGGACCTAGACTACTGTCATTATGGTATTGCCTCCCTATCCATGGGTCTGCTCAACTCCAGATCCTACAAAATAGCAAGATAAAAGACACGTGTGAGTGAAAAATCACCAAATGAGTCCCATGTGTGCCAGTGCTTTACAAAAACAGATAAAGTAAAGCAATGTTGCACTTTTATCCCAAAAAAGGCACTACAAAAAGTTTTATTTTCCTTTTCCTACTGAAATTAATTCTAAAACTCTCTAAAGAAGATTTTATTTACAACTTAATCATTTTTGAAAAACTTTGTTTCAATTTTAAATCATTACCCCAATTTTCAAATTACCGGCACTTTTCCAACAAAAGGTCAGCCTACATGCAAAGCTCATAAGGCTTCACATTCCGTGCCACATCTTATTGTGCTAAGACCGCAGCCTATAGTACTTAATTGTATGTCATCGGAGAGTAAGTACGACGTAGCATACTACCGAGAATGAATAAGTGTACTGCAACACACTAAATATTTTACTTGCTACGTTAAGCTAATGGATCCCAATCCAAACATCATTCACCATCGAGGTGGCAAGGAGTCAAACGCTACTGAGTGCCCCTATCCAGCATTCAGTGAACGACTCAAAAGTAAGGTGCACTCGCAAACGCAACAAATGTCATATGCTAAATGGCTAACCAGGATAACTCATCTTAATGTCTTGTCACCCTGTTCGAAGTAAGGCAATCCCTAGAACTAGGCCAGGTTACTAGGGTCATCTAAGTCTAACATAGGCCAGTATAAATATCAAATTCCCTAACGTAGGCTAGTATAAATATCAAAGTCCTTACTGAGTACTCAACATTAACAATACCAATCCCTACTGACTGATCGGGCCAGAGGGTGATTTGTTTCCTCAGGATTTCTAAATCAAATATTTTTTGGGACAAAATATCATATTTTTGAAATTGATCCCACTAACTTGCAAGATAAATAATTATTCCCATAGGCTCCGCAGGGTAAATCAGTTCATTTCATAGGCACACCAGGCCAATAAAATAGTTTTCAGGATCAAAATGTCATTTTTCAAAAGTTAACCTCATATCGAGAGATCATTTTTCAAAACCGTATCGAAATAGGGTGAAAAGTTCATTTTGTACATTCAAACAAGTTTCCAAGAATATTTAGGACATTTTGCCCGTACCCGATCTCAAAGCCATCTCCAAGGGTATTCAAGTTATTTTGCCCATACCCGATTAAAAAAAAAAAAAAAACTTCCTGAGGCAATTCGGGTCATTTTACCCTTACTCGATTTGAAAAGTGTTCACAAAAGTTTCAATATTTCAGTCATTTACCGAATACCCAATTCTAAAAGTTTCCATAAAATATTCCAATAAGGACATTTGGATGATTTTCCAAATACCCAATTTCAAAAGGAACTTATTCAATAAATCCAGAATTCTAATCCTCAAAGTGGATTAAATTGAAAATTTCCAATCATGTTTCCATAAAATGTTCTAATAAAGGCATTTGAGTCAATTCATGAATACCCGATTCCAAAATTACCATTTTCTGAAAATTCCAAGTATTTTAATCCAAAAAAGACTAAATTCACAAAATTCGTGCTTTAATCATCCGTTAAGGTTTCAAAACCAATTATGATGTTCATTTGAGCCCAAAATGGCATAAAAATAAATCTTGCTAAGATAAACCTTAAATATGTTCAGGGATTTCCAAAACGGTGTAAAATGTACATTTCATGAAAAAATAGAGCATACTAGCTTTCAGAAGATTTTAGAAGTCAAAGGGACTCACCTCTTGTCCAAAATAAGCTTTTATCGTTCATGTGCCATTTGACTACCATTTTAACCATTTCCAATGTGTCGTTGGCCATTTACCAGTAAACCTATATCAAATATCATTTTTTTGTTTAGTTGTATTTGGTCGAAAAGTAGCCAATGGTTAGCTAACGTGCCCGACGGTCAAGAAAACGATCAACAATCGTTCATATAGTTTTTTCATATTTTGTTCAATTCTTCCATTTTCCTTTTTCCATATCCTTCCTTCCTTCATCAACATGGAATTATCTTCGTGTTTCTCATTCATTTTAGTGCAACATCACATAATTAATCCCTCTTAAGATCATTCATTTCCCAACTAAAATTCTGGGATTTCCCTTCTTGACACACAATTTTGTTTCGCTCATAATTTTCAATCCATAACTCCAATTAGGCTCTGTTTTATGTCAAAACTCTCATAAGATCCTCAACTACACTTCTATGGATTCCATTTCCACCATCTCAAAGATTTTAGGGCATAAATGTCCCATATATTTCTTGTATTTAACCCATTTTCACAAAATAACTTCACTTACTTGTTCTTCTTGATATATAACACTTAATCCACTTCATTTCCCCTTCAAACAACCTCAATTCTTCAAGTTTTCAGGTTCAAGAAAGTCACTAAGTTCCTATACAAATAACACACAATTAACATCTATCCTAAAAAAAAACAATCATAATCCGTTCTCTTTAATGTTTAACTCCGTTTTCATTCCGATTCTACCGTCTTTATTCACAATTATGAATAACCCCTTAAATCACCATTCAAATACCTTTATTCACTATACAAAATATAGCTTATAGATCTTCCATTCAACCATTACACACACTTACAAACATGAGGTCTCACATAGTATACAATAATCACTTTGATAATCACAATTCTCATATTTTCAAGTTATAATTCATATCAAAACGATCACCGTAATGAAATCTACAACTTTAATTCTAGAAGCATAGGATTTTACCTTGTGTATGAGATGTTCTAGCTTGAATTTGCTCCAAGAATCTTGATATGAGATAAATTAGTCATATTTTTCCTAGTTATTTGAGACGCTTTTGTGACACATTTTATTCATTAACTAGTCATATTCCTTCATATTTGAGATTTTACCCTTGGAAAGTTATTTTGTGCATTATTTCAGATTTTAGGGGTAAAACGAAGCAAAAACGTCACAAAACAGAATAGAGGCGGCACTGGACAGGGCAGTGGAACTGGCGCCGGCCATGTGCTATTGACACAAACTTTAAGGCGACAAAAAATTGTTGAAACAGGGCGGAACAGAACCGAACCGACGCTGGCTCCAATAGCCAAGGCGGCACCGGCTGTACACTGGACAATATGGTGCTGAAATTAAGAAAAAATCGGCGAACAAAGAAATAAACAGAACACAACCGATGCTGACTCCGGCAGCTAAGGCGGTGCTGGCTATGCCTTGAGGAAAAAACGGGATCTTGATTTTTCTACACGGTTTTTGAAAATCTGTGAAATTTTAGTATTTTCCTACTTCTACTCAGCCAAAAACATTACACCAACGAGTTTAGGCACTTCCTAAACTTATAAATAGATGGAAAACACAAGGGAAAATGGGAGAATTCATTGATCATCATAGAAAATTACTCAAAATCAAAGGAGGAATTCTTTAATTCAAGAAAGGTTGTACAAAAAGGTCTTCAAATGAATAAGAAGGATGCTTGTCTATGAGTGCTTTCTTTTACTTTATTTTCTTTTTCTTGAACAATGATATGTCAATTATTTTATTGTGATTCGACATTGTTTTAGATATTTGGAATTTTTAGAGTTATTTGATCTTGTGATTAATTGGTTGTTATTCTTGGTATTTGAGTACTTGCACTTATTACGAGATTAGTTGGTTGTTTCTCTCCATTAGCTTACTGGACCAAAGGAGTTGATGGTGGTTTCAAGTCATTAATTTCATATCTGTTGGCTATTAACTTACTGGACCAAGGGGGTTAATTGCTTAGAACTGGTAATTAAAGGTTAATTGATGTCTTCCGAGACCAATGGTTCATTGGTTAGCTTCATATTTTAAATTTGCCGAGACCAAGGGAATTTGATTAAGGATTATGTTTAATGCATCTTTTAGATGAATTAGTTGAGACGAGACCAAGTGATTTTAATTTATCGAGAAGATAGTGATTTCATGGATTGACCAAAAAAGTGAATCTATCTTAATCCTTTATGATGCCAAGAGAATAATTAGTTATGATAATGGTTGAGTGCTTTAAGGTCATGTTTGTCATAAAAATGGTTTGAGTTACATAATTCTCCGTCCCTGACATGTATATATTTTTATTTTATTTTATTTTTTATTTTTTATTTTTTTTGCTTTATTGAGTTGTTTAAACAATGAAAGAAAAGTGATTAATGCATACTTGTTCCTTAAGGATCGACACTCGTTTGAATCCTATGCTATGTTAATAATGAGTATGCTTGCTCATATGTGTAATTTGGGTTTAGCGTTTTAATTTAAACTTGATTGGGAACGTGCTTATTTTTATATGATTTTTATACCCAAATTTATACACACTAAGTTTTTGGCACCGTTACCGGGGAACAATATCATGAAATCTTGGATTTTGTTGATTTAACCACGTCAATATATAAGTACGTAAATATGTAAATATGTACAATTGTTCTTTTCTCAAAAAGGTGCTATCTTTTGTATCTTGTGTATACCCTTGTAACCTAACCTACTAACTTCGACTATGTTCTATTAACTAACTTTGTAATCTTTTAATTTTGTTTTAATCATGAATTTCGTTGACTAACTAGCTTTAGTGTTAAGGAAAAATGGTAACTTGGAATCGGAGGAAGTTTAATGAGGGGCAGTACCCCCATTACCCTTTGGAGATAACACACGCAGCCACCAGAATCAGCAGAGCTCGAAACCGTAGTTGAAAATTTTGTTGTTCATGTCACAGGGCATTTCCAAGAAATAGATTTGACATTTGAGAGGTTCGAAGCAATGATCCGCAACATGGAACAACAAATCTGGTTTTTTACGGACATGGTGATGAAATCTCACGAACTAACACCAATAGCCAGTGAGAAAACAGCTGCTGTCATATTGCAAAGTGGAAAAAAGTTGCCAGACATTACAGATAGCAACCGGCGCTATAGTTGGAGGACAAGAACCGGCACTGGCTATCTGGTAAACCCAAGACTAAGCAACCCAGAACTGACCCGACGCTGGCCGAAGCACTGGAACTGACGCCAGCTATCCCCTGTCTATCCCCCAAAAATCCTACTCTCCAACCTAAAATACTGTACCCTACCCATCTCCATAAAGCCCAAAAAAATGCCCAATTTGATAAGTTCCTTGAGGCATTCAAACAACTACACATAAACATCCTACTCAGTGAAGCCTTAATTCACATGCCCAAATACGCCAAATTTCTTAAAAGTATACTCGTCAACAAAAAGAGATTGGAAGAGTTGTTCACAGTGGTCCTAAGTGAAGAATGCTTAGCCATATTGCAGGACAAACCGAATTTGCCACATAAATAAAATGATCCAGGGAGTTTCTCTATCCCATGTTTAATTGGTACTCTTAATGTCTGTAATGCATTAACTGACCTAGGTGCTAGCATTAATTTATTGCCATACAAAACATTTAAAAAGCTAGGCCTAGGAGAACCACGACCCAGTAGGATGAGTATTCAACTCGCGGATAGATCCATTAAATATCCTAAGGGTATAATAGAAGATGTGTTGGTAAAAGTTGATAAATTCATATTTCCAGTGGATTTTATTATTCTTGACATGGATGAAGACTCTAAAGTCCCTTTAATCCTAGGTAGACCTTTCCTAGTTACAGCAAAAGCATTGATTGATGTTCCTGGGAGGAGGTTGACACTTAGGTTTGGGGATGAGGAGGTAGTCATTCAAATCTACAAGAGCATGCAACACCCTTTGTCTTCTCATGATTCTTGTTTAAGAGTTGATATTCTTGACGAACCTATTTTTGAGTTGATGCAAGAATCCATTGAGGGGGAGTTGATGGAAACATCAATGGCGTATTCGGAGGACTTTCACAATGAGGAGGGGATGAAGAAGTTGGCAATGGAGAAAAGTAATTTAGGGAGAATGAAATCATCCATAGAAGATCCTCCCAAATTGGACCTAAAAGGCCTGCCCGAACATTTGGAATATGTGTTCTTGTCTGAAGGGCGTAAATTGCCTGTGATTATTGCCAAAGATCTCAATATAGAACAAAAGACCAAATTGGTAAGTATGTTGGGAAGATATAAGGGAGTTATAGCATGGAAGATCACTGATATTAAGGGCATTAGTCCATCCTTCTGTACTCACAAGATCTTAATGGAAGAAGGTGCAAAGCCGGCAGTGCAACCCCAACGTAGGTTGAACCCATATATAAGTGAAGTGGTAAAAAGTAAGGTGGTTAAGCTCTTAGATTCAAGTATCATTTATCCTATTTCTGATAGTGTTTGAGTGAGTCCTACTTAAGTGGTACCAAAGAAGGGAGGAATGACGGTGCGTCCTAATAATAAAAATGAGCTAGTCCCTATGAGATTGGTTACGGGTTGGAGGTTTTGCATAGATTATAGGATGCTAAACAAAGCAACTAGGAAAGATCACTTTCCTCTCCCTTTCATTGACTAAATGTTGGAAAGGTTAGCCGGGCATGAGTATTATTGTTTCTTAGATGGATTTTTTGGCTACCTGCAAATCCCCATAACTCCGAATGACCAAGAAAAAATCACTTTTACATGTCCATATGGTACTTTTGCATATATCGTCAGATGCCGTTTAGTCTTTGCAATGGTCCCAGAACATTCCAAAGGTGCATAACAGCTATATTTAAAGGACTCGTGGGGGACATCATGGAGGTATTTATGGATGATTTCTCAATTTTTGGTGATTCATTTGATTTGTGCTTATCTAATCTTGAAAAAGTACTTGCAAGATGTGAAGAGACTAACCTCATGCTGAACTGGGAAAAATACCACTTTATGGTGCAAGAAAGTATTGTGTTGGGACATAAAATCTCAAGAAAAGGTATAGAAGTCGATAGAGCAAAAATTGAAGCCATTGAGAAGCTACCTCCCCCTATTTCGATGAATGCCATAAGGAGCTTTCTTGGTCATACAGGTTTCTACAGGAGGTTCATCTTAGACTTCTCAAAAATTTCAAAACCTCTTACCTCGTTACTTGAAAAGGATGTTGTATTTGATTTTGATGAGCAATATCTCACAACGCTTTTACATTGCTTAAAGAGATATTAATTAAATCCCCCATTTTAATTGCACCTGATTCGTCACTTCCCTTTGAACTAAAGTATGATGTAAGTAATTTTGCAGTTGGTGTAGTACTAGGACAAAGGCGGAATAAACACTTCCAACCTATATACTATGCAAGCAAGACTTTAACGGATGCACAAGAAAACTACACAACAATGGAGAAAGAATGCTTGCCATAGTGTTTGCCTTTGATAAATTCTGTTCTTATCTTATTTTGTCCAAAGTCATTGTGTATATGGACCATTCGGCCCTAAAGTACCTACTAACCAAACATGATTCCAAACTAAGATTGATACGATGGGTGCTATTATTGCAGGAATTTGATTTGGAGATTAGGGACAAAAGGGTATAGAAAACTTGGCTTCGGATCACTTGTCAAGATTGGATAATCCGAATTTGGAATTGTTGATCGAAGAGGACATCAATGATGCCTTCCTAGATGAGCAACTCTTACTCATAAAAGGTGAGATGCAAAACACCCCTTGGTTCACCGATTTTGCTAATTACTTAGTTGCAGTAATTGTTCCAAAAGCTCTTACAATGCAACAAAAGAAGAAATTCCTCTCTAAAGTAAGGCATTACTTTTTGGAAAGATCCGTATTTATTTAAGTGTTGTGCGGACCAAATCATTCGAAGATGTGTGGACTTTAAGGAAGGCGAAGATATTCTATGACATTGTTATGAAGGACTTGTTGGGGGCCACTACCAAGCCCACAACACTGCACGAATGGTGCTTGAGTCTAGATTCTATTGGCCCACATTGTTCAAAGATGCCCACAGGTTTGTTCAAAGTTGTGATAGGTGTCAACGCACAAGTAATATTTCTAAATCGAATGAGCGGCCTTTACACATTTTTCAAGCCTATGAAGTATTTGATTGTTGGGGGATAGACTTCATGGGACCTTTTCATAACTCTTTGGGTAATAAATACATTCTGGTAGCAGTGGACTATGTTTCTAAATGGGTAGAAGCACAAGCTTTACCAACTAATGATGCAAGGGTAGTGGTAAAATTCCTAAAAAAACTGTTCACCTGTTTTGGTGTACCTAAAGTTCTCATTAATGATAGGGGTACTCATTTTTGTAATACTCAATTGGACAAAGTTCTCAAACATTTGGGAGTGCACCATAAGTTTGCCACCTCATATCATCCCCAAACAAGTGGTCAGGTCGAAGTGGTTAATAGGGAAATCAAAAGAATCTTGGAAAAGACTGTTAGCCACACTGGGAAGGATTAGAGTCTAAAATTAGATGACACTCTTTGGGCATACCTGGATAGTTTTTAAGACCCATATTGGCACGACTCCTTTTCGGTTAGTTATGGAAAAGCTTGTCATTTACCTATTAAAATTGAACATAAAGCTTATTGGGCTATTGAACTTGTTAACCTAGATCTTGCGGCCGCTGGAAAGTTAAAGTTACTCTAACTCATAGCTTTGGAGGAATTGTAGGAGGGTGCTTATGATCATTCAATGCGGTACAAGGAAAATGTCAAAAAATGGCACGATAAGCATATCACGTACCAACCTGAATTTGAAAAAGGCGAGCAAGTGTTGCTATTCAATTCTCGCCTAAAACTTTTTCCCGGTAAGTTAAAATCCAGGTAGTTGGGACCATTCACGGTAAGTAAGATAGGCCCTTTTAGCACCCTCGAACTTACTCACCCTACTCAGGACACTTTCAAAGTCAATAGCAATCGCGTGAAACGCTCTGTGGGTGAAGGTCTTCCAAACCCCAAGTGGGTGGAGATGCTCTTCGACGCCACCGCATAGAACTTTTTGGTTTATCATGAGGTAGTTGTTTTCTATTTGTACTATTTTCTTTCTTTTATTTTTTATTTATTTTTCTTTTCTAGTTTTTATGCTTTGGTGTGCTCTTTTGTATTTTTCTTTTAGGTACTTTGCCAATGTCTCTTTCTTCTAGAATTCAGCTCTTGTATAGCACATTGCCAAATAAATGGAAGTATTGTCTTTCTTAGCTCTTCTCCTTTATATTTTTTGGTTGCTTAGCCAAGTTTATTCCTTGTTCTATTTATTTGGCCATTAAGAACAATGTCTAGTTTAAGTGTAGGGGAGTGATTTGATTGAAAATTCTTCTATGACATACCTTATCCTTCTTGTCAAAATTTTCAAAATTTTTTCTGATTTTCTTTGAGATTTCAAGCTGTATTTTTAATGCATGTCTTTATGATGGATTATAGAGCATATGTTCTATATTATTTATGGCTTATGCATGACTTTTTGCATGTACTTGGACTAAGTAGTTCTTGATCAAATGATTTACATTGTTCTTAAACCTGCTTTTTTACTAAAATTCATGGAGCATTCTAGAACTTACTCGAATATCTCTCGAGGTGAAATAAGAAAGACATTCATGATTTAACTTAGGAATGACGGTAATAGGCCTTCTTTGGATAGTTTGAGCTTTTCAAGCCTACCTATTTTTATATTATCCCTAGTGAATATTTTAAGCCTAAATTGTTGATTTCCTTCTTTAAAACCCGTTATCATACTTTGTCCATTGCTTGTTTCTGAGAGTTTGAATAATTTTACAAATCTTTATACTTTTGATGGATGAAAGTATATGTAGGAGAATGGTGAGGAAGAATACTTGGAGAAAGATCATGACTTGTTACTTTCAGTCATGTATCCATAGTTGTGTTGAGCTGGAGAAAGAGAAGAAAGAGAAAAGAGAGATTGAAAACAAGAAAGAAAAACAAAAAGCTGCTAAAAGAAAGAGAAGAAAGAGAGAACCTGAGAAAGAAAAGAAAAGCAGCAGTGAAAAACAAAAGAGGAGTGAAAGAAGAGAACAATTGAGAGAGAAAGATAAGAAAGATCACAAGAGGAATGGTGATTGATTTGTAAAAGTTGAGTTCATATCAAATCCTGGACACCATTGCTGAAATTTTGAATGATCTTGTGAAAAATAGAGAAGAATTGATGAAAGAAGTGAAAAGATGAGAAAAAGAAAAGAAAAGGAGTGAAATTGCAAGATTTGCTTGAACTGAATTTTAATTGCTAAATAAAGTTATAGGGTTTGATTGATTTTGGGAATAGGATAGTAAGAAGAGTTTGGAAATTATTGATACATTTTGTTTATCCTTTTCTTGCAAGCTCTCAGCTTCTTTGATATTTGATTCTCCTATATCCTTCGTTTGATAAGCTACATTACAAGCTTAAAAGTCCTACTTGACTTAAGTAGAATCATGATATGTCTCGGATTAGTAGAGAAAGTGTATGAAAAGTAAGCTTATGGTATGCATATTCTTATTGAACTAAATTCTTTCCAATGGTTTGAGAATATTGTTACGTATTGAGATGGTTCTACTAAGTCATTATTCACTTACACAAGTCTTGCATTTGTTGTGAAAGATGTAGTAGCGTGTGATTTATGTTCTTGAATGAAGAAAGCATTAGAGATATTATTTTGAAATTGATTGAGTGATTTGTGAAACCTTGTATTTTCCTACTTGTCTTTGATACTTTGCTTAAGGACAAGTAAAGAGCTAAGTGTGGGAGAATTAATAGGGGATAAATTAGTTATGTTTTTCGTAGTTATTTAAGGCTCTTTTGTGACACATTTTATTCAATAACTAGTCATATTCCTTCATATTTGAGATTTTACCCTTGAAAAATTATTTTGTGCATTATTTCAAATTTTAGGGGTAAAACGAAGCAAAAACGTCACAAAACAGAATAGAGGCGCCGCCGGACAGGGCAGTGGAACCAGCGCCGGCCATGTGCTGTTGACACAAACTTTGAGGTGACAAAAATTGTTGAAACAGGGTGAAACAAAATTGAACCGGCACCGGCTCTAGTAGCCAAGGCGGCGCCGACTGTACTCTAGACAACATGGTGCTGAAATCAAGAAAAAAATCGACGAACAAAGAAAGAAACAGAACACAACCGGTGCTGGCTCCGGCAGCCAAGGCGGCGCCAGCTATGTCCTGAGGAAAAGATGGGATCTTGATTTTTCTACGTGGTTTTTGAAAATCTGTGAAATTTTAGTATTTTTCTACTTCTACTCGGCCAAGAACATTACACCAACGAGTTTAGGCACTTCCTAAGCCTATAAATAGATGGAAAACACAAGGGAAAATGGGAGAATTCATTGATCATTACAGAAAATCACTCAAAATCAAATGAGGAATTCTTCAATTCAAAGAGGGTTGTACAAGAAGGTCTTCAAAGGAAGAAGAATGAGGCTTATCTATGAGTGCTTTCTTTTACTTTGTTTTATTTTTCTTGAACAATGATATGTTAATTATTTTATTGTGATTCGACATTATTTTAGATATTCAGGATTTTTAGAGTTATTTGATCTTTTGATTAATTGGTTGTTATTCTTGGTATTTGATTACTTGTACTTATTACGATATTAGTTGGTTGTTTCTCTCCATTAGCTTATTAGACCAAGGGGGTTGATGATGGTCATTAATTTCATATCTGTTGGCTATTAACTTACTGGACAAGGGGGTTAATTGCTTAGAACTGGTAATTATAGGTTAATTGATATCTTCCAAGACCAAGGATTCATTGGTTAGCTTCATGTTTTAAATTTGCTGAAATCAAGAGAATTTGATTAAGGATTGTGTTTAATGTATCTTTTGGATGAATTAGTTGAGACGGGACCAAGTGATTCTAATTTATCGAGAATATAGTGATTTCATGGATTGACCAAAGAAATGAACCTATCTTAATCCTTCATGATGTCAAGAGAATAATTAGTTATGATAAGGTTGAGTGCTTTAAGGTCATGTTTGACAAAATAATGGTTTGAGTTACATAATTCTCCATCCTTGACATGTATATATTTTTATTTTATTTTCCTTTTTATTTTCTTTTTCACTTTATTGAGTTGGTTAAACAATAAAAGAAAAGTGATTAATGCATACTTGTTCCTTGAGGATTGACACTCGTTTGAACCCTATACTATGTTAATGATGAGTATGCTTGCTCATATGTGTAATTTAGGTTTAACGTTTTAATTTAAACTTAATTGAGAACGTGCTTATTTTTATATGATTTTTATACCCAAATTTATACACACCAAATCTCCAAACTCTAAAGAACAACACTTTCTCTCTCTTTTTCCAATTTTTTCTTGATTTTCTCAGCCTTTTTATCTTATTTTCTCTCTTTTTCTTCTCTTTTCTTCTTCTTATTGTGGCTTCCAATTTTTTAGCCTCCCCACCTCCTCAAAATGGTGAAATTAAAGACCAATTAGCTTTCATTTCATTAATTGCATGGTGGTTACTTTACACATGTCAAGATCTCATTTTTTTCACCTATTTTCTTTTATTTTATAAAACTTCTTTAATAATCTTTTCATGCATGAATATTTCATGCATCCACTCATTATTTGACATGTCCTTGGTCACCAATCACAAAACGCCACATGTACCATTTCTTTTAATCACGATTTTACTTTTACTTCGAAATAATCAAAATTCGGTTCTGAAATGGAAAAATATTTTATTTTACCATTCACATCCAAAAATTTCACTGAATCCATTAGTAATACTTAATTACTTTCTCGATTTGATCAAATTTGCGGTCAAAATCGCAGGTACTGTCAAAATGACGAAAATGTCCCAAATAACCTGATCAACTTAATTAACACCAAAACGTGTGTTTCAACGCACTGATCAATTTCCGTTCTCATCGTACCCTCAAATTCTTATTTTATTAACAGTAGTAGCCTTTTGAAGATTTAGGGTACGGGTAAAACAAATTTAATAATTACATCCAGATCCCGACAAAATGTTATTATACAAAAATATTCGTTTCATTATACTGATCATCTTTTGTTCTGGCCATTGATACAAATTCTCATCCTATTACAAGTAGTAGCCAATCGAAGGTTAAAATATAGGGTATTACATCAAGTCTAAAGATAGTTGCACATTTATTTTGGTAAGATTCTATCACTACCACTAAATAGTTATCAATATGATTATCTCATAGCTATGTCATCCAATATACATGTTCTTGGAACAAACATGTACGTGTTAACTTTGAGTATCGCAATACTCATAGATGTGAGAACCACTGCCTGATCAAATCAAGAAATATAACACGCATTAATCTTAACTCATTAATGATGTCATATCTCACTAATACTATAACTAGGGATTATTTAAGTATGAACACTATACAGTGTACTAGGAACCTCACATCATGATCTCTATCATGATTTTCTTAACACAGTGTTGCAGTTAGGACTTTATCTAATAGTTATTTTACACGAAAGTAGAAATAAAATAAACTTAAAGATAAGGAATGCCTTATTTTATTCAATAAATGTAAAATATACAGAATTCATGTGATTGCCTCTAGGACATAACACTAACAAACTCCCACTTGCACTAGAGCCAATCATACATGTATCTAATACCTAATGACTCAATATGTCTATCATGTTTCTTTTAGGATAGTACCTTAGTAAGTAGGTCAGCTATGTTTTCATCACTGGGAACTCTTTCTATCTTTACATCATGTCTATCTATGATTTCCCTAATCAAATAAAAATGTCTGAGTATATGCCTAGATTGTTGATGAGACCTTGGCTTCTTTGCTTATGCAATAGCTCTATTGTTGTCACAATATAGAGATATTAGTTTAGCAATGTTAGGGACCACTCCAAGCACCATCACAAACTTCTTGATCAAAACTACTTCCTTAGCTACTTTAGAAATGGCTATGTACTTAGCTTCAGTCATTGAGTCAGCAACAGTATCTTATTTGGAACTTTTCGAACTTATTACCCCTGCAGACAATGTAAATTGGTAATCAGACTGTAATTTGACATCATCTTTATCAGATTGAAAACTGGCATTAGTATACTCATTTATTTCCAAATCACCTCCTCCATACACTAAAAATACATTCTTAGTTCTTCGCAAGTACTTAAGGATATTCTTCACAACCACCCAATGACCCTCACCAGGGTTAGATTGGTATCTGTTCATCAAATTAAGAGATCAGGATACATCGGGCCTAGTACATACCATAGTATACAGGTTGGATCCAATTGCCGAAGCATATGGAATCCTACTTATATGATACATTTCAACTTATGTTTCTAGTGACATTGACTTTGAAAGGCTTATCTAATTGGACATAGGTAAGAATCCTTTTTTGGATTGATCCATGCTAAATCTCTTTAGCACTTTATCTATGTATGTAGATTGTGAAAGACCTAGCAACCTTTTTGATCTATTTCTATAGATCCTAATGTTAGTGTTATGCCCTTGAGACAATCACATGTATTATGTATATTAACCATTACTAAATAAAATAAGGCATTCTTTATCTTTCAGTTTATTTTATTTATACTTTCGTATAAAATAACTATTAGATAAAGTCTCAAATACAACATTGTGTTAAGAAAATTATGATAGAGATCATGATTTGAGGTTCCTATTACATTAGATACTGTTCGTACTTAAATTATCATTAGTCATAGTATTAATGAGATAGGACATCATTAATACTTAAGACTAAAACGTGTTATACTTTCTGATTTGATTAGGTGGTGGTTTTCACATCCGTGACTATTGTGATACTTAAAGTTAACACATAGATGTTTGTTACTTGAACAAGTACATTGAATGGCCTGACTATGAGAAAATCACATGGATAACTATTTAGTGCCAGTTATTGAATCTCGTCATAGCAAATGTGCAAGTATCCTTAGACTTGAGATCTCTAAGGTACTTTATTTGCTAAGTGTTGGACTTTGATTCTAATCTTTGGAGTCCTAACAAGACCGCCTATGGGATGGATATTGGGTACAACATGAAAGAAATGAAAGTTGAAATTTGAATCATAATAAAGCTTAAAACTTCTCTTCAAATTGTAGATAGAACTTTTACCATTCATTCAACTTCTTGAAAACAATTACAACTTGAAGTATTTGATAAGATATCACATAAAACCCTTGAAGTTAAATTGAACAAATGTATACCTTAGTCTAAGAAAATTATTTCACTCTGTAAGAAAAAATATAGATAACATGAATCATACTAGTCAAGCTATCTACCAACTCAAGTATCATAAATCCAAACATTGCACAACTTAAGTAGTGATTCAAGAAACACACTCCATTTTTTTCCTCTCAATTTTTTCAATAACTTAGGGAATTGATAGCCTCAAGTGAATAGATTTCTTTTCACACATCATATTGGCCCCCTTATAGTCACCACTCATCATTTTTCAACACTTTTTCCTCTCTTTTTTTTTCTTTTGGGAATTAAAAGCCTCAAGAAAGTTGATTTCTCTTCACTATCCATATTGGCCCCCATAATCAAGCAAAAACATTTTTTTCTCACCAACAACAATCAACTCATTGTTCCTAATCTTCAACTCACAATTAATGTTTTCTTTTTCCTACACAATCTTTCCACTCAAAGATGTTTTATCTTCCCACATTCCTTATCACAACTCAAAACTAAGCAAATTTTAAACCCATAATACAACAATTAGCTAACAACTTTTCCCACATTCATTATATTCTCTATATTCAAACTAGATGAGCCAAATAATATTCAAACACTAATGAATAAATAATATTAATCCAAATTCTCAAGTCTTAACAATATCCTACCCAACAAACCTATGTCATAAAAATCCACCAAGTGAATGACAAAACTCATATCCAAGTAATAAAGATACTTACAACCTTGCTAAACAATGAAAAACCACAACATTTTTAAAAATTTCAGAAAAAACAAAAAAAATTTAGCACAATATATGTAGAAAATATCTTCAATGCTAAACTCTCGCCCCACACTTAAACTGGACGTTGTCCCTAATGGCTAAAAATCTATCTATATATAAATATAAATATATATATATATATATTTATATATTTATATAGGGAAGCCGTTGGTGTTATCACATGGCACCTTTCACAGCTCGCCCAGTGATACTTCAATTCTGTTGAATTTACATTACTTTTTTTTTTAAAAAAATGAAAACTCAGCTAACTTAATTTATTGCTAACTTGATTTATCTACAAATTAGTACTTTCAATTACTATTTTTTTCAAAAATGAATAGCCATCTAGCTTAATTAGATTCCGAAATTTATTAGAATAATTTTTTTAGTCAAAAAATAAAAGGTCATCTAACTTAATTTATTTACTTCAGATTAATACAAACCTTTTTTTATTTATGTTCTTTTTATTTTTGCACTTATCATCTTTTTGGGAATTCTAAAAGGAGGTAAGTTTTAAGAAAAAAATTGGTCTCCGTTGCTTTTGGATTAATAAACTTTTTGTTTTCTCTGTTCAGGGATGAATTCTAACCAAATCCCCTGTGAAGCCACTGTCCGTCAACTCACAAACGCCAAGAAATTCTCAACTATCAAAGATATTTTGGAACATCAAAAGCAGTATCCTAATATCACGAAGGAGCACTTTTTAGTTTCCCTGGTCTCTATGGAAAAGCCAATATGACGGATGAAGCCCAGGAGCTATTTGATGAAATGCCTAGCTTAAATTGTGAACACACTGTTTGTTCTAGGGACTTAAGTATCTGAGTATGGAAATTTGCAATACCAGCCAAAGTTTTCTCCTCTTTTAGTTATTTTTAAATTTTTTTCTAGGGTAATAAATCGTATATCTTGTGAGGTTTTAATTCAGTTTCTTTTGTGTGTGTCTTTTTTTTGTATTTTTGCAGGGTTTCTTGTATTGTGGAGGAAGTATTGAATTTAAGGTAAATTATTAAGGGTGTTTCCCAGCGCATTTTTCCTTTTTGAGTTACTGTTATTTTTGCATCTTTCATTATGAGATATTTAGTGTAAGACTTCAACAAAAAAAAAGGAACGGAAATTTGTGATTTCTTTGCACAATGTTTTAATTTTGAGGGTCGAAAATTTGTGATTACTTTGTACAATGCTTTACTTTTGAGGGATTCCCCGTCTCCACCTCCTCCTCATTCAGAATACTTTTCTGCACACTACTTTTCCCATAGGTATTTCTTCCCCTTTTCTTTTTCTATATTCTGAATGCCCGTTTAAATTTTTTTTTCTGGAAGAGAATGGAAACTTTCAAGCTTTCTATTGACATTTGTTGAATGTGTTTGCATTCTTAACATGTGGTTATCAACTTTCTAAATGCTTATGCTACATTATTTTCAGATGCAGCAATAAAAAAGATGGTTACCACCCTGGATAACCCTTTTACTCAGTTTCTAGAGCCTGAAAGGTTTAAAAATTTGCAGGTAGGGAGTAATTTCTCAAATATCCTGTTTGTTTTGTATGGATTTCATGACGAATTGGCTCCCTCATTACTTTACTACAATTCTATTTTTTATAGATTTATTCATTATGATAATCCCCAAGTTATAATTCGTTAAAATATTCTTTGAAGGCAGGAAGGAAAAAAAAATTCTCTCATAGGAGTGGGGCAGTCAATTAGCTATCCTACTGGAAATGATGGATCATCATCTGGACTGGTGGTTATTTCCACTTCTATTGGAGGTCCAGCATATAGAGCTAGTATTTTCTCTGGTGATGTTATCCTGGCAATTGATTATACAAGTGTTGAAAACATGGGCATTTATGATGTTGCTATATCCTAGGCAAATGTCAATGACTTCTTACTCCTTAGAGTGGTTGAAGAAAAATATAAAGTAAATGAGATACGAGCTTGACTTAAATGAAAATAGTGCTATTAATGATTTTTGGTACAATTTATTTGATTATATTTTCCCTATAAATAGAAAACTATAAGTCAGGCTAATGGATAAATATGGTACAACCTTTTGACTGTATTTGTACAACCTCACTTGCAATGGAAAATACAATGGTGTTCTGTTTTGAGCAATGTGAAATTGGTTGGTCAAAAGTTATGGAAAAAGGAAAAGAAGGGGTTAATTGGCATTCTGCTTGTTTCGGTTCAATTGGTGTTCTGTTCTGTTTGGGGTTTATTATGACCACATTGCTAAATCAAATGCAAGGAGGCTATATCAAACAGGGGAGCGAAAATTCACAGCAATTAATGAAGCAGTCATGCTTGAAATTCTCTATAAAAGATGTATTTCACAACTGAAGCTGGTATTTCCCAGTTATAAGCACATCTATGGGCATAGCTATACAAATGTGAGGCTTCCATTCATAGAATTCTCTGGCATTGCAGTGGAAAGAAACATTTCTAGATTTACCTGCTTGTAGTTCATATTCCTAATTGTGAATTAAAATATTTATGATCAGCATCCTCAGTTTCTTCTAATTTAGTTTCGTGTTAATCTGTTTTCCAGTCTATCAAAAATGAACATTCTAGAGAATTTCAAGATGCTTTGAGATTTATAGTCAAATGCATATGCAACCCACCAAAATATTATGTCAAGGTAATCCTTTTCTCCTGTGTATACTTTCAATTCATCTTGGTAAGATTCAATTTTCTCTTGGTGGCAAGTGTTTTAGTAGCGAACTATGATTCTATGAAGTAAAGGATGAAAAAGATGATAGAGAAATGGAAATGGAGATAGAAATGAAGAATACTAAGGAAAGTAACTTATTCTTCATTTGATAACAAATTTAGGTTCAAGCCATTTAGTTTCAAACTAGCCTCATAAAAAGCCACTGTCCCCTAATATTTCTTCTGCAATCATTAATTAATCATGTATGGCCTCATAAAGCACCGATGGACTTACGATTCTCTATATGGCCTTACATATTTTGATAAGGGATGCTTCTAATAAATTGTGTCGTTATGGCATGTAGAGAATTTAGACATTTATTCTTAGGACATTTAAATACATGTATATATTATAAATTATATGTGATATATTTTAATTTAGTTATAATAAATATGGTCGATCTGTATGCTATAAGCATAAGCGAGACCGATAGCTTTAAAATTACATCTTTGCTTCTGCATCTAATTGAAGATATTCTCAAGCTGTGTTGTGACATAAACTAGAGTAGGAGGAGGAAGAATGTCTTGGGGTGCTCAAACACGCAGATAAAGAAATGATATTTGATGCATAAATTTTGGGTATATAAAAAATATCAAATTTAAATCTATCCCTTAGTCAAGTTTTAATTAAAACATTAATCCCAAAATACACATGCGAGCAAGTATACTCATCGCAAGCATAGCATAGGGAATTAACGAGTATCGATCCTCAAAGAAACAAGTACACACTAGTCATTTTTCATTAATTGTTTAACCGACCAAATAAGGTGATAAAATAATAAAATGAAAAATAAAGAAATATATACAACTCAAAAATGTAGGAATATGCAATTTAGACAACAATCCTAGAAAACATGACAATGAACCATTTAGCAACTATCTCAATTAATCATCATCGCTGTATCACGAAGGAATATAAAGTAAAGTTTAATCATTTCCCAAGTCATGAATTCACTTATATAAACTCCACTTTTTTTCTAATCCATGGAATTACTATCTCTTGACTAAATTAGCAGATTTCCCAATCAAACCAACATAACCAAAAGATGCATTAAACATAATTCCTCATGAACATGAAATTTGTCAACAACCCTATACTTTAGGCAAAATTAACTAGTCTTTGATTACTTAGGTTCTTTGGTCTTAACTTTGTTTTCCAAGTCCATTAAGAAATAAAAAATATGAAATCAATAAAATTAAATCAACTCCTAATATCGTTTCCCAAGTCAATTAAAAGCAAATCTAACTTCATCAATTCTTCTATGATCACAAGTAATCAAACATCAAGAATGATCGAAATGTATTTATAAATAGAAGTACTTTTAGATTAACTGAATACATAAAGCTTCGAAAAATAAGATTTATACATACTAGTATAGCAGCGTTGAAGTGTGCCAAGCACTTCTCTTTATGTACCAATGCAAACAAGCCAGTCATCAATGATAGAATAGAGTAGGCTTCTTTTTGTCCGTAATCGGATATGAAGATGCCGGTCAATCAGCCCCTTAGCTTGTGATTTTGACGATAGCCAGGATCGGCAGTTTCAGGCTTGTATTGGTCAAAAGAATAAGAGCTCGGTTATCAGTTAGATGAAGGAAAAGGTCTCCCTTACTATAGAAAGAATTAGAAAAAAGAATGCATCATTATTCTAGAAAAAGAAAACAAAGGTAAAAAAAAGAACTCATAGACAAGCTTCCTTCTTCTCCCTTGAAGATTTTCTTGAACAATGCTCCTTGATGTGATGAATTTCCCCTTTAATGAGTGATTTTCATATTTGATCCTTGAATTCATACTCTTGTCTTGTGTTTTTCTTTCTTAAATAAGCTGACAAGATGTTAAAATTCATCCCCTAAGAATTCTAGTCTGAGTAGAGATTGGAAAATACCAAAACTCTTGGAAATCACCAAATCCGCTCAAAAATTGTAAAACTCACCGACATGGACCAGAGTGGAGCTGGCGCCAGCTTGAAGGGTTACAACTATGCTCTATCGACCCGGTCGTGCTCTATTTTTCCTGTAAAAGTTTCCTCTGTACCAGATTGGGGACAGTGCTGGCTTCGTAGGTCATAGCCGGTGCCGACCGCGCACTGACGACGACGGTTTTGTCATTTTTTTCAATGTTTTCTTCAATAAAATTCCAAAACGTCTTTCCAAGGGTAAAACATCAAATATGAATGAATATACCTAATGAAAAACCTTAGAGGGGGTGAATAAGTTTTTTGAAAAATTTTAAATGCTCTTTTTAAAAATTTATTTTGAGAAACTCCTTCGTATTTCAAATCGAAGAGAGTGCAACTGATATAACAAGAAGCTTTTGAAATAACTTGATGATTAACTACAATTTGAATAAGATAAGACACGCGATGAAATTAATATAAGAGTGAAAATGGATTGGTGAGAATCATAAAGATTTCTTTTGAGAGATTAAAAGAATTTTGCATAAGATTTATCGTGGTTCGATCTACCAAGATCTACATCTCCTACCTTAAGCTCACACTTAAGGATTTTCAACCAGATTTTATTCACCCAATTCAATGGTGTCTATCTACACCAATTACATAAGAGGATCACCACACTTAGTTTTACCAAAACCTCTTAATCAACCAATAAATCAAGGTTCACCCCAAATAGGTTTTACACTACAACCTTAATACACAAAGAGGATTATAGTAATAAAACAGAGATAACTCACTCTTTTGGACAGATATACAAACAAATAGCTCAAACAGCCTTTACCTTTTTGAATCAATTTGATTTCACTTTGAAGCACTATGAAAAGGAAACTTTTATATTCTAGAGAGTAAGAGTGTTTCTTAGAAAGGTAGGACAACAATCTACTTTAAAATCGAGTTTTAAAACCTTTTATAGGAGCAAAAAATATAGCTCCAACAGCTAGAAATGGCTAGTTTCACGCCGTCAGATTTGCCAGAGTTTTGGACTCAAGAATCAGATGATGGTGCATCCAAAAGGTAAGTCCAAAATGACACATTTTCAGGCAAAATCCATTTCGCACTATTTACAGAGTTTTGGACGAAGCTTTTGGATGCAAAGTCATCCAAACTACTCAATCCAAAATTCTAAAAACTTAAAACTTTGAAATCTTTTATTTGCGTGCTTCAAGGTAAAAAATAAACTGAATCTTAAGGTAAAAAAGACATAGAAATTTACACAGATAATACTTTGACCAAGATTCCTAGTCTAAGGTTTTTCCACAAGGATTTCTTGGTATGTAATTTCTTAAGCTTGGTCTTCTACTTGATCACCCATTCTTGGATTCTATTGCTCAAGAGTTGCTTAGCAATCTTATTTGCAAGCCTTGGAAGACTGAGGTCAAACATGTCCTATAACATGTAGATCACACAAGTTAGTTCTTACCAATGTTTATCATAAGTTAAAACATAGGAGAATCCCCTTAAGGCTAACAATCTTCCCCTTTTTGAGTGATGACAAACTTGATGGGATTGTGATATAAAAAATAATGATATGTATAGTATGGATATGTTAGGCCGAGAGAAATAAGAATTTTTTCATTGAAATGCAATCTCTCATCATAGGACTCAAAGAGTGCTTTATGAGATTAAGATAGAAAATTAAAGTATATACTTACAAACATAGCTCAATGAGCCTATGACCCAACCAACCTCCATATCCTCCCTCCTTCCATCTTATGACTATTCCTTAAGAGGATAGCCATAATAAAACAATGTATGAATATGTACATAAGGAAGTATAGAATATAATTCATAAAATGAAACTCTCCCCCTTAATATGTGCATGTATGAGTATAGGATATGAGATCATAAAATGCGATTTGAGAGAAAATTGGATTTAAACTTTGGTCTTCCAAAATATACATCTAAAATGAGGTGGAGTGAGACTACGAACTTTTGGACTTTAGGTTATGGATGTCCAAACGTGTGTCCAAAATAGGGTAAAGTTAGACAGAAACTGTCCCTTTTTTAAAAACTTATTTTTGGACTAGACTTTTAGATCTAGAAATTTTTTGTCCAAAACTCCCCTAGTGTATGTGCAGAAAGAAACGAGTTTTCAGAAATTTTGATCCAACTTAGTTTTCTCAAGAAATTTCAGACTTCAAGGAAAGTTTTGAGCAATGAAAGATATATGAATAACTATCCTTATTATCTAAGATTTTTAACATAGAGCATATCATAATAGCTTTCAAAACAGATTGTTCAACAACCCCAATCTCAATGATAACTTTATGTACACACTTCAAACTCCATTGACCAAAATAGGATATCAAACTAGTTTTCATTGAATCATTTAAATCTTCCTAGACTGCAACAAACTATGATCATAATCAATCAGAAATCATAGATCATACTTATCATAAACCAATATACAACCTATACATGATCATACATCATAATTTATACAAAGAAAAATTAGGATAGCATGCTGGTTTGATCAAACCCAAATCCTAACATGAATTCCATAGAGTGTTTTATAGGATCTTAAGGAATATTCAGAGTCTAAGTACGTTGCAGTCCAAAACACAATAACTATTTCTAATCCATAGCATAACACCCAAATTGTAGTTCATCCAACATCTATCCATAACAGTACATAAGCCAATAATAACCAATAATAGCCAACAATAGTAGCACAATAGTCTAAAAGTATATCACAACATAGCACAACATTAGCACAACATTGCACAATCACAATCCTAACTACCATTTTTCTCTCCCTTTTGTCATCAATCAAAATGTAGAATAAGGAGAATGATTAGTAAATATCGGGGCTAGAAAGTAGAGAAAGTTATATATTAAGCATGTATATATTAAGCAAAGAAAGTAGCTAAAAGCCAGAAGGTAAAATGTTCAAATACTGGAGTAGAAGTAAAAATTGTCAATGGAAAAGCAGTAAAACATTTCTGGCAAAGGGAGTCTAGGAATCAATCCACAGGAACGATCATTTAGGAAATATGAATAGTCTCGATCCTGGACCCGGCACCTTTTTCTGGAATGCTGCCCAGCAAGCCTACTGGACTTCCTCTTAACTACCACATTCTTTTGCCTTTTCCCAGATGAGACAGGGATTTCAGTAGGTGTAAGGGGTGCTATTCTTCTTGATATGGGGATGTCTACCTTCCTTATTTAGGAGCTATCATTTCCTCATCCTACTGTTCTTTAACAGCTTTTTCTTCAGCCTCAAGGACAGGTTATGTTGGGTATCTCACGCATATCATATATAGCACAACATAAATATAAGAACAAGATACCAACCCAAGATCCGCATATGTGTGAAAACAAAACATAAAGAGAACAAAGGTAACAGCTTTTTACCTTTCTTTGATCGTGTGGGGAAAAAAAAAATTCCTTCTTCAAGTCGAGACGCGATCCAACAATCCTCTTTATCAAACACCACGAGAGTTGAACGTCTAACCACTATAATCACAGTGTGTGATTATCTCTAATAGAAATCCACATAGAGGATACACTCAAGCACCAAGATTTTCTGTGCTAGCAAAAACAAGATAGCGGCTAGAGTTCTTCTTGTTTTAGGAAAAATGAGAGAAAGAAAGAGAGAAGAGGAAGAAGTTTTAATTTTTTGGAGAGCTGTATTTCGTGAATCCCTACCATCTAAGGTTTCGTGTGTATCTAATATATCACACGAAAAATCACTAAAAATCTGAGAATTCTAAAACAATTAGAATTCCCAAATTGTAATTGGAAATATCAAGTTCTCAAAATTATAATTTGGACCATAAATTATAACTAATTATAATTTATCCACAACAACTTCTCTTTCTCGCAATTAAACCCACTATGTGATCAAATAACATCTTGAGTATATAATCCTCTATTATGTGTGACCTATTATGTTTCCCAGTCAATTGGTAGCAAATATGAATTAATCCAAACGTCTTTGAGATTAATAATCCATAATTAATTAAAATTAATCATATTGATTCTAATCAAGATTGGTTTATTAATTCATCAATTAATAAACCCTTATTCTCAAATCATAAGTAGCATCTAGCAACACATCATGACCACCCAAGAGTTCAGGAAGTCAAGTGGCTTGACATGAACTCTTCAATAACAAACTACAGTGCAATAAACTCCTTTTACCACACAATATCTCATTCAGTTTGGAGTACAGAATTAGTGCCAACTCCCTCCAAAATATATATTATTCTAGCTTGAATACAATAGTACTTGTACCAGAAACCCACTACTCTAGCTGTGTATCAATTGGAACTGTTTCCAATACACAGTCGCCTTGGCTAAGGACTTCTCGAGTAGTAATTCCTACAAGTGGCCGTGAGATATTCGCCCCTACTATGAGGAGTGGTGAATCCTTTATTGACCCTCTAAACTACTTTCGTTTACCTCACAATGTACCCAATATCCATCCCATAGGTGACCTTCCATCTGGCTCCAGAGATTGGAATCAAAGCACAATGCTCAGCGAACAAAGTTAGGTCATCCAATGAACTTGTTCCATTAACAAACATCCATATGTTAACTTTAAGTATCTCAATACTCACGGATATGAGAACCACTGCCTAATCAAATCAGGAAGTCTAACACATGCTAGTCTTAACACATTAATATTGTCATACTCATTAATACTACGACTAGTGACTATTTAAGTACTAACACTATACAGTGTAGTAGGAATCTCATATCATGATCTCTATCAAAATTTCCTTAACACAGTGTTGTACTAGGGACTTTATCAAACAGTTATTTTACGCAAAAGTAAATAAAAGAAACTGTAAGATAAATAATTCCTTTTATTAAAGTAAAATGTGTCATATACAATGTACAAGTGATTGCCACTAGGGCACAACACTAACAAGCTATTCTTTAGTTACCTTTTCTGGGGATGATGCTGATGGTGCATTTATTGTTTCATCCTTTTTATCCTTCTCTTCCATTGCAGTCAGCCTATTTCCAAGAATCTAAATCTCTTAAATGAGACTGTCCACTTTAGCAGCCAACAAATTAATTACTTCTAGAATGCTTTCACTGATCCCTTTTGTAACATCCCACTACCTAGGCCCAACAGGGCCAGGGATGTCACCCCGTCTAAAGGACAAGGGGTCTTTATAACTAGGACACACAAACGAAAATAAAACAATACTTTAAAATTAAAACTTATTACAACCCAAAAATTCAAGAATAAATCCAAAAATAAATTGTTCACTATAATCTCTCAAAGCAACATATAAAATAAAAAACAAGAGTCTTCAAGTAGGCAACATTCTAGCTACTCATCCCCACAGTAGGATCGACTTGAAACATGGCATAAAAGGTGATGAGATAAAAATTTCAGTAAGTCTGTGTGTGCTTCGAGTGTTTTAAGAAAAACAGTTCATGTATGCAAGTTGTAAAAACTTCATAAGAAAATGTACTGGCAAGCATTAGACAATGTTAAAAATAATGAGTGGCATTTTTCTTTTCCAACAATACATGTGCATAATAAAATCAACCACTCGAAAGGGTGACCTTGGGTTACCACACGTTAGGCCCCATGATCATACAACGGTCAGAATGCCACACTTTGTGCAGACTGACAAAAGGTAGGTGTACGGACTACTGAGTAAGATAGTCCTCCTTCTCTACACCCAAACATACCGATTGTACATTCCGGAATAACAGTCTATATGACTGCAACTTGCTAGCTCGGACCGGCATGACTAGGTAGTACAGTCACTTCTCCAAGTTAAGTTCATCTTTTGGAGGTGGCCTCATACTAGAAAACTCACTATTGCTCTTCAAAACTAGTACTATTAGCCTACCCTTACAAAGTATTCAACATTGATTGTCCCACTTGGGAGAATATTGATAAAACATCGCTTTATTTGGAAATAGCAATTAAGGATTTCTAAAGTCCGTGTCAAAATTGGTTTTAGAAATAGTTTGGTGTTTGAGCAAGACTACTTGTTGATTTTCAAATAATTTATTTGACTGAAACAAAAAATGAAACAGTCCTTAATTGCCTTTACAAAATGAGTGTTCACACACTTCGCGTTTAACTTGCTATAGTAACCTTTTTATAGCAAATAAGTTTTATGCAAGAGCTTACCTGATCCTATGCTTGAGTTAATTCAACGATCTTCCAAAGCTGACCTAACCTCACCTGGGATAAACACAAGCCATAATTAAACTCAAGCCAAATTTCCTTCCATAAATAATCCTAGTTCAACTTATTACAATTATGACCCTAATGTCCTAACCTTTAAGGCTAGATGATAAAAGGTTTTACAAAATAAGTCTAGTTTGATAAATGAAAATAACTAGGGGTTGTAAAATAATTTCTAATAAGTTATGGGTTCAAATACAATCTTTTCTATTAATAAATAAACTAGGGTTTATTTGATGAAGGGTCCTAAGTCTTAAAAATAATAAACTATTATTAATCTCCTTATTAATAATTAATAGATAGAAAATAATTAGTAAATAAAATTAATAGTAAATTTTATTAAATCTTGATCAAAAGGTAATAAATAAATTTTAATAGTATTTATGAATATATGACCTATAAGATTAACATTTTTCCTATTATGATTATTTATATAAAAGGCCTCATTTATTATTATTACTATATATAGTATTCATATATATTATTTTTAATAGAAGATATCATTTATTTGGCTAAAATCTCAGTATTTCATTTAATAATCCAACTCTCAAAGCTTCTTAGGGTTTTCAAAATTATTGGAGGAAAATATAGTATTAACTTTTTTTTTTAACGTAAATAAATTGGCTAATTAAATTATCTTAGGATCAACAAGGTCATGATTATAATTTTCCTATTGCTAACAAGATTCATGAATATAAAATCCAACATCAATCAACCAACTATTCTATTCATGCATAAAGGCTTAAATCCATATCTACTATCACATGATCCAAACCTCACTAAGTATAATCATATTCATGGCTTCAACAAGAATTTAAGAACATAAACCCTATTCACCAAAGGTGACATAATATCTAGTATGTTTAACCATCCAACTTACTCAAGACATTAAAAACATGCATCGATCCACAAGAAATACTACAGCACTTAATCGTGGCAAAACATCCTCATACTCCAATCTCAACTCCTTCATACACAAGCATATACTCAATCCCCACACATCATCTATCCTTTTCCAACAACATCTAGGAGACATGATATTAGTACATTATATTAAAGATTGAAGAGAAAAGAAGAATGATCAAAATCGTTCTTGGTTACCTTGAAAGAGTTCCTGAATCTTCAAGAAAAATTCTGGCTTTTTATCCGATAACAGAATTTTGTTTTCAATGTTTGATGTTATAAAATATAGAAATGGTCTCTAGAGGGTGAGTAGACATGATCTGGAGTTTTTGGAAGGGATTGGAGGTGTTTAGAGTGGTCTTAGGCTTGGAGAATGGTGGTGTGTGTTCTTGGTGTTCTTTGGAGAAATTGAGAGAATGGAGAGAAGGCTGGACGAAATTTGCTGAAGGATGTTGGCCGAATGGTTAGAGGAATTCTTGTGATTGGATTTTCAGATTAGGGGAAAGAGGGAAAGCTGGTTGTTTGAAATTCAAAAAGAGTAATTCATGGAGTGCATTAAGGTAGAAGATATGGTAAGAGTGGTTTGGTTGATGAAGGTTCTTGGAGCTACTATGGCCGACTGGTTTTGTTGAAGTTCTGCTGAGATGAATGAGGTTTGTAAGAGCTATAGGGTGGCTAAAATTCTGAGTGTTATGGTGAAGGGAATTTCTGGTTGGTTGAAGCTCAATCTATGGAAGTTTTCATGCAGCAATTTTTTGAAATTTTGAATTCCAATTGAAAGCTTGATTGTAGTGATTGAATGAGTGATTTAAGGAGTGGTTATGGTGTTCATTCGTGCAGATCAATGGAGGAGGGTGGTGAAGCTTAGTTCATGGCTGACTTAGGTTAGTTTCACAGAAAGTTGAAGTGATTTTCAGACAAAGCTTGAAGAGGGAGCAAGGCTGGAATTTCTGGTTGATCATTCGAGAGGTTTTGTTGGAATTTTTGTGCAGTTTTTTCTGCAATGTTCCAGCCGACTTGCAGAAGGTTTGAAAGGGTATTGAAGGGTCCTTTAAGGCTGGTTTCCAGCCTTCTTTATAGAGGAAAGACATAGATGAATTATTGGTTTGAATGATAGAAGAAACAGCTTGGTTTATGGACTACTAAGCTGCGAAACTTATATGGCATAAGAATAGGATTAGGACATTCCCTTCATATCTTCCCTAGGACAACATTCCTAGTTCTACTTATGGAATACAAAGGCCAAAAGTCCAACCTTAAACAAAATAAAATTTAATCATGCTAAAACTTAAATGATGGGATTTGAACTCAAGACCTTAGAGATTAATTCCAAAGCTCTAACCACTAAACCACAACAACTCTTGTTTTTATTTTCTCTCCTAAATATTCTTAATATTTACTCCTCAAGCTATCTCCCTATTCTCACATTAAGGGTAAAATTACCATTTTACCCTTCCTACAAAATAAGCACAACTAAGATTTCTAGACTATAAATTATAATTTCAAAGCACATAAAATCATTTAAAAATATATTTATGCATGCAAGAAATTATGATATGCATCCCGACCCCCTTACTCTTAGGTTGGTTTTAGTTAGGGTTTCACATCCTCCCCTCCTTAGGAGAATTTCATCCCAAAATCCAAGCATACCTCTATCTCAGATCGGGATACTTCCACTTTACCCACTCTTCTGTTTCCCATGTGGCATCTATCGTGCCATGATACTCCCACTGCACCTTTACCATCGATATATGCTTGGTCCGGAGAGTCTTGATACTTCTTCCAATATTCGCACAAGTTTCTCCACATAGCTCAAGTCAGGTTGCAACACTAACGGCTCATCATTCAAAATATGACCGGGATCGGCATTGTACTTTTTTAGCTGCGACATATGAAACACATTGTGAATTCTTGTCAGTCTATCCGGCGAATCCAATCGATACACCACCGACCCAATTCTCTCTTTTATCGGGAACGGTCCCAAATACCTCGGATTCAGCTTTCCATCTCTCGGATGCGTCAAAATTCCTCTATTTGGAGTTAATCTTAGGAATACCCTGTCTCCCACTTGGAATTCTAACTCTCTCCGCCTATTGTCTGCATAGCTCTTTTATCGACTCTGAGCTGCTTTCAACCTTTCCCTGATTAACTTAACCTTGTCCAACATTTCTTGAATACAGACTTCTCTGGTTTTGCTTATATGTCCATCTTCTCACCAACTCTAGTATAGTGGTACCTGACACTTGCGTCCATATAGTGCCTCATACGGAGCCATTCCAATCGAAGCTTGATGACTGTTGTTGTATGACTATTCAATATACGGCACACATTCGATCCATTTATCCCCGAAATCTAATACACACGCTCTTAGCTTATCCTCTAGTATTTGTATAACCCTTTCTGATTGCCCATCGGTTTACGGATGCACCGTCGTACTGAACTTCAGACTCGACCCCATTGATTCTTAAAACTTGCCCCAAATCAAGATGTAAACCTCGGATCTCGATCAGACACAATATTTGAAGGCACTCCATGCAGTCGGACTATTTCTTGCACACAGGTCTGAGCCAACTTCTCCATGGAATCTCTTACATTTATTGGTATGAAATATGCTGACTTGGTCAGCCAATCCACCACTACCCATATGGTGTCCTTCTAGGTCCTTGACATAGGAAGTCCGGTAACAAAGTCTATGGTCACTTCCTCCCACTTCTATTCAAGTACCGGAAACGGTTGCAACAGTCCTGCTGACTTCTTGTGCTCCGCTTTAACCTTCTGATAGGTGAGACGTGTCGACACATATTTGACCACGTCCCGCTTCATTTCGGACCACTAAGAGGCCCTTTTCAGATCCCGGTACATCTTAACTTAACTCGGATGAATGGCATACTTGCTCTTATGCGCCTCTTCCAAAATTCTATCCTTTAATTATTGCTCTTCAAGTACGCACAGTCGATCCTTAAAATACAAAACTCCCACTATGTCTTACCGGAATTCACTGCCTCGCCGTTTAAGCTCTTTGTCCTTGAAAAGTTGAAATTCTACATCATTTTGCTGAGCTTCAATAATTTCCCGCCTTAGATTTGGTATCAACTTCAGGTTGCTCACAACAATTTTCTCCCCTCGCACTTCCGCTCTTCTATCCAACATGTCTTAAACCACTTGAATCTCCTGCACCCTTAGTCTGGCCATACTGACCTTTCTGCTTAGGGCATCAGCAACAATGTTGGCCTTCCCGGGATAATAGTTGATTGGATAACGGTACTCTTCTAAAAATTCCATCCATGTACGCTATCTCAGATTCAAATCCTCCTGGGTGAAAATGTACTTCAGGCTCTTGTGGTCAGTGAACACTTCATATTCATATTTCGTATAAGTAGTGTCGCCATTTCTTTAAAGCGAACACAATAGCAACCAACTCTAGAGCATGCGTAGGGTAATTTACTTCATGAGGTCTCAACTTTCGAGAAGCATAAGCAATCACCTTTCGGTCTTGCATCAAAACTGCTCCCAAACCTTCTTTCGAGGCATCGGTATACAGCGCGTAAGACTTATCTCTCTCTGGCAGACTCAACACTGGTGCTATCATCAATTTTCGCTTCAGCTCTTGGAAGCTCTTCTCACATTTTTCACTCCACACAAATGGCACATCTTTCCCCGACAGTCGAGTCATAGGCGATGCGAGCGTTGAAAATCCTTTTAAGAACCTCCTATAATAGCCAACCAATCCCAAGAAGCTTCAAATCTCAGTGATGTTCTCCAGTTACTTCCAATCTGAAACTGTTTCAACCTTTGCTTGGTCTACCTTAATGCCGTCCTTGGTCACCATGTGGCCAAGAAATGTCACACTGTCCAGCCAAAACTCACACTTGCTAAACTTGGCGAAAAGCTTGTGCTCTCTTAGCTTCTCTAATACTAGCTTCAGATGTTCTGCATGCTTCTCCGGACTTTTGGAATAAATGAGGATATCGTCAATAAAGACTACCATGAACTTATCCAAATAGGGTCGGAACACTCGATGCATCAAATCCATAAATACCGCTGGTGCATTGGTTACCCCGAATGGCATTACCACGAACTCATAATGACCATATCTTGTGTTGAAGGCTGTCTTGTGGATATCCTCCTCTTTTATCCTCACTTGATAATACCCTTGCCTCAGGTCCAGTTTAGAGTAACAACTGGATCCTTGCAACTGGTCAAATAGTCAATCAGTGTAGTGGGTACTTATTCTTGATCATCAGGTTGTTCAAACCCCAATAGTCAATACACACTCTCAGAGTCCCATCCTTCTTCTTCACAAATAGTATAGGTGCTTCCCAGGGTAACGTGCTAGATCTGATGTAGCCTTGCTTCACTAACTTTTCTAACTGCTCCTTCAGTTCTTTCAACTCCACCAATGCCATCAGATATGGTGTCCGGGATATCGGTTCCGCTCCTGGTATCAATGGTGAATTCAACTTCTCGACTGGGAGGTAGAGAAGTGAGTTCCGCAGGGAACACATCGGGAAAATCCTTTACTACCTCGGTATCCTCCAGAGTGCACTGGTCCTTCGGCTTGTTTATCGCATAAGCCAAATATCCTTAACATCCTTACTTCAACAATTTTCAGGCCTTAGCCCCGACTATTAAATACTTCAATTCCTTTACTCTCTTGCCATTGAATTCCAACACATCACACCCTGGTCTAATGAACTAAACCGATTTATTCCTACAGTTTACCCTAGCCCTATGCTTCGCTAGCCAATCCATTCCCAATATCAAATCATAATCATCAATATCCAGTACTATCAAATCTCCCTCTAAATTTTCTCTCCCCACTTCAATTTTACAATTTCGCACATACCGATCCACTTGCACTATCTTCCCCAAAGGTGTACTCACCAACAAAGTAAAAGGTAGTTCTATTCCATCCCAACCCAAATGATATGCACAGTTCTTGTTTAAATAGGAATGGGTAGATCCAAGGTCTATCAATGCATTAGCAAAATGTCCTTGAATAGTAAATGTACCTTCTACCACTGCCACATCAACTCCAACCTCCTCTCGGTTGAGAGCGAATACCTTTACTTTCACTTGAGGCTTCGGTGCTCCATTCTTAGATGCTCCCGTGGCATTGGCTAGATTGGCCCCCTGATTTTGAGCCAGATTTCCCTGCCCGACACGGTAAAGTTTAGGGCAAGCATTTCGCAGGTGGTCCAGGTCCCCGCAGTGGTAACATTTCCACTCACCTCATTTGGTCCAACAGTTCTTCTCTATGTGGCCTCTTTTTCCATATTGTCGGCATAACGGAAGGTTCTGTGAATCCGAGCTTGCTTTCCCCGATTCTACCACCGCTGGTTGGCGGGGCGCTTGTTGGATTACTGCCTCAGGGAGTGTCCTTTCGATTTCCTTGGCGGCTGGAAAGGTCTCGATGCCATTCTGCTGCGATCCTCATTTTTTGTTTGGGTGGCTGCGTCTACGGCCCCCGAGTAGGTCGTTGGTGGAGCAGGTGCCAATGCCCTCCTCAACTCCTATCTCAGTCCCTTGACAAACTACCTCATTCTATTCTGTTCGGTGTCCACCAGTCTCTTGCAGTACTTTGATAGCTGGGTAAACCGTGCTGCGTACTAAGCTACCGTCATACCTCCCTATTTTAAATTCTGAAACTCGTCTTCCCACTTTTCTACTATCTAATGAGGGATATACACAGCTCTAAATACTTCCACAAATTTGGCTCACATCCATTCCTAATCAATCATCTCCCAGACATCCTGAACCCGTTGCTACCATGCCTGAACTGGGCCCCTCAAACAGAATGCAACAAACTTTACCATTCTCTCCTCAGTGTACTAGAGCGTAGTAAATATGTCTTCCATCTGCTCTATCCACTGCTCAGCTTTCTGATCCTGTTCAACTTCTCCTAAGAAAACGGGTGGTTGAAATTTCAGAAACTACTCCAATGCTTCATCCTCTCCCTTGGGGTTCCTCCATTCTGTTAAGGTCTGTAGAATCTCGGCCATCTTGTTGAATGCTTGCCCTATTATCACTTCAACAGGTGCTTCAAACCCCATTTCCAAATTTGGCTCACTCTCAAATCCCCAGTTGGGTGACTGCATTTAGGTCGTTTCAACCTCTGGTGCCACCGGTTCTGCCTCCAGGACTCTCCTGCCTGATGTGGCTACACAGCGCTTGGGTACCATTCTAAACCATACCCACATGATGAGTTTAAGCATTCAATAATTAAATCATTTCAGATGAGCATGCATTCACATTCAAGTTTAAGTAAAAGAAAATCATATGCAAGTTTTGTCTAAAGAATTGCATGTAAATTTCTCTCAAATCTTAGAGTACTTAGGTACTCTTATTTGCATAAATTTAAAATTAAAATAGTAAACAGAAATGAAACTCCTTAACATAGAAATCTGTGAAAGCCAGTAAATAAACATCCAGATCATAACAGCCCTTAGTCCCTCTAGTCCTCATCAGAATCTTCATAGTCGGCCTTATATAACCATCCCCCAGAATTCTTAGTGAAGTCTATCCAAGCCCCACTTGCAAACCCATCCATTGGCTCTTTCTCGGGTCACCCAGAACTCTCCCTGATTTCAACCTGGTTGGGTGGAGGTATGAAGGAAGGCATAGGTGGAGATTCATAATCTATCTCCCCCAGATCATCGCTATCAGCTGACAAGTCAACTATGGGACTAGGAGGGTAGGGAACATATTCCATATCAATCTCCTCATCTTCACTGTCAAAACTTAAGTCTATTATAGGTATTGGGGGTGGCTCATTGATCGGGACCTCATCGTCACTGCTATTATCCAAGGGAATAACTGGCTGCGGTGCAGGCTGAGATGCAGGTTGAGGCACTGGTAGGTCTTTCGGGTAAATAGGGATAGGAGGATGCCATTGCTGCCCTTTCCTCGCGGTTCTAAGCATTCTAACCATCCTACAGCATAAACAAGGCAGGTTAGATAAAAGATTTGAACTTAATAAGACAGAACATATACTATTAATATTTGCCTAAACCTAGTCTCTGATACCACATGTAACACCCTACTACCTAAGCCCAACAAGGCCGGAGATGTCGCCCCGTCCAAAGGACAAGGGGTCTTTATAACTAAGACACACAAACGGAAATAAAAAAATACTTTAAAATTAAAACATAATACATCCTAAAAATTCAAGAACAAATCCAAAAATAAATTGTTCACTATCATCTCTCAAAGCAACATATAAAATAAACAACAAGAGTCTTCAAGCATGCAACATTCTAGCTACTCATTCCCACAGCAGGATCGACCTAAAACATGGCATAAACGGTGATGAGATAAATATGTCAGTAAGTCCGTGTGTGCTTCGAGTGTTTCAGGTAAAACAGTTCATGTATGCAAGTTGTAAAAACTTCATTAAAAAATGTATTGGCAAGCATTAGACAATGTTAAAAATAATTAGTGGCATTTTGCTTTTCCAACCATACATGTACACAATAAAATCAACCACTCGAAAGGGTGACCATGGGTTACCGCACGTTGGGTCCCATGATCATATAACGGTCAGAATGCCACACTTTGTCCAAACTGACAAAAGGTAGGTGTACGGCCTACTGGGTATGATACTTCTCCTTCTCTACACCCAAACATACCGATTGTCCACTCCGAAAACACAAAGTCCACATGATTGAAACTTGTTAGCTCGGACCGACATGACATAAGTAGTACCGTAGCTTCTCCAAGTTGAGTTCATCTTCTGGAGGTAGCCTCCTACCAGAAGACTCACTCTTGCTCTTCAAAACTAGTACTACTAGCCTACCCTTACTGAGTACTCAACATTGATTGTCCCACTTGGAAGAAAATTGATAAAACATCGCTTTATTTGGAAATAGCAATTAAGGATTTCTAAAGTCCGTGTCAAAATTGGTTTTAGAAATAGTTTGGTGTTTGAGCAAGACTGCTTGTTGATTTTCAAATAATTTGTTTGACTGAAACAAGAAAGGAAACAGTCCTTAATTGCCTTTACAAAATGAGTGTTCACACACTTCACATTTGGCTTGCCATAGTAACCTTTTTACAACAAATAAGTTTTATGCAGGAGCTTACCTGATCCTTTACTTGAGCTAATTCAAAGATCTTCCAAAGTTGACCTAACTCAACCTGGGGTAAACACAAGCCATAATTAAACTCAAGCCAAATTCGTTTCCATAAATAATCCTAATTCAACTAATTACAATCATGACCCTAATGTCCTAAACTTTAAGGCTAGATGATAAATGGTTTTATAAAATAAGTCTAGTTTGATAAATGAAAATAACTAGGGGTTGTAAAATAATTTCTAATAAGTTATGGGTTCAAATATAATCTTCGCTACTAATAAATAAACTAGGGTTTATTTGATGAAAGGTCCTAAGTCTTAAAAATAATAAACTATTATTAATCTCCTAATTAATAATTAATAGATAGAAAATAATTAGTAAATAAAATTAATAGTAAATTTTATTAAATCTTGATCAAAAGGTAATAAATAAATTTTAATAGTATTTATGAATATATGACCTATAAGATTAATATTTTTCCTATTATGATTATTTATATAAAAGGCCTCATTTATTATTATTACTATATATAATATTCATATATATTATTTTTAATAGAAGATATCATTTATTTGGCTAAAATCTCAGTATTTCATTTAATAATCCAACTCTCAAAGCTTCTTAGGGTTTTCGAAATTATTGGAGGAAAATATAGTATTAACACTTTTTTTAAACGTAAATAAATTGGCTAATTAAATTATCTTAGGATCAACAAGGTCATGATTATAATTTTCCTATTGCTAACAAGATTCATGAACATAAAATCCAACATCAATCAACCAACTATTCTATTCATGCATAAAGGCTTAAATCCATATCTACTATCACATGATCCAAACCTCACTAAGTATAATCATATTCATGGCTTCAACAAGAATTTAAGAACATAAACCCTATTCACCAAAGGTGACATAATATCTAGTATGTTTAACCATCCAACTTACTCAAGACATTAAAAACATGCATCGATCCACAAGAAATACTAAGCACTTAATCGTGGCAAAACATCATCATACTCCAATCTCAACTCCTTCATACACAAGCATATACTCAATCCCCAAACATCATCTATCATTTTCCAACAACATCTAGGAGACATTATTTTAGAATTAAGGAGGGGGTTAAAGAGAAATACTTGGTTGATGACAATCTTGTTGAAGATCCAAGGAGATCCACACGCGAGCGGGGCTTGATTTGTCCAAGGAAGAAGAAGAACAATGGCCATGGTGGAAACAACCATTTTGGCCGCGAGAGAGAGAGAGAGAGAGAGAGAGAGAGAGAGAGAATATTAGTACATTATATTAAAGATTGAAGAGAAAAGAAGAATGATCAAAATCGTTCTTGGTTACCTTGAGAGAGTTCTTGAATCTTCAAGAAAAATTTTGGTTTTTTATCCGATAGTAGAATTTTGTTTTCAATGTTTGATGTTATAAAATACAGAAATGGTCTCTAAAGGGTGAGTAGACATGATCTGGAGTTTCTAGAAGGGATTGGAGGTGTTTGGAGTGGTCTTAGGCTTGGAGAATGGTAGTGTGTGTTCTTGGTGTTCTTTGGAGAAATGGAGAGAATGGAGAGAAGGCTGGACGAAATTTGCTGAAGGATGTTGGCCGAATGGTTAAAGGAATTCTTGTGATTGGATTTTCAAATTAGGGGAAAGAGGGAAAACTTGGTTGTTTGAAATTCAAAAGGAGTAATTCATGGAATGCATTAAGGTAGAAAATATGGTAAGAGTGATTTGGTTGATGAAGGTTCTTGGAGTTGCTATGGCCGATTGGTTTTGTTGAAGTTTTGCTGAGATGAATGAGGTTTGTAAGAGCTATAAGGTGGCTAAAATTTTGAGTGTTATGGTGGAGGGAATTTCTGGTTGGTTGAAGCTCAATCCATGGAAGTTTTCATGGAGCAATTTGTTGAAATTTTAAATTCCAATTGAAAACTTGATTGTAGTGATTGAATGAGTGATTTAAGGAGTGGTTATGGTGTTCATTCATGCAGATCAATGGAGGAGGGTGATGAAGTTTAGTTCATGGCTGACTTAGGTTAGTTTCACAGAAAGTTGAAGTGATTTTCAGATAAAGCTTGAAGAGGGAGCAAGGCTGGAATTTCTGGTTGATCATTCGAGAGGTTTTGCTGGAATTTTTGTGCAGTTTTTTCTGCAATGTTCCAGCTGACTTGCAAAAGGTTTGAAAGGGTATTGAAGGGTCATTTAAAGATGGTTTCCAGCCTTCTTTATGGAGGAAAGATAGAGATAAATTACTGGTTTGAAGGCTAGAAGAAACAGCTTGGTTTTTGGACTGCTAAGCTGTGAAATTGTCCAGGTTTTTTTTTCCTGGTTTGCACAGCTTTGTGCAGTCCGATTTTTGGCCATCAGTCTTCAAGCTAAACAAATTGGATATTTTTCTAGCAGTATTTGAGTGAGAAAAATGACTAAAATTTTCGAAAGCTGGATTGGTCAATGAAGCTGGAAAATTTCCAGATTGCTACCATGAAGAAGATGAACACTTATGGAGTGGAGTTTGAAGGTTCAACCATGGAGATTAATTCTCCTGGGAACCCTCCTTAACTCCTTCCCCATTTCCAGCCAATACTCTATCCTCTAAGAGTCATTTTTGAGATTCTAAGGTTAATGAACCTTACTGGATTTTCTGGAAATAAAAATGGCCTTGGGATAAATTGAACAACTTAATTAATAAAGAATTAAGGTAAGCTAGAGAGTAGAGGGACATGAATCCCTTAAGAATTCTTGTCGGGCATAAGAATAGGATTAGGACATTTCCTTCATGTCTTCCCTAGGACAACACTCCTAGTTCTACTTATGGAATACAAAGGCCGAAAGTCCAACCTTAAACAAAATAAAATTTAATCATGCTAAAACTTAAATGATGGGATTTGAACTCAAAACCTTAGAGATTAATTCCAAAGCTCTAACTACTAAACCACAACAACTCTTATTTTTATTTTCTCTCCTAAATATTTTTCCTATTTACTCCTCAAGCTATCTCTCTATTCTCACATTAAGGGTAAAATTACCATTTTACCCTTCCTACTCAATAAATACAACTAAGATTTCTAGACTATAAATTATAATTCTAAAGCACATAAAATCATTCAAAAATATATTTATGGATGCAAAAAATATGATATGCATCCCGACCCCCTTACTCTAGGGTTGGTTTTAGTTAGGGTTTCACACATTTGTCCTTAGTTCTCTGTTTGCCCTTAGTAGAAGATTCTTCCTGAGGTTCTAACTCAACCTTTCTCTTTAGTCCACCAGATGGGGCACTCTTGCCTTCAGCCTTTACCTTTTACAGCTTTTCTTTTTCATTATTAGCTGCATCTCGAAGCAGCTTCCACTCATTGTCCAATCTCATATATCTCATTCATTCAAATAACTCAAAGCTGTACACTTTCATTTTTAAAGGAGCAGGGGTTATAGAATTTAGATCAATACTAAAATTCCTAAACACCTTAGTCAATAGGTTTCCATAAGGCAGGGCTTTGCTAGAGGTATTCCTAGTTTGCATCATCAACTTGGTAGCAAGATATCCAAAACTTATTTGCCTATTTTCAAATAGTGCCAGCATAATCACCATTTGCATAATGTTGATAGAAATTTTGTGTCCAAAACTTAGAACCACCATGGTAGAAACCATGTGGTGCAGAATCATACCTATTTGATTCAACCACTTCATGTTCTTGTCACTCAAGTTCTTAAAACTCTTCCAGCCAGTGAATATACTTTTAAACTTCCCCAACTCATACAGATCAGTTCCTTCAGGGAACTTGTTCAATTTAAAATACTGAATCCTGCCATCTCTGACCTCATATATTTTGTTCAACAATCGGTGATCAAACTTAAGATTCTTACCCCAACTCTAGAGGTGTACCACTGGACCATGAACCCTCCTCCAATTTCCTTTAGTCGGCCTTTTCTCAGGTTAGCATTGGGTTTCTATACGAGAGAAGTAAATAGTTTCTTACCAATAGATAATAGGGCTCCCTACCTAAAAGACTCAAACATATTTAACACATTTGAAAATTTTAGAAAAGATGCTAAATTTGCACGATAGCCAACAATCAGAATTTGATTTCTTGAGACCCATTCATTAAAATCAAATTCACTTTTAGAATCTAAAAAGTGAGGTACATGGGGCTCAAAACTTTCCTATTTCGGAGATGATTTAGAAGAGTCGGTTTGAGAAGCTGAGAGTTCGGAAGTGACTTCTTTTTCATTTTCTGTTGTAGTCAATTTCTTTTTCGTCGTCGGAGTGATTTTTTAGACTTTCTTTGACTTGGTTTTGGCTAATTTTGGTGATTTTAACATTGTAATCAAAGGGTGAAGGCTTGGACTTTAGGTTGTTCTGGGAGAAGCTTAGAAAATTTTGAGAGAAGGAAGATAAAGTCTAGTTGGTTTCAAAATTCGGGGGAGAAGAGAGAGAGAAAACCTTTTGTTAGTTCCAAGGAGATGTGACAGTAAGTACATTCAAGTACATTGGAAAAAGGATTTTCATTAGAGATTTCAAAAGCTGTCTTGAGAAAAGTGCTACTATTTTGAATTTCAAAAGAATAATCCGGAAGCAGTTATTCTTAAAGGATATACGAAGCTTCAGTGTGGTTTTATTTTGGATTCAAGCTTCATCCGAAATGCTCATCTAAAAGGAACTCCTTAAAGAGAGAGTATTGGAAAGTGAGTTTTGGATTTACTCTCCGAAATGTTGCGTCCAAAATTATTTTCCAAAATTTGTGTCTTCAGTGGTTCTGCAAATAAAAAATAACAAATCTTTGGCAAATATGGCAATCACATGATCTTGGTAATTCCTAAACCTCTTCTCAGATTATTGAACCTCTCTTTGGCCAGTGGTTTTGTGAAAATGTCTGCAAGTTGTTCATCAGTTGGAATATATTCAACACATACATCTCCTTTAAGTACATGATCCCTAATAAAATGATGTTTAACCTCAATATTCTTGGTCTTGGAATGTTGAACAAGATTTTTCGTTCAATTGATTGCACTTGTATTATCACGTAATATAGGTACGCAATCAAAATTGAGACCAAAATCAAGTGGTGTGTTTTTCATCCATAGTTTGTGCACAAAAACTCCCTATTGCAATGTATTCAGCTTCAGTTGTGGATAAGGATACACATGCCTGCTTTTTGCTATGCCATGACACTAGAGAGTGTCCGAGAAATTGGCAGTGCCCAATAGTGCTTTTTCGTTCAACTTTATAGCTTGCATAGTCCGCATCAGTATAGCCTATAAAATCAAATGTGTTAGTACAAAGAACCATAAAACATAATCATATGTTCCGCCAAATATCTAAGGATGTGTTTCACGGCACATAAGTGAGATTCCTTTGGGCACGATTAAAATCTGGCACAAAGACAAACTAAAAACATAATGTCTGGCTGGCTAGCAGTAAGATATAGTAAACTTCTAATCATACCTCTATATTTTGATTCGTCTACCTTCTTACCCTTTTCATCCTTGTCAAGCTTTAGAGAAATGCTCATAGGTGTACTGATTTCTTTAGCTTCGTTCATACCAATCCTTTTGAGTAGTTCCTTAGCGTACTTAGCTTGATTTAGGAAAATTCCATCCTTGGTTTATTTGATTTGCAATCCGAGAAAGAAGTTGAGTTCTCCCATCATGCTCATCTCGAATTCTTGTTGTATAGTCTTAGCAAACATCTTGTACAATGAGTCATTAGTAGCACAAAAAATGATATCATCAACATAAATTTGAGTAATAAGAAGATCATTAGAATTTTCTGACTTAATAAACAGTGTAGTATCGATCAAGCCACTTGAAAAATATTTTGACAACAAGAATCTACTAAACCTTTCATACTAAGCTCGGGGGGCTTTTTTTAAACTATAAAGAGCCTTTGAGAGTTTGACAACGTGATTTGGAAAGTGCTCATGAATAAAACCCAATGGTTGTTCTACATATACCTCCTCTTCAATAAAACCATTCAAAAATGCACTTTTAACATCCATTTGATAAAGCATGAAATTTTTGAAAGATGTAAAGGCAAGAAGTATTCTTATGGACTCTAATCTAGTAAGGGGGAGCAAATGCTTCGTCATAATCAATGCCCTCTGTTGGGTATCTCAGGCTTGTATCGTATACGGCGCAGCGGAAAATAAAACGAGATACCCTCCTAGGACCCGTCTATGTGTGGAAAACAAGACATAAAAAGAGTAAAGGTAACAGCTTTTACCTTTGGGTGATTTTCCGAAGAACAAAAAATTTCTTCTTCAAGTTGAGGTGCAATCCAGCAATCCTCGTGATCAACCTCCACGTGAGTTGAATGTCTAACCACTATAATCACAGTGTGTGATTATCTCTAACAGTAATCAACACAGAGGGTACACTCAAGCACCAAAATTTCCTGTGCTAGCAGAAAAAGATGGCGGCTAGGGTTCTTTGATCAAGATCAAATCGAGAGAGATAGAGAGAAGAGAGAATGTTCGTGGTGTTGTTTTGTGTGTTGTTCAACTAGGGTTTTTTGTGTGTTACATATACTATATATTACACGAAATTTCTCTCCCAAAATTGAGAATTCTAATCCTATTAGAATTTCCTAATTGTAATTGGAACATCAAGTTCTCACAATTACAACTTAGATCACAAATTATAACTAATTATAATTTGTCCACAACAACTTCTCTTTCTATCAATCAACCCCACTATGTTATCAAATAACATCTTGAGTATATAATCCTTTATTGTGTGTGACCTATTAGGTTTCCCAATATAACACCCCGCTACCTAGGCTCGCCAGGGCCAGGGATGTCGCCCCATCTGAAGGATAAGGGGTCTTTATAACTAGGTCACACAAATAAAATAGCGGAATAAAAATAATACTTTAACTTAAAATTTATTACAACCCAAGAATAAATCCAAGAATACCATAAACAAATCCATAATAAAATTTATCGACTCTCATCTCCTCAAAGCATTACACAAAATAAATTTATCAGAAAGTCTTCCAAGGTAAGCAATATCTAGCTACTCATCCCCACAGCAAGATCGACCTGAAATCATGATAAAAATGGTGGTGAGACAGAAATCTCAGTAAGTCCGTGTGTGCTTTGAGTGTCTAGTGGAAATAGTTCGTGAATGCAAAGTATAAAACCTTTATAAGAGAACACTAGCAAGCAATAAACATTAGTCAAAATCAAGAGTGGTGTTTTGGCTTTTCCAACCATACATAATCAATAAAATCAACCACTCAAAAAGGTGGTCATGGGTTACCACACGTTGGGCCCCATAATCGGTCAGAATGCCGACACTTTGTGCAGACTGACAAAAGATAGGTGATCGGCCTATCGGGCAAGATACTCCTCCTTCTCTTTACCCAAACAACAACCAGGTGTCCATTCCGGCAAAACACAGTCACTTGACTGAAAAATAATCTGCTAGCTCGGACCGGCACGACCTACTGGACTGACATCTTATCCGGGAAGGACTCACCCCTCAGAGGTGACCACCTACTGAGAGACTTGCCCTAACCCTTCAAAGACTAGCCCTAGCAGTCCACCCTTATTGAGTACTCAACGATGTTTTCCACTTGGGAGAAAATGAACAAAACACCGTTCCACATGAAAATGGCAATTAAGGGTTTCCAAAGTCTTTGTTAAAATCAGTATTAGAAAGAGTTTTGAGTTTGAGTAAATCTTCTTATTGATTTTCAAATAGCTTGTTTGTCTAACATAAAAAAAAAAAATTAATCCTCAATTGCCTTTGCAGAACTGAGTGTCCATACACTCTACATTTGGCTTGCCATAATATACATTTTACATCAATCGGGTTTTATGCAGGAGCTTACCTGATCCTTAGCTTGAATAAAATAAAGGTCTTCAACAGTTGTCCTAACCCCCGCCTGGGGTAAATATAAACCACAATCAATCTCAAGCCAAAATCCACTTTCACAAATAAGACTAGTTCAATTCACTACTACCATGATCCTAGTGTCCTAAGCTTTAAGCCAAATAATAAATAAAATGGGTTTATAAGCTAAGTCTAGTTTGATATTTAAATAATTAGTGTTCTGGGAAATAGGTACTAATAAGTTGAAGGTTTAAATCTTGCTAAGAAAAATTTAGATTTTATTTGATGAAGAGTCCTAGGTGGTATTAGGTAAAATAATGATTTATTAATAATTTAGTTGTTAGAAAATAATTGATAACTAAAATTAGTTGAAAATAAATTTTAATGAGTCTTGCTTGAAAAATAATAAATAAATTTTAATAGGTTTTGATTAAAAGATAATAATTCAATTTTAATAATAAATATTTTACTTATTATGATTATTTCCATAAAATGCTTTATTTGATCATATAATACCTATATATTTTATTTCTTTCAAAATCACTATTTAATTGACTAAAATATCCTTATTATATATATAATAGTCCAAATCTACCTTCCTAGGGTTTTTTCGAATTTACTAGAAAAATTATAATATTAAATATTTTATTGATGAAATAAAATTAGCTTTGAGACAACTAGATCATGATCATATTTCTGTTGCTAACTACAATCATGAACATATGCATCCCTTCAATTAATCAAATCATCCAAATCATGCGTAATAGCATAGATCTAAATTTATCAAGATATGATCTAACCTCTACTAGCATAAATATAATCATGGCTTCAATAATCCAACATGAATATAAATCCTATTCACCAAAGGTGACATAATCTTCAGCATACTTGATCACAAATACTACCTATGACATGGAGGCATGCATTAAACCCTAAAACACCATACAATCAACCAAGATAATCAACTCATGCATAGATCCCATCTCCATCATAAATACACATTTATTAATGCTTCAATCTCAACTCATCACAACAATACATGCTCAAGCCTTATTCATAATCCATCTTCTACTAATATCATCCTAGAGATATGAATCTAGAATTTAAAAGGAGGGTTAAAAAGGCTTACTTGATTGGTGAATACCTTGAAGGAGTTTCGAATGGATCTCAACTCCTAGATGTCTAAATCCGTCCAAGGAAGATGAAGAAAGCATGGCCATGGTTGATGAAATCATTCGGCCAAGAGGGAGAGTGGTTCGGCGAAGAGAGAGAGAGAGAGAGAGAGAGAAAGAGTCCATTAGCATTCTTATTCATATGTATATTCATTAGAGATCAAAGATTAGAGAAGATGAAGTTGTTTGAACAAACCTACCTTGAAGGTGTTCTTAAGCCTTCGCAAAATTTCTTTTTGATCTAAAAGAACAAGTTGGATTTTGGAATTTGATGTTAAAACTGGTATGGATGGACTCCCAGTAGTGTATAGATGAAATCTGGAATTTTTAGAAGAATTTTAAAGTGATTTGGAGAGGTATTAGGTGAAAGGAAGGAGTAGGTGTTCTTGGTGTGCTATGTGTTCTTGAAGGTTGAAAAGAGTAGAGAGGTTTTGTTCAAGGCTGGCCGAATTTCTGAAGGGATTAAGGTTGGCCAACTGCTTGTAGGATTTGGGTAGATGATTTTCTGGTTTGAAAGGAAAAAGGAAATGCTAGTTGTTGAAATCCTTAAAGAATATTTTTGGGAAGCAAATTTGGAAACTAAATATAACAAGAATATCTTTGATTATTAGAGATCTTTTGGGAAGCTGCCATGGCCGACTGCTTGTGCAGTATTTTGGCTGGATGAAAGCTGGTTGAAGGAGGCTAAGGGTGGCTGAAAATAAGGAGTATAATGGTGAAGGAAAGGTCTAATTGTTTTAGGGATATTTTATGGAAAGTTGCTAAATTATGGTGGCTGGAATTTTGGTATCCAATCAAGGTAAGATTGTAGTAATTTTTTTGAAAATCAAGGTAAGATTGGATTTTCATGCAAAAGCTTGTGGAGGACAATGGGGTTCAGTTCATGGCTGTTTAAGGGTGGTTTGTGCAGAAGAAGGGTGGAGTTTTGGCTAGGACTGAATTAGGAAACAAGCTAGAAAAAAATTCTGCACAAGATTTTCGCAAGGGCTGGAATTTTTCTGGGCAGTTTTAGCTGCCATTTTCCAGCCAATTTGCAGAGGATTTGAAGTCCATTTCAGAGGACTTTCAAGTCTGGTTTCCAGCCTTCTTTATGGAGGAAAAACGTGGCTAAGATGCTGAACAAAAACTGAAAGAAAACAGCTTGGTTTCGGACCTCCAAAGCTGCAAATTTGCCCAGGGATTTTTCTGGTTTTGCACAGCCTTTGTGCAGTCCGAAAATGGCCAGAAAAATTCAGGTTTCAAGCTGATCAAAAGGGCCATTTTCTGGTAGCATTTGGGAGGGAATAATGGCTAAAAATTTCGACACCTTGAAGGCACAAGAAGATGGAAAATTTTCAGTTCAATACATGAAAAAAAATGAACCTAGCTAGAATGAAGTTTTAGAAAGTTCACTAGGGAAATTAATTCACTTGGAATCCTTCCCCCTCTTCCATGGTTTCGGTCCATAAGATGTCTTTCACTAAGACATTTTGAACCTCCAAAGTCACAGCACATTGTTGGAATTTTTTTAGAATAAAACTAGCTTGAACAAATTGAACAAACTAATGAATTGAGAAATAGGAAAAATTAAGGATCAAGAGGAAATGAATTCCCCTTAGGAATTTTGCGTAGGGTAAAAGAGTAGGATTAGAATACTCCTATCATGCCTCCCTTAGAATAACACCTCTACCTTACTCTAAAGCACCTTAGGCCGAAAATATCACTTCCCAAGCAAAAATAAAATTCAATCATACTATAGCTCTAATGATGAATTTGAACTCAAAACCTCAAGAATTAATTCCAAAGCTCTAACCACTAAATCACAACAACTCTTGTTTTTATTTTCTCTCAAAAATATTTTTCCTATTTAATCCTCAAACTATCTCCCCATTTTCACCTCAAGCAAAAATTACCATTTTGCCATTCTAACTCAATACTCACAATTAAGCCTTCGAGACAATAAAACATAAATCCAAAGCACATAAAATCATATAAAAATATATTTAAACATGCAATAAAATATGATATGCATAACAACCCCCTTACTCTAAGGTTGGTTTTGACTAGGGTTTCATACCTACTCAATTGGTAGCGAACATGAATTAATCCAAACATCTTTGAGATTAATAATTCATAATTAATTAGAATTAATCTAATTAATTCTAATCATGATTGATTTATTAATTCATCAATTAATAAACCTATATTCCCAGATCATGAGCGGTATCTAGCAACACATCATGACCACCCAAGAGTCCAGGAAGTCAAGTAGCTTGACATGAACCCTTCAATAACAAACTTCAATGCAATTAACTCCTTTCACCATACAATATCTTATTCGGTTTGGAGTACGGAATTAGTACCAACTCCCTCCAGAAATAATTCTTGTCCGAATACAATAGTACTTGTACCAGGAACCTACTACTCCAGATGTGTATTAATTGGAACTATTTCCAATACACAATTGCCTTGGCTAAGGACTTCTCAAGTAGTAATTCCTACAAGTAGCCGTGAGATATTCCCCCCTACTATTAGGAGTAGTGAATCCTTTATTGACCCTCTCAACTACTTTCATTTACCTCACAATGTACCCAATATACATCCCATAGGTGGCCCTCGATCGAGCTCTAGAGATTGGAATCAAAGTATAAAGCTCAGCAAACAAGGTACCTTAGAGATCTCAAGTCCAAGGATACTTGCACATTTGCTATATTGAGATTATATCACTAGCACTAAATAGTTATTTATGTGGTTATCTCAAAGCTAGGTCATGCAATGAACTTGCTCCATTAACAAACATCCATGTGTTAACTTTAAGTATCTCAATACTCACGGTTATGAGAACCACCACCTGATCAAATTAGGAAGTCTAACACATACTAGTCTTGACGCATTAATGATGTCCTGTCTCATTAATACTATGACTAGGGATTATTTAAGTACTAACATCATCCAGTGTATTAGGAATCTCATATCATGATTTCCTTAGCATAGTGTCGTACTGTGGACTTTATTGAACAGTTATATTACTTAAAGTAAATAAAAGAAACTGTAAGATAAATAATTCCTTTTATTAAAATAAAATGTGTCATAAAAAATGTACAAGTGATTGCATCTAGGGCACAACATTAACAAACTCCCACATGCACTAAAGCCAATCATTCATGTATCTAATATCGAATGACTTAACATGACAATCATGTTTCTTTTATGATAGTGCTTTCATAAGCGGGTCAACTATGTTCTCATCCATGGGAACTCTCTCTATCTTTATTTCCTTAGTTGCTTCAAAAACGGCTATGTATTTTGCTTATGTCGTAGAGTTGGCAATACTGTCTTGTTTGGAATTTTTCCAACTTATTGCCCCTCCGCACAACGTAAACACATGGCCAGATTGTGATTTGAAATTATCTTTGTCAGATGAAAATGGGCATCAGTATACCCATTTATTTTCAAATCACCTTCTCCATATACTAAGAATACATCCTTAATCCTTCGTAAATACTTAAGGATGTTCTTTATAGCCGCCCAATGACCCTCACCAGGGTTAAATTGGTATCTACTAATCAAACTGAGAGCACAAGATACATCAGGCCTAGTACATATCATAGCATACATGATAGATCCAACTGCCGAGGCATATGGAATCTTACCCATGTAATCCCTTTCAACTTGTGTCTTGGGAGACATCGACTTTGAAAAGCTTACACTATGTGACATGGATAAGAATCCCTTTTTGGATTGATCCATGTTAAACCTCTTTAACATTTTATCTATGTATGTAGACTGCGAAAGACCAAGCAACCTTTTGGATCTATCTCTATAGATCCTTATTCCAAGAATATAGGTTACTTCTCCAAAGTCTTTCATAGAGAATTATTTGGATAACCAAATTTTAACCGTTTGCAAGACAAGTATATCGTTTCCTATTAGCAATATGTCATCTACATAAAGTAATAAGAAAATAATTGCATTCCCACTAACCTTCTTGTATACACAAAGCTCATTCATGTTTTGAATGAAACCAAACTCTTTGATTGATTCATCAAAACGGATGTTCCAACTCCTAGAAGCCTGCTTAAGTCCATAAATGGACCTTTGCAACTTGCATATCTTTGTGCTATCATTGGATGTGAAATCCTCAGGTTGTGTCATATATACTTCCTCAGTCAGATTTCCATTTAGGAAAGTTATTTTCACATCCATTTGCCAAATCTCATAATCATAATGAGCAGCAATGGCTAGGAGTATCCTGATGGATTTTAACATGGCTACTGGTGAGAAAGTTTCATCATAGTCAATACCATGTTGTTGACGATAACCCTTCACCACTAGTCGTGCTTTATAGGTAACTAAGTTACCATCCAGTCTGTTTTCTTCTTGAAAACCCACTTGCACCCAATAGGTTTAATTCCTTTGGGTGGATCAACCAAAGTCCATATTTGGTTGTCATACATAGAATCCATCTCTGACTTCATGGCCTCAAGCCATTTGCCAAATTCTGAACTGTACAGAACATCCTTGTAGGTAGTAGGCTCATCCTCATCTATGAGCAACACGTCATTGTGGTCACTGATGAGAAATCCATATCTCTCAGGTGCCACATGTATTCTACTATATCTACGAGGTTCTTGTGTATTAGAAGGTTTATCTATTCTCTCAATAGATGTGGGGTTAGATGGTTGATCTTTGTTTGTTTGATCTTCATGAACTTCACTAAGTTTAATCTTACTCCTACTATTCCCTTTGAGCATGTGCTCCTTCTCTAAGAAGACGGCATGCTTCAAAACAAACAATTTGTTTTCAGAGGGTAAATAGAAGTAATATCCAAAAGATTCTTTTAGATATCCCATAAACAAACATTTGTCAGACTTACTATCAAGTTTGTCTGACTGTGGCCTTTTAACAAAGGCAGGACAACCCCATACTCACAATTGAGATAACTTTGGACTCTTACCAAAGAACATCTCAAATGGGGTAGTATCAACTGATTTTGTCGGAACTCTGTTTAGTATATAAACAGAAGTTTCTAGTGCATACCCCTCAAAACGATTCATTCTCTCAGATACACCGTTATGTTAAGGTGTATGTGGTGGAGTCCATTGAAATAATATCCCATTATCTCTAAGATAACTCAGAAACTCTTAACTCAAGTATTCTCCTCCTCGATCAAATCTTAGAGTCTTAATACTTTTGCCAAATTGTTTCTCTATTTCATTCTTGAAATCTTTGAACCTTTCAAAGGCCTCAGATTTGTATTTCATTAAATACAAATACCTATATCGTGAGAAGTCATCGATAAAGGTTATGAAATAGTTGTAACCTCCTCTTCCTTGTATTAACATTGGGCCATATACATCAGAATGTATGAGTTCTAATAACTCCTTGGCCCATTCTCCTTTTCTTGGAAAAGGAGTTTTAGTCATTTTACCTAGTAAACAAGGCTCGCATGTGCCATATAATTCATAATCAAATGACCCTAAATCACCAAGCTTGTGTAACTTAGAAACATGATTTTCGTTTACATAGCCCAAACGACAATGCCATAAGTAAGAGGTGTTAGAGTTATCTATTTTAAGTTTCTTCTTATTTATATTGACAACTGGATTATCCAAGTCTAGAACATATAAACCATTAACCAAAGTTGCTAAACCATAGTGAATATCATTCAAAGTAAAAGAACAACATTTATTCTTAAATATTAAATGAAATTCACATAAGTCTAAACACGCAATTGAAATAATGTTTTTCATTAAAACTGGTACATAATAACAGTTTTGCAGTTCTAGAATAAATCCCGAAGGTAGGTTCAGCTCGTATGTCCCCACAGCAAGTGCAACAACCTTTGCCCCATTTACAGTACGTAGGTCCACGTCGCCTTTCTCTAGCCTTCTACCGCTCTTTAGTCCCTACAAGTTATTGCACAAATGAGATCCACATCCAGTATCTAATACCCATATCTCATTCTAAAGGCAATATTTATCTCAATTATAAACATACCCGGAGTAAAAGTAGAAGTGCTTATAAGCTTCTCCTTCTGCTTCTTATCCTTAATGGTCTCCAAGTAGGCTTTGCAATTGCGCCTCCAGTGGCCCATCTTCCCACAATGATGGCATGGGCCATTGGTAGCTGCGTCCTTCTTGTTCACACCACCTTTGGGCTTCATGGGAGCCTTCTTCTTCTTCTTTTGAACTTTCTTCTTAGAAGATGAAGATTCTACCATTAAAACTGCATTGGAATCCTTCTTCATGAAGGACTCCTTAGTTTTGAGAAGATGGGCTACTTTTAACCTTTCCCTGATTATCTTAACCTTGTCCAACATTTCTTGAGTACATACTTCTCCGGTTTTACTTATATGACCATCTTCTGACCAACTCCAGTATAGCGGAACCTGACACTTGTGTCCATACAGTGCCTCATACGAAGCCATCCCAATCGAAGCTTGGTAACTGTTATTATACGAAAACTCTGCATACATCACACATTCAATCCATTTATCTCTGAAATCCAGAACACACGCTCTCAGCATATCCTCTAGTATCTGTATGACCCTTTCTGACTGCCCATTGGTTTGTGGATGCGTCATCGTAAAACTTCAGACTCGACCCCATTGATTCTTAGAACTTACCCCAAAATCAAGATGTAAACCTCGGGTCTCGGTCAAACATAATACTTGAAGGCACTTCATGTAGTCAGACTATTTCTAGCACATAGGTCTAAGCCAACTTCTCCATGGAATCTCTTACATTCACTGGTATGAAATGTGCTGATTTGGTCAGTCGATCCACCACTACCCATATGGCGTCCTTCTGGGTCCTTGACATAAGAAGTCCGATAACAAAGTCCATGGTCACTTCCTCCCACTTCCACTCAGGTACTGGAAACGATTGTAACAGTCCCACTAACTTCTTATGCTCCGCTTTAACCTTCTAACAGGTGAGGCATGTCGAGACATATTTAACCACGTCCCGCTTCATTCTGGGCCACTAATAGGCCCTTTTTAGATCCTGGTACATTATGACTTCCCCCGGATAAAAGGCGTACTTGCTCTTGTGCGCCTCTTCCAAAATTCTGTCCTTCAATTGATGCTCTTCGGGTACACCCAACCAATCTCTGAAATACAAAACTCCCGCTTCATCATGCCAAAATTCACTACCTTGCCGTTTGAGCTCCTTGTCCTTGAAAAGTTGAAATTTTGCATTGCCTTGCTGGGCTTCAATAATTTCTTGCCTTAGATTTGGTATCAACTTCAAGTTGCTAACACTAATTTTCATCCTGAAATTCATACATACCTCTATCTCAGATCAGGATACTTCCACTTTACCCACTCTTCTGTTTCCCATGTGGCATCTCGCGTGCCATGGACTTTTACCATCGGTATCTGCTTGTTCCAAAGAGTCCTGATACTCCGGTCCAATATTCGCACGGGTTTCTCCACATAGCTCAGGTCGGGTTGTAACACTAGCACACTAGCAGCTCATTATTCAAAATATAACCAGGATCGACATTGTACTTTTTCAGTCGCGATACATGAAACACGTCGTAAATTCCTGTCAGTCCATCCGGCAAATCCAATCGATATGCGACTGGCCCAATTCTCTCCTTTATCTGGAATGGCCCCAAATACCTCAGATTCAACTTCCCACATTTCGGATGCTTCAAAATTCCTCTATTCGGTATCAATCTCAAGAATACACTATCTCCTACCTAGAATTCCAACTCTCTGCGCCTATTGTGTGAGACCCCAGTCAAAACCAACCTTAGAGTAAGGGGGTTGTGATGCATATCATAATTTATTGCATGTTTAAATATATTTTTAAATGATTTTCTATGCTTTGGATTTGAGTTTTAATGTCTTGAAGGCTTGTTGGTGAGTATTGAGAGAGAATGGCAAAATGGTAATTTTTGCTTGAGGTGAAAATAAGAAGATAGCATGAGGATTAGATAGGAAATAATTTTCTAGTGAAAATAACAATAAGAGTTGTTGTGGTTTAGTGGTTAGAGCTTTGGGATTAATTCTTGAGGTCTTGTGTTCAAATTCCATCATAGGAGCTTTAGCTTGGTTAAATTTTATTTTTGCTTGGGAAGTAATAATTTCGGCCTTAGGTGCTTAGAATAGGGTAGTGATGATGTCCTAAGAGAGACATGTTAGGAGCATCCTCATTCTACTCCCTTGGCCTATTCGAATTTCCTAAGAGGGAATTCATTTTCCTTGATCTTTGATTTTCCTTATTTCTCAACTCATTAGTTTGATCAAGTTGTTCTAGCCATTTTCTTTCCAGAAATTTCAGTAGAGTGCTGTGGCTTTGTAGGATTAAAATGTCTTAGTGAAAGACTTCTTATGGTCTGAAAATGTGGAAGAGTTGTGGGAAATTCCAAAAGGAAAAATCCCTCTAGTGAGCTTGCTAAAAATTCACTCTAGCTTGTTCATCTTCCTTCTTGGAATGAATTGAAATTCTCCAGCATCTTGTGCCATTAAGGTGTCGAGATTCTTAGCTAACATTCCCTCCCAAATGCTTCTAGAAAAATGGTCTTTTAGATCAGCTTGCAACCTGAATTCTTTGGCCATTTTTGGACTGCTCAAAGCTGGAGCAAAACCAGAAAAAATTCCTAGGCAAATCGCAACTTTGAGAGTCCAAAACCAAGCTGTTTTCTTCCAGATTTTGTTCAGCACCTTAGCCATGTTTTTCCTCCATGAAGAAGGCTGGAAACCAGCCCTGAAAGCTCCTGAAATTCTCCTTCAAACTCTCTGCAAGTTGGCTGGGAAATGGAAACCGAAAAGCTGTCCAGGAATTCCAGCCAGCGAAAATCCTGTGCAGTCCAAACTGTCCAGTTTTGTTTCCTAATTCTCTTCCAGCCGAAACCCCATTCTTGTTCTGCATAAACCTCCCTTAAACCTTCAGTAACTGAGCTCCATTATTCTCCTAAAGCTTCTGCACGAAACTCAGACATGGCTGCCCGAAAATCTCTCCAACAAATCCCTGCAATCATGCTTGATTGATTACCAAAATTCTAGCCACCATAGTTTAGCAACCTTCCATAATGTATCCCTCAAATAACCAGACTTTTTCTTCACCATTATGCTCCCTATTTTCGGCCACCATAAGCTTCCTTAACTCAGCTTTAATCCATCAAAATTCTGCTCAAAACAGTCGGCCATGGCAGACTTCCAAAGCTCTCCAATAATCAAGATATTCTAGGATATTTAGTTTCCAAAATTGCTTTCTAAAAATATTCTTCAAGGATTTTAACAACTGGCCTTTCCTTTTCCCTTCCAAATAAGAGAATCATCTTCCTAAACCCTACAGAAATTCGGCCAGCCCTAGTTCTCACAGAATTTCGGCAGCTACAAACTACAATCTCTCAAATTCCTTCAACCTTCAAGAACACACACACTACACCAAGAACACCTACTTCTTCCTTTCACCTAATACCCCTCCAAACCACTTCAAACCTTCTCTAAAATCTCCAGATTTGACCTACTCACTACCGTGAGTCCATCAACACCATTCTTAACATCAAACTCCACAAATCAACTCGCTACTTCGAATCAAAACCAGAAAATTCTGTGAAGGTTCAAGAACACCTTCAAGGTAGGTTTGTTCTAACAACTTCATCTTCTCCAATCTTGATCTCTAGTGAGAATATATGTGAATAGACATGCTAATGGTCTCTGTCTCTCTCTCTCTATCTCTCTGTCTCTCTCTGTCTCTCTCTCTCTCATGGCCGAAACTCTCTCCTCTTGGCCGGATGGCTTCTTCTCCCATGGTCATGCTATCTCCATCTCCCTTGGACGAATTTAGGCATCTAGGAGTTGAGATCCATTCTAAACTCCTTCAATGTATTCATCAACCAAGTAAGTGCCTTCAATCTTTCTTTTAAATCCTAGATTCATGTCACTAGGATGATGTTGTTAGAAGGTAGATGGTAATAGGATTTGAGTATGTATTGTTGAGGTTGAAGCATGAATATATGTATGATTGTGAATGAGATGGGATTTATGCGTGGAAGGATTATCTTGGTTGATTGTATGATGATTTGAGGTTTGATGCATGTCATAGGTAGTATTTGTGATGAAGTATGCTAGAGATTATGCCACATTTGGTGAATAGGATTTATATGCATGTTGGATTATTGAAGCCATGATCATATTTATGTTAGTAGAGGTTAGATCATGTCTTGATAAATTTAGATCTATGCTTATATGCATGATTTGGATGAATTGATGAATTGAGGGATTGTATGTGTTCTTGATTGTGGATAGCCATAGAAATTTGATCATGACCTAGTTGTCCCTAAGCTACTTTTATTTCATGAATAAAATATTTAATGATATAAGTTTTGCTAGTAATTTCGAAAAACCCTAGGAAGGGTAGATTTGGATTATATATATATATATATATAAAGGATATTTTAGTCAAATAAATAATAATTTTTGTTAGAAAAATAAAATATATAAATATTATTTAAAATAATGAAATTAATTAAAGCCTTTTGTGGGAATGATTATAATTGGTAAAATATTTATTAAATCAAAACCCCTTAAAGATTTACTTATTATTTTCCAAACAAGACTCGTTAAATTTATTCTCAACTAATTTTAACTATCAATTATTTTCTAACAACTAGATTATTAATAAATCATTAGTTTACCTAATACTACCTAGGACTCTTGATCAAATAAACTCTAAATTTTTCTTAGCAAGATTTAAACTTTCAACTTATTAGAATTTATTTCCCAAATCATTAATTATTTTAAATATCAAATTAGGCTCAATCTATAAACGTATTTATTTATTGTTTGGCCTTAAAGCTTGGGATACTAGGATCATGGTAGTAGCAAGTTGAGTTGATTTAAAATTGAGGAAGTGGATTGTGGCTTGAAATTGATTGTGGTTTGTTTTTGCCATGCGAGGTTAGGTCAGCTGTTGGAGACCTATTGTGTGAGCGAGGATCAGGTAAGCTTCTGCATAAAACCTGATTGATGTGAAATATTTTCCTTATGGCAAGCCAAATGTAGAATGTATGGACACTCATTTATGTCAAGGCAATCGAGGGTTAAAATCCTTTCTTATTTCAAACATTTGAATTATTTAAAAATCAATGAGCAGATTTGCCCAAACTCAAACTCTTGCTATAACTGATTTTTACAAAAAGACTTTGGAAACCCTTAAATTGCCCTTTTCATGTGAAACAATGTTTGTTCATTTTATCCCAAGTGGGAAATGTCATTGAGTACTCATTAAGGGTGGACTGCTAGGACTAGTTTTTGAAGGGTTAGGGTAAGTCTCTCAATAGGTGGCCACCTCTGAGGGGTGAGTTCTTCCCGGATAAGACGACAGTCCAGTAAGTCGTGCCGGTCCGAGCTAGCAGTGTTCTTTTTCAATCAAATGACTGTGTTTTACCGGAATAGACACCCGGTTGTTGTTTGGGTATAGAGAAGGAGAAGTATCTTGCCCAATAGGCTGATCACCTACTTTTGTCAGTCTACACAAAGTGTGGCATTCTGACTGGCGGTATGTACAAAGTGTGGCATGCTGACCATTTAGTTATGGGGCCCAACATGTGGTAACCCGTAATCCTTTCTTTTAAGTGGTCGATTTTATAAATTATGTAAGGCTGGAAATGCCAAAACTCCACTCTTGTTTTTTACTGATGTTTATTGCTTGCCAGTGACCCCTTATAAAGAATTTTATACTTTGCATTCACGAACTGTTTTCACTAAACACCCAAAGCACACACAGACTTACTGAGATTTCTGTCTCACCACCATTTTTCCATGATTTCAGGTCGGTCCTGCTGTGGGGATGAGTAGCTAGATTATGCCTGCTTTGGAAGATTTCTGATGATTTTTTTTTTTTTTGTAATGTTTCGGAGAGATGAGAGTGGATAAATTTTATCATGGATTTATTTTTGGTATTCTCGGATTTATTCTTGGATAGATGTTTATTTTTGGGATGTAATAAATTTTTTTTAAGTTCAAGTATCATTTTATTCCGCTATTTTATTTGTGTGACCTAGTTATAAAGACCCGTTGTCCTTTGGACGGGGCGACATCCCCGACCCTGGCGGGCCTAGGTTGCAGGGTGTTACATATTGTCTGCATAGCTCTTTTGTTGGCTCTGGGCTGCTTTCAACCTTTCCTTGATTGTCTTAACCTTGTCCAACATTTCTTGAATACAGACTTCTCCGGTTTTGCTTATATGACCATCTTCTGACCAACTACAGTATAGCGGTACCTGACACTTGCGTCCATACAGTGCATCATACGGAGCCATCCCAATCGAAGCTTGGTAACTATTATTATACGACAACTCTGCATACGACACACATTCAATCCATTTATCTCCGAAATCCAGAACACATGCTCGCAGCATATTCTCTAGTATCTGTATGACTCTTTCTGACTGCCCATCGGTTTGTGGATGCGTCATCGTACTAAACTTCAGACTCGACCCCATTGATTCTTAAAACTTACCCCAAAATCAAGATGTAAACCTCGGGTCTCAGTCAGACACAATACTTGAAGGCACTTCATGTAGTCAAACTATTTCTAGCACATAGGTCTAAGCCAACTTCTCCATGGAATCTCTTACATTCACTAGTATGAAATGTGCTGATTTGGTCAGTCGATCCACCACTACCCATATGGCGTCCTTCTGGGTCCTTAACATAGGAAGTCCGGTAACAAAGTCTATGGTCACTTCCTCCCACTTCTACTCAGGTACTAGCAACGGTTGTAACAGTCCTACTGACTTCTTGTGCTCCACTTTAACCTTCTGATAGGTGAGGCATGTCGAATAATATTTAACCACATCCCGCTTCATTCTGGGCCACCAATAGGCCATTTTTAGATCCTGGTACATTATAACTTCCCCCGAATGAAAGGCTTGCTCTTGTGCGCCTCTTTCAAAATTCTGTCCTTCAACTGATGCTCTTCGAATACACACAACCGATCTCTGAAATACAAAACTCCTGCTTTGTCTTGTCAAAATTCACTGCCTTGCCGTTTGAGCTCCTTGTCCTTGAAAAGTTGAAATTTTGCATTGCCTTGCTGGGCTTCAATAATTTCCCGCCTTAGATCTGGTATCAACTTCAGGTTGCTAACAACAATTTTCTCCCCTAGCATTTCCGATCTTCTGTCCAACACATCCTGAACCACTGATTCTCTTGTACTCTTAGTCTGGCCATACTAACTTTTCTGCTCAGGGCATCAGCAACAACGTTGGCCTTCCTGGGATGATAGTTGATTGGGCAACGGTACTCTTTCAAAAATTCCATCCATCTTCGCTATCTCAGGTTCAAATCCTTCTGGGTGAGGATGTACTTCTGGCTCTTGTGGTCAGTGAACACTTCATATTCCTCCCCGTACAGGTAGTGTCACCATTTCTTTAAAGTGAACACAATAGCAGCCAACTCTAGGTCATATGTGGGGTAGTTGATTTCATGAGGCCTTAACTTCCGAGAAGCATAAGTTATCACCTTTCGGTCTTGCATCAAAACTGCTCCCAAACCTTCTTTCGAAGCATCGGTATATAGCGAGTAAGGCGTATCTCCCTCTGGCAGACTCAACAATGGTGCTGTCATCAATCTTTGCTTTAGCTCTTGAAAGCACTTCTCACATTTTTCACTCCAAACAAATGATACATCTTTCCTCAACAGTCAGGTCATAGGCGATGCGAGCGTTGAAAATCCTTTGATGAACCTCCTATAATAGCCAGCCAATCCCAAGAAGCTTTGAATCTCGGTGATATTCTCCGGTTGCTTCCAGTCTGATACTGTTTCAACCTTTGTTGGGTCTACCTTGATTCTATCCTTGGTCACCACATGGCTAAGAAATGCCACACTGTCCAGCCAAAACTCACACTTGCTAAACTTAGCGAAAAGCTTATGCTCTCTTAGCTTCTCCAATACCAGCTTCAGATGTTCTGCATGCTCCTCCGGACTTTTGGAATAAATGAGGATATCGTTAAAGACTATTACGAACCTATCCAAATAGGGTCAGAACACTCGATGCATCAAGTCCATGAATATTCCTGGTGCATTGGTTACCCCGAATGGCATTACCACGAACTCATAGTGACCATATCTTGTGTTAAAAGCCGTCTTGGGGGATATCCTCATCTTTTATCCTCACTTGATAGTACCCTTACCTCTGGTCCAGTTTGGAGTAACAACTGGATCCTTGCAACTGGTCAAACAGCTCACCAATTAGTGTAGTAGGTACTTATTCTTGATCGTCAGGTTGTTCAAACCCCAATAGTCGATACACACTCTCAGAGTTCCATCCTTCTTCTTCACAAACAGTATAGGTGCTCCCCAGGGTGACGTGCTAGGTCTGATGTAACCTTGCTTCACTAACTCTTCTAGCTACTCCTTCAGTTCTTTCAGCTCTGCTAGTGCCATCTGATATGGAGTCTGAGATACCGGAGCTACTCCTAGTACTAGATCAATGGTAATTAACTTCTCGACTGGGAGGTAGAGAAGTGAGTTCCGCAGGAAACATATCGGGAAAATCCTTTACTACCTTGGTATTCTCCAGAGTACACTGGTCCTTCGGCTTGTTTATTTATCACATAAGTTAAATATCCTTGACATCCTTGCTTCAACAATTTCCGGGCCTTAGCCCCAGCTATCAGATACTTTAACTCCTTTACTCTCTTACCGTTGAATTCCAACACATCACACCTCGGTCTAATGAACTGAACCGATTTATTCTTACAGTCTACCCTAGCCCTATGCTTTGCTAGCCAATCCATTCCCAATATCAAATCATAATCATCGATATCCAGTACTATCAAATCTCCCTCCAAATTTTCTCTCCCCACTTCAATTTTACAATTTCGGGCATACCAATCTGCTTGCACCATCTTCCCCAAAGGTGTACTTACCAGCAAAGTAAAAGGTAGCTCTACTCCATCCCAATCCAAATGCTATGCACAGTTCTTGTTTAAATAGGAATAAGTATATTCAGGGTCTATTAATGCATTAACGAAACGTCCTTGGATAGTAAACGTACCTTCCACTACTGCTGCATCAGTTCCAACCTCCTCTCTGTTGAGAGCGAATACCTTTGCTTTCACTTGAGGCTTCGGTGCTCCACTCCCAAATGCTCTCGTGGTATTGGCTTAATTGGCCCCCGGGTTCTAAGCCGGATTTCCTTGCCCGACTCGATGAAGTTTAGGGCAAGCGTTCCGCAAGTGGTTCGAGTCTCCGCAGTGGTAACATTTTCGCTCACCTCCTTTAGACCAACAGTTCTTCTCTGTGTGGCCTCTTTTTCCACATTACCGGCAAAACAGAAGATTTTGTGTAGGACCAGCCGGTGTTGTCCGGGATTGCTTTCCCCGATTCTGCCACTGCTGGTTGGCGGGGCGCTTATTGGGTTGCTGCCTCTGGAAGTGCCCTTGCATTGCCTTGGCGGCTGGAAAGGCCTCGTTGCCATTCTGCTGCAGTCCTTATTTTCTGTCTGGGTAGCTGCGTCTACGCCCCCGAATAGGTCGTTGGTGGAGAAGGTGCCAATGCCCTCCTCAATTCTTGCCTCAGTCCCTTAACAAACTGCCTCGTTCTATTCTACTCGGTGTCCACTAGCCTCTTGCAGTACTTTGATAGCTGGGTGAACCGTGCTGCGTGCTAGGCCACCGTCATACCCCCTGCTTTAAATTCTAAAATTCATCTTCCCATTTTTTCCACTATCTACTGAGGGATATACTCAGCTCTGAATGCTTCCACAAAATTGGCCTATGTCCAGTCCTGATCAACCATCTGCCAGTCATCCTGAACCAGCTGCCACCATGACGGAGTTGGGCCCCAAAACGGAATGCAGCAAACATTACCATCCGCTCCTCAATGTACTGGAGTATTGCAAATATGTCCTCTATTTGCTCTATCCATTGCTCAGCTTTCAGATCTTGTTCAGCTTCGCCCCAGAAGATGGGCGGTTGAAATTTCAAAATCCGCTCCAAGGCTTCATCCTCTCCCTTGGGATTCCTTCGCTCAGTCAAAGTCTATAGAATTTCTGCCATCTTGCTGAATGCTTGCCCCATCGTCACTTCAACAGGTGCTTCAAACCCCATTTTCAAATCTGGTTCACTTCTGATTCCTCAATTGGGTGACGGTATTTGGGTCATTTCAACCTCTGGTGCCACAGGTTCTGCCTCCAGAACTCTCTTGCCTGATGTAGCTACACGACGCTTGGGTGCTATTCTAAACCATACTCAAATGATGAGTTTATGCATTCAATGATTAAATCATTTCTGTTGAGCATGCATTCACAGTCAGATTTAAGTAAAAGAAAATCAGATGCAAGTTTTGTCTATAGAATTGCTCATAGATTTCCCTCAAATCTTAGAGTACTCCGGTACTCTTATTTGCATAAATTTGAAATGAAAGCAGTAAACAGAAAAGAAATCCTTAACATGGAAGTTCATGGAAGCAGAAAATAAACAATCTTGATCCTAACAGCTCTTTAGCTCCTCTAGTCCTCATCAGAGTCTTCAAAGTCGGCCTCATATAACCATCCCCCGGAATTCTTAAAGAAGTCTATCCCAGCCCCACTTGTAAACTCCTCCATTGGCTCTTTTCTGGGTCGCCTAGAACTCTCCCCGACTTAACCTAGTTGGGTGGAAGTGTGAAAGAAGGTCTGGGTGGAGATTCATAATCTATCTCCCCCGGGTCATCACTATCAGCTGACAAATCAACTATGGGACTAGGAGGGTGGGGAACATATTCCATATTAATCTCCTCATCTTCACTGTCAGAACTCAAGTCAATCACAGGTATTGGGGATGGCTCACTGATCGGGACCTCATCATCACTACTATCTTCCAAGGGAATAACTGGCTGCGGTGCAGATTGAGGTACTGGTAGGTCTTTTGGGTAGATAGGGATAAGAGGATGCCATTGCTGCCCTTTCCTCGCGGTTCTAAACATTCTAACCATCCTACAGCATAAACAAGATGGGTTAGATAAAAGATATAAACCTAATAAAACAGAACATATACTATTAATATTTGCCTAAACCTAGGATCTAATACCACTTGTAACACCCCACAACCTAGCTCAACAAGGCCGGGGATGTCGCCCCGTCCAAAGGATAAGGGGCCTTTATAACTAGGTCACACAAATGAAAATAAAACAATTCTTTGAAATTAAAACTTATTACAACCCAAATTCAAGAACAAATCCAAAATAAATTATTCACTATCATCTCTCAAAGCAACATATAAATTAAATAACATAGAGTCTTTAAGAAGGCAACATTCTAGCTACTCTTCTCCACGGTAGGATCGTCCTGAAAACATGGCATAAAAGGTGATGAGATAAAAATCTCAGTAAGTCCGTGTGTGCTTTAAGTATTCAGGAAAACAGTTCATGTATGCGAGTTGTAAAATTTCATAAGAGAAAATGCCGGTAAGCAATAAATAAGGTTAAAATAAAGAGCGGTGTTTTCCTCTTTTCAAACCATCCAAGTGCACAGTAAATTCAACCACTTAAATGGGCAGCCATGAGTTACCACACGTTGGGCCCCATGTCTATATAACGGTCAGAATGCCACACTTTGTGCAGACTGACAAAAGGTAGGTGTACAGCCTACCAGATAAGATACTCCTCCTTCTCTACACCCAAACAAACCGGTTGTCCACTCCGGCAACACATAGTCCACATGACTGAAACCTACTAGCTCGAACCAGCATGACTAAGTAGTACTATCGCTTCTCCAAGTTGAGTTCATCTTCTGGAGGTAGCCTCCTGCTAGAAGACTCGCTTTTGCTCTTCAAAACTAGTACTACTAGCCTACCCTTATTGAGTATTCAACGTTGTTTATCCCACTTGGGAGAAAATTGATAAAACATTACTTTACTTGGAAATGGCAATCAAGGGTTTCCAAAGTTTGTGCCAAAGTTGGTTTTAGAAAGAGTTTAGCGTTTGAGTAAAACTGCTTGTTGGATTTCAAATAATTTGTTTGACTAAAACAAGAAAAGAAACAGTCCTCAATTGTCTTTACAAAATGAGTGTTCATACACTTCACGTTTGGCTTGCCATGGTAACCTTTTGTCATCAAATAAGTTTTATGTAGGAGCTTACCTAATCCCTTGCTTGAGCTAACTCAAAGATCTTCCAAAGCTGACCTAACCCCACCTGGGGTAAACACAAGCCATAATTAAACTCAAGCCAAATTTGCTTCCATAAATAATCCTAGTTCAACTTACTACAATCATAACCCTAATGTCCCAAACTTTAAGGCTAGATGATAAAAGGATTTTATGAAATAAATCTAGCTTGATACTAAAATAACTAGAGATTGTGAAATATTTATTAATAAGTTATAGGTTCAAATATAATCTTTGTTATAAATAAACTAAGGTTTATTTGATGAAGGTCCTAAGTCCTAGATGATATTAAAATGATAAATTATTACTATTCTCTTAATTAATAATTAATAGTTAGAAAATAATAAATAAAATTAATAATAAGTACATTTTATTATATTTTGATTAAAAGATAATAAATAAATTTTAATAGTGTTTATGAATATCTGACTTATAAGATTAATATTTTACCTATTATGATTATTTATATAAAAGGCTTTATTTAATATTATTATTGGAAGAAAATATAGTTCTAATTTTTATTAATAAAATTGTCTATCTTAAATAGTTTAGGATCAACAAAGTCATGATCATAATTCTCCTATTGCTAACCATAATCATGAACATAAACTCTAACATCAATCAACAAACCAATCAATTCATGAATAAAAGCTTAAATCTATATCTACCATCACATGATCCAAACTTCACTAAACATAATCATATTCATGGCTTCAACAAGAATACAAGAACATAAAACCCTATTCACCGAAGGTGACATAATATCTATCATACTTAATCATTCACACTAACTCACACCATGAAGAGCATGCAACAACTACAAAATATCATAAAACTTAATCATGACAAAACATCCTCATGCTCCAATCCCAACTCCTTCATACAAACACATACTCAATCTCCAATCATATTCCATCCTTTTCTAACTACATCTAAGAGACATGATTTTAGAATTAAGGAGAGGGTTAAAGAGACATACTCGAATGATGACTACCTTGATGAAGTCTCAAGAGAGTCCACACGCTTGGAAGACTTGATCTGACCAAGAAGGAAGAAGAGAAAATGGCCATGGTTGAAACAACCATTTTGACCGAGAGAGAGAGAGAGAGAGTATTAGTATATTATATTAAAGATTGAAGGAGAAAGATGATCAAAATCGTTCTTGGTTACCTTGAGAGAGTTCTTGAATCTTCAAGAAAACTTCTGGTTTTGATCCGTGAGCAGAATTTTGTTTCCAATGTTTGACATTATAAAGTACAGAAATGGATTCTAAAGGGTGAGTAGATGTGATCTGGAGTTTTTGGGAGAGATTGGAGGTGTTTAAGGTGGTTTTAGGCTTGGAGAATAGTTGTGTGTGTTCTTGGTGTTCTTGGAGAAATGGAGAGAATGGAGAGAAGCTGGATGAAATTTACTGAATGGGGTTGGCCGAATGGTTGGAGGAATTCTTGTGATTGAATTTTCAAATTAGGGAGAAAAGGGAAAGCGGGTTGTTTGAAATTCAAAAGGTGTAATTGAGGGAGTGAATTAAGGTAGAAAATATGGTAAGAATGGCTTGGTTGATGGAGGTTCTTGGAGCTGCTATGGCCGACTAGAATTTGCTGAAGTTTTGCTGAGATGAATGAGGTTGAAGGCCAAAAATATCCCACCCTATAAAAATAAAATTTAATCGTGATAAAACTTAATTGGTGGGATTTGAACTCAAGACCTTAGAGATTAATTCCAAAGCTCTAACCACTAAACCACAACAACTCTTGTTCTTGTTTCCTCTCCTAAATATTCTTCCTATTTAAACCTCAAGTTATCCCCCTCTTTTCTCTTCAAGCAAAATTACCATTTTACCCTTCCTACTCAATAAGCACGACTAAGATTTCTAGACTATAAATCACAATTTCAAAGCACATAAAATTATTCAAAAATATATTTATGCATGCAAGAAAGTATGATATACATCCCAACCCCCTTACTTTAGGGTTGGTTTTAGTTGGGGTTTCACACATGTGGTAACCTGTTAGTGTTATGCCCCAAAGGCAATCACTTGTACATTGTATATGACACATTCTATTTTAATAAAAGGCGTTATTTATCTTTCAGTTTCTTTTCTTTACCTTTGTGTAATATAATTGTTAGATAAAGTCCCTAGTACAACACTGTGTTAAGGAAATCATGATAGAGATCATGATATGAGATTCCTACTACACTGTATAGTGTTAGTACTTAAATAGTCCATTGGCGTAGTATTAATGAAACTGGACATTACTAATGCGTTAAGACTAGCATGTGTTAGACTTTCTGATTTGATCAGGCAGTGGTTCTCATATCCGTGAGTATTGAGATACTCAAAGTTAATACGTGGATGCTTGTTAATGGAATAAGTACATTGGATGACCTAGCTATGAGATAATCACATGGATAACTATTTAGTACCAGTGATATAATCTCAATATAGTAAATGTGCAAGTATCCTTAGACTTGAGATCTCTAAGGTATTTTGTTTGCTGAGCTTTGTGCTTTAATTCCAATCTCTAGAGCTAGATCGAGGGCTGCCTATGGAATGGATATTGGGTACACTGTGAGGTAAACGTAAGTAGTTGAGAGGGTCAATAAAGGATTCACCACTCCTAATAGTAAAGGTGAATATCTCACGGCCACTTGTAGGAATTTCTACTTGAGAAGTCCTTGGCCAAGGCGACTGTGTATTGGAAACAGTTCTAATTGATACACATCTAGAGTATTGGGTTCCTGGTACAAGTACTATTATATTCGGTCCAGAATTATATTCTGGAGGGAGTTGGCACTAATTATGTACTCCAAACCGAATGAGATATTGTATGGTGAAATGAGTTAATTGCACTGTAATTTGAATTTGAAGGGTTCATGTCAAGCCACTTGACTTCCTGGACTCTTGGGTGGTCATGATGTGTTGCTAAATACCGCTCATGATCTGGGAATATGGATTTATTAATTGATGAATTAATAAACTAATTCTAATTAGAATTAATATGATTAATTCTAATTAATTATAGATTATTAATCTCAAAGACGTTTGGATTAACTCATGTTCGCTACCAATTGACTAGGAAACCTAATAAGTAAGACACAATAGAGGATTATATACTCAAGATGTTATTTGATAACATAGTGGGGTTAATTGCAAGAAAGAGAAGTTGTTGTGGCCAAATTATAATTAGTTATAATTTATGGTCCAAATTGTAATTGTGAAAACTTGATGTTTCTAATTACAATTAGAGAATTCTAACTGTTTTAGAATTCTTAGATGGAGGATTTTTCAGCAGGATTTTTATGTTATATAGGATATACACATGAATCCCTGTCAGGAAGTGTAAGACACGAAAATCTCCAAAACTCTCCTCTCTCTCTCTCTCACGTTATTTTTCTGGAAAAACAAGAAGAACACCATTAACCCTAGCCACCACTTAGTTTTTTCTGCTAGCATAGAAAACTTCATGCTTAAGTGTATCCTCTGTGTGGATTTCTGTTAGAGATAATTACACATTGTGATTATAGTGGTTAGACGTTCAACTCTCGTGGTGTTTGATCAAGAGGATTGCTGGATCGCTCCTCGACTTGAAGAAGGAAAATTTTATTTTCCACATGATCAAAGAAAGGTAAAAAGTTGTTACCTTTATTCTCTTTATGTCTTGTTTTCCACACATATGCAGATCCTAGGTTGGTATCTCATTTTATTTTTCCATTATGTAATATATGATATGCATGAGATACCCAACATAACTAAGGATGGAATCAAGGTAGACCCAGCAAAAGTTGAAGCAGTTTCGGACTGGAAGCCACCGGAGAACATCACAGAGATTCGAAGCTTCTTGGGATTGGTCGGCTATTATAGGAGGTTTATTAAAGGATTCTCAACGCTAGCATCACCTATGACCCCGCTGCTGAGAAAAGACGTACCCTTTGTCTGGAATAAGAAATGCGAAAAGAGTTTTCAAAGCACTGAAGCGAAGGTTAATGACAACGCCCGTGTTGAGTTTGCCAGAGGGAGATAAGCCTTACGCTCTATATACAGATGCTTCAAAGGAAGGTTTGAGAGTAGTATTGATGTAGGATAGGAAGGTAATCACCTATGCTTCGCAAAAATTGAAGCCTCGTGAAGTCAATTATCCCACGCATGATTTGGAATTGGCTGCCATTGTATTTACTTAAAAAAAATGGCAGCATTACTTTTATAGAGCTAAGTATAAAGTGTTCACTGATCACAAAAGCCTGAAGTACATCTTTATCCAAAAGGACATGAATTTGAGGCAGTGGAGATAGATGGAATTTTTGGAAGAGTATCGTTGTCCTATCAACTACCACCCTGGGAAGACTAACGTCGTTGATGATGCCCTGAGCCGGAAAGTTAAAATGGCCAGGCTAAGAGTGCATGAGATTTAAGCGGTCTATGATGTGCTGGATAGAAGAGCAGAAGTGCAAGAAGAGAGGATTATTGTTAGCAATATGAGATTGATGCCAGATCTAAGGAGGGAAATCATCGAAGCTCAGCAAAGTAATGCGGAATTTCAACTTTTCAAGAACAAAGAGCTTAAATGGCAAGGCAATGATTTTCGACAGGATGAAACAGGAGTTCTATATTTTCAAGATCGTCTGTGTGTACCCGATGAGCACCAGTTGAAGGACAGGATTTTGGAAGAGGTGCATAAAAACAAGTATGCAATTCATTCGGGAGAGATGAAAATGTATCAAGACCTGAAAATGGCTTATTGGTGGCCTGGAATGAAGAGGAACGTAATTAAGTATGTTACGACGTGTCTAACCTGTCAGAGAGTTAAAGCAGAGCATAAAAAGTGGACGGGATTGTTGCAACCATTACCGATACCTGAATGGAAATGGAAAGAGGTAACCATGGACTTCATTACTGGACTCCCTATGGCAAAGACCCAAAAGGATGCCATATGGGTAGTGGTAGATCAATTGACCAAGTCAGCACATTTTATACTGGCGAATGTAAGGGATTCAATAGAGAAGTTAGCTCAGACCTACATGTGAGAAATAGTTAAGTTGCATGGAGTGCCTTCGAGTATTGTGTCCGACCGAGACCTGAGATTTACATCCCGATTTTGGGGTAAGTTTGAAGAATCAATGGGTTTTAGTCTAAAGTTCAGCACAACGGTGCATCCGCAAACCGATGGTCAGTTAGAAAGGGTTATTCAGATATTAGAGGGCATGCTGAGAGCCTGTGTATTGGATTTCAAGGATAAGTGGATTGAATGTATACCGTATGAAGAATTGGTGTACAATAATAGCTATCAGTCTTCGATTGGAATGGCCCTGTATGAAGTATTGTATGGACATAAGTGTCAAGTACCTCTATACTGGAGTTGACCGGAGGACGGCCACATAAGTAAGTCTGGAGAAGTTTGCGTTCAGGAAATGTTAGACAAAGTCAAGCAAATCAGAGAAAGATTGAAAGTGACTCAGAGCCGATAAAAGAGTTATGCAGACAATAGGTAGACATAGTTGGAACTTCAGGTAGGAGATAGTGTGTTCTTAAGGTTGACACCGAATAGAGGAATTCTAAAGCATCCAAAATGTGGGAAGCTGAATCTGAGGCATTTGGGACCATTTTCGATAAAGGAAAGAATTGGACTGGTGGCGTATCGATTGGATTTGCCGAATGGATTGACAGGAATTCACGATGTGTTTCATGTGTCACAGTTGAAGAAGTACAATGCCGACCCCGAACATGTTTTGAATAGTGAGCCGTTAGTATTGCAACCCGACTTGAGCTATATGGAGAAACCCGTGAAAATTTTGGGTCGAAGTATCAAGACTCTCCAGAACAAGCAGATTCTTATGGTGAAGGTACAATGGAAGTATCATGGCACGCAAGATGCCATATGGGAAACGAAATAGTGGGTAAAACGGAAGTATCCCGATCTGAGATAAAGGTATGCCTGAATTTCGGGATGAAATTCTTCTAAGGAGGGGAGGATGTGAAACCCCACCAAAAGCCAACCTTAGAGTAAGGGGATGTGATGCATATCATGTCATTCTGCATAAAATATACTTTTTGAATGACTTCATGTGCCTTAGAATTGTGGTTTATAGATTAAATAGCTTATTTATGCTTGTTAGGTAGGAAGGGTAAAAAGGTAATTTTGCTTGAGATCAAAATAGGAAGATGGCTTGAGGTTTAGATAAGAAGAATAATTGGGTGAGAAAATAATAATAAGAGTTGTTGTTGTTAAGTGGTTAGAGCTTTGTGAATTAATCTCTAATGTTATGAGTTCAAATTTCATCACTTAAGTTTTATTCAAGATTATCTTAACTATGTTTGAAATTTCGATTTTCTTACATTCCTTAAATATAGGAATGTTGTCTTAAGGGAGACATGAAAATAATGTCTTGATCATGAGATCATGTCCTAAAAAAAATTCTAGAGGAATTCTTGTCCTCTTTAATTTTTCTAGCCTTGTCCTAACCTTTTTAAAACTTAAACTATTCTTAATTCATTAATCTATTTTTAATTCCAAAAATTCTGTGATAAACCCCTAGCCTTGAAATTCAAAAATCAGCTCTTGAGGGTTAGGTAATGATCAAAAAATAGGAAGAAGAGTTAGGAAGGGTTTCCAAGGAAAAGAAATCACCATAGCTATACCTTCAATTCTACCTTCATCTTGTTCATGTCTTGGTAAAGGAAAATCTGGAAAATTTTTCAGGATTTTTGCAAGGTTGCTTTTGAAAGTTTCAGACAACATTCTTACCCCATTTGCTGCCAGAAAAATGGTCATTTCATGTAAGGTTGAAGGCTGAAAATTCAGAGAATTTTCGGACTGCACAACCTTTGCAAATCAGAATTTTTCCTTCAGCAAATTCGTTGCCTTGAAGCTGGATTTTGAAGCCACCTTTAAGTGATAAGATTAGCTGAAACTTCCTATATTTTTCTTCAAAAAGAAGGCTGGAAAACCACCATTAAAAGACCTTCAAACACCCTCAAAATTCAGCTACAAATCGGGCCAAAGAAAGCAAAAAATTCTGTACCAAAAACCATCTTCATTCTAGGTACTTTTGAAGCATTGAAAATCAGAAAATTTCCAACTTGTTGTTTCAAGGCAAAGGCCGAAAACTTGCATTCCAATCTCTGAAAATTGGACCTTATTCAGACATGGACTGAACACCCCTGGCCTCCACACTAACCTTAAGTGTTTGGACTCCATGATCACACCTCAAAAAGCTCTTAAGATTACTCTATACAAAACTTATTTGAACTTCAAACTAATTCGATATTTTTTGCTCCATTAAAACACTCTTGTAGCAAGTGATCAAACCAGAATTTCTCTGCTATTATAGACCAATTTTTTGCCAGCTTAATAAACTAAACAGCCTCCATTCTTTGCATTAAGCCTAGCTGTTCAGTCTTACACCATTGAAGAGCAGGAGACCTTCCATAAACAACCACCATTAACTAATCCTCTACCTCAAACAACTCCTCATTTTCCTCCATTTGAATTTAAAAAAAAACTGAACACTTCTCGCTCCTTCTTACTAAACTGAAACTCCTATCTACACTAGGTCATTCGGCCAACAACATTTCTAGCAATTCTCCAACCATTTTCTCTCAAACTCTCTCAAAAAACACCAAGAACACGCACTTCACATCTTCAAGCCTAAACATCTCCAATCACTCCCAAATACTCTAGATCACCCATATTTAATCTATAGTCTTCATTTTTGGCCTTTATAACATGAAACTACGCAAACCAGAGTTTTTGAACGGATCAAAACCAACTTTCTTGTTGAAGATTCCAAGAACACCAAAAGGTAAAACAAGAACAACCTCCTTGTTCTTTCTCTTCTACTCAACTTTTAATATTCCATTCTAATGCCATTCGTCTCTCTCTCTCTCTCTCTCTCTCTCTCTCTCTCTCTCTCTCTCTCTCTCTCTCTCTCTCTGGCCGAAATGGTGATGATCAACCATGGCTATTTTTCGGACCACTAAAGGCTCTCAAGCTCGTGTGGACCTTCACTAATCAAGGAACCTTCATCAAGCGATCATATATCAAGTATTTTTTCTTGAATCTTCCTTTTAATTTCTGGATTCGTGTCTCTTAGATGTTGACAGGAAGATTGAATATAAATGGGGGTTGAGTATATGTATATGGATGAAAGGGATGGAGTTAGAACATGAGAGTTGAAATATATGATTAGACCTTATGGATTTTTCTTTTGAATCAATATATGCTCATCATGGTTAATGAGATTTATGGATGTTTTGATACATGATAGATGTTATGACACCAATAGTGATTAGGCCTTTATGTTATTAATTTTCAATAAAGCCATGGATGATGATTATACCTAGTAGAAGATTGGCCATGTGTTAGTATGTGTTAATTCAAGTATATGTTCATGAATGGATTAGCATATTATTTAATAATTGGGAATGTGTTCATGAATCTTTTTTAACAATAGGAAATTATGATAAAAGATTATTTTCTTTGTTAATTCTAAAATTATTTTTATTAAGAAATTTTATTACTTTAATTAGAATTATTATTATATCTTCTCTACAAAATTCGAAATCAGTAGAAAGGTTTGGAAATAAGGAATTAATTAAAATATTAATATTTTATTAGTCAAATAAATAATATCTTTTATTAAACATATATATATATACACACACACACACACACAATAATAAAATATTAGAATTAATTAATGTCAAATGGCCTTACAGACCATAATAATTAGCCTTACTAAAACTTTTACCTATATTCATAAATATTATTTATATTAAAATTTATTTATTATTTCATTAATTAAAAATTAAGTATAATTCATTTATTATTAATTTTATTGGTTATTTATTATCTATTAATTAATAATTAAAAATTAAAGTGTAATTTATTATTTATAATAATCATACTATTTAAATATTTCCATTTACCAATATTATTTAGGACTTAGTATTATTCAATATTTAACACTAGTTTATTTATTAGCAATAATACTAATAATTTATTATTTGAAACTATAATTTATTAGTATTTATTTTAGAACCCCTAGTTATTTTAACATATCAAGTTAGATTTATTTTATAAAATACTTTATCAACTAGTATTAAAGCCTAAGACATTATGGCCATAGTTAGTTGTGGTTGTGGCTAATTGAACTAGGAATTATTTATGTAATGCAGATATGGTCCGAATGATATCTTATGCCTTGTGTTTACCCCAGGCGGGGTTAGGTTGACCCTGGAGAATTTTTGAATTCAAGAAGAGTAAAGGATCAGGTAAGTTCCTGCATAGAGTCATTTGAAGACCAAATGTGGCAAGCCAACTCATTATATACGAAAATTTATACTGTAAAGTAATTATGGACAATTTTCCTTTTCTTTCAATCAAGCAAGCTATTTAAAACTAAGCAAACGATTTTACACAAAACGCTAAACTTTTCGTAAAGCCAATTTGGCAAGAGGTTTAGAAACCATAATTGCTATTTTCAAGAAAATTATTGTATGATCACTTTTTCTCCTAAGTGGGACAAACAACATTAAGTACTCAATAAGGGTAGACTATTAGGACTAGTCTTTGAAGGGTTAGGGTAAGTCTCTCAGTAGGTGGCCACCTCTGAGGGGTGAGTCCTTCCCGGATAGGATGCCAGTCCAGTAGGTCATACCGGTCCGAGCCAGCAAGTTCAGTCAAGTGGACTGTGTGTTTCTAAAGTAGACAACCGGTAAGTTTAGGTGTAGAGATGGAGGAGTATCTCACCCGATAGGCCGTACACCTACCTTGTGTCAGTATGCTCAACGTGTGGCATTTTGATCATTATATTGTCATGGTACACAAAGTATGGTGCCATGGCTACCTCTTTTGAGTGGTTGTATTTATTGTGCACATGTATGTTTTGGAAAGCAAAACACCACTCTTCATTTATGACATTTATTTAATACTTGTCAGCACTTTCTTTTATGAAACTTTTACAACTTGCATGCATGAACTGTTTTACCTAAAACACTCAAAGCACACATGAGCTTACTGAGATTTTTATCTCATCACCTTTTATACCATGTTTTCAGGTTGATCCTGCTGTGAAGGTCATTAGCTAGAATGTTGCCTATGTTTTGAAGACTCTCTATTATTTTTCCTATGTATTGCTTTTGAGAGACAGTAGCAGACATTTATTATTATTATTTTTTTTGAATTTGTTCATATATTGCTGGGTCGTAATAAGTTAAATTTTGAAGTATTTTTCTTTTATTTTATTTTGTGTGTCCTCATTATAAAGACCCCTTATCCTGTAGATGGGGTGACATCCCTAGCCCTAATAGGGCATAGGTAGTGGGGTGTTACATCGTGTACGTGGACCAACCAAGAGCGGGTTTTAGGGTTGTTTGGCCTAGGAGACGACCCCATGACTATCATCCTGCAGTCTTAGACCCCACTCCATCAGAGGCAACTGGACCATCTCATTAGATAGCTTAGGGCACTAGCAGGCCTTGGTACACTATTAGGCCCAAACACTTCGGGACCTAGATTGTACTTTTTTGTTACTCTTATCACTTATATTTTTAAACCATTGTACATTATGTTATTAGCTATTGTGTATAAATAGTTTACTATGTGCATTAATTTTATTCACTGCATCCTTAAAGCTTCAATTGAAATAAATACAAACCTAATAGTCATATAACTATAAAAATTATTATTTTAGGCTATTGAGAGTAGTAAGAAATCTCTCTAGCAACTAAAGGCTATTAATGTTGAACTTGGGAGATATGTTGAACATGCTCAAAAAATGAAAGATGACTTCAATTCGTCTCTCTTTAAAGAACACATTCAATATCTCTATCTAGTTCAACATTAACAACTTTTAGCTATCAAAGAGATTCCTTATTGCTTTTAATAGGCTAAAGTAATAATTTCAGCAGTTTTGTAGGGCACGTTTAATATAAAAGGACACAACAAACTAATGTGTTGTCTGCAAGAATTTAGACTACCTAACACAAGTACAAGGGTTGTATTATGAGATTTAGTGCATGATGCATTCATTGAATGCATCTATATATTGTTGGATAAAAAAGTACCAATGTATACTTCATCTTTATTGCATCATACTATAGTCCTTGATGATGGAAAAGTGGGAAAAAGATGTGAAATTACAAGATAAAGTAGCGTACAAAGTTAAAAGATAATACATCAATTTATGAAATATGCCCTATGAAAAAGATTAGAAGTCCAACCTCCTCTGGCTTTTCAAAAATTTTCCATGCATGATGTACTGAGATTTACAGTAGGATGCATTGAATCAATGGTCCTATGTATGGTCATATCTATTAAAAATGTGTTATATTTCCCTATAAATTTGACAAAAAATTCCCTAAGACGTACTTCAGATATGCTGTGTCATATCTATGTTTGATGGTGAAAAAGTGGGAAAAAGATGTGAAATTACAAGACAGAAAGCAGCGTACAAGTCAAAAGATGGTATGCCAATTTACCCCATGTGCCCTATGAAAAAGATCAAAAGTCCAACCTTCTCCGGCTTTTTAGGCTTTTTCCATGCGGGGTGTACGAAGATTTACAATAGGATGCATTGATTTAATGCATTCTATGAGTGGTCACATTTATTAAATGCATTAAATTTCTCTATAATTTTAATAAAAAATTTCAGCCTTTCTATCACTCAGTAACCCAACGCATTCATTGTTACAAGTTTGGCAAGCAAACAAAACAATTAATATTCTTCATTTCCTCTTAGCTTTGTCAGTCAATAGCTATATCTCTTGAATCACCATTAACACTTGGTTTCTTTTAGGATTGCACATTATCGTACGAGGATGGTGATTCAGTTCGATTTGATGGCCCGTGCCAGAAGAGGCTAAACTTATAACGTAAAATACCATTTCAAACACTAGTCGAAAAAATTTGTTCATACATGAGAATTGATAGCACGATAGTCACACTAGAGATATTCATAAGATATCCTTGGGTATATGGTTCAACAGTTCAGTGGGGGTTACTTATATTATAGGATGATGATGATATGGACAACATTTGGAGTTTGCATCATATTTTCAAGAAATGTGGCATGCATATTTATGTAAAGGCAAATCCCATTTTACATGTAACTTATAGTATGCCATCAATTCCTCATGTACAAGACCAGGATGTATTTACTAACATTGCCATGACGCCATCATCATTCGTGGGGCAGCATCCGTCCAATGTTGGGCCCTACACAGTTATGCTACTCCTGCAAGATAAGTTACAAACAATAGCATTTCAAAATTAGTGGCCTTATCAACTAAATAACACAACTAGTGATCCCAATCAATTTGCTTATCAGCCAACGCTAGTATGATTGCCAACTCTGTGTTGACCCAACATAATTATGGCTAAAACAAGACAAAAAAAACCCCCAATAATTAATATAGCAGTAGTCATGGACTCACTAAGATTAACTTCTGACATCGATGGACCTCCCAACTCGGATGAAGATCATGGTTTGATGCCGGAGTCACGGATGACGGTGATGACTGCAATAGTAGCAACAGTGACCATGAGGACATAGATCTACACAAATAGCACTTCGGGCTTCATCAGCATGTGAGGATGGGGTGTGAGTTCATGATTATAAAGAGTAAGAGTACAGCTTGACTACCTCTTACAAGAATAACACTAAATAAAATCCATGTACTTGGTATATCCGAATTATTAAGAAAGCTAGTATCGGATAGTGGGAAATATTAGTTTTGAATGGCAAGCATACATGTCTCTAAAGAGTCATAAGCAATAACAATAGAAATTTGTCCCACAAGCTTATTGCACAACACGTATTACATCTTATCAGAGATGATCTGAGACATGTGTTAGCACTATAATACGGATTGTTTATGATAAATTCCAAGTTGGATATTCGTATCAGAAGGGATGATATGCTAGCTAGGAAAATGACTATAAAGTTCCTGTATGGTACATGGTCCTCTATTTTTAGAGTATTGTCTAGCTATATGTGTTAGGATTCGTGGACTCCTAAATGCGAAAAACATTCATGAATCCCTTCCGAGGATCCAAGTAAATGATTAAGAAGATCATAGGTTTGCAGAATTACCTCTAGTTGGTGAAATCGATATCCTTCGATTCCGATGGTGCTGCTGCACGTGCAACCTAAATGATCACCAGACGCTACAGTGCACGAATGTCCTCTATCGAATACACACCGCGAACTCACTCGTCACCCGGGGAGTGCTAGCGCCTAGGGTTTGAAAGGATTTTTTTTTTTCTGGTAGAGAATGGCACGAATGTTCTCAACAGAATTAGACTCTTGAAAAGACGACTAGGGTTTTCTTAAAAACCCCCGAACCTCTTAGAGTCCAACCCTAATAATATCTTATCATATTTTAATTTAAATTCAAATTAAATTAAAACTGATATGATAAGATTCTGCCATTATTTCGGTTATTTAAACAATTAATTTATCGAGTCAGATTCTTATAATCTGGACATTATCCAGATACATCGAATGTGGACATATTTCCAAATTCATTGTATCTGCTAAATTTTCTAAATTCGATTAACTTAGACATATTTCCAAATTCATCAAATTTGGTTACCAGAAAAATAACCTAACAAGTTCGCTTAGTGTGTGACCCTATAGGTTCATTTTAACACTAGCAGTGTACTCAAATCATATTTAAATGGCGCACAAGTCATAAGCGATTTTTAGCAAAACATTATAACTATCCAGGTTAAATGAAGATCGATGATCTCTTTGAACCAAACCATAATTTTATATTTAGTCCTTTTGTCACACGATATCCAAATTAAGCATAAGGCACGGAGCATGTCATCCTTATTAAGCTTAATCAATTATTTCTTGATTTTATAGTAGACTGTTCAAACAAATGATATCAATATCTTAGATTAATATATTTGAGCACAGCCATGCATTTTAACAGTCTAACTTATCAAGGGGCCCATGGATATCTCTCCCATAATTGAGATGGACAAATTCCTTTACTATTATTCATATTCCTCTAATTGATTTATTCTATATCCAACAGTAGTCTAATTTATTATTTGATTAAAGACAACTTTAGACAATGTCAAAATATAGAATTTATTAAGTAGGAAATTATGATAAATTTAGGTTGAAGGACTTTTAATATCATTATGGCCAAAAAGTACTTATGACATGTTTCATGAAGTACTCTCACAGTGGGTCATGTCCAATATAATGTTCTCTAACATTTATTTATGTTTTGACTCGATATCACAAATGTCCATGACCAGTAAAACATAGCCATCAAGTCACAAACATACTAATATTAATTTATTATTGTTCCAATAATAATAATCAATCAGGAACAGTTTTAGAATAGTCATTGTATTCATTGTAGGGTTTTACTATCAAGTCATGTACTTGATGACCACAAAATAAAATGCACTATTCATGAAAAGAAAAACCTCATATTATTATATAAAACATAACGACAATAGTATAAGTACAAATTGACTCTAGGGCATATCCCTAACAATATATTGGATTGCAGGATTCAAATCTTAGTATAATAATGCATTGGAAATACAATGACATCAGTTTCGAAGATACCAACATATTCAGGTTCATATTTTGGTCTCTCAAGCAAGATCGAGGGATTTAAGTGTTGTCGTCCTATTATTTCAATTGACGGCACACATTTAAGAGGAGTTATAAGAAGGGCTTATAGGAGTGTTTCGTTGATTGCAAGCACTTGATTTGCTAACAATCATGTGTTTCCTTTAGCTTTTGTGGTTGTCGATGCTCAATTATTACAGAGATGGGAATGGTTTCTTATACTAATTTGGAGGCATGTGCTATGTGAAAGGCATGTTTGCATTGTGTCTGACCGGTATGCAGGTATCTTATTTGTTATAGGGAGACAGTCTAGATGGATTAAGTTGATGGTAGTCCACAGATTCTATCTACATCATATCTGTGCCAATTTTAATATTAGTTCAAGAATATTAAGTTGAAGCAATTGATGTACAAAACCAGAATAGAGTGGAAGACGTGAAAGTTCGAATCTGTAATGAATGAAATAAGAGAACACAATCAAGAAGCATACAACTGGTTGATACAATTGGCCTCGAAAAGTGGTCAGTTTCACATGATGGTGGACATCAATATGGTTGTATGACGATGAATTTGTCCAAATCCTTGAATAGTGTTCTTAAAAAAAATATGGGCATTATCAATCAAAGCACTAGTCGATGCAACATTCATAAAGATTGTCAAATACTTTAATTTGAATCAGTCTGAGACCACCCACAATCACTTCCTTGCCAAATATAGGCGGCATTCTAGATGGCTTCACAGAAGATTAGAACTTACATGGTTGTCCAGTACAATGGAATGGCTAAAATTTTTAGTGTAAGGACACGTGCTAGATTTTGAGGGAAAGGTAACAATGTTTGTATAGTGAAAATGTCTTTAAAAAACTTTACTTGCAAGAAATTGAATATCTTTGGATTGAGGTGTATGCATGTATTCTCAGCGTGTCGGCATCGTAGCTAGACACCTTCTGATTTTGTTTTGTCTATTTATTCCATGGAGAAGTACGTTTAACTTACAACCATGACTTCTATCCTGTTAGCAATGAAAATTCTTAGCATAATGTTGAATTTTCCTTGCACAGTTACACACCAACATTGCAAGGCAACATACCCAGGAGGACCACTCACTTTCGAGGCAAGATGGACTATCTAAATGAAGGATCCCCTCCAAAATACAAAAATTATCATCAAGTAGGATATAACAGGAGAAATTATAACAATGCTTGCTTCTAATATGAACCTTAAGTTGTACTTTTAGATGCACCTATATTGTAAAAAATTATTTAATGATAAATAATTTATTTCCCAATGACTTCGTTCTGTTTTTGCTCCATTTTCATTGTTAACCACAAAGGTAAATGGATTACCTTTGGATTCGATTATATAAATATTTAAACTAAAGAAACCCTCATTCGGTAATTTGAATAGTTAAAGCAAATAAAAGGACCTCAATCAATTTTGTCAGTCTCTTACTTTATTGTTTATGAAAAAAGATTTTGGATGCATTTGAACTATGCCTCATTTTCTTTAGGACGCATTTGAGTCTTATTTGAGTAAAGTGCCTTACTTAATGAGTCTTATAATAATAAAAAATAAAAAACATATGATGTATTTACCTTACGGTCATATGATGACATTTTTAAAAAATACTCTTTCCGTTTAAAAAAACTTGTTCATGAAGCCTTCTACACACCGATTAAGGATATTGAAAACAATACTATAATTTAGATAAAGTTTATATTCTACCCATATTAAAAACATAATAACTATTAATTGGTGAAAATTCTTAAAAAGTAATAAGAAAAAAGAGTTTTGAAAAGTTGTATCGTTGACTTAAAATAAATGAGGATAAAATAAAAAAAAATTAATTATTAATTTTAAAAATATATACATAAATAAATATTTTAAAATAAAATAAAAAAATTTTACCAACAAGTATTTTGAAATAGTAAGAGTACATCTTTATTTATTTATGACCTCAAACGTGTCTTTATTTAGTTAGACACGTTGCAATTTGTCAATCATTGAACGGTTGGGTTAGGTGATGTAGAATAGCCCGGCCATTTTGCTAAAAAAAACCTTTACAAGGCTAGGGGCAACAGCTGCGCGTCTCGGTCGTCCTGGCGTTTTCAATTTCTCTAGGCAAAAGCGCAAACACAAATCCACCGCCCTCTTATAGGCACTCTTCAGATCTCCCACTCCCATGGGCACAGTGAGTTTTCGCGGTGGCATTTTCTGGAATATGTGTACTTCAGTTTAAAATGTGCTTAGGAACTCCGTCGATTTTGCCGATGAGGGGTATTGTTTCTCGTCTCAGACGCCATCAATCTTCTATTTGCTTAACAAGTATGAATTCGGCAAAGTTTTATCCTCTTTCCTGCAGTTACATGTGTTTGTAGGTTATGCTCTATTAATTGCTGCTATTCTATCCATGGATTGTGATTGGCGTTCAAAACTTGAAAACTATTGGGAAATTTGGAATATAATTTGCACTTTTTCTAAAAAATATTATTCCTTGCACCCTTTGGGAATTTGAAAAATATGACCGAAAGTGGCATGTTTCATCTTGGATAAGTCCATTGTTTTTGTAATGGTTGCTAACTTAATTTGTGTTTTGCAGCTTTCGATGGTAGCAGTTTAGTTGAAAATCTTTCTTGGAGAAAATCTCATCGGTGGGGATACGGGAGAAGCCATGGCAATCAGGTGTTGACTAACTATGTGCAACACAATTCGTAAGTGAGAAGGAAGGCATTATGTAATGCTTTTTATTCAATCTATCTTTTTATATAACACGGACAAGTGATTTGTTCTCCTTTTCTATGTCTGAATATTGAAATTTTGGTGCAGTTTTTCTCTAGGATATTCCAGTGTACATGGTGAAGGGCCATCGGCAGAGTATGCAAAGTTAAGGAAAGAGTCATTAGAGAGTGAATTTGGGCATTTACTTGGGGCAAGATCCAAAAGGCTTTCAGTCTTACACAACTTTGGTCCATGTTTGGCATTGTATAGAGCAGCTGTTGTTTCATTTCATGTACTGAAGCTTGCTGTTTGGCGATTATTTGTTCATGACATAACAAAACGTTCCATTATGGTGATTTTCCTCTCTTTTCATTGTCCTTTTCTCTCCTTTTGCAGTTTCCTTAGCAAAATGATTTGCTTTGTCTAAGTGATCATTTTGAGTTCTTTGTTTGAGTATATGGTACACTGGCACAGAAATCCTATGAATATCTTAAATTGGGAAAGGATAAGAGTGAAAGGAAAAGAAGCAGAAAAGAGGCTTCACTTGATATTAAGAAATTTCCAATGGTTCAAACAAGTCATATAAAAATATGTTAGATGTCCACCATTGGATATCTTGTAAGACTATCGTTTGTTGCAGGAAATTTGTATCATTTATTAATACCTGATTCAGTCCCTATATGGAAAAAGCAGTAAAAAAGGTCCTTGAGAATTCCTGGAAGAAGTTTCTTATGTTTATGCATATTTGTGCTGATAGTCCTATCTGGAATCATTCTTCAATACTATTCAACATTATGTTCATGATTGGGGTTCATAACTAAGTTTCACAGGTAATCTGATGTCTATACTAGGTATTTCTGCACAGTCATAACATTATCACTTACTAGTCCCTCTTGAATTGAGTGATGGTGGCTCAAGTTTGCAGTTTCAATCCTAGCCCTTTGGAGCATCTTATGCTACTTACTGGACCTTGATTTGCTGTATCATTTTTTGATTTCAGACTTCTTTTTGTAGTAAAAGTGAACTGTTACCCTAGGAAAATAAATGAGAATACTAGGAAATTGAATCCTTCTTAAGAGGTGGTATTTTTTATTCCCCCCCCCCCCCAAGAATTTTAACAAAAAATAACCAAAAAAGAAAAAAGGAGACATGGAAGAATTTCTTCAAATCTTCGCCGCTTCATCTTTATTCCTCGTGCTTCACCTTATCCCTTCTCCACACAGACCTCTCTCTATACTAATTAAAATTCCCATATCTCCTGTTATATCTTTATTCCCCCCCCCCCCCCCAAAAAAAAAAAAAAATCCATAACCCAAAGCTTTAATTAAATTAATTATAGATATTTAATTTAAAGGTTGTATCATGATTACATAAATTACATGTATCACTGTCAAAAGAACAATCCAGATACTTTAATTTTACATAATCCAAATGTTATGTTTTATCTATATTGGAGTTTTAAACCCTACATCAAGAGTAAATTTCTTAGTAAGAATTTGAATTTTAGAGTAAAACAATCTGAACAACATAATATATGTTTATGTGAAAACAAAAGCATAGAGCATCGAATTAAAAAAAAAAAAGTTAAAATATGAGGGAAAACTATTTATGTGATTTTCATTCACTATAGCCTTTGAAAAGAAAAATAATATAATTAAATTCTACAGCAATGTAAGAGATACTAAAAATAATCTTAAAAGTTTTTTAGATGTATAATACATTTGTTTTACATATTAAAGAAATTATTGTATTACTTTTCCTCAACATTCTTTTGAACTACCTAAATGTAGGAATGTAATCTATTTAGAAGCACAATATGTGGATTCACTTTCCAAGGATTTAGATTTCTTGACATGACTTTCTTGGGCTACCAGTCAAATGTTGCTGCATGGAAAAGCCTCAAGTTAACAAAACTATTTTTATTACTTCTGATCATATGGCATATAAGTTCATGCTGAAGTTCTAATCTATGCTATACACTGATTACTATGGCGCTTTTATGACTTTTTGTCCTTGACAAGATGCAATTTTTTATATATTTGCAGTTTCGTAGAACTCTTATCCAGTTGGGGCCTTTTTATGTCAAGGCAAGTAATCCTTCTATCATACTCTGGGGGAAACATGTTGATGAACTTATTTTGAAACATTGTGAGACATTTTCTGGTTCTGGTCCTGCCGTCCTGATATTCTGGTTAATTCTTTTGGACTTATGTTATTCATGTGTCTTTCTTGTTAGTCCAGTTCATAAAGCAAAATTTGATGGTTATATATGTTGTGGTTTTTCCATGAGATCCTTGTTTCTAGGAAGTACCCTTGCCTTTGGTTAAAGTCTGGGCTTTATATAAATGACTGATCAATTGGCCTTATCATAGTTCTATTTAACCAGTCTCTCGTAAACATTCTGAATTTTGCATGAAATGAGATTGTTGTCTTAAATATTTTCTTGCTCTGAGGTCTCATATCTGCTATTATGGAATTTGACAGCTGGGGCAGGCTCTAAGCACAAGACAGGATATATTACCAACTGTATACTGCCAAGAGCTTGTGAAGTTACAGGCATGTGACTTGCGCATTATGCTTAGTTATTTTCCTGGATTTTGGAGCTTTATTTCTTTTCTTATTTCCATTGTTAAAGTGGGATTATACTTTACTCTTGTACCAAATTCGATATGTGCTTTTTTCCTATAATATCTGATTTTACTCTGAGACTTTTTTCTGTGACAGGACCAAATCCCACCTTTCCCAACTCATGTGGCCCTTAGATCTATTGAATCCCAGTTGGGTCTTCCTATTTCACAAATATTTGCAGACATTAGTGAGGAGCCAATAGCTGCAGCTTCTCTAGGACAAGTTTATAAAGGTTAGAAAGTTGAACAATGCATGATCGTGTCTCTACTCGATAGATAATATGCTACAAGACAGGATATTGTTTCGTGAACATTGTGTCGATTCACTCCTTGAGTTTCGCTCTCCTTGCTGATCGACAGGCACTTGTGTATTTGTTGCTTCATTTTAGATTATTAATGCATTTACGAGTTGGCAGTTGCTGGGATTTTAGGTCTAAGAGATATCTACATGATTTAGCAACTAGAAGAAGATATAGGAAGATAAAAAATTTTACCAGATAGACGGAGAGATACACTAAATGTTTCTTTTATTTTCAAGTTTTGCAGCTCACCTGCATTCCGGGGAACTCGTAGCAGTTAAAGTTCAAAGGCCTGGAATGTCACACTTGTTGACGCTTGATGCCTTGTTATTTCACATGATTGGAGGCCAACTAAAACGCTTTGCCAAAGCTCGCAAAGATCTGTTTGTGGCAGTGAATGAAATGGTGAGACTGTCGAATGCTTTACATCTCTTTTGGCTATTTGATGTGCGGTGATGGTGGGGGGTGGCAACTTGTGTTTATATCTAGTGGATACCCAAATCCATCCATTAATACATAGATATGGACAAAATTTAAGTTGATGGACATCAATGGATGTCCATTTAAGCCAACTTATTTACTGATTTAAATGGATATTCATTGGAATCCAAAAATCTATGTAAGTGTCAAAAAGTCAAATAGCATCTATCATTTAAGGGACAAGGTCCACTAACACATGGATCCCCACAACTAATCTCTTTAACTAACAAGGGTAACACTTAGTTTGGTTGGGGTGAAAAAAGAGAGGAAAGGGAAGGGGATGTGAATGTGGAAGTAAAGTACTGGATTCTCTTGGTTGGTTGGAAGTAAATTGGGTGGAGGAGCTCCAAACCCTCCCACATCAGATTTTTTGCCCCTTCAATTTTTGACGGATTACACTTCCTCTCCTATTGCAAAGATGCTGTTAACCTTCTCTCCTCTATGATCTCTTTATTTGGCAACTTTGTTTTCTCTTTTTTCGTTCTCTTGCAGCTTTCATGTCGATTTTCTCTCTTCTTTTTGCAGCTTTTTCTTTTCCCTGTTTTCTTCCTTTCATAGTGTTGTACAAATTAGGTTGGGATCAATGGTAAGAGAGAGGCTAGAGATAACCCAGATGATCATTTTTGCATATTTTGGAGACAATCTAATAGAGAGAGGCTAGAGAAGTCAAGTTATCTTTCTTCATAGGATTAGGGAAGAGAAGGAAGAAGAAAGAGTAAGAAGAAGCAAAACTAGGAGTTGGCTTAAAGTGAATTTTATTTGTTTCAGTAGTTCTTTGGAGTTGTGATTCAGTTGGCTTTGTCTTGATTCTTTTCAAGAGAATAATAGATTTTTTTAAATAAAATTTTTAAGTTCAACCCAATCCAACCTCTGTAAACTTCTTGCAGGTTGATACCCATTGAAGAAGACCATGGCTCTCTGTTATGAATTTGGACAATTTGCTCAGTAGTCAACAAGCCAGTTTAGTTGTGAGGGGTATAATAGTCAATTTAACAAAATAAACTATAAAAAAAATCCTTACTCCCACCTATTAATCCAATTAAATAAGGAATAGTGTTGCAGGATTTCCTCTCTGATTGGGTGTATATTAGCTGTAAATTGATTGTACTCTTTCCTTGTATAGTAGATTAGCTATAAATTGATTGATTAGCAGCTTTCAATTAAACTATCAATTAGGCTAAGATTGCCTAGGTTTCTTACCATATTTAGACCCTTGTACAACTATAAATTGTAACAATTCTGATCAGTTAATGATCAAGCCAATATACTTTTTCATGGTATTAGAGTTACAATATCTTTTTTGGGAATCTTACGTTACTCAAACCCTAGCTATCCTACTCGAACCTCTATCATTTTTTCTACAACACCAAAACATGTCCGACATCTCCGAAACTATAGGTGCTGAGAATATTCCTACGGGCCTGCCTACACCCGCTACTACTCGGTATTCAAATCCAGCTGCTACAACCCCTTCTTTAGAGTCTTATTCCATTCAAATCACTACTATAAAGCTGAATGGAGAGAACTTTCTGCGTTGATCTCAGTCTGTGTGCATGTACATCCGTGGCAGAGGCAAAATCGGCTATTTAACAGGAGAAAAGAAGGAGCTTGCGACCAGTTATGTTACTTACTCAACTTGGGATGCAGAAAATTCAATGGTAATGACTTGGTTGGTGAATTCGATGGGGGAGGACATCAGTTCTAACTACATGTGCTACCACACAGCAAAGGAGCACATGTTCTGGTGAGGTTAGAGGTGTTGGGTATCTCAGGCTTGTATCATATACAGCGCAGCGGAAAATAAAATGAGATACCCTCCCAAGACCTGATTACGTGTGGAAAACAAGACATAAAGTGAGTAAAGGTAACAGCTTTTACCTTTGGGTGATCGTCCGAAGAACAAAAATTTTCTTCTTCAAGTCGAGGCGTGATCCGGCAGTCCTCGTGATCTACCTCCACGTGAGTTGAACGTCTAACCACTATAATCACAATGTGTGATTATCTTTAATAGTAATCCACACAGAGGATACACTCAAGCTCCAAAATTTCCTGTGCTAGCAGAAATAATGGCGGCTAGGGTTCTCTTGTTTTCAGCAAAACGAGAGGGAGAGAGAAGGGAAAAAACGTGTGACTTGGCTGGGGTTTTCGTGTATCTAATCAGCTAGGGTTTTCGTGTGTTATATCTATTATATATCACATGAAATTCCCTTCCCAAAACTGAGAATTCTAATCCTATTAGAATTCCCTAATTGTAATTGGAAACATCAAGTTCTCACTATTACAACTTGGGCCATAAATTATAACTAATTATAATTTGTCCACAACAATTTCTCTTTCTCTCAATTAACCCCACTATGTTACCAAATAACATCTTGAGCATATAATCCTCTATTGTGTGTGACCTATTAGGTTTCCCAGTCAATTGGTAGAGAACATGAATTAATCTAAACGTCTTTGAGATTAATAATCCATAATTAATTAGAATTAATCCTATTAATTCTAATCAGGATTGGTTTATTAATTCATCAATTAATAAACTCATATTCCTAGATCATGAGCGGTATCTAGCAACACATTATGACCACCGAAGAGTCCAGGAAGTCAAGTGGCTTGACATGAACCCTTCAATAACAAACTTTAGTGCAATTAACTATTTTCACCATATAATATCTCATTCGGTTTGGAGTACGGAATTAGTGCCAACTCCCTCCAGAAATAATTCTGGCCCGAATAAAATAGTACTTGCACCAGGAACCCACTACTTTAAATGTGTATCAATTGGAATTATTTCCAATACACAATTGTCTTGGCCAAGACTTTCCGAGTAATAATTCCTACAAGTGGCCGTGAGATATTCGCCCCTACTATTAGGAGTGGTGAATCCTTTATTGACTCTTTCAACTACTTTCGTTTACCTCACAATGTACCCAAAATCCATCCCATAGGCGGCCCTCAATATCCATTCGGAGATTGGAATCAAAGTACAAGGCTCAGCAAACAAAGTACCTTAGAGATCTCAAGTCTAAGGATACTTGCACGTTTGCTATATTGAGATTATATCACTGGCACTAAATAGTTATCCATGTGATTATCTCAAAGCTAGGTCATCCAATGAACTTGTTCTATTAACAAGCATCCATGTGTTAACTTTGAGTATCTCAATACTCACGGTTATGAGAACCACCGCCTGATCAAATCAGAAAGTCTAACACATGCTAGTCTTAACGCATTAATGATGTCCTGTCTCATTAATACTATGACTAGGGACTATTTAAGTACTAACATCATTCAGTGTAGTAAGAATCTCATATAATGATCTCTATCATGATTTCCTTAACACAGTGTTGTACTAGGGACTTTATCGAACAGTTATATTACTTAAAGTAAATAAAAGAAACTGTAAGATAAATAATGTCTTTTATTAAAAGAAAATGTGCTATATACAATGTACAAGTGATTGCCTCTAGGGCACAACACTAACAAACTCACACTTGACCTAGAGCCAATCATTCATGTATCTTATACCGAATGACTCAACATGACAATCATGTTTCTTTTGGGATAGTGCTTTCGTAAGCGGGTCAGCTATGTTCTCATCTGTGGGAACTCTCTCTATCTTTACATCATTCCTATCTATGATCTCCCAGATCAGATGATAGCGTCGCAGTACGTGTTTGGATCGTTGGTGAGACCGCGGCTCCTTTGCTTGTGTAATGGCTCCGTTGTTATTACAATACAAAGTTATTGGACCAACAACAATAGGAACCACACCCGGTACTGTCACGAACTTCTTGATCCAAACAGTCTCCTTAACTGCTTCAGAAGTAGCTATGTACTCAGCTTCTGTCGTAGAGTCGGCAATAGTCTCTTGTTTGGAACTTTTTCAACTTATTGCCCCCCCACATAACGTAAACACGTAGCCGGATTGTGATTTAAAATCATCTTTGTCATATTGAAAACTGGCATCAGTATACCCGTTTATTTTCAAATCACATTCTCCATATATTAAGAACATATCCTTAGTTTTTCGTAAGTACTTATGGATGTTCTTTACAGTCGCCTAATTACCCTCACCAGGGTCGGATTGGTATCTGCTCGTCAAACTGAGAGTACAAGATACATCGGGCCTAGTACATATCATAACATACATGATAGATCCAACTGCCGAGGCATATGGAATCTTACTCATGTGATCCCTTTCAACTTGTGTCTTGGGAGACATCGACATTGAAAGGCTTATACCATGTGACATGGGTAAGAATCCCTTTTGGATTGATTCCTGCTAAACCTCTTTAGCACTTTATCTATGTATGTAGACTGTGAAAGACCAAGCAACCTTTTGGATCTATCTCTATAGATCCTTATTCCAAGAATATAAGTTGCTTCTCCAAGGTTTTTCATGGAGAATTGTTTGGACAACCAAACTTTAACCGTTTGCAAGATAGGTATATCGTTTCCTATTAGCAATATGTAATCTACATAAAGTTGTAAGAAAACGATTGCACTCCCACTAACCTTCTTGTATACGCAAGGCTTATCCATGTTTTGAATGAAACTAAACTCTTTGATTGTTTCATCAAAACGGATGTTCCAACTCCTAGAAGCCTGCTTAAGTCCATAAATGGACCCTTGCAGCTTGCACACCTTTGTGCTATCATTGGATGTGAAACCCTCAGGTTGTGTCATATACACTTCCTCAGTCAGATTTCCATTTAGAAAAGTTGTTTTCACATCCATTTGCCAAATCTCATAATTATAATGAGCAACAATGGCTTGGAGTATTCTGATGGATTTCAACATGGTTACTGGCGAGAAGGTTTCATCATAGTCAATACTATGTTGTTGACGATAACCTTTCGCCACTAGTCGTGCTTTATAGGTAATTAAGTTACCATCTATGTCCGTTTTCTTCTTGAAAACTCACTTGCACCCAATAGGTTTAATTCCTTTGGGTGGATCAATCAAAGTCCATACTTGGTTGTCGTACATAGAATCCATCTCTGACTTCATGGCCTCAAGCCATTTGCCAGATTCTGAACTATTCAGAACATCCTTGTAGGTAGTAAGCTCAAGAGTCCAGGAAGTCAAGTGGCTTGACATGAACCCTTCAATAACAAACTTCAGTGCAATTAACTATTTTCACCATACAATATCTCATTCGGTTTGGAGTACGGAATTAGTGCCAACTCCCTCCAGAAATAATTCTGGCCCGAATAAAATAGTACTTGTACCAGGAACCCACTACTTTAAATGTGTATCAATTGGAATTATTTCCAATACACAATTGTCTTGGCCAAGACTTTCCGAGTAATAATTCCTACAAGTGGCCGTGAGATATTCGCCCCTACTATTAGGAGTAGTGAATCCTTTATTGACCCTCTCAACTACTTTCATTTACCTCACAATGTACCCAATATCCATCCCATAGGCGGCCCTCGATCTGGCTCCAGAGATTGGAATCAAAGCACAATGTTCAGAAAACAAAGTACCTTGGAGATCTCAAGTCTAAGGATACTTACACGTTTGCTATATTGAGATTATATCACTGGTACTAAATAGTTATCAATAATAGTCATACAAAGGAGCCTTGCTCAATCAATCCAAAACAGTTCACAATAAATCACCGTTTCATCACAATCATAATTCGTTAAATAGGGATTAGCAAATGATTCAACAATATAGTAACACAATCCATATCATAGTTACCACCATAATAGCTTCCCAATGTATTTTTTCAACAAAGGGCAGTGGGGAATTCACCCACTAGGTGAGATACTCCTCCATCTCTACACCCAACATTCCGGTTGTCCAATCCGGATCAACAATGTCCACATGGATCAATATGCTAGCTCAGACCGGCCTGACTAAGTAGTATTGTCGCATCTCCAAGTTAAGTTCATCTTTTGGAGGTGGCCACCTGCCAGAAGACTCGCTCTTGCTCTTCAAGACTAGTACTACTAGCCTACCCCTGCTGAGTACTCAACGTTCTTCGAATAGGGGCAGAATCATTTTTCCTTTTCCGAAAGTCTTTAATTAATTTGATTGCAAAACGTGGTTTTTCGTAATAGCATTTTCAAATCGTTTGACAATAGTTTAAGAAATCATTTTTGAAGTTGAACAATTAAAATTTAGCAAATTCGTTTTGAAAATAAACATCCACGTTTTCAATCCAAGTCTCACAACAATCCAGCATAACTCATCATTTTTAGTCAAGGCTCAATCCTTGTGTCAAAACACCATGTTGACATTAATTCCAAATAACATTACAAAAATTGCTTACAAACAAGTATCATTTATCAAAACAGTTATACTAGTCTTAACGCATTAATAATGTCTTGTCTGATCAATACTATGATTGGGGATTATTTAAGTACTAACACCATTTAGTGTAGTAGGAATCTCATATCATGATCTCTATCATGATTTTCTTAACACAGTGTTGTACTAGGGACTTTATCGAACAGTTATATTACTTAAAGTAAACAAAAGAAACTGTAAGATAAATAATGCATTTTATTAAAAGAAAATGTGTCATATACAATGTACAAGTGCTTGCCTCTATGGCATAACACTAACAAGAGGCAAGACCTTGAGCTTTTTAATTCTTATGAGTGGAAGTGTTCTGGTGATTGTAATCACTATAAGAAAACTTTAGAGGATAATCGTATTTTTAAATTCCTTATTGGTCTTAATGTGGAGTTTGATGAAGTTAGAGGTAAGATTATTGGACGGTAGCCACTTTCATCGGTTGGAGAAGTTTTTTCTGAAGTCCGCCGTGAAGAGAGCCGCCATCTCGTCATGTTGGGAAAAAAGGGGCTCGGGAATCCTGTTGAAAACTCGGCCCTAGCTTCTAGTCTGGGTGCTAGCCAAGGTCTGGGAAGGAAGTCGGGTGACAAAGACCGTGTTTGGTGTGACTACTGTAACAAGTTACGCTACACGCGTGAGACATGTTGGAAAATACATGGAAAACCAGAAAATTGTAAGTGCTTCCATGAAGTCAAATTTAAGAAAAACCCCACTGCACATGAGGCCGGTTTGGTTCTAATCAACAAGGAGCAGATTGATCAACTCCTAAAACTATTGAAGTTTGGTTCAGCTTCATCTAGTGCTCCTAATGCTTTTGTGGCACAAGCAGATTGTGATTTTAAAGCTTTATCGTGTCATTCATTTAATCATTCCAGTCCTTGGATCATAGATTCGGGTGCTTCCGATCATCTGACTAGCTTATCTAGTTTGTTTCACTCTTCTGATCCTTGTTTTGGCCTTGAAAAAATTTGTATAGCAGATGGGTCCTATTCATCTATAGCTGGCAAAGGTGTGGTTAACCTTTCACCAAATGTTTCCTTACAGAATGTCTTACACATTCCTAAATTAACCTATAATCTAATACTCCCCCTGTCCTAAAAAGGATGTCAAAAATTTATATTTTCGTTGTACCAAAATACTTGTCAATTTTACAAATCAAGAATGCATTTATTACATATATTCCTAATTTACCCCCATTCAACTACTCAATAAATATTTGACTCATTAAATATATGTATATTCCCAACCTAATTATTGAAGATTTACTTTTATTTAGGGATACAGTAGTCATTTTCTATTATAGTTATATAAGTTTTAGCAATTCTTTAATCTGTGTGCCATTTGTTAAATTGACATCTTTTTTAGGACGGAGGGAGTATCAGTTAGCAAATTATCCAGAGATTCTAATTGTCGTATCACTTTCTTTGACTCCTATTGTATCTTTCAGGAATTGAATTCGGGGAAAACGATTGATAGTGCTAAGTTAATCAATGGTCTCTACTTCTTTGAAGATCAAGATCCAAGAATAAAGACACTTGTGGTTTAAGTAGTATGAGTTCTTCCTCTATTAAAGATAAGATAATGCTTTAGCATTATAGACTTGGTCATCCTAGTTTTCCTTATCTTCAAAAACTATTCCTGCTAAATTGGCCAGCTAAATTGTCTACTTCGATGACAAAACTTGAAACTGCCTTAGGTATTCACAATAGTCCTCTTACCAATATGCCATGTTCTCTTAATAATTCCAATAATGATTCTATTCCTCCATCTGTACCTAACGATGAACCAAGTGACTTGGATATTCCTATAGCTATTGGGAAACCAAAACATTGATGTACTTTGCATCCTATATCTCGTTACCTGACCTATGGAAATCTATCAAAGACACATAATGCCTTTGTATCTAAGATATCTGACTTGCTCGTCCTGAGAAACATACAAGAAGTACTAGGTGATCCTAATTGGAAGTCAACAGTCATGGAGGAGATGAACTGTAACACCCCACACCCTAGGTACCTAAATTGGGCAGGATGTCGCCCCGTCCAAAGGACCAGGGGTCTTTATAACGAGGAATAAAATAAAACGAAAACTGCTAAATAAAATTAAAAAGGAAATTCCATTACATTCGAAAGCAAAATTTATACAAGTCTGAAAAATCAAAACTAACAAGCGTCTCTTGAAATAAATTCAAAACACAATGAAATGAATAAATTGGAGCTCAACCCTAGCTTTGCCCCGCTTACTGCAAGTACTCCCCTGAAATCATGATATAAAAAGGTGTGAGATTGACATCTCAGTAAGTCTCGTGTGTGCAAATGTCAGTTATAACCATTTCATATATGCAGGTTTATCAAAACCACAAAATCGTGTTTGCAAGTCAATCTCATCAATAACAATTATATAAAGGAGCCTTGCTCAATCAATCCAAAACAGTTTACAATAAATCACTGTTTCGTCACATTCACAATTCATTAAATAGAGGTTAGCAAATGATTCAATAATATAGTAACACAGTCCATATCATGGTTATCACCATGATAGCTTCCCAATGTATTCTTTCAACAAAGGGCAGTGGGGAATTCGTGGGGAATTCGTCCACTAGGTGAGATACTCCTCCATCTCTACACCCAACATTCCGGTCGTCCAATCCGGATCAACAATGTCCACATGGACCAATATGCTAGCTCGGACCGGCCTGACTAAGTAGTACTGTCGCCTCTCCAAGTTGAGTTTATCTTCTGGAGGTGGCCTCCTACCAGAAGACTTACTCTTGCTCTTCGAAACTAGTACTACTAGCCTACCCCCGCTGAGTACTCAACGCTCCCCGGTTAGGGGCAGAATCATTTTCCCTTTTCCAAAAGTCTTTAATTAATTTGATTGCAAAACGTGGTTTTTCGTAATAGTGTTTTCAAATCGTTTGACAATGGTTTAAGAAATCATTTTTGAGTTTGAATAAATAAAATTTAGTCAATTCGTTTTGAAAATAAAACATTCACGTTTCCAATCCAAGTCTCACAATAATCCAGTATAATTCATCATTTTTAGTCAAGGCTCAATCCTTGTGTCAAAACATCATATTGACATCAATTCCAAATAACATCGTAAAAATTGCTTGCAAACAGGTAACATTTATCAAAACAGTTATGCAGGGACTTACCTAGATAAATCACAGCCAAATCCCACTCAATCGATTGCTCTACTTTCCACTCCTTCCTTATCTAGAGTAAATAACCCCACAATTAGGATTCAATCGTTCCATCCATTATCTCATACAACATGACTCTCCATGATTTCATTATCTACCCCTTTCATCCATGGTATTTAATTCAATAGATCACATGTATAGCTTTCCTTTATGATTCTATTGATCATGACCATGCATTGGTCTAGATCAATTCCTCACATGACATCTTCCATATTAAACTAACATAAAATCATCATAAATAGCCCCATAAACATTAAAAGATCTCATCTTTTGCCTATTTAGCATGGATCTAGATTCATCATGACAAGATACATCAATGTCCTGTCTCATACATGCTTAGACTATGGCTTTCATCAACATGTTCATCAATCTAATATATTCATGCTTTCATACTAGACTCCATAGGCATCCTTAAGCCAATATTTTGAAGGTTAAACTATTTAAATCAATAAAGAGGATTTTGATTACCTCTTAGCGATTTAGACTTAAATCACGGCAACTCCTTGTTGACTAGCTTGAGTTTGATCACTAGTTGAAGAGTTTGGATCGCTTGGATGACCTTGATCAAGACTCCCCAAAGAATGGGTAAAATCAGCCCCTTATGATCGAGATTTAGGAGAAGAAGACGAGAGGAATTGAAGAGGAGTTGATGAAGAGTTGAGGAGTTGCTTACCTTAGAGTTGGTTTTCAGCTTTGATAGAGTTTTGGTGCTGTTTTGGTCCAGATGTGGAGGAGGGTTGGCTGCTGGAATTTTTGAGCAATGGAGGGTATTTAGGGTTTGTTTGAGGCTGTTTGATGAATGAGATAGGTTAGGCCGAGGTGCTTTAGGATTTAGGTGTTTGAAGAAGTTTTGGCCTTGCTAGGGTTTCTTGATCAAGACAGAAAGTTGCTCAGCTTTGGTGTTCTCTAGGGCTGTCGAGATTTTGGAGGGGAATTAGGGTTGGTGGCTGCTTTGTGAAGCTGAAGGTGCTGAGATTTTGGACAGAAAGAGAGGAGAAATCTGATTGGTTTTGGACCCTTATAATAGCGAAAATTGGAGAGGAAGAATGACCCTTTGTGCAGCTGTTTTTCTGCTTGATAACTAGGGAACTTTTGTGCAGATTTTGAGTTGGAATTTATGGGTGAATTAGGGATGAAGGTGGCCGAAATCTGAAGGACAAGGAGAAGGGAAAATTATTGATTTCTGGCTGCTTCTTGGATGAAGTTAGGAAGGAAAAGATTAGGATTTGTGTAGCTGGTTGTGCTGGAGGGGTTTTGATGTAGGTTTTGTGGCTGGAAATTTCAGGCAGAATGGGTGTGTGAACAGTGACGAAAATTCTAAGGATCTAGGGCTGAAATTCTGGTTTCCTTTTAGCTGAAAACAAGTCCTAATTGGTTAGGGTTTTCTTGGCCAATCCTAGCTAGGTTTTGAAGAGTCTTATTTGGACTATAATTGCTCCAAGGTGGCGGCAGCTTTGATGCAATTTTCCAGAAAATTTGATGAAGAAATTAGGTTATTTATTTAAGAGATAATGTAATTAATTCCCTATATTAATTTGGGTAATGGCTATTGATTAGTTATTAGGAAATAAAATTTCTGGTTTCCTATATCTACTGAAATTTTCCCTAAAGTCTTCGAAATATCCTGGATTTAGCCAAGGGATAAATGCTTCATTTAAATTCACCTCTAAGCCTTTTAAATCCATCAAGAAAATATTATTTTGAAAGGAGATAAAATATGAAAATTTATTTTCTTGAAATTAATACCTATATGCTTTCCTATATATATTCTTCTCTACTAGTTTATTATTTAGATATTGCTAAAAGAAAGTCTAGATTAGTAATCTTTAAAATTCTCTAAAAGATTATGATAAGATATTAGAAACTAAAATTTGATTAGTTCTCCAATATTTTATAAAATAATTTTCAAATAAATCACTTTCCTAATTTATTTTTCTCTTCTTAGGAAATTAATTTCCAAGTGGCTATACTCCTAGGGATTTCAGCCAAGCTAGGAAAAAAATTAGGGAAGGAGGAAAGAAAATAAGAGAATGAAAAGGATTGGAAATAGTTAGGATTTAAACTCAAGCTCGTCAAGGTTTAAAGGCCAAGCTTTATCCACCAAGCTACATTTTCTTTCTAAATATTCTCCTAACAACTCCCTTGATTTCTTCCCACTTGCTTTACCCCTTTTTCTAATAAACTCTCCTCAACAAATGAAAGCTCAAGCAATCCAATTACTTCAAGAACAGATTAATTCATGCAATCTACAAATATTTTCATGAAAAATAACTCAAATCATCAAATGTGGTATAACTCAATATGACATGCATGACTTTTCTCCCACTTACCAAAACGGTCTAATACGGGGTATTACATGAACGCTTTGAGGAGAAGCGGGACCTGGGAAGTTATTGACTTGCCTAGGGGATAGAAGACAGTTGGCTGTAAATGGGTGTTCACAGTAAAGTGTAATTGGGAGTATTGAAAGATAGAAGGCAAGGTTAGTAGCTAAAGGTTTCACCCAGACATACGGAATTGATTATCAAGAGACCTTTGCTCCTGTTGGAAAGATCAACTCCATACAGGTTCTACTATCATTAGCTGCTAATTTTGATTGGCCACTACACTAGTTAGATGTCAAGAATGGATTTCTGAATGGGAATCTAGTGGAAGAAGTATTCATGGTGTTGCCTCTAGGATTTGAGGAGAGAATAGGAACATATATGGTTTGTAAACTCAAGCAGTCCCTATATGGTCTTAAACAATCTCCTAGAGCTTGGTTTGAATGCTTGGGAAAGGTGGTAAAAAGTCATGGTTATCATCAAAGCCAGGCTGATCACCCAATGTTTTTGAAGCGAACGGAGAGAGGTAAGATCTCAATCTTGATTGTCTATGTAGATGATATAATATTAACAGGTGATGATCTTGAAGAAATAGCAGAGTTGAAGAAGGAGTTGGCACGGGACTTTGAAATCAAAGATCTGGGACCATTAACATATTTTCTTGGTATGGAATTTGCCAGATCAAGAAAGGATATCTTTGTGAACTGGAGAAAGTACATCTTTGATCTCCTTAGTGAGACAGGACTATTAGGTTCAGTAAAGTTGCCGATACTCCACTTGATGCAAATTTGAAACTAAATCCTGCTAAAGTTGAAGAGGTGATTGACAAGGAGAGGTTCCAAAGACTTGTGGGAAAACTAATCTATCTGTTACACACTCGTCTTGATATTGCTTTTGTAGTGAGCAAGGTAAGTCAGTAGGTGCATTCACAGGACGAGAACATTTCGATGGAGCGTATAGAATATTGAGGTACTTTAAAGGAACTCCTGGAAGGGGCTTATGTTTCGAAAGAACAACAACCTACAGATAGAAGTCTACACAGATGCAGACTGGACTAGTTGTCCTATTGATAGATGGTCTACTTCTGGTTATTGCACTTTCGTTAGAGGTAATCTTGTTACATGGCGGAACAAGAAGCAGATTGTCGTGACTCAGAGTAGCGCCGAGGCTGAATTTAGGTCCCTTGCTCACGGGATAAGTATTCGGGTTCCTCACACCTATCACACGAGTCTATCACACACTTACCCTTCTTCTTCTCTTTGACCCGATCTCGATCTTCTACACAGCAAGATTTGTCTAGAACTTCTGCATCTTCATGCTATCTCAGGACCCTTAGGGTATCGCCTTCTCCACATGGGCACGGAGATAGAAAACAAACTGGAAGTGGTGAGGGGCCTAGAGAGAAAGGAGGGTTACTGTTACTGGAGTGATTTACTGTAGCGGGCGGCGCAGTACTGTGGCGGCAGTACTGTAGCGGCGAAGCAGGTACTGTAGCGGGTTACGGCTAGGATTTGGCTCTGATACCAAATTGATTAATCGAGTAAAACTTATTTTATTCGATAACGATTTTGGCTTATATACAGCCTTTACAATTTTGCACACAAGTTCCTAGAATTATCTATACTCTTTATTTCTCAATGAGACCCTAACAAAGATATAAATCTCAACAAAACTAAATAAAACTAAATATTTCTAGATATGACTCATAAGCTTTGGACATATACAGAGAAGACTGAAGGATGATCCTGTTAGGAGGATAGAGGGAGGGAGGCAAGATACGTTAGATAGAGGTAGAGGCAGGACTAAAACAATATGGATAAAGGTGATTATGAGAGATATGTTTTTGTTAGATTTGGATGAAAGTATGATGGTCGATAGAAGGAAGTGGAGAGAGAGGATTCATGTGGATAACCACATGTAGCCTGGTATTGGTTCATGTAGCTGATCCCAAGTTTCTTGAAACTAAGGCTTAGTTTGTTGTTAATGACTCATAAGCTAGGATTTCTGAGACTAAAGCTGGTTTGTAAGATTGTTGTTTGACTTGGGACTTTCCAATTCTTGGACCCTTTAGTGTTCTACATCTATTTGTTTCTAAGACGTCTTTGCTCTAAAATTTACATGTTCTTATTTTGATTTACAGCTGCATTGCTTGAGTTTTTAGTGTTCAAGCATTCTATCTTCTGATTTCTGTGTGGCTTTTGTGCTGTGCAACAGGTTAAGGGTGGGTTGCAGAGCAATGCCAATTTCTTAGTTTTGGATGGAAACGTCTTACTTAGGAATCGATTTCAATGACTATAAACCGGAAAAGAGATGGATGTGCCAAGGTGGAGATAGTTTCATCTGTCCATGAATTTGGGCTGTCATTAGAGGAATCTATGGATTTTTTCCCCCCATTATGAAACTTAGAGTTCCTAAACACAGGGCATCTGTTTAGCATCTTATTTGTGCGTGGCAAAATATTATTGAGAACAAGAACATGTAATGTGCTGTTTATTTGAATAATATGTATCCTCTAAGAGTAGAGAGTTTAAATGCGGGCACCAATGAGACAGAGGGAGTTTTATTTTATTTTATTGTATTTTTTTCCTCCCCCTTGCTGGTATAACATTTTGAATTATACCTTCATGTCTGGGTCATCCTCTTGCTGATGGTAGACATTGGTCTCAGGCTCTTTTTAAGTTTTGGTGCTTCATGGGATGATAAAAATGGCTTTTGAAATTGACTTTTCTTTGTAGATGCAAGTACTTATTTTCTTTTCTTTCCAAAGCATCTCCCCCAGTTTCTTATGTTTTGCTTTAATGGATAGGTGAGACATATGTTCGAGGAAATTGACTATGTCTTGGAGGGTCAGAATGCTGAACGCTTTGCTTGTCTCTATGCTGACTATTCTTGTAAGTGCTTTCACCTTTTAACGATGGTCCAGTTAGTTTTACGGCTTAGGCCTAGCTCATTTGATGGGTGACTAGTTCCCTGGCCCATGACTAATAATCTAGCAATTTACATGATAATGCAAAGCTTCTCTTAGGAGCATTTTATACATGGTTTTAATAGTGTGCGTGTGGTGCATTGGAAATAGTATCAACAAAAATTACACGAATGGTCAAGTTTTAATTAAAATGCCACAATTATTCACATACACACACTTTAGACAAGTGTACTTATCATGTAGTAATGACAAGTATCAAATCTATGGGAAAGGTGGCAAGTACCCTTATTTGCTCTGATCTTATTGTTTGGCCAATAAATTGATAAGATACATTAAATATGACTCTTCACCTAGAGAATCTACCAGCCCTTACACAAGACAAGTCACCAAAGATCACAAAATCAATCCAAGAGTAAGAAAAAGAGATAAGTCATGCAATCAAGTGAAATTCTCGAAAATAGCGACATACAAGATACCAATCTAGTTAATTGAATACCCACATTAGCATTGGAAGGATTGACCTCAATCAAAACTCACTCTCTCTTGAGTTATGAGTTCCCTATTTTTAGCCCCAATTAGGGGTATCTCTACTTCCCAAATTAGATCTAAAGAGCATTAAGCCCAAACAATCCCAAATTCATATCCAAAAAGTGCGAAGTCCCTATCTCTAGGCAACATTCCACTCCATCAATCACCATGTTCTTTTTCCCCCCAAATCCTTTCTCAAGTTCATCAAGGGAAAACAAATTTAGTAAATCAATCAATTTGGTATGCAACTCATAACCCTATCTCTTGAAATCATTAGGAGAGAATACACCCAAATTAATCAATCTACACAATATAACCAAGCAATTGATTACTAAAATAATCTTTAATTAAGCTAAAAGGAATCCAATACAAAGCATAATGAAGGTTCATCCCTTTAATTACAATTCAAATCAACTCAACCCAACATTAACAAAATAGATTTATAAAGTAAGGTGGAGAAAAACTCATAGACAAAGATGTTCCCCTTCTTCCTTGCAATCTCCTTGAAAATGCTCATCTCCTCTTCAAAAATGACCTTGATCCTTCCTTGGTGGCCTCACATGGAGTTCTTGAGGGGTTCTCTTAGGATTTCTCTCTAGGGAATCATGCCTTAAGGGTTTATAATGGGGGTATTTATAGTTTTTCTCTTCAAAACCCTAAGAACTACAAGACAGGGACTGTTCTATGAAGTTGAACGGTGCCGCCTATGTTGGCTTAACCGGCATCACTTGAGCTATTTTTTTCCTGATTCCAGAACATGAACACTGCCGGTTGACTTGATTCGAAAGGTGCCTTAACCGGTGCCACTAATTCTCTGAAGTTTGAACCTTTGAAGTGTCTAAAACTGAACGGCGCCATTTCTCTTGGCTTGGGCAGTGCCGCTTACTTCTTTTTCAGCTCCTTTTATTCTTTTCACGTTATTTCTTCACCAAATCTTCACTCTAAGTATTCTACACAAAACAAGGTGAAAATAAGGGAATAAGTAGTCATCTATCCAAGAATTCTTCACAATAATAACATAAATGACATGAAAATGTGTATATTTTAGGCACTCATCAGTTTTACTTCGTATCTTGCTGTAGAATTTTTCTTCTAATTTCAGAAGGCTATTATACACTATGATAGGCCACTAGGCCACTGAACCTTTATTAATATGGACTTGATATGTTTGTATTCTTCATCTTTTGAAGCCTGGATTTTTGTTTGGGGGGGTGTTGGGTGTGGGGCTGGGTTCCTCAATTACTTAAAACACGTTTGCATCTTTATTTGGCCAATTCAATTTGCTCATCACTGGTGTAATTGTTATCACCCTTTTGGACCAGTGCTTCATAATGTATGTTAACTATATCTGTAATTATGTATTGAAAATCATATTTATCATTTACTGGGAGGTGGCATGTAACTTATTGCCCTTGAAAAGGTTATGAATAGGTGAATTACCTTGCATGCTAATGATGATGAAGTGCCTAAGAGTATATCATTGCCAATTTGCCAAAATTTTGCTTCTAATGGTTTCAGCAACTGGAAGCTTGTCTTCAGTCCAACATGCAGACAAGCCTAGTGCCAGTTATATATCAAGAGTGAGCTACATTTTACATCCCTAATGTTTGCTAGTGTTTGACTTCAGCCCAACATGTTTACAATTTCGCAATTACTTCCTTAACCTTGAAATTGCACACTCCCAATCCTTCTATTATAGATTATCCAATTTTGATGGAACTTAGGATATGCCCATTAGTCTAACAAACTGAGATAAAAATTTTCTCAAGCACCATTTTAACCCTAGCGATGCTCCAGTCTTCCCTCCAAAATCCCTGAAGTCTCTCTCAACCTGCAAAGCACACGCCTACTTCTAGTGACTTGGTCAATTATTCAAGGCCTTGTTTTAGTTCAATTTTCCAGGTCTTAATCTTGTCCATCTGAAATTTAGGGGTGAAATGATGCAGGCAAGTGGTTTTATTTCTCCAGTCTGCTAGACTATTGGGCACATGCCCTACTTGGGTTAAAATTGGATGATTTGCCATTAAGAAGAATTGAAATTTTGTAAAGTTTCAAACAGGAGGGGCATAATATGGAGAATTGGAAATGTTTGGACTAAAGTGAGACAATTAGCAAAATATAGGGACATAAACTGTAATTCGCTTTTATGTCAAGGAGTATATGGATGATTTTTTATGTTCTTTCCTGATTTTTTGTGTTAGAAATATATGTCCCCTGAATAACTAGAAAGCTGGGAAGAGAGAGGATGTGTGTTGGCATAGGACCTCGCAAGACTTTAGAGTCTTGCACTCTTTTGAGAGACTAACTGAAAACAAGGTGTGAATAAAACCACTTTGTTCAGGCAGGCAAATTTTTGACACTTTGTTGGACATGCATGTGATGTTTGATATTCTGTTTGTGTCATCAAGCAGAAACGATGTCTCGGGCAAAAATGAAAAGTATTGTGCAATTGTCAAAATAAATCACTTAAAGATAAAAGCTGGGAAGTGATGGATATTTAATTTGAAAAAAACGAATTAATTGCAGAATCTTTTCCTTTCATGGTTAAGCACTGATTTCTTTTTGTGTTGCATCCTTTTTGGGGGAATATTTTAGTGGACATTGTAAGCAAATATGTAGGGCAGAATGGATATTATCTCCATAGAGAAGTATACTGTATATGTTTTCAGTATCTTTTAATATACTTGTAAGATTTGTCTACTTTTTATCTGAGATATGTTAAATGTACTTATCCTCATTCCTCATTAAAGTTGCTGTGTTCTATGGTTTTGTGTTTTTATATTTGTTCTGATGGAGGTGCTTACAGGTCTGATAGTTGCTAGTTTATGAGACTGAGTCAACTGCAATAGCCTTTAGTGCAGTCTGGAAGTGTCTCGTGGTAGCTGTGCCATATGATATTTGTTTTATGTTGATATTGTCAGATACTTCTCTAGAAGGCGCTCATAATATATTTTTTTTCCCTTTGTTTGAAACTTTTGAATACATATTACCACATAGCCAAAATGTTAATAGCGAAAAAAAGGATCTTTCATTTATATTATTGGACATAAGTTTATATATGGTGAATCACTAAATGTGCTATTATGCCCCAGCATTTTGTGTATGAGATATAAGTAGTACATATACATTTTGCAGATTCTCTAATTGATGGATTAATGGCTTAGGGTTCTCGGCTTGTGGTGGACAATCTTGAATACTAGTCAGACAGAAATGAGTGACATTGGGAACACTTGAATCACTTATTACCTATACACCTACATTGTTGTGAAGTTACTGAGATTTGGTACTTAAATTTTTGCTTTAGGCCTTTAGAATTTCATTTTTTATATGATGCTAAAGTTTTGCCAAACACGTTTATCAATTGGAAAAAATTGATTGAGATGAATGGGAAATTTGAATGGATCAAAGTGACAGAAATGAAAAAAAGCTCAGTATAGATTCAGGACAAACTGTTAGGCAACTCCACGTAAACTACTGGAAAAGGAACTGCTAAATTTTGGCGCGGTAAGTTCAGAACTGCAGCAAAGAAATAGATCAAGGATCCTTAGTGTTGCATTAAGAGAAGAAAACCCTTTCACCTTCATCTCAAACACATGCTTCTTTGTCATCCTTGCCTAGTCCCTTACACACATCAAGCTCACTTTTTTGAGTTCCAAATTTAGGGTCTGCAATAAACAATTCTATATTACCAAACACTGCTAAAGGAGTTATGAAACTATCCTTTCCTTTATCTTCTTGTTCAACTCCTAATGGGCCGTGTGTTCAACTCCTAATGGGCTGTGAATTCTCTCGTCTCACAATCAATTCAAGCTTCTTATGTCCTTTGGCTCGATATTCTTGTATGGTTTTTGCACTTAAAGGCTTTAGAGTAACCTTGTTTTCATTAAATTCGAAGGGGAAAGTGTCTTCCTTCCCATTGTGCATCACCTCTCAATCATAAAGCCAAGGACGACCTAATATAATATGTGTATGTTGGGAAATTAGATCTTTTTCTTGTAAATCTCAGCTGTAAATTCTTTTCCTTTTTTAGTTGATTTGGTTAGAATCAATTAGGCAGATTGTGGGGATCCAATTGAGGTATCCTAATTGTATAAATCTGCATTATCAATTCAATTGAAATCAATCAAGAATTATTTAGAAAATTCTTGTTCATGGTATTAGAGCTCAATGGATCCTGGTAACCTTCAAAGCTTTTGCCCTCTATTTTCTGTCATCCTAAAATGTTCGGAGAAGAGCATAATTCGACTATGGAGGTGTCCTCTGCAGCGCTGAATAAAGCATTTCCAGGAATTGATACAGGGTCTTCAACAAATTTAGTGGACAGCCATTCTCTACAAATCACACAACATAAACTTAAGGGGTAGAATTTTCGTGAGTGGTTTCAGTCCGTTATCCTTGTGATTCGTGGAAGGGGGAAGGTTGGCTATCTTATAGGTGCAATAACAACCCCACCAACAACGTCACCAACCTACAACACTTGGGAGGTAGAGAATTCCATTGTTATGGCTTGACTAATCAATTCTATGGAGCCAAACATTGGAAGAACCTAGCTGTTCTACAAGATAGCGAGTGAGATTTGGGACACAGTTTAAGAAATTTATTTAGACCTAGAAAACACCTCTCAATGCTTTGATATAAGGTTAAAAATTCGAAAACTAGGCAGGAAAGTCTTACGGTGACCGAATACTACAACTCTTTGGTTGAATTATGGCAAGAGATGGGTCTCTTCTATGGGATTGGACGGGAGTACTCGAATGATGCTACAAAACTTAAAAGAATGGTAGAGAAAGAATGCACCTTTGAGTTCTTACAAGGTTTGAATTTTTAACTTGACAAAGTATGAGGCAAATTGTTTGGAGTGAAGTCGTTCCCAACTCTTCGAGAATCATTCGCTGAAGTAAGGAGAGAAGAGAGAAGAATGCGTGCAACAATGAATCCCGCCAATTCAAGCATAATTCCTTTAGTAGAAACTTGAAGTTTAGCACTTGCAGCCAGTAAATAGAACAACAATCGTGGTTCACAACCCAATCCTTAGTCCAAGGAGTCAGCGTGGAGTGATTATTGTAACAAGCACTATCATACTTGTGACACGTGTAGGGATTTACACGGAAAGCCAACTGATTGGAAACCAAGGAGTTAGTGTACCTAGAGGGACCAACGTGGTCCGGCTTGGGTAGCACACTTGGCGGCGTTAAACTTAGCGGATACTGTTGGTATCACACTCTGGGCTGAATAGCGGGACATGCTGAGGAAATTCCTCAATCAATCCATGCCTGAAAAATGGGTGGAAACTCAAAAGCCCATTGCAGCCATGGTGTAAACAGGTAAAACACACCTAGAAAATTGTTGGATTGTGGATATAGGAGCTTCAGATCACATGATTGGATTATTGGATAGGTTTGATGAATATGATAAGTGCAGACAGCCAATAAATGTGTAAGTTGCTGATGGAAAGGTGTTACTAGCCATTGGAAGGGGCACGGTTTGCTCACCCAAATGTTTTTTAAATCAGTTTTGCATGTGCCTAAGTTAACTTATAATCTTTTGTCAATTAGTAAGTTAACGAAGGGCATGAGTTGTGTTGTAACCTTTTATCCTTTTCGGGACCGTTTTTCAGGGAAGATGACTGGAATTATTGAGAGGGAAGGTGACCTATACTACCTTAGGGAAACATGGGAGTTCGCTAAGGAGGAGTGAAAAAATAAGAGGTCTTTGTCTATTACCTCTAAGTCTAAAATTTTGTTATCGCTTGGGACATTTAAGTTTTTCCTACATGAAAGCTTTGTATCCAGACATTTTCATAAATAAAGAAAAAATTTTCCTTTTCATGCGAACATTGTGTTCTTGCTAAGCAAACTTGAGTGCCTTATCCACTTCATGCCATAGTTACCAGAAACGCAATACGCTTCGGTCTGCGGTACGGAGACGGGTACGCGATTCTTCACTTTACAAGAATTGGATTCACTAAGGGGTAGGCTCATTCGGTATGCTACAATACGCTATGAGTGACAATACAAAATATTATATACATATACATATATATATATATATATATATATATATTCTTCATTTATAACAACATATTAAGACTAGGAATCAAGTCCATTAAATTCTTTTTAAAAAAAAAAGTTCATTAAATTTTGAAGGAAATCTCAATTTCATACTTTTGGGGTCAAAGGAATAGAAAGTTAATGAAATTAGTACTAAACAAAAATTTAGGAGAAAGGAAAGGATGTGTTGATAATTTACAGCATAAAAAAATGCCCCCTATTCTCTCTCCCACCGACGCGTTGCTTTGTTCCTCTGCGCCGCTGCAACAGACACATCTCCATCATCTTGTTCATTCTCAGCCACCTCTTCTCTTGTTCGTTTCTGCCGCTTCTGCCTCTAGACTCTTTCTGCTTTGTATATTTGCTTTTGCCGTTGCCGTTACTTGATATTTCTTCTTTTTCTCCTTGCTTCCATCGTAGCTATTTCGATTCGCTTATGCCAGCGAACTGAAACGCGAATCAGAAGGACTCCAAATGTCCCGGTACCGCGAATCAATTTGCAATTCGATGGTGAAAGTGGCGAATCTAGTAACTATGCTTATGCTTATTCACCATCAAGGACAATTAATTTGACTAGAACTCAATGGTTTATCACTTTCATTAATGACCATACAAGGGCTTACTGGGTATATTTGATGAAAGACAAATCTAAGGCCTTTTATTGGTTCAAACAATTCCATAGGTTTGTTAAAATGTCTTTTAGTCCAGTATTCAGATCCTTTGAATTGATAATGAGGGTGAGTATTTTCCAAACAAGTTTCATCAATATTTGGTAGAGATTAGGATACATCACCAAAGTTCTTGTGTGGATACACCTAAACAAAATAGGGTTGCTGAGAGAAAAAATCATCATTTATTAGAGGTAGCTCCATCCATACCTACTGGGGGGAAGCCATTCTTATAGCTACTTATCTAATGAATCGTTTACCCTAAAAAACACTAAAATTTCTCACTCCATTGTGATTGTTTCCCGGATATCAATCTATTTCAACTCTTTGTCACCAAAAGTTTTCGGATGTATCGTGTTTGTCCACAATAAACTTCCTACTCGAGGTTAGCTTGATCCCAAGGCCTTTAAATATGTTTTTGTTGGCCATTCTCCAACAAAAAATGGTTACAAATGTTCTTGTGCTTAAAAAATTTCTGTGTCATGTGATGTAACATTTTCCGAGGATTAGTCCTACTACCCCAATAATCCTTCCCAAGGGGAGAATTCAAGTAAGAAAGTTCATTGGGATCCAACCACATCTTACCCTATCATACCAGATATCTTGTCCTCTTCATCATCCAAATATCCAACTATCTTAGTCCTTGAAAAAAATCTAACTGTCTCAGTCCCTAAAAACCTTAAAAATGTCACAAATTCAATTGTTGCCCTTGAACTTGAAAATGCTCTAGATTTTGTTTCTCTTGATATAAATCAACAGTGGTTAGAACCAGACTCTAATCAATACGTAACCTCACCCTGTTACTACCCCTATACGCCATCAGAAAGAATTGATAACTGAGACACCATTATAGGTTTATTCCCACAAGTTGAAGACCCCTCGACGATATCAATCATCCAATTGAGAATCGGATCATAAAGTGATCAATGACTTGGATAATGACCTGGACCTACCGATTGCAGTTCGGAAAGGGGTAAGAGCTTGTATAAAACATCTAATTTACAATCTTTTGACCTATAAACAATTATCTTTGGGTTTTAAAGCCTTTACAGCAAAAGATTGATGAGGTGGAGATTCCAAAGAACCTCTATGAAGCCCTAAAAGACCTAAAATGGAGAGAAGCTGTCCGGGACCAGATGAGGGCTTTATTAGATAATCAAACCTAGGAGATGGTTAACTTACCAGAAGATAAAAAGGTTGTTGGATGTAGATGGGCGTTCACTGTGAAATATCAGGTTAATGGAGAGGTTGAAAGGTATAAAGCTCAATTGGTAGTGCAAGGATACACACAATCATATGCAATTGACTATGATGCGATGTTTTTTCTGTGTGAAAGCTTTATTTCATATGTGTTCTCTTGTTTGTTGTAGCTAATCTCGGCTGGAAACTACACCAACTTGACATAAAGAATGCCTTTCCACACCACAAGAAGAAGTTGAAGAAGATAAAGGTAGAGTTTGCAAGTTGAAGAGGTCATCGTATGGCTTGAAGCAATCGCCTTGAGCGTGGTTCACTAAATTCAGTTCAACTCTCACTCGGTTGGGATATAATCAAGCAAGAGCTGATCACACCATGTTCATCAAAATGGGAGGAGCAGGTAGGTGAGTAGTTCTTATTGTGTATGTAGATGGTATAATAATCACTAGAGATGATGAGATTGAGATTCAAGAGCTTAAGGGCAAGTTGAAGGAGAAGTTTGAAGTTACAGGCCTAGGACCATTGAAGTTTTTTCTTGGTATGGAAGTTTCTAGGAGTAAAGAGGGTATTTTCATTTCCTGGAGAAAATATATTCTTGACTTGCTAAAAGAAATAGGGAAATTGGGATGCAAACCAGTTGGAACTCCACTTGAGGAAGCATGGAAGAGTAAAGTTTTAAGGAAAGAGGATCCAGTAGATATATGCAGATACCAACGCTTAGTAGGGAGATTGATCTATCTGTCCCTTACTTGGCCCGATATTGCCTATGTCGCGAGTGTAGTCTATCAATACATGCACTCACCTACACAAAGACATTTAAAGGCAGTCAATCATATTCTAAGATATCTCAAGGGGATAGTTGAACATAGCCTGATGTTCTTGAAGTCAGAGAATAAGGGCATTGAAGGATTTGTTGGTGTAGATTGGGCGGGCAGTGAAGATAGCAAGTCAACCTCTGGGTACTGTACGAAGATATGGTTGAACTTGGTTACATGGAGAAGTAAGAAGCAAACTGTTGTAGTCAGAAGCAGTGCTGAGGTAGAGTTTTGGGCAATTGCAGAAGGAGTCTGTGAAGTAATTTAGGTGAAGAGACTAATGTAAGATCTACAGCTTACATCATGTTCTTCTAAGTTGTATAGCGATACTAAGTTCGAATTGATAGGAGCTTCGTTGAGGATGAAATTGAAGGAGGAGGAATCAGTCTGCGCTATACTCCCACTCACGAACAAGCGGACATTCTAACCAAGAGCCTACTAAAGTCAATCCGTAAAAGTCTTCTTCACAAGCTTAGAATGCGAAATATCTATTCCTAAGCTTGAGGAGGAGTGTTGGGAAATTAATCTTTTCTTGTAAATATTAGCTGTAAATTCTTTTCCTTTTTTTAGTTGATTTGGTTAGAATAGGATAGGTGATGAGGTTAGAATCAACTAGGCAAATTGTAGGGAGATTTTTTTCCTTTTTTGTAAGATGCCAATTGTGGTATCCTAATTGCGTATATCTGCATTGTCAATTCAATGGAAATCAATCAAGAATTATTTAGAAAATTCTTGTTTCAATTTAATAGTCACTGGAATGACATTACACCAGATAACATCACTATAAGGGCATGGGTTAAACTTGCTAAACACTTTTGTCAATGAAATAGTAGTGCCATTTATCTAGACTACTTTATATGGTCCCGGATGTGGCTCCATAGGTAACTTAAGCTTCTCAATTGTAGCTTCAGATGCAACATTCATGCACCTACTGCCATCAATAATCTGCTTTCTAGTCGCATATCCTGTGTAGACTTTTTATTGATAGAATAAGAGAGGCATACATAAACAATGGAAAACTCCTCTATTTATAGACTCAATAACCAATTCCTATACTAACTAAGACTTACTCTTTTTACAACTCTAAATCAACAATAACTAGGATAACTAAAAAACTAAATTTAGGGATCCAAAACCGAAACAGAAATTTCTAACTTATAGGAAACTTTCGCAAACTATGAAATTACTTAAATACTCTAGATCTCTAAAAGACTCATAAGACTAAATTAAACTAAATATTCCAATTTTTGTTCTCATATGCTAGAATTTCCAAGGCTAAAGGTGGATTGTTGAATCATTACTTGACTTTGAACTTTCCAACTTTTTGAGCCTTTGTTTTGCATCAAGGTTATTTAGAAGCAAGGCTTCAATATGAGAATATAAGGATCCTCATGTTGAGTATAGAAATCTAATGTCAGTTTGTTATTGTATTCCTTCTTTTCACCAATAAAATTCTCTCTTTCGCCCAAAAAAACTAATATCGATTTTCTGTTACCATTTTGAATGGGAAATCCTCTTGATGAATCACCATTTATAATATCAATCATATATATATGTATATTTATTTATTTATTTCTGTTGGAAGATTAGGAGTAATTTTTTGTAATTGAATACAGATTTGCATAGGTGTAAATAGGTCAATTATAGCTGTAAATAGGTCAACTAGAGCAATCATAGAGAGAGTTTAACTCTTTTTATTAGGGAGGCTAGTTACCAATATATGTACCTTTGAAAGGATCTATAAAATTGTATGTAATATCAATGCAGAATTCATTCAATCCATTTTTTCTGTCTTTTTGGTATCAGGGCAGAGAAGAAATTCCTATGGACTGAATCCATCTTCTTGTCCCCAACATGTTTGAAATTATGTCTACAACCATTCCTTCCTCCCAAAGCAAATTCCAAATAACCTTCTAAAAGCCATATTATTCAGATCACTACAACCAGGCTGAAGAATAATAATTTTCTTCAATGGTCTCAACCATTCCGGATGTATATTAGAGGGAGAGGCAAAATTGGTTATCTCACAGGAGGCTGTGTGAAATCTGATGTGAGAGACCTTGCCTATGCCATTTGGGACGTTGAAAGTTACATGGTATTGACATGGCTTGTCAATACCATGGTTGAAGAGATTGGTGGAAATTATATGTGCTACTTTATGGCCAAGGATATGTGGGGCAATGTTTCTCAAATGTACTTTGATCTTGGGAATCAGTCCTGTTAAGATTTATTGAGAGTATAGATAATTATATGTGCTACTTTATGGCCAAGGATATGTGGGGCAATTTTGCATACAACTTTGTTAGGGTCTTATTGAGAGTATAGATAATTCTAGGGACTTGTATGCAAAGTTGTAAAGGCTGTATATAATCCTAAATCGTTATCGAATAAATTAAGTTTTACTCGATTAATCAATTTGGTATCAGAGCCAAACCCTAGCCGTAACCTGCTTCGCCGCACAGTACCCGCCGCTACAGTGCCACCGCCGCTACAGTAAATCGCTCCAGTAACAGTACCCCTCTCTCTCTAGGCTCCTCACAACTTCCAGTTTGTTTTCTATCTCCGTGCCCGTGCGGGGAGGGCGATACCCCATGGGTCCTGAGATAGCATGAAGATGTCGGAGTTCTAGACAGATCTTGATGTGTAGAAGATCGAGATCGGGTCAAGGAGAAGAAGAAGGGTAAGTGTGTGATAGACTCGTGTGATAGGTGTGCGGAACCTGAATACGAGTCGATGACAGAGGCTAGCAAGAATACGATGGAGGAGGTGGTTAAGAAATTGGATCTTGCAGATCTTGCGACATTGATGCGGTTTATGAGGATGTCGGGGGGTGAAAATTTTGCGAGGCCACCTATCGTTAAGGTGGAGCTTCCACTGTTGATTCGAAACTCGATGGGCCGACAACGTATCCGAGTCTGGTCACGTCGGGTGAGGTATACTCATGGAAGGGAGGAATCTAGGAGAGTACTTGACAGTGAGAAAGCAGAGCCAGTGAGGGCACGACGAGGGAGAGATGAGTGGAAGTCAACTCACATGTTGGTGTACATGTGGCTTCTCAACTCAATGGTCCCGTCTATTCGTTGCAACAGATGGATGGCATCGAGAAGGTCAATGATGTCCGGGAGAAGTTGAGGAGAACCTATGATGGTGTGGGGAACAATTTAAGGGTGTTCCGGATTAAGAGGGACATCTATGCTACGGTCCGAGGAGATAGGACAGTGCAGGAGTATGCTACAGAGTTGGAACGCTTGTGGCTAGATCATGATCATTTCTCGCCTCGAGCATGCTGTAAAGATCCTGAGTGTAAGGAAAGAGAGGCCTTGATTCAGGAGGGGACTATGTTATTTCTCCAGGGGTTAGCCCCAGCATTTGAGCAAAGGACAGCGATGCTGCTAGCTCAGACGAGGATCCCTTCACTTGAGGAGGCGGTCTCGGCCATGATACTGGAGGAGAGTCGTATTAAGCTACAGGTTGGGACAAGCGGACATCCCGGGATGAAGTTAGCACTAATGGTCTCCAACTCAGGTAACACAAGGTTCAAACAGGAGACTAGGCAGTGCTACAACTGTGGTGAAGTAGGTCATTTGAAACAGGCTTGTCCTAAGCTACCCAAGGAGAGAGACTCAGGTGGACGTGGACAGTTTGCAGGTCGTGGTCGCGGCCGTGGGGGCAGAAGAGGTGGAAGAGGCTATCGGGCCAATCTGATGGTAGCGGAGGAAGAGGAAGAGGCGGGTGTGGTCTTTATTGAGGAAGACCAGACGTTATTAGAAATACTGAGAAGGAAGCAGAGAGCAGTAGGTGATGGAGCCAAAAAGAGTGCGGTTGAGGATGCATCCACCTCCGCTTTGCCCATGGGTAACACTGCTACCTATGCTCAATTGACCAAAGGTACTGCTCTTGCCTCTATCTCCACTACTAGATCACTAGAATGGATCGTAGATTCTGGTGCATCTCGACATGTGGCAGGTAATGCTAGTGAGTTCTCTTCCTATACTCACTTAGCGATGCCAGAGAGCCTCCAGACCGCTGACGGGACAGCACAGCCTGTGGTTGGTAAGGGTATAGTGAAGTGTACCGGTTCAGTAACTTTGTCCAATGTTTTGCATGCTCCCTTCTTTCCCAGTAAATCTTTTATCTATTAGTGGCTTTATACTCCAACTAAAATTTGTGGTTTCTTTTGATATTCCCACGGTGATCTTCCAGGAGAAGGAGACGGGCCAGAGACTTGGGACTGGCACGTGGTGTAATGGACTGTGGTACTTGGATCGTGAGGGGATGGACTCAGCATTGATATTTGTGGTGGAGAAGGTATGAGTAGGAGGATCTGAGATGAGTGCTGGGGATGTGTTGATGCTCCATCACAAACGCATGGGACACATTTCGTTTAGTGTGTTAAGTCGGTTGTATCCAGTTTTATTTGAAAATGCCAATAAACAGAAAGTTGTAGGTGATGCATGTGAATTTGGAAAACTTACTAGAAGTTCTTATGTTAGTTCTGGTCATAGAAGCTCTCGTGCTTTTGATTTGATACATTCTGATGTTAGGGGACCTTGGTCCACTAGTTCTATGAATGGTTTTAGATATTTTGTGACTTTTATTGAATGTTTTTCTCGTGTTACTTGGTTGTATTTGATGAAAAATAAGAGTGATGTATTTGACTGCTTCAAAGACTTTCATAGGTCTATTCAGACTCAATATGGAGCAGTGGTGAAAATATTGAGGTCTGATAATGGTACAGAGTACACCAATAGAGCATTTGCGGAATACTTGTTAGCTCAAGGCATACAACATCAAACTACATGTCCATACACACCAGCTCAAAATGGGGTAGCAGAAAGGAAAAACAGACACCTTCTAGAGACAGCTAGGAGCATGATGATCGCGATGAATGTCCCAAAGCAGTTATGGTGGCAAGCTGTCTTAACAGTTGCTCAATTGATCAACAGGATGCCCACAAGAGTGTTGGACTGGAAGTCTCCGTGTGAAATGTTGAAAGGAGATAATGGTGGGATTCTCCCATTGAAGGTGTTTGGTTGTGTGTGTTTTGTGATGGACAACAGACCATCCGTAGGGAAGCTTGGTCCTAGAGCTGTGAAATGTGTCTTTGTAAGATACTCTGCTACCCAGAAGGGGTATGTTTGCTGGAGTCCAGTAGAGAAAAGGTTGTTTGTAAACATGGATGTGCATTTTCGAGAGTTTGAGCCATATTATACACTGGAGGTGACCTCACCCATTGGTGACTTATCTGATAAAGAAGGTATGAGGAAAGAGGGGGAGAATGGTGAGAGGTTGGTGAATGTAGGATCAATTCCCTTATCGATTCCTTATTCTGTTGAGAGGAGGGAATCAGTTGAGGAGCACGAGAACAAAGAAGAGGAGGAACCTGTCGGTGTTGGGACTCAGGCACAGGGGGAGTTGAGAGTGTATACCAGGAGGAGGCAGAATGAGGTGCCAGAGTCAACATCTGCAGTACCACTGGTGCCATCAAGTCCCTTGTTCCGGCCTACTCCAACTTCTGAGACACTCACACCACCCTCAAACTTAGAAAACACAGGTGCTATAATTCCTTCTTCTCATCCCATTCCCATGATAGTAAGGAGGACCTCTCGCAATAATGCAGGAGTTCCCCCCGACCGTTATGGTTTCCCACATGACATTGCTCAATTTGTCTCATACTCTAATTTATCACCTACGTATGGAGCATTCATTACATCTTTGGACTCTGTTACTTTACCTAAGTGTTGGCAGGATGCTAAAGAGGATCTAAAGTGGAAAGCAGCTAGGCAAGAAGAACTTGGAGCTCTGGATAAGAACAGAACTTGGGAGATAGTGTCACTACCACCAGGCAAGAAGGCAGTGGGGTGCAAGTGGGTGTTCACAATGAAGCAGACCCAGAAGGAAAAATTGATTGCTACAAGGCATGGTTGGTGGTGAAGGGGTATAGTCAGACATATGGCATCGACTATGATGAGACCTTTGCTCTCGTGGCCAAAATGGGAACAGTAAGGACACCTGTCTCCATTGCAGTGAATGGGGGTTAGAAACTACATCAGTTGGATGTTAAAAACGCATTTCTTCACGGAGATCTGCTAGAAGAGGTGTATATGGAGGTTCCCCCAGGCTTTGATACAAAATAGACAGTGGATATGGTTTGTAGATTAAGGAAGTCACTGTATGGGTTGAAACAGTCTCCTAGAGCTTGGTTTGACAGGTTCAGAAGAGCTATGGTAAGCATGGGCTATCAGCAAATCAATGCCGATCACACAGTGTTCTTTCGACAACAGGGTGGTCACATTACTATGTTAGCAGTGTATGTGGATGATATGATTATCACCGGTGATGACGAGGGTGAGATTGCTCAACTGAAGGCAAAACTGGGCAAAGAGTTTGAGGTGAAGGACCTCGGGCAGCTAAAATACTTCTTGGGGATTGAGGTGGCTCGTGGAGAAGAGGGGATTGTTCTATCTCAGAGGAAGTATGCACTAGACTTACTCACAGAGACGGGCATGTTGGGTTGCAAGCCTGCAGTTTCACCAATTGATTAGAGGTTCAAGTTGAGCGCAGAGGCAGGAGAGCCGGTTGATCGTGAGCGGTACCAGAGGTTGGTAGGACGTCTCATCTATCTGAGTCACACTCGTCCTGACATATCATTTGTTGTGTGTATGGTGAGCCGCTACATGCATGACCCAAGGAAGGGCCACATGGACGCAGTCTACCAAATTCTGAGGTACCTGAAGAGTGCACCAGGGAAGGGGTTGATCTTTAAGAAGAATGGACATCTGAACATTGAGGGCTATTGTGACTCTGACTGGGCAAGTTGTGCTGATGATAGAAAGTCCACAGTTGGATATTGCGTGTTTGTAGGAGGCAATTTGGTTTCTTGGAAGAGTAAGAAGCAGTCAGTGGTTGCAAGGTCAACAGCAGAGGCTGAGTATAGGGCAATGGCTTTAGGAGTTGCGGAGATGGTGTGGTTGAGAGCTTTGTTAGTAGAGCTCAAGATGGATAAAGGAGTTAAAATGAAGCTGTGGTGCGACAGCAAGTCTGCAATTAGCATTGCCAATAACCCCGTGCAACATGACAGAACTAAACATGTGGAGATTGATAGGTTCTTCATCAAAGAAAAGCTGGATAGTGGACTATTGGAGCTGGGACATGTAGCTAGTAGAGAGCAAGTGGCTGACTGCCTTACTAAAGGACTTAGTTCATTAGATCTCTCAAGATTGTGTGACAAGATGGGCTTAATGGATATCTTCTGCCCATCTTGAGGGGGAGTGTTAAGATTTATATCTTTGTTAGGGTTTTATTGAGAGTATAGATAATTCTAGGGACTTGTATGCAAAGTTGTAAAGGCTGTATATAAGCCTAAATCGTTATCGAATAAATTAAGTTTTACTCGATTAATCAATTAGTCCCAAGTATATGAGTTAACCCTCTGACTTGGTGAAATTCAAACTTGAGGATCCTGTTACTAAATATTAAGAGGTATATTGATTATTTTATAATATAAAATATATTAAAAACTTGCTTTTTAAGAAAAGTGTCAATCCTTTTAGGACTATTCAAAATGATAAGTAGATCAATTTCCTTGAGATGGAGGGAGTAACTCTTACATCAGTTTTACATGTTCTAAAATTTACTTGTCATCTTCTCTCTGTCAGCAAATTATCAAAAGATTCTAACTATTTTGTTCTTTTTCTTCGAATACATTGTGTTTTTAGGACTAGAGTTTGGGGAAGATGATTGGAATTGCTAGAGAAATAAATGGGCTACACTACTTTGATGAAACAACGTTTGGGAATAAACAAGCTCAAGGGCTAGGTAGTACTAACTCTACTTTTGTCTATGATCAAATAATGTTATGGCATAAGAGATTAGGACACGCTTTACGTTTCCATATCTCAAATATTTATTTCTTGGACTTTTTAAAGGAATTGATTGTTTGGAATTACATTGTAAGGTTTGTCATTTGGCTGAAGAACATTGCATTTCCTTTCCCTCAAAATTGTATTCTACATCCAAACCTTTTCATTGGTTCACAGTGATGTTTGGGGCCCATCTAAAGCCACCGCATTTTTTTTGGCAAAAATGGTTTGTAGCTTTCATTGATGATCATACAATAGTATCTTGGGTTTACTTATTAGAGAAAAACTGAAGTAGAACAACAATTTAAGGATTTTTTTTGGGTGCATTTTTCTTAGAGAAGGGCATTGTACACTAATCAACTTCTTGTGATACACATACAGATATTTACTTGAAGTAGCAAGAGCCCTTATTTTTCCAACGAATGTTCCTAATATCTTTGAGGCAATGCTTTGTTGACTGCATGTTACTAATCAACAACATGCCATTGTGTGTCTTGATTTATGTGTTGTGATTCCTTCAGTTAGTATATTATTTCCTTAGTTAGGTAATTGACCTCTTATGGAGGGATATGATAGCTGTAAATTGTCTGTAATTAGGTGCTAATTGATAGTCACTAATTTGGACAGATTTTAGGGGATTCTAGTGATTATTTTTTTCCCTTTTTAGGTCCCTCTGAATTGTATAAAGATGACCCTTGTAATCATTTTTTATTAAGATATATGAAATATAGAAGTATTCTCTATCTTCATGGTATCAGAGCCTGTTTCTTTCAAACCCTAGCCTCAAATCCTAAGTTCGAAACCTTGCAGCCATGGCCGAAAATATAGAGAGCCAAAGTTCAGTCATCTCAGAACAACTGCAGGCTAGAACAGAGCTTTTTCCGGCCATGAATTCAAATGGGCTAGAAGGATTAGCTTTCCAATTGACCATGGAAAAACTTGACAGGGAAAACTTTGATCAATGAGCCCAAACTATGAAACTGGTAATCGAAGGCAAAGGGAAGATGGGTTACCTGACTGGATATTGTTCCTATGTAACCTAGTCACTTGGAGGAGCAAAAAAGCAACATGTTGTTGCTAGAAGTAGTGCAGAAGTAGAATTTAGACCAGTAGCATAGGGGATATGGGAAGGATTATGGTTGAAAAAGTTATTAGCGGAGTTATGGGTCAAAGTCAATCATCCAGTAAAACTTTTCTGTGACAACGAGGCTGCTATAAGCATTGCACACAATCCAGTCCAACACGATTGAACTAAGCATGTAGAAGTTGATAGACATTCTATCAAGGAGAAGATCGAGACTGGGACTATTTGTGTAACATTCGTTCCCATTAAGGAACAAACGATTGATATCTTCACTAAGGTTCGACAAGACTTCAACAGTCTCATTTGCAAGTTAGACATGATTAATATCTATGATCCAACTTGAGGGGGAGTGTTGTAATTCTTTCACTTAGTATATTATTTCCTTAGTTAGGTAATTGACCTTTTGAAGGGATATTATACTATAAATTGTCTATAATTAAGCGCTAATTTCACTAATTTGGGCAGATTTTAGGGGATTTTTGTGATTATTTTTCCCCCTTTTTTAGGTCCCTCTGAGTTGTATAAAGATGACCCTTGTAATTGTTTTTTATTAAGATATATGAAATATAGAAGTATTTTGTATCTGCATTATGAAACACGTCAACTGTTTTTTTCTCTCACATTTTGATTATTTGTAAACCTACCTTTAAGAGTGTTCGGTTGTACATAGGGGTGGCAATCGTGTCGTGTTTGGGTTGGCGGGTCGTGTCAACTTGAGATAATTACACTCGACAGGCCAATCCGAACACGACCCGATTAATAAACGTGTCGTGTCAATCCGTTTATTTTCGTGTCGTGTTATAAAACGGGTTGACATGACATGACATGATTAGACATAAAAATTAAATAGATAATTACTAAATTCATCAACCCGAATATATCTACTAAACCCGTCAATCTATGCACCATTACACAAAAAATTTTAAAAAATCAAATCAAATTATATAAAATTAAAAAACTAATAAAACAACCCATAAAGTCATAAATAACCAATAAAACAACAAATCATCATGCTAAATATCTAGAGATCTCAATAAATTCATAAGATTTAATCTTAAAAATCTAAACAAATGTAGTTTTGCAATAAAATGAATTGCTCAAGAAATTATTTTCTCTAATTAAAAGTCATTGTAATAATATTATTATTATAGATACTAAATAATAATTAATTAAAAATGATTCATTTATTATATATCAAGCAAATAACCAGATTAACATCATTTATTTTCCTTAAGAGGTCTCATATAATTAAACAAAATAGACACAAATAATTCAATTAATTCATATAATAAAATTTAATTCAATTAATTCATGTAAAAAATTAAATTATCTAATTTTCTATAGTGAAATTTGTAGGGTATTACAAAAAGTATTAAATATAAATATTAAAAAAAGTTAAACGGGTTCGCAGGTTGAAACGGATTAAAACGGGTTGAGCCCGTTTATGACCTGTACACGTTTAAAGTTAAATGGGTCGACCTGTTTCGACCCAAACTCGCGAAACCCCAACCTTAACCCGCTATAACTGTGTCGTTTTCGTGTCGTGTTGGTGTGTCGTGTTCAATATTTCCACCCCTAGTTGTACATGCTATGTCTACATAGCCACTATTTTTAGATCAAAATTTGATCCAAAAGCTGAAAAAATGTATTTTTCTTGGCTACGCATCAAACAAATGGGGGTACGAGTGTTCTAATTTAATTGCTCGAAAATTTTTCGAATGCATAGATGTTTGCTGTATTGAAAAACTAACCTTTCTTTCACGGGTGGGGGGGACACAATCAAGGAAGACAATTTTGGGAAATAATGGCCTTACTTACACCTGAATTTTCTGAACCTGTAATAGACTCTTCGAATGAACAAGTCCAAAAAATAAATATTGAAAATACGGAAAATAGTGGTTTTCTAGCTTCTACTATTCCAAATATTGTTGTATCTAAGACAGAAGGAGAAGTACTTTTAGAGACCCACCCTTCAGGTTTATGCCTGAACGAAGTTTCACAAACGTACTACTGCACCATCTATTTCTTTGGCGGAAGACCAATCTACTTTACTGAGCAGTGGTCCAGGCAATGGTCATAGTCCAGATATTTAGAGTAATCCATCTCTCATTCCTATTTCTTCTTCATATGGTCCAAATAGCTTACCACCTTTGTTCTTGATCTTCCAATTGCGCTAAGAGAATCAAGCTGAACCTGCATACACCCTATTGCAAGACTTCTTACAAAAAATTTTCAGCTAATCGTAGCGCCTTTGTGTCTACACTTTCTAATTAGTTTGTTCCTAGAACTATTTAGGAAGTAAAAGTGAACCGAATTGGAAGTTGGCAATTATGGAAGAAATGAATGCACTCGGAAAGAATTGTACTTGGTGTGTCTATGACTTGCCAAAAGACGAAAAGACAGTTAGGGGCAAATGGGTATTTACAGTGAAGTATAGAGCAGATGGCAGTATTGAAAGGTGCAAAGCCAAATTAGTAGTAAAGGGTTTTACTCAAACTCATGGTATAGATTAGCAAGACATCTTTTCTCCTATTGCTAAGGTCATCTCAATCAGAATATTTTTGCATCTTGCAGTCAATTCCAATTGGCCACTTCATCAATTGGACGTAAAAAATGCATTCCTTAATGAGGATTTGCAAGAGGAAGTATATATGCTCCAACAAATGACACATAGCCTGAAGTAGACTTTCTATCTAACTTAGAGCCAGCAAAGTCAGAGTCTGTGTAACCAACAATATCCAAGTGCCCATTTTTGGAGAACATAATACCTTTACCTGGAGAGGACTTCAGATAAGCCAAAATACGATTCACTGCATTCATGTGTCTATTACTTGGATTGTGCATAAATTGACTGACAACACTAACTGCATATGATAGATCAGGCCTAGTATGAGTCAGATAAATCAACTTCCCCACTAGTCTCTGATATCTCTCCTTGTTAGTTGGAACCTGATCAGGATAGATAGGCAGGCCATGATTCATCTCAATAGGAGTATTTATAGGTTCACAGGTAGAATTACCAGTTTCAGCTAAGAGATCTAAAATATACTTCCGTTGAGAGAGGAAAAGTCCTTGCTTGGACTGAGATACTTCAACACCTAAGAAGTATTTTAGAACCCCCAAGTCCTTCATCTCAAATTCCTTGGCCAAATAGCTTCGAAGTTTCTCTATCTCACCAGCATTACTACCTGTAACAATCATATCATCAACATAAACAATAAGCAAGGTAATATCATCATGCTCCCGCTTATAAAACAAAGTATGATCCGCTAAAGCTTGCTTAAAACCATACGCTTTCATCGAGTAGCTCAACTTGCCAAACCATGCCCTTGGCGATTGTTTCAACCCATATAATGCCTTTTTCAGCTTACACACCTTACCTTTCCCTAGTGTACATCCTGGAGGAGGATCCATATACACCTCCTCGGTCAAATCACCATGGAGAAAAGCATTTTTTACATAAAATTGGCATAATGGCCAGTCTAGATTGACTACAAGAGATAGAATGACTCGAACGGTGTTCATCTTAGCCACAGGAGCAAAAGTCTCATGATAGTTAATCCCATGGGTTTGAGTGTAACCCTTAGCCACCAGTCTAGCCTTATACCTTTCAACTGTCCCATCTGACTTGTATTTCACTGTAAACACCCACTTGCATCCTACTGTCCTCTTCTCCCGTGGCAACTCAATCATCTCCCAAGTAGAATTTTTTTGAAGGGCCTTCATCTCCTCTTCCATAGCAATCTTCCACTTAGGGTCTCCAAGGGCTTTCTGAAAATGACTAGGAATAGACACAGAAGACAACTGAAGAGCAAAAGCTAGATGAGCCTTAGACAAACGGTGATAAGAGATAAAATCAGAAATAAGATAAGTGACACTAAAAGATGACTTGGAAAAACCCAACCTATCAGGTTCTCTACGTTCACGAAGGGGATATCTTCTACCATGATTGTGATCCATAACTGGTAGAGTCAAAGTAGTAGAATCTATCTCTGAAGTTGAAGTGGGAAGAGAAGGAACACATACATACCTCAGGGTTAATAGTAGAAGAGTCATCCGATGGCATGGTAGCATCATCAAGAGGGGCACTAGAATCAAGAGGAGGCATAATAGTGGTATTCTGTTTTTTTCTTGTATAGCCTTTTTGAAATAACCTAGCTGGTCATTCATCCTTTCCCTCTTTAAATTCAGACTCAACCTCAGCTGAACAAGTATCATCTAAAGATTCCTTATTCTCCACAATAGCCGAGTTCTCCCCTTACTCGACATCCACAACTTCTTCTCTTCTAACCATAACCGTTCATCTTCCTTACTACTAATCTCCCCCGAAGAGGAATCATAGAGACATCTCCGTAAAAATACGACTCTTATTCACAAAACCGAACATCCATGGAAACATAATATTTACCCGTAGGAGGATGAAAACATTTATAGCCTTTTTGAGAATTAGAGTAACCAAGAAAAACACATTTGAGAGCACGTGGATCAAGCTTATCCCGATATATAGAGTGGACATGAACATAGCATACACAACCAAAGACCTTAGGACAAATATTTAGAGCAGTAAGGGATAGAGTGAAATTGTGACAACATCCGTAAAGGGGTTTGAAAATTAAGGATACGAGCGGGCATGCGATTAATAAGAAAGACAACGAATCATGACAACCTTCAGCCCAAAAACGTTTAGGAACATGCATAGTAAAGCTCAAAGCCCGAGCAACGTCAAGGATATGACGATTCTTACGCTCCGCTACCCCATTTTGTTGTGGTGTGTAGGCACAAGTTGTTTGGTGGAGGATGCCATGTTCTAGGAAGAACTGGGTAAGAGATTGATTTACAAACTCACGACCATTATCGAAATGAAAAACTTGGACTCGAGTATGAAACCGTGTCACAATCATTTTGTAAAATTGAGGAATCACTTGTATAACATCACTTTTAGATTTCATCAAATATACCCAACTCACTCTAGTGCAACTCATCAATAAAAGACACAAAGTATTTATGGCCAGAAGCAGATGGAGTAGAAAAGGACCCCATACTTCAGTTGTAAACACATGAAAAAGGAATAGAACTCTTATTGAAACTAGTTTTGAAAGGAACACGATGGTTTTTAGCATAAATGCATTGTTCACATCTTAAACTAGAGATAACAACATTGCGAAACAATTTTGGAAATAAACGCTCTAAATAAGGAAAAGATGGATGCCCTAGACGACAATGCCATAAAAGAATCTTCTCTCTATCAAATGACTTGCTCTCTACTTGAAGGCCATGGCTAGGTTCAGATTGAAACCGCGTAGCCCCTCTAAGTAATAAAGACCGCCTCTTTCCCTATCAATGCCAATCGTCCTCTTCGTACGTTTGTCCTGAAAGATACAATGAGTGGAATCAAATATTGCAGAGCAATTAAGACTTTTGGTAATCTTACTAATGGAAAGAAGACTATTAGAAAGAGCAGGTGCAAGTAAGACAGATGACATGGAGAATGTAGGAGAAATTGAGACACTCCCGACTCCTGTAATGGGCATAGAGGTCCCATTAGCAACCTGTACAGACTTGACAGGTGAAGACATTAGAGAGGCAAGGATAGAAGAATTACTAGTCATATGGTCAGTGGCCCCTGAATCAATAACCCAAGTGTTAGAATTACCTTGGTGAGCAGACACTGGAGAGAGATGAGAAGCAGAAGGTGGAGAAGTATCAATAACAGCAATCTGAGTAGATTTCTTATTTTTCCTCTCAGCTTGTTTAAGTTTATACCACTCCGGATATCCATGCTTCTTCCAACAAACCTCTATGGTATGCCTGGGACTATTGCAATGAGTGCAGAAGCGAGAATTGGAAGCGACAGAATTCACAGGAACAGAAGGAGTCAACTGAGAGGTGCTCTTTTGAATCGTTAGAGCTGAAGTTTCAGAATGATTTTCTGTTCCCATAGTGACCTGTCTCTGCACTTCACGACGAACTAAAGAGTAGGCTTCTTCCAAGCTTGGTAGAGGGAAAGTAGCCAAAACACGACTACTAACTTGATCCAAATGGTGATCAAGACCTGCAAGAAACATATAGATGCGATCCTCTGCAATACGCTTCCTTTGTTTCTCGATATCAGCAGCACATGTCATGTCATTGGGCCTACGATAATCAAGTTCCATGAAAATTGAATTCAACTCGTTGTAATATTCTGGTAGAGGTCGACCACCCTGGCGCAATTGGAATGACCTCTTCATCAGTTCATAGACTTGGGAAGAGAGTCAGACACATCAAGATAGCTCCTCTTAACCGCATCCCAAACTGCTTTAGATGTCCCACATTGAACAAAGTGTGACATCAGATTATCAGTCATGGAATTAATAAACCAAGACTTGACAAGAGCATCTTCAGCTTCCCATTCATCATAACCCAGATCATCTTCTGCAGGTGCAGTCTTTCATCCAGTAATATAACCCTTCTTTTTTCTGCCAGCAATATGCATCTCTAAAATTTTTGACCAAACACGATAATTAGTACCATCCAAGTTAATATGGATTGGAGAAGAGGTTTCATGAATGGTCACCGTCGAGAGTTTCTTGCTATCAGGGATCGCTTCATTGTCAGTTTTGGTAGCCATGATAGATGATAATCAGTGCGATTCGCTACAGTGCCGCCGCTACAGTGCCGCCACAGTGCTGCGCTGGTTTTGGAAGAGACAATGACGGCTAGGGTTTGGGAAAAGGGGGCAGCGGAAGTCTTTTCTTTGGCTCTGATACCAAATTAATAATTGGCTGAAAAACACTCTTATGTTTATTTCATATATCTCAAGGTATTTATACAAGATACCTAGACCTATTTAAGGTAAGCCAACTATACATTACAAATATAGAAACAATTACAGGAAATAATTACAGCTATAATTCCTAAATATGTGCAGCTATATATGCTAAGTAGAAGTCTTGATTTTTGTTGGGAAGAATCCAAGAGGAGTCACCTCTCAATAAGAGAATTGATCTCACAATAGATAACCAAAATACCAAAGTTATGTTTACAATAATATAAGAGCCTATTTACAGCAACTAAACCTAGCTAAGTGAGATTCAATCTCAGCTATTTAAGGCCTTCTAACATGTCTTTAATAACCCTAATACATAATAAAAGTTGTGGAATTAAAAGGACAACAATAGAAACAACAAATAGTGAAATATGGCAAAAACTGCCTTCTTGCTCGACATTGGGCGGCACCGCTTGGCTTCTGGAGCACCAGGCCGCACTGCTTCGTATGATCCATGTGATGCCGCTTGGTTTCTTGCGGCACCTAGGTGGCGCTGCTCCTCTCAACCCGAGCAGTGCTGCTTCCTCACTAGAATGGCTTCCCCTGTTTCCAGCTTTACTCCTTTGGCTTGATCTTTGGTTTCCCTTGGTTCTTTGACTTGTATCACCAACAAAACATGCTTTTTGAAGCCCCATCCACCTCCCCCCGGGGCCCCGACCTTTAAACTATAGTTCTAATGGCCTCTTCCTCCTCTTAAGGAAGAGATAGTCCGTGGGTGCTGGTTTGAATCCAGCTCAGACAATCCCACCTTAAAACGGTCTTAACTGCTCAAAATGAGGTTTCAAATGTTGAACAAGGGTCTTCCAATCTCAAATTAGCTTTCATAAAGCCTTGGAGTTCTTCTTTTGGCACCCATTTCTTCACAATCCTCATAGTCCTTGGCTTGATAGTTTTTCTTGCTTGAATTCTCCTTTGTATTTTGTTGATTCACAAGGAACTATGGAATGAGGCTTGGATCTGCCTTCTTTAGATGTGCCTTAGAGCTTGGGCGGATTCCTATCTGATATAGAAACTTTAGTACCCTAGCGATGTATTGAGGGGCCTAGTGGAATGTTGCCAATAGAGTTGCTGCCTTGGAAGCTTTTTACATTCTTTGGTGTTTGAAACTGAGAAAAATTTGGTATTTGAAGAGTGGTGTTTCCTTTGGAGTGCAGTTGATAATTATCAATGTGATCAAGGGCAGAGAGACCCTAAGACTGCAAGATCCATGTAAAAAATACTTTGGTAATATTTCATCTTATGATTGGAGAAGTGATGCCAGAAAGAGATACTGTACTAGTTAGCAGCAATGAATTAGCATTTTCTGATGTCAAGGTATATCACTAATAAAATGCCACAGTGAGTTCTTTGTGATTTTTGTTTTCAAAATCCTGTTACAAGCTTCTCATGTGATTGCAACAATAAAAGCAAACTTTCTCAACTTTCCCCGGTAATAGCATCATGTATTAATTGACAGGGTGTGGGTTTTAGGTTGAAGTTTCTTCTTGCATTTAGATTTTCTCTTTCTCACTTTACTTTCCTGATTTTGATTCCAGATGAAGTAGGTTCAGAAGGTACTTCTGTTGCAAAAAAAGCTAACCATATTAAAGTTCCGAAAATATATTGGAGGCTTACTCGTAAAGCAGTGCTTACCATGGAATGGATTGATGGGATCAAGCTTACTAATGAACAGCACCTGAGGAAAGCCTGTTTAAACCGAAAGGAACTGATTGACCAGGTTGTTTCTTGAGCCTTGCCAACCTCTGATAAAAGTTATTTTGAGCTTTTGTTTTCTTTATTTTTTATGAATTAAAACTCAGCCTCTCTCTGTGTTTTCTAGAGTTATGGGTGTTAAGCTTCTTATTCATTTATATATTTAGGAAGTAGAAATTTTAATTTTTTAGCCTTATATTTTTGGCTTTCTTAGGGTTTGGATTGCTCTTTGAGACAATTGCTAGAGGAGGGATTTTTCCATGCGGATCCTCACCCGGGAAACCTTGTTGCCACTGAGGATGGATCTCTTGCTTATTTTGACTTTGGAATGATGGGAGATATTCCACGTCATTACCGTGTTGGACTAATTAGAGTGGTGAGAACTTCACACAGTGTGTGTCTCAAGAAACAGTCCGATGAATGAATTGCTTCATACCCCAACTTTAAATGATGAGGGGTGGGGGGTTGTGCGTGTGGGTTTGGGTTTGGGTTTTCATTTCTTTTTTTTTTTTTTTTTTGGTTGGGGTTGGGGCAGGGGCAGGGGCAAAAACTTAGCTTTGAATTCTTAGTGCCCTCTGCATACTTGGGAAGAGAGTCACGGGTATCAGTCTCAAATCTTATTCACTCTGGCATAGTGAAGTCAAATTTTCCAGTGTTTTAAAGGTATTGCAAGTGTGAGCAACTTCATCGAATGAATATTTTCACATTCCTGCTTCCTTTTCTAAGCTGCAATTTACATTTTTCTGTCCTTAGTTTGTCTATACATGCTTCCTGAAGAAAGAACCTGTGCGGGGGGATGGTTCTGATATAAATTGTTTGTGATCCAGTTATAGGTATATAAATTTTGCCATTGAAGGCTTGATTCTTCTGTTCCCTGTCTTCCTTTGTCTTTTAGTTTATATTTTCCAATTGCTTTTATTCCCTTTGCTTATTTTGCTATTGTAATCTTGGGATTTCCAATATATTAAGGATTTATTATGGAAAATTGTTTCTCTTTCCCTTGCCTGTTATTGTCTTGTAAATTTAAGGCGTGAAATTCTTCTCTTTGGTTGACAAGCTCTATTTTATTCAGCTTGTGCACTTTGTTAACCGTGACTCCTTGGGCTTGGCAAATGATTTTCTTTCTTTGGGCTTCCTCCCTGAAGGGATTGACATACAGTCTGTTTCAGATGCCCTGAAAGCATCCTTTGGTGATGGAACCAGGCAATCACAGGATTTCCAGGTTTTTATATGTTGATGGATCTCTCTTTCTGAACAGTAGTTTTCTTATTGTTTTTACTGCCCTATTTATTTAAATGCTCTGGGCTAGTATTCAATCACCAGTGAGGAGAAGATTCTATCACCTTCTGCTGTCAATATTCTTAATAAGAGGGTTTGTATTCATTTGAGCTTACAGGGGCAAAAACAAAATTATAACTCTGGGTTCCTATCGTGTGATTCACCATTCTTTTCCTGCATCCTTTTGCTTTAATGCATATTTAGTATTGATTCTTTTTTTTTACACCTTCCTTATCCTGATCCAGTTTTGTTAGGACCTGCTTATTTTCATCAGCATTGTAAATTAAATTCCACAACTTTCTTGGTATGACTGATAGTGGCTTGCATCTCTTTCAAAGTGGCATAGCCAATATGGTCTTTACCTCACATTAGCTATTGGTACTTTACATATTCTGAATATAAGAACACAAATTCATAAGATAACACAAGTTCAAAAGTTTCCATATCTAAATGGCTCGAGTATCAGCTCCATGCTGCAATTTGTCCATTGATCAATTGCATGCTTTATTTTTGGGGAGTTTACTTTTAATGGCATTGGCTCCTTGATATAGTGAATTATCCTCATAAATTGGCACACTTGATCGAGTGAGTTGGGCAATTAATTGATGAAGGTGAGGTAATAACTAATTTTGGGTGTTGACGTATTAATTGCATCCATGATTGTTCTTTGGGTTGCTTCTTCAATACATTTAAATTTTGACACTTTCAATTGAAACAGTTTTGGTCAATTTCAGAGCATAATGGATCAATTATACAATGTTATGTACGACTTCAACTTTTCTCTTCCTCCGGATTATGCCTTGGTGATAAGAGCCCTTGGATCACTTGAGGGAACTGCGAAAACTTTGGATCCTGATTTTAAAGTTGTTGAGAGTGCATATCCTTTTGTCATTGCAAGGCTTCTAGAAGACCCTGATCCAGATATGAGGAGAATATTGAGGGAACTTGTCGTATGTAATGATGGCTCCATAAGGTGGAATCGACTAGAAAAACTGGTGGGTAGCATCTTTTACCAAACAGCTTGGCAAGTTTACCTCCCAAAATAAATCAAACCACCACCCCCCCCCCCAAAATGTTGATATTGGATGTGTTCTTGTTATCACTAATTTGAGTTTGTTATGTGTTCTCATGCTTAGGCAATCTTGATGCTCTTGTCGAAGTCGTGTCGGGCGAAATCTTGATACAACCCCATCTATCTGAATGATTGGTCACATTAGCCACCGAAAAAAAAAAAAAAAAGAAAAAAAGAGGAATTCAGCTGCCTGAGATATTTTGCTTAACAATGACTTTTCATTTGCTGTTTCGTTCTCTCTATTTGAAATGGAATGAGCATTCCAAATAATGTACTCTCTCCGTCCAACTTCAGATGACCTTGTTTGACATGGCATGAGATTTTATGCAAAAATGATTGTACCATACTAGTAACATTGTATAATAAATATGGGAAATATGTGGGCCAATAAGTAAAAGAAATTGAGAGAAAATAATCTCTTTTCATATATTTCTCAAAGATTACAATGAGCTAATTATATACAAGCTGCCTAAGGCACAAATATAGCAACTACCCTAATAAATTGATTCACAAAATCTCTTAATCAATCCCCTAATTACTGCCTACAAAATCTCCTAATCACTGATTACAAAATCTCCTAATTTAAGGGTCAAACTTCCCTAATTCTAGTGTTACAATATTTATAGCCTTACTTTCTTAAAATACACCCTTTAGCCATATTTTCCCACACTCCCCCTCAAGCTGGTGAATAGATATTCTCCATTCCCAGCTTGAATACAATAGTTTCAAACATTGGACCACTTAACCCTTTGGTTAACATATCAGCAAGCTGATCATTTGTAGACACATAAGGTGTGCAGATCAATCCACTCTCTAATTTCTCATTGATAAAATGTCTGTCAATTTCGATATGCTTTGTCCGATCATGCTGCAAAGGATTGTGAGCTATGCTAATTGCAGACTTATTATCGCAGTAAATTCTCATTGGGCCCTCCAACTTGATCCTTATGTCTTGTAGAATGATCTTTAACCAAAGTAACTCATATACTCCTTGAGCCATCGCTTGAAACTCAGCCTCTACACTAGACTGTGCTACTACATTTTGTTTTTTACTCCTCCATGTCACTAGATTTCCACCAAGGAACGTAAAATATCCAGTGGTCGATCTTCTATCAATTAATGACCCAGCATAATCCGCATCTGTATAGGTTTCAAGCATTAGGCCCCCACCTCTCCTAAAAGGAAGTCCTCTTCCTGGTGTACCTTAAAGATACTGCAACACCCTATGTGCTGCTCGAAGATGAACCTCTTTTGGACTGTGCATAAATTGACTAATCACACTCACAGCATAAGCTATATCTGGTCGTGTGTGGGACAAATAAATGAGCCTTCCCACCAAACGTTGATATACCCCTTTGTCCACTATAGCATCTTCCTCTACTAGTCCAAGCTTTATATTTGGATCTATCGGAGTACTCACTGGTTTGCATGCTGTTTTTCTTGTCTCCTTGAGTAGATCAGTTACATACTTTTGTTGAGAGAAAAAAATACCCTTCTCTGAATGTGTCATTTCAATTCCGAGAAAATATTTTAGCTTCCCAAGTGTCTTAATCTTGAATTCTTTTGCTAAGCACTCACTCAAAGAATGTCTCTCCTCATCATCACTCCCTGTAACAATTATGTCATCTACATAAACTAAGAGGACCGTAACTCCTTCTGAAGACGAATGCTTGATGAACAAAGTATGATCTCCTGGAGATCTCCATGCAAGAAAGCATTTTTGACATCAAACTGCTGTAAATCCCATCCAAAGTTAGCTGCCAAAGACAATAGGACCCTAATAGTATTCAATTTTGCAATTGGGGCTAAAGTCTCTAGATAGTCCACTCTATACGCCCGAGTATGATCCTTGGCAACTAGCCTTGCCTTGTATCTTTCCACTGAACTATCAGCTCTATATTTTACTGTGTACACCCATTTACACCCCACTGGTTTCTTCCCTGCTGGTAACTCCACAAGCTCCCATGTTTTGTTCTTTTCCAGTGCCTCCATTTCTACATTCATAGCTTGTTTCCATTTTTTATTAGCCAAAGCTTCGGATAGATGGGAAGGAATGACAATGGTTTCTAGGTTACTGAGGAAGACTCTGTGTGACGGAGAAAAACGCTGAAAGGACAGGAAGTGTGCAAGGGGGTATAAAGGTCTTTTAGTGCACTCTCTCACACTTTTTCTCAATGCAATGGGTAAGTCTATGTCACTACTACTACCCCTATGGATCTCACTCTCTACCTCTGGTTCTGTTTCAATCTGTAATGTGGGTTCAGAAGTTATTACCTGATCAGACTCTTGGACTTGCTTAGGGTGGGGGGGCAGCCGTCTTCTCCCTTGTATACATCCTTCCTTTGCCATATATAACATCCTTGGGAATAGACTCAGTGGTGTCAGATTGAGCAAATATAGGTTCAGATGAGACTGTGACAGACTCAGATAGTTCAGAGTGAATTGGGACAGGATCACTAGTAGATGAGGAAGTAGGATAATTTGAAGTTGAAAGATCCAATAACAAGTCAAAACCCAAACTCTCATCTTCTCTCACAAACTTCTCTCCCTGAAGATAAGAGTTTGGAAAGTAAGATTCACGTTCATTGAAAGTAACATCCATAGAAACAGAACTTATATCCTTTTTGGATTGAGGAATATCCCATAACTACACATTTTAGAGCCCTTGGATCCAATTTTCCTTGGTTGTGACTGTGAACATGTACAAAGGATGTACATCCAAACACTCTAGGAACAAGGTTATTTGTGGTGTGGAAGTTAGGATAGAAAGTGGACAATACATCCATTGGACTCTGAAATCTTAGGACTCTAGATGGCAATCGGTTTATGAGATGTGTTGTTATAAGAACAGCTTCCCCCCAAAAAGTTTTAGGTACATGATGTTCAAATAACAATGCTCGAGTTTTTTCAAGAAGATCACCATTTTTCCTTTCTGCAACTCCATTTTGCTGCGGGGTATTCACACAAGATGACTCATAGATTATCCCTTTCTTTTAAAAATATGGACTTAGAGTTTGATTGAAATAGTCTTGTGCATTGTCAGACCTAACTCTCTTGATTGGTCACTCCAAATTGATTTTTAATCATGGAGCAGCAATTTGGAAAACAATACTGACATCAGATTTTTGTTTAAGAAGAAAGACCCAGCAAATACGAGTGCAGTAATCAATAAAGGAAACAAACCATCGTGCCCTAGAAATATTAGCAATAGTAGATGGACCCCAGACATCACTATGGATTAAATGAAAGGGAATGGAACTTCTGCTATTGCTTACTGGAAAGGGTACACGTTTGTGTTTGGCAAGTTCACATTTTTCACAATGAAAAGACTCGATATCTAAATGTTGAAACAAAGATGGAAATAAGAGTTTTATAACTCGAAATGATGGATGTCCAAGTCGACAATGATGGAGCCAAATTTTCTCCATATTAGATGACAAAGACTTGGAAACAAATGACACTAATGGTTTACCCTTGGGGATAGTTGGTTGACTTGCTTCAAGGAAGTAGAGGTCACCCCGTTCTCTAGCATGTCCAATTATCGTCCCCGAACTCTTGTCCTGAAATATACAACCATTATGATGAAAAACCACCATACATTGTAAGTCATGGGCAAGTTTTTGGATGGATATCATATTGGTAGCTAGCGTAGGGACATGTAGAACATTTTTCAAGGTAAACAATGGGTTAATTTGGACACTTCCAAGTCCTGCCACAGTAGTCAAAGAACCATCTGTAGTTTCTATTTTCCTACTGCTCGGGCATGGGGCATAGGTGGTGAAGATATTTGGTGAAGGGGTCATATGGTCGGTAGCTTCTGAATCCATGATTCAAGAGGTGGAAAAGGGTGTATCCGAAGAATTTAATCCAATAGAAAGTGAAAACTTACTTGAATATGCCACAGAATAAGTACCTGAGGGCTTTTCTAAACTGCTGATGAGTGCACTCACCCTGTCCAAGTCATCTTGGTTGAGACTAGCAATGTCTGACTGTGGTGGCTCAGCAATTTGGCCAGCTGTTACATTGGCTTGTCCACTTTTAGATTGTCCCCCGTTTTGTTCCCATTCTCGACTGGGTGGTTTCCCATGAAGCGTCCAGCATTTTGCGCTTACAACTTGTGTTTGGGAGGTTGACATGGTAAAAAAAGATATTTTGCAGCAATTAAGGCTGCCTGAATAGGAAAAATAAAGAGAAGACAACAGCAATGAAGGCTGCTCGAAAGAGAAGACTGCAGTAATGAAGACTGCTTGAAAGCGAAGAGAGAATAGCAGCAATGAAGGCTGCTTGGTACAAATCAGTATAAAAACAATTGGAAACAATACCAGCAATAAAGGCCGGCTATATAGCACCTACGAGGAAGAAAAATGGAGGAGAAATGCCAGCAATTAAGGCTGGCTGGTCGTAGGAATTAGAATAAACGAAACACCACCAGCAATTAAGGCCAGCCGACAGAAGAAGAAGAAGAAGAAGAAGAAGAAGAAGAAGCAAAGAATAGGCGCAAGCAGAAAAATCATAAGCAGATCAAGATGAACAACTCTGATACCATGAAAGAAATTAAGAGAGAATAATCTCTTTTCATATATTTCTCGAATATTACAATGAGCTAATTGTATACAAGCTGCCTAAGGCACAAATATAGCAACTACCCTAATAAATTGATTCACAAAATCTCTTAACCAATCCTCTAATTACTGTCCACAAAATCTCCTAATCACTGATTACAAAATTTCCTAATTTAAGGGTCAAACTTCCCTGATTCTAGTGTTACAATATTTACAGCCTTACTTTCTTAAAATACACCCTTTAGCCATATTTTCCCACAATAAGTACTTTATATCAAGTCTAAGGTTATACAAATATTTTTGAGGGCATGAGATATACTAGCGCGAGATGTATAGTGGTGGCTTTAACTTTTTGAGGGCATATAAATTATTAAAAGTTCCCTTTTTATAGAGCATGTGGAATATTTTGGAACTTCCTGAAATAGCAACTAGGTCATTTGAAGTCGCACAGAGGGATTCTTATTTTGAAAAGAAAATGTGAAACATGAAAGGTCATTTTTTTGTCGGTTTAAATTTATGGAGAAAGTGAAGAAATATCCTTTTTGTAGTATTATAAGGCGTTTAAAAGTTACAATTTTCTGTTTGAGAAAGTATCAATTATTTAAGTTAGACAAACAATGGAGGTAGGATAGCGGATTGTGATTGCAGGAAAGGTGTTCTAGAAGCAGATATCTCGGTCTAAGTTTCCTCATCTAGTAAAAGTTGAGATTTGTTTTGAATTAAATTGATAGTTGCAGATGAACTAAAATCATTGATTGGAATTTATGTCTCTATTATGCTGGTCTATAAAGCCTGATCATAATGAAAACAATTTGAATCCAATGCCCATGAACATTTTTAAACAAGTCTATAAGAATCATATCAAAGCAAATTGAACCTCAAAACCAAAATATAAGTGTAATCTAAAAGAGTACTTAAATATGAAGGACCAGGAATAGAGAGTTTGGGACAGTTGGATATTGGGGATGCATGGTGATTATGAACTAATTTGCTAAAAACTCCTAAATGGGGAACTATTATGCCAGAGCAATTAATGATGTTTACAATTAGCTATCTCATATTTGGAATTTATTTTAGGTTCCTGCTGGTTGAGATTTTTATTTCCCAGTTGGCATTTAGGAGAAATTTTCTTTAGTCAGTTTTACTGTGGCAATAAGTGATAACAGTGATCAATTGTGCCCTTACTTGGTGGATTTGGATTGATAATTTTTAAATATAATTTTTAGTTTCAAATAATAAATATAATCTGGTAACTCTATGAATTGATTTTGAGTCCCTTCAGTTGGGGGATAAAAAAAAAAAAAAAAAAAAGGAATCTTGCAGCCACACTGCAAATGCTGAAATCACGCTGCAAACACGTTGCTGAATGAACCATAATGCTTATTTCACTTATTCTAGCTAATGTCAACCAAGAATTCTCCAGATATGATTTGGTTAATTGCAGTGCTCTTATGCATTTTGAAAATTATTGAGAAAATAATATGAAATGGGTTGCTGAAGACATTCTTATGACCATAGTAGATGATGTATGCATTTTGGAGATTAAATCATTTAAGTTCGAAAAAAATAATATGAAATGGGTTGCTAAAGATATCTTATGATCTTAGTACATAAATACTTTTGAGCAGACATGCAAAAGTTAACTTCTTACTGAAATCGAGAACAAGAGTATAGTGTGATTGTTAATGCACTTGAAAATAAAGCATGATCCCAAATACACTACGGCTTGTAAACTTGGTAAAATTGATTATAGGAAAGAAATTGATCGGTTCTATTATGTAGATATTCAAGTCCTGTTTGAACTGCTCTCCAGGCATTATTTGTTTCAAAAATTCCAGTATCTATAGTTGTTAAATAATTTTAAAAATTTAATTTGAATAGGTATTATGTGCTGTTTGCATATCCTTACAGCTAACTGTTTGAAACTACTTAATAATACATGCATCAGATAGCAGCAATATCTCAACAGGCTTCTGAGATGGATGGGTCTGATGGGAAATCTTCGTCTTTTAGATGGAGGTCATTTAATATACGTGCCGTAGTGGCAGCAACTGAAGATCTATTCCAGTTTATCCTGTCTGGTAAAGGTTCCAGGGTGCGTGTTTTTCTCCTGAAGGACATAATTATAGCAGCCAATATCTTCCTTCAAGATGAAGTCCTTAATTGTGTTTTTGATGGGAAGTTGCCAGCAGAGGAGCAATTAAATTTCAAGGTTCGTCTGATTACTTATCCCATTGTATTCAGTACCATGCTCTAAGCTATTTTGTGTTGGAACAGTTTCTAAAACCTGAATGTTTGGGCTTAAGGTGGGTTTGGGATGAGCAATATGAACTTTGGATTAAGAAAGATGTTCAAAGATTTTTGTGGGATATTGCAGTCATTGAGCTCAAGCTGAAGTTTCCTTCTGTTTTGCGTCTCTCGATTCATGCGATTATTTCATGATTGCCGGCTGAATAATTGAACTTCCAAAATGATTTAACAGTCTTTAATTTTATGTGGGAAATATTATGATATTGTGAAGATCCACTCAGTAATATTTTCGCTCGGGCTATGTTTGGAAATCAGCTACAGTTCAATAATTGGATTCATTTTTGTTTAGGTGATTATAGCAACTGTTGACTGGCATATTGGAACATTGCTTTCATGGCTGAACTTCTTTTTGATTTGAATGACGTGAGATTATGTTAAAGTGCTTATGTGATAGAAGTAACCATATAGAGCTGAAGCTTCTGTCGGGAGGTGTGGGTTAGGTGATGTTTTGCGGGTGGGTATAGACTCTGTGCAGAAGGGTACCATTTATTTTGTCATACTAAGGTCTTCATCTGTAATCGCTATAATCATTTTGCTGTTTTTGTTCCTTCAACAGGGGCATGCAATGCTAATGCGCGTGGTAAAGGGAGTTCAATCTCTTCGATATGCAGTGAAGTTAGCTCCAGATGTGTGGTTCGCAATGTTTATTCGCATGATAATAAAGCCTGAATTTCAGAAGTTTTCCTTTGATGTGATTTCTGCTTTAGTTGTACATTCTAGCCACAAAGTTGCAGATACTCTTTGGATTTGTATATCTAGCATAATACACAAGTTGGAAAAGAAACACAATGCTAAAAATCCATAATGCATAATTCCTATTTCTGCTATTTGTGTCGATTCCCTTATCGAAATCATATACTAAGTCGTCGTTATATTGAAAAAAAATTGAAATAAATTTCGATTGAACTCAAAATTTAAATCTTTTTTTTTTTAGGTTAATGTTGCTTGGAAATTGTAAAAAATTGAGAGAGAATAATATCTTTTCATTATATCTTAAAGTTTTTAATGAACTGTTTATATACAAGTTATCTAAAAAACAAATATGACAACTATCTTAATAAATTGATTACAAAATTTTTTAATCAATCCTTTAATTACTGCTCACAAGATTTTCTAATCAGTGATTACAAAATTTCTTAATTTAAGAGTCAAATTTATTTAATGTGGTCTAATTTTAGTGTTACAATATTATTTTTTTAAAATACATTTATTAGTCATATTTTCTCATGCTCCTGCCCAAGTTGGTGAATAGATATTTTTCATTCCCAATTTGGATATAATGCTTTCAAGCACTAAACCACCTAATCCTTTGGTTAACACATCAGTAGGCTAATCATTTGTAGACATAAAGTGTGAAGATCAATCCGCTCTCCATTTTTTCTTTGATAAAATGTCTGTCAGTTTCGATATGTATTATCTGATCGTGCTGTATAGGATTGTGAGTTATGCTAATTGCAGTCTTATTATCGCAATAAAGTTTCATTAAACTCTCCAACTTGACTTTTATGTTTTTTAGAATGATCTTTAACTAAAGTAACTCACATATTCCTTGAGTCATTTCTTGAAACTCAGCCTTTAGACTAGACCGTGATACCACATTTTATCATCTGTATAGGTTTCAAGTATTAGATTCCCACTTCTCCTAAAAAAAATTTCTCTTCTTGGTATATTTTTAAGATATTGCAATACTTTGTGTGCCGCTCGAAGATAAACCTATTTTGGACTGTTCATGAATTGACTAATCACATTCAAAGCATAAGCTATATCCGGTCGTGTGTGGGACAAGTAAATGAGCTTTTCTACCAGACATTGATACATCCATTTGTCCACTATAGCATCTTCTTCTACTATTCCAAACTTTATATTCAAATCTATTGGAGTACTCATCGGTTTGCATGTTGTTTTCCCTGTCTTCCTTACGACATCAATTACATACTTTTGCTGAGAGAGAAAAATATTCTTCTTTGAATGTGTCACTTCAATTCCGAGAAAGTACTTTAGTGATATGATCTTGAGTGCGCTTTTTTTTGTGTGTTGTGGGTGGTGTAGTTGATTATGAGTTCAGCTCAACCAAAGGGACCAAAACAGTGAATTTTTTGAGACAAAAAGGAGAAACTAAACTAATAACTTACCCTCTATCAAATAACCTACTCTCTATCAAACCCTTGAAGAACTAGGCATCAAAGGCCCTCAAGACTAGTAGAAAGTTCTACTATAATCTCACCCCAATATTCTTGTAGCAACAAAGGCAAACAAGAACACAAAGAATAGAGAAAATAGGCACCTAAATAATGGAATTCAAACAAACATTCGGAGAGCAAAACAACTAAGACCCATTGAAAGAAATCACATTGGATTATCTAAAAGATTTTATAGACTCATTCATAAGAAGGATTAGGCCTTAAGCATGGTCTTGAACAAGATGCATAAGGAAGCTAGGGCCTCTTAAGATTCTCTCTTCAAATTTGAATAAAGTGTGTGAATTGTCTTGTCAAATCAGTAAAAGTTGAATTTATACTACCCTAACCCTAGCTAAGTGATCCCTGAAATTCTAATACAATTTAGGGCCTTAATAGGTCTTTACAAAATATTTAAAATGGAGAAAAATCGAAGAAAACATAAAAAAACACTGGCGCCGGCTAGGGCTTCTACAGCCGGCACTGGTTGCGCGCTGTTCTTCGGGCCGTCGGTGCAGGTTGAAGCCGGCGTCGGTTGTCCGTTGGAAGGCCACCTTTTGGTTAAATTTTGTCCGTCTTTATTGCCGGCTTGAGTTCTTGTTGGGGTCCTTGGATAGTCATTAAAATGAGCTCTTGGCTAGCTTTCTCAACCTTCCAACCCTCTTCCATCCTCAAGCATGGTTTTATGAGCAATTGAAACTCATCTTGCAGCTTCTTGGTCCTAAATTTTGTCATCGGTCCTTGTCCTTGCACGGTTACTCCTCCCTTCTTGATCTTAACTTATATGATAAAATGGAGTCTCATCATCTCCCCCTCCTTGGAAAGGATTCGTCTCCGAATCATTGCCATCATCTACATTAAAGGGAGAGAGATCACTAACATTAAAAGCGGCGCTAATATGATACTCACCGGGTAAATCTATCTTATAAGCATTATCTCTAACTTTAGCGAGAACTTGAAATGGACCATCCCCCCTTGGATCTAGTTTGCTTCGTCGTTGAGTGGGAAATCTCTCCTTGTGAAGGTGCACCCATACCCAATCGCCCTGCTCAAATGACACCTTTTTCCTTCCATGATTACGCTTATGCGCGATCTCTTCATTTCGTTTTGTGATAGTTACTTTCACCTTCTCATGGAGTGCCTTCACCATTTTCGCCTTCTTAGTTCCATCGAGGTTCATCCGTTCACCTGTAGGCAAGGGAACCAAATTTAAAGGAGTTAGAGGATTAAAACCATACACAATTTCAAAAGGAGAATAAGAAGTGGTAGAGTAAATAGCCCTACTGTAAGTAAACTCAATGTGTAGCAAGCATTCCTCCCAATTTTTTAAAGTTTTTCTTGATTATGGTCCGCAAGAGTTGGGTAAGTGTTCGGTTGACCACCTCCGTTTGTCCGTCCGTTTGAGAATAACAAACTGTGAAAAACAAGAGATTAGTATCAAGTTTGTAACACCCCACACCTTAGGTACCTAGATAGGGCAGGATGTCACCCCGTCCAAAAGACCAGGGGTCTTTATAACGAGGTACAAAATAAAAATGAAAACTACTAAATAAAATTAAAAGAATAATCCTATTACATCCGAAAGCAAAACTTATACGAGTCTAAAAATCAAAACTAACAAGTGTCTCTTGAAATAAATTCAAAACACAACTAAATAAATAAATTAGAGCTCAACCCTAGCTTCACCCCGTTCACTGAAAGCAATTCTCTGAAATCATGATATAAAAGGTGTGAGATTGACATATCAGTAAGTCCCGTGTGTACAAATGTCAGTTATAATTGTTTCATGTATGCAGGTTTATCAAAACCACAAAATCGTGTTTGCAAGTCAATCTTATCAATAATAGTCATACAAAGGAGCCTTGCTCAATCAATCCAAAACAGTTCACAATAAATCACCGTTTCATCACATTCAAAATTCATTAAATATGAATTAGCAAATGATTCAACAATATAGTAACACAATCCATATCATGGTTACCACCATGATAGTAACCATGATAGCTCCCCAATGTATTCTTTCAACAAATGCGCAGTGGGGAATTCATCCACTAGGTGAGATACTCCTCCATCTCTACACCCAACATTCTGGTCGTCCAATCCGGATCAACAATGTCCACATGGACCAATATGCTAGCTCGGACCGGCCTGACTAAGTAGTACTGTTGCCTCTCCAAGTTGAGTTTATCTTCTGGAGGTGGCCTCCTGTCAGAAGACTCACTCTTGCTCTTCAAGACTAGTACCACTAGCATACCCTCGCTGAGTACTCAACGCTCCCCATTTAGGGGTAGAATCATTTTCCCTTTTCCGAAAGTCTTGATTAGTTTGATTGCAAAACGTGATTTTTTGTAATAGCGTTTTCATATCGTTTGACAATGGTTTAAGAAATCATTTTTGAAATTGAACAATCAAAATTTAGCAAATTCCTTTTGAAAATAGATCATCCACATTTCCAATCCAAGTCTCACAACAATCCAGTATAACTCATCATTTTTTGTCAAGGCTCAATCCTTGTGTCAAAACATCATATTGACATCAATTCTAAATAACATTGTAAAAATTGCTTGCAAACGTATAACTTGTATCAAAACAGTTTTGCAGGGACTTACTTGAATATACTTAGCAATCAACCACAGCAATGTTTGCCCTTACTTCAAATATCTTCCTTATCTAAAATCAATGATTCTCTAATTAGAATCCAAATATTAACCATCTATCATCATGCATTATGAATCTCTATGATCATATTACTCATCTAATTCATCCATGGCATCTAGATGAATTAATTTATCAAATCATCTCTATAGCTTCCCATGATCATGCATCTCATCATTATGCATGCTTAAAATCAAATCAACTCATCTAGGTCATGATCTCCAATATTTGCCCACCCTTAATCTCATATAATGAACATATTCGCTTCAAAAGGTCTCATCTTTAATCACCACACAATAGATCTAGGTCATCATAGCATTATTTAACCATGTTCAAAGTCATACATGCCTAGTTCATTCCATTGCTCTTTCAAACTCATCAATCTAGTCTATTTATGCTTTTCGTGCTAACTCCATGCATAATAATACCACTATAAAATCAACCTTATGCAAGACAAAAGGGATTGAGACCAAAAATACCTCTTGGCGAGACACACTAAGAGCAAAGGTGACGCCTTTGGTGATTGCTTGAATTTGCTTTGAAAGGAAGAGTTGATTGGTAGCTCTTGGACCTTTGTTCAGAAATTTCCTACAGTAGGGGAGAAGAATCAGTCTCTTGATGACCGAGATTTAAGAGAAAATAAGAAGAATAATTGAATGCAGGTTGAAAGGAGTTGAAGGGTTGCTCACCTTTGGTTTAGTTCTCAATTTTGGAGAGGATTGGAGATTGCAATCGACGCAAGCCTTAGAGAGAGAGTGGCGGGTGGAATTTCCAGATTTAGGGAGTGTTTAGGGTTTGTTTGAGGGCTGGTTTATGAAGAAGATAGGTTAGGGTTGGGTGTTTGAGGGTTTGGAAGAGGTGGTTCTTGTTTTGGGCTCTTGATCACAAGAAGGAAAGGTGACAACTTTTGGTCTCCTTGGTTTAGACAAGATTGAGTAGGGTTTGAGGAGGTTTTTGGAGGCTGTTTCTGGTTGTTATGGTGGCCGAAAGTAAGAGGAAAAAGGGAAGGAAAGATGCTGATTTTCTAGCTACTCTTGGATGAGATTAGGAGGGAAAAGATTAGGGTTTTGTATAGCTGTTTTGTTGGACTGTTAGAGGGGTTTTTGGTGCAGGCTTTGGGCTAGAAATTTCATGAGAGAGAGAGAGAGAGAGAGAGAGAGAGAGAGAGAGAGTGTGTGTGTGTGTGTGTGAGTGTGTGTGTGTGTGTGTGTGTGTGTGTGTGTGTGTGTGTGTGTGAACAATGATGAAATTCTGGAGGCAATGGAGCTGAAATTCTGGTATTCTTTTGGCTAAATTCAAGTCCTAATTGGTTAGGGTTTTCTTAGTTAACCCTAGCTAGGTTTTGGGAGTGTTTTAGGTAAGTTGTCTTTACCCTATGTGGCGGCTGCTATGGGGGAGTTTTCCAAAAAACCTTAGAAATGTTTTAGGTCATTTATTTAGGGAATAGATTAATTAATCCCCTATATTAATTTGAGTACTTTTTAAACAGCTATTAAATAGCTATTTGGTAAGGGAATTTCTGGTTTCCTAATCCTTATAGCTACTGAATTTTCCCCTTCCTTTTTCCCCCTTCAACATTTCGAAACCCTTGCTCAATCCAAGGCCCAAACATCTCATTTAAATCCAGCTTTTAAAAATCTAATCTAGTAATCTTTAAAATTCTCTACAAGATTATGATAGGATATTAGGAACAAAAATTTAATTTACTAATTTTATAAAATAATTTCCAAGTTAAAGTACAATCCCAATTCTTAGGAAATTGGTCTCCAAATCCTTAAGGATTTCGGCCAAGGCTAGGGAAATTAGGGTAGATGGAAAATAAAAGAAAGGAGAGAATTTTGAGATAGCTAGGATTCGCACTTAAGTCCACCAAAGAACATACATCAAGCTCTATCGACTAAACCACATTAATTCTTGGCAAATATTCTCCTAATAAATCCCTTTAATTCCGATTCACTTACTCCATCCTTTTTCCCAATAAATCCCCTTCAATAAAATAAAACTCAACTACCTCAGCCACTTCAAGAGAAAATTAATATTTTCATGAAAATAATTCAAATCATCAAATGTGGTTTAACTCATTGTGACATGCATGACTTTTCCCCCACTTACCAAAGACGGTCTAACATGGGGTATTACAAAGTTTGTTCCATAATACTCTCTAAAAGTAGCTAAGGAATTTAGTATCCCTATTCGAGACAATAGTCCTTGGGATCTCGTGCATTCTCATCACTTTCTTAAAGAATAAATCTGTAATATAGGACATACCATTAGTCTTGGAATAAGCCACAAAATGAGCCATTTTGGAGAATCGATCAACAATCACAAATATAGAGTCCTTAACCCCTTTGGACCTAGGCAATCCTAAGATGAAATCCATTGAAATATCAACCTAAGGCACATTAGGTGTGGGCAAAGGAGTATAAAAACTATGTGGAAGAGATCTAGACTTAGCTCGCCTACAAATAATGCATTGAGAACAATGTTTCTCCACATCCTTTCTCATTTTTGGCCAAAATAAATGTTCCTTAAGGATGCCTAAGATCTTTGCAACACCAAAATGCCCCATTAATCCCCTACTATGGGCCTCCTTAACTAGCAACCCCCAATAGAACCTTTTGGCACACAAAGCCTTACCTCCCTAAACAAGAAACCATCATGTCTATAATATTTAGCAAATGCACATTTCTTACAAGCATGGAAAATATCCCCAAACTCCTCATCATCAACATACAATTCCTTCACAAATTCAAAACCAAGAAGTTTAGCATCCAAAAAATTTAGTAGTGCATACCTTCAAGATAGTGCATCCGCTACCACATTTTCCTTACCCTTCTTGTATTGAATGACATAAGGAAATGTCCCAATAAACTCCATCCACTTTGCATGCCTCTTGTTCAAATTTTGTTGGCTTTTGAGGTGTTTAAGGGTCTCATGATCGGTATGAATGACAAACTCTCTTGGTAAAAAGTAGTGTTGACAATATTCTAGGGTCCTCACCAAGGCAAAAAGCTTTGTCATAGGTAGAGTAATTGAGGGCCTCCCCGGACAATTTCTCACTAAAGTATGCATTGGGTTTTCTATCTTGGGTTAAGACCGCACCTATTCCCACTCCACTTGCATCACACTCTATTTCAAATGTCTTCTCAAAGTTAGGAAGAATAAGAATTGGAGCTTAGCTCAATTTGTCTTTGAGGGTTTGAAAGGCTTGTTGTTGGGCTTCCTCCCACCTAAATCCCACATTTTTCTTTACCACTTCAGTTAGAGGGGCCGCTTTAGTGCTAAAATTTTGGATGAACCACCTATAAAAGCTAGCTAGCCCATGGAAACTACGGACTTGGGTAATGGTGGTAGGGGTGGGCTAATCTTGGATGGCTTACTTTTCCCTCATCAACCTCAATTCCTTTGGCACTCACAACATACCCAAGGAACGTAATCCTTTCCAAACAAAAAGAGCACTTCTCAAGGTTAGCATATAATCTCTCCCTTCGGAGGGCAACAAGCAGACTTTGAACATGATTCAAATGATCCACATATGATTTGCTATAGATTAATATATCATCAAAGTACACAACAACAAATTTTTCAATGAATTCCCTTAAAACTTGGTGCATTAATCGCATGAAAGTACTAGGAGCATTAGACAACCCAAATGGCATGACAAGCCACTCATACAACCCTTATTGGGTTTTAAAAGCCATTTTCCATTCGTCCCCTTCTCTTATTCTAATTTGGTGGTAATCGAATTTCAAATCAATTTTAGAGAAAATACATGTACCAAATAGCTCATCAAGAAGTCATCTAGCCTAGGAATGAGATAGCGGTACTTTACCGTGATATTGTTGATAGCATGACAATCCATACACATACGCCATGTCCCATCCTTTTTAAGCACCAAGAGAACCGGAACCGCACATGGGCTTAAGTTCTCTCTCACATGTCCCTTCTTAAGTAATGCCTCTACTTGTTTTTGCAATTCCTTGGACTCCTCTAGGTTACTTCTTTATGCCAGTCGATTGGGGATGATGGCTCTGGGCACAAAGTCGATTTGATGCTCAATCACTCTTATGGGTGGTAGTCCTCTGGGAACCTCCTTTGGAAAAACGTCTTCAAATTGTTGAAGAATAGCTGCAACTTCATTAGGCAAAGACAATATAGAATCATTAGTAAAGATATAAGAATCTTTGTATAAAAGAAGAATAACCGGTTCCTTAGCTTCTATAGCCTTTATGATCTCACTTTCTTTTGCAAAGTAATTCACTCTTCTTTTACCTCCCCTCTCTTGTCCTTTCTCACTCCTATCCTTGATCGTCAAAGGTACTGGTTTGTCCATCCTCTCTCTCAAGTCTTTTTCTTTCCTCTCTTGTTCTTTCCTTTCAATTTCTTGTTTTTGTTTGACATCTTGTGCTCTTTTCTTCTTTTCTTTCTCTTTCATGATTCTTTAATCTTTGTTCACCTCACTAGGGGCCATGGGGGTGAAGGTAAACTTAGTTCCCTCCTTGAATAGGGATTAAGTATTCTTTTTCCCATCATGCTTTACATGTCTATCATATTGCCAAGACCTCCCTAGGAGCAAATGACCCGCCTGTATGGATACCACATTACATAGCACATCATCCTTGTACTTTCCTATCTCAAAAGACACCAAAACTTATTTGTTTACTCTCAATTCCCTGCGATCGTTCAACCATTGCAATTTGTAGGGCTTTGGGTGTTTAATCCATTTCATGTTCAATTCTTCAACTAAGTTTGTACTAATCACATTAGTGCAGCTCCTACTATCCATAATGACACTACAAGGGGTCTTGTTGATTAGACACCCAGTGTAGAAAATGTTCTCTCTTTGTTGGTGATCTTGATCTTCAATGGCTTGTGAATTCAATGACCTTCTTGTGACTCCCACCAAAGAGTATTCTTGACCAACAACTTCCTCTTCATCACTTTCCTCTTTCCCATTTCCCTCTTGGTCTCTTTGATACCTTTCTCCCTCTTCTTCTTCTTCGTCAGTAGAAACCTCACCATAGGGATTAGTATATATCATTCTCTTACTTGGACAATCATTGTAACACCCCCTACCACATACCCACAAAAGGCGGGGATGTTGCCCTATCCAAAGGACAAGGGGTCTTTGAAACGAGGTACATATTATAAAGTTGAACTCAAAATGTTAAACTTAGATAAATAAAGGGAACTCTTATTACATCAAAATCAACTTTGTGAAAGTTTAAACATATGCATACATCGGAAAAAGAACATAAATGAACATCTGTCTCTCAAAACACAAATAAAGCAACAAAACTCCCAACTACTAGACCTCCCGCTAGCTCAATAGTATCAATCTCCTGAAAACATGATATAAAACAGTATGAGATTAACATCTCAGTAAGTCCTATGTGTGCACATGGTACTTTAAACAGTTCGTGTATACAGAACTGAAAATATTTGCAGAAATATTTGGCAAGTCATAAATAATTTCTCTTTGCAAAGGGTGGAGTTTTCTCATTGTTACACTTTATACAAAATAAATCATCCACTCGACAAAAACAGTCATGGCGCTACACTTTGGGCTCCTATGATAAGAGAACAGTCAAGGCGCCACACTTTGTGCACCATGACAGGATCAGATTACCACACTTTGGGTGTTCTGATCAAGGGTGGGTGTACGACCCACTGGGTGAGATACTCCTCCATCTCTATACCGAACAAAACCATCCGGGTGTCCATGTCGGGAAAATAATACCTTACTAGGTACAAATGCTAGCTCGGACCGGCCTGACCAATCAATACTGTCGCCTCTTCGAGCAGAGCTTATCTTCTGGAGGTGGCCACCTGCCAGAAGACTCACTCAAGCCCTCCAAGACTAGTATTGTTAGCCTACCCTGATTCACAATGATTCCATACCTTGGCTTTGTAAAACATGGTTTTCTTTTGAAAAAATTTTCTAAAATGTTTAAAAGAAAGAATAGTTCTTGATAAAAGTGTTAGTTTGATAAAACCATTTAGAGAATACACATCCACGTTTACATCCCAAATAATCATAGATCAACAATAGCTTTACAAAGCTTTACAACATGCGACTTGCCACCACAAGCATTTAACAAAAGAGTTTTATGCAAAGACTTACGTGGTTCGCCTTCGATAAACAAGATAAAATCAACTGCTTGCTTTATTCAAATAACCTCCTGATCTAGAATCACATAATATCATGATCAGGATCTCAATCATCTCAAGCATGAATATAAACTCACTTATTCCCATAAACAAATCATGACTCATCAACTATCTTCAATAAATCACCCATTCCATGAAATAAATATGTCATGGACATATATCCATCAACAACATGAGTAATATATCAAAAAGATCTTGACTTAACCATCACAATTCACATCCATCATTATCACATCAAACATAGCATCGCTATCTATTGAACATGCTTAATACATTATTCGCCTCAAAATATTCGCCTATCCCAACTAAGCCCGTTCATCATGCTATTATACTACCATAGACATCATCAATCACATTAAACCTTAATTTCGTTCATCAAGGGTAAGAATTCCTTTACCTTACAACCACCGGATTAACAAGATCGAGATGCTCCTATGGTGATCGTCTCGAGTTCGCTTGAGAAGAAGAGAAAAGCTGCCTTCTTTATTCCTCTTGACTGAAAGTTAAGAAAGAAAGGTGAGATTAGCTCTTATATGGCATGGTTCAAGGGAAGAGAAAGAGAAGAATCAATGGAAGAAAGGAATCGAGAGGTTGAGAGGATTTTTGCTTACCTTAAGGTGTGTTTGATTTTTGCCTAGTAATTTCTCGTGTTTTTTGAAAATTGCAGGGGAGAGTTTGCTGGAATTTTCGTGCAGCAAGGAAGGAATAGCTAGATACTTTGGTTTAGGGTTACGAGAGTTTGGTTTAGGGTTAGAAGATGATGTTATGAAGGTCTCCTAGTAGCTCTAAACTTTCTTGGTAGCAAGGCCGAAAAACAGGCAGCTTGCAGTACCTGATTGCTGGCAGAAACTAAGAGAGGTTAAGAGGAGAAAAATAATCTGGAATTGTTCTCCTAGGCTGGCCGAAATAGTGTACAAGGAAAGGGCTGTGCGTGTTCAGGTTTTTGACCAAAACTAGAAGGAGTTTGTGTGGGTTTTGACAACCAAAAATTCTGTGCGAGTGGAGGTGTTTGTGCTGTGCGAAATCTATAAGCAAAAGAGAGAAAATTCTGGGCTGTTTTGATTGTTATTCTACCGCAAATCAGAGAGGAAAGATGAGAGTTTTAGGAGCTGAAATTTGGCTAGATCAACAAAGAGTTTTGGTCTGTTTTGGAGTGCAGAGTTTCGTATGATATGGGGTGCACAAGCTGACCGAAATTCTGTGCACCAGGCTGGCCGAAATTTTGGAAAAAGAAGGGAATAAAAATTTGATTTGTATAGCTAAGATAATCTGAGTTGATGAGAGGTGTTTTAGATAACTTGGGCTAGGTTTAGAAGAGTTTGGATACCCTTAGGAGTGCAGGATTTTCATGCAGCATGTGCATGCACAAGGCTGACCGAAAATTTGCAAGATAAGAGGAACAAAACCTGTTTTGTTTAGGGTTAGAATAAAATCTGATTTGCAAGAGAATTTAGGATAAGACTCCCTAGTCTTGGAAGAGTTTGAGTTGAGTTAGGAGTGCTCCAAAGGTGGCGGCACAAAGTTGGGAAAATTTTCAGATTTTTAGCTAGGGTTTTATTTTCAAAATCAACAAAATATTTTGCTAGGAGAATAATAGATTTAATTCCAACTAACTAACACAAAATCTGATTAATGAAATATAGATGGAATTTAATTGTTCTTAGCAAGAATTTTTGAAAATTAAAAGGAATAAAAGCTATAATAAAATTAGTCTTCATCTTTATAAAAAATCCTTGAGTTTGGAAAATAAATATGGAGATTTATCTCCTAAGAAAATGGCGATTGAAATTCCAAAAGAGTACCTAGGGTTTTCGGCCAAGGCATGAAGAATCTCTAGGGAAAAAAAATTCAAACAGGAAGCTAAGATTCGCAAGAGGTAGGATTTGAACTCAAGCCACCAAGGGATAATTACCAACCCTAACCATTAATCCAAATCAACTCTGGTGTTAATATATCTCTAGGAAATTCCTTTCACCCTACTTCATCCCTCTATCTCCTCTACTAAATTTCACCTAGACGATTCCCAAATAATGGAAACAACATAACTATTTTTCATTAAATAAATTAATGCAAGAGCAACCTTGAAAAGTCGCATGCACGCATGTAAAAATAATTTTAAGATACCACATGAAATGCAAAAATGCTATGCAATGCATGACTTTTCCTCCCATAGGTCAAAGGTAATTTTTGGGCAAGGTATTACACTCATGGGAAGTACGTTTATATCTAAAACACTTAAAACACTTGATATCCCTATTCCTTTATGGCCTCTTCATGGCTTTTCCCTTGTCCTTGTTCCAACCTTTCCTAGGTTTCCAATCCTCCCTAGGCTTCCAATCCTCTCTAGGTTTCCAACCCTCCATTGGTATGTTGAAGTCCCTTTGAAATGGCTTAGGGGCTTTATCCTTCTTAATTGGCATCTTGCTAGTAGTGTTGGGGTTCGGAAGTAGTAGTCTAGTAAATGTCCTCTTTAATTGTCTCTCAATTTTCATAGCGGCATGTACCATATCCTCCAATCGTTCGTAGGGGTGCAACTTTAATCCTCCCAAAAATCTTGCCCTTGTTACTCTAGGATCCTCATTGATTTGAGCTCTCATTAACATTACTTCTATTTCTTTATGGTAATCTTCTACACTCGTGTTCCCTTACTTGAGTGATTGGAGCCTTTGGTAAAGATCGGAGCCTTTGGTAAAGATCATTGTAGTAATGGTATGGTATAAACCTAACCCTTATCATATCTTTCAACAAATTCTAACTAGCCACGGTTTCTCCTCCCATTTGTCTCCTTTGTGCACTAACTTGCTCCCACCAAACCGAAGCATACTCCAAAAATCCCAAAATAGCCAACCTCACCTTTGACCTTTCACTATAGGTATGACTTTCTAGGAAGATCTCCATCTTGCTCTCCCACTCGAAATATGCTTCGGGGTCACTCTTGCCATAGAGTGTGGGCACTTTCAATTTAATGTGGTTTAACTCCCTCTCTTGATCATTTCCTTCTCTTCTACCTCCTCTATTGCCACATCCTCTATTGTATTCCCCAAAGGCTTCAACTTGTTCCCCCTTATACCATTTATCAACTCCCTCAAATTCTCTTTCTAACCACCTTAGGTTATTCCCACCATTCCTTCATTGACCCCTACCTCATCCTCATCTCATACCATGTCTTTCCCCTCTCATAGGAGCTTGTTGGAATTCCCCGATAGAGAGCTCATCCCACTTTTCCCCTTGTTGGGCATTTAACGAAGGAGTATGGGCATCACCATCCCTCATCCTAGGGCTAGGTACTTCAAATTGCTCTTGGTCTCTCTTTTGTGTGATGGTAGAAGATTGCCCAATATGATTTATCAATTCCCTTGTTATGTTTTGAAACTCACTTTGCATAGTCCTCATCATAGCTTGCAAGTCATCATGCAAAACCCTAGCATCAATTTGTTCTTCTTGAGGTCTACTAGGTCCACTTGGGTTAGGCATAGAGATCTCTTGATCATAGGCCATGGTGGTAGAATATTTACTTATTTATACCTACAAAACAAAGAGATTAGAAAGAAAAATAGATCCTCACTTCGCTTCCTTACGTGTTGGCTCTCAAAGATTGGTTACACCACGCTCGTGTTTACTCTCTTAGGCTCTTTTAGTAATAGGCTCACACTTTTGCCTTTTTCTCAATACTCAAGCCTTCTTGTTCAATCCTAATTGTCCCCAATAGCTAAAGATTTAGTCCAACTTATTGAATCACAAAAATCAATGGATTTTTCCAATTAGGGGGTCTTAAGGGAATTTCAACAAACACTACTTGGGCACCTCAAGCAATCAAGTTTTTAATCAAGAATTTCAAGAAATGTGGACTCAATCAACACAAGAACAAACACTAGACGCACAAAGAAACACTTCTAAACAAGAAACAAACAAGAGTTAGCAAGAACAACTAGAACTAGGATTATGAAGAATAAGATGATCACAAGTGTGCACTAGTAAAGTTGAGTTCAATGAGCATGGAATTCAACAATAGAGTGATATACTAAGTCCCAATATCCCAAGGAATAAAAATTAAGAATCAAAGTTTCCAACTATAGCCCAAGGCATTCTCATGAAACGTTTATCAAACACCTTGGTTGCAATCCCGTCACTTAAGAACAACCAATATTTTCACCCATATTCAAGCCAATTTTCACCACAAACGCAAGAAAAATTTGTTCCCAAGGATTATATTAACATTAATAAGCAATTTCTCCAAAGAAAAATCAAGGTATAACAAAGATTTCATTACCATTTGGAGCATGTTTTTGAGTTATGGGATTTCTCTTATTTTTCTTCAACTTTGTAGGGCTCTTTTTCTTACTTCCAAGCTTTGATTGGAATCAAAGCTTTCCTCGCTCTGATGCCAAACTTTTTTATATGATCTTGAGTGAGCTTTTCTTGGTGATGTGGGTGGTTTAGTTGATTATGAGTTCAGCTCAACCAAAGGGACCAAAACAGTGGATTTTTTGAGACAAAAAGGAGAAAGTAAACCAATAATTTACCTTCCATCAAACCCTTAAAGAACTAGGCTTCAAAGACCCTTAAGAATAGTAAAAGTTCTACTATAATCTCTCCTCAATATCCTTGAAGCAATAAAGGAAAACAAGAACAAAAGAATAGAGAAAATAGACACCCAAGTAATGGAATTCAAACAGACCTTAGAAGAGCAAAGCAACTAAGATCTATTGAAGAAACCACATTGGATTATCCAAAAGATTTTATAGATTCATTTATAAGGAGGACTAAGCCTTAAGCATGGTCTTGAACAAGATGAACAAGGAAGCTAGGGCCTCTCAAGATTCTCTCTTCAAATTTGAATAAAATGTGTGAATTGTCTTGTCAAATCACTAAAACTTGTATTTATACTATCCTAACCCTAGCTAAGTGATCCCTAAGGTTCTAATATAATTTAGGTCCTTGATGGGTCTTTACAAAACATTTAAAATGGAGAAAAACTAGAGAAAACATAAAAAATGTGGGGCAGCCGACTGGAGCCGGTGCTAGCTAGGGCTTCTATAGTCGGCGTTGGTTGCGCGCTGTTCTTCGGGCCATTGGTGCAGGTTGAAGCCAAGGCCAGTTGTCTGCTGGAAAGCCACCTTTGGTCAAATTTCGTCCGTCTTTGTTGCCAGCTTGAGTTCTTATTGGGGTCCTTCTTGGATAGTCATCAAAATGAGCTCTTGACTAGCTTCCTCAACCTTCCAACCCTCTTCCATCATCAAGCATGATTTTATGAGTAATTGAAACTCATCTTGAAACTTCTTGGTCCTAGATCTTGTCATCAGTCCTTGTCCTTGCATGGTCACGCCTCCCCTTTCTTGATCTTGACCTCTATGATGAAACAGAGTCTCATCAAAACCTCTCGAAAATGGATCTCACCCAAGGTTCTATGTGTAACACCCCACTACCTAGGCCAGCCAGGGCCGGGGATATCGCCCCGTCCAAAGGATAAGTGGTCTTTATAATTAGGTCACACAAATAAAAATTGCGGAATAAAAATAATACTTAAACTTAAAATTTATTACATCCCAAAAACAAATCCAATAAATCCACGAATAAATTCAAGAATACCCAAAACAAATCCATAATAACATTCATCCACTCTCATCTTCCCCGAAACATTACACAAAATAAATTATCAGAAAATCTTCCAAAGCAGGCAATATCAAGCTACTCACCCCCACAGCAGGACCGACCTAAAATCATGGTAAAAATGGTGGTGAGACAGAAATCTCAGTAAGTCCATGTGTGTTTAAGTGTCGGGTGAAAATAGTTCGTGAATGCAACGTATAAAATTCTTTATAAGAGATCACTGGCAAGCAATAAACATCCGTCAAAAGCAAGAGTGGTGTTTTGGCTTTTCCAGTCATACATAATTTAGAAAATCAACCACTCAAAAGAAAGGATTATGGGTTACCACACGTTGGGCCCCATAACCGAATGGTCAGCATGCCACACTTTGTGTGTACCGCCGGTCAGAATGCCACACTTTGTGCAGACTGACAAAAGTAGGTGATCGGCCTACTGGGCAAGATACTCCTCATTCTCTATATCCAAACAACAACCGGGTGTCCATTCCGGCAAAACACAGTCACTTGACTGAAAAGAACACTGCTAGCTCGGACTTGTACGACCCACTGGACTGACGTCCTATCCGGGAAGGACTCACCCCTCAGAGGTGGCCATCTACTGAGAGACTTACCCTAACCCCTCAAAGATTAGCCTTAGTAGTCCACCCTTATTGAGTACTCAACGTAACATATCCCACTTGGGAAAAATGAACAAACACAGTTCCACTTGAACATGGCAATTAAGGGTTTCCAAAATCTTTGTCAAAAACAGTTTCAGAAAGAGTTCTGAGTTTGAGTAAATCTGCTTATTAAATTTCAAATAACTCATCTGACGAAAATAAAACAGGAGACAACCCTCAATTGCCTTTACAAAAATGAGTGTCGATGCACTCGATATTTGGCTTGCCATAATTAAACATTTTTCAACAATCAGGTTTTTATGCAGGAGCTTACCTGATTCTTGCTCACAATAAAGAGGTCCACAACAGCTGACCTAACCCCACATGGAAAATACAAATCACAATCAATTTCAAGCCACAATCCACTTCCTCAATTTTAAATCAACTCAACTTGCTACTACCATAATCCTAGTGTCCCAAGCTTTAAGGCCAAACAATAAATAAATAGGTTTATTGGTTGAGCCTAATCTGATATTTAAAATAACTAATGGTTTGGGAAATAAATTCCAAGATGTTGAAAGTTTAAATCTTGCTAAGAAAAATTTAGAGTTTATTTGATCAAGAGTCCTAAGTGGTTATTAGGGAAAATAATGAGTTATTAATAATTTAGTTGTTAGAAAATAACTGATAACCAAAGTTAGTTGAAAATAAATTTTAACGAGTCTTGCTTGAAAAATAATAAATAAGTTTTAATAGGCTTTGATTAAAAGATGATAATTAAATTTATAATAATAAGTATTTTACTAATTATGATTATTTCCAAAAAAGGCTTTAGTTGATTTCATTATTTTATAAAATATCTATATATTTTATTTTTCTATTAAAACTATTGTTTATTTGACTAAATTATCCTTTATATAAATATAATATTCCAAATCCACCATTCTTAGGGTTTTTTGAAATCACTAGAAAAATTATATAATTAAATATTTTATTCATGAAATAAAAATTTGCTTAGGGACAACTAGATCATGATCATATTTCCATAGTTATTCACAATCATGAACATATACAACCCTTCAACTCATCAAATCATCCAAATCATGCGTACAAGCATAGATCTCAATTTATCAAGACATGATCTAACCCCTACTAGCATAAATATGATCATGACTTAAAAAATCCAACATGCATATAAATCCTATTCATCAAAGGTGGCATAATTTCTAGTATACTTTATCACAAATACCTCCTATGACATGCATCAAACCTCAAATCATCATACTCTCAACCAAGATAATCCTTCCATGCATAAATTCTATCTCCTTCACAATCATACATATATTCATGCTTCAATCTCAACAATACATACTCAAACCCTATCATAATCCACCTTCTAACAACAACATCCTAGAGACATGAATTTAGGATTTAAAAGAAAGATTGAAGGCACTTACTTGGTTGATGAATGCTTTGAAGGAGTTTAGAACGGATCTCAACTTCTAGATGCCTAAATTTGTCCAAGGAAGATGGAGATAGCATGACCATGGAAGATTAAGCCATCCGGCCAAGAGAGAGAGTTTCGGCCATGAGAGTGAGAGAGAGAGAGAGAGAGAGAGAGAGAGAGAGAGAGAGAGAGAGAGAGAGAGACCATTAGCATGTTTATTCACATATATTCTCACTTGAGATCAAAATTGGAGAAGATGAAGTTGTTAGAACAATCCTACCTTTAAGGTGTTCTTGAACCTTCACAGAATTTTCTGGTTTTGATCCAAAGTAGCGAGATGATTTGCGGAGTTTGATATTAAGAATGGTGTTGATGGACTCACAACAGTGAGTAGGTCAAATCTAGAGATTTTAGAGAAGGTTTGAAGTGGTTTGGAGGGGTATTAGGCGAAAGGAAGAAGTAGGTGTTCTTGGTGTAGTGTGTGTGTTCTTGAAGGTTGAAGGAATTTGAGAGATTGTGTTGTGCAGTTGTCGAAATTCTAAGAGAATTAGGGCTGCCGAATTTTCTGTAGGGTTTAGGAGGTTGGTTCTCTGATTTGGAAGGGAAAAGGAAAGGCTAGTTGTTAAAATCCTTGAAGAATATTTTTAGGAAGTAAATTTGGAAACTAAATATCCTAGAATATCTTGATTGTTGGAGAGCTTTGGAAGTCTGCCATGGCCAACTGCTTTGAGCAGAATTTCAGTGGAATTAATGCTGGTTTAAGGAAGTTTATAGTGGTTGAAAATAGGGAGCATAATGGTGAAGAAGAAGTCTGGTTATTTGAGGGATACATTATGGAAAGTTGCCATACTATGGTGGCTGGAATTTTGGAAATCCATCAAGTATAATTGCAGGGATTTGTTGGAGAGATTTTCGGGCAGCCATGTCTGAATTTCGTGCAGAAGCTTAAGGGGAATAATGGAGCTTTGTTATTGAAGGTTTAAGAAAGGTTTATGCAGAACAATGATGGTGTTTCTGCTGGAGGAAGATTAGGAAACAAAGTTGGACAATTGGACTGCACAGAATTTCGCTAGGCTGGAATTTCTGGACAGCTTTTTCGGCTGCCATTTTCCAGCCATCTTACAGCGAGTTGGAAGGGCAATTTCAGTGGTGTTCAAGGCTGGTTTCCAGCCTTCTTCATGGAGGAAAAACTTGGCTAAAGTGCTCAACAAAATCTGGAAGAAAACAGCTTGGTTTTGGACTCTCAAAGTTGCAATTTGTACAGGAATTTTTCCTGGTTTTGCTCCAGCTTTGAGCAGTCCGGAAATGGCTAAAGAATTCAGGTTGCAAGCTGATTCAAAAGACCATTTTTTGGGCAGCATTTGGGAGGGAATGCTAGCTAAGAATCTCGACACCTTAAAGGTACAATAAGTTGGAAAATTTCAGTTCATTCCAAGAAGGAAGATGAACTAGCTAGAGTGAATTTTCAGCAAGCTCACTAGAGGAATTTTTCCTCTTGGAATCTCCTACAACTCTTCCACATTTTTAGGCCATAAGAAGTCTTTTACTAAGATATTTTGATCCTACAAGACCACAACACTTTACTGAAATTTCTGGAAAGAAAATGACCAGAACAACTTGATCACACTAATGAGTTGAGAACTAAGGAAAAATCAAAGATCAAGGAAAAATGAATTCCTCTTAGGAAATTCGAGTAGGGCAAGGAAGTAGAATGAGGATACTCCTAACATGTCTCTCTTAGGACATCATCACTCCCCTAATCTAAGCACTTAAGGCCGAAATTATTACTTCCCAAGCAAAAATAAAATTTAACCAATCTAAAGCTCCTATGATGGAATTTGAACCCAAGATCTCAAGAATTAATTTCCAAAGCTCTAACCACTACACTACAACAACTCTTGTTGTTATTTTCACTATAAACTTATTTCCTATTCAATCCTCAAGCTATCTCCCTATTTTCACTTCAGGTAAAAATTACCATTTTGCCCTTCTTACTCAATATTCACCAACAAGCCTCCAAGACATTAAAACTCAAATCCAAGGCACATAAAATCAAATAAAAATATATTTAATCATGCAATAAAATACGTTATGCATCCCAACCCCTTACTCTAAGGTTGGTTTTGACTGGAGTTTCACACTATGAGTTGTGGCTTGGATTTCTCTTTGTCTTCTTTTGAGTGGCTTTCGTGCCTAGGGTGATTCCTATCACTTTTACCCTGTGTATGTTGATATGTTTGCAAGAAAAGACCAAGCTTTCCTTTCCTCTCCTTTCTTCTCTTTCTCTTGGATTTCTCTCTCTCTCCTCTCTCTATTTTCTTTTTTTTTTCTCTTCCTTCGTTCTCCTTGTTTGTGGTCGATCTTTGGCTGCCTAAAGGCCTCTCCCAACCAGTTCTCCCTTGCTATTTAGTGCAACTTTGGTCTTCAAGTCAAATAAGCTTCAAATGGTTTTTTTTTTTCACTTGGAGGCTTATGATTGGTCCAAGTAACTAGTTAGGTGGCATTTGAGAATTTGGTAGCATTCTCTAGAATTCTCAAGAATTCTTGCATAATTATTCTTGGAACCAATCAAATATTGCCATGCATAACTCTTGCAACCAATCTTGAAGTTCCACCTAACTTTCCTTATAACCAATCAAATATTTTTGTAAACAAAATTAATATAGCTATAATTCTTCCTTCTTTTCCTTTCCTTTTGAAAAGCTTACTTAATAAGCTTTTCTTGCATGAATGGTTCATGTATCCTCTCATGGTGTGACACTTGTCTATGCTCACCATTCATAAAATGCCAGGTATTCGAATTTTGGCAGCGTTTCTGATTTTCTCAGAAAATAACTATAATTTTAGCCTGCATTGGAAAAATATTTTATTCCACCAATGGAATCTATAAATTTCACTGAGATTAATGATAGGAATCAAAACTCTTAATTCCTTCTCAATTCTTTCCAATTTATGGTAAAAATCCCGATTTCGGTCAAAATTACAAAAATACCCCTGATATCGTTGGTAGCTTAGTTTATACCAGAATACTCGTCGCTTCGCACTGATAAATTTTTGTTCTCAATGTACCTCCAAATTCTCACTTTAGTAAAAGTAGTCGCAATCTGAAGATTTAGGGTATAGGTAAAACAAATTCAAAATTACATCCAAGTCCCTACATATTTTTATTGCACCAAAATATTCTTCACATTACACTGATCATCTTTTGTTCTAGCCACTAATACAAATTCTTACTAAGTCAAAAGTAGTGACCATTCAAAATTAAAAATATAGGATGTTACATAGGGAAGTCTAACTTCCTTGGACCGCCAGGAACTTTTTTGTTTTTCAAAAGTTTTGATCCTAAGTGACCTAGGGAAGTTCTAATTCCCTAGGCCGCTACTTTCAGAGTGGCTTCATCATTCTTCTTCCATTCTTGCTCCAATTTTCTTTATTTTCATCTTTGTCATCTTGAATTGGTATTATCTTTATTTCCTAGAAAAAGAAGATCAAAAGAATGTAGTGAGTGGTGATTTCAACAAGAATTTATTACAACTAATGCACAAAAGCCCTCAAAAATATGCATGTGATGAGCCCTCATCACATACCGCCACACTTAAACCTTTACTTGTCCTCAAGCAAACCATGCTTATTCACAAACAATGAATTAACTAATATACAAATCTAGCACGTTACATATATTCCCCATTTAACTATTGTACAAACTAAGAAAAATACATTATTTCATAAGGATAAAGAAAATCTAATTTACAAGTACAATGAAAAATATTCTACATAACATGCTAGGTGAGTCATCAAGAACAACTTAGCATATATGCAATATGGTCAAAATGGTAAAGAGATTATTTCTTCGTCCATATTAGAATTCATCTTAACGCTAATCCATCCAAGTGAATCCCATGTATAGCTTTATATTAGGCTAGACACAACCAAGAACTTCAAAGTGAAATTAAACAAGTTTATAACAATTAAATATGATTCACTTAATATCTTCAATCAAGAATTCAAACAAAGTAATTCATATGTCATAGGATCAACGACTCACTCAAGTCTCGTGGCTATCCCAAGTACATGTATTACATATGTTACGCTACAATACAACAAAACCATAGTTTTTTATACAACAATACAAAAATACATTTCAAATTATATTGTTAAAATAGGAGCCTCTCATTTTTCATCACTTTTCTTTCTACAAAGGGAATGCATTTCTAGTGATTTTACTTGAATACTCTTTTTGCATCCTTTTTATTTTTATAATTTTTACTTTTCTTTCTTTTTCTTATTCTTGCTTTTTCTTTTCTTTTCTTTTCCTTTTTTTTTTATCACACGTTGTTTTTCATCATAGGACATGCATTTTTGCATTCATAGAGCCTTTTTTCTCTTCACTTCGGTAGGTGTAATAAGCAACCTACCTCTTGCTCCTCTTTTCCTTTTTATTGAAAAACACAAAAAATCATTGAAATTTTCTATAATATAACATACAACACAAATGAATCAATGAATGAACGAGATTAGCCACGAAACTAGAGATAAACCTACACCCTATAGTCTATATTTCATCACTATATTTTCATCCATTCTCAAAGAATTAAACTTCACAACATTTTTAAAGGCATAAACAAGATTAAATTACTTATCCAAACTTAGTCTATGTCATGCCCAATAACTAAGTGTACATAAAAATAACTTTCCTAGAAAAGTCTTCATTAGAATTCCTAAGCAAAAAGATAAACAATAACTCTACCAAACTAACACATATTAACACACATACCAACTAGCCTTGAAAACTAACCCAACAATGAAAAAAAAAAAAAAAAACTCGCAAAAAATTTTAGCCAAAATGTAAAAATAAGAAATTTAGCTCAAAAAATAAGATAAATTTCAACATAAATAATACAAAATTGTAAAGACAATATTATTCAACCTTTTCCCCACACTTAAATCAGAAAATGTCTTCATTGTCCATAAATCAAGTAATATACACATATTTCATAGGAGTAAAAGAAATAAAACGGAGAAGAAGATAAATAAATTCTCCTATAACATCTCGAAGTAGAATGTATCATAGGAGGGGGAATAATTGAATGGTTGTCCAAAAGAAGGAAAATCTTCTATCATGCAAAAATTAAGAAAACTAAAATAGTATACCATGGCTAAAGAAAATACAAAAACAATAGATAAAGATAATAATTCAAAAGCAAATATAAATAAAAAGGATACAAGGAGTTGTACAACAAGAATTCATTAGTATTAATATTAATAGCAAATAAATCATCATATAATAATAATAATAATAATAATAATAATAATAATAATAATAATAATAATAATAATAATAATAATAATAATAATAATAATAATAATAATAATAATAATAATAATAATAATAATAATAATAATAACAACAAGTCATAAAATCAACTAATATAACTAAAATCAAAACAGACATTAGTATCAAGAATTATACTACTAATACAACCAAGCCACAAAACTAATGAATAACCCAATATTTTCACTAAAGATACACAAAATCAGTATATACATGTTAATACCTCCAAATCAATAACTGTCCTATATATATATATACAACAAAACACTAATATATCATACACTAGAACTAGTATTTAACATAAACACTATAAATTCAATGAAATCCAAAGAGAAGTTAAAAGGTCAAGGATTTAGTGGTTTTATTAAAAAGAATCTTAAAAGATTTTCACAACTACAACCACCAATTCATGAATACAATACCTTCAAAAAACACCAAAGCATCTCCCAAATAATAATAAAAAATAAGCAAAATCATAACTCCAACTCTATAAACTCATCAACTCCTCAATTTATTTACCATTAGCACAAATGAATTTCCAACCTCCACACAATATAGTACAACAATAAACAAAACTACCAACACAATACTTTCATTCTCCAAACTCCAACACCCATACAAAAACAAGGAAATCAATCCTATTGTACAACAATCAATCACATATAGCTATTACACAACAAGATTTCCTCAACAGCACAATAATATCTAATTACGACAACATTTTCATCATATAAATGCAGAACAACAACAATTACAATATTCCCCAACAACAACAACAACAACAACAATAGTATACAACAACAAGGCCATATATAAAAGAAAAAATTAAATCCCAAGTATCTACTTTATATACAATTTCCAAGGTAGCTACATATAACAAATAATAATAATAATAATAATAATAATAATAATAATAATAATAATAATAATAATAATAATAATAATAATAATAATAATAATAATAATAATAATAATAATAATAATAATAATAATACAACAAACACAATGATTCAACACATTAGAACCCAATAGGATTTATTTATCTCAAAGATAAAAAAATAAAGAATTGAAACAACATATAAAAAGGAAAAGAAGTTTATATAAAAGTAATGGTTAGTACTATACACAAATAGAAAAATAAATATTTACATAGTATTTACAAATACACACACACACACACACACACACACACACACACACACACACAACTAAATCAACAAGATTCAAGAGTTTCACGATATTGCCAATTCCTGGCAACAGCTCCAAAAACTTGATGGTCCTTTTGGCGCGAGGGGAAAAAAAGAATTATTAAACAAAGGAACATAGATTTTCCCCGGCAATAGTGCCAAAAACATTATGGTCATTTGGCGCGAAGGAAAAAAAAAAAGAATTATTAAACAAAGGAACATAGATTTTCCCCCGGCAACGGCACCAAAAACTTGATGGGTAGTTTAGCGTGCATTGGAAATAGTATAACAAATGTAACAAATAATCAAGTCTTAAATTTAAAATGCTAAGCACTAAAACCACACAAAAGGGCAAGTATACCTATCGCATAGTATAGGGAATAACAAGTATCGAATCCACAAGGATTTAGCAATAACCACTACTTTGCTCCCATCTTATTTTCTAGCCAAAATGAATATAGAGATAAGGTAAGTAAAACTAACTAGACTAACCTAAACTGCTACAATGGAGAGTTCATCAGACCCCACGCTAAAAAAGTCACAAGGATCATCAAGGAGTAAGAATACGGGATACAAGAAGAAATCTCCCCAAAATATGTAAAGTAAAGAGATTATACTAAGTTCATGAAATCTTAATTTGAGCACCGATATGAGTTTTTAAGAATAAACCTCACACTTTCTCAGGTCATGAGATTCTTTTCTAAGGGCTCAATTAATTGGTATCTTTACTTAATCAACCTAACCTAAGGAATCATTACACTTACCTATCGCCCAAAAAGTACCTGGAAGCTCCAATATTCCTATCTCTAGGCAATATTAAAAATCTATTGACTACCATGTTTTAATCCTTCAACTCCCTAAAGGATCTCTTGGTTGCTAGCCAAATAAGGATGTTTTTCTAGTGTATATAACAGTGTATATATAGTGAACAATGAGAAGGATTCATAAAAATCACAAAAAAATATGCATTCGTGCATTTCTATTGCAACTGGGCCTCCAAGTTTCTGCCTGATGAATAGTACTAGGTGGCTAAAGGAAGTTCAACTTCCCTGGGCAACCCTTATTCTGTGCAAGTGAAGTACCAGGCAACCTAAGAAAGTCTAATTTCCTTAGGCCACCAGGTACTATTTTTTTTTTCCCTGAAATTTTGATCCTCGGCAGCCTAGGAAAGTTCCAATTCCCTAAGCCGCTACTTCCTGTGTGGTTTCTTCATTCTTCTCCATTTTTGCTACATTTTTCTTCCTTTTCATCTTTATCATCTTGAATTAGTATTATCTTTATTTCCTACAAAAAAAGATGAAAAGAATGTAGTGAGTGGTTATTTCAACAAGAATTTATCACAACTAATGCACAAAAGCACTAAAAAATATGTATAAGATGAGCCCTAATAAATCACACACATTTTGGTTATGTTTATAAGATGAGGTACAAATCTAACTCCTTTGATAAATTTAAGGATTTTAAGGCTGAGGTAGAGCGTCAAACATGTAAACTAATCAAAAAGCTAAGATCGAATCTTGGTGGAGAGTATCGCCTTGGTGAATTCAATGATTACTTGGCATATAAGGGTATAATATCTCAGCTAATTGTACCTTGGACTTCCCATATTAGAGTAGCTGAGAGAAGAAATAGAACATTGATAAAAATGATCAGAAGTATAATGAGTTATGCCACTCTTCCTATGTCTATTTGGAGATATGCTCTGGAGATAGCAACATATATTCTAAACTTGGTACCTTCTAAGTCAGTACCTAAGACACCATATGAGATGTTGACTGGACAAAAGCCCAGTATGAATCATCTCAAGGTATGGGGTTGCCCAGTTTATGTACTAACTAAATGAAGTAAGCTAGACCTAAGATCAGAATCGTGCTACTTCGTAGAGTATCCAAAAGGAACAAGGGGTAGATATTTTTATCATCCCTAAGAGCAAAAGATACTTATTAGTACTCAAACTAGATACTTGGAGGTTGAACAAAGTGTATCCACTAAGATTCTGAGTAAGGTGAAATTAGAAGAGAAGTTGATTGGCACTTCAACTTTAAGTATCCCAATTGAGGAACTTAAAGAGGCATAGCTTGATGTTCCTATACAAAATGAACCATATCGTAGTGGGAAGGATATCTAAGGTTCTAGAAAGATAGATTGGAAAAGCAATTGATGTAGTCTCCGACCATCAAGAACAAGATCCCCCTAGATACGATGAGGCCATTGCTGATGTTGATGTAAACAAATAACAAGTAGCAATGGATGCTGAGATTGAGTGTATGTATCTCAAACAAGTCTAGGATCTTATCACTACACCTAAAGGGATCAAACCTATAGGGTTTAAGTGGGTATAGAAGAGAAAGAGAGGTGCATATTGAAAGGTGAAAACCTTTAAAGCAAGATTGGTTGCAAAAAGTTATACTCAGAAAGAGGGGATCTATTATAAGGATACCTTTTCACCTGTTGCCATGCTAAGGCCATATGTATTCTCTTGGACATCGCATGTTATTATTAACTACGAGATATGACAAATGGATGTCAAGACAACCTTTCTTAATATCTATCTTAGCAAAGACATCTATATGTTCCAACTTAAAGGCTTTATTGCGAAAGACCAAGAGCATATGGTCTTTAAGCTTAAGAAATCCATTTATGGATTTAAGCAAGCATCACGGGCATGGAACATACATTTGATGAGACTATAAAATCTTATGATTTCATACAAAATGTGGATAAGTCATGCATGTGTAGGAAGACAGATGCCAATAACGTGTCTTTTATGGTACTTTATGTAGATGACATTCTACTTATTAAAAATGATGTAGGGATATTGTTATCTATAAAGGCTTGGCTATCAAATCAATTTAGCATGAAAGGCACAGAAAAAGCTAGCTATATTCTTAGAATAAAGCTTCTAAGAGATAGGAAGCAAAGAATGTTCAGCTTATCCCAATCTGCTTACATTAACAAGATGTTACCCAGGTTTAGCATGGATCAGTGTAAATGGGCAACCATACCTTTTAGACATGGATTGACCTTGTCTTACAAGTAGTGTCCTAAGAAATAGTAAGAAAATGTATTGATAAGTAGGATTCCCTATGCATCGACAGCGAGAAGTCTCATGTATGTCATGCTTTGTACAAAGCCAGATATCTACTTTGCTATATGCTTGGTTAGTAGGTATTAGCCAAACTTAGGGGCCGAACATTGGCAAACTATAAAGTATATTCTTAAGTACCTGAAAGGAACGAGGAATTATATGCTTGTTTACAGGGTAGATGATTTAGTTCCGATTGGTTACACAAACTTAGACTTTCAAGCGAATAAAAATGAAAGAATATCCACTAGTGGATATGTTTTTACTTTGTCTGGAAGGCCTATTTCATGGAAGTGTGTCAACCGATCTTGTATTCATGATTCTACTATGGAATTTGAGTATGTTGTAGCTTCAGAAGTTTCTAAAGAAGCAGTTTGGCTCCAGAAGTTCCACATAAAACTTAGAGTTTTGCCATAACTAGATAGGCCCACAACTATATATTGTGACAATTCTGGAGTTGTGTTACAATGTAAGGAGCCAAGAAATCACAGGAAGGGCAAGCATATTAAGAGGAAGTATCATTTAATCCGGGAATTCATCTAGAAACGAGGGATAGCTGTTAACCATAATTCCTCTACAAATAATCTGGCGGGCCCATTTTCCAAGCCTCTAACAGAAAAGGTGTTTTGAAGACACTTAGATACTATAGGGGCAGTCACATATAGATTATCATAGTCCATTTAATGCAAGTAGGAGATCGTTAGAATGTATACCCAAAATAGCCTATGTATTTATATATTTTATAAATTAATAAAAGTTTCATTTATTAATGGTTGTTTGTTTATATATACTGCATATTAAGGTCTAAATCTGTTAGTAAGTAATCAAAGTGATTGGATTGTGTTTTCACAATAAGGTGTAGATTATGGGCTACTAACACATAAACAAAAAATTGTTCTTGATCGATTGATGGAGATGGGCACTTCATTAAGGTTTAGATCATTATATTATGGTTTCTAAATGGGGAAGATTTTACTTTTAACCAGTGAGTAGTCCACTCACACCAATAGTGTAAGCGTATTTAGAATATGTAGAACTAGACCACACGATAATAATCTTTGTAAAAGTACTAAAATAAATAAAGATTTATTTATTGCAGCTACTACATGGAGGAGTTCCCTAATAATTGAATATAAGTTGGTGATCTAGTGAAGCTGGACTTGTACACTTTGATATACATTGGGTGAGGTCTTATTGCAAAGCCAATAGCCTTGTTTATTGGGTGTATAACTCTAGTTAATTAAGATAGACTTATGTAATAGAGTTTTTATGCTTTATTATGTGAAGAAATCACCCTGTTATGATTGTTCGGGATAATCTGAATAATCCGAGGCCCTGGGAAACATGCCTAAGTATGTACACTTTTAGATAGCTCCCTATGCTAAGTGGATACATACTAAAAGTCATGTATTATCGAACTAGCTATTAAAGGATAATAGATGTCTTTGAGAAATATGTTAGTGTAGTTTTTCTATCTCAATAGAGGGGTATTGAGATAAGAATATAAATCTCATCATGGTAAGATTATTGTGCTATGAATTTCAAGTGGGGAATAGCTTATTTTTAACCAGTGAGTAGTCATCTCACTTCATAACATAAGTGTATTTCGAATACATAGAACTGGACCTGTAGTAGTAGTTACTAAAAGTATTATATGGTAGAAACCTAGACTACTACTACTACAGTGTGGACTTATACTCTACGGCTTGAGTGTGAGTTAGTGTTCTAACGAAGCTGGAAGCGTATACTTTGATGTACTATAGTTAAAGTTCTATCGTACGACCAATATAGTTGTTTGTTGGGTATATATGATTAGTCAGTTGAGACAGACTTGAACAAGATAGCTTCTATGTTATATCGCCCCTTGTGGCTATTCGAATTATTTAAATATCTGGGGCCCTAGGGAACATGAATTGAATGTTTGCTTTAGGGATGCTCCCTCTAAAAATAAAAACATTCCAGAAAGTCGTGGATCATTGAACTAAAAGTCTAAGGATGGTAGATGTCTTTTAGAAATGTGTTAGTACACTCTTCTTCTCTAAATGTACGGTAATGCGTAGAGGAGTATTTTAGTTATAAGACCTGTACGTTAGAGACTTAGCTAACACAACATTGTCCTTGGACTCAATATTTTCTTATGGTGATATTGAGAAATATTCAAAATACGAAATACAGTTATTTATATAACAGAGGTATTTTGGTCATTTTAGCAGTCAAGGAGATATGTCTTTTGGTCCCCAGAATAGCCCATAAGTCCTTATGGTTTTAGGTTAGGGAATTGGCCTTGGATAAAATAGATTTTATTTTATTCAAGTAGTCTGGTTTATTTATTGGGCAAGAATAAAATAAAAGGTCCGAAGAGAGAATTATTTATAACCTATTTCAATTGGTTATTTAATTATTCAGGGTTGAAACCTATGTTGAATAATTAAGAATTGGCCTGGTCTAAATTAGGTAAAAGGCTTGAGAATTAATCTAGTCGATTTAGGTTATTTAATTAGTTTAGTTATTGGGTTCTTATAGGCCTAGGAATTATTAAGTTAATTAAAAGCTTATTCTAATTAAATGGACCATAGGACCATGGGTTAAGTCTTGGTTCGTTCAAGGCTTAACTGGACGTGGACCGTGAATATTAGGCTATTTTCTATTTAATTTTAATTTTGAATCCCCGAGGATAGCGAAAAGATATCGGGTGATATCTTCTAAGATGTTTTCTAATTTGATTAGGTAACTGCTTGTTAGCTATCGGGGGTTATCAAATGAAATTAGAGGATGCTAAAAAGAGGTCTAGAGCTTGATAGTTTTTCTCTCCCGCTGTTTTTCTCTCTGGGTATCTCTGTATGTGTTAACCAAGTGCTTCTGGAAAACATAAGAATAGAGAACCATCGTCTCTTGAGATTGTTTTGTAGCAGATTGCAAGAAGATTGTCCAAAGACCATCCTCTTTCTTTCCAGTTACTTTTCACTGGGGTTTTAGGCACTGGTCATATTCCAAAAAGCTGAAAGCTTTGCGTGGGTGAGATGGAACCATAAGCTCGCCAGATAACACCTAGAGACACTGAGAGTAGAACCAAGGGCTTCAAGCTCACTGCCAGAAGTGGTTTGAACAACTACGTTGGTTTAGCCATCACGAACAGTTAAAAAAGGTAGAGGTATATTTACTTTCGTTGCGCTATTTTCATATTTCTATATCCTATTTTTGCCGTTTATGCCTTCAATTGGTATTAAAGCATGTCAGTTTTACGGCTTAGGATGCATGCTAGGTAAATTAAAACAACACGATCAAATTGTGTTTCACTGTTTTCTGTAAACCTTCATGTTTTCTAGTATGGGTAGATCATTTGTAAGCCTGGCGGTTAGGGTTTAGGACCCTATGTAATTTGTTTTAATGGCTATCGTAGTGATCATGTAAGCCTATAATTAAAGGCATAGGCGTTTTTGTGTTGTTTGGGTTGATTTCTGTTGAACTTTGTAATCGAATCGCGACTATAAATGCCATGGAAAGACGAATAAGACATACTGCTCTGGAAGAGCTAACCAAAAGTCGAGTCGCCGCCAGCTGAACCGCTAACTTCCTGAGGGACAAGCTGCCAGGAGGGGCTAAGCTGAGCCACGACATGGCTTGTGGCTCCCACGGCTTGGTGCATTTCTGCACCAGGGCCGCGGTTGGCACGGACCATGCCTTCCACGGCTTAGTTATGTTTTGTTCAGTGAGTTAGTGGTTTAGAGGGTTTTTGATCTAGTGTAGTTGGGTGCATAAAGACCATGAAAGATTTAATTATTTTCCTTATAATTTCATGCAATTTTTTTTTTAGGTCCCATACCAGGTGAATTTATTATTTTTGCATAGATAATATTTTTATAATATTTTGCATGAAAAATAATAGCAAGGGATTTAGGATGAAACAAGATTATTAATTAAATTAATTAATGTATTTAATTCTATAATTTGGACACTTAAATTAAAAGAATAGAAAAATATGAAAACATTCACAGTTTTCTGGCATGCTATTTTTCTTTTAAGCACCTATGTGCACGTTTTCTCAAAGACTAAAGTTTTTGGGAATTTTTGATAAGGATCTAGAACTAATGGAAAGATAGAACTCGAGACACGTACTATGTTCGGCTAGCCCATATTGGAGGTTATAGTGCGAGGATTGATGAGAAAAAACGTCCATCCCAAAGTTATCTTCTAGATCATTACCTAGAAAAAAAATTAATTTGTAGTAGCTAATACACTTCAATTAGGAAACTATTATTCTTTCCAAGAAGCTATGTCAGTTCTCCTAAGAGCCAAATGAATCATATTTAGGATAATACTAATAGAATTAACTATTATCAATTTTAATATGACAATAAAGTGCACGAATTATTTTGTTTTTCACAAACTGAGATTTTCTTTTATTTTTGAATTTTAGAAATGGTTGGTGGATGTTCTTTCAGTCCTTTGGCCATTATTCTCTAGGAGAATAATCTAACAGGACCAAATTATATAGACTAGAAAAGGAACCTAGACATAATACTCATAGTTAAGGAGTAAAAGTATGTCTTTTACGAAACCTACCCTGTTATCGAGGAGGGTTCCATCGATGATGAGCGTGAGGCTGAAAAAGCGTGGAAGAAGGCCAATGAAATAGCTCGTCGCTACATGTTGGCCTTTATGTCTAATGTGCTCCAGTCTAAATACGAGTACATGGCCACTGTTTATGACATCATTACATCACTAGCCATGATGTTCGTTGACAAAAGTCAACCCGTAAGGCAGAAGGCTCTTTGAACGATCATCAATACAAAGATGGCTGAGGAAGCATCAGTCAAGGAGCATATGCTCAAAATGGTTGCTGCTTTCGAGGAAGTGAAAGTCTTAGGGGCTGTGATTAACCCCGAGAGCCAAGTGGATATAGTTCTTAAGTCTCTGCCAGGCTCTTTTACTCAGTTTAAGTTAATCTATAACATGAACAAGTTAAATATAGGTTTAACCGAGTTAATGAAAGAGCTCCAGGTGGTAGAGAAGGTCATGAAGCCACAGTCTAAAGCTTTGATTGCTAAGGAGTCTTCTTCAAGAACTGGGCTTAAGTTCAGAAAGTTCAAGAAGAAGAAGGGTAATGCAACAACCCAGCACAAAGATAAACCCAAGGGTAAATACTTCAAGTGTGGGAAGAAGGGACACCGGAAAAAAGAGTGTCTAGATCTTCAAGCTAAGAAAAATCCTACAGGTAATGTTTTCTATCTAAAGTCTATTTCAATTGTTGGATCAACTTGTACTTGGATTGTTGATTCAGGAGTTACTAATTATATCTACAACTCTTTGCAGGGGTTGTATGGGCCCTAGCAGTGGGAGAGCTGGAATTTATTTTTTTATTGTAATAGAATAGTTATTTTAAAGGATAATTTATATATACCTAGTTTTAGACTGAATTTGGATTCAGTTGCAAAAGTAATAAATCAAGGATATTCTGTTTCTTTCCATTTTAGCATTAATATCAGTAGAAATGGAGAAGTTTTATATATAGGGCAAATGTATGGAAATTTGTTCTTCATTGACCCTATTAACAATCAATTAAATAATGCTCAAAGTGAACCTTTAATTAGTAGGAAGAGAAATGCTAATGTCAATGACTTATATCATTAGCATCTAAGATTAGGTCATATTAACTCAATCAAGATTCAGAGGTTAATACATGATGGACCTTTAGGCTCATTGAGATTGAAAAGTTGGCCTCAGTGTGAACCCTGCATTATGGGAAAATGACCACAATGTTGTTTACCCAAAAGACGGATAGTGCCAATGAGATATTGAGTCTCGTTCACACTGATGTGTGCGGTCCTTTATCTAGACCAGTTAGAAGGGGGTTTGAGTACTTCATCACTTTCACAGATGATTATACTAGGTACGGTTATCTTTACCTGATGAGACACAAGTCTAACTCATTTGACAAGTTTAAAGAGTTTAAGGCTAAAATGGAGCTTCGGATAGATAAACTAATCAAGACCTTATGATTAGATCGTGGTGAAGAGTACCTCCTCGGTGAATTCAAAAACTACATGGTACATCATGAGATAGTATCCTAGCTCTCTGCATCAGGACACCCCAACATAATAGAGTAGCTGAGAAAAAGAATAGGACAATGATGGAAATGGTCCGAAGTATGATGTCTCATGCTACTCTTTTGGTGTCTTTTTAGGGATATGCCGTGGAAACAATGATATATATTTTGAACTTGGTGCCTTCTAAGTCAATTCCTAGGACCCTCTATGAGATGTGGATTAGGCACAAGCCAAGTTTGAACCATCTCAAGATATAGGGCTATCCAGCTTATGTACTGATAAATGGAGACAAGTTAGAACTAAGATCAGAATTATGCTTCTTTTTTTTTTGTATCTAAAAGGAACAAGGGTTGTTACTTTTATCATCAAGGAGTAGAAAGTATTGGTAAGTACTAATGCTAGATACTTAGAAGATGATCAAAGTACTTCCACAAAAGGTTCAACAAGATTGGAACTCGAGGAGAAGTTATCCTCTGATTTAACTTCTTCTGACCTGGTTGTTAAACAAGAAGAGGTACAGCCTTAGGAACTTGTATAAAGAGAGCCTCGTCGTAATGGGAGGGTATAAAAGGTTCTAGAAAGATGGACCAGAAAGGTCTTTAACCTAGCCTTCTACCATCAGCAGCAAGATCTCACTAAATATGAGGAGTCTATTGCTGATGTCAATGTAAACCTATGGTATGAAACAATGAAAGCCAAGATTGAGTCTATATAGTTCAATCAGGTTTGAGATCTTGTGGGTATACTTGTAGAGATAAAACCCATTGGGTGTAAGTGGGTATACAAGAGCAAGAAGGAAACAAATGGGAAGGTGAAAACCTTCAAAACTAGGCTCGTGGCGAAATGGTACACTCAAAAAGATGGAATCGACTATAAGGAAACTTTTTCCCCGGTAGCCATGTTTATATCCATCTGTATCCTTCTTGCCATCACATATCTTTATAATTACGAGATATGACAAATGGATATCAAGATAGCATTTCTCAATGGCCATTTTAGCAAAGACATCTATATATTCCAACCGAAAGGCTTTATTGCTGTGGGCCAGAAACATATAGTTTATAAGCTTAAAAAGTCTATTTATGAACTTAAGCAGGCATTGAGAGCATAGAACATTCATTTTGATGAGAATGTAAAATCCTACAATTTCATTTAAACTGAGGATAAATTATGTGTATACAAGAAACTAGAATGTATAAATGTGGTTTTTCTTATACTGTATGTGAATGACATTCTACTAATTAGGAATGATATAGGGACATTGTCATCTATTAAGGTTTGGCTGTCTAGTTAATTTAGTATGAAAGACTTGAGAGAAGCACGTTATATTCTCAGGATTAAGCTTCTTAGAAATAGGAAACAAAGAATGTTAGGATTATCCCAAGCTATATACATTGACAAGATACTGGTCAAGTTTAGCATGGATTCATGTAAGGGAGCATTAATCCCTTATAGACATAGGTTGTTTTATTCTTCAAAGGACTGTCCTAAGTCACATGAAGAAACAGACAGGATGAGTAGGATTCCTTACGTTTCGGCTGTGAAAAATCTTATGTACGTCATGCTGTACACTAGGCCAGATATTTGCATTGCTATAGGCTTAGTTAGCACATATTAGTCAAACCTTAGGGAGGTTCATTGGTAAGTTGTAAAGTATATTCTCAAATACCTCAAAGAAATGAGAGATTATATGTTGGTATACAGGGCTGATAACTTGGTTCCTATAGGATACCCAGACTCAGACTTTCAGGCAGATAAGGATGAGAGAAAATTCACTAATGGATATGTCTTCACCTTATCTGGAGGGGGTATTTTATGGAGGAGTATTAAGCAATCTTGTATTTCTGACTCAACCATGGAAGCTGAGTATGTAGTAGCTTCAGAGGCATTCAAGAAAACAGTCTGGCTTTAGTAGTTCTTTTCAAAACTTGGAGTCATGCCACAGATAGACAAGCTAATTATGCTTTATTGTAGCAACACTGGCACAGTCTCGTAATCTAAAGAACCCAGGAATAAAAAAAAGGTTAAGCACATAGAGAGGAAGTACCACCTGATTCGAAATTTTATTCAGAGATGGAAAATTGTGATGGAACAGATAGCCTTAGATAAAAATCTAGCAAATTCATTCACCAAGCTTTTGGCTGAGAGAATCTTTCGAAGACACTTAGACACCATAGGGGTGGGCACTTATAGACTTACTTAGTCTTAGAGTGCAAGTGGGAGATTGTAGAAATGTATGCCTCTTAGACTAGGTTTTTAATGTAATTTCGATTAATATTAATAAAAAGTTTATTTTTAAATTTTATTTGTAAATTATATTTTAATTTGTGCACAATTATGTTGGAAAAGACTCATTTTATTTAAGTAAGTGGTCAATGTGAATAGTAGTCTTTCACAGTAAGGTATGGATCACGGGTTACTTAACACATAAACAATTGGTCTTAACTAAATACTAAAAATGGGAATCTCATCATAGAAAGATTATTATTTTATGAATTTCAAGTGGGAAATAGCTTAATTTTTGCCAGTGAGTAGTCCTCTCACTTTATAAGTAAGTGTATTTCGAACTCGCAGAACTAAACCTGTAGTAGTGCTTTCTAAAAGTATTATATGGTAGAAATCTAGACTACTATTACTACAATGTGGACTTATACTCTACGGTTTGAGTATGAGTTGGTGGTCTAATAAAGTTGGAAGTGGATACTTTGATGTATTATAGTTGAGGCTCTATCATAGGATAAATATAATTGTACGTTGGGTATATATGACTGGTCAGTTAAAATAGACTTGTACAATATAGCTTCTATGCTATATCGCTCCTTGTGACTATTCAAATTATCCAAATATCCAGAGCCTTGGGGAACACGATTTGGATGTTTGCTTTAGGACAACCCACTTAGAAAGCAGAAACATTCCAAGAAATCATGAATCATTGAACTAGAAGTCTAAGGATGGTAGATGTCATTTAGAGAGATATTAGTATACTCTTCCTCATTAAATGTACAGTGATGCATGGAGGGGTATTTTAGTTATAACACTTGTGGGTCGTAGACTTTGCTAACGCAGCATTATCTTTATGTCAATATTTTTTCTTATGGTGATATTAGAAAATATTTAAAAGGCAAAATACAACTATTTATATAGCCGAGATATTTTGATTATTTTAGTAGCCAAGGCGATATATGTCTTTTGGTTCCTGGAATAGCCCATAGGTCCTGATGGTTTTGGGTTAGGGAATTGGCCTTGCATAAAATGGATTTTATTTTATTTAGGTAGCCGAGTTTATTTATTGGGCTAGAATAAAATAAAAGGTCCAAAGAGAGAATTATTTAATAACCTATTTTAGTTGATTATTTAATTATTCAAGGTTGTAGCCCAGGTTAAATAATTGAGAATTGGCCAAGTTAAAATTAGGTAAAAGGCTTGAGAATTAATCTGGTCCATTTAGGTTATTTAACTAGTTTAATTATTGGGTTCTTATAGGCCTAGGAGTAATTAAGTTAATTAAAAGCTTAATCTAATTGAATGGACCATAGACCCATGGGCTAAGTCTTGGTTCGTTCAAGGATTAACCGGACGTGGACCGTGTGTTAGGAATTCTCCATGTAAAATCATATTTACGTAGTGGAAGAAATGAGAATTCCACACCACGAGCACTTTTAAGCATTAACGGGAATTAAAAGAGTAGATATGTTATACATTCTAGTGAACCTCTGTGAAACAAAATTTTCTCTGCTCTAAGGAGCGATCCAGCAATGCATGAGAATGTTTTCGCTTTCATTCCATCAAAACACCACAATCCAAGTGTAGGATTATCTCTAATAAAATCCACACGAGAATGGTACTCAAGAGCACACCAAAATTTTTGTACTAGCAAAAACAACTATGGTGGCTAGGTTTTTTTTGTGACTTTCAAAAGAAGAAGAAGATTAAGAAGGCTCATGGTTTTGTTAGAGAAAACCTCTGCGTAATTCTCTAAGTCATAATTCCACGGAGTATGTATATATCATATATATCATCGGTCATATTTTGGCAATCAGAATGCATAACATATATGGATTCTTTATTACCAATAATTATTCTGAATATTATTAATTACAATATAGCCCACACATTTTAAGTAATTATAATTTGACCACAACAACTTCTTCTTTTCACAATCAGCCCTGTAATGTTATCAAATAACATTTTAAGTACTCAATTCTCTATTGTCTATGACCTATTAGGTTTTCGGTCTATTGATAACAAAATATGAATTAATCTAAACATCTTTAAGTCAATCCATTCAATTGACTTCGTGGGGGCGTTCTCTACTCAATGACGCGCTGCACTTCCTAGACCTGGGTGTAGTGATAAATATGAGAGGGTTGCTAGGTCATTGCCTGGAAGCAACGCGCTGTGTCGGTCCCCGGATACAGTGTCAAATATGCAAGGGTGTAGGGTAACAAATACAGTCTATAGGGATAGGATACGTCTAGTTACATGGAATATAAGATCTTTGACCGGTAGATTGACAGAACTAGTTGAGGTAATGCAGAGAAGAAAGATTAGCATTTTGTGTTTTCAGGAAACTAAGTAGGTAGGTGAGAAGGCGAGAGTAGTTGCTCCGTGGGGTTATAAGCTTTGGTATTTAGGTTGAGTTAGGAATAGAAATAGAGTTGGGATTATTATTGATCGTAAGTTTATTGATGATGTGGTTGAACTACAGAGGAAGAATGATAGGATTTTGAGCATCAAGATCATGATTGGCGGCGAGATTACTATTGTTATTAGTGCATATGTGCCTCAAGTGGGACTCGATGATTCGGTTAGGCAATAGTTCTGGGATGATTTAGATGAGATTGTTCAGAGTCTACCATGTGCAGAAAAGCTTTTCATTGGTGGTGATCTAAACGGACATGTGGGTACTGATAAGAGCGGGTTTGAGAGTGTTCATGAAGGTCAGTGTTTCGGAGCTAGGAACGAAGTAGGAACTACAATTCTTGACTTTGCCTTAGCCTATGATTTGACCATAGCAAACACCTGGTTTAAGAAGAGAGATTCTCACTTAGTGACATTTAGAAGCGGGTTAAGTACCAGTCAGATAGACTTCTTTATTATGAGGCGTAGGTTTCGTAGTGGTTGTACGAATTGTAAAGTTATTCCAAACGAGAATATAGTTACGCAATTTAGGCTGTTGGTCCTCGGTTTTAATTTTAGGAAAAAAAGTAAGTAGCGGAATCTTCGGGTTGACCCTAGGATTAAGTGGTGGAGGCTTCAGGAGGATGAAAGAATAGCCTTTGTTAATAAGGTAATTGAGGCGGATAACTGGTCTTCTAATATGGATTCGGATCTAGATACTATGTGGAGAAAGAAGGCTCAATGTATTAGGATAGTAGCTAAGGAAATGTTTAGGGGAATCTAAAGAAAAAGTACCTCTCAACAAGGACATGTTGCGGTGGAACAACAAAGTGAAAGAAGCCGTAAGGAGTAAAAAAGAGTGCTATAGAAACTTAGGGAAGTGCAGGAGTGATGAGAATTTTGAAAAATACAAGGTTGCATGAAGAAAAGCTAAAGAAGCTGTTAGAAACGCAAGATCCATAGTTTACAAGGATTTATATGAAAAGTTAGATATCAAAGACGGGGAGAAGAATATATATAGACTGGCGCATTACAGGGAGAAGAAGACAAGAGATATAGGTGTGGTGAAATGTGTAAAGGATGACAACTACAGAATTTTAGTTAAGGACGACGAAATAAAGGAAAGATGGAGATCGTATTTTGATAAGTTATTCAACGGGAGTCAAGTCCAAGTTCTGAGTATAGGTAGCCTAGTGATTTTGAACGAAGAGGTTAACCGTGCGTGGATTCGTCGTATTCAGAAGCATGAAGTCCGAGTGCCCTTAAAAGGATGAGACCAAAAAAAGCTGTAGGACCGGATGGTATACCGATTGAAGTTTGGAAGTGTTTAGGAGATATAGGTATTACGTGGCTGACAAGTTTGTTCAACAAGACATACAAAGTTAATAAGATGCCTATAGAGTGAAGGAAGAGTACTCTGATTCCTCTGTACAAGAATAAAGGGAATGTTCAAGATTGTGCCAATTACCGTAGGATTAAACTCATGAGTCATACTATAAAGCTTTGGGAAAGAGTGATTAAACAAAGGTTACGAGACATTATACAAATTTCCAATAATCAGTTTGGTTTTATGCCTCAGCGTTCCACTACAGAGGTAATTCATTTATTATGGCAGATGATTGAATATTACAGGGAAAGAAAGAAAGATTTACATATGGTATTTATTGACCTAGAGAAAGCTTATGGCAAGGTACCTAGAGAAGTAGTTTGGTCTGTGTTGGCCAAGAAAGGTGTATTATTAAAGTATATTACTCTCATTAAAGATATGTATGAGGAAGCTTGTATAAGTGTAAGGACTTGCGCCGGAGTGACTGCAGAGTTCCCTATTACTATCGGGGTGCATCAAGGATCAGCGCTTAGCTCTTTTCTCTTTGCAGCCGTTATGGATGAGTTGACCTGCACTATACAGGAGGCGGTGCTATGGTGTATGTTGTTTGCAGATGATATTATGTTGATTGATGAGACTAGAGTCGGTGTAAATGCTAAATTGGAGTTGTGGCTGCAGACATTGGAATTCAAGGGCTTCAGAATTAGTAGGAGTAAAATAGAGTATATGGAATGTAAGTTTAATGGTAGCAGAAACATAGCCTAGAATGTAACTTTGGAAGGTAGAGATATACCATTAGCTGATTGTTTCTGATTTTTAGGATCTATTATTTAGAAAGACGAAGAGCTCGATAATGACGTTGCGCGCTGAGTTAAGGTAGGTTGGTTGAAATGGATGAGTGCAACTGGTATTATCTGTGATCGTAATGTACCATTGAATCTAAAAGGAAAGACTTGCTTTGTTATATAGTATGGAATGTTGGGCAGCTAAAATGTGTCATATTCAAAAAATGAAAGTAGTTGAGATGCGTATTCTGCGGTGGATGTATGGATATACTAGAAAGGATAGAATTAGAAATGAGATCGTTAGAAAAAAGTTGGGCGTAGCATCTATTGAGGAAAATATGAGAGAAAGTCGTCTGCGTTGGTTTGGACATGTTCAGAGAAGACCAAATGATGCTCTTGTTAGGACGATGGAGAGAGTGAGGCAGGATAGGTTAGACAGAGGTAGAGATAGGCCTAAAATGACATGAATCGAGGTAATTAGGAGAGACGTGTCTTTGTTAGATTTGGATGAGAGTATAATGTTCAATAGAAGGAAGTGGCGAGAGAGGATTCATGTGGATGACTACACATTGCTGGACGTTGGTTCATGTAGCCGACGCCAAGTTACTTGGAATTTAGGCTTAGTTTGTTGTTTTTGTAACCTATTAATTCTAATAAGGATTGATTTATTAATTCAATAATTAATAAATCTATATTTGGCAGATCATGAGCGGTATCTAGCAACACATCATGACCACCTAAAAGTCCAAAAAAGTCTAGTAGCTTAACATATACCTTTCAATAGCAAACAACAATACAATAAACTCTTTTTACCATACAATATCTCATTCAGTTCAAAGTACGAAATTGGTGACAACTCCTTACAGAATAATAAATTAATTCTAGCCCGAATATTTTAGTACTTGTTCCCAAAAACTACTACTCATCATTTGTATCAATTGGAACCATTTCTAAAGTATACCATCGCCTTGGCCAAGGACTTCTCCAGTAGTGATTCCTACAAGTGGTCGTGAGATATTTGCTCCTACTATTAGGAGTGGTAAATCATTTATTTATTCTCTCAACTACTTTCGTTTGCTTTATGTTGTACCCAATATCCTTCCCATGGTCAGTCCTGTCAAGACTTCAAAGATTAGAATCAAAATCCAACACTTAGCAAATAATGTACCTTGAAGATCTCTAGTCCAAGGATACTTGCACATTTGCCATGATAAGATTCTAGTACTACACTAAATGGTTATCTATGTGATTATTTCATTGTCAGGTCATCTAATGTACTTGTTTAGGTAACAAGCATCCATGTGTTAACTTTGAGTATTACAATACTCATGGATGTGAGAACCACATCCTGATCAATTTAGGAAGTATAACACTTACCTGTCTTATCATATAAATGATGTCCTATCTCATCAATACTATGACTATGGATAATTTAATTACGAACACTATCTAGTGTAGTAAGAATCGCATATCATGATCTCTATCATGATTTTCTTAACACAGTGTTGCACTTGAGACTTTATCTAACAGTTATTTTACATAAAAGCATAAATAAAACAAACTGAAAGATAAAGAACGCCTTGTTTTATTTAATAATATATAATATACAGAATACATGTGATTGCCTCTAAGGCATAACACTGACAAACTCTCACTAGCATTAGATCCAATCATTAATGTATCTAATACTGAATAACTCAACATATCTATCATATTTCTTTTGGGATAGTGATTTTGTAAGCGGATCAGATATGTTCTCATTCGTGTGAACTCTCTTTATCTTTACATCTCATCTATCTATGATTTCCCTAATCAAATGAAAACGTCTAAGTACATGCTTAGATTGCTGGTGAGACCTTGCTTGTGCAACAACTCCATTATTGTCACAATATAGAGATATTGGTTTAGCAATGCTGGGAACCACTTCAAGCTCCGTCATGAACTTCTTGATCTAAAGAGCTTTCTTAGTTGCTTCAGAAATGGCTATGTACTTAGCTTTAGTCGTTAAGTCCGCAATAATATCTTGTTTGGAACTCTTCCAACTTATTGCCTCTCTACATAACGTAAATACGTAGGCAGACTGTGATTTGAAATCATCTTTATCAGATTGAAAACTGGTATCATCATACTCGTTTATTTTTAAATCACATTCTCTATATACCAAGAATATATCCTTAGTCCTTTACAAGTACTTAAGGATTTTTTTTATAGCTACCCAATGACCCTCAGCAGGGTCAAATTGGTATCTGCTAATCAAACTGAGAGCACAGGATACATTGGGTCTGGTACATATCATAGCATACACGATGGATCCAATTGCAGAGTATATGGAATCCTACTCATATGATCCTTTTCAACTTGTATCTTTGGAGACATTGACTTGGAAAGGTTTATCCCATAGGACATGGGTAAGAATTCTCTTTTGGATTGATCCATACTAAACATTTTTAACACTTTATCTATGTATGTAGTCTGTAAAAGGCCTGGCAACTTTTTTGACCTATCTCTATAGATCCTAATTCCAAGAATATAAGTTGCATCTCCAAGGTCTTTTATGGAGAATTTCTTGGACAACCATCTTTTACTGACTAAAGCATAGGTATATTATTTCCTATTAATGATATGCTATCTACATAAAGTAATAAGAAAATAACTGCACTCCCACTAACCTTCTTATATACACAACATTCATCTATATTTTGAATGAAACCAAACTCTTTGATTTTTTTCATCAAAATAGATGTTCTAACTCCTAGAAGATTGCCTAAGTCCATAAATGGACCTTTGCAACTTACACACTTTTGTGCTCTCATTGGATGTGAAACTCTCAGGTTGTGTTATATACACTTCCTTAGTCAGGTTTCCATTTAGGAAAGCTGTTTCACATCGATTTGCCAGATCTCATAATCATAATGAGCTGCAATGGCTAGAAGTATTCTAATAGATTTTAGCATAGCATCTAGTGAGAATGTTGTGTTATAGTCAATACTATATTGTTGACGATAACCCTTAGTCACCAGTCATGCTTTATAGGTAACTAGGTTACCATTTATGTCGGTTTTCTTCTTAAAAATCCATTTGCATCTAATAGGTTTAATTCCTTTAGGTGGATCAACCAGAGTCCATACTTGGTTATCATGCATGGAATCCATCTTTGATTTAATGACTTCAAGCCATTTGTCAGATTTTGAACTGTTCAGAACTTCTTTATAAGTAGTAGGCTTATTATTATTTATGAGCAACACGTCATTATGGTTATTACTAAGAAATCCTTATCTCTCAGGTGCTACACGTATCCTACTCAACCTACGAGGTTCTTGGGTACTTGAAGGTTTATCTATTCTCTCAATTGATGTGGGATCAGATGGTTGATTGTTGTTTGTTTGTTCTTCTTCAAAATCACTAAATTCAATCTTACTCACACTGTCTCCTTTAAGCATATGCTCCTTCTCTAAGAAGGCAACATGTTTGGAAACAATCACTTTTTTTTTTTTTTTCAGAAGGGAGATAGAAGTAATATCTGAAAGATTTTTTCGGATAACCCAGAAGTAAACACTTGTCAGACTTACTATCAAGTTTGTTGGATGTGACCTTTTGACAAAGGTGTTAGTATTATGCCCTAGAGGCAATCACTTGTACTTTGTATATAACACATTTGTTTTATAATGCAAGGCATTATTTATCTTTCAGTTTATTTTCTTTCCTTTCATATAAAATAACTGTTAGATAAAATCCCTAGTACAACATTGTGCTAAGAAAATCATGATAGAGATCATGATGTGAGATTCCTACTACACTGTATAGTGTTAGTACTTAAATATTCCCTAGTCATAGTATTAATGAGATAGGACATCATTAATGTGGTCTTCCTGATATGATCATGCGGTGGTTCTCACATTCGTAAGTATTGAGATACTCAAAGTTAACATGTGAATGCTTGTTAATAGAAAAAGTACATTGGATGACCTGACTATGAGATAATCACATGGATAGCTAAGTAGTGCCAGTGATAGAATCTCCCTATAGCAAACGTGCAAGTATCCTTAGACTTGAGATCTTCAAGGTACTTCGTTTGTTGAGCATTGTACTTTGATTTCAATCTCTGAAGCCAGATCTAGGGCGGCTTATGAGATGGATATTAGATACAATGTGAGGTAAACAAAAGTAGTTGAGAGGGTCAATAAAGGATTCACCACTCCTAATAATAGGGGCGAATATCTCACAGTCACTTGTTGGAATTACTACTCGTGAAATCGTTGACCAAGGTTATTGTGTATTAGAAACAGTTCCAAGTGATACACATGTAGAGTAATGGATTCCTGGTACAAGTACTAATATATTTAGGACAGAATAAATATTTATTCTAGAAGGAGTTCGTACTAATTCCGTACTCCAAACTGAATGAGATATTGTATGGTGAAAGGAGTTTATTGCACTGTAGTTTGTTATTGAAGGATTCATGTCAAGCCACTTGACTTTCTAGACTCATGGGTGGTCATGATGTATTGCTAGATATCACTCATAATCTGCTGAATATGGGTTTATTAATTGATGAATTAATAAACCAATCTTGATAAGAATTAATATGTTAATTCTAAATTATTAAGGGTTATTAATCTCAAAGATGTTTGGATTAATTCAAATTTGCTACCAATAGACCGGAAAACCTAATAGGTCTCACACAATAGAGGATTAAGTACTTAAGATGTTATTTGATAATATTATGGGGTTAATTGTGAGAAGAAAAAGTTATTATGGTCAAATTATAATTAGTTATAATTTTGGGCCAAATTATGATTGTTAAAAATTATAGTTTCCAATTACAATTAGTAAATTCTAATTGGATTAGAATTTACAGACGTGTTTTTCTGCATAATATTAGTATATATCTTTGATATATGTTGAGAATGGTCCACACGAATTTTGAACCACAGAAAACACAGAACATACAATCATCTTCTTCTTTTCTTCTCTATTTTACCCTAGCTGCCTTTCTTCACTGCTAGCACAGAGATTGCGTTTGGCTTTTTGAGTATCCTTTGTGTGGATATTGTTAGAGGGAGTTCTACGCTTGGATTCCAGTGGCGACAACGAGGAGCTTTGGTATTGCTGGATCGCGCCTCAATAGAAGGAAGAAATTTTGAATGACAGAGACATCACTGAAGGTATATCTTCTTGCTTTTAATCTGCTTATTACACATGCACGTGGTCCACTTGCATAGAATCCTTACATCCTATTGCGTAATGCATATTTATTATGCACGTATGGATTCTAACAAAAGATAGGGCAACCCCATACTCTAACGTGAGATAACTTTGGTTTCTTGCCATAGAAACATACCAAATGGGGTAGTATCTGAAGGCACAAAAAGTGGAAAAACATAGGGCACGCAGCGGAAGCGAACATAAAAAAATTGAAAAAACACAACAGGGGATTCCAGGACAGGGCCAGTGCCGGCTCCGGCTGCCCTAGTTGGCGCCAGTTCCGCCCTGTCCAAATCTTGAGGTTTTAAAATTTTTACCTCTCCTTCTGTTTCTCAAAGGTAGCTGGACCAGAATGTGTGCAACTGGGGTAGGTGTGCTAGTGGAAGCCTCTGGTATGATTCCTGCAAGCCTCCTACTTCTCCTTTGCATGTATGTGAACGCCGAACTCTCTGTCTTCTAGTATATGGCCTGCCTAACTACTGTTTGGTGAACAACTAACAGGATACGGAATTTTTTGGAGAGAGAGAGAGAGAGAGAGAGAGAGAGAGAGAGAGAGAGAGAGAGACACCTGGCCTTTCACAGAGATGAAGCCGTCTCTAAGCATGTGTGTTTTGTAACAATGACGTTGACTCCAATCCTCTTGTTTAACCTAAATAAAATCCTATGTTAAACTAGATTGGGCTATTGGACTCTTAGTTTAACCTTTTAGACTTAATTAATTATTCTAATTAGAACCAACCTAATGGCCCAATTAATAATTAATTTTTCAGCCCAAATAAACTAGTCCAATTAATAAGTCTATATTAGTTTAGTCCAAGATTAATATTTAATTATTCAAATTGGGCCAAAGCTCTAAATAATTAATTAACCCACTAAACTAATTTAATTAATTCTCTTTCTTCATGGACTTTTATTTTATTCTAACCCAATAATTAAATTAGGCTACTTAAATAAAATAAATTCCATTTAATTTAATATCAATTCCTTAGCCTATATTTAATTAGGACTCACGGTCTATACTGGGGACCAAAAGACACACTGCCTTGGCTACTAAAATGACCAAAATACCCTTGTCATATAAATAGTTATATTTTGCATTTTAAATATTTCCTGATATCACCATAAGGAAATATTGACCCCAAGGATAGTGCTGTGTTAGCAAAGTCTCCGACCTACAAGTGTAATGACTAAAATACCCCTCTATACATCGCCGTACATTTAGAGAGGAAGAAGTGTACTAACTCCTCTCTAAATGACATCTACCATCCTTAGGCCTCTAGTCCAATGATCCACGACTTTCTGGATTGTTTTTGCTTTCCAAGGGAGCTACCCTAAAGTAAACATCTAAGTTATGTTTCCCAGGACCCTGGATATTTAGATCATTCAGACAACCACAAGGGGCGACAGTATAGAAACTATCTTGTATAATTTTATCTTAACTAACTAGTCACACATACCTAACATGCAAGTATATTAGCCCTACGATAGAACCTCAACTATAGCATATCAAAGCTTATGCTTCCAACTTCGTCAGACCACTAACTCATACTCAAGTCGTAGTGTACTAGTCCACGCTATAGTGGTAGTAGTCTAGATTTCTACCCTATAGTACTTTTAGAAATCACTACTACAAGTCCTATTCTACGTATTCGAAATACGCTTATGTCCTGAAGTGAGTGGACTACTCACTGGCTAAAGGTAAGCCATTCCCCATTTAGAATTCACAATACAATAACCTAGACATGATGAGATTCCCATTCTCATCAATCAGTTAAGAACAAAAGTTTATGTGTTAATTAACCTGTGATCCATACCTTATTGTGAAAGACCTCCATTCACATGGATCACTTACTTAAACACAATGGGTTTTTTCCAAACGTAATTGTGCACAAATAAAATTGTAAATTCACAAATAATTTCTGAAAATAAATTCTTTTATTAAAACATTCAATTTTTTTACATCAGAAACCTAGTCTAAGAGAGCATACATCCCAATAGTATCAATCGTTTTTTACAGAACTCTATTTATAACATAAACAAAAGTCTCTAATGCATACCCCCAAAACAATTTTTGTATGTCTGCAGAAGCCATTATGGTCTGTACCATATCTAGAAGGGTTCAATTCATTCTCTCAGATACACCATTATGTTGAGGTATATATGGTAGAGTCCATTGAGATAATATTCCATTATCTCTAAGATAATCTTGAAACTCTTAGTTTAAATATTTACTTCCTTGATCAGATTTTAGAGTCTTAATACTTTTCCTAAGTTGTTTCTCTACTTCATTCTTGAAGTTTTTGAACTTTTCAAAAGCTTCATATTTATATTTCATTAAATACAAATTCCCATATCATGAATAATCATCGATAAAGGTTATGAAAATAGTAATAAACTCCTCTTGATTGTATAGACATAGGGCCACATATATCAGAATGTATAAGTGATAATGACTTTTTGGCCCTTTTTCCTTTTCCAGAAAAAGGAGTTTTAGCAATTTACCAAGTAAACAAGACTCGCTTGTGCCATATGATTAATAATCAAATGACCCTAAGTTTTTTTTTTTTTTTATTAATTCTCGTTTTGAGAATTAAATCTAATTATGATTAGTTTTTAATTAAGACCAATGATTGGGGATAAAATTATATTTTAAAATTTAATATATTTTCTAAAATATTGATTTTAGATTATATATTATTATTTAATTCCTAAAATATGATTTTAGCAATTAATAAATTTTCTAAAATATTGATTTTAGATTTTATCCTTATTAAATTTCTAGAATTTGATTTTAGAAATTAAGTCTAAAATATTAGTTTTAGATTTTATCTTAATTTAATTTCTTGAATTTGATTTTAGCAATTAAATCTATTTTTTTCTTCCAAAATAGAGATTTTAGAATAATAGAATTATATGTTTAATTTTTGTTTAAGTATAATTAATGGCATGGTGGATGATTATGGACTAAAATTGAATTATATCTATTCATGCATTTTTACAGTTTTGGTTTTTATTAAATAGGACTTGCGAGTCCTACCTTCTCTAAAATTCTTGTGTAATTCTCTTCTCATCTAACTCCCCTCGAATATAACTCGAGGTTTCTCTATTTAGGAAATTTATGTAATTAGATTACATCGGTTAGATAGAGATAGAATTATTTTAATTTTGTAAATGGCGACCAAAACAAGGCAAGATGGTAAGACCTTCTACTTAAAACATGCTTGAACACATAGGGTTAAGCATGTTAATTTTCTTTTTGACTCGAGAAAATTAATTTACGAAAAGTCCATAACCATACCACGTAATCGCTTTATTACCATGATTATCAATTTATGTGATTTATTGATATATTTATGCATGTCATTCGATGAAATCACTAAAAGGAATAAATCCCTCAATTAATATTAAACCTAATTCCTTCCGTTAATATAGTAAGAACGATAGTCCTTTTTTGAGAAAAGGTTGTTGGGCTAACCCAAGCTTACTCGACTTCGGGCATATTCAAGCTATGGAATTAAATTCTTATGGAATTAAATTCCTGATTAATAGATTAGGTTTAACTAAATTCTTTATCCCGATTGAGTTAACTCAAGCATAAAGAAATTTAGAGGAAAAATTAGAGTAGCACAAAAGGCTTTAAGATTAAAAGATGTTAATCACCCAATTGTTCGGTAATTACAAACGATGTAATTGGTATAGGATACCTACCATTGAACTCAAGAGTGGCTTGTTGGGCAAACTCAAGGAAATTCTTGAGGAATTTGGATACCAGTCCACTAGAAAAGCTTCCAACGGGCTTTTCCAAATCAATAGTGGGGGCTATTGGTTTGGGAAAAATAGTAGAATAAGAATGTGCTTAATTAAGGACCTAATTATTTGCATTACATGTGCATATACACTTAGCTAATCTTTTCTATCTTTACATCTAGGTCACGTGCATCATGTTAACCAACCTAAACCTTCGTAGCATTTTGGAAACCAACAAAGTCAACGAATCGAACTATCTCGATTGGTATCGAGATTTGAGAATTGTTCTCAAATCGAAAAAGTTGCTTTACGTGCTAGATGCCCATATTCCGCCACCTCCAGCTCAAGATGCTCATGCTAATGAGTAGGCTATCCACAAGAAGCATAAGGAGGACAGTAACATGACATCCTGTACCATGCTAGCATCAATGACTCCGGAGCTAGAAAAATAGCACGAGCATATAGATGCTCAATTGATGATTCTCTATCTTCGAGAGTTGTTTGATGCCTAAGCTAGAGCAAAGAAATATGAGATCTTGAAGCAAGTTTTTCGTTGTAAAATGGTTGAGGGTGCTTCTATGGCTATTCATGGGCTGAAGATACTGGGCTTGATTGAGAAGCTTGGATCTCTTGGGTTCTTGATGGACTATGAATGAAGTGTTGACTTAATTCTACAATCTTTACCTAATAGTTTTTCACAATTTATGATCAACTATCAGATGAATAAGATTGAGTCCACTATTCCCAAGTTGATCATTCTTCTCAAAACTACAGAGTCTTCCATGAAGAAGGAATCTAATGCAGTCTTGACGGAAGAATCTTCTTTTTCTAAGAAGAAATTTCCTAAGAAAAAGAAGAAGGCTCCTACTAAGCCCAAAGGTCGAGTGAAAAAGAAAGACGCAGCCGCTAAGGGCCCATGCTATCACTGTGGTAAGATGGGCCATTGGAGGTGCAACTACAAGGCCTACTTGGAGACTGTAAAGGAAAAGAAGCAGAAGGAGAAGCTTGCGGGCACTTCTACTTCTACTTCTGGTATGTTTATGATTAAGATAAATGCTGCCTTTACAAATGAGATATGGGTATTGGATACCGGATATAGATCTTATTTATGCAATAGCTTGCAAGGACTAAAGGATAGTAGAAAGCTAGAGAAAGGCAATGTCGACCTACGTACTGCAAATGAAGTAAAGGTTGCTACACTTGCTATGGGAACATTAGAGCTGAATCTGCCTTCTTGATTAGTTTTAGAACCTCAAAATTGTTATTTTCTACCAGCTTTAATGAAGAATATTATCTCAGTTGCATGTTCAAATTTATATGGATTTCATTTAATTTTTAAGAATAAATGTTGTTCTTTTTCACTGAATGATATCCACTATGGTTCTTGAACTTTGGTTAATGGTTTATATGTTCTAGACATGAATAATCCAGTTCTCAATATAAATAATAAGAAACCAAAGATAGATAACCCAAACACCTCTTACTTATGGCATTGCCGTTTAGGCCATGTAAACGAGAATCGTGTTTCTAAGTTACACATGCTTGGTGACTTAAGATCATTTGATTATGAATCATATAGCACTTGTAAGTCTTGTTTACTAGGTAAAATGGCTAAAACTCATTTTACTGGAAAAGGAGAAAGGGCTAAAGAGTTATTAGAACTCATATATTCTGATGTATATAGCCCAATATCTGTACAAGCGAGAGGAGGTTATAACTATTTCATAACCTTTATCGATGATTATTCACGATATAGGAATTTGTATTTAATAAAATATAGATTTGAAGCTTTTGAAAAGTTCAAAGACTTCAAGAATAAAGTAGAGATACAACTTGGCAAAAGTATGAAAACTCTAAGATCGGATCGAGGGGGTGAATACTTAAGTCAAGAGTTTCAGAGTTATCTTAGAGATAATGGGATATTATCTCAATGGATTCCATCACATACACATCAACATAATGATATATCTAAGAGAAGAAATCGAACCCTTCTAGACATGGTATAGACCATGATAGCTTCTACAGATTTGCCAAAATCGTTTTAGGGGTACGCACTAGAGATTTCTATTTATATTCTAAATAGAGTTCTGTAAAAAATGATTGATACAACCCCATTTGAGATGTTCTTTGGCAAGAAACCAAAGTTATCTCACTTGAGAGTATGGGGTTGTTCTGCCTTTGTCAAAAGGCCACAGTCAGATAAACTTAAAAGTAAGTCTAACAAGTGTTTGTTTATGGGTTATCCGAAAGAATCTTTTGAGTATAACTTCTATCTCCCCTCTAAAAATAAAGTGTTTGTTTCGAAGCATGCTGCCTTCTTAGAGAATGAGCACATGTTCAAAGGGGATAGTGGGAGTAAAATTGAACTTAGTAAAGTTCAAGAAGAACCAATAAACAAGGATCAATCGTCTAATCCTACATCTATTGTGAGAATAGATAAACTTTCTACCACACAAGATCCTCATAGGTTGAGTAGGATACGTGTGGCACCTGAGAGATATAGATTTCTTATAAGTGACCACAATGACATATCACTTATAGATGAAGATGATCCTACTACCTACAAGAAAGTTTTGAATAGTTCAGAATCTGACAAATGGCTTGAGGCCATAAAGTCAAAGATGGATTCCATGTACGATAACTAAGTATGAACTTTAGTTGATCTATCCAAAGAAATCAAACATATTAGGTGCAAATGAATTTTCAAGAAGAAAACAAACATGGATGGTAATGTAGTTACCTATAAAGCACGAGTAGTGGCTAAGGGTTATCGTCAACAACATAGTATTGACTATGATGAAACCTTCTCATCAGTAGCCATGCAAAAATCCATCAAGATACTCCTAGCCATTGCCGCTCATCATGAGTATGAGATCTGGCAAATGGATATGAAAACAGCTTTCCTAAATGGAAATCTGACTGAAGAAATGTATATAACACAACTTGAGGGTTTCACATCTAATGATAGTGCAAAAGTGTGAAAATTGTAAAGGTCTATTTATAGACTTAAGCAAGCTTCTAGAAGTTGGAACATCCATTTTGATGAAACAATCAAAGAGTTTGGTTTCATTCAAAACATAGATAAGGCTTGTGTGTACAAGAAGGTTAGTTGGAGTACAATCGTTTTCTTATTGGTTTATGTAAATGACATATTGCTAATAGGAAGCGATGTACATGTCCTAGAATTAGTTAAAGTTTGATTGTCTAAGAAATTCTACATGAAAGACCTTGGAGAAGCAACCTACATTCTTGGAATAAGGATCTATAGAGATATGTCAAAAAGATTGCTAGGTTTTTCACAGTCTACATACATAGACAAAGTGCTAAAAAGGTTTAGCATGAATCAATCCAAAAAGGGATTCTTACCCATGTCCTATGGGATATACCTTTCAAAGTCGATGTCTCCCAAGATATAAGTTGAAAATAATCGCATGAGTAAGATTCCATATCCTTCGGCAGTTAGATCTATCATGTATGCTATGATATGTACAAGGTCCAATGTATCTTGTGCTCTCAGTTTGATGAGCAAATACCAATTTAACCCTGGTGAATGTTATTGGGCGATTGTAAAAAACATCCTTAAGTACTTGCGAAGGACTAAGGATGTGTTCGTAGTTTATAGAGAAGATGATTTGAAAGTAAACGGGTATACTGATGCTAGTTTTCAATCTGACAAAGATGATTTCAAATCACAATTTGGCCACGTGTTTACATTGTGTGTTGGGGCAACAAGTTAGAAGAGTTTCAAACAAGAAACTATTGTAAACTCTACGATCGAAGCTGAGTACATAGCCACTTCTAAAGCAGCTAAGGAAGCCGTTTGGATCAAGAAGTTCGTGACAGAATTGGGTGTGGTCACTAGCGTTGTTGGTCCAATATCATTGTATTGTGACAACAACGGAATCATTGCACAAAGAAAGCAACCATGGTCTCACCAACGATCCAAACACGTACTATGACGCTATCATCTAATCAAAGAGATCACAGATAGAAATGATGTAAAGATAGAGAGAGTTCCCATGAATAAGAACATAGTTGGCCAGCTTATAAAAGCACTATCCCAGAAGAAATATGATAGGCATGTTGAGTCATTTGGTATTAGATACAAGAATGATTGACTTGAGTGCAAGTAGGAGTTTATTAGTATTGTGCTATAGAGGTAATCACTTCTACTTTGTATATGACATAATTGTTTTATAATATAAGGCAATATTTATCTTTCAATTTGTTTTCTTTACTTTCATGTAAAATAATTATTAGATAAAGTCCCTAATACAACACTGTGTTAAAGAAGTAATGATAGAAATCATGATGTGAGATTCCTACTACACTGTATATTGTTAGTACTTAAGTATTCCCTAGTCATAATATTAATGAGATAGGACATCATTAATGCATTAAGACTAGCACGTGTTAGACTTCTTGATCTGATCAGGAGGTGATTCTCATATCTATGAGTATTATGATACTCAAAGTTAATATGTGGATATTTGTTAATAGAACAAATACATTAGATTACCTGACTATGAGATAATCACATGGATAACTATGTAGTGACAGTGAGAGAATCTCGCTATAGTAAGCGTGCAAATATCCTTAGATTTGATATCTCTAAGGAACTTTGTTTGCTGAGCATTGTACTTTGATTTTAATCTCTGGAGCCAAATCAAGGCCGCCTATAAGATGGATAATGGGTACAATGTAAGGTAAACACAAGTAGTTGGAAGAGTTAATAAAGGATTCACCATTCCTAATTGTAGAGGCGAATATTTCACGGCCACTTGTTGGAATTACTACTTGTGAAATCCTAGGCCAAGGTTATTGTGTATTGAAAATAGTTCCAAGTGATACACATCTAGAGTAGTGGATTCCTGATACATGTACTAATATATTTAGAACAAAATTAATATTTATTATGCAGGGAGTTGGCACTAATTTCGTACTCCGAACCGAATAAGATATTGTATGGTGAAATGAGTTTATTGTATTGTAGTTTGTTATTGAATAATTCATGTCAAGCCACTTAACTTCTTGGACTTTTGGATGGTCATGATGTGTTGCTAAATATCGCTCATGATCTGTTAAATATGGGTTTATTAATTGGTGAATTAATAAACCAAGTTTGATAAGAATTAATATGTTAATTCTAAATTATTAAGGGTTATTAATCTCAAAGACGTTTGGATTAATTCATAGTTGCTACCAATAAATCAAAAAACCTAATAGGTCACACATAAAAGAGGATTAAGTACTCAAGATATTATTTGATAACATTATAGGATTAATTGTGAGAAGGAAAAGTTATTGCAGTCAAATTATAATTACTTATAATTTTGGGCCAAATTGGGATTGTTAAAAAATCATAGTTTCCAATTACAATTAGTAAATTCTAATTGGATTAGAATTTACAAACGTATTTTTCTGCACAATATTAGTATATATCTTTGATATATGTTGAGAACAGTGGACATAGTTTTTAAACTACAGAAAACACAGAACACATGATCATCTTCTTCTTCTTTTCTCTCTTTTACCCTAGTCGCCATTCTTCTCTGCTAGTACAAATATTGTGTTTGGCTTCTTGAGTATCCTCTGTGTGGATATTGTTAGAGGGAGTTCTACGCTTAGACTCCAGTGGCGACAACGAGGAGCTTTGGTATTGTTGGATCGTGCCTCAACAGAAGGAAGAAATTTTGAACGACAGAGACATCATTGAAGGTATATCTTATTGCTTTTGATTTGTTTATTACACATACACATGGTCCTCTTGCATAGAATCCTTATATTCCACTCTGTAGCGCATACATATGATGCACGTATGGATTCTAACAAAAGGTAGGGCAACCCCATACTCTAAAGTGAGATAACTTTGGTTTCTTGCCAAAGAACATCTTAAATGGGGCAGTATCAATCGTTTTTTACGAAACTCTATTCATAACATAAATAGAAGTCTCTAGTGTGTACTCCCAAAATAATGTTTGTATGTCTACAGAAGCCATCTTGGTCCGTACCATGTCTAGAAGCGTTCAATTCATTCTTTCAGATACACCATTATGTTGAGGTGTATGTGGTAGAGTCTATTGAGATAATATTCGATTATCTCTAAGATAATCTTGAAATTCTTAGCTTAAGTATTTACCTTTTTTATCAGATTTTAGAGTCTTAATACTTTTCCTAAGTTGTTTTTCTTCTTCATTCTTGAAGTTTTTAAACTTTTCAAGAGCTTCAGATTTGTATTTTATTAAATACAAATTCTCATATCGTAAATAATCATCGATAAAAGTTATAAAATAGTAATAACCTCCTCTTGATTGTATAAACATAGGTCCACATATATCATAATATATAAGTGCTAATTACTCTTTCACCATTTCTCCTTTTCTAGAAAAAAGGAGTTTTAGCCATTTTACCAAGTAAACAAGACTCACTTGTGCCGGATGATTAATAATCAAATGACCCTAAGTCACTTAGCTTGTGTAACTTAGAAATATGATTTTCATTTATACGGCCTAAATGATAATGCTATAAATAAGATAAGGTTGAATTATCTATCATTGGTTTCTTATTATTTACATTGAGGATTGAATTACCCATGTTTAGAACATATAAACCATTAACCAAGGTTGCAGAACCATAATGAATATCATTCAATGAAACAGAACAATATTTATTGTTAAAAAGTAAATGAAATCTACACAAGTCTAAACACTTAACTAAGATAATATTTTTCAATAAAACTAATACAAAATAATAGTTTTACAATTCTAAAACTAATCCTGAAGGCAGGTATAGCTCGTAAGTCCCCACAGCAAGTGCATCAACCTTTCTCCCATTTGCAATACGTAGGTCCACATCACCCTTCTCAAGCCTTCTATTGTCCTTTAGTCCCTACAAGTTATTACAGAAACGAAATCCACATCCAGTATTTAACACCCATATCTCATTTCTAAAGGCAGTATAAACCTCAATCATAAACATATTAGGAGTAGAAGTAGAAGTGCCTGCAAGCTACTCATTCTTCTTCTTTTCCTTGACGGTCTCCAAGTAGGCTTTGCAGTTGCGCCTCCAATGACCCATCTTTCCACAATGATGGCATGGGCCTTTGGTGGCTGCTTCCTTCTTTTTCACACCACCTTTAGGCTTTGTAGAAGCCTTCTTCTTCTTCTTCTTAGGAACCTTCTTCCTAGAAGAGGAAGATTCTACTAACATAACTTCATTAGATTCCTTATTTATGGAGGACTCCGCAGTTTTGAGTAGATTGATCAACTCGTGTATGGCGGACTCAATCTTATTCATCTAGTAGTTAATCACAAATTGTGAAAAACTATTAAAGATTGTAGAATTATGTCGATACTTAATTCATTGTCCATCACAAAACCAAGAAATCCAAGCTTCTCCATTAAGCCCAATATCTTTAGCCCATGAGTGGCCACAAAAGTACCCTCAACCATCTTTGAATGGAACAATTATTTTGATATCTCATATCTTTTTGTTCTGGCTTGGGCATCAAACAGTTCTCGAAGATAGTAAGCATCTATGTGCTCGTGCTGTTTTTGCAGTTCAGGGGTCATTGACCCCAACATCACACAGGTTGTGTCACTATCCTCTTTATGCTTCTTGAGGACATCATGCTTATCAATATGAGCATATTGAGATAGGAGCTTCTAACACATAGAGCAATATTTCCGACTTGAGAACAATTCTCAAGTTTCTATACTAGCCGAGAAATTTGTTTCCATTAATTTGTTGGTTTCCAAGATGCTACGCAGGTTTAGGTTGGTCGACATGATGCAGATGACCTAGTTATAAAGGTAGAGAAATTAGCTAACTATAGATGCATATGTAATGCAAATAATAGGTCTTTAATTAAGTGCATTGATATTCCACTATTTTACTCAAACTAATAGCCCCTATTATTAATTCGAGAAAATCCGTTGGAAGCTTTCTTAGTGGACCGGTATCCAAATTCCTTAAGAATGATCTTGGGTTTGCCTAACAAGCCACCCTTAAGTTTAATAGTAGGTATCCAATGCTAATTATATCGTATTTAATTACTAGATCATTAGGTAATTAACATCTTTTAATCTTAAAGCTTTTAAGCTAACCCAATCTTGCCTCTAATTTTATTTATACTTGAGTTAGCCCAACAAGGATAAAGAAATTAGTTAAACCCAACCCATTAATTAGGAATTTAAAATTCCATAGGTTGAACATGCCCAATGTTAAGTAGGCTTGGGTTAGTCCAACAACCTGGTCTCGAAAAAAGGATTCTCGTTCTTACTATATTAATGGAAGGTATTAGGTTTAATTTTGATTAAGGAATTTGTGATATTTGTATCTTAACATAGCATGCATAATATCATATCCATGCATTGCAAAATAATAATGTGATTTGGTTATGGACTTTACTATATTAATTTCCTTGAGCCATAAGAAAATTAATTTGGCCAATCCTAAGTGTCCACCCATGATATAGGAAGAAAACCTTACCATCCTCCTTTTGGCTTGATCATCTTCTCTTGAACTTGTAATAAAGTCTATTCTATCTAAAATATGTAATATAATTACATAAAATTCTAATAAAGAAACCTTGAGTTACATTCAAGTGGAGTTTAGATGAGAAGAGAAATTTACACAAGAAAAATAGAGAAGGCAGGACTCGCAGGTTCTATTTGATTCAAAACCAAAGTAATAAAATGCATGAACAATTTAATTAGGTCCAATAGTCCATAACCAAACCACCATGCTAATTTATGCTCAAAATCAAATTAAACATAGCAAATAATTCCCAAATCATTATTTTGAAAAAATAGAATAAATTCTAAAATCATTATTTTAGAAAGTATATTAATTCCTAAAATTATTTCCAAAATTACTATTTTGAAAAATAGAATAAATTCTAAAATCACTATTTTAGAAAATTTATTAATTGCTAAAATCATATTTTAAGAATTACAATAATATATTTTAAGATTATTTTAGAAATTAGAATAATATATAATCTAAAATCATTATTTTAGAAAATATATTGTTGGCTAAAATTTTATTTTAGGAATTAAAATAATATATAATCTAAAACATTATTTTAAAAATATATTATTTTTCCAAAAACAAGATTTTTGAAAAAATTATTTGTTAGTCCCGAAGTAAGACTTTGGGAAGAATTTGGGCGCCAAGTGAAAAGAAACAAAATTCATCCATGGGCCATATCGCAAGACTTAGACGAAACAAAGAAAGGGGAAAATTTTTTTATTATGAAATAGGAATTGCATCCTAGGGAGGATGTGTATAATCCTCCCTAGGATTGCAAAAACAACCCACGTGAGCCGTGTAAGTTTGGGAGCCAAGGAGTCGTGGCTTGGGATTTCTTGTGCCTCATGCTGCAGCTTGGCTCCTAGTGAGCCATGGCTTGGGGCTAAAATTATTATTTTTTTTATTCCTTCGTCTTCTCTAGAAACAATTTCTGGGAAAACTTCAAGTCTTCTGCAACACCTTCAGAAAACAATTCTTTATTCATTCTAATCTTTTTTTTTTTTTCCGTTTCTATGAACTCATTCAAAGAAAACTTTTGTTCAGTAAAACAAAACAAAAAACTTTTTTTTTAGAAAATATGATTTCTATTTAGTTGCAAACACAACACGCCCAGAAAATCATTTTTTTCTGTACAAGAAGTAACACCATAATTCTTGATTAAAACCATTTATGTAACTCTTACAGAAACCGTATACGTAGCAACCATAACCCACAAAATCAATTTTTTCCTTTCACAAACTGTCCATATTCTGAACAATTTCAGAACCAGAACAGAGACAATGATGACATAAATTTCATGGCCAAAAATACAACCCAGTCATGCATAGGGCTCTGATACCACGGTTAGCAATTCTCCATGCAAAAATCATATTTACACAGCAGAAGAAACGAGAATTCCACACCGAGGATCACTTTTAAGCATTAATGGGAATTAAAAGAGTAGATAAGTTATACCTTCTGCTGAACCTCGGTGAAACAAAATTTTCTCTGCTCTAAGGCGTGATCCAGCAAAGCCTAAGAATGTTTTCACTTTCATTCCGTCAAAACACCACAATCCAAGTGTAGGATTGTCTCTAATAAAATCCACACGAGAATGGCGCTCAAAAGCACGACATAATTTTTTTCTAGCAAAAACAATTATGGCGGCTAGTTTTTTTTTTTTTTAGAAGAAGAAGAAGTTTAAGATGGCTCATGGTTTTTTCAGAAAAAAACTTTGTGTAATTCTCTAAGTTATAATTCCACAGAGTATGTATATATCATAAATATCGTCCATCATATTTTGGTAATCAGAATCCATAACATATATGGATTCTTAATTACCAATAATTATTATGAACATTGTTAATTATAATGTAGCCCACAAATCATAACTAATTATAATCTGACCACAACAACTTCTTATTTTCATAATCAACCCTGTAATGTTATCAAATAACCTCTTTTGTACTCAATTCTCTATTATGTGTGACCTTTTTTGGTTTTCTGGTCTATTGGTAACAAAATATGAATTATTCTATACATCTTTAAGATTAATAATCCTTAATAATTTTAGAATTAACTTATTAATTATAATAAGGATTGATTTATTAATTTTTAATTAATAAATCTATATTCAGCGGATCATAAGCAGTATCTAGCAACATATCATGACCACCCAAAAGTCCAGAAAGTCAAGTGTCTTGACATGAACCTTTCCATAGCAAACAATAGTGCAATAAACTCCTTTTACCATATAATATCTCATTCGGTTTGGAGTACGGAATTAGTGCTAACTCCTTCTAGAATAATAAATTAATTCTAACTTGAATATTTTAGTGCTTGTTCTCGAAATCCACTACTCATCATTTGTATCAATTGGAACCATTTCCAATATATACCATTACCTTTTCCAAGGACTACTCGAGTAGTTATTCCTACAAGTGGCCATGAGATATTTGCCCCTACTAATAGGAGTGGTAAATCCTTTATTGATTCTTTCAACTACTTTTATTTGCTTTACGTTGTACCCAATATCCATCCCATAGGCGGTCCTGTCAGGACTCTAGAGATTGGAATCAAAGTTCAACACTTAGCAAATAAAGTACCTTAGAGATCTTAAATATAAGGATACTTACACATTTATGATGATGAGATTCTATCGCTGGCATTAAATAGTTATCCATATGATTATATTATAGTCAGGTCATGCAATATACTTGTTCAGGTAACAAGCATCCACGTATTAATTTTGAGTATCACAATACTCACAGATGTGAGAACCACAATCTGATCAAATCAGGAAGTATAATATGTGCTAGCCTTACTGTATTAATAATGTTCTATCTCATTAATACTACAATTAGGGATAATTAAGTACGGACACTATCCAGTATAGTAGGAACTCCATATCATGATCTCTATCCTGATTTCTTAACATAGTGTTGCACTTGGGAATTTATCTAACAGTTATTTTACACGAAAGCATAAATAAAATAAACTAAAAGATAAAGAATGCATTGTTTTATTTAATAATGTACAATACACAGCATACATGTGATTGACTCTAGGGTATAACACTAACACCGTGAAGATTAGGCTATTTTCTATTTAGTTATAATTTTGAATCCTCGAGGATAGCAAAAAGATATCAGGTGATATCTTTTGAGAAGTTTTCTAATTTGATTAGGGAACTTCTTGTTAGCTATCGGGGGTTATCAAAGGAGATTAGAGGATACTGAAAAGAGGTGTAGAGCCTGATAGTTTTTCTCTCTCCCCGTTTTGCTCTCTGGGTATCTCTGTGTATGTGTTAATCAAGTGCTTCTGGAAAACACAAGAATAGAAAACCATCGTCTCTTGAGATTTCTCTTTAGCAGATTGCAAGAAGATTTTCCAAAGACCATCCTCCTTTTTCCTAGTTCCTTTCATTGGGATTTCAGACACCAGTCATATTCTGGAAGGTCGAGAGCTTTGCATGGATGAAACAGAGTCGTAGGCTCACCGGACAACGACTGAAGACACTGAAAGCAGAACCAGTAGCTTCAAGTTTGCAACCAAAAGTTCGAACAACTACATTGGTTCAGCCATTGTGAACAGCTAAAAAATACAAAGATATATTTGCTTTCACTGCACTGTTTTCTTATTTATGTATGTTGTTTTTGCCGTTTATGCCTTCAAGTACTTTCGTTATTAACCTGTAGGTCGAAGACACCGTGCTGGCTATATTATTCTCAGGGTCAATATTTTCATATAGTGATAAATGGATTTAAAATGACAAAATATAGCTATTTGTTAGTAGGGTATTTTGGCCATTTTAGTAGCCAAGAATAATATGTTGTCTGGTTCCCAAAGTAGCTCAAATAACCTTAGTAAATTTATTTACTACATGGGCTTTTTGGGTGAATTTATTATTGGAAGAATTATTCTAGAAGTCCAATTAATTATTTATTTGGGCTAAATTAATTAATTGGGTCAATTTAATTAGTTAGTTAATTAATTATCTTGGATAATTTTATATTAGGCCCAATTGGATTAATTAATTAATTAATAAAAGAGCTAATTTAATTAATTGATGTATTAATTAATTATCTTGGGTAATCTTATATTAGGCCCAAGTGGATTAATTAATTAATAAAAGTGCTAATTAATTAGTCTTGGACTAATTAAGAAAAGCCTTGGCCCACCAGGGTTTGGGTGTGGCAGCTAGAAGGTTTAAGTAACCTAGGGTAGCTGTCACATGACCAAAGATATAAGAAACAAGGGAAAAGAGGAAAAGGAAATAAAAGAAAAAAAGGAGGCTGGTTGGTTGAGTTAGAAAAGGAAAAGGAAAGTTGGGTTTTAAATAGGCATCATGTGTGCCAGTAATATGGTTGACCGAATTTGAAAAATAGAAATAGCTTTTCATCTTTTTCCTGAACAAATCCAAGGCTACCTTTTTCTTTGTCATTTTTCCTTTAACATTTAGCTCTTCTGTTTTTCTTCCAATGTTCTTCACCCTAGTTCTACTTTCACCGGTAGAGGTCCATAGAGCTTCGAGAATACTCTGGAAGGTAAAGAGCTAGTAAACATGGTAAGTGTTTCATACGAAAGAGTTGATGATTAGCTGGTATACCTATTGAACAAATAAATGTTCCAATTCAAGAAGCGCTGTCAAACCCAAATTCATCTCTGGTTATTCAAGTAAAATGCCCTAGAAGTAAGTATTCCTAGACTTTGTTAGGAAAATTTTTTAATTTGCAGTTTTCACTACATATTTAATTTTCCCACAGTCCTTCGTGAACAACTGAATCGATGTAGGGATATCAATGTTTATATTAGTCCACTCGAGAATCAAGAAATATACATCAATTAAACAATATAAGTATAACACGTTTTATAACTTGTGTTCAATCTAGATATCAAGGATAAAGGGATCAATTCCTCGATCATTATAGTAACTATGTCGATCTCCATTTACTAGTAATTTGGAAATAATGATGTGTTACTAGACACCATTCATTATTTGTGACAAAGAGTTTTTAGGACCAACATTACAAGTACTTGTTGGGTCGCATTCTAAGATAAATTTGGATTAGGCTTCGAAGAGTATTTTTAGCTTGGTCTACGTATTTACTTAATGGGGCCAAATATGTTTGGGTTATATAATTGACTAAATTTGGTTTTGAACCAAATTAGGATAAATAATAAATAGATTTCCAAGTTAGAGTAGGATTCTAATTTTGTTGAAATCCTGATTAAGGAACAGAATTCATATCTAATTTGGAAATCACATAATATCTAGGATTTGATCTGAGATACTAGAGATAGGTTTTCAGAAGTCTTTAAAAGGCTTTTATAGGCCATCTCAAATGGCTGGGAATTAATCTCTCCTTTTTTGTTACAAAGACAAATATAGACAAAAAATGAAACCTCCTTTTTCTGAGCAAGAAATCTAAAAAATTAGCAAGTACTAGAACTTAAGGTATCAATTTAAATTAGTTTAAGTGAATACCATAGAGGCAGGGTTCACAAGATCCTGCTTGTGATTTAGATCAAAAGGCTCAACAAGAAGTGGTCAGCAAAACATAACGAAAAGGTTCAATCTTTGACCAAATCGATTGATTCCAACTCATTAGGATCCTTGGTAGAGGCAAATCCATTTTATTTTCAATACAATTTTGTGTGTTTAGATCTTATTTGTCGTTAATAGGGGTATAAAAGCTATTCATGGGTCCTAGTTAGTTCCATGTACTATTTATGCCTTAAGTTCTATTTCATCGTATATTATGTATGCTATATTGCAACACCCCTAATATAAGTCATATCAGAAAAGCATATTAGGTTTGGGTGTCACCCCATCCAGTTACCCAAACAAGGGGTCTTTATAACAACCAAAGCCAAAATAAATAAAATAAACACAATAAGTATTACATTAAAGCCATCCAAAAGCTTAATTCATAGCATACATCTCAAAAGGGAATACAGCTCAACATACTCCATCATGCTATCTACGACTATGAACAAAATATACATAAAATTGTAAGATTTGCAGACCTAATGTATAGTACTGTCTTCAGTAACGCTGACTCCTGATAAGGGCTCATCATGTACATATTTTTGAGTGCTTTTGTGTGTTAGTTGTAATAAATTCTTGTTGAAATCATCACTCACCACATTCTTTTCATATTCTTTTTGTAGAAAATAAAGAAAATACCAATCCAAGATGATAAAGGTGAAAATAAAGAAAAATAGAGCAAAAATGGAAGAAGAATGAAGAAGGCACATAGGAAGTGGCGGCTAGGGCCAATTCCCTAGGCCACCTAGGACCAAAATTTCTTTAAAAAAAAAATAGTACCAGGCATCCTAGGGAAGTTTAACTTCCTTGGGCCGCCCGGTACTATTCACCAGGCAAAAACTTGGAATTTCCCTAGGCTACCCACTTGCCCTAGAACACGTGGATCACGTTTTTCTGTGATTTTTCTGAGTTTTCTTCATTGTACACTATATATACCCCATTAGAAACCCTAAATCATTGTCCTTGGTTAGCTAGCAACCAAGAGATCCATTAGGGAGCTCAAAAGATTCACCAAGGAAGGGAAGATCAAGGAGAAGAAAGGAGATGAAGAAGAGGTTGTTGAAGGAAATCCATGGAAGAAATAGCTCAAGATCTAGTCTATAAGTGAAGTGCTTCCTTCTTCTTTGTATTATACTTTAATAATGTTAATGTTTATATGATTTTAATTGCATTTGAGGGATGAACCCTAATCTATATTCTTGTATTGAGTTGTTATTATGATTGGTTAAATTCTTATTCTTGTGTTTGACTACTTGGTCGTTATTACGTTGGATTGATTGTTTGGGCTTGGTTGACTTATTCAATTGATTAGTTCACTCTTAATGATTTCAAGAGATGGGGTTAGGAGTTGAATGCCAAATTAATTGGTCCAATGTTTATTTTCCTTTATTAACTTGAGAGGGAGGTTGAAGGATTAGAACTTGGCAGTTAATGAGTTGTCAATAGTGCCTAGACATATGGCTATTTGGGCTTTCGGGTACCTTTAGATGTTGGGAAGTGTAATGCTTCATTGTGTTAGGTTGATTAGGTAGAAATACAAATTAATTGAGCCTTTTGAAAGGAATCTCATAACTCGAGAGAGTGTGAGGTTTATTCTTGAAAACTCATACCAATGCTCGAGTTGGGATTTGATGAACTTAATGAAGATCTCTTTACTTGACATATTTTGGGGGGATTTCTTCTTGTACATAGGCTTTCCTATATTCTTATTCTTTGACTATCCTTGTAACTTTTCTAGTGTGGATTCGATGTACTCTCTATTGTAGTAGTTTAGGTTAGTTTAGTTAGTTTCGTTTACTTTATCTCTATATTCATTTTAGCTAGATAATGAGATAAGAGCAAAGTAGTGGTAATTGCTAAGTTCCTGTAGATTAGATACTTACTATTCCCTATACTACACGATGGGTATACTTACCCTATTATATGGTTTTGATGATTAGCATTTTAATTTAAAGGTTGATTTATGTGGTTTGTTTATACTATTTCCAATGTAGGTAAAACTACCTATCAAGTTTTTGGCGCCGTTGCTTGGGAAAAAATCTGTGTTTTTTTGTTTAATAATTCTTTTATTTTTCCTTTACGCGAAAAATTGCCCATCAAGTTTTTGGCGCCGTTGCCGTGGATTGGCAATGCCATGAAACCCTTTAGTCTTGTTGATTTAGCTATGTATATATTTGTAAATACAATGTAAATATTTGTTTTTCTATTTGTGTACAGTACTAACCATTACTTGTAAATATACTTCTTTTCCTTTTTATAAGTTGTTTGTATGTTGTTTCAATTCATTTTTTTTAGCTTCGAGGTAAATAAATTTTATTGGGTTCTAATGTGTTGTATCATTATGTTTGTTGTATTATTATTATTTTTTATGTTATTGTATATATCTATCTTGGAAATTGTATATATAGTACATACTTGGGATTTACTTTTTTCTTTTATATCTGTCCTTACTATTGTTGTTGGGGTATTTTGTGTTTGTTATTGTGTTAGTATTCTTAGGATGGAAGTGTTGTTGTAATTGGATATTATTATGTTGTTGAGGAAGTATTATTGTATAATAGCTATTTGTGATTGGTTGTTGTACGAAAGGATTGGTTTCATCGTTTTTGTATGGGTGTTGGAGTTTTGAGAATAAGAGGATTGTTGGTAGTTTTGGTTGCTGTTGTATCATATATTGTGGAGGTTGAAATTTTGATTATACTAATGGTGAATAAATTAAATTGATAGGGTTATAGAGTTGTTGTTATGTTTTTGCAGATTTTTTATTATTTTTTGGGAGATGCTTTGGTGTTTTTGGAAGGTGTGGTATACATGAATTGGTGGTTGTAGTGGTGACAAACTTTTGAAATTCTTTTCAATAAAACCACAAAATCCTTAACCTTTCCATGTTTTTTTTTCTTTTGATTTCATTGAATTTATAGTGTGTGTTGTATATTAGTGCTAGTGTATGATTTATTAGTGTTTTGTTGTGTATATATGGTATAGTTATTGATTTAGAGGTATTAGCATGTATACATTAATTTAGATTATCTTTTGTGTAAATATTGGGTTATTCATTAGTTTTATGGTTTGCTGGTATTGGTAGTAGTATAATTCTTGGTATTAGTGTCTATTTTAGTTTTATTTATATCAGTTGATTTTATGTCTTGTTAACAATATTTTATGTATATTATTATTATTATTATTACTACTACTACTACTACTACTACTACTACTACTACTGCAATAGTAATAGTAATACAATTATTATTGTTGTTGGTGTTACATGTTGATTTATTTGTTATTAATATTGATCCTAATAAATTCTGGATAGAAACTCCTTGTATTCTTTTTAATTATGTTTGCTTTTGAATTATTTTATTTGTCTATTATTTTCGTACTCTTTTTATTATTATCTCTTTAGCCATGGTATACTTTTGTATTTTTCTTTATTTTTCCAGGATGGAAGATTTTCCTTCTTTTGGACTATTCAATTATTCCCCCTTCCATCATACATTGTGTTTTAAGATGCTAAGGGAGTATTTCTTGATCCTCTTCTCCCTTTATTTCTTTAAGTCCTATTGAAAATGCTTGTATTGTTAGATCTGTGGCCAATGAGGACATTGTCCCATTTAAGTTTGGAGGAGAGGTTAAATAATATTTTCTTTACATTTTCTTTTATGATTTCTTGTGAAATTTCCTTATCTTCGGGCTAAATTTCTTGTTTTTGCATTTTGGCTAAATTTTCTTTAAATTTTTTTCACATTGTTGGGTTAGTTTTCAAGGCTTGTTGGTATGTTTGTTGATATGTGATAGATTGGTGGAGTTATTGTTTATCTTTTTGCTTAGGGATTCTACTTAAGACTTTTCTAGGAATTTTTTTTTTTTTATGTACACTTAGATTTTGGGCATGACATAGACTAAGTTTGGATAAGTAGGTTGATCTTGTTTATACATTTGAAAATGTTGTGAAGCTTAATTCTTTGTGAAAGGATGAAAACTTAGTGATGAAATATAGAGCGTGGGTCATAGGCTTATCTCTAGTTTCATGGCTAATTTCATTTATTCATTCATTCATAGAAAATTTCATTGATTTTTGTATTTTTCAATAAAAAGGCAAATAGGAGAAAGTGGTAGGTTGCTAAATGCACATACTAAAGTGAGAAGAAAAAAGGCTCTAGGAATGCAAACATGCATCTCCTATGACGAAAAACAATTTGTGATGAAAAAGAAAAACAAAAAGTAAAAATATGCAAGGGATGCAAAAATAGCATTTAAGTTAAAATCATTATAAAAGCATTCCCTTATAGAAAGAAAAATGATGAAAAATGAGAGGATCCTAATTTGCCAATTCAAATCGAATTGCATTGTTGTATTGTTGTACTAAAGTGGAAACTATTGTTGTATTGTTTGAAATGTAAGTACTTTGGGAAATCCACGAGACTTAACTGAGTTGTTGGATCCTATCTCGTATGAATCACTTTGTTTGAATTCTTGATTGGAGATATTGAGTGAATCATATTCATTTAGCATAAACTTGTTTAATTTTACTCTGAGGTTCTTGGCTATGTCTAGCTTAATATAAGGGTATACATGATAGGGGGTAAAATCATCGTTATTTTTCTAGTTATTCGAGGCTAAATTGAGACACTTTTAATACCATAACTAGTCATATTCCTTCCTATTTGATATTTCCCTGATAAAAATACTTTTTTTTTTGTAATTTTATACAAAAATAGGTGAAATTTGGAGCTAATTGTGTAATTTTCCAGCACAGACCTAGCACCGGGCCAAGAAGGTAGAGCCGGTGCTGGTCTTACACTGGCATAGTAGAGGAATGCACAGAAAAAGAATAAAACGGGATAGAGCAATTGCAATTGAAATTGGAAAGGAAAAGGAAGCAATTGGCTTAAATGGCTTGTGGCTAAGCAAAGGGCAAAAGCAACAATAATAAAAGTTAACAAAAATGGCCAAGATGAAGAGAAAACAAAGAAACAAAGAAGGAGGTTGTACGAGTGGCTTGGTACGGCTCAGCAAGCTGACAACAAGAAGAAGAGAAAGCTTCAAACAGCAAAAGGAAGAATTAATTTCGGTAGGCCAAAGGAAGAGTCAACAATTTCGGCAGTAGAATGGATGGTTTGTGGCTTGATTGAGCCAACACAAGGAAAACAGCTCAATTGAGTCGACACAAAAAAGAAAAGGGAAATAAGTTTCGACAGTTGGAAAATTCCAAGCAGCTTGGTGGTGGCTCAATTGAGCCGATGCAAGACAGAGAAAAGGATTTCAGCAAGTTCATGGTTCGGTTGCTCACGGCTCAAATTGAAGCCAATTTAAGCAATTCAACAGAAAGAATAGATCTTTAGTACAAAATGACAAGAAGGGATTTCCACTTCAATTCTCAATTTCAAAAGGCGGTGGACCGTTAGTTTTATTTAGATTTTTATTTTAGAATTTTATTTACTAATCATTTTTGGTTTTGGATTTTTAGGTAATTACTTCTTCTTTACTTAGGACTCTTTTAGAAACTTAGTGAGCCTATAAATAAAGGCTAATTTACCTTAGAAAGGGGGGGGGGGTGCACAATGTAGAGACTTTGATATATTTTAGAGTGCATTACCGATATTTTCTCACGAGAAATAATTCAAGGAGCATTGATTCTTGGAGAAGTTTTCACTAGAAATTGAAAGGCTTGTCTATGAGTGCTTTCATTTAACTTTGTTTTCTTTTTTTGAACAATGATGTATTAATTGTTTTATTGTAATTTGACATTGTTTTCGGTATTCATGATTTTTAGAGTTAATTTGATCTTTTGATTAATTGATTTTTATTCTTGGTATTTAATTACTTATACTGATTACGAGATTAATTTGATGTTTCTCTCCATTAACTTGCTTGAAAAAGGGGTTGATAGCGGTCTCAATTCATTAATTTTATATTTGTTGTCTATTAACTTACTTGAAAAAGAGGTTAATTGATAAGAACTGAGTAATTAAAGGTTAATTGATGTCTGCCAAAATATGAATTCATTGGTTAATTTCATGTTTTAAGTTTGTCAGAATATGGAGATTTATTCAAGGATTATGTTTAATGCATCTTTTGGGCGAATTAATTGAGATAGAATATGTGATGCTAATTTGTCTAGAAGATTGTGATTTCATGGATTGAAAAAGAAGTAAATTTATTTAATCCTTTATGATGCCAAAAAAATGACTAGTTATGATAATGGTTGAGTACTTTAAGATCATGGTTGTCAAAATAATGGTTTAAGTTACATAATTCTCCATCCTTGACATGTATATATTCTCTTATTTTATTTTATTTTTCTTTTTATTTCTTTTTCACTTTATTGAGTCGGTTAAACAATGAAAGAAAAGTGATTAATGCATACTTGTTCCTTGAGGATCGACACTCATTTTAAACCCTATGCTATGCTTAATGATGAGTACGCTTGCTCATATGTGTAATTTGGGGTTAACGTTTTAATTTAACTTGATTGGGAATGTGTTTATTTTTATATGATTTTTATACCGAAATTCATACACATCAATACATGGGATTAACTTGGATAGATTGGTATTAAGATGAATTCTATGTGGGGGAAAAAATAATCTCTTTACCATTTTGACCTTATTGCATATACGCTAAGTCATTCTTGATGACTCACCTAGAATGCTATATAGAATATTTTACATTATCTTGGTAAATTAGCTATTCTTTTTCCTTATAAAATAATGAATTTTTCATAGTTTGTACAATAGTTAAGTTGTGAATAAATGTAAGGTGCTAGATTTGTACATTAGTCAATTCTTTATTTGTGAATAAGTGTAATTTTCATAAGGGCAAGCAAAGGTTTAAGTGTTGGGGGGGAGGGGGTGTAATGATGGCTAATCACATACATATTTTTTAGTGCTTTTGTGCATTAGTTGTAATAAATTCTTGTTGAAATTACCATTCACCACATTCTTTTCGACTTCTTTTTGTAGGAAATAAAGGTTATACCAATTCAAGATGATGAAGATGAAAAGGAAGAAAAATGGAGCAAAAGTGGAAGAAGAATGAATAAGCCACATAAGAAGTGGTGGCCTAGGGAATTAGAACTTTCCTAGGCCACCTAGGTTTAAAATTTCTAAAAAAAAAAAAAAAAAATAGAACTTGGTAGCCCAGGGAAGTTAAACTTCCCTTCGTCGCCATGTACTGTTCACTTGCAGAGAATAAGAGCGGTGTAGGGAAGTTTAACTTCCCTAAGACACCTGGTACTGTTCACCAGGCAGAAACCTAGCAGCCCAAGGGAGGGCCCAAGGAAGTTTAACTTCCCTAGGCTGCCTAGTATTGTTCACAGGCAGAAACCTAGAGGCCCTACTTTCCCCAGAATGTGCAGATCTGCATTTTTTTTACTATTTTTCTGAGTTTTCTTCATAGTATACTATATATATACCCCATTCTAAACCCTAAATAATTATCCTTGCTTGGCTAGCAACCAAGAGATCCTTTAGGGAGCTCAAAAAATACACTAACAAAGAGAAGATCAAGGAGAAGAACATAAATGAAGAAGGGGCTGTTGAAGGAAATCCATGGAAGAAAGAGCTCAAGATCTTGTCTGTGAGTAAAGTGCTTCCTTCTTCTTTGTATTATACTTTAATAATATTGATGTTTATATGATTTTAATTATATTTGAGGGATGAATCCTAATCTATATTCTTGTATTATGTTGTTGTTATGATTTATTGAATTCTTATTCTTGTATTTGACTACTTGGATATTATTGTGTTGGATTGATTGTTTGGGCTTGGTCAATATTCAATTAATTGGTTAGCTCTTAATGATTTCAAGAGATGGGGTTAGGAGTTAAACATCAAATTAACTAGTCCAATGTTTGTTTTCCTTTCATTAACTCGAGAGAGGGGTTGAAGGATTAGAACTTGGTAGTCAATGTGTTTTCAATAGTACCTAGAGATAGGGCTACTGGGGCTTCCAGGGACCTTTTAGATAATTGGTGAGTGTAATGCTTCCTTGGGTTAGGTTGATTAGGTAGAGATACAAATTAATTGGGCCCTTGAAAGGGAGTCTTATAACTCGAGAGAGAGTGAGGTTTATTCTTGAAAATTCATATCGGTACTCGAGTTGGGATTTGATGAACTTAGTGATGATCTATTTACTTGAAATATTTTGGGGGGAATATTTCTTGTACATGGACTTTGCCGTATTATTATTCCTTGGCGATCCTTGTGACTTTTCTAGTGTGGGTTCAATGTACTAACTATTATAGTAGTTCAGGTTAGTTTATTTAGTTTTATTTACTTTATCTCCATATTCATTTTGTCTCGACAATGAGATAAGAGCAAAATAATGGTAATTGCTAAGTTCTCGTGGTTTTGATATTTGCAATTCCCTAAACTACGCAATGGGTATACTTACCATATTGTGTGATTTTGGTGATTGACATTTTAATTTAAAGCTTAATTTATGTGGATTGTTTATATAATTTTTTATGCATGCAAAACCAGCCATCAAGTTTTTAGCATGGTTGTCAAGGAAAGATCTGTGTTTCTTTACATAATAATTCTTTTGTTTTTCCCTCACGTCAAAAACCATCCATCAATTCTCAACTCCGGATCCTAAGAACGCAAGGCAAAAAACATGTGTGAGTGAAAATAACTCAGTGAGTCCTATGTGTGCAACTATTTTTCAAAAAAATATTGAGGAGAAGCTTTGTCGTGTTTTATCTCATAAAACCACAATAGCAGTTTCTCGCTCTTTTCCACTAAAAACAACTTTACAACTTAGCAAAGGAAAATTTAATCAAGAGTTGTCCAAAATTTTAGGCACGTTTGAATTTTATCAACATTTTTGCCTTATATATCTAGAAAAGCCCGCATTTCTCTCAATAGAAGGTCGACCTATATACAAAGCTCTCAAGGCTTTGCCTTCAGTTATTACAGTCATAGTGTACTAAGGAATGAGTCTACACAATCAACTATCCAATAGTTGTATAGAGATACAATTGGTAATGTGTTGCCTACCAAAATAATGAATTCTTGAGAGATTAGCCAAAGCTAACTTTAGATGAAGCAAAATATAGATCTTGGCCCACTATAAAGTTTTTTTAAAAAATTATTATTGAGGGCTATTAATTCAAAGAGTATAGTGAGATTATCATTTAATAAAGCCTTAATTAAATGATTTCAAACATGATACTTACTTTGCGTATTTTTTATGGCAATTAATTACAAGAATGCACTACCACAGCGATCCATCCTTGAGAATGCGAAGTTGATTGGAGTCAAGTTCCTGGATAAGTATAGGAATTTGAGGATTGTCCACAAGCATGAAAAAAGAGTTGTATATCTTTGAGCAGCCTATTTCTGAACCACACCCCATGCACCTAGAGCTGACAAATACGCTTACATGAAGTATCATGATGACAATTTGGATGCATCTTATCTCATGCTTGTGATAATGTGCATTTGTATATATATAGAAATTATATCCACAATGTTGGATTGTATGCCCTCTTAGACTAGGTTTCTGATGCAAAATCGAATATTTTAATAAAAGAATTTATTTTCAGAATTTGTTTGTGAATTTACTTTTTGTTTGTGCACGATTTTCGTTTGGAACAGACCCATTGTGTTTAAATAAGTGATCCATGTGAATGGTGGTCTTTCACAGTAAGGTATGGATCACGGGTTATTTAACACATAAACATTTGTTCTTAACCTATTAATGAAACTGGGAACCTCATCATGTTTAGGTTATTATGTTATGCATTCCAAATGGGGAATGGCTTACCTTTAGCCAGTGGGTAGTCCACTCACTTCATGACATAAGCGTATTTCGAATACGTAGAACAGGACCTGTAGTAGTGGTTTCTCAAAGTACTATATGGTAGAAACCTAGACTACTACCGCTACAAGCGTGGACTAGTACTCTACGACTTGAGTATGAGTTGGTGGTCCGCGAAGGCTGGAAGCATATACTTTGATTTGCTGTAGTTGAGGTTCTATCGTAGGGCCAATATACTTGCATGTTGGGTATGTGTGACTAGTTAGTTAAGACAGACTTATACAAGATAGTTTTTGCACTATATCGCCCCTTGTGGTTGTCCGAATAGTCCAAATTATCCATGGCCCTGGGAAACATGACTTGGATGTTTGCTTTAGGGTAGCTCCCTTGGAAAGCGGAAACACTCTAGGAAGTCGTGGATCATTGGACTAGAAGCCTAAGGATGGTAGATGTCATTTAGAGGGGTGTTAGTACACTTCTTCCTCTCTAAATGTACGGCGATGTGTAGAGGGGTATTTTAGTCATTTCACCTGTAGGTCAGAGACTTTGCTATCGCAGCATTGTCCTTGGGGTCAATATTTCCTTATGGTGATATTAGGAAATATTTAAAATGCAAAATACAGCTATTTATATGGTAGGGGTATTTTGGTCATTTTAGCAGCCAATGCGATGCGTCTTTTTGGTCCTCGGAATAGCCCGTAAGTCCTAACTAATTTTTGGGTTGAGGAATTGGTCTTAGTTGAAGAGGATTTTATTTTATTTTGTTTTATGTTATTTTATTCAGGAAGTCTAATTTATTATTGGACTGGAATAAAATAAATAAATAAATAAAATAGGAGTTGAGAGAAATTAATTATCTAGTTTATTTGGTTAATTAATTATTCAGGGCCTAGGTCCAGTATGAATAATTAAGAAATTAACCTGGGTTTAAACTAGGGGAAATAATTAATGTTTAATTATTTATTGGGTTATTTATATAGGCCTAAGAAATAAATAATTAAAAATTAATTATTTTGGTTCATTTGGACTCATTAATTATTTATTGGGTTATTTATATGAGCCCAGGAAATAAATAATTAATGTTTATTATTTTAGGCCTTTTGGGTCCAAGAAAAATAATAAATATTTATCTGGTCCAGTAGCTTGGACCTTAGGGTTTTTTCCAGGTATGGTTAAGAGGAGTTTAGGGTTAGGCCAAACTGATTCTCAAGATAACATCCGGGTGTTTTGAAATCTCGGGGATATATTTATCAGAGATTGAGAGACCTAGTTTTGGAAAACTGATAAACAACTCTTTGGAAAAAGAAAAACCCTAATTTTCTAGCCTCACAGAAGCTAACTCACGTCTCTCTCTTCTCTCTCTCACGTCTTCCTCCTCTGTGATTTCTCCTTGGACTTTGCTAACCAATAGCAAGAGAACCAAGGAGATTTGAGACCATTCTTCTTCTCTGTTGTGTTCACCGACTAGAGGTTAGGCTGAGGAATATCCCGAGAGCTGAAAAGCTAGGCGTTCATGCAAACAAGGCGGAGTAGAAGTCTAGCGGGTGTTCAACCGGAAGCTTCTTCAAGTGGACAAAGCGAGGCGGTTCCAGTCGTTCAATCCGTTCTTACTCAACCTAGAAGGGTTAAGGATCGCAAATGTATGATCTTCACGCTTCCGCATAGCCTTTAAGGCTCGCATTTATTTTTCTCCAAATTTTTTTCCCCGTAACAGCATGCTCCCTCTGTTTTCGGTCCCCCTCACACAATGCCCCCAATTATTTAAGTTTTACAGTTTAAAATGCCATGTTAATTCACACAACACATATATATAGGCAAGTGTACCTATCGCGTAGTATAGATAATGTTGGTCAGTTTCGAAGAACTTTAGGGAAAGTGGTAAGTACTTATACTTCCTTATTTTCTAATGGTTTAGCTAATTGAATATGTGAAGTTAAACAAATTAATTACAAAAGGAAACCTATCAAGTTCTTATACAAGGAAGAGTCACTAGTTCATCAAGAAATTAGAGAAAGAAAAAGGCCATATAACAAAAAGAAATCATTCGCTAAACACCTAGAAGTTGATTACCCCTTAGATCCACAAAACCTTACACTAGGTACCAATAGGAGTCAAAAATCAATCTTCACAAAGTCCTTAGAGTGGACACACTAGCATCAAAGATTAGTATATACCTCTCTTAGTATCTAAGGTTCACAACTACTACAATGCGAAAAATTATATTAATAAGGAAATCACTAATTTCCTAACCTCTCAATTCTCACTAGAAATGGAAACGCATTACTTGATATAATCAAAGGTCCATATGTCCATTTCTTTATCCCTTTTTATAGCATGTACACAAGACCTGTATATAACCTTTAAACTTCTCATTCATACATTAATGTTAACGGATATAATATATGAACTCATTACCCTTAATAAACTTCCTGCATTTTTCACATCATGGCATGCTTTCGTACTTTCATCATAACATTTGATCCACAAGTCCAAATACCTACAAATTTGTGCCCTCTCTCTCCCTTTTTCTTCACATTTTTCGGCTACCTATGATGTCCACCGCCACTCCTCTTTTCTATTAATACTTTAATTCACCATGTGCAACAATTAGAAGCTGGGTGGACTTCTTGGAAGCTTATAGAACTTCTTAGAACTTGTAGAAAGTCATTGAAAACTTTAGAAATCCTTATAATTCCACCTAATCTAGCATGAATTCTCATGCAACCAGTCATTCTCATCACAAAAATCCATTTAATTTGTCTCTTAACCATACTTAGTTATATTTCCCAAGAATAACTATAATTAATGTTACTATTCATCTCAGTCGGGGAAACATTTTAGTTTACCAACACAGCCTATGCATTAAATTGAGTATTTTGGTGTCTCTCCGAATTTCTAAAATCTTTCTCAATTTTTCTTAATTTGTCATAGAAAATTCCTCCAAAACCCCTTGAAGTTTTTGTCATAACAAAATGTTCTTCTCATTAAACTGATCATTTCTTGTTTTGAGTCTTCATACATACAGTCATTCAATAAGAAGAAACTGCCCATCAAAATACATAAGTGAGGGATGTCACATATATGATATCATATTTTGGCATATTTATTCAAATTGTAGGTTTTACATGATCATGTGTTCGTTACGAAAGAGCCTTTATTTGATAAAATCTATAAATTGGTTAAGACATATGGAACTAGAAAAATGTTGAACACTTCGAGAGGACTTTTGAAATTGTTTTAGAATTTAATATTTTAGAAATTGTTTAAAAATATGTTTTTAAGTTAAGGGCTATAAATTTTCCTGGATTGTTCATTAATTAATTAATTATTTTTATAAATTATGATTTATTATAAAAAAAATTCTATTCAATTTCAATTATTTTAGTTCAGTTTGATTTGGTTTTGTTCAAAACAAAGCCATTAGTAATTGAGTTTAAGATCTTCATCTTTGCAATTTGTATCCGTGATCATAACTTTCTACTAAAATGTTTAGCCCAAATCTTTAAAATGTTTGGACTTTAATTTATAGTACATTTTATATTAGATTTGAATTGTAATTTATATTAAACATTACTTGTTTGGGTTTAAATTTATATTAAGTTAATGGATATACTAAAGAGGCATTCAAATTCAATTTAAAACCGAACTGAACCAAACCAAACTGAAATTATTTCAGTTCGTTTCTATAAGTTTTCTTTAAATTTCGATTTGGTTCAATTTTGGGAAAAAAATCAAATTAAAAAAAAATCAAATTTCAAAACCAAAAACCGAATGAACACCCCTAGTGGCAAGTACCTATACTTCCTTATTTTCTAATGGTTCAGCTAATTAAATATGTTAAGTAAAATAAATTAATTATACTGGAAAATCTATCAAGTTCTTATAGAAGTTCATCAAGAAATTAGAAAGAGAAAAGGGCCATGTTACAAAAAGAAATCCCTCACTAAACACCTAAAAAATGATTGCTCCTTGGATCCATAAAACATAACTCAGGGTTCTAGTATCAGTCAATAATCAATCTCACTTTCTATTAAGTTATTAGATTTCTAATCCTTTGTATTGATTAGTTGATATCTCAACCTAATTAACCAAGCCCAAGAAGGCATTAATTCCCACTCATAAATCCAATTAATTTGGAAGTCACAAAATCCCTATCTCTAGGAAATTTCACGAACGCTTTGATTATTTAGCCCTAATCCCCAACCTTCCTTTTGGGTTAATCAAGGATGGTCAATATTAAATTTTTTATGTAGATGTTCAAACCATAACCCTAACTCTTGAATTCATTAAGAAGAATAATTAATTGAAGAGAACCAATTAAAACCCACATCAACCAACTTAGCACAACAAACACAAATAATCAAATGGCAGAAATTAAAAATCATAGATCCAAGTAAAATACATCAGCCCAAAGCATAAAGTTAGGTACAACGCTTCATTACAATTGGAAATCTAAGTTTAGCATAATATTGTAATTTAAGATTTACAAAGAGAAGGATAAGAAAGACTCATAGACAAGTCATTCACTTCCTCGTCCTTACAACCTTCTTGTAATCCTCTCCTTTTCTTTCTTGAATCCCAAGATATTCCTCTTCTTCTTGTGTGCAAACGTTGTCTCCTATAGTTCTTAGAGAACATCCAAGGCCCTAGTCTTGTATATTGATACTATAATGGGGTATTATAGCTGAAACCTTGTGCATTTTCAAAAAGACTGAAAAATGGGCTTTTCTGCGAGCATAGGTAGCTCTGGGAGGTTGAAGCACCTTCGGCCGCTTATCCTTCCAGAGAGTAGCCAGGAGGTTGAACTTCTAGGCAACCTAGAGAGGTTGAACATCCATGGGCCACTAGGCCTTTGTCCAGGTGCCTTAAAGTGCAGTTTCCAAGCGGTTAGGGAGGTGGCACTACCCTAGATTGCCTTGTTTCTAGAAAAATCTTCAATTTTGCTCGTTTTGCTCATAGAAAAAAAAAAAGGTAAAAAGGGTGTAGTGAGTAGTGATTTAGGCAATATTTTATCACAAATAAAGTACAAATACTATAAAAAAATATATGCATGATAAGCACATATTACATACCCCTATACTTAATCTTTTGCTTATCCTCTAGCAAACAACATAGAGTACCATAAGCAAATAGCCCTTCCTGCAAAACAATTTTTTTCAAAGTAAGATTTTTTATTAAGTTTGGCCAATATGGTGAAGGTATCATCTTTCTTTTGATGTATGAATTCTATCCATTACATGAAGCCAATATCTGTGTAAACTAATATATTAAGATTGATATGACTAAATCCATCGAAGTTAAATGGCTTATTTAGTATATTCCATGCCGTATATTTAGGTTTCAAATGTAACTAAGGTGATTTGTATAAGTTAGGGTTAATAGATTAATTTAAGTTCTATGACACGCTAGCTACTACAATGTAACTAGTGCATAGGGGATTGCCTTCTTTTAGCCTCAAGTGGCCGCCTTTAATGCTCTATACCACCATATTGGCTTAACACTCCCTTACTCACTCTTTCTCTTACTCTCATATTATCACTCAATTTTTTAAAGGAAATGCACTTGAAAATGAGTGTTTTAATTTTGAATGTTCAAAAATGCATTCTTTCCTCACTTAAGCTCACAATGGCATAAAAGGCCTTATTGTCTCTCAATTTTTTTTCTCAATCCCTATTTCTAGAAACTTATAATAAGGACTCATCATACAATCATAGGATAAAGATTAACCTAAAATTTTCCACTTATATTTCATCACAAAAGCCACCTCATTCCTAAAAAACAACCTGACATTACTTTTACTAAAATGTAACCAGGGTTAATACAAATTCTCAAGACTTATATCATACGTTACCCAAAAATGAACTCATCTAAAGAGGTTTTAGACCAAATTCGCATGTCAAAGGAAACACAATAACAATACCATAAAAGCCAAACTTATCCAAAAAAAAAAAAAAAGTTCCCAATTTCCAAGATTGCACACAAGTACTCAAAAATCACAAGAAAACTCCACCATCATAATAGAAACTTGAAGAGAATATCAACTAACCCCTCGCCAACATTTAAAGTCGATGATGTCCTCATTGGTCAACAATATCACAATAAACAAATCAAGTAGGACTAAAGTTGAGTAAAGGAGGAAAGGTCCAGCAATCTCCCTAAGTGATCGAAGCTTATGAAGAAGAGGACACTACAAAAAAACTGGACAAAAACGACAAGCATATTATGATGGTCGCAAAAATTGTTGTATTAGACCACTTTATACGACGGTTCATTAACCGTCGTATTAGATATGGTTAATATGATGGCTCGAACAAAACCATCGTATTAGTGTCAAAACATACGACGGTTCACTTGAACCGTCGTATTAAGTTAAACACATACGATGGTTCACAGGAATCGTCATATTAATTTGACATATTACGACGGTTCTATTGAACCATCGTATTGTATTATGTTATTAATATTTTCCTTGAAATTAAATTGTGACTTTTTAAAAATATCACGCTTTTTTCGACTGTCATTTTAATCATCATTGTTTTTTCAAATTATAACAAAATTAATAAAAAATAGTGTAAATTTTATCTAATTATTTTCAAATTTAGTCACAATACTACTTAATTTTTGTAATTATTTTAACAAATAGATAAACTTGTTATATATTTACTCTACTTTTTGTCATAGTACTATGTTTTGTAATAAATTTAGTCATAGTACTACTTTTTATAATCAATCAAAAGTAGTGTGTGTATATATACATATATGTGTGTGTGTATTAATATCTTGCATAATATAAAAAAGTTTAATTGCAAACATATATATTTGTGTGTGCATATCTATGTACACACACACACACACACACACACACACACACACATACATACATACATACATACATACATACATACATACATACATACATACATACATACATACATACATACATACATACATACATACATACATACATACATACATACATACATACATACATACATACATACATACATACATACATACATACATACATACATACATACATAGTAGACACTCTTAATTATTACATTCATTTATACATATGCATGCTATTTGTTTATATGCAATATAACATATCCTTGCTATTATCAACATAAAATTTATGTCATTTTATTTGTCACGTTAGTTCTATAGACACTCTTAATTATTACATTCATTTATACATATGCATGCTATTTGTTTATATGCAATATAACATATCCTTGCTATTATCAAAATAAAATTTATGTCATTTTATTTGTCACGTTAGTTCTCTCTCTCTCTCTCTCATATATATATATATATATATATATATAACACATATTAAAATATATAAATAAAAAATTATTTAGATTTAAGTTAAATACGACGGCTTGAAACACCACCGTATTTAATCAATTAATACGACGGTTCCATCATATTTAATGAAATAAATACGATGGTTTCTGCGCAAACTGTCATTTTTAGTACCCGTTAAGATAATGGTTAATGTGACTGCCATTTTCGAACATATTTAATACAACGGTTAATCATTAGCCATCGCATTAAAAATACCTAATACAACGGCCAATGATTAACCATCGTATTCGGTCCTAATTAACTCGAATCACCCGATGACTTCGCTGCTTTCAGTTCCATTCTTCCTCCTTCTTTTTCTGCAGCTGCTGCATTTTCGGCTTCTTCTTTCTCTTCTCCGTCACTGTCAAACCTCTCTGGCGTTCTTCTCCGGCTCCCTCTCTACTCCGTCATTGTCAAATCACTCTGGTCCCTCTCTTCTCCATCACTAGAAAATCTCCCTCTCTTCTCCTTCGCGGCGAAAGATCCCTCTCATCCTCGTTGCCGGCAAAGCTCCATCTCTTCTCCATCGCGGGTAAAGCTACCCCTCGTCCCCAATGCCAACTTCAATTGCTAATTTGGGCTACTGTATTTTGCATTTGGGGTTATCTACAAGTAAGAGAAGCTATGCTCTGAGGCTCGTTCTTGTCCTCTCGTCCCCCTGTTGAAATATAGCTTAGCAGAAAAGTGGAAGTGTAATGATATTATTTTTCTTTGGGATTTATTGCTTGAACTGGCTAACTTTTACCTCTTCAGCTTCATAAATATGTTGATTGGTGTGTTTGAATGTTCTCCTTGTTGTTTCTGGTATTTCGGTAGGCTATAGAGAATGGGAGTGTTCTGGTATTCTGCATTTGTTGTCTCAGTCTGCATATGTGAATTTGTGTTGATAAAAATAATGGTGCTAAAGGCTGAGTGAATGTAGTAGTCTAATTAAACTAGTACTCTCAAAAGGATAGAAAAGATTTCCTTAGCCTAAGTTGGTGAAGGATTAAAATATTGGTTGTTTTTATTGGATGAAATAGGGCTAAAGTCACTGAGATTTGGTGACTTATATGAAGCTATTTTGGTTATATCTGATTTTGTGCAGATGTGTGAGGGCTAGTTGAAAATGGTATTCAGAATAATGGTGTTTGTGTTGAAGTGACTTGGACAATAAGAACTCTACTTGATGGAAAAATAATAGGAGTTTAAAATTTTACTAGGATAGAAAGACTCTCTTCCTAGCTTTGTGTTTCGGTCAGCTATGGTGTAAAAGATAAAGAATATTTTCAGTTCAGGAAGGTGGCTTGTTGCCGTCTAGTTATGGAGGAAAATAGGGTAGAAGAACAGAATTGTTGAAAAAGGAAAGGGGAAAAGAGAGTTTCATAAAAATGAAAATTCTACTCATCAAGGAAAAGACATGTATTAGAAGTTTGAGTGCCTATCTTTAGCTTTAGTGTGTTTTGGCCAACTAGAGTAGAGAGAGGGGAAATTTTTTTCGTCTTTGTCGTGTCCTAGGCTGATTAAAATTGAGAGAAAACATGTGAAGACAGTAGTCAAATTATGCTACTGGAATTTATTGCAATTGAGAAGGCTTTTGGCTGTGTGTGATGACCAAAACTTGCAAGGATTTGGGTTGGTTTTGTTTTCATATGAACATGTGAATGGGTTTTTTTCATTTTATAGGGGAAACTTTGTCAAAATTTTTTCAAATTTTTTTACAAAGAATCTGAATAAAATAGTTTTATGAGAGAATTTTTTTACAAATAATTCTTACCCCATGAGAATATTTTTTTTAGAAATATTTTAATATGTTTACTAAATGAAATTTCATTTCCCTTCATTTCCATTCATTCTTAAATATGTTTATCATAACGAAACTTGTAGATTGACTAAAAATATGGATAAATGAATAGGAAGATGGACCGATCGTGGATTGACTTACAAGACTGTTTAGGTGATGAATATAATAAGGGTTTGAATGCCTTTGTAGAATTTGCGTTAGGAGACAAACCTAATGGATCCAAAATCTATTGTCCTTATATGAAGTGCTAGAATAGGAATCTTTATAGTACAATAGATGTCAAACAGCATTGCCAAATGTGGGGTTTCATGCGTTGGTACAAAAGGTGGAGTGTTTATGGAGAAACTTACTTATCTTCTCGCAATACACCTAGCAACATCCCTTCGACTGAAAATGAATAATGTGATGATATGGTTGGGATGCTTTATGATATTGGTGGCATTAGTACCTTCGATAATGCAACTGAAGAGCCTAATGATTTGAGAGAGATACATAAATTGTTGGAAGAGGCTAATATAGGATTGTACCCTGGTTGTACTAAATTTTCTTCACTTTCATTCATTATGAGATTATTACATTTAAAAGTCCTGAATGGGTGGTCGAACAAGCCGGTTGATATGCTACTTGAGCTTCTAACGGATGCTTTTAGTAAGATGCGAGTGAAAATTGCCAAGAATTACTATGACGCTAGTAAGATAACGAATGTGTTAGGAATGGAATGCAAAGTTTGGGATGCTTGTCCAAATAATTGCATAATATACAGAGGAAAAAAAGAGGCCGCACAACTTTGTGAGGTATGCAATGCTCCGAGGTACAAGAAAGAGGGTAGTACAGTTGCATGCAAGCGTGTTGGGTATTTTCCGTTAACTCCGAGGTTGAAGCAATTGTCTATGTCTCGCAAAACTACATCCCTTATGAGGTGGCATCAGGAATGTCGTATGAAAGATGGAGTCTATAGACACCTAACTGATTCTAAGGCTTGGAGAAAGTTTGATGAGACACATTTGGAATTTGCAAGTGACTGTCGAAATGTTAGACTTGGATTGACTTCGGATGGATTTAATCCGTTTTCAAATATGCACATACCGCATAGTACTTGGCCTGTTGTTTTAATACCATACAATTTGCCACACTGGCTATCCATGAAGCAACCTTATTTTATTCTGTCAACTCTCATCGATGGCCCAAAGAGTCTGGGAAACAAGATTGACGTATTTTTACAACCATTGATCGAGAAGTTGAAACAATTGTGGCTTGACGGTGTGCTTACTTATGATGCTATGGAAAAAGAGATGTTCCATCTGCGTGCAGCTATTATGTGGACTGTAAGTGATTTCCCAGTGTATGGTAATGTCTCTGGCTATAGTGTTCATAACCAGAGAGCTTGTTCGATATGCGGTGTCAACTGTTTGTCTTTTCGTTTGCCTAATGGTGGTAAATATTGCTTCTTATATCATTGTAGATTTCTTCAACCATCACATAAGCTCCGTAGGGACAAAGTTTCTTTCGATGGTGGAATAGAATTACGTCAAGCACCAAAATGGTGTATAGGGACAGAAATTTTGACACAACTCCAGGGTTGTTTAACATAATATGCAATAGATGATATGAGAATTAGAATGCAAACTGACTATGAATGGAAGTTTGGCATAAATTCTTATAATTGGAAGAAGAAGAGTATTTTTTGGGAGCTGCCATATTGGGAGAGTAATTTGATGAGGCATAACTTGGACTCGATGCATATTGAGAAAAATTTTGCAGATAATCTTTTGTTTACAATACTAGATGATAGTACATTTTCAAAAGATAACTTCAAAGCTCATCAAGACCTACAGGTAATGAATATTAGAAAGTCTTTACATCCAATTTTAAAACTGTCTGGAATTGGATGCAGTTTGCCACCAGCTCCTTATACAATGAGTCGGTCGGAAGTTGAAGTTTTTTTGACAGTATTGAAGGAATTGAGAGTTCCCGATGGCTATTGTTCCAATATTTCTCGACGAGTAAACATGAGGAGAAAGATCTTAGGAAGTTTGAAGAGTCATGATTCCCATATTTTACTCCAGCAATTAATCCCGTTAGCAGCCCGCACAACTTTGCCTAAGAATGTAGTGCAACTTTTGATTGAGATTGCTTCATGTTTTAGGCAGTTGTGTTCTAAAGTTAATAAAGAGAGGCATTTCAAGTATCTTCAAGATTGTTTCGCAGTTACACTCTATCTTCTAGAAAAGACATTCATCCTTAGTTTTTTTTTTTTTTATATAATGGAACATTTACCGATATATTTGGTCAATGATGCATTGTTAGCTGATCCAGTTCAATGTCGATGGATGTTTCCGGCTGAAAGATACTTGAAAACTCTTAAGTGTTACATGCGCAATCATGCTAGACCTGAAGATTCGATAGCTAGTGGATATTTAATGGAAGAATGTATGACATTCATGTCGAGATATTTAGATAATGTTGAGAGCAAAGACAATAGGCCTCCAAGATATGTTGATGATGACAACTCGATGGGTAAAGTAGTTGGAAAAGGGATTGATGTAATATTTGATCGTTTAACATTGATGCAAGCACATCGGTAGGTTTTTGCCAACGCTGACATCCTTAAACCGTATAGAGAGTGAGTTTTCCTTTGAATCATTATCTTTCATTTTTTATGCTTCTTTTATTATAACCTCTAAATTTTCACGTGTGGTCTATTTGCAGTCTTCACATGTCTGTCATAAATAGAGAACATCCAAGATCTCAGTTACATGACAGACAACGTATTCATTCTCAAACGTTTCACACTTGGCTCAATCATTATGTAAGCAAAACACAGAAAATATAGCAAGTTTTCCACTAGAACATTTAGTTTTTATAACACTTATATTCATTATAGGTTGATGAGAATGAAGAATGCCCTGATATTCCTACTGAAGTTAAAAAGCTTGCAAATGGTCCTTTCAATCAAGGGTTGCGCTACAATGCATGCAACGTGAATGGCTTCCGATTTCGTACAATAACATACGAGGCTAATAAGTCAACCCAAAATTCTGGCGTCATGTGTAAAGCTAATACTATGAGTTATTCCAGTCCAAGAGATATGAATCCCGTAGCAGTTGGTGTCAATTACTATGGAGTGCTTACTAATATTATAAGGATGCGATATTGTAGTGAACTGAAATTTCTGTTATTCAAATGTGATTGGGTTGATGTTCATCGAGGTGTTAGAGTTGACGAACTAAAGTTTACTTTGATGAATATTTGGACCGTTTGTTGTACCGAGAAAATAAAGAGATGGATGAGCCATTCATATTAGCAAACCAAGCAGAACAAGTTTGGTTTTCTCGCTGTCCTAAAGAAAGAGATTGGCATGTGGTAATGCCAATGATGAGAAGAGATAATTATGATGTGTATTCAAGGGACCATGATCTAGAAACTTTTCCTCTGTAGCAGTTAGATTCTCGTCCTATTTCGCACAAAGTAGATGCCGTATGAGTTAGATGTGGAACCCCAACTAAAACTAATCTTAGAGTAAGGGGGTCAAGATGCATATCATATTTTCTTGGATGAATATATATATTTGAATGGTTTATATGTGCTTTGGAATTGTGATTTATAGTCTAGAAGGCTTAATTGTGCTTATTGAGTAGGAAGGGTAAAGTGGTAATTTTGCTTGAAGTGAAAATAGGGAGATAGCTTGAAGATTAAATAGGAAGAATATTTGGGAGAAAAAATAAGAATAAGAGTTAGTGTGGTTTAGTGGTTAGAGCTTTGGAATTTATCTCTAAGGTCTTGAGTTCAAATCCCATCATTTAAGTTTTAGCATGATTAAAATTTTATTTTGTTTAAGGATGGACTTTCGGCCTTTGTATTCCATAAGTAGAACTAGGAGTGTTGTCTTAGAGAAGACATGAAGGGAATGTCCTAATCCTATTCTTATGCCCTACAAGAATTCTTAAGGGATTCATGTCCTTCTACTCTCTAGCTTACCTTAATCCTTTATCAATTAAGTTGTTCAATTTATCCCAAGGCCATTTTTATTTCCAAAAAATCCAGCAAGGTTCATTAACCTTAGAATCTCAAAAATGACTCTTAGAGGATAGAGTATTGACTAGAAATGGGGAAGGTGTTAAGGAGGGTTCCTAAGAGAATTAATCTCTATGGTTGAACCTTCAAACTTCACTCCATAAGTGTTCATCTTCTTCATGCTAGCAATCTGGAAATTTTCCAGCTTCATTGACCAATCCAGCTTTCGAAAACTTCAGCCATTTTTCTCACTCAAATATTTCCAGAAAAATAGCCAATTTGTTCAGCTTGAAGACTGAAACCTTTGGCTAAAAATTATACTGCACAAAGCTGTGCAAACCAGGAAAAAAAAACCTGGATAGTTTCGCAGCTTAGCAGTCCAAAAACCAAGCTGTTTCTTCTAGCCTTCGAACTAATAATTCATCTCTGTCTTTCCTCCATAAAAAAGGCTGGAAACTAGCCTTAAAGGACCCTTTAGTACCCCTTCAAACCATCTACAAGTCGACTAGAACATTGCAGAAAAAACTACACAAAAATTCCAGCAAAACCTCTGAATGAACAACTAGAAATTCCAGCCTTGCTCCTTCTTCAACATTGTTCGAAAATCACTTCAACTTTCTGTGAAACTAACCTAAGTCAGCCATGAACTAAACTTCTTCACCCCCTCCATTGATCTGCACGAATGAGCACCATAGCTACTCCTTAAATCACTCCATCAATTACTCTAATCAAGCTTCCAATTAGAATTCAAAATTTCAGCAAATTGCTCCATGAAAACTTCCATGGATTAGGCTCCAAACAACCAAAAATCCTCCCACCATTACACTCAGAATTTTGGCCACCCTATAGCTGTTACAAACCTCATTCATCTCAGCCAAACTTCAACAAAACTAGTTGGCCATAGCAGCTCCAAGAACCTTCATCAACCAAACCACTCTTACCATATCTTCTACCTTAATTCACACCATGAATTACTCCTTTTGAATTTCAAACAACCAGCTTTCCCTCTTTCCCCTAATTTGAAAATCCAATCACAAGAATTCCTCTAACCATTCAACCAACATTTTTCAGCAAATTTCGTCCAGCTTTCTCTCCATTCTCTCCATTTCTCCAAGAACACACACCACCATTCTTCAATCCTAAGACCACTCCAAACACCTCCAATCCCTTCCAAAAACTCCAGATCACGTCTACTCACCCTTTAGAGACCATTTCTGTATTTATAACATCAAACATTGAAAATAAAATTCTGCTATCGGATCAAAAACCATAATTTTTCTTGAAGATTCAAGAACTATCTCAAGGTAACCAAGAATGACTTTGATCATTCTTCTTTTCTCTTCAATCTTTAATATAATGTACTAATATTCTCTCTCTCTCTCTCTCTCTCTCTCTCTCTCTCTCTCTCTCTCTCTCTCTCTCTTGGCCGAAATAGTTGTTTCAACCATGGCCATTGTTCTTCTTCTTCCTTGGACAAATCAAGCCCCATTCGCATATGGATCTCCTTGGATCTTCAACAAGATTGTCATCAACCAAGTATTTCTCTTTAACCCCCTCCTTAATTCTAAAATCATGTCCCGTAGATGTTGTTAGAAAGGGATAGATGATGTTTGGGGATTGAGTATATGCTTGTGTATAAAGGAGTTGAGATTGGAGTATGAGGATGTTTTGCCATGATTAAGTGCTGTAGTATTTCTTGTGGATCGATGCATGTTTTTCATGTCTTGAGTAAGTGGGATGGTTAAGCATGCTAGATATTATGTCACCTTTATTGAATAGGATTTATGTTCTTGAATTCTTGTTGAAGCCATGAATATGATTATACTTAGTGAGGTTTAGATCATGTGATAGTAGATATGGATTTAAGCCTTATGCATGAATAGAATAGCTGGTTGATTGATGTTGGATTTTATGTTCATGAATCTTGTTAGCAATAGGAAAATTATAATCATGACCTTGTTGATCCTAAGATAATTTAATTAGCCAATTTATTTACGTTTAAAAAAGTTAATAATATATTTTCCTCCAATAATTTCGAAAACCCTAGGAAGTTTTGAGAGTTGGATTATTAAATGAAATAGTGAGATTTTAGCCAAATAAATGATATTTTCTATTAAAAATAATATATATATATATATATTATATATAGTAATAATAATAAATAAGGCCTTTTATATAAATAATCATAATAGGTAAAATATTAATCTTATAGGTCATATATTCATAAATACTATTAAAATTTATTTATTACCTTTTGATCAAGATTTAATAAAATTTACTATTAATTTTATTTACTAATTATTTTCTATCTATTAATTATTAATTAGGAGATTAATAATAGTTTATTATGTTTAAGACTTAGGACCCTTCATCAAATAAACCATAGTTTATTTATTAATAGCAAAGATTATATTTGAACCCATAACTTATTAGAAATTATTTTACAACCCCTAGTTATTTTTATTTATCAAACTAGACTTATTTTATAAAACCATTTATCATCTAGCCTTAAAGCTGAGGACATTAGGGTCATGATTGTAATAAGTTGAACTAGGATTATTTATGGAAGCAGTTATGGCTTGAGTTTAACCATATGGCTTGTGTTTATCCCATGTGGGGTTAGGTCAACCTTGGAGGATTCTTGAATTAGCTCAAGCAAAGGATCATGTAAGCTCCTGCATAAAACTTATTTGCTGTAAAAAGGATACTATGACAAGCCAAACGCGAAGTGTGTGAACACTCATTTTGTAAAGGCAATTAAGGACTGTTTTCTTTCTTGTTTTAGTCAAACAAATTATTTGAAAATCAATAAGCAATTTTACTCAAACACTAAACTATTTCTAAAACCAATTTTGACACGGACTTTAGAAACCCTTAATTGCTATTTCCAAACAAAGCAATGTTTTATCAATTTTCTCCTAAGTGGGACAATCAACGTTGAGTACTCAATAAGGGTAGGCTAGTAGTACTAGTTTTTAAGAGTAAGAGCGAGTCTTCTGGCAGGAGGCCACCTCCAGAAGATGAACTTAACTTGGAGAAGCAACAGTACTATTTAGTCATACCGGTCCGAGCTAGCAAGTTTCAGTCATGTGGACTGTGTATTTTCGGAATGGACAACTTGTATGTTTGGGTGTAGAGAAGGAGGAGTATCTTACTTGGTAGGCCGTACACCTACCTTTTGTCAGTCTGCACAAAGTGCATCATTCTGACCATTGTATGATCGTGGGGCCCAACGTGTGGTAATCCATGGTAACCCTTTCGAGTGGTTGATTTTATTGCACACATATATGGTTGGAAAACCAAAACTCCACTCATTATTTTCAACATTGTCTAATGCTTGCCAGTACATTTTCTTATGAAGTTTTTACAACTTGCATACATGAATTGGTTTACCTGAAACACTCAAAGCACATACGGACTTACTAAGATTTTTATCTCATCACCTTTTATGCCATGTTTCAGGTCGATCCTGCTATAGGGTTGAGTAGCTAGAATGTTGCCTGCTTGAAGACTCTTGTTGTTTATTTTATATGTTGCTTTGAGAGATAATAGTGAACAATTCATTTTGGATTTGTTCTTGAATTTTTGGGTTGTAATAAGTTTTAATTTTAAATTATTATTTTATTTCCGTTTGTGTAACCTAGTTATAAAGACCCCTTGTCCTTTGGATTGAGTGACATCCCCAGCCCTGTTGGGCCTAGGTAGTGGGGTGTTACATTAGAGATGGGATTTCTGGGGAGGAAGTAGATTTAGATGGAAGAAGAATACAACCTACAATTTAAATGTACTTAAATCACTTAATCATTTACTAAATGTGTTGAAGCTGTTAAAATCTTTTACTCAATTTTAAATCTTTTTGTTTTGTAGATGGTAAACAAGCCTTCTCGACGTGGATCGATGCAGGATGCCATAGCTGCCTCAAGATCAGGCGCTAGTTCCTCATGGTGTACAGAGACACTAGCTCCAGCATACGAGATTGGACAGAGATTACATACAAGTGTCCGCACTGGTTCCACGGATCAGGAATCTAATCAGGCGACAACTATACCCACTTCTGATGTAGGTCCCAATGGCACAGGACCTTCTTCCTCAGACCTTAGTGCCTCAGGTGTATTAAGTTAATATGAAGTAAATATTATGAGAGATGGGATTTATGTGGTTGTTGAAAATGCGTTGGTAAATTTTTTTTTCTTCACTATATTTCAATTAATAAGTCTGTTGATATTTTGTAGGTTCCATGGCGAGGAGTTCTCGCGGGGGGTGGAAAGTTACCTTTTGGATGGGGTGAGTCAGGGTTTCAAAAGTACGATGTTGGCGTTCACCAACACGGAGGGCTTGTTGGGTTAGATGCATCTCACTATAGTTCAGTGGTGGGCTGTTTCGCACGCATGACCAGTAGGTTCCCTCTGAATTACAGGGATTGGCATTCCATACCTCAGAGACTTAAAGACGAAGTTTGGAAAGAAATACAGGTAACTAATTTTATTCTAACATAGCCAAGAGTGTTTTCTTCAAAAATTAACATTTTATTTATTTAATTATTTGTTAAAATTCGTACAAGGACAACACCATGATGCCTCCAGAAGGACGTAGTGTCACAATGAAGATGATATGCTCAGCGTGGAAGGATTTTAAGTTGCAGTTAAAACAAAAATACTATGTTCCTTTCTAGCAAAGTACAGAGCCTATTGTTTGTCCAGATAAACGGGTTGACGAAAATTAATGGAGGATGTTAGTTGATTACTGGCATTTGGAGAATACACAGGTCGTACTATAGAAGTTGACTAATTTTATGTCTCAGAACTTGTTTAATTTTTTAATATGTTAACTATTTTAAATAATCACATATGGAGGCCAAGCGGAATAGACAGAATCGATCGCATTAGGCATATCCACCGGCCACACGAAGAATGCCACATTCTGTTATACAGGATCAGGTATTCAATTTATGTTATACACTATTCATTTGAAAATTATCTACTTTGCTTAAAATTTCTGACACGTCTTTATAGATGGCCTCGCAAGGCCAACTGACATCACAATATGATATGTTCCTTGCGACACGAAGGTGGCACGGTCGGCAGGTTGATGGTTTGACTACAGAGATGATTGTAAGTTATATTCAAATGCTAATTTTTTTGAGTTATTAAAATATGATAACGACATTTCATTTAACCTAATATAAATTTGATATATTGTTTCTTAATTGTGTAGGACCGATTAGAGATAAAGTGGTAGGCATTGCCCGAGTCTAAGCGCACAGAGGAAGTGAAAGATCATATATTTCAGCGATTGTTCAGTTGTTAAGTGTAAGAGAAAGGGTCCAACACCAATGTCAGTCGGTCAATCATCAAGTTCTGCAGTAAATGTTGAGGAGGTCGTCAGGATTGAGGTTGAGGCACGTATGCAGGGTATGCGAGATACTATGCAGGCTGAGATGTGAGCTGAGATGCAGCATGAGCGAGAGGCTTACGAGTCATGTATAGCTGCGCTTCAGACTACCATGGAAGCATTATCGCGTAGATTAGATGCAGGCACATTTGATGTAGTGCCTATACCTCCGTTTAGTACTTCTATGGCATCTCCTGGTATTGGTTCCACTTCTCTACCTGTTGATCGGGTGATCTTAACGAGCCTATCCGTCATGATGAGTGACATTTTGATTTTCTACTTTTTTGTATTTGTACTACAACTTCTGTTTGATTTCTTAATATTTCCCATTTCTCACATTTGTAGTGCTATCTTTTTTTTTTGGGTACTTGGTAGATTATATTTGCGATTTGTGTATTGAGGATATTGCTTTTGAGTTGTTTAACAATGAGGATATTGTGTTTTATTATATTTGGTGTTGAATGAGTTTATTTTATTGTGTTTGGCTTTAAATTGTATGTGTATAGGATCCCGTACAAAAAAAAAAAAAATGATTTACAGACCAAATGAGGCATAATACAACGGTTGCAGCATCGTATTTTCTGTGGTACACTCAAATACGACGGCTGGACGAGCCATCATAATTGATACCAAATACGATGGTTAACGTAGCCGTCGTATTTGTTTGGAACAGATACGACAGCCAATTGAGCTGTCGTATTTGATTTGAACAAATATGACCGCTACCAAGCCGTCGTATTTGTCAGCTAAAAGCGACGATTTCTCAAAACCGTGACAAAAAACCATCGTTGCAAGCAAAAGTGACCCTCCCATTAAGCCATCGTATTTAACCGTTGTATTAGGCTAATACGACGATTTTGTAGCCGTAGCCGAGCAAAAGCAACGAGATTGATTACGATGGCTATGAAACCGTCGTTTAGCCGTCGTATTTGGCTAATACGATGGCTTGCCTATCAAATACGATGGCTATGCAGCCGTTTTATTTGCCCTATAATTTAGTAGTGGGAGTTTTTCATGAAACTTTTTGTTAGAAGAAGAGACGAACTAACTTGCAAAAAAAAAAAGAAATGTAATAAAGTTCAAATAGGGAAATAAATATAACAAAATAAAAAGAAAATAAAAACAAAGCTATGTCCTAAGAAAGCATATACAAAATAGATCCAAAAACTAAAACTCAGAAATAGCCTTCCCGAAAAATAGATGGCCTAACTCCTTCATCAGATCCATGATTCCAAGATATAGCATCCCAAATATTTTCTAGATATGGTTGTTATCCCTGCTACATTTGCCTGATATGTTCTTGAAGACTTCTCATAGCTCTCTGACCCATCCATAATTGTTCTATCATGTCCTCAAGGCATGCCAAGGACTCTAAATGTCTTTGGAATCACTCCTCTTGATCTATTTTCCAATTTTGTCCATTTTCCATGTAATTTAGTTGTTGAACGAACAATTCATTGTGTTGGAGTTGGGTGGCATGCAAATCATTTTGTTGAGTACTTAATTCTACGACTGCCATCTACAGTAGTGCCATAACTGTCCCTATTTTAGCTTGAAAGTTTTCCATATCAGTGTGTCATGCAGCTTGAGATCACGAGGCACGAGAAGGTTCTTTAGCTTCTTTTTCATCCTTTATATCTATATCCCTCATTTCCCTTGGTGTTAGCCACTTTTAAGTATTTTCATCATATAGATAGCCCATTTACTCTAATGTTCTATCAGAAACCACGTCAATGGATGTAGTACCTCATCTAAACCTTACCTTAAGAAAATGGGTATTAAGGGCATTGCATGGTATCTTGAATGTGCATGCAGTTTGAAATATTTATTTATGTGAATGATTGTTGTGTGTATTTGTTTGTGTATACTTTGAATTTGTATTTATTTATGAGTAGGTGGGTTACTTAGAAAGGGCATAGTAATTTCTTGGTTTAGTTTAATGAATTATTAATGGAGTTAGAGTTTTTATTGGCATAAGAGATTCTTGGGATGAATGTGAAGAAAATTTGAGTAGGAAATTTGAACATAAGAGTTATTGTGATCTAATGGTTGAAACTTGGGAATTATGTCTTGGTAACTCGAGTTTAAACCCTAACTTCACCAAAATTATGTCATTTTTCTCTTTTCTTCCTTGGCTGAAAATTAGACCTAGTGCCGCCCTTTTTATGGGATAAATCCCTTCAAATTATTTCTTTTGTTGTTTGAATGGATTGTGGTAATTTAATTTTTAGCTTTTAAAATTTTACCAAATTATCTTTTATCTTTTCCAAAAGATTTATTTAGATAATTCTTCATGGAATCTAATTTATATACATATATGTCTTATACATACATCTAGTTAACTGAAATTTGGTAGAATAATTGTATTTGATTTAATTTGAATTTCGAAAGGATTTTATCTTGTGATTTAAAATAATATCTTTAAGATAATTATGTAAGCTGTTTTACAAACTACCAATCCAATAAATTTTTCTACTCTGGCCGACTCCTAGGGATTATTTAGCTAAAAAATGTTTTGAAGAATAACATCCTAGTATAATATTAGATAGTGTTGGGATGGGCAACAGAAGCAACACACAAATATATATAGAAAAGAGGAAAGAAAATAAACAAATAAAACACAACATGAAAATTTAACGTGGTTCGGTTTCTCAATTAGACCTATATACACAACCCCAAAGGGAAACACTCCACTATGTAATTTTTGGACGGACAAAATTACAAACCTTCACAAAATAACTCAATGCCCAAAAAATCTCCAATTTAGTAGGCTCAATGAGTTGGTGTACTCTCCCTAAAAAACAATACTAACCTATTTATAGGGAAAGCATTCCTTAGTCTTCTTTAAATTATCCTATATGGGATTGAGAAAAACTCAACAAATCCTCCCTTTTCTCAATTTCCCAAATTACAACAGAATCTGAAAACCTAACTCTATCCCTAATCTTTGCAGTCTTCTTCTCTGTTGCTTCTTCTGTTTTACTTCCTTCAAGTTGCTTCTTCAAGGAATGACCATCAAGATGGTAGATATTTTTGCTCTTCTTTCTTCCCAACTCCAATATACTTGTATCCTTTTGATGCCATTACACCTAATGAAATAATGTTAACACTAGAATCAGGAACATACCTTACATCAAGAAGTATTTTGACTTCATCATTGTGGAGCTTAAGGCGGACTCATCCAACGCCTTCAACCTTCATCTTCGAGTTGTTTCCCACGTTCATGTGGCCAAAATTCCCCAATTGCAAATTATCGAACATGTCTTGGTCCTTGCAGATATGCAAGTTTGATGCAGAATCCATTATCCAATTTGAATGCTTCTCATCAATATTATTATCCGAACATCTTATCAATAACAGATCATCACCCATGACCATATTTGTAAAGGAATCAATTACTTTTGCCTTGCCCCTCATTTGTTCTCTTAGAGCTTTTAAATCCTTTTTCATTTTTGGGCAACGACTTTGGATGTGACCAATCTTCCCACAGTAATAGCACTCAAGGTCGCTATTATCACTTTAGTGGGATTTTCCTCTTCCTTGATCACCTCTTCTTTTGTTTCGACTCTTACCTCTTCTCCAACTCTCTGTAGCTAGTACTCGACTATCTTCACAGTGATTTTCTTTTAACGACTTCGACATCTCATTTAATTGTAGTGTGCTTTTTCCTACTAGGAGTGACTGCATCAATGGCGTGTAAGATTTGGGTAGAGAAGCCAACAAGAGCAATGCTTGTTCTTCATCTTCAATCTTCCCCCCTGAATTTTCAAGTTGAGATACTAACTCATTAAATTTATTTATATGGTCAATAATATTACCTCATTCTTCCATCTTAAGCGAATATAGATCCATCTTCATCATTAAGCGGTTAGTCAGTGTCTTCAATGCACGATTTTTATCTAAAGTCTACCACATCTTCTTAGGTGATGTCTCCTTCAACACTGTAACTTTAATATGTGGAGCCAATACTAACCGAATAGTACTGACCGTCCTTTTCTGAATAATACTCCAATTTGAATCCTTCATCCCTTCCGGTTTCTCATCTTCTAATGTAGAATCAAGACCATGCTTCACTAAATAGTTTTGAATTATGCATTGCCACAGAGTGAAGTCAATCTTTCCATCAAACAGTGGAGGTAAAATATCATTCTTCATATATGTGATATTTAAAGAATCCATAGTAAAATATCTTACCTTCACGTGATACAAAAAAATTACCTCTTACTCAGAACTGCTGATGAAGCACCTTCTGCTCATTTTCTCTCCTCCCTAAACTCGAACCTTCCTCTTCTCCCAAGCCAAAACCTTTGCTATTCTCCCAAATCGGAACCAGTCTCTGGTACCACTTGTTGGGATGGGCAACGGAAGCAACATACAAATATATATAGAAAAGAGGAAAGAAAATAAACAAATAAAACACAACACGAAAATTTAACGCGGTTCAGTCTCTCAATTAGACCTACATTCACGACCCCGAAGGGAAACACTCCACTATGTAATTTTTGGACAGACAAAATTACAAACCCTCACAAAATAACTCAAGGCCCAAACAATTTCTCAATTTTTTAGGCTCAATGAGTTGGTGTACTCTCCCTAAAAAATAATATTAACATATTTATAAGGAAAGCCTTCCTTACTCTTCTTTAAATTATCCCATGTGGAATTGAGAAAAACTCAACAGATAGATAAACTAGTGTTATTTAAAAGAATTTGAAGATAATATTTCTTTTATCTTTTGTAAATTATTAAATTATTTACCCTATAATTTATTTTACCTATTTTGTGTTTAATTTTCTAGAAAACCCCAACCTAGTTGCTGTCATCATGAGGGTTCAATCCCTAAAATATTTTGAGGATAAAAACCAGAATTTTCTTTTATGATAGTATTCTCTAATATCAAATTATTTTCCAATATTTATTAGCTAACAATTTTCTATTGTTTATTATCTATATAATCAGATTTTTTATGTTTAACACACTACAAGATCCTCGATACTCTAGCAAATTCGGCAGCTTGAAGAAGAGGAAATTCAGCCGCCATTTGGGAGAAAAACTTTCATAAAATCTAGCTTGGAGATAACATTTAATTTAGTTATCTTTTACCATTGCTATTTTGTTTATGGTAGAACTCTTTGAATGAATATTAACTTAGCTTCAGTTGTGTCCTTCAGCAAGAAAAAAGTCAAACGCCATCTCTTGAGGAAGAACACCTCTAGATTTATAATTCTTGAATTTTGAATATTGAAAAGAAAATATAGATTTCTTTTATCATTCAATTTTCCTTAAAGCTTTATCTTGGGTTTAAATCAGAATTTCCAACTTCTTCTTCCTTTCTTTGTTTCAAAAACCCCAACCTCTCTTTATCTCCAATTCAGCCATCACCTTAGAAGAATTTAAACTCAACTTGAACACTTGAAAATAGCTTGGAAACTATATCCAAATATTCAATCTTCTATCTCTTAAGAAAGTCATAATTTTTATTCCATAAAACTTCCTTTACCCTTTCTTCTTCAGTGTTTCGGTCTTCTTCCTGCCCAATTCTTCTGCATGATTAGTAGATAGCAAGTAACCTGTGCAAGTGGGAAAACATTTTTCTTTTCCTCGCCTTGGTGAACCCAAAAAAAAAAAAAAAAAAAAAGCCAATTGAAGATCAACTCTCTCTATTCTTAAAACTTTGAATTTTTATATTCCTATATTGAATAGGATATTAGCTATCTATATCACTTGGTGATTTCGGCCGCCATACCCATGCAGTACGAAAAATTCTAAATAGCTTCAGATAACACCTACACACACTCGAACAGAATCAAACAAATCTGAATTTTAGTATTTTCGGTCAAGCACACTTACATACTTACACAGCTAAAACCTTCCACAATTACACCAAATTCCAATAGCAACTTCAGCCCACTCACACACGAAACTCAGCAAACCAGAAACACACCCTCTTAAATACATCAAAGCCGAAACACACAAAGGCAAGACCTTTTTCCTCTTATTCTCAGTCTTGTTATTCTCAAAGGAACAAGAAAACATTTTTGCTAATCTAGCAATATCAAATACGGCAACAAACAATTTTCTCCATTCTTTTCCCTTAAGAACTGATCTTGTTCTCTGCTAAAGCTCATGGTTTTCCTCTACACTCAAGAAGGCCGGAACTTTCTCCAAAGTTCACAACACACGCGGTTCTCACAAGATCAAAGCCTGCATTCTTTTCCTTTCTTAGGAATCACAAGATCTATTATAAGTAGGAAGTCTTTTCCATACTAGTTCTTCTTTCTTTCTTTTTTCCTTTTCTTGACCGAAACCAAAGGGGCTGATTTCTTCTCTTTTCTCTTGCAATCGCACAGAAAATCCTAGGAGATCCAAGCAAGTCCTTTTCTTCTCTTAACGACATCAACTTGTTTAATAAAAGATTCACCTTTTGATTTCAATAGACCGGTGCTCAGGTTTCCGCATGGATGATCCAATTGGTTTAATATCATGTGATAGGCCAGTTGTAATCTTTTGAGTTAGATGAGCATATCTTGATAGAAGTATGATCATGGAGAATTTGAGTTAATTATGCAGTTGTTTAATCTTTTGATGGCATGATGGTTTTATATTTATAAGCATGCTTTGCTAATAGTATTATCATAGAAGATGACGACTATGTTTTTTGAATGATTGTGATGGTCTTTTGCTTTAAATATGGGTTGAAGGAGATTATTATTTGTCTACACCATGGAACAAGGACTCTATGCCGATTAGGTAGATTTATATAAAAATGGTTATACGCATCTTTTAGATAGTAATTCGACTACGAATATTATTTGATAAGTTGAGACATGCATGATGGATTGATAAAGTCCTACATCCATTGATTTTAGTGACTTGATTATATTATGGTTATATTACAATATGTGACAGTAATTTATTATGTGATTTTAGATAAGGGGTATAATTGAAGTGTGAGTTCAAGGCAATTGACCTTGATTATCAGCCTATATTATACCAAGTAAGTCCTTGCATTAGATATTATGTATTAAAGCTCTGAATTGTAAGTTAAATGCGAAATGATGGTTATACCAAAGATTTAACTATTTGGAATGCAAGATTGATTGTTTTCATAAAATGCTTTTGTACAAACAAGGGTTTTAATGAAATAATAGCTTTTATTTGCAAAACGATTTTACATCAAATTATTTGGTGGCTTTACTTACATGTCCAAAATGTTTGGAAGTGTTTAATATTAAGTTTAGATATTGAATGATATATAGAAATATTAAATACTCAATAAGGGTAAGCTACTAAAACTAGTCTTTGAAGGGTAAGGTAGGTCTCTTAGTAGGAGGCTACCTTGAGAGATGAGCTCTATCCAGAAAATATGACAGTCCTAGTAGGTCAATCCAATCTGAGCTAGCACCTCATTCCATGTGGACTATTATTTCGGGGTAAACATCAGGTAAGTTAGGGTAAGAGATGGAGGAGTATCTTACCTAGTAGACTATACATCCACTTCACTGTGATGCAGAGTTTCATAGTGCATGTCATGATATAGGGTTTCATAGCAATGCTATGTTGCAAGGTTTCATAGACCATTTTTCAGCAATTTTTGTATATTACATCCTATTGTGATTTTAACTCAGCTTTGATAAATATCACTCACTATTGTTTATAGGAAAATGTTTAACTTGCAATCAACCTTTGAGAAATGATTTCAAAATGCACTCATATTTTGAATCAAATAAGGGCACACACAAGACTTGAGATGTATTTCTCACACTCCTTTTGATTTCATATTTCAGTATTAGCTAGCTTTGACCAGGTCGAGTACTATTAGAAGAGAGCTGTATTTGATCTCATGATTTTGTTTTGTTTTGCTTTCTTTTTTTTTTTAGAGTTGTTATGATTTATTTGAATTGAGAGCCTTGTAGATATTGCTTTCCGTAAAATAAGATTTTAATTTATTTCCACTCTAGTTTTATCATTTACCTAGTTAAAAAGAACCTTGGTCCATTAGATGGGGCGACATCCCTTCCTTTTTTGGGTACATGTATTCTGAGGTATTATAAGTAGTATCAGAGATGAGGTGATATGAATCTTGTGTGGCTTTTCTTGGTGATGTGGGTGTTTTGATTGGCTATGTGTTCAACTCAACTCAAAGGGACCAAAACAGAGATTTTTCTAGAGACAAAAAGGAGAAAGTGAAATAACAACCTACCCTTTATCAAACCCTTGAAGAACTAAGCTTCAAAGACCCTTAACTAAAGTAGAAAGTTCTACTATAATATCACCCCAATATTCTTGAAGCATCAAAGGCAAACAAGAACAAATAGAATAGAGTGAATAGGCACCCAAATATTGAAATTCAAACAAACCTTAGAAGAACAAAGCAACTAAAACCCATTCAAAGAAAATAACATTGGATTATCTAAAAGATTTATGACTCATTCATAAGGAGGACTAACCCGTAAGCATGGTCTTGAACAAGATGAACAAGGAGGCTAGGGCATCTCAAGATTCTTTCTCAAATTTGAATTAAAGTGTGTGAATTGTATTATCAAACCAGCACCGACAGCCGACGGATGGAGCCGGCGCCAATTGTGATCTGTCTTCGGGCGGTCGAAAGGTAGAATAAGCCATTGTTGGGAAGAATGGAGTCGGCACCGGTTTTACTGCTTAGGGCGGCGCCAACCGTCCTCTAGAGGCTTCCTTTTTGGTCGAGTTTTGTCCGTCTTTGTTGTCGGCTTGAGTTCTTGCATGGTCACACCTCCCCCTCATTGATCTTGACCTCCATGATAAAGCAAAGTCTCATCACGAGGTTTAGGCAATACATATACTGATAGGGCCTAAATATACCTATATTTTCTAGGCTATTTGAGGTTATTTTATGATGTTTTTGAGGCACTAGCTAGTTAATTCCATTACAATTTGATATTTTATCTGTAGAAAGGTTTTTCTTTGATTTTATGTAGAAATTAAAGAATTTGAAGCTCAATTGTGGAAATTCCAGTCTTGAACTGGTGCCTGCTCAAGTAGTTGAATTGGCCTTGGCTCAATTTTGGAAAAATAGGGCAAAATATGAGAAAAAAGAGAGTAAATTGGGAGAAAGTAGAGCTGACCCGACGCCGGCCTAGAGAGTCTAACCCAGCGTCGGCCCAATCTGCTTTTCATGGTGGTTTGAATTCCAAATATGAGCAGAATTAGAAGTTTCACAAAATTTTTTTGGTAACTGACTTGTACACGACCTAGAACTTCTAGGGAATAATTTTGACATCCTAAAGGAGCAATAAATACAAGAAAAATACAAGGAAGAAAAGGGGATTCGATGGATCAAAATAAAAAATCATTCTTTTAAGGAGGAATTCATTAGAATAGGAGCATTGTTTCATGAGAGTTTTTAAGGGAGAAAGAAAGGGACTTGGCTATAAGTTCTTACTTAAACATTTGTTTTCTTTTCTTGTAAAATGATGAGATCAATGTTTTTATTATAATTGGATGTTATTTCTGAATTCATGATATTGAATTAATTTAGTTCTTTGATAAATTGATTATTATTCTTGGTATTTGTTTACTTGTATACATAGAGGAATTGAAGTAATTGGATCTTTCTCCTAATTAACTTGGGAAAGAGGTTAGGAGTTAGTTTCAATTCATTGATTTTATATATGTTGTTTCTTAACAGACTTGGAAAAGAAAGTTAAGTGTAAAAGGACTTAAGTAATCAAATATTACTTGATTTCACCAAGAGCATAGGGTCACTGGTTAATTTCGTGTTTTATTATTGATACGGGTTAAAATCACTATTATTTTTCTAATTATTTGAGGCTAATTTGAGACATTTTTAATATAATAACTAGTTATATTCCTTCTTATTTGATATTTCACTTGTAAAAATACTTTTTTGTAATTTTATACAAAAATAGGTGAAATTTAGAGCTAATTGTGTATTTTTCAAGTATAAACCCAGCATCAGGCCAAGAAGATGGACCTAGTGCCAGTCCTAGACTGGAAACACAGAGGAAAGCAGAGAAAAAAGTACACAAAACTGAGGAACAAATTGGAAATTGGAAAGGAAAAAAAGATAATGACTAAAAGGAGGACGACGCGGCTCATGGCTAAGAAAACAAACAAAAGCAATAAAGGAAAAAAAAAATGCAATCCTGGGCCGAGAAAGCAAAACAAAGACATAAAGCAAAGAGGAAAAGGACAAAAGCAAAAGAAATCAGTGGATCCGGACGTTGAACAAAGAAACAAACTCAGCAAGAAGGCAACATGAGAAGAAAAGGAGATTTTGTGGGCTTCAGCGAATTCAACGGCTAGGAAGAATTAAAGGCCTTTAGCGGCTCAGCAAGTTGATTGCAACAATCAAAAGACTGGCTCAGTGGCTTGGCAAAGGAAGAAGATCAGCTTCATGGCTCAGCAACAAAGGAATTCCGTGTGGCTCAAATTGAAGCCAATTTTAGTTCAAATAGAATTGGTCTTTAGTGCATACGACAAAGAGATTTCAATTCTCAATTTCTCAATTTAAAGGCAGTGGAATTTCTTTGTTTTATTTAGAATTTTATTAAGAAAATTACTAATCCATTTTTATTTTGGATTTTTTGGAACTTACTCCTTCTTTACTTAGGATTCTTTTAGGAACTTTGTAAGCCTATAAATAAAGGTCAATTACCTTAGAAAAAGGGTGTGCACAATGTAGAGACTTAGACATATTTTTTAGAGTGCATCACCAATATTTTCTCTAGAGAATTAATTTAAGGGGCATTGATTCTTGGAGGAGTTTTCATTGGAAATTGAAAGGCCTGTCTACGAGTATTTATCTCTTTCTTTTGTTTTCTTTTTCTTGAACAATGATGATTTTAATTCGTTAATTGTATTTGGATATTATTCTAGATTTATGATTTTGAGTTAATTTAGTTCTTTGATTAATTATTATTATTTTTTTTGTATTTGATTACTTGATTTCATTGGTTATTGATGCGAGTTCTTCTAATTGATTTGAGACGACGATGTTAGGAGTTTCATTGCATTGATTTCGTATTTGTCTAATCTTGATGTGCTTGAGCGACAAAATTAAAATTATCGGACTAAGTGATAAAAAATTAGTTGATTTTACCTTGAGCAAACGGTTATTAGCTAATTTCATATTTATAAGGAATTGGGTTTAATGCATATTTTGGTTATCTCAGCTTGATTGGCAAATCTGTTAATTTAATCAAAATATAGGATTCCATGGATTGGGAAACGAAATGGGATTTATTTAAGTAGATTCATGACTTATGAAATGATTAAATTTTACTTTATATTCCTTCATGATGCCAAAAAAATTATTGGTTGTGATAAGTTGTGTTAAATAATTCATGTCATGCTTTTGAGACTAATTATTTAATTACACGTTTATCTCTCCATGAGTTACACACACACACACACACACACACACACACATTTTTTTTCACTTTTATTTTGATTTCTTTATTAATTTAATTGGCCAATCAAACAATGAATGAAAAGCGATTAGTGTGTACTTGTTCCGTTGAGGATCAATACTCGTTAATTTCTTATACTATGCTTACAATGAGTATACTTGCTCGTATGTGTATTTTGGGATTAATATTTTAATTATAACTTAACTAAGGAATGAATTTAAAATTGATGATTTTTATACACCCAAAATTTACGCATCAATTATGTCGCCTATAGTATTGGGATATTGATTGAGGAATGTGTTTAATGCATGTTTTTGGTTGTTTGGTAAGATTAGAAAATCTACTAAATTAGCTAGAAATATAGTAAGTCCATGACTTGGAAAGGAATTGGATTCTATATTATTCCTTCAAGATGCCAAGGTAGTGATTAATTATGGTAATTGCTAGTAATTCATTGTCATGTCTTCAAGAATTACTATCTAAATACATGTTCTTCTCTTCTAGAGTTGTATATATTTTTGTCTTTATTCTTATTTTTTTTTCTTCTTTCATCATTTTAATTGACAGGCTTAACAATGTATGAAATGTAACTAATAGTAGCTGTTCCTTGAGGATCGATACTCGTTAATTCTCTATACTATGCTTTTCTATCAGTGCACTTGCTCATATGTGTGATTTGGGAATTAATGTTTTAATTAAAGATTGATTGGGAATAGACTTGAAACTGTATGATTTTATTGACCCAAATTTGACGCATTAAGTTTTTTGCGCCGTTGCCGAGGAACAATATCATGAAAGCTCGGATTTAATTGATTTAACCATGTTTATATGTTTATATGTAAATATGTATTTATGTTCTTTGTGTAAATAGGTGCATATCTTGTTGTTTGTCTGATTTATGATTTAATGTTCTAATTTTTGTAATAGTTATACTTACTTGAATATTTGTAAATTCTAAAACATGACTTTCTTACTTTCTTTAGAAGTCTAATTCTTGGTTTATAACCCAAAGAACCACATGATATATAGTGGACTTTGATCCAGAGATTGAGAGAACCTTGACACAGATTCGATGGGCACACAAACTTACCAATTAAGTTCAACTGGAGAGATTGAAGTTAACCAAAATAATAATGGTGGTAATGGTAGTAATAATAGAAGGACTATGGGTGGTTTTACTATACCTGCAATCTTAGGTACAGATTCGAGTATTACTAGACCAAGGGTAGAAACCAATAACTTTGAGATAAAACCCAACATTATCCAAAAGATTCAAAACATGATTCAATTTGATGGGTTACCGGATGAGGACCCTAATACTCAACTTTCTAGTTTTTTGGAGATCTACGATACTTTTAAGATGAATGGTGTGTCAGAAGATGCTATTAAACTAAGATTGTTTCCTTTTTCCCTTAGGGATAGAGCTAAATCTTCGTTAAAATCTTTACCAATGGGATCTATCACGGATTTGATTGGGCTAGTTGAAAAATACCTGGCCAAATATTTTCCCTCAGCTACAATAGCCAAGTTTAGAACTGACATTTTTGCCTTCCAACAGATGGAATCTAAGAGTCTATATGAGCATTGGGAAAGATGGAAGGAGATCGCACCATGGGTTTGAATTGGGAATGCAAATGCAGATTTTTCATAGTGCATTAAACTTTTTCTCGAAATAATTAATTGACGCATCCACTGGAGGTATAACAAGTTCTAAGACTTTGGAGAAGTTGTATGAGTTGGTTGAGAATATTGCCATGAATAATTACTCATGGGGCAATCCAAGACCTAGGGCTTGTGTTTAAGAAGTTCACAAAGGTGATGCTATAGCCGCCTTAGAAGCTAAGGTTGAGGTACTCACATAGAAAACGGAGCAAATAGTGGCCCCTTCTCATAGACAAATTATGAATGTAAGTTGTTATTTTTGTAAGGAATGGCACCCCAACTATAAGTGTCAAAATATGTATTTATCTCAAAAGTCCTTAAAGCGAGCTGCATTTATAGGGAATGGGAGATAAGGTAATAATCCTTATAGTATCACTTATAACTTCGATTGGAGGAATCATCCTAATTTCTCTTGGACCAATCAAAACCAACCAAGGCAAAACCTCTTGAACTTTAGTGGAAACCAGGACTCAACCTTCTCTACCTTATAATGCACCATCACCAAAGCCATCATTGGAGGAATTGGTTAACAAGATGGTAAGCTCAACGGAAGCTCGTTTCCTAGGAGTTGATACAATAACAAAAATTTTGGTGGCTTCAGTATACAACCTGGAGAATCAAATCAGTCAATTGGAAAAGCTTCCTGGAGATTGTCAAGCTGAATCTCTACTTAGAAATATGGAGAACAACCCATAAGACCAAGATCGCAGTTAATTTTGTGTGCCTAAGTCTATTTTTACTTATTTCATTTTTCTAGGAACACAAGCATTAATTTCTTTCATGATTAATTGTTTCTATTTATTTATTTGTAATTTAAAAAAAAATTATTTTTGAGCCAGCAGAACTGACCAGGCACCAGTCCAAGCATTTGGGCTCGATACCAGCTCGCTTTAGAGGTCTAGATCGATTTTCTAGACTTGACTCAGTGCCGATCCAAGAGCTTATACTCGGCGTTGGGTCTTGTCGGGACCACGGCCTATAAAGAGTCAAATCGGCTCATTTTTTTTTCAAAATTTCCCAACTCCCTTGGCTTTCTTCTAAAACCCATTGCCGGATCTTCACACCCAACCGTCATCGGCTTGATTTTAACCACCAAAATGACCATCTTAACATGAAATATGGATTTTTTCATTAAATCTATGGATTTAACTCCAAAAATCCCATCTTTTCCTCAAAAACCCACCTTCCAAATACATTCTCAAAGTGTGAGTTTTCTTCAAAGAATTTTCACAAATTGTTTGCCCATGCATTGAAGAACAAAGTAGTATAGTTTTTCTTTCATTTTTATACTTCAATTTTTGTCATAGAATTTTTGACATTTTTGCTTTAATTTTGGATGCAATTCCATTAAATTGTTGGTTTGATAGGGATAAGTTGAGTTCATAAATTCATTATGAATAAAATAGCATGGGTTTAATGTTTAGTGAAGTATTTCTGTGAGCATAATTCATGTATTGATCTTCTTATATCTATTTTGGCAATTTTCTATAATATTGCAATTTCTCTTATTAAGTGAAATTCTTCATGTTAAAAGATGTAGTATGCATTGCATAACCTTTTGCACATTTTTATGGAATCTTATGGCTCATGATATGGATAAATGTTAGATGGCTATCATAATTATCGTATTCCACATTGTTAGCATTTTACCTCCCTACAGGGGGAATTCATGTTATTATTATTTTTGCATTGTGGACTTGTGCTTTCTTTGCTGACATTTTGAGGAGTTTTGGAATTTGTATTGGTGTTGCAGATTGTGGAGTTGTGTGTGAATTTTAGTTTGTGAATTGGATTGTACTGGTATTGTCATGTTTACACAAAAAAGAATGGGTACATGTTCTAAGAGGTCTAGAGCCTCGTCTTCCTCTACCCCTTCCTTTAAGCTATTTCCTACACAACCTACCGAGTTTCTTAAGCCTACATGTTAGTTTTGGTATCAAAGCCATATAAATAACAAAATCATAGTAGAGAAAACTTTTAAGCCTTCCCTTGATAATTCTCTTTAGTTGTCTACTATGTTTAGGAGGTTGGGATGGAAGGCCATTATTAGACTACAGGGGATGTACTATCCAGTGTTAGTTAAAGAGTTCTATGCCAAGATTCAAGAGAAGAAAAAAATAACTTATAGACTATTTCTAACATGGTCTAGGGGGTACTTATTGAGCTTGATAAGGCTAGACTAGCTACCATTTAAATGTGAATAATGAGGGCCCCGGATATCAATTGGCCACAACAATTAGAGGATTCTCTTTGTTCCTCAGTGGAGCTTTACCACAACCCGTCAGGGGTTAGGCATGTATAGGAGGGGACTTGCTACTTTACCTGGTTATTTTTCTAATAATGACCTTCAAGCCCAATTGAGAGGCCTAGTCTACGTATTTTCTTCCAATAATGTTCCTATGGCTACTGAGATTAATGAGTCTAAGGTAATTGATGTTTACATTCTATCTCAGATGATGGATAGTAGGCATATTCCTTCCACCCCTTTGATTATCCAGTCTATGAGGGATATGGTATATTCTTGCCTTGCTAGAAAAGCCTTTGTTTTTCTCTTGGTTAATTATATACATTCTTCAGCCATTTGAGCTGAGTTGTGAGGGTGAGCTGATAGAGACCACCACAACACGTGATGTACTGATGGAGCATACCTTAGTGCAGTGTGGTCACAATTATAATGAGCGCAAGAGATGATGAATGAGGCCATTTGAGATTTAGCACCCTAGGATGGAGGAGGTATCTTATGAGGAAAAGGATGAGCAGCAACCCCTACCACAACCTCGAGCATTTGCAGGTAGTTCATCGCCTAATACTAGGTATGAGGCTAAGATGTGCACACAAATAGAGACCCAGATGACTATTCTTCTCAAGCTTTGGGATTATATAGATGTTATGCATTGGAGGTAGGGTGTGTATGAGCAGAGACTGAGCATATAGATGCAACAGTTCCCTGGACAGTCAGGAGGCACTACCACTAGTCAGGCCATTAGAAGTAAGGCAGCTAAGTCGGATGATTATTGTAACACCCCCCCACTATGTACCCTAAAAAGGGCGGGGATGTCACCCCGTCCTGAGGACAAGAGATCTTTAAAACGAGGTACAACATAAAAACAAACCCAAGAAATCAAAGTTAGATAAATAAAGAAAAACTCTTGTTACATCAGGCTCAAACTAGAGCAAAGCTAAATAAAAGCTATCATCTAATCCAGAAGCATAAAAAAATAATTCTCTCAAAATATAATGGAAAATAACAAAAGCTTCAACTATTTCACATCCCGCCTGCTCAGCATAATTAAGCTTCTGAAAACATGATATAAAACAGTGTGAGATTAAATCTTAGTAAGTCCTGTGTGTGCACATGGTACTTTGAACAGTTTGTGTATACATAGTGAAAACATTTGCAGAAATATTTGGCAAGTCATAAATAATTTTCCCTTTGCAAGGAGTGGAGTTTTCTCATTATCACACTTTGAACAGAATAAATTATCCACTCGAATAAAGCAGCCATGGAGCCACACTTTGAGCCCCATGATAAGAAAATGGCCAAGGCACCACACTTTGTGCACCTTGCCAGGATCAGATTACCACACCTTAGGCGTTCTGATCAAAGGTGAGTGTACAGCCCACCGAGTGAGATACTCCTCCATCTCTACACCCAACGAAACCATCCGGGTGTCCATGCCGAAAAAATAAATAATACCTTACCAGGTATAAATACTAGCGCAGACCAGCCTGACCAACCAATACTGTCGCCTTCTCAGGCGAAGCTTATCTTCTGGAGGTGGCTGTGTCATACCTCGTGCTCACGAACCTGGGAGCGCAACTATGGGCCTGGTAGCACCCACGATCAACTACTTGGCCGCCGTCCTCGCTGGGCCAAAATAGATATCCCAAGTTAACAATGGGTACTTAGGCCCATTTTTATATACTATTCACACTTCTCATCCTAATCCCATGTGGGATTGGGGTATCACAGGCCGCCTGCCAGAAGACTCATTCACGCCCTCCAAGACTAGTATTATTAGCCTACCCTTATTGAGTACTCAACGAACATATCCGTCAATTCCAGATTCACAATAATAAGTCCATACTTTGGCTTTGTAAAACGTGATTTTCTTGAAAAAAGGAGTTTTCTAAAATGTTTAAGAGAGAGAATGGTTTTTGATAAAGGCATTAGGTTGACAAAACTATTTAGAGCATAAACATCCACGTCTACAACCCAAATAATCATAGATCAACAATAGCTTTTCAAAGCTTTACAACATTCGACTTGCCACCACATACATTCAACAAAAGAGTTTAAGCAAAGACTTACTTAATATGCCTTAGATAAACAAGATAAAATCACAACTTGCTTCCTTCAAAAACCCTCCTGATCTAGAATCACATAATATCATGATTAGGGTCTCAATCGACTTAAGCATGCATGAAACTCATTTATTCCCATAACAAATCATGATCCATTATCTAACTTCAAATAAATCATTTAATCCTCAAAATACATACACCATGACCATATATGTAACACCCCACTACCTAGGCCCGCCAGGGCCGGGGATGTCGCCCCGTCCAAAGGACAAGGGGTCTTTATAACTAGGTTACATAAATATAATAGCGAAATAAAAATAATACTTTAACTTAGAATTTATTACATCCCAAGAATAAATCCATGCATTCCCAAAAACAAATCCACAAATAAAAATTATCCACTCTCAACTCCCCAAACAATACATAAAAATAAAGGACAACATTTTCTTCTAAGGCAGATAACACTAGCTACTCATCCCCATAGCATGATCCACCTGAAATCATGGTAAAAAGGGTGATGAGATAGAAATCTCAGTAAGCCCCGTGTGTGAGTTGGGCTAAAGAGACAAAACACTTTTCATAATTCATGCACTAACAGTATATCAAAAGCTTTGTCATGCCTTCTTTACAAATTTAACTCTCACTTCTTGAAGGATAGTAGTGAGAAGTTATGAAGCAAAATGCTCTTAAAATATTTGGTTTGGAAATATATGAATAATTAAAGGATTTTGAGCTTCAAATAAAATTCTAATGACACTTTAGCATAGTTTCCCAAAAATAGCTCAACAATTAAAGCAACCAAGTTAATTTGGCAGGGCACAACGGTGGCTCTCACACCAGGTGAAGCACTTGACCCCCGTCAGGTGGTGAAAGGGCATAGAGGTGGCTCTCACTCCTGTGAAGCACTTGACCCCCAACACCTAGTAGGTGTACATCTACCGAGTGAGATTCTCCTCCCTCTCTCACCCAATCCAATCCGGTTGTCCCATTTTCAGCCGTCGGTTCCACTGGAACCCCGTTGCTAGCTGAGGACGGCTTAACCTTCTATACTGACTCCCTGATCGAAAAGAGTCAACCTCTCGGAGGTGGCCACCTACCGAGAGATATCCCTAGACCAACCAAAGGCTAGCATAAAGATCTAGCCCCCATTGAGTACTCAACATTATTCAATCTTCACAATTCATAAGGCTCCAAAGTGGAACCTACAAAATTTAGCTCAATACAATTCTAAACAGCATTTTCCAACCTGCACAAAGATTTTAGAAGGCATGGTTTTAAGTCAATAATTTATTCCAAGTATTCATAGTGAATGAGCCACATGCTCAAATAAGTCGTGCTATGATTTTCGAAAGTATATGCATGATAAAAAATTCATCTCTTGCATATTCAAAACAAATCAAAATGTTTGATGCTTGGCTCCTAAGTCATGCTTGACATATTTTAAAATTTATAAATCTAGAAGTTTCTAAAATTAGAAGTTTTCCAAATGTAGAAAGTTTCCAAAATAAGAAGGTTTCAAATATAGAAGTTTTCAAAAATTTGCTATCGTGCTAATATTTCGTGTTTGCAAAAGGTGCTCACTAATCTTTCTTTAAAATAAAATCAATTTCATGAATGTCAGGGAACTTACCTTATCCTTGCTCACAAGAAAGGTCTCCAACAGTTGACCTAATTCCCACTTGGGGTAAATATAAATCACAATCAAACTCAAGCCAAAGATTCACTTCCACAAATAAAACTAGCTCAACTCACTACTACCATGATCCTAGTTCAACTTATTATAATCATGACCCTAATGTCCTAAGCTTTAAGGCTAGATGATAAAGGATTTTATAAAATAAGTCAAGCTTGATAAGTTAAAATAACTAGAGGATGTAAAATAATTACTAATAAGTTATAGGCTTTAATAATAATTCTTGAGTGTTATTATTAATAAATAAACTAAGGTTTGAATATTGAATAATACCAAGCCCTAAATAATATTAAAAATTGGTAATTTAAAAATAGTTTTATTATAAATAAATAATAAATTACAAATAATTTTTTAATTAATTTTTAATAGATAATAAAATTAATAATAAATGAATTATATTAAATTTTTGTTTAATAAACAACAAACAAATTTTAATATATATAATATTTATGAATATAGGTAAAAGTTTGAACTATGGTCTACAAGGTCATTATTATTATTATTTATATAAAAGATCTTATTTAATATTATACCTATGTATATATTATTTTTAAGGAAAAATATCATTTATTTGACTAGTAAAATATCAATATTTCATGTAACATCACTTCCTAGCAATTTTGAAATCCTTAGAGGAAAATATAGTAATAATTTTAATTAAGGTAATAAACTTTACTAATTAAAATAGCCTAGGATCAACAAGAACATAATCATGATTTTCCTATTACTAACAAGAATCATGAACATATTCTTCAACATCAAACAACAAACTAATCCATTCATGAACATATGCTTAAATCAACACATGCTATCACATGGCCAAATAATCATGATCATGGCCTCAATGGAGATAAGAACATAAAAATCCTATTCACCAAAGGTGACATAACATCTAGCATGCTTAAACATTCATAATTCTCTTAGGACATGATGAACATACATCGATTCTCAAGGAAATCCATATAGCTTAAACATGATCAATCATTCTCATGTCCTAATCCCAACCCCTTCATTCACATGCCTATACTCAATCCCCTATTCATATACTATTCTCCCTATCAACAACTAAGAGACATGAATTCAGAATTAAAAAGAAAGGTTAAGGAGAAATACTTGGTTGATGATTACTTCGATGAAGATTTAAGAAGGTCCACGTGAGTGAGGGTCTTGAATTGTCCAAGAGTAAGAAAACAGCCATGGTTGTTGATCAACCATTTCGGCCGAGAGAGAGAGAGAGAGCATTAGAAAGGTTTATTGAGAATTGAATGGAAGAGGATGAACAAGAAGATTGTTCTTGGTTTACCTTGTTGATGTTCGTGAGACCTTCAAGAAAAAGCTGATTTTGATCCGATTGAAAATTCTTGTTTGCGTTTTTTTGTGTTATAAATACTAGAAATGAAGCCTAGGGATTAAGTAGAAGTGATCTGGAGTATTTGAAAGTGATTGGAGGTGTTTAGAGTAGGTTTAGTCTTGAAGAAGTATAGTGTGTGTTCTTGGTGTTCTCGGTGTTCTTGGTGAAAATGGAGAGAATTTGAGAGAAAAGCCCACAATTTTCTGGAGTGTTGTTGGCCGAATGGATTGGGGTAGATAGGAGTGTCGGTTTTCAGCTAGTGGAAGAGAAAGAGTGATCAGATTTTTTTGAAATTCAAATGGAGGAAATTGTGGAGTTGGTTAAGGTAGGAGGTTAGCTAATGGTGCTTGATCAAGGAAGGTTTCTTTGCTCTTCAATGGTGCCGGCTGAACAAGCTGATTTTGTTGAATGAATGAAGGTTGTTCAGGTATATAGCTGGCCGAAATTCAGTCTATGATGGCAGAGAAAATTCTGGTTTATTAGCTTGTTACAACAGTGGTCTAATAGAGTAAAATTCTGGAATTTTTTTGAAGTTCAAATGAGTTTTGGTTAGAGTAATCTTAGGAGATTTTTTAGGTATGATTATGGAGTCCAAGAACTCAAGGTAAGTGTGGAGGTTAATGGTGGTCAGTCCATGGCTGAACAAGGTTTTATTTCCAGAGATTTGAAGGGTGTTCTCCGACCTTAGCTTTGAGAGACAAAGCTGGAAAATTTTCTGGTTTCGATGCTCAAGAGTTTTGAATGATGAAGACTTTTGGTGCAGAATTTTTGCATTTACTTGGCTCGATTTACAGCTGGTTTTCTGGGGTGTTTGAAGGTCTTACAAGGGTGGTTTTCCAGCCTTTTTTCTGGAGAAAAACAGAGGGTGTTTCAGCTGAATTGCTAACAAAAAGACAGCTCCAATTTCAGCTTAGAATGCAGCGAATTGTGCAGGAATTTTTTTCTGGTTTTGTGCAGTTTGTGCAATCCGAAAATTGCACAGAATTTTCAGCCTTCAAACCACACGAAATGACCATTTTTCTGGCAGAAAATGAGTAGGTCTACTGGCTAAATTTTTCGAAAAGCTGGTCTGCAAAAATTCTAGAAAATTTCCAGATTTTCCTTCATTAAAACAATGAACAACATGAAGGTAAGATTGAAGGTTCTACCTTGGTGATTTATTTCTCTTGGGAATCCATCCTAACTACTCTCCTATTTTTGGCCAATCCTCTATCCTCCAAGACTGATTTTTTGAAATTCAAGGCTGAAGAATCATCACAGAATTTTTGGAAATTAAAAGAAGAGATTTAATGGATTTTAGTTTATTTAAATTATGAAGGTGCTAGGACAAAGCTAGAGGTAATAAAAGGACAAGAATTCCTCTAGAATTCTTTTTAGGACACAATGATAAAATTAGGATATTCTCTTCATGTCTCCCTTAAGACAACATTCCTATTTTTATGGAATGCAAGAAAACAAAAATTCAAACTTAATTAAGATAATCATGATAAAACTTAGATAATGGGATTTGAACTCATGACCTTAGAGATTAATTCCAAAGCTCTAACCACTAAACCACAACAATTCTTGTTCTTATTTCCTCACCCAAATATTCTCCTTATTTAATCCTCAAGCTATCTCCCTATTTTCACCTCAAGCAAAAATTACCTTTTTGCCCTTCTCACTCAATACTCACAATCAAGCCTTCGAGACAATAAAACGCAAATCCAAATCACATAAAATCATATAAAAACATATTTAAAAATGCAATAAAATATGATATGCATCCCAACCCCCTTACTCTAAGGTTGGTTTCGACTGGGGTTTTACAATATATCCATCAAATACATATATAATATATCAAAAAGGTCTCGACTTAACCATCAAGATTCATATCCATCATTATCACAGTAAAACATAACATTGCTATCCAACGAATATGCTTGACACAATACTCATCTCAAAATATTCATTCATCCTAACAAAAATCCATTCATCATGCTAACATACTCTCATAGACATCATCAATCATATTAAGCCTTAAATGTGACATCAAGGGTAAGAATTCCCTTACCTTACAACCGCCGGATTAACAAGGTCTCGATACTCCTATGGTGATCGTCCCGAGTTCGTTTGAGAAGAAGAGAAAAGCTACCCTCTTTGCTCCTCTAGACTGAAAATTGAGAAAGAAGATGAAATCAGCCTCTACGTGGCATGATTCAAGGGAAGGAAAAGAGAAGAATCAATGGAGGAAAGGAATCGAGAGGTTGAGTAGTCTTTTGCTTACCTTGGGAGTGCTCGGTTTCTTGGCCTAGGATTGCTCTTGAGTTTTCGAAAATTGCAGAGGAGATTTGCTGGAATTTTTCGTGTAGTTAGGTTGGAATAGGCGGCTGCTGTGGTTAAGGGTTAGAAGAGTTTGATTTAGGGTTAGAAGGTGATGCTAAGAAGGACTCTTAATGGCTCTAGGTTTCTTTGGCAGCAATGGCGAATACTGCAGCTTGCTGCAATTTTATTGTTGCCGAAATTGAGAGGAGTTGAGAGCAAAAAAACAGTTTGAAGTTGCTCACCTAAGTTGGCCGAAAACTGCACTAGGAAAGGATTGTGTGTGTTTAGGTTTTTGGCCAAAACAAGGAAGAGTTTGTGTGGATTTTGACCATCAAAATTTTGTGCGAAATCTGTGAGCAAAAGAGAGGATTTCCTGGACTGTTTTGACTGCTATTCTGTCCGCAATTTAGAGAGGGAATAATGAGTTCTTTAGGTGTTGTACTTGGCCAATTCAATAAGGAGTTTTAGTAGGGTTTGAAGTGCAGAATTTCGTGCATTGCACTGAGCAAAGCTGGCCAAAATTCCTGTGCACAAGCTGGTCGAAATTCTTGTGCACAGGCTGGCCAAAATTTTGGGAATTTTAGTGGATAAAAATCTGATTTTGTGTAGCTAAAGTAATCTGGTTTGGTAAGAGGTGTTCTAGGTGATTTGAGCTAGGTTTAGAAGAGTTTGGTTGCCCTTAGGATTGCAAAATTTTCATGTAGCTAGTGCATGCACAAGACTGACCGAAAATTGCAAGATAAGAGGAACAAAAATCTGGTTTGTTTAGGATTAGGATAAAGCCTGATTTGCAAGAGGATTTAGGATAAGATTTCCTAGTATTGGAAGAGTTTGTGTTAAGCTAGAACTTCTTCAAAGGTAGCGGCATTAAGTTGGAAAAATTTCCAGATTTTCAGCTAAGGTTCCATGATCAAAATCACCAAGATATTTAATTAGAAAAATAACAATTTAATTCCAGCTATCAATTATAAAATCTAATAAATTACAATCAAGCTAAAATTTAATTATTCTGGCTAGAATTTTTGAAAATAAAAAAGGATAAAAGATGAAAATAAAATTAATCTTTATCCTTTTCAAAAGTCCTTGAATTTAGGAGATAATTATGGAGACTTATCTCCTAAGAAAATAGCGCTGAAAATTTAAAAAGGAAAGCTGGGATTTTCGGCCAAGCATGAGGAAATCTAGGAAAAAGAATTCAAAAAGAAAAGCTACGATTCACAAGAGGTAAGACTCGAACTCGGGTCACCAAAGGATAATCACCAAACCTAACCGCTATTCCAAATCAACTTCAATGATAATATTTCTCTAAGAAATTCTTTTCACTCTAATTCTCATCCCTCCATCTCCTCTACCAAATCTCACCTACAACAATTTTACAATTAATGCAACAACACAATTATTTTCCCATCAAATAAATCAAATGCAAAAGCAACATTGAAGATCACGTGCACCCATGCAAGAATAATTTTAAGATAACACATGAAATGTGAAATACTATGCAATGCATGACTTTTTCCCCATAGGTCAAAGGTGGTTTTGGGCGGGGTATTACAATGATGATGAGGATAAGAATGCTGATAATTGAGTTTTTACGTGCATTACTTTTTTTTTTTTAAGAGTGCTTATTTTCTCTTTGAATTTTCATGAATTTTCTTTAGCTTTCATTATCTTTTATGTCTTTTCTATTTCTTTTTTTTGTTCTAGTTTTATGATGTGTTTTGTTTCTTTGTGTATTTTTAGGTGACTCACTATTGTCCAGGAATAATGCTTTTCTGATGGAATTCGACCTCTTTTGTAGAAAATCGTGTTTATAGAAAGTATTCCTTTCTCTTATTCTTTCTCTTTTATTTTTACGTTCTTTGGCTAAGCTTTGTTGCTATATTTTGGGGCCATTGAAGACAATGTCCAATTTAAGTATGGGAGAAGGATTAGGAGTTAGATATTTTTCTAAACTATTGGCATTTATGGGGTCAGCGAGATATGGAAATTTTGGTTAGTGTTGCTATAATGGAACTATTATGATTGCTTTTACTTTGAGATATATTATATTTGTTATTTGATTGAATTAATCTTTAACTCTTGTATTATATTGGAATATGTTTAAAACTTGAGAATTAAAGTTACTCTTGTTTATATTTATGAGATATTTGAAACTTTATTCTAGAGGTTTTGATGTGGTTGACAAGATAAATATAAGTTGAGATACATAGTTAATGCTTATTTTACTGGTAAATTTTGAACTAGTCCTTATTCTAATTTTAAGTAAATAGGGAGATAAGTGAAAATGAGAGTTGGAAAAGAAGAGAGCCATAAGGGATGTATTTATCCATTCTGGAAAAATTGGAGGAGAAAAAAGGTCCTAGAATGAAAAGTGTAGGTCCTTTGGGGAAAAATAACGAATGAATTTTGAAGAAATGAAACTTTTGAGAAAATGCTGCCGTTGAATAGTTTGCTCAAATTCCTTTTGAAATAGGCTAATACGGTGAGTGAAGAGAAATCCACTTACTTGAGGCTATGAATTCCTAATTTGGTGAGAATGTCCCTAGTTTGTTGCTTGGACTATAGTAGTTTAGAGCCAACTGGAACTTATTTTAGCCATGGTTATCTTATTTTATATAAGTGTTGTTTAGTTCATTCTTGGCTTGCGTAAAGAGTGGATGGTGTTTCATGAATATGGGCATGTGTAAATTTACTTCAAGAGTTTTATACATATCTTATCTAACACTTGAGTTGCTCTTGGGGACTGATTGAGTTGAATATGTGATGTAATGTTTTTCTTAGTGAAAGAGGTGATAAAGTTTTGCTATGCGAGCTATGTTTTGATGGATGAAATTGGCAAATGTTTTGTGAAAAGATTGCTAAGGATTGTTGGAATGTATGCCCAAAATGGCCTATGTACTTCTGTATTTTGGAAATTAATATAATTTTCATTCATTAATAGTTGTTTGTTTACATATATTGCACATTAAGGTCTAGGTGTATTAGTAAGTAATCTACATGATTGGATTGCACTTTCAGAGTACGGTGTAGATTATGGGCTACTAACACATAATCGAAATATTGTTCTTGATCGATTAATAAAGTTGGGTACTTCGCTAAGGTTTAGATCATTACACTATGGTTTCTTAATAGGGAATGGTTTACCTTTAACTAATGAGTAGTCCACTCACACCAATAGTGTAAGCGTATATGGAATATGTAGAACTAAACCATATGATAATAATCTTTATCAAAGTACTAAAATAAGTAAAGATTGGTTTATCACAGCAACTAGGTGGACGAGTACCCTAGGACTTGAGTATAAGTTAGTGGTCTAGTGAAATTGGATTTGTACACTTTGATGTATGTTGGGTGAAGTCTTATCATAAGGCCAATAACCTTGTATATTGGGTGTATGACTCTAGTTAATTAAGACAGAGTTATACAATAGAATTTCTATCCTTCATTACGTGAAAAAATCACCCCCTTGTGATTGTTTGGGATAATCAAATAATCTAGGGCCCTGGGAAACATAACTAAGTATGTATGCTTTATGAGTAGCTCTCTAAGATAAGTTGGTACATACTAGAAGTCAAGAATTATCGAACTAGCTATCAAAAGATGCTAAATGTCATTGAGAAAGACGTTAGTACTATTTTCCTATCTCAATGATAGGTGTTATGTAGAAGGATATTTTCGTCATTTCACCTATAGGTAGAAGACACTACACTCGTAATATTATTCTCGGGATCAATATTTCTATATGGTAATAAATGAAATTTTAAAAATGATTAAAATACAACTATTTGTTAGAATGGGTATTTTGGTCATTTTAGTAGCCAAGAATAATATTCTTTTCGTCCCCAATAGCTCAAGTAATCTTAGAAAATTTATTTACTATATGGGCTTATTTGGTGAATTTATTATTGGAAGAATAATTCTTGGAGTCTAATTAATTATTTATTTGGGCTAGAATAATTAATTAGTTTATTAATTAATTATCTTTAAAAAAATTATATTGGGTCCAAATGGGTTAATTAATTAATAAAAGAGCTCATTTAATTAATTGGTTATTAATTAATTATCTTGGGTAATTTTATATTAGGCCAAAGTGGATTAATTAATTAATATGAGAGCTATTTAATTAGTCATGGACTAATTAATTGAAACCCTAGCCCACCAACGTAAATTGAGATGGCAATGTTTCTTTAGGAAACCTTGTAGCTGCCTCAAAGAAAAAGGAAAATGAAATAAAAAAAGAAAAGGAAACGAAATAAGTAAAAGGGAAAAAAGCGTGGAAGCTTTGGTTTTGGAAAAAGAAAAGGAAGCTACTGTTTATATATTTGTATGGTTTTGTATTGTACATGGGTTGATTGATTTTCGTGAGATAGAAACAGTTTCATCTTTTCCTTGAACAAAACGAAGTCACCATTTTCTTGTCATTTTTCCTTTGTTTTTCCTTTAACGTCTAGCTCTTCTGTTTTTCTTCCAATCTTCTTCACTCTAATTCTACTTTCAATGGTAGAGGTTCATAGAGGTTAGCGAATACTCTGGAAGGTCAAGTGCTAGCAAACATGATAAATGTTTGATGCGAATGAGCCGACGGTTAGCTGGTGTACCCGAGAACCAAGTAGATGTTCTCTTTCAAGAAACGCCGTTAAATCCAAATCAAACTACGGTTATATAAGTAAAATGCCCTAGAAGTAAGTATTCCTAGGTTTTAGCTCGGAAAAAATTTTAATTTTCTGTTTTCCGCTAGGTGTTTAATTTTTCTCATGATCCTTGAAAGATTTGTTCTGTTTTGACCTATCTTAAGTGTTTGCTTGAGGACAAGAAAAGGCTTAAGTGTATGAGAATGTGTTAGGGCCTAAATATTTCGATATTTTCCTAACTATTTTGAGGTAATTTGTGATATTTTTGAACAACTAGTCAATTCCCTTACAATTTGATATTTTACCTGTAGAAAAGTTTTTTTTTATTTTATGCAAAAATTGAAGAATTTGAAACTTAATTGTGCAAATTCTAGTAATGAACCAGTGCTTACTCAAGCAGTTGAATCGATCGTGGCTCAGTTCAGGAAAACAGGGTAAAATAGATGAAAAAACAGAGTCAACTAGAAGAAAGTAGAGATAACCCGGTGCCAGCCCAAAGGTTCCAATCGGGTGCCAGCCTAGTTCAGGTTTCAAAGCGGTTTGAAGTCTGAACTTGAGCAGAATAGGAAGTTTCTCAAGAAGTTTTTTGGTAACTAAATTGTATACTGTCCATAACTTCTAAGAAATAATTTTGGCAACTAAGGGAGCTATAAATATGAGAAAAATACAAGGAAGAAAGGGGGATTCGAAGGATCAAAATAAAAAATCATTCTTTCAATGAGGAATTCATTAGAATAGGAGCATTATTTCATGAGAGCTTCCAATAGAGAAAGAAGGGGACCTGTCTATGAGTTCTTTCTTAAACCTTTGTTCTCTTTTTCTTATACAATGATGAGATCAATGTTTTTATTGAAATTGGATGTTATTTGTGGATTCATAATATTGAATTAATCTAGTTCTTTGATAAATTAATTATTATTCTTGGTATTTGATTACTTGAATTCACCGAGGAATTGTTGCAAATGGATCTTTCTTCTAATTAACTTGGGAAAGAGGCTAAGAGTTAGTTTCAATTCATTCATTCTATATGTGTTGTTTCTTAACAGACTTGGAAAAGAAAGTTAAGTGTAAAAGAATTTAAGCAATCAAAGATTAGTTGATTTTCGAGTATGTTAGTATTATGTTCTAGAGACAATCACTTATATATTGTATGTGGTACATTTATATAATAAAGGCATTCTTTATCTTATCAGTTTGCTTCATTTATACTTCATGTATATAAAAATGTGAGATAAAGTCTCAAGAACATAGTATAGTATTAATGAAATTATGATAAAGATCATAATATAAGATTCCTACTACACTATGTAGTACTTATGCCTATATTATCCCTAATCATCTTATTAATGAGATATGACATCATTAATGCACTAAGACTATCACGTGTTATATTTCTTGATTGGATCAAGCAGTGGTTCTCATATTTGTGAGTATTGTGATACTCAAAGTTAACACATGGATACTTGGTAAGTAAACAAGATCATTAGTTGATCTAACAATGAAATAACTACATGGATAACTATTTAGTACTAGTGATAAGATCTCATTATAGCGAATGTGCAAGTATTTTTAGATTTGATATCTCCAAGGTACTTTGTTTACTGAGGGTTGTACTTTGATTCCAATATCTAGATCTTTACAAGACTACATAGGGGATGGATATTGAGTACAACATAAAGTAAGAAAAAGTAGTTGAAATGGTTAATAAAGGATCCATCACTCCTAATAGTAGGGGTGTATATCTCATAGATACTTGTATGGAATCATTATTCGTGAAGTCCTTGGCCAAGGCAACTATATGCTGGAAATAGTTTCAATTAATACACATGTTAAGTAATAGATTGCGGAACAAGTACTAATAAATTCGGACAGAAATTAATTATATTCTAGTAGCAGTTGGCACTAATTCCATTCTCTAAAGCTGAATGAGATATAGTATAACGAAGTTTATTGCATTAATGTTTTGTTATTGAAATGTTCAAATCAAGCCACTTGACTTTCTAGACTTTTGGGTGGTCAAGATACATTGCTACATGATGCACTTGATTAGCTAAGTATAGATTTATTAATTAGAGAATTAATAAGTTAATTCTAATTATAAAAGGATAATTAGTTCTATAAGTGATAGAATTAATTCGTATTTACTACCCATTGACTAGTAACCTAACAGGTCCTACACAATAGAGGAATTAGTACTCAAAATATTATATAATAATATTATAGGGTGGTAACAGGGCCGGGGATGTCGCCCCTTCCAAAGGACAAGGGGTTTTTATAACTGGGTAACATATAATAAAATAAAATAAATACTTTAAAATTAAACTTATTACAACCCAAAAGATAAGTACAGGAACAAATCCAAAATAAATTGTTTGCTATATTCTCTCAAAACATTACATAAAGAAAATAACATGAAGTCTTCAAAGCATAGGCAACAATTCTAGCTAATGACCTCCACAGCTAGATCAACCTGAAAACATGGCATAACAGGTGATGAGATAAGAATCTCAGTAAGCCCGTGTGTGCTTTGAGTGTTTCAGGTAAAATCATTCATGCATGCAAGTTGTAAAAGTTTCACAAGAGCAAATGCTGGGAAGCATTAAATAAGTGGTGAAAATAAAGAGTGGTGTTTTTCTTCTCAAACCATACACGTGCACAATAAATACAACCACTCAAATGGGTAGCCATGGGTTACCACAAGTTGGGCCCCATGACTAAATAATGGTCAGAATGCCACACGTTGTGCAAGCTGACAAAAGACAGGTGTACGGCCCACCAGGAGAGATACTCCTCCATCTCTACACCAAAACATATCGGTTGTCCTCTCCGAAAACACACAGTCTACATGACTGAAACTTGCTAGCTCGGTCCGGCATGACCTACCGGACTGGCATCCTATCCAGGAAGGACTCACCCCTCAGAGGTGGCCACCTATTGAGAGACTTACCCTAACCCTTCAAAGACTAGTCCTGGTGGTCTATCCTTATTGAGTACTCAACGTTGATTGTCCCATTTGGGAGAAAATTGATCACACATTGTTTTATTTGGAAATAGCAATTAAGAGTTTCTAAAATTCTTGTCAAAGTTGGGTTTTAGAAAGAATTTAGCATTTTGTGTAAAACTGCTTGTTTGATTTTCAAATGATTTGGTTGACTGGAATAAAAAGGAAAAGCAGTCCTTAATTACCTTTACATAAGGAATGTCCATACACACCACATTTGGCCTGCCACAGTAAGTTTTGGTCTTCAAATAATTTCATGCAGGAACTTACCTAATCCTTTCCTTGCTCGAATTCAAAAGTCTTCCAAGGCTGACCTAATATCGCCTGGGGTAAACACAAGACATAAGGTTATACTCAAGCTAGATTTACTTACACAATTAATCCTAGGTCAATTTATTACAACCATGACCCTAATGTTCTAAGCTTTAAGGTTAGATGATAAATGATTTTATAAAATAAGTCTAGCTTGATAAGTTAAAATAACTAGGGATTGTAAAAATAATTGCTAATAAGTTATAGGCTCAAATAATAAATCTTGAGTGTTATTATTAATAACTTAACTAAGGTTTGAATTTTGAATAATATTAAGTCCTAAATAATATTAATAAATGATAATTTAAAAATAATGTTAATTAAATAAATAATAAATTTACAATTAATTTTTTTAATAGATAATAAATAATTAGTAATTAATAAAATTAATAATAAATAAATTTTGTTAAATTTTGTTTAATAAATAACAAACAAATTTAAATATGAATAATATTCATGACTATAGGCCTACAAGGTCATTAATATTTTATTTATCAATAGCATTTATATAAAAAGATCTTATTTAATTTTATACGAATGCATAAATTATTTTTTAATGAAAAATATTATTTATTGGACTAGTAAAATATCAATATTTCATTTAATACCCCATTTCCAAAGCTTCCTAGAGATTTCGAAATCCTAGAGGAAAAATATAGTAATAATTTTAATTAAGATACTAAAATTTGCTAATTAAAATAACTTAGGACCAACAAGATCATGATCATAATTTTCCTACTGCTAACAAGAATCATGAACATATTCTCTAACATCAAACAACAAACTAATCCATTCATGAGCATAGGCTTAAATCTACACATGCTATCACATGGCAAATCTCTACTAAGCATAATCATAACCATGGCTTCAATGAAGATAAGAACATGAAAATCCTATTCACCAAAGGTGTCATTTCATCTAACATGCTTTAACCATCCATAATTTTCTTAAGACATAATGATCATATATTGATTGACAAGAAAATCCATATAGCTTAAACATGATCAATCACTCTCATGTCTTACTCTCAACCCCTTCAAACATATGCTTATACTCAATCCCCTATTCATATACTATTCTCCCTATCAACATCTAAGAGACATGAATTTAGAATTAAAAAGAAAGGTTAAGGAGAAATACTTGGTTGATGATTACTTCGATGAAGATTTAAGAAGGTCCACGCGAGTGAGGGTCTTGAATTGTCCAAGAGTAAGAAAACAGCCATGGTTGTTGATCAACCATTTCGGCCGAGAGAGAGAGAGAGAGAGAGAGAGAGAGAGAGAGAGAGAGAGAGAGAGCATTAGAAAGGTATATCGAGAATTGAATGGAAGAGGATGAACAAGAAGGTTGTTCTTGATTTACCTTGTTGATGTTCTTGAGACCTTCAAGAAAAAGCTGATTTTGATCCGATTGAAAATTCTTGTTTGCGTGTTTTTGTGTTATAAATATCAGAAATGAAGTCTAGGGATTAAGTAGAAGTGATCTGGAGTATTTGAGAGTGATTGGAGGTGTTTAGAGTAGGTTTAGGCTTGAATAAAAGTAGTGTGTGTTCTTGGTGTTATTGGTGTTTTGAAGAGAATTGAGAGAAAAGGCTTCACGAAATCTGGAATGATGTTGGCCGAAAGGTCTAGGATAGATGGGAGTTTCGGTCTTAGCGAGAAAGAGAGGGAATGATCAGATTTTGTTTGCAATTCAAATGGAGAAAATTGTGGAGTTGTTTGAGGTAGGAGATTAGCTAATGGTGTTTGATTAAGGGAGGTTTCTTTGCTCTTCAATGGTGCCGGCTGGACTAGCTAACTTTGCTGAAATGAATGAAGCTTGTTCAGGTTATAGGGCTGGCCAAAATGCAGTCTTTAATGGCAGAGAAAATTCTGATTTATTAGCTTGATACAAGAGTGGTTTAATGGAGTAAAATTCTGGAATTATTTTGAAGTTCAAAAAGAGTTTTGGATAGAGTAATCTTAGGAGGGTTTTGAGGTGTGGTTATGGAGTCCATGTACTTAAGGTAAGTGTGGAGGTCAATGGTGTTCAGTCCATGTCTGAACAAGGTTCAATTTCCAGAGATTTGAAGGGTGTTCTTCGGCCTTGGCTTTGAGAGACAAAGCTGGAAAATTTTCTGGTTTCAACTTGTTCAAAGTTTCGAAGGTTGGTGGCTTTTAGTGCAGAATTTTCAGCATTTCTTCAGCTCGATTTGCAGCTAGTTTTTTGAGGGGATTTGAAGGTCCTTCAAAGGTGATTTTCCATCCTTCTTTTTGAAGAAAAACAGAGGAGTTTTGCTCGCTTGAAGGTGGATTAAAACAGCTTCATTTTCTTGGTTGAAAGTGGCGAAACTGCCCAGAATTTTTTCCTGGTTTTGTGCAGTTTGTGCAGTCCGAAAATTGCACAGAATTTTCAGCCTTCAAGCCACATGAAATGACCATTTTTCCTGGCAGCAAATGAGTAGGTTTACTGGTTGAATTTTTCGAAATGTTGGTCTGCAAAAATTCTGGAAAATTTCCAGATTTTCTTCACTAAAAATATGAACAACATGAAGGTAGGATTGTTGGTATAATCATGGTGATTTATTTCTTTGGAAACTCATCCTAATTTCTGTCCTGTTTTCAGCCAATCCTCTATCCTTCAAGACTGATTTTCGAAATTCAAGGTTCAAGAATTATCACAGAATTTTTTTGGAATTTAAAAGAAGAGATTTAATGGATTTTGGTTTATTTAAATTATGAAGATGTTAGGACAAAGCTAAAGGTAATAAAAAGGACAAAAATTCCTCTAGAATTCTTTTTAGGACACAATGATAAGATTAGGATATTATCTTCATATCTCCCCTAAGACAACATTCCTATTTTTATGGAATGCAAGAAAACAAAAATTCAAACTTAATTAAAATAATCATGATAAAAACTTAGATGATGGGATTTGAACTGATGACCTTAGAGATTACTTCCGAAGCTCTAACAACTAAACCACAACAACTCTTGTTCTTATTTTCTCACCCACATATTCCTCTTATTTAATCCTCAAGCTAACTTCTTATTTTGACCTCAAGCAAAATTACTATTTTACCCTTCCTACTCAATAAGCATATCTAAGCTTTTTACCCTATAAACCACAATTCTAAAGCACATAAAATCATTCAAAAATGTATATATTCATGCAACATAATATGATATGCATCCCGACCCCCTTATTCTAGGGTTGGCTTTAGGTGGGGTTTCACATCCTCCCCTCCTTAGGAGAATTTCGTCCCGAAATTCATGCGTACCTCTATCCCAGATCGGGATACTTCCGCTTTACCCACTCTTCTATTTCCTATGTAGCATCCCGCGTGCCATGATGCTCCCACTGCACCTTCACCATCGGAATCTGCTTGTTCCGGAGAGTCTTGATACTTCAATCTAATATCTTTATGGGTTTATCCACATAGCTCAGGTCGGGTTGCAACACTAACGGCTCATCATTCAGAACATGTCCGGAGAGGCATTATACTTCTTCAGCTGGGATACATGAAATATGTCGTGAATTCCTGTCAACCCATCTGGCAGATCCAATTGTTACGCTACCGTCCCAATCCTCTCTTTTATTGGAAATGGTCCCAAATACGTCGGATTCAGCTTCCCCCCTTTCGGATGCTTCAGAATTCCCCTATTTGGTTTCAGTTTTAGGAACACACCGTCCCCCACCTGAAATTCTAACTTCCTCTGCCTATTGTTTGCATAACTCTTTTGTTGGCTCTGGGCTGCTTTCAACCTTTCCCTAATTAACTTGACCTTGTCCAACATTTCTTGAACACAGACTTCTCCCGATTTGCTTATGTGACCATCCTCTGACCAACTCCAGTATAGCGATACCTGACACTTACGTCCATATAGAGCTTCATACGGAGCCATTCCAATCGAAGCTTGATAACTGTTATTGTATGACAACTCTTCATACGGCACACATTCGATCCATTCATCCCCGAAATCCAATACACAGGCTCTCAGCATATCCTCTAATATCTGAATAACCCTTTCTGACTGCCCATCGGTCTGCGGATGTGCCGTCATACTGAACTTCAGACTAGAACCCATCGATTCTTGAAACTTGCCCTAAAACCAAGATGTAAATCTCGGATCACGGTCGGACACAATATTTGAAAGCACTCCATGTAGTCTGACTATTTCCCGCACATAGGTCTGAGCCAACTTTTCCATTGAATCCCTTACATTCACGAGTAAGAAATGCGCCGACTTGGTCAGTCGATCCACCACTACCCATATGGCGTCCTTTTGGGTCCTTGCCATAGGGAGTCCGGTAACGAAGTCCATGGTCACCTCTTCCCATTTCCATTCTGGTACTGGCAACGGTTGTAATAATCCTGCCACTATTTTGTGCTCCGCTTTGACTTTCTGACAGGTTAGACACGTTGAGATATACTTAACCATGTTCCACTTCATCCCGGGCCACCAATAAGTCTTTTTCCGATCTTGATACATCTTGACCTCTCCCGGATGAATGGTGTACTTGCTCTTTTATGCTTCTTCTAAAATTCTGTCCTTCAACCGGTACTTCTCTGGTACACATAACCGATCTCAAAAGTACAAAACTCCCGCTTCGTGCTGTCGGAATTCACTGTCTTGCCGTTTAAGCTCCTTGTCCTTGAAAAGCTGAAATTCCGCATTATTCTGTTGGGTCTCAACAATTTCCCGCCTTAGATCTGGCATCAACTTCAGGTTGCTAATAATAATCCTCTCTTCTTGCACTTCTGCTCTTCTATCCAACACACCCTGAACCACTTAAACCTCTTGTACCCTTAGCCTGGCCATTCTGACTTTCTGGCTCAGGGCATCAGCAACGACGTTAGCTTTCCCGAGGTGGTAGTTGATAGGACAATGGTACTCCTCCAAAAATTCCATCCATCTTCGCTGCCTCAAATTCAAGTCTTTCTGGGTGAAGATGTACTTCAGGCTCTTGTGATCAGTGAACATTTCATATTTCGCTCCATACAAGTAGTGCCGCCATTTCTTTAAAGCGAACACAATGGCAACCAGCTCCAGATCGTAGGTGGGATAATTGACTTTATGCGGCTTCAATTTTCGAGAAGCGTAGGCGATCACCTTCCTATCTTGCATCAAAACTGCTCCCAAGCCTTCCTTCGAAGCATCCGTATATAGTGCGTAATGTTTATCTGCCTCTGGTAGACTCAACACAGGCACTGTCATTAACCTCTGCTTTAACTCTTGAAAACTCTTTTCATATTTTTCATTCCAAACAAAGGGTATGTCCTTTCTCAGTAGCTGAGTCATAGGAGATGCTAGTGTTGTAAACCCCTTAATAAGCCTCTTGTAGTAGCCAGCCAATCTCAAGAAGCTTCGAATCTCTGTGATGTTCTCTGGTTGCTTCCAGTCCGAAACTACTTCAACCTTCGCTGGGTCCACCTTGATCCCATCCTTGGTCATACGTGTCCAAGAAATGCCACACTATCCAGCCAAAATTCGCACTTGCTAAACTTGGCATAAAGATTGTGCTCCCTTAGCTTTTCCAGTACCAACTTCAAATGTTCTGCATGGTCCTCCAGGCTCCTGGAGTATATGAGTATGTCGTCGATGAAGACCACCACAAACTTGTCCAAGTAGGGTTGGAACACTCGATGCATCAAATCCATAAATACTGCGGGTGCATTAGTTACCCCGAAAGGCATCACCACAAACTCATAATGACCATATCTTGTATTGAAGGCCATCTTAGGAATATCTTCCTCCTTTATCCTCACTTGATAGTAGCCTTGCCTCAAATCCAGTTTGGAGTAACAACTGGATCCTTGCAACTGGTCAAATAACTCGTCAATTAACGGTAGGGGATATTTATTCTTGATGGTCAGGTTGTTCAAGCCCTGGTAGTCAATACACAACCTTAGAGTCCCGTCCTTTTTCTTCACAAATAACACAGGTGCTCCCCAGGGTGACGTGCTAGGTCTGATATAGCCTTTTCTCACCAACTCTTCTAGTTGCTCCTTCAATTCTTTCAGCTCCGCCGGTGCCATCCGATACGGAGTTCGAGACACCGGTTCCGCTCTTGGGACTAGATCAATGGTGAACTCAACTTCTCGATTGGGAGGTAGAGAAGTGAGTTCCGCAGGGAACACGTCAGGAAAATCCTTTACCACCTCGGTATCCTCCAGAGTGCACTGGTCCTTCGGCTTGTTTATCACATAAGCTAAATATCCCTGACATCCTTGCCTTAACAATTTCCGGGCTTTAGCCCCAATTATCAAAAACTTCTATTCTTTTACCCTTTTGCCATTGAACTCTAACACATCACATCCTGGTCTAATGAACTGAACTGACTTATTCTTACAGTCTACTTTAGCCCCATGCTTCGCTAACCAATCCATTCCCAATATCAAATCATAATCATTAACAGCTAAGACTATTAAATCTCCCTCCAAACTTTCTCTCCCCACTTCAATTTTACAATTCCGCACATACCGATCCGCTTGCACCATTTTTCCCAAAGGTGTACTTACTAGCAAGTTAAAAGGTAGTTCTACTCCATCCCAACCCAAACGATATGCACAATTCTTATTTAAATAGGAATGGGTAGATCTAGGGTCTATCAATGTATTAACGGAATGACCTTAGATAGTAAACGTACCTTCCACCACTGCTGCATCAGCTCCAACCTCCTCCCGGTTGAGAGCGAAAACTTTTACTTTCACCTGCGGCTTCTGTGTTCCACTCCCGGAAGCTCCCGTGGCATTGGCTCGATTGGGCCCCGGGATTTGAGCTGGGTTCCCTTGTCCGACTCGGAGAAGTCTAGGGCAAGCGTTCCGCAGATGGTTCGGGTCTCCGCAGTGGTAGCACTGCCGCTCACCCCCTCCGGACCAACAGTTTTTCTCAGTGTGGCCCCTTTTCCCGCAGTGTCAGCATATTGGAAGATTCTACGCAGGATCAACCAGTGTTGTTCGGGCTTGCTTTCCCCGATTCTTCCACTGCTAGTTGGCAGGGCGCTTGTTAGGTTGCTGCCTCTGAAAAGGTCTCGAAGGTACGAAAGGTCGTGGTGCCATTCGGTTGCGATCCTCATTCTCAGTACGGGTGGCTGCGTCCACAGCCCCCCGAATAAGTCGTCGGTGGAGAGGGTGCCAATGCCCTTCTTAACTCCTGCCTTAAACCCTTAACAAATTGTCTCGTTCTATTCTGCTCGGTGTCTACCAGCCTCTTGCAGTACTTTAACAATTGGGTGAACCGTGCTGCGTATTGAGCTATCGTCATACCTTCCTACTTTAGATTTTGGAACTCATCTTCTCGCTTCTCAACTATCCATTGGGGAATATACTCAACTCGGAATGCATCCACAAAATTGGCCCATGTCCAGTCTTAGTCAATCATCTCCCAGTCATCCTGAACCCGTTGCCACCATGCCCGGGCTGGACCCCTCAGTCGGAATGTAGCAAACTTCACCATCCGCTTCTCAATATACTGGAGTGTAGCAAAGATGTCCTCCATTTGTTCCACCCATTGTTCTGCTTTCTGGTCTTACTCGGCCTCTCCCAAGAAGATAGGAGGTTGAAATTTCAGGAACCGCTCCAATGCCTCTTCTTCCCCTTTCGGATTCTTTCGCTCGGTCAGGGTTTGCAGAATCTCGATCACCTTGTGGAATGCTTGTGTCATAGTTACGCTAACCGGTTCCTCCGATCCCATTTCTGGCTCTAGTTCGTTCTCATCTCCCTGGTTTGGTGATGGCATTTGAGTTGTATCAAACTCCGGTGTCACGGGTTCTGCCTCAGGAACCCTTCTGCTGGATATGGCTGCACGACGCTTGGGTGCCATTCTAAACCATGCCCAGATAATGAGTTTATGCATCAAAGTTTAAAATATCCAAATTGAGCATGCATTCACATTCAACTTTAAGCAGAAGAAAATTAGATGCAAATTTTGTATAAAGAATTGCATATAGATTTTTCTCAAGATTTAGAGTACTCATGTACTCTTATTTGCATAAATTCAGAATTAAAGCAGTAAACATGAATAAAATCCTTAGCATAGGAATTTATGGAAAGCAGTAAATAAAACATCCCAATAGTAACAGCACTTAGCCTCCTTAGTCCTCATCAGAATCTTCACAGTCGGCCTCATATAACCACTCCCCAGAATTCCTAGTGAGGTCTATCCTAGCCCCATTTGCAAACCCATCTATTGGCTCATTCCCGGGTCTCCTAGAACTCTCCCCAGTTTCAAACTGATTGGGTGGGGTTACAAAGGAAGGTCTAGGTGGAGATTCATAATCTATCTCCCCTAGGTCATCACTATCAGCTATCAAGTCAACTATGGGACTAGGAGGGAGGGGAACATATTCCATATCAATCTACCCATCTTCACTGTCAGTAACCAAGTCTATCACGGGTATTGGGGGTGGCTCAATGATTTGGACCTCATCGTCACTGCTATCAGATAGGGGAATAATTGGCTGCGGTGCAGGCTGAGGTGCAGGTTGAGGCACTGGTAGGTCTTCTGGGTAGATAGGGATAGGAGGATGCCATTGCTGCCCTTTCCTTGCAGTTCTAATCATTCTAACTAGTCTACAGCAAAAACAAGACATGTCAGATAAAAGATTTGAACTTAATAAATCAAAACAGAATATATCAATACTTGCCTAACCTAGTCTCTGATACCACTTGAAACACCCCACTGCCTGGGCCCAACAGGGCCGGGGATGTCGCCCCGTCCAAAGGACAAGGGGTCTTTATAACTAGGTCACATATAATAAAATAAAATAAATACTTTAAAATAAAACTTATTACAACCCAAAAGATAAGTACAGGACAAATCCAAAATAAATTGTTTGCTACATTCTCTCAAAACATCACATAAAGAAAATAACATGAAGTCTTCAAAGCATAGGCAACAATTCTAGCTAATGACCTCCACAGCTGGATTAACCTGAAAACAAGGCGTAAAATGTGATGAGATAAGAATCTCAGTAAGCCCGTGTGTGCTTTGAGTGTTTCAGGTAAAATCATTCATGCATGCAAGTTGTAAAAGTTTCACAAGAGCAAATGCTGGGAAGCATTAAATAAGTGTTGAAAATAAAGAGTGGTGTTTTACTTCTCAAACCATACAGGTGCACAATAAATACAACCACTCAAATGGGTAGCCATGGGTTACCACAAGTTGGGCCCCATGACTAAATAACGGTCAGAATGCCACACGTTGTGCAAGCTGACAAAAGATAGGTATACGGCCCACCGGGTGAGATACTCTTTCATCACTACACCCAAACTTACTGGTTGTCCACTCTGGACACACACAGTCAACATGACTAAAACTTGCTAACTCGGACCGACATGACCTACCGGACTGGCATCATATCCAGGAAGGACTCACCCCTCAGAGGTGGCTACCAACTGAGAGACTTACCCTAACCCTTCAGAGACTAGTCCTGGTGGTCTATCCTTATTGAGTACTCAACGTTGATTGTCCCATTTGGGAGAAAATTGATCACACATTGTTTTATTTGGAAATAGCAATTAAGGGTTTCTAAAATTCTTGTCAAAGTTGGGTTTTAGAAAGAATTTAGCATTTTGTGTAAAACTGCTTGTTTGATTTTCAAATGATTTGGTTAACTGGAATAAAAAGGAAAAGCAGTCCTTAATTGCCTTTACATAAGGAATGTCCATACACATCACATTTGGCCTGCCACAGTAAGTTTTGGTCTTCAAATAATTCCATGCAGGAACTTACCTAATCCTTTCCTTGCTCGAATTCAAAAGTCTTCCAAGGCTGACCTAACCCCGCCTGGGGTAAACACAAGACATAAGGTTATACTCAAGCTATATTTACTTACACAATTAATCCTAGGTCAACTTATTACAACCATGACCCTAATGTTCTAAGTTTTAAGGCTAGATGATAAAGGATTTTACAAAATAAGTCTAGCTTGATAAGTTAAAATAACTAGGGATTGTAAAAATAATTGCTAATAAGTTACAGGCTCAAATAATAAATCTTGAGTGTTATTATTAATAACTTAACTAAGGTTTGAATTTTGAATAATATTAAGTCCTAAATAATATTAATAAATGATAATTTAAAAATAATGTTACTTAAATAAATAATAAATTTACAATTAATTTTTTATAGATAATAAATAATTAGTAATAAATAAAATTAATAATAAATAAATTTTGTTAAATTTTGTTTAATAAATAACAAATAAATTTAAAGATGAATAATATTCATGACTATAGGCCTACAAGGTCATTAATATTTTATTTATCAATAGCATTTATATAAAAAGATCTTATTTAATTTTGTACAAATGCATACATTATTTTTTAATGAAAAATATTATTTATTTGACTAGTAAAATATCAATATTTCATTTAATACCCCATTTCCAAAGCTTCCTAGAGATTTCGAAATCCTAGAGGAAAAATATAGTAATAATTTTAATTAAGATACTAAAATTTGCTAATTAGAATAACTTAGGATCAACAAGATTATGATCATAATTTTCCTACTGCTAAAAAGAATCATGAACATATTTTCTAACATCAAACAACAAACTAATCCATTCATGAACATAGGCTTAAATCTACACATGCTATCAAATGGCAAATCTCTACTAAGCATAATCATAACCATAGCTTCAATGAAGATAAGAACATGAAAATCCTATTCACCAAAGTTCTCATTTCATATAACATGCTTTAACCATCCATAATTTTCTTAAGACATAATGATCATATATTGATTGACAAGAAAATCTATATAGCTTAAACATGATCAATCACTCTCATGTCCTACTCTCAACCCCTTCAAACATATGCTTATACTCAATCCCCTATTCATATACTATTCTCCCTATCAACATCTAAGAGACATGAATTTAGAATTAAAAAGAAAGGTTAAGGAGAAATACTTGGTTGATGATTACTTCGATGAAGATTTAAGAAGGACCACGCGAGTGAGGGTCTTGAATTGTCCAAGAGTAAGAAAACAGCCATGGTTGTTGATCAACCATTTTGGCCGAGAGAGAGAGAGAGAGGGAGAGAGAGAGAGAGAGAGCATTAGAAAGGTATATCGAGAATTGAATGGAAGAGGATGAACAAGAAGGTTGTTCTTGATTTACCTTGTTGATGTTCTTGTGACCTTCAAGAAAAAGCTGCTTTTGATCCGATTGAAAATTCTTGTTTGCGTGTTTTTGTGTTATGAATATCAGAAATGAAGTCTAGGGATTAAGTAGAAGTGATCTGGAGTATTTGAGAGTGATTGGAGGTGTTTAGAGTAGGTTTAGGCTTGAAGAAAAGTAGTGTGTGTTCTTGGTGTTTTGAAGAGAATTGAGAGAAAAGGCTTCACGAAATCTAGAATGATGTTGGCCGAAAGGTCTAGGATAGATAGGAGTTTCGGTCTTAGCGAGAAAGAGAGGGAATGATCAGATTTTGTTTGCAATTCAAATGGAGAAAATTGTGGAGTTGTTTGAGGTAGGAGATTAGCTAATGGTGTTTGATTAAGGGAGGTTTCTTTGCTCTTCAATGGTGCCGACTGGACTAGCTAACTTTCTTAAATGAATGAAGCTTGTTCAAGTTATAGGGCTGGCCAAAATGCAGTCTTTAATGGCAGAGAAAATTCTGATTTATTAGCTTGATACATGAGTGGTTTAATGGAGTAAAATTCTGGAATTATTTTGAAGTTCAAAAAGAGTTTTGGATAGAGTAATCTTAGGAGGGTTTTGAGGTGTGGTTATGGAGTCCATGTACTCAAGGTAAGTTTGGAGGTCAATGGTGTTCAGTCCATGGCTGAACAAGGTTCAATTTCCAGAGATTTTAAGGGTGTTCTTAGGCCTTGGCTTTGAGTGACAAAGCTGGAAAAATTTCTGGTTTCAACTTGTTCAAAGTTTCGAAGGTTGGTGGCTTTTGGTGCAGAATTTTCTGCATTTCTTCAGCCCGATTTGCAGCTGGTTTTTTGAGGGGATTTGAAGGTCCTTAAAAGGTGATTTTCCATCCTTCTTTTTGAAGAAAAACAGAGGAGTTTTGCTCGCTTGAAGGTGGATTAAAACAGCTTCATTTTCTTGGTCGAAAGTGGCGAAACTGCCCAGAATTTTTCCTGGTTTTGTGCAGTTTGTGCAGTCCGAAAATTGCACAGAATTTTCAGCCTTCAAGCCACATGAAATGACCATTTTTCCTGGCCGCAAATGAGTAGGTTTACTGGTTGAATTTTTCGAAATGTTGGTCTGCAAAAATTCTGGAAAATTTCCAGATTTTCTTCACTAAAAATATGAACAACATGAATGTAGGATTGTAGGTATAATCATGGTGATTTATTTCTTTTGGAAACTCATCCTAATTTCTCTCCTATTTTCAGCCAATCCTCTATCCTTCAAGACTGATTTTCGAAATTCAAGGTTCAAGAATTATCACAGAATTTTTTTGGAATTTAAAAGAAGAGATTTAATAGATTTTGGTTTATTTAAATTATGAAGATGTTAGGACAAAGCTAGAGGTAATAAAAAGGACAAGAATTCCTCTAGAATTCTTTTTAGGACACAATGATAAGATTAGGACATTATCTTCATGTCTCCCCTAAGACAACATTCCTATTTTTATGGAATGCAAGAAAACAAAAATTCAAACTTAATTAAGATAATCATGATAAAAACTTAGATGATGGGATTTGAACTCATGACCTTAGAGATTACTTCCAAAGCTCTAACCACTAAACCACAACAACTCTTGTTCTTATTTTCTCACCCACATATTCCTCTTATTTAATCCTCAAGCTAACTTCCTATTTTGACCTCAAGCAAAATTATTTTACCCTTCCTACTCAATAAGCATATCTAAGCCTTTTACCCTATAAACCACAATTCTAAAGCACATAAAATCATTCAAAAATGTATATATTCATGCAAAATAATATGATATGCATCCCGACCCCCTTACTCTAGGGTTGGCTTTAGGTGGGGTTTCACAGTGGTTAATTTTTGAGAAGAAATAATTTATGAAACAATTATAAATAGTTATAATTTATTAGGGTTAAATTGTGATTATCGAAAGCTTATGGGCCAAATTGGAATTTGTAAAACCTAAGTGCACTACAATTACGTGAAAAGGGTAATTCTAATGGGATTAGGAAATAGGAAGCTCCGTGTGATTTCTTTTCTAAATTCTAAGGTCGGTGCCCAAGATAAATGGAAAAAAAGTAGATGCTGCTATTAAGAGTTTTGGAGTGGAAAATTGACTATAGCTTTTTCTTTTAAAAAAAGCCCCCGTTAATCCTTTTTCCTTATTTTTCTTCATAACAAACAAATCCCTATCGTCACCAAAATTAAATAAACTATCATTGATTCTTGGTGCCATTATAAGGATAATTATTTGTGTGGATCAATATTAAAGAAATTCATGTTCTGGGAATTTAGTGGTTCAAGGCTTGAACACATCTACGGAAGTGTTCCGTGCACGTGAAGGAAAATTTTAAAAGCTGCATTTTTTAGGTAACAAAATTTTTTTCCTCTACTAACCTATTTAATTACATATGAGTGATTCTTTGAGTAGATTTCATTTTAATTTCCTCTACAGATTAATTGTTTTTACATGATTGGAATCCAACAGTGCTATTAGAGCCATCTCGTATATGTTTTATGAGTTTGTTATTGAATTTGAAATTGTTTCAAAAATAAATTTGTCATTATGGAATTATTTCTTAAATATTCTAAATTTGAAATTTTTTCAAAATTATATTTAGGTACGTGAAATTGTTTTACAAATATTTTGATTTTGAAAATTCGTTTTGTGGGTTGATTTTAATCATTGTGATGGTGATCACATCGACTTGTTAATAGAGATTAACATGTTTTTCAATATCAAATCCACTAAGGAAATTTGTTTCTAAAATTGGATTGAAAAAATGGAAAGAAAAAAATGGAAAGAAGCGAAAAAAAAAAGTCCAATGACCAGGCGGCCTAGGAAAGCATTCCAAGGCTGCCCAAGGAGCAACCAATGTGGCCTAGGTAAGTCCTAGGCTGCTACCAGGTGGTGTAGGAAGGTCCTAGGACACCAAGAGATCTAGGAGCTTCTTAGGCCATCCAAGGATCTCCCAAAGAGCGTAGTGATGTGTTAAATTTGGGTATATAAAAATTATGCAATTTTGAATCTATTCCAAATTAAGTTTAAATTAAAACTTTAACCCTAAATCACATATATGAGCAATTGTACTCATCATTAAGTATAGTATAGGGAATTAATGAGTATCAATCCTCAAGGAACAAGTACACACTCATTACTTTTCATTCACTACTTAAAAAAATAAAAATAAAGATAAAATATATACAACTCTTGGAGAGAAGCACATGTAATTAAATAATTACTCTTGAAAACATGACAATCAACTATTAGCAATTATCACACTTAATCACTTTTCCTTGGCATCATGTAGGAGTTTAATGTAGAATATACTCTCTCTTGAGTTATGGTTTTACTATGTCTTAGTCAATTTCAATGGGCATCTCTGTCTCATTAAAACAACAAAAAGATGCATAGAACACAAATCCTTGATAATTATCCCTATCTCTAGGTGATAATTACATGAAATTCATTAATTCCCCTATCTCTAGGTGAAATCAACCATTTTTTACTACTTAATCTCAACTTAACTTTTCTCTTGAGTTAGTTAAGAAAATAAATTAAGAATTAGGCAATGAATACTATCTCCTAACCTCTTCGTCAATTTAATTAGAAGAGTGGTCCAATATTATCAATTTGCCATTAAAAATAAGTAATCTAATATCAAAAAAAGCAAGTAATTGAACAAAAAGACTAAAGTAATTTATCATCATAAATTTAAAAATAATATTCAAATACAATTAAAACATTAATCTGATCATTGTTCAAAGAAAAAAAAAACAATGGTTTTGGAACGAACTCATAGACTAGCCATCTTCTTCCTTCTTTGAAGACTTCCTTAAAACAATGCTCCATTGAGTGATGAATTCCTATTCAAAAAGTGACTTTAGCTTTAATCCCTTGACTTCATATGTTAATCCTTATTTTTTTTCTTCTTAAAATAGGCTTATTGATTGCCAAAAAGGTTCTCTAGAAGTCCTGGGCTGAGTATAGGTTGAAAACAATTATATCTCTTAGGAAATTCCCAATTTTGTTTGCAACATGAGTCTAAACAACCACAAACAGAGTTAGACCGGTGCCAGTCCAACATTGGAACTTCACCAGTTTGCTCTGTTTTTGCTCTATTTTTCCAGATTAAAATCAGTGTCGGGTCAACAATGTTGAGTAGGTGCTTGGTCTATACTAGAATTTCACAATTTCACTTCCAATCCTCTAATTCTGGTACAAAATCACCAAAAACACTTTCCAAAAAAAAAAAAAATCAAATAGGAATGGAAAGGACTAGTTATTGAATCAAAAGTATCACAAGAGAACCTCAAATGACTAGAAAAATATAAACAAATCTAGGCCTTATCATATTCCCCCACACTTAAGCTTTACTTGTCCTTAAGAAAACAAGAATTAAACACTAAGTAAATAGCCTATGAACAAGACAAAATAATTCATCCACAATAAAGTGTATTCTTCTTCCAACCTTAAACATAAACTTGTCATTCATTCAACATTTTCAAAACCTTGCAAACTCATGTATTGAATCAAATAATCCCAAGACTATCAAAGTTAAGTTAAATAAGCTCATACTCAATATGAGAAGATTATTTTATCCCTTAAGCAAAAACATAGACAACACAAATCATACAAGTTAAGTCATTTAACCAATTACAGCATCATGAACTCAAATTTGCACAATCTCAAGTAGTAAAATAAGTAAACACTCCACTCTTTTTGTCAATGACTTAGGGAATTGATAACCTCAAGTGAATGGATTTTTCTTCACACACTGTATTAGCCCCCTTATAGTCATCCTCATTTTTTTCAGCATGTTTTTCTTTTCTTTCTTTTTCTTTTTGCCTTCGGGATAGCCTTAAAAGAGTGCACCAAATAATATTTGTGACTTCTCTTCATATTAACCCCCTTTTCAGCAAAAGGTTATCTAGAAAAATAAAAGCATTTTTATTTTAACTCTATTTCTTTAGCTCACATATCAACGATTTTTTCTCACTTATTGTTTTTAGCCAAAGGACATGCACTTTGCATTCCCCAAACTTTTTTTCCTCACAATCCTTATTCACAACTCAAAGTTAAGCAAATAATAAATTCATAACATAAGAATTAATCAACAACTTTTTCCATATTTCATCACATCACCCACAATTAAACTTAAGGAATAAAACAAAACTCAAATACTAAATATAACTATGGTTAACTTAAGTTCTCAAGACTTAGCATTATCTAACTTAATACACTAGTTTACCTTGTAATAAAAATCAAACCATAGTGAATGAAAAATCCATATTAAAGGTAAAAAGAAAATTGATGTATATGGATTTGGGTATAAAAATCATATAAAAATAAGTACATTCCCAATCAAATTTAAATTAAAATGTTAATCCCAAATTACACATATGAGCAAGTGTACTCATCAATAACATAGCATAGGGTTCAAACGAGTGTCGATCTTCAAGGAAAAAGTATGGATTAATCACCTTTCTTTCACTGTTTAACCGACTCAATAAAGTGAAAAATAATGAAAAGAAAATTAAATTAAAATAAAATAATATATACATGTCAAGGATGGAGAATTATATAACTCAAACCATTGTTTTGACACACATGATCTTAAAGTATTCAATCATTATCATAACTAATTATTCTCTTGGCATCATAAAGGATTAAGATAGATTCACTTCTTTTCCAATCCATGAAATCACTATCTTCTAGACAAATTAGCATAACATATCCTGTCTCAACTAATTTACCCAAAAAATGCATTAAACACAATCCTTGATTAAATTTTCACATCCTAGCAAATTTAAAACATGAAATTAACCAATGAATCCATATCCTAGAAGACATCAATCAACCTTTAATTATCCAGTTCTTAGCAATTAACCCATTTTTTCAAGTAAGATAAGAGACAACAAATATAAAATTAATGAATTGAAACCACCATTAACCCCTTTGTCCAAGAAGTTAATGGAAAGAAACAACCAACTAATCTTGTAATTAGAACAAGTAATTAAATACTACGAATAACAATCAATTAATCAAAAGATCAAAGTAACTCTAAAAATCATGAATACCTAAAACAATGTCAAATTACAATAAAACAATTAATACATCATTATTCAAGAAAAAGAAAACAAAGTAAAAGAAAGCACTCATAGACAAGCCTCATTCTTCTTCCTTTGTAGACCCTCTTGCACAATCCTCCTTGATTTGGTAGAATTCCTCCTTGATTTGAGTGGATTTGATGTTATGATTTGTGAATTCTCCCATTTTCCTTGTGTTTTCCCTTTATTTATAGGCTTTTGAAGTGCCTAATTTCGTTTCTTTAGGGTTTCTGGCCTATTAGAAGAAGGAAAATACTAAAACTTTGCAAATTGCCAAAAATGCACATAAAAATCGAGGCACTGCCTCGGCATCAGGGTGCAGCCAGCGCCGCCTATCCTGGCTAGGGCCAACACCGGTTGTGATCTGTTCCATTATTCGTTCACTGATTTTTCTTCATTTTCACACCAACCTTTCCTGAATGCAATCAGCGCCGCCTCTAGCCTCCCAACTGACGCCGATTTGTTCTGTTCTACTCCTTTTCAATGAATTTTTGTTGTCTCAAAGTATGTGCCAACAGCATGTGGCTAGCGCCGATTCCCCTGTCCTGGCCGGCACTGCCTCTGTTCTGTTTTGAGACGTTTTTGTCTTATTTTACCCCTAAAATTTGAAATAATGCACAAAATACCTTTTCAAGGATAAAATCTCAAATATAAAGGAATATTACTAGTTATTAAACAAAATGTATCACAAAATAGCCTCAAATAACTAGGAAATATATGACTAATTTAGGCCCTATCACATTCCCCCACACTTAGCTCTTTACTTTTCCTCAAGCAAAGTATCAAAGACAAGTAGGAAAAACACAAGGTTTCACCAAAAAAAAAAAAAAAAAATCATTCAATTACTTTCAAAACAATTTCTTCAATGCTTTCTTCATTTAACACAACAAAACATATGCTACTATATCTTTCATAACAAATGCAAGACTTATGTGAGTGAATAGTGACTAGCAGAACCATATCAATACTTAACAATATTCTCAAACCATTGGAAAGAATTTAGTTCAAAAGAATATGCATTCCATAAGCTTACTTTTCATACACTCTCTCCACTAATCCGAGACATATCATGATTTTACTTAGGTCAAGTAGAACTTTTAAGCTTGTAATGTAAGGCTAAAGAGTTTGTAATGTAGCTTTCAAATGAAGGATATAGGAAAATCAAATATCAAAGAGGATGAGAGTTTGCAAGAAAAGGATAAACAAGACATAACAAGAAATTCCAAACTTTTCTTGCTATCCTATTCCAAAATCAATCAAAACCCATAACCTTGTATGGCAATTATAGCATAGTTCAAGTAAATATAACATTCTTCTTTTTTTTTTTCTCAATAATCTTAACTCATCATTCATTTTGCACATGAGTATAAAAAATTTTAGCAATTTTTTTTCCAGCTTTCTTCCTATGCTCTTTCTTCTCTTTCTCTTTCAACTTTTCAGTTCATTTTTTCAAACCTTTTCTTAGTAGCTTTTTAGTTTTTCTCAAGTTCTCTTTATTTTTTCTTTTCTTCCTCCACAACTCCACTCAACAATCATGCATGACTAAAAGTAACAAATCATGATATTTACACACGCTTTCTCCCCCACAATTCCCCTACTTGTAGTTTTATCCATCCAAAGCAATCAAAGATTTGGAAGAATTATCAAACTCTCAGAAAGAAGTAATGAACAAAGTATGATAATGGGTTTTAAGAAAGAAATTGACAATTTACGCTCAAAATAGGCACTAGGGATAATATAAAATAGATAGGCTTGAAAAGCTCAAACTGTCCAAAGAAGGCCTATTACCATCATCCCTAAGTTAGATCGTGAATGTCTTTCTTATTTCGCCTCGAGAGGTATTTTAGTAAGTTCTAGAATGCTCAATGAATTTTAGTATAAAAACAGGTTTAAGAACAATATCAAGCATTTGATCAAGAACTACTTAGTCCAAGTGCGTGCAAAAAGTTATGCATAAGCCACAAATGACATATAACATATGCTCCATGATCTATCACAAAGACATGCATTAAAAATACATCTTGAAAGTTAAATAAAAATCCAAAATTTGTTTTTGAAAATTTTTGCTCACAAGGACACAAGAAGAATAAAGTATAAAAGAATGAAAAAGAATTCTCAATCTAACCACTCCCCCATACTTAAATTGGACATTATCCTTAATGGCCAAATAAATAGAACAAGGAAATAATGCCATAGGACTAAAAATAAAGGGAAAAGATAAGATAGAAAATACTTCCATTACAGTAGGCATTCTTCTACAAAAGAGTTGAGTTCTTGGGGAAAGAGGCATTGTCGAAGTACCTAAAAAAAAATACAAAAGAAACACACCAAAGAATAAAATCTAGAAAAGAAAAAAGTAAACAAAAAGTAAAGAAAATAGTACAAGAGAAAATAAAATAGTGCAGCACAAAAGAAAGAAGGCAAGATAACCCAAGAAGTTTTATTTTTCATTGTCGAAGAGCACCTCCACCTGCTCAGTATTGTGAAGACTGTCACCAACATAGTGCTTCACGTGATTGCCATTGACTTTAAAGGTACGCCCTATGGGGTGAGTGAGTTCAAGGGTTCCAAATGGGAATATTTGACTTACCGTATATGGTCCTGCCCACCTTGATTTCAACTTACCTAGAAAAATTCACAAATGAGAGTTGAATAACAACACTTGATCACCTTTCTCAAATTTATGTTATCGAGTGATATGCTTATCATGCCATATTTTGACCTTCTCTTTATATTGCATTGAAGTATGATTAGCATCCAATCGCAACTCCTCCAAGGCGGTGAGTTGGAGCAACCTTGACTTTCCAATTGACTCAAGATCAAGGTTAACAAGTTTGATTGTCCAATAAGCTTTATGTGTAATCTCAATAGGCAAATGACAGGTTTTTCCATAAACTAACCAAAAAGGAGTTGTGCTAATTGAGACCTTAAAAGCTGTTTGATACGCCCAAAGAGTGTCATCTAATTTAGGCTCCAATCCTTCCTAGTACGGTTAACAGTTTTTTCCAAGATTCTTTTGATTTCTCGATTAACCACTTCAACCTGTCCACTTGTTTGGGGATGATAGGGGGTAGCAAACCTATGATTCACTCCGAGATGTTTAAGAACTTTTTCAAGTTGAGTATTACAAAAGTGAGTCCCCCTATCACTAATGAGAACTTTAGGCACACCAAAACGGGTGAAACGTTTTTTAGAAATTTTACCACAACCCGTGCATCATTAGTTGGTAAAGCTTGTGCTTCTACCCACTTAGAAACATAATCCACTGCTACCAAAATGTATTTATTACCTAAAGAACTAGGAAAAGATCCTATGAAGTCTATCCCCCAACAATCAAATATTTCACAAGCTTGGAAAATTTGTAATGACATCTCATGAGATTTAGAAATGTTACCTGTGCATTGACACCTATCACAACTTTGAACAATCCTGTGGGCATCTTTGAACAATGTGGGCTAATAGAATCTAGAGTCGAGCACCTTTCGTACAGTGTTGTTGGCTTGGTAGTGGCCTTCAGCAAGTCCTTTATGACAATGTCTTAAAATATCTTCTCCTTTCTTAGAGTCCACACATCTTTGAATGATTTGGTCCACACAACACTTAAATAAATATAGATCTTCCCAAAAGTAGTGCCTTACGTCGAAGAGGAATTTCTTTTTTTGTTGCTTCATGAGACCTTTTGGGAGAATTCCTGCAACTAAGTAATTAGCAAAATCTGCCAACCAAGGGGTGTTTGGAATCTCATCTTCTATGAGCAAGAGTTGTTCATCTGGGAAGGTATCATTGATTTCCTCCTCTACCAATGATTCCAATTTGGGATTATCCAGTCGTGACAAGTGATCTGCATCCAAGTTTTCCACACCCTTTTTGTCCCTAATTTTCAAATCAAATTCCTGCAACAATAATACCCATCTTATCAATCTTGGTTTGGAATCATGTTTGGTTAGTAGGTACTTTAGGGCAGAATGGTCCGTATAAACAATGACATTGGACAAAATAAGATAAGCACGAAATTTATCGAAAGCAAACACTATGGCAAGCAATTCTTTCTTCGTTGTTGTGTAGTTTTCTTGAGCATCAGTTAAAGTTTTGCTTGCATAGTATATAGGTTGGAAGTACTTATTCCTTCTTTGTCCAAGTACTGCACCAACTGCAAAACCACTTGCATCACACATTAGTTCAAATGGAAGAGACCAATCAGATGCAATTAAAATGGATGAATTGATCAATTTCTCCGTAAGCATGGTGAATGCATTTAGGCAGTTTTCATCAAAATTAAACACAGCTTCCTTTTCAAGTAAAGAGGTAAGAGGTTTGGAAATTTTTGAGAAATTTAAGATAAACCTCCTGTAAAAACCTGCACGACCAAGAAAGCGGGACCACCGTTTTCGTTGCCAGAGACGGGACCCAAAAGCATTTTCTCAAAATTAGTTTTGAGACAAATAATTTTATTTTTCAAAATAGTGATTTTGAAAATTTAAAATTAATATATTTTTCTAAAATATTAATTTTAGAATTTGTTTTATTTTTCCAAGATATTGAGTTTGGAATAATAAAAGTGTATGTTTTTTTTGTCTAAGCATAGTCAATGGCATAGTGGATGACTATGGACTAAAACCAATTATATATGTTCATGCATTTTACAGTTTTGGTTTTTCATGAAATAGGGCCTGCGTGTCCTACATTCTCTAGAATTCTTGTGTAATTCTCTTTTCATCTAAATCCCCTCGAATGTAACTCAAGGTTTTCTCTCTTTAGGAAATTATGTAATTAATTTACATAGGTTAGATAAGAGTATAATTATTTTTAATTTTGGAGATGTCAACCAAAACAAGGCGAGAAGGAAAGACCTTATACTTAAATCATGCATGAACACATAAGATTAACTATATTAATTTCTTTTATAGCTCAAAGAAATTAATTTAGGGTAAAGTCCATAACTATACCACGTAATCGCTTTATTACCATGATTATCAATTATGTGATTTATTGATTTTTATTCATGTCATTTAATGAAATCACTAAAAGAACAGATCCCTCAATTAATATTAAACATAATTCATTCTGATAATATAGTAAGAACGAGAGTCATTTTTCGAAATCAGGTTGTTGGGCAAACCCAAGCCTACTTGACATCGGGCATGTTCAAGCTATGGAGTTAAATTCCTTTGGAATTAAATTCCTAATTAATGAGTCAGGTTTAACTAAATTCTTTATCCCAGTTGAGCAAACCGAAGCATAAAGAAATTTAGAGGAATAGTTGGGGTAGCCCAAAAGGCTTTAAGATTAAAAGCTGTTAATCACTCAATAATCCGGTAGTTACATACGATGTAATTGGTATTAGATACATACCAATGAACTTAAGGGTGGCTTGTTGGGCAAACCCAAGGTTATTCTTGAGAAATTTGAATACCAGTCCACTAGGAAAACTTCTAACGGGCTTTCCCGAATCAGTAGTGGAGGCTATTGGTTTGAGTAAAATAGTGGAGTAAAAATGCGTTTAATTAAAGTCCTAATTATTTGCATATCATGTGCATATACAAGTAGCTAATGCTCTCTATCTTTACATCTGGGTCACTTGCATCATGTCAACAAACTAAAACTTATGTAGCATCTTGGAAACTAACAAGTTAACCGAATCAAACAATCTCAATTGGTATAGATATTTGAGAATCATTCTCAAATCGAAAAAGTTGCTCTACGTGCTAGATGCTCCTATTTTGCCACCACCAGCTCAAGATGTTCATATTGATGAGCATGCTATCCACAGAAGGCATAAAGAGGATAGTGATACAGTATCATGTATTATGATGGCATCCATGACTCCCGAGTTGCAAAAACAGCATGAGCATATGGATGCTCAATCAATTATACTACATCTTCGGGAGCTGTTTGATGCCCAAGCCAGAACTGAGAAATACGAGATCTTGAAGCAACTATTCCACTGCAAAATGGCAGAGGGTTCTTCTATGGCCACTCATGGGCTGAAGGTGCTGGGCTTGATAGAGAAGTTTGGATCTCTCGGGTTTGCAATGGATCATGACTTAAGTGTTGACTTAATTCTGCAATCTTTGCCTAATAGTTTCTCACAATTTGTGATTAACTATCAAATGAATAAGATTGAGTCCACAATTCTTGAGTTGATCAATCTTCTCAAAACTATGGAGTCCTTCATGAAGAAGGATTCCAATGCAGTTTTAATGGTAGAATCTTCCTCTTCTAAGAAGAAAGTTAAAAGAAAGAAGAAGAAGGCTCCTATGAAGCCCAATGGTGGTGTGAACAAGAAGGACGTAGTTACCAAGGACCCATGCCATTATTGTAGGAAGATGGGCCACTAGAGGCGCAACTGCAAAGCCTACTTAAAAACCATTAAGGACAAGAAGCAGAAGGAAAAACTTACAAGTACTTCTACTTCTACTCCGGGTATGTTTATGATTGAGATAAATACTGCCTTTAGAAATGAGATATGGGTATTAGATACTGGATGTAGATATCATTTGTGCAATAACTTGCAGGGACTAAAGAGTAATAAAAGGCTAGAGAAAGGCGATGTAGACCTACGCACTGCAAATGGGGCAAAGGTTGCTGCACTTGCTGTGGGGACATGCCTTCGAGATTAATTCTAGAACTACAAAACTGTTATTTTGTACCAATTTTAATGAAAAACATTATCTCAGTTGCGTGTTTAGACTTATATGGATTTCATTTGATATTTAAGAATAAATGTTGTTCTTTTTCATTGAATGATATTCATTATAGTTCAACAACTTTGGTTAATAGTTTATATGTTCTAGACTTGGATAATCTAGTTCTCAATATAAACAATAGGAAACCCAAAATAGATAACTCTAACACCTCTTACTTATGGCATTGTTGTTTGGGCCATATAAATGAAAATCGTGTATCTAAGTTACACAAGCTTAGTGACTTAAGGGCATTTGATTATGAATCATATGGCATATTCGAATCTTGTTTACTAGGCAAAATGACTAAAACTCCTTTTCCAGGAAAAGGAGAACGTGCCAAGGAGTTATTAAAACTCATACATTCTAATGTATATGACCCAATGTCAATACAAACAAGAGGAGGTTATAACTATTTCATAACCTTTATCGATGATTTCTCATGATACGGGTATTTGTATTTAATGAAATACAAATCTGAGGCCTTTGGAAGGTTCAAAGACTTCAAGAATGAAATACAGAAACAACTTGGCAAAAGTATTAAGACTTTAAGATCTGATCGAGGAGAAGAATACTTGAGCCAAGAGTTCCTGAGTTATCTTAGAGATAATGGGATATTATCTTAATAGACTTCATCACATACACCTCAACATAACGATATATCTGAAAGAAGGAATCGAACCATTCTAGACGTGGTATGGACCATGATGGCTTCTGCAGACCTACCAAAATCGTTTTGGGGGTATGCACTAGAGACTTCTGTTTATATACCAAACAGAGTTTCGACAAAATCGGTTGATACTACCCTATTTAAGATGTTCTTTGGTAAGAAACCAAAGTTATCACACTTGCGAGTATGGGGTTGTCCTACCTTTGTCAAAAAGCTACAGTCAGACAAACTTGATAGTAAGTCTGAAAGTGTTTGTTTGTGGGATATCCAAAAGAATCTTTCGGATATTACATCTACCTCCCTTCTGAAAATAAATTGTTTATTTCAAAGTATGCCGTCTTCTTAGAGAAGAAGCACATGCTCAAAGAGGACAGTGGGAGTAAGATTGAACTTAGTGAAGTTCATGAAGATCAAACAAACGAGGAACAACCGTCTAACCCCATATTTGTTGAGAGAATAGATGAACTTTCTAATACACAAGAACCTCATAGATCTAGTAGGATACGTGTGGCACCTGAGAGATATGGATTTCTCATTAGTGACCACAGTGACATATTGCTCATGGATGAAGATCAGCTTACTACCTACAAGGATGTTCTGAACAATTCAGAATCTGGCAAATGACTTGAGGCCATGAAGTTAGAGATGGATTCCATGTACGATAACCAAGTATAGACTTTGGTTGATCCACCCAAAGGAATTAAACCTATTGAGTGCAAGTGGATTTTTAAGAAGAAAATAGACATAGATGGTAACTTAGTTACCTATAAAGTATGACTAGTGGCGAAAGGTTATTGTCAACAACATGGTATTGACTATGATGAAACCTTCTCACCAGTAGCCATGTTGAAATCCATCAGGATACTCCTAGTCATCACTGCTCATCATGATTATGAGATTTGGCCAATGGATGTGAAAACAGCTTTCCTAAATGAAAATCTGACTGAGAAAGTGTATATGACATAACCTGAGGGTTTCACATCTAATGATAGCACAAAGGTGTGCAAGCTGCAAAGGTCCATTTATGGACTTAAGCAAGCTTCTAAGAGTTAGAACATCCATTTTGATGAAATAATTAAAGAGCTTGGTTTCATTCAAAATATAGATGAGCCTTGTGTATACAAGAAGGTTAGTGGGAGTACAATCATTTTCTTACTGCTTTATGTAGATGACATATTGCTAATAGGAAACAATATAGCTGTCTTGCAAATGGTTAAAATTTGGTTGTCCAAACGATTCTCCATAAAAGACCCTGGAGAAGCAACCTATATTCTCAGAATAAGGATCTATAGGGATAGATCCAAAAGGTTGCTAGATCTTTCGCAGTCTACATACATAGATAAAGTGCTAAAGAGATTTAGTATGGATCAATCCAAAAAGGGATTCTTACCCATGTCACATAGTGTAAGCCTTTCAAAGTCGATGTCTCCCAAGACATAAGTTGAAAGGGATCACATGAGTAAGATTCCATATACTTTGGCAGTTAGATCTATCATGTACGTTATGATATATACTAGGCCTGATGTATCTTGTGCTCTCTGTTTGACGAGCAAATACCAATCTGACCCTGGTGAGGGTCATTGGGTAGTTGTAAAAAACATTCTTAAGTACTTACGAAGGACTAAGGATATGTTCTTAGTATATGGAGAAGGTGATTTGAAAATAAACGGGTATACTGATGCAAATTTTCAATCCGACAAAGATAATTTCAAATCACAATCTGGCTATGTGTTTACGTTGTGCGGAGGGGCAATAAGTTGGAAAAGTTCCAAACAAGAGACTATTGCCAACTCTATGGCAGAAGCTGAGTACATAGCTGTTTATGAAGTAGCTATAGAGGCTATTTAGACAAAGAAGTTTGTGACAGAACTGTTAGTGTTGTGCCCTAGAGGCAATCACTTGTACCATGTATATTGCATATTAAATTAATAAGAGGCATTCTTTATCTTTCAGTTTGATTGTTATATCTAAATATGTGTACAAACCGTTAGATAAAGTCCCTAGTACAACACAGTGTTAAGGAAATCATGATAGAGATCATGATGTGAGATTCCTACTACACTATGCAGTGTTTGTACTTAAATAATCCCCAGTCATAGTATTAATAAGATGGGACATTATTAATATGCCAAGACTGGCACATGTTATATCTCTTGATTGGATCAAGTGGTGGTTCTCATATCCGTGGGTATTGGGATACTCAGGATTAACGTGTGGATGCTTGTTTTGAAACAAGTTCATTGGATGACCTAGCTACGAGATAATCACTTGGATAACTATTTAGTGCCAGTGATAGAATCTCATTATAGCAAGCGTGCAAGTATCCTTAGACTTGAGATCTCCAAGGTACTTTGTTTATCGAGTGTTGTGCATTGATTCTAATCTTTGGAGTCTTATCTAGGACTGCCTATGGGATGGATATTGGGTACAACGTAAAGTAAACGAAATTAGTTGAGAGGGTCAATAAAGGATTCACCACTCCTAATAGTAGGAGAGTATATCTTAAGGCCACTTGTAGAAATCATTACTCATGAAGTCCTTGGCCAAGGCGACTATGTGATGGAAATGGTTCTAATTGATACACATATCGAGTAATGGATTTCTTGAACAAGTACTAAAATATTCGGGCCAGAATTAATAATATTCTGGAGGGAATTGGCACTAATTCCATGCTCTAGACAGAATGAGATATTGTATGTTGAAATGAGTTTATTGCACTGATAATTTGCTATTGAAAGGTTCATGTCAAGCCACTTGACTTTCTGGACTTTTGGGTGGTCAAGAGTCATTGCTAGATGTCGCTCTTGATATGCTAAATATGAATTTATTAATTAGAGAATTAATAAATTTAATCCTTTATTTTATTAAGGATTATTAATTCTAATATTGTTAGAATTTATTCATATCATGCTACCAATAAGACCAGGAAACCTAATGGGTCACACACAATAAAGGTTTGAATGCTCAAATATATTATTTGATAATATTGTGGGGTTAATTAAGACAAGGGAATATATTTATAGGTGAATTATATGTTTGTTATAATTCATGGGACCTAATTGTAATTAAGTAAACTTCAAGGACCAATTTGTTGACAATTGGACGTTGAAGGACTAAGTTACAATTTATGGTAATTATAAATCTATAAATATAAGGAAACGGTTTCCTTAGGGTGAGAGATAGACTATTCACGCAATAACAGATAAACCATTTCTCGGCCTCTCTCTTGATCAAACCCTAGCCGTCTCTCTTCTTGATCAAAACCCTAGCCTCCCGAATTCTACTAGCATAGAATTGTGAGATTGTGAGCATTCAACCTTGTGTGGACTATCACTAGAGGGAGTTCTTTCTTGGACTTCAGTTGAGTTGCAGTGAACGGTTTTGGATAATCTGGATCGCGCCTGCGTTCTTGTTTCTGAAATTTTTTGAATTTCGGCTTCATGAGGTAATAAACGCAATCTTCTCCTTTTTCCCGTTTCTATTGCAAACCCGTGATCCATGGCTTGGATTTCTTGTTGTTTTCCGCTGCGCTTAATCTGATTATGCATGATAGAAATCCTACAGGAACTGGTTGTGGTTCCTAGTGTTGTTGGTCCAATAACTTTGTTTTGTGACAACAACGGAGGCGTTGCACAAGCAAAGGAGCCATGGTCTCACCAACGATCCAAACACGTATTGTGACACTATCATCTGATCTGGGAGATCATAGATAGGAATGATGTAAAGATAGAGAAAGTTCCCACGGATGATAACATAGCTGACCCGCTTACAAAAGCACTATCCCAAAAGAAACATGATTGTTATGTTGAGTCATTCGGTATTAAATACATGAATGATTGGCTCTAGTGCAAGTGGGAGTTCGTTAGTGTTGTGCCCTAGAGGTAATCACTTGTACATTGTATATGACACATTTTATTTTAATAAAAGGCATTATTTATCTTACAATTTCTTTTGCTTACTTTTAAGTAATATAGCTGTTTGATAAAGTCCCTAGTATAACACTGTGTTAAGAAAATTATGATAGAGATCATGATATGAGATTCCTACTACACTGTATAGTGTTAGTACTTAAATAGTCCCTAGTCGTAGTATTCATGAGACGGGACATCATTAATACGTTAAGACTAGTATGTGTTAGACTTCCTGATTTGATCAGGCGGTGGTTCTCATATCCGTGAGTATTAGGATACTCAAAGTTAACACATGGATGCTTATTAATAGAACAAGTTCATTGGATGACCTAGCTTTGAGATAATCACATGGATAACTATTTAGTGCCAATGATATAATCTCAATATAGCAAATGTGCAAGTATCCTTAGACTTGAGATCTGTAAGGTACTTTGTTTGCTGAGCATTGTTCTTTGATTCCAATCTCCGGAGCTCGATCGAGGGCCGCCTATGGGATGAATATTGGGTACATTGTGAGGTAAATGAAAGTAGTTGAGAGGGTCAATAAAGGATTCACCACTCCTAATAGTAGAGACGAATATCTCACGGTCACTTGTAGGAATTACTACTCGAGAAGTCCTTGGCCAAGGTGATTGTGTATTTGAAATAGTTCTAATTTATACACATCTAGAGTAGTGGATTCCTGGTACAAGTACTATCGTATTCAGGTTGGAATTAATTTTGGAGGGAGTAGGCACTAATTTCGTACTCCGAACCGAATAAGATATTGTATGGTGAAAGAAGTTAATTGCACTAAAGTTCGTTATTGAAGGGTTCATGTCAAGCCACATAACTTCCTGGACTTTTGAGTGGTCATGATGTGTTGCTAAATACCGCTCATGATTTGGGAATATGGGTTTATTAATTGATGAATTAATAAACAATCCTGATTAGAATCATTATGATTAATTCTAATTAATTATGGATTATTAATCTCAATGACATTTGGATTAATTCATGTTCACTACCAATTGACTGGGAAACCTAATAGGTCACACACGATAGAGGATTATATACTTAAGATGTTATTTGATAATAGAATGGGGTTGATTGAGAGAAAGAGAAGTTGTTGTGGATAAATTATAATTAGTTATAATTTGTGGTCCAAATTGTAATTGTGAGAACTTGATGTTTCCAATTACAATTAGGAAACTCTAATTGTTTTAGAATTTCCATGTGGATTAAGGCTTCACTGAGTGGGATGTTTTTATTTTTCACTGCGCCGTATATGCCAAATCCACATGGCCATATTTTTCATCCTAGGACCTACCTATGTGTGGAAAACAAGACATAAAAGTAGCAGCTTTTTTACCTTTGTTTGATTGTCCGAAGAACAAAATTTCTTCTTCAAGTTGAGGTGCGATCCAGCAATCCTCTAGATCTAACTTCACGAGAGTAGAATGTCTAACCACTATAATCACAGTGTGTGATTATCTCTAATAGTAATCTACACAGAGGAATACTCAAGCACCAAAATTTCCTGTGCTAGCAGAAAAAAATGGCAGCTAGGACTGTTTCATATTTTCAGCAAAACGAGAAAGAGAGAGAAGAACATTAGTTGTGTGTCTAGAGCTGGAGATTTTGTATGTTGTCTATTAGCTAGGGTTTCGTGTCCCTTTCATATGTTACACGAAAAATTTGCTGAAAAATCCTCTATCTTAGAATTCTAAAATAGTTAGAATTCCCTAATTATAATTGAAAACATCAAGTTCTCACAATTATAATTTGGACCGCAAATTATAACTAATTATAATTTGTCCACAACAACTTCTCTTTCTCTCAATTAACCCCACTTTGTTATCCAATAACATCTTGAATATATAATCCTCTATTGTGTGTGACCTATTAAGTTTCCCAATCAATTGGTAGTGAACATGAATTAATCCAAACGTCTTTGAGATTAATAATCCATAATTAATTAGAATTAATCATATTGATTCTAATCAGGATTCGTTTATTAATTCATCAATTAATAAACCCATATTCCTAGATCATGAGCGGTATCTAGCAACACATCATGACCACCCAAGAGTCCAAGAAGTCAAATAGCTTGACATGAACCCTTTAATAACAAACTTTAGTGCAATTAACTCTTTTCACCATATAATATCTCATTCGGTTTGGAGTACGAAATTAGTGCCAACTCCCTCTAGAATTAATTCTGGCCCGAATACGATAGTATTTGTACTAGGAACCCACTACTCTAGATGTGTATAAACTAGAACTATTTTCAATACACAATCACCTTGGCCAAGGACTTCTCGAGTAGTAATTCCTACAAGTGGCCGTGAGACATTCGCCCCTACTATTAGGAGTGGTAAATCCTTTATTAACCCTCTCAACTACTTTCATTTACCTCACAATGTACCCAATATCTATCCCATAGGTGGCCCTCAATCGAGCTCCGGAGATTGGAATTAAAGTACAATGCTCAACAAACAAAGTACATTGGAGATCTCAAGTCTAAGGATACTTGCACGTTTGCTATATTGAGATTATATCACTGGCACTAAATAGTTATCCATGTGATTATCTCAAAGTTAGGTTATCCAATGAACTTGTTCCATTAACAAGCATCCATGTGTTAACTTTGAGTATCTCAATATGAGAACCATTGCCTGATCAAATCAGGAAGTCTAACACATGCTAGTCTTAATGCATTAATAATATCCTATCTCATTAATACTATGCCTAGGGATTATTTTTAAGTACTAACACTATACAGTATAGTAGGAATCTCATATCATGATTTTCTTAACACAGTGTTGTACTATGGACTTTATCGAACAATTACATTACATAAAAGTAAACAAAAGAAACTATAAGATAAATAATGCATTTTATTAAAATAAAATGTATCATATACAATGTACAACTAATTGCCTCTAGGGTACAACACTAATATGTTTATGTGCAGCTGTTTGAATATCTCAAGAAACTTGTCAAACTAAGCATCATTTCGAGCTTTATGTATACGGGTAGGATTAGGAATTTGGGGCTGAAATGTGGAATTTCTAGTGGGCTGTCCGGCAGATGGATAGGTGCAGCCGGATCCGGTTCTTTCCTCCCAGCCGGCACCAGTTACATGCTGGATTGTTGGTTTTCGGGTGTACAGGACGGCCGGCGCCGGTTCTCATCCTCCAGCCGGTGCCGGTTGTAGTGTGCAACGTCTGGCAATTCCTTTCCACTCCGTAATGTGACAGCAACGTCTTCCTCTTTGTCTATTGGTATTAATTCTTGAGATTTCAATACTATGTCTGTCAAAAATCAGATTTGTCATTCCATATTGCGGATCATCTCCTCGAACTTCTTAAATGTGGAATCTATTTCTTGGAATAGTCTTGTGACATGGACAACAAATTTTTCAATCACTGTCTCATGCTCTGCTTGATTCTGGGGCTTTGAGTGTTATCTCGGAAGAGTAATGGGGGGTAATGCTCCTCATTAAACCCCTTCTGGTTCCAATTCTCCATTCCACCTAAACATAGAAGATAGCTAGATAATGGAATGCACCATTTAAACAAAATTATAAAAATATGTTAGTCAAATTAAACATTAGTCAAAGTTAGCAAATTAGATTACAAAGATATACAAGACACAGAAGATACAAAAGATGGCACCTTTTTGCTAAAAGAACAATTGTATATATTTACATATTCACATGGTTAAATCAACAAAATCCAAGCTTTCATGATATTAATCCCTGTCAACGACGCCAAAAACTTGATGCGTATGGATTTGGGTAATAAAATCATATAAAAATATGTACATTCCCAATCAAGTTTAAATTAAAACATTAACCCCAAATTAAACATATGAGCAAGCATACTCATCATTAACATAGCAAATGGTTCAAATGAGTATCGATCTTCAAGGAACAAGCATGCATTAATCACATTTCTTTCATTGTTTAACCGACTCAATAAAGTGAAAATAATGAAAAGAAAAATAAAATAAAAGAATATATACATGTCAAGGATGGATAATTATGTAACTCAAACCATTGTTTTGACACACATGATCTTAAAGTATTCAATCATTATTATAACTAATTATTCTTTTGGCATCATAAAGGATTAAGATAGATTCACTTCTTTTCCAATCCATGAAATTAATATCTTCTAGACAAATTAGCATCACATATCCTGTCTCAACTAATTTACCCAAAAGATACATTAAACACAATCATTGATTAAATTTTCATATCTTGGCAAATTTAAAACATGAAATTAACTAATAAATCCATATCCTAGCAGACATCAATCAACCTTTAATTACCCATTTCTTAGCAATTAACCCCTTTTCCCAAGCAAGTTAAGAGACAACGAATATGAAATTAATGAATTGAAACCACCATCAACCCCTTTGTCCAAGCAAGTTAATGGAAAGAAACAACTAATTAATCTCGTAATTAGCACAAGTAATTAAATGCTAATAATAACAATCAACTAATCAAAAGATCAAAGTAACTCTAAAAATCATGAATACCTAAAACAATGTCAAATTGTAATAAAATAATTAATACATCATTGTTCAAGAAAAAGAAAACAAAGTAAAAAAAAAAAAGCACTCATAGACAAGCCTCTTTTTTCTTTCTTTGTAGACCCACTTGTACAATCCTCCTTGATTTGGTAGAATTCCTTCTTGATTTGAGTGATTTGATGTTATGACCTGTGAATTCTCTCATTTTTCTTGTGTTTTCCCTTTATTTATAGGCTTTAGAAGTGCCTAATTTCGTTCCTTTAGGGTTTTTGGCTGATTAGAAATAGGAAAAATACTAAAACTCTGCAAATTGCCAAAAAAATGCGTGCAAAAATCGAGGCACTGCCTCAGTATCAGGGTGCAGCCGGCGCCGCCTGTCCTGGCTAGGGCTGGCACCAGTTGTGATCTGTTCCGTTATTCATTCATCGATTTTTCTTAAATTTTCGCACCAACCTTTCCAAAGTGTTGTCGGCGCCGCCTCTAGCCTCCCAATCAGCACCGATTTTGGTTCTGTTATGCTCCGTTTCACTAAATTTTTGTCGCCTCAAAATGCGTGCCAACAGCACATGGCCGGTGCTAGTTCCCCTGTCCTAGCCGGCACCGCCTCTATTTTATTTTAAGATGTTTTTATCTTATTTTACCCCTAAAATCTGAAATAATGCACAAAATACCTTTTCAAGGGTAAAATCTCAAATATGAAGGAATATGACTAGTTATTGAACAAAATGTATGATAAAATAGTCTCAAATAACTGGAAAATATATGACTAATTTTGGCCCTATAAAAAATCACAACTTTATTATAGGTAAATTCAAAAAAGTTATCCCAAATCAGCCTAAACATGCTTAAAATTTCAAGAAAATCAAGAAGAAAGCATTGAATTAACTCACTCCCCCACACTTAAATTAGATATTGCTCACAATGGACTAAATTATCATAATACAGCATATCCAAGGGACTAAGAGAGATAAAGGGGGGAAAAGACAACCAAAAAAATACTCTCCATATCCAAGAATTGCAAAATCAAAGTTGAATTCATCCCAAATAGCATGTTCTTTTGACAATGATAGAGCATTCTTAAACACAAGAAACATAAAAAAAAAAAAAACCATAAAACTAGAATAAAAGCAAAAGAAAAAGAAACAGCTGAAAGAAACAACTACATCTAAGAAAAATGAAATTAGGAAAACATAAAAGATAAGATAAGAAGATAGACAAGCCTCGTGGAGGGAAAAGTCAACACGATCTAAGCTGTCATGGTGTTTGCCAAAATAGTGTTTCAAACGTTTTCCATTAACGTGAAGGTACATTTCTCAGGATAGGAAACTTCAATTGCACCAGATGGAGATACATTCTAGACCACAAATAGGCTGGACTAATAAGATTTTAGCTTTCCTGGGAAGAGTCTAAGGGGAGAGTTAAACAATAAGACTTGGTCACCTTTGCGAAACTCCCGGTTAGGATGAATCTTTTTGTCATGCCATCGTTTCACCTTCTCTTTGTAAATCTTGACTTGTCAAAGCTAGCAGCACGTCATTCCTCTAATTCATCCAATTGTAACAATTTCGGCTTACCGGTCGACTTAAGATTGAAGTTAACAAGTTTAATGGCCCAGTATGCTTTATGTTCAACCTCCACATGTAAATGACAAGATTTTCCATAAACCAACCTATATGGAGTAGTATTTATTAGAGTCTTAAAGGCAGTTCTATAGGCCTAAAGAACTTCATCCAATTTCAAACTCCAATCTTTCCTGGTAGGGGTGACAATTTTTTCGAAAATTCTTTTGAGTTCCTGATTTACCACCTCAGCTGGACTACTAGTTTGGGGGTGATATGGCGTAGCAAACTTATGGGTCACTCCTAAATGTTTGAGAACTTTTGCTAATTGTTGATTACAAAAGTAAGTCCCCCTATCACTAATGAGTACCCTAGGTACACCAAATCAGGTAAAAAAATTTTAAGGAATTTGACCACAACTCGTGCATTATTAGTAGGCAAAGCTTGCACCTCCACCCATTTAGACACAAAATCAACCCCAACTAAGATGTACATATTACCCAAATACTTAGAAAAATGCCCCAAAAAATCGATTCCCAAACAATCAAAAACCTCACAAGCTTGAAAGATTTGTAGGGACATCTTACTAGATTTAGAGCTATTATCTATACGTTGACATTTATCACAATGTTTAACAAACCTATAAGAATCCTTGTTAGTGTTATCTCAATCTCTAGATCAAAGTCAATTATGTCTCCTTGTTTCGTCAGGGCACAAACCAAGAAGATGCCTTGCAAAAAATATAAAATCGTAGGATTTTGGAATTTACACATAAACAAACAAATAACTAGCATTTTATACAATAGTTAACACACAAATTCATACATGTAACACCCCTACTGAAGGTAATAGCGGAAGCATATCAACACCGGGTGTCGCCCCGTCCAGTTACCCAGACAAGGGGTCTTTATAACGAAAAACCAATAAAGAATGTAAGGTCTAGATCTATACACCAACCCATACTGATGGTCACGTGCACATATATAATAAAGGATCTCATACATGAAAATTTTCATTCAACATCAGTAATAAGGTGTATTATTCAATAGGAAAACGTCCGGACCTATTCTGCTATCACTGTGATATCATCCTCTATCCGTAGATCCGCTCAACTCCAGATACTACAAAAAGTTAAGATGAAAGACACGTGTGAGTGAGATATCACCCAGTGAGTCCCGTGTATACTAGTGCTTTATAAAAAAAAAACAAAGTATATAAGACTTTTGTGGAATAGCATATCATTTGTTCATTGGAAATGATTCCAAAATTCTTTAATGAAGAGTTTATTCAAAACTTAATCATTTTTTAAAAACTATATTTCAATTTCAAAACATTACCCTAATTTCAAAATCATAGACACTTCTCCAATAGAAGGTCAGCCTGTATGCAAAGCTCACAAGGCTTCGCTTCGGCATCATGATCTTATTGTGCCAAAGTCTCCATCTTACAACACTCAATTGTGCATTACGGGATAAGTACACCGACATGCACTGTGTCATCATAATCAAAATCGCAACCTCCAATACTCGATCCATGCGTGTAACACCCCACTACCTAGGCCCAACAGGGCCGGGGATGTCACCCCGCCAAAGGACAAGGGGTCTTTATAACCAGGTCACACAACAAAAATAAAACAATACATTGAAATTAAAAACTTATTACAACCCAAAAATTCAAGAACAAATCCAAAAATAAATTGTTTACTATTATCTCTCAAAGCATTACATAAAGTAAATAATACAATATCTTCCATGAAGGCAACAACTAGCTACTCATCCCCACAGTAGGATCGACCTGAAATCATAATAAAAAGGGTGATGAGATAAAAACCTCAGTAAGTCCATGTGTGCTTTGAGTGTCCAGATAAAATAGTTCGTGAATGCAAGTTGTAGAACTTCATAAGGAAAAGTACTGGCAAGCATTAAATAATGTTAAAAACCAAGAGTGGTATTTTCTTCTTTTCAAACCATACAAGTTTGCAATAAACATAACCACTCAAAAGGGTGGCCATAGGTTACCACACGTTGGGCCCCATAACTATACAACGGTCAGAATGCCACACTTTGTGCAAATTGACAAAAAGGTAGGTGTACGTCCTACCGAGTAAGATACTCCACATTCTCTACACCCAAACCAAACTGGTTGTCCATTCCGGCAACACACAGTTCACATAACTAAAACTTGCTAGCTCGGACCGGCATGACCAAGTAGTACTGTCGCTTTTCCACGTTAAGTTCATTTTCTGGAGGTGGCCTCCTGGCAGAAGACTCGCTCTTGCTCTTCAAAACTAGTACCACTAGCCTACCTTTATTGAGTACTTAACGTTGCTTATTCCACTTGGGAGAAAATTGATAAAACATTGCTTTACTTGGAAATGGCAATTAAGGGTTTCCAAAGTTTATGTCAAAATTGGTTTTAGAAAGAGTTTAGTGTTTGAGAAAAACTTCTTGTTGGTTTTCAAATAATTTATCTGACTGAAATAAGAAAAGGAATAGTCCTCAATTGCCTTTACAAAAATGAGTGTTCACACACTTTACATTTGGCTTGCCATAGCGACCTTTTTACATCAAATAGGTTTTATGCAGGAGTTTACCTGATCCTTTGCTTGAGCTAAATCAAAGATCTTCCAAAGCTGGCCTAACCCCGCCTGGGGTAAACACAAGTCATAATTAAACTCATGCCAAATTTGCTTCCATAAATAATCCTAGCTCAACTTACTACAATCATAACCATAGTGTACCAAACTTTAAGGCTAGATAATCAAAAAGGATTTCATAAAATAAATCTAGCTTGATAATAAAATAACTAGGGTGTGTGAAATAGTTACTAATAAGTTGTAGGTTTAAATCTTGTTATAAATAAACTAGGGTTTATTTGATGAAGGGTCCTAGGTCCTAGATGATATTATTTAAAATAATAATATATTAATAATTATTAGTTAGAAAATAATTGGAAAATAAAATTAATAATAAGTAAATGTTAATATGTTTTGATTAAAAGGCTAATAAGTAAATTCTATTAGTATTTATGAATATATGACTTACAATATTAATATTTTACCTATTATGATTATTTATATAAAAAGCTTTATTTAATAATATTATTATATATAATATTTATATATTTTATTTTTAATAAAAGACATCATGTATTTGGCCAAAAAATCATTATTTCATATATCAGCCCAATTCCAAATCTTCCTAGGGTTTCGAAATCATTAGAAGACAATATAGTATTAATTTTTATTAATGTAATAAAATTGGCTAACTTAAATAGTTTAGGATCAACAAGGTCATGATCATAATTTTCCTATTTTTAACCATAATCATAAACATAAACTCTACACCAATCAACAAACCATCCAAATCATGAATAAAAGCATAGATCCATATCTACCAACACATGATCCAAACTCCACTAAACATAGTCATATTCATGGCTTCAACAAGAATACAAGAACATAAACCCTATTCACCAAAGGTGACATAATATCTCTCATACTTAATCATCCACACTAACTCACGACATGAAGAGCATGCAACAAACCCTAAAACATCATAAAACTCAATCAAGACAAATCATCCTCATGCTTCAATCCCAATTCTATCATATAAACACATACTCAATCTCCAATTATATTCCATCATTTTCCCAACAACATCTAAATGGCATGATTTTAGAATTAAGGAGAGGTTAAAGAGACATACTAGAATGATGACTACCTTGATGAAGTCTCAAGAGAGTCCACACGTTTGGAAGACTTGATCCGACCAAGAAAGAAGAAGAGAAAATGGCCATGGTTGGAGTAACCATTTCGGTCGAGAGAGAGAGAAAGAGAGAGAGAAGAGAGAGAAGAGAAGAGAAGAGAAGAGAGAGATTATTAGTATATTTCATTAAAGGTCGAAGAGGAAAGAAGATGGAGATAATCGTTCATGTTTACCTTGAGAGTGTTCTTGAGTCTTCAAGAAAATTCTGATTTTTTTATCCGAAAGTAGAACCTTGATTTCAGCGTTTGACATTATAAATTGTAGAAATAGATTCTAGAGGATGAGTAGATGTGATTTGGAGTTTTTTGGAGAAGATTGAAGGTGTTTAAAGTGGTCTTAGGCTTAGAGAATGGTGGTGTGTGTTCTTGGAGAAATGGAGAGAATGGAGAGAAGCTAGACGAAAATTGCTTGGAAAGGGTTGGCCGAATGGCTACGAAAATTCTGGTGATTGAATTTTCAGATTAGGGAGAAGAAGGAAAGCTGGTTATTTGAAATTCAAAAGGAATAATTTAGGGAGTGAATTAAGGAAGCAAATATGGTAAGAATAGCTTGGTTGATGGAGGTCTTTGAGAGCTTCAATGGCCGACTGGTTTGGCTGGAATTTTGTTGAATGATGTTTGAATGGGTTATAGAATGGCCAAATTTCAGAGTGTAAGGGTGGAAAATTTTCTGGTTGTTTGAAGCTTAAACCATGGAGGTTTTCATAGAGTAATTTGCTGGAATTTTGAATTCCAATGAAAGGCTTGATTGTAGTGATTGATGGAGTAATTTAAGGGGTAGCCATGGAGCTTCATTCATGCAAACCAATGGAGGAGATGATGAAGTTCAGTTCATGGCTGACTAGGGTTGATTTTATAGAAAATTGGAGTGAGTTTCGAACAAGGGTGAAGAGGAAATAAAGTTGGAATTTCTGGTTGATCACTCGAAGGATTTGCTGGAATTTCATGTACTTTCTTTTGCCATGGTCCAACCGACTTGTAGCAGGTTTAAAGGGGTATTGGAGGGTACTATAAGGTTGGTTTCCAGCCTTCTTTATGGAGGAAAGACAGAGATGAATTACTAATTTGAAGGCTAGAAGAAACACCTTGGTTTTTGGACTATTATGCTGCGAATTCTGCCCAAAATTTTTCTCTGGTTTGCACAGCTTTGTGTAGTCCAAATTTTGGCCAAAGGTTTCAGTCTTCATGCTGAGTGAATTGGCAATTTTTCTGGTAGTATTTGAGTGAGAAAGGTGGCTGAAGATTTCAAAAATTGGACTGAAAAAGAAGCTGGAAAAAATTTCCAGATTTGCTACATGAAGAAGATGATCACTTATAGGGTGGAGTTTGAAGGTTCAACCATAGAGATTAATTCTCTTGGGATCCTTCCACAACCCCTTCCCCATTTTCAATCAATATGCAATCCTCACATAGAAATTTTCGAAACTCCAAGGTTAAGTAAGCTTGCTGGAATTTTCTGGAAATAAAATGGCTTGGATAAATTGAGTAACTTAATTGATAAAGAATTAGGGTAAGCTAGAGAGTAAAAAGGATATGTATCCCTTAAGAATTTTTGTAGGGCACAAGAGTAGGATTAGGACATTCCTTTCATGCCTCCCCTAGGACAATACTCCTACTCCTCCCTATAGCAAGCAAGGGCCGAAAATAGCCTACTTATCTAAAATAAAAATTAATCATGCTAAAACTTAAAGGATGGAATTTGAACTCAAGACCTCAAGGATTTATTCCAAAGCTCTAACCTCTAAACCACAAAAACTCTTGTTCTTATTTTCTCTCCCAAATATTTTTCCTATTTAACCCTCAAGCTATCTCCCTATTTTCACTTCAAGCAAAATTACCATTTTGCCCTTCCTACTAATAAGAACAATTGAGCCTTCTAGACTATAAATCACCAATTCAAATCATATAAAATCATTCAAAAAATATATTTATGCATGCAAAAAAATATGATATGCATCTCGACCCCCTTACTCTAGGGTTGGTTTTGCATAGGGCTTCACATTTATATAGAGGAAGTAGTCAGACTTCATGGAGTACCCTCTAGTATTACGTCAGACCGAGACCTTAGATTTACTTCGAAGTTTTAGACTAAGTTACAATCGAGATACGGGACAATATTAAAATTCAGTGCAGCAACACACCCACAAATAGATAGGTAGACTACACGAGTGCATAAGGTTTTAGAAGATATGTTACGCACTTACGCTTTAGATTTTGGAACTAAGCGGATTGATAATTTAGCATATACAAAATTTGCATACAAATTGGAATGACCCCATTTGAAGCCTTGTGTGGAAGAAAATGTCAGTCCCCATTATATTAGAAAAGTTTAGGATGGAGAATGGGCGAACAAGATGCTTTTGATCTTGAAAAGGTTCGACAAGCTATAGAGATGATCAAAACTAAGTTGGAGGCAACGCAGAGTAGACAAAAAAGTTATGCGGATCGACGTAAGAGAGATTTGGAATTTACTAAAGAGATGTATTCTTGAATTTGGCCCCACAACAACAATTAGGAATCAAAGAACAAGAAAAAATAAAATTCCATTTAGGTACGTTGGACCATGCCTTATTGTCGAAAGGATTGGGAAAGTAGCCTATCGATTGGAGTTACTAGTAGAACTTCAAATTATTTACGGCATGTTTTACGTATCCCAACTTCAAAAGTATGTGGCTGATCCCACCTACATTTTGAATGAACAACCCATTTGAGATGACTCTGAGCTTGAAGAATGAGGAAAAGCCTATTTAGATCTTGGAGTATGCTGAAAAGGAATTGTAAAATAGGAAAATTCCACTTGTACAAGTATCATGGAATCATCATTTTATGTAAGATGTAACTTGGGAAATGGAAGTGAAGATGTTGAAAAAGTATCTAGATTTATTGTAACACCCTACTACCTAGGCCTAACAGGTCCAGTGATGTCGCCCCGTCAAAAGGACAATGGGTCTTTATAACTAGGACACACAAATGGAAATAAAACAATACTTTAAAATTAAAACTTATTACAACCCAAAAATTCAAGAACAAATCCAAAAAAATAAATTATTCACTATCATCTCTTAAAGCAACATATAAAATAAACAACAAGAGTCTTCAAGGAGGCAACATTCTAGCTACTCATCCCACAGCAGGATCAACCTGAAACATGGCATAAAAGCTGATGAGATAAAAATCTAAGTAAGTCCGTGTGTGCTTTGAGTGTTTCAGATAAAACAGTTCATGTATGCAAGTTGTAAAAACTTCATAAGAAAATGTACTGGCATGCATTAGACAATGTTAAAAATAATGAGTGGCATTTTCCTCTTTTTAAACCATACATGTGCATAATAAAATCAACCACTCAACAGGGCGACTATGGGTTACCACACGTTAGGCCCCATGACCATACAACGGTCAGAATGCCACACTTTGTGCAGACTGACAAAAGGTAGGTATACGGCCTACCGGGTAAGATACTCCTCCTTATCTACACCCAAACATACCGGTTGTCCATTCCAGAAACACACAGTCCACATGACTGAAACTTGCTAGCTCGGACTGACATGACTAAGTAGTACTATCGCTTCTCCAAGTTGAGTTCATTTTCTGGAGGTGGCCTCCTGCCAGAAGACTCGCTCTTGCTCTTCAAAACTAGTACTACTAGCTGACCCTTATTGAGTACTCAACTTTGATTGTCCCACTTGGAAGAAAATTGATAAAACATTGCTTTATTTGGAAATAGCAATTAAGGGTTTCTAAAGTCCATGTCAAAATTGGTTTTAGAAATAGTTTGGTGTTTGAGCAAAACTGTTTGATGATTTTCAAATAATTTGTTTAACTGAAATAAGAAAGGAAACAGTCCTTAATTGCCTTTACAAAATGAGTGTTCACACACTTCACGTTTGGCTTGCTATAGTAACCTTTTTACAGCAAATAAGTATTATGTAAGAGCTTACCTGATCCTTTGCTTGAGCTAATTCAAAGATCTTCCAAAGCTGACCTAACCTCGCCTGGGGTAAACACAAGCCATAATTAAACTCAAGCTAAATTCACTTCCATAAATAATCCTAGTTCAACTTATTACGATCATGACCTTAATGTCCTAAGCTTAAAGGCTAGATGATAGAAGGGTTTTATAAAATAAAACTAGCTTGATAATAAAATAACTAGGGATTGTAAAATAACTACTAATAAGTTATAGGTTCAAATATAAATTCTTGTTATTAATAAATAAACTAGGGTTTGTTTGATGAAGGATCCTAAGTCCTAGATGATATTATTAAAATAAATAATAAATTATTACTAGTTTCTTAATTAATAATTAATAGTTAGAAAATACTTAATAAATAAAATTAATAATAAGTAAATTTTAATAAATTTTGATCAAAAGATAATAAATAAAATTTAATAGTATTTATGAATATATGGCCTACAAGATTAATATTTTACCTATTATTATTATTTATATAACATGCTTTATTTAATATTATTATATATAAATATTTATGTATATTATTTTTAATAAAAGATATAATTTATTTGGCTAAAATTTCACTAAATTTCACTATTTCATTTAATAATCCAATTCCAAAGCTTCTTAGGGTTTTCAAAATTATTGGAGGAAAATATAGTATTAATTTTTATTAACGTAATAAAATTGGCTAATTAAAATATCTTAGGATCAACAAGGTCATGATCGTAATTTTCCTATTGCTAACAAGAATCACGAACATAAAATCCAACATCAATCAACCAACTATTCTACTCATGCATAAAGGCTTAAATCCATATCTACTATCACATGATCCAAACCTCACTAAGTATAATCATATTCATGGCCTCAACAAGAATACAATAACATAAACCCTATTCACCATAGGTGACATAATATCTAGCATGCTTAACCATCCAACTTACTCAAGACATAAAAAACATGCATCGATCCACAAGAAATACTACAGCAGTTAATCATGGCAAAACATCCTCATACTCCAATCTCAACTCCTTCATACACAAGCATATACTCAATCCCCAAACATCATCTATCCTTTTCTAACAACATCTAGGAGATATGATTTTAGAATTAAGGAGGGGGTTAAAGAGAAATACTTGGTTGATGACAATCTTGTTGAAGATCCAAGGAGATCCACATGCGAATGGGGCTTGATTTGTCCAAGGAAGAAGAAGAACAACAGCCATGGTTGAAACAACCATTTTGGCTGTGAGAGAGAGAGAGAGAGAGAGAGAGAGAGAGAGAGAGAGAGAGAGAGAGAATATTAGTACATTATATTAAAGATTGAAGATAAAAGAAGACTGATCAAAGTCGTTCTTGGTTACTTTGAGAGAGTTCTTGAATCTTCAAGAAAAATTCTAGTTTTTTATCCGATAGCAGAATTTTGTTTTCAATGTTTGATGTTATAAAATACAGAAATGGTCTCTAGAGGGTGAGTAGACGTGATCTGGAGTTTTTGGAAGGGATTGGAGGTATTTGGAGTGGTCTTAGGCTTGGAGAATGGTGGTGTGTGTTCTTGGTGTTCTTGGAGAAATAGAAAGAATGGAGAGAAAGCTGGACGAAATTTACTGAAGGATGTTGGCCAAATGTTAGAGGAATTCTTGTGATTGGATTTTCAGATTAAGGGAAATAGGGAAAGTTGGTTGTTTGAAATTCAAAAGAAGTAATTTAGGGAGTGAATTAAGGTAGAAGATATGGTAAGAGTGGTTTGGTTGATGAAGGTTCTTTGAGCTGCTATGGCCGACTGGTTTTGTTGAAGTTTTGCTGAGATGAATAAGGTTTGTAAGAGCTATAGGGTGGCCAAAATTCTGACTGTTATGGTGGAGGGAATTTCTGGTTGGTTGAAGCTCAATCCATGGAAGTTTTCATGGAGCAATTTGCTGAAATTTTGAATTCCAATTGAAAGCTTGATTGTAGTGATTGAATGAGAGATTTAAGGAGTAGCTATGGTGCTCATTCATGAAGATCAATGGAGAAGGGTGATGAAGTTCAGTTCATGGCTGACTAAGGTTACTTTCATAGAAAGTTGAAGTGATTTTCAGACAAGGTTGAAGAGGGAGCAAGGCTGGAATTTCTGGTTGTTCATTTGAGAGGTTTTACTGGAATTTTTGTGCAGTTTTTGTGTAGAAGGTTTGAAGGGGTATTGGAGGGTCCTTTAAGGCTGGTTTCCAGCCTTCTTTATGGAGGAAAGATAGAGATGAATTACAGGTTTGAAGGCAAGAAGAAACAGCTTGGTTTTTGGACTGCTAGCTACGAAACTGTCTAAGTTTTTTTTTCTAGTTTGCACAGCTATGTGAAGTCCGATTTTTGGCCAAAGGTTTCAGTCTTCAAGTTGAACAAATTGGCAATTTTTCTAGCAGTATTTGAGTGAAAAAAATGGTTGATGTTTTCAAAAGCTGGACTGGTCAATGAAGTTGGAAAATTTCTAGATGGCTACCATGAATAAGATAAACACTTATGGAATAGAGTTTGAAGGTTCAACCATGGAGATTAATTCTCTTAGGAACCCTCCTTAACTCCTTCCCCATTTCCAGCCAATACTCTATCCTTTAAGAGTCATTTTTGAGATTCCAACGTTAATGAACCTTGCTAGATTTTCTGGAAATAAAAACGGCCTTGGGATAAATTGAACAACTTAATTGATAAAGAATTAAGATAAGTTAGAGAGTAGAAGGACATGAATCCCTTAAAAATTCTTGTAGGGCATAAGAATAGGATTAGGACATTCCCTTCATGTCTTCCCTAGGACAACACTCCTAGTTCTACTTATGGAATACAAAAGCTGAAAGTCTAACCTTAAACAAAATAAAATTTAATCATACTAAAACTTAAATGATGGGATTTGAACTCAAGACCTTAGGGATAAATTCCAAAGCTCTAACCACTAAACTACAAAAACTCTTGTTCTTATTTTCTCTCCCAAATATTCTTCCTATTTAATCCTTAGGCTATCTCCCTATTTTCACTTCAGGCAAAACTACCACTTTATCCTTCCTACTCAATAAGCACAATTAAGCCTTCTAGACTATAAATCACAATTCTAAAGCATATTAAATTATTCAAAAATATATTTATGCATGTAAGAAAATATGATATGCATCCCGACCCCCCTTACTCTAGGGTTGGTTTTAGTTGGGGTTTCACATTTATTCTATGTGTAAGGCAATTTTGAAGACGAAATTTTTGTAAGGAGAGGAGAATATAACACCCCACCTTTTTACTTTTGATTGGCTACTATCTATAATAGAATGAGAATTTGTATCGATGTGCAGAACAAAAGTTGATCGGTGTAATGAGATGAATATTTTGGTGCAATAATATTTTGTCGGGACCTGGATGTAATTATTAGATTTGTTCTACCTATACCCTAAATTTTTGAAAGGCTATTATTATTTAAAAAATAATAATTTAAGGATACTTTGACAAGAGAAATTGGTCAGTGCGACGAAACACACGTTTTGGTGTGAATTATGCTACCCGGGGTATCGAGGGCATTTTTGTCATTTTGACTACGCTCGCGACTTTGACTGCAAATTTGACCAAGTAGAAACGAAATTGAAGAATTTAAGTTTTACCAATGGATTCAGTAGAATTTTTGGAGTTGAATATTGGAATAAAATATTTTTCCGTTACGGACCCGATTTTTGTCATTTTTGAAGAAAATAGGAAATCGCGATTAAAAATGCTATGCGTGACATTTTGTGATTGGTAGCCCACAAACAAGTGTCGATTTAAGAGATGTTTCATGAATAGTTCATGCAAGACACATGGAATTAAAGGATTGCAAAATAAATGAAGAATGATGTGTAATTTTGTGATTGGAATACCTCACTCGTGGGCCCATTTGATTAAGGTCTTGAGAAAAATAATTGGCTAATATTTGGACCAAGAGAAGATGAATGATTGGCTGGAAGTTGGCCAAGATTTTTGGCAGTAATGCAAGAAGAAATAAGGGAATTTTTGTGGAGAAAATAAAAACGGTTGGTGTGTAAGAATTCATTGGAACATACCTAAGTATATCCACCATTTAATTAAACCACAATAAGAAATCGAGAGCCATGATTGGAGGCAAAATGGTGGTCAAGAGAGGCTATTAAACAGCCAAAAATTCATGAATCAATAGGGAGAAAAAGAAAAAGAAGGGAGAAAGAAAAAAGTGTGTGTGTGTGTGTCTGTTCTTAGAGCAAAATCACACCAAATAGCCTCAAATACAAGGCCTTGGTTGAATTACAGTTGTTGTGTGGTGAATGATGGTTATGATGATGTGAATTTTAACATAAAAACATGACTTTCACATCTTGATTTCGGATCAAAGCTAGGGTTTGTGAACTTTTGTGTAGGAACCTTATATATGCTTGTATATGTGTCGGCTGCCTAAGGGTCTTTGAATGATGTTTTGTGGGAGGAAGAACTGAATAATTATGGTAGTTTGAAGGCTTATTTTCAGTTGAAGAGGTGATGATTTAAGTAGAGTAAAAATAGAATTTACTTGGTTGGAAAATTTGATTAAACTAGCTTTTGATTAGAAGAGATGAATTTGTGTTGAATAAGTGTGACTTTTGTGAGCTACCTGAAATCTGAAAATTCAGAATCAAAGATGATTTGAAGGTAAATTGAATGAATTAAGGGTTCTAAGGTGTTAAAGATTAAAGGAGAACAAAGGAAAACATAAATAGTGAAATTGAGATAAAACTATTAGAGCTGTTTTTGCCCAGTACTGTGCCTTAGAAACCCGAATTTTGGAAAAAAGGCTTATATAAAATTAAAGTTAAGAGTCTTACGGTCGTTTTGGTATATAATAGAGGCAAACCAGAGTTGTGGATTAAAAGTTATGCCCAAAACAAAATCATATGTCAAAGCAACAAAATTCTAGAATTTTGCTTAGAAAGTAGAATATTGATAGAGATGACATGTATGAAATTCTCTGATATATGTGTATGTGTGGCCATCAGTGTGGGATATTGTTATATCTAGACCTTATATATGTATGTACTCTGTTGTTTCAGTTATAAAGACCCATTGTCCGGGAAACTGGACAGGGCGACACCTGGTGTTGATATGCTTCCGCTGTTGTCATTAGTAGGGGTGTTACATATCTACACGTAAGACTTACCAAGGCCACAACCTACACCACAACCCGCACCTCAACCAGTTATACCTTTTGGGAGAAAACAGTGATGATGAGGTTCAAATTATTGAGCCACCCCCTATACCTGTAATAGACTTGATTACTGATAGTCAGGATAGGGATATTGACATGGATTATGTCCCAAACCCACATAGCCCCGTGATTGATTTAACTGCTAATAGTGATGATCCGGGGGAGATAGACTATGAATCTCCACCTAGACCTTCTTTTGTACCCCCACCCAACCATGTTGAAACTGGAGAGAGTTCAAGGCGACCTGGGAAGGAACCTATGGACTATGAATTTGTGAATGGTGCCGGGATAGACCTTTCTAAGAATACTGGGGGTGAGTTGTATGATGCTGACACCGAGGATTCTCATGAGCATTAGGAGCAAAGTTTTTCCGTGCTTAGGAAGTTGTTATTTACTTCTTTCAATAAACTCCTGTGCTAGGGGTTCATTTATGTTTAATGCTTTATTTCAAAATTTATGCAAATAAGTGTACCTTTGTGTACTCCAATCTTGGGAAATACAATTATTTGTGCAAAGCTTGCATCTGATTTATTTTTGCTTAAATCTGACTGTGAATGCATGCTCGATTTAAATATTTTGAACTTTGATGCATAACCCATTATTTAGGGGCGATTGTTTAGAATGGCACCAAAGCGTTGCGTAACAGCAACTAGCAGAAGGGTTCCTGAAACAAAACCCATGACTTTGGAATTTGACGCCACGTAACTTTTCTCGCCAAATCAGGGGAATGAGAATGCACCTGACCAAGAAGTAGGGTCGGAATAGCCTACTAGTATGACCATAGGGCAAGTATGTCACAATATGGCAGAGATACTGCAAACCTTATTAGAACGAAAGAACTTAAAAGGGGAAGATGAAGCTCTAGAGAGGTTTCAGAAATTCTAACCTCCCACCTTCTTGGGTGAAGCTAAACAAGATCAGAAAGCGGAGCAGTGGTTGGAGTAGATGGAGGACCTCTTTGCTACACTCTAATACACTGAGAAGCAAATAGTTAAATTTGCTGCATTTAGGGTGAGAGGCCCAGCTCAGGCATGGTGGCAACGAGTCCAAGAAGACTGGGAACTAATGGATCAAGACTGGATGTGGGCCAACTTTGTGGAAGTATTCAGAGTGGAGTATATCCCTCAATAGATAGTGGAGAGAAGGGAAGACGAGTTCCAGAATTTGAAGTAAAAGAGCATAACTATAGCTTAGTATGCTGCTCATTTCACTCAATTATCAAAGTATTGTAAGAGACTTGTGGATACAGAGCAGAACTGAACTTGACAGTTTATCAAGGGACTGAGGCAGGAGCTGAGAAGGGCTTTGGCACCTTCTCCATCGACGACATACTTGGGGGTGGTGGATGCAGCAACCCGAATAGAGAATGAGGACCGAAGCAGGATGGTACCTAAATAGTTCTTGCCACCAAGGCAACCACTAAGATCCTTTCAAAGATAGCAATCTAATAAGCTACCTGCCTACTAGCAATGGTAGAACCGAGAAAAGCAAGCACGTACTGGTCCTACGTAGAATCGCTCGTCGTGCCGACATTGTAGGAAGAAGGGCCATGTAGAAAAGAACTGTTGGTCTAAAAGAGCTGAGCAGAAATGCTACAACTGCAGAGATCTAACGCATCTTCGAAACGCTTGTGCAAAACTCCTTTGAATCGGGCAAGGAAACCCGACCCAGACCGTGGGAGGTAATCGAACTAAGGGAGCCTGCAGAATTGGAACTCAGAAGCCACAAGTGAAAGCAAAGGTTTTTGCTCTTAATTGGGAGAAAGTTGGAGCAAATGCAGCAGTGATGGAGGTACATTAACTATCCAAGGTTGTTTAGTTAATGCATTCATAGATCTTGGATCTACCCATTCCTATCTAAAAAAGAATTGTGCATATCATTTGGGTTGGGATGGAGTAGAAATATGTTTTAACTTGTTGGAAAGTACGCCATTGGGAAAAATGATGCAAGTAGAACGGTATGTGTAGAGGTGTAAGATTGAAGTGGGGAAAAAGAGCTTGGAGGGAGACTTGATAGTCTTTGCTATTGATGACTACAACCTAATTTTGGGTATGGATTGGATAGCTAAGCTTGGAGCTAAGGTAGATTGTACGAATAAGTCTATCCAATTCATTAGACCTAGTTGTGATGTGATGGAATTTAATGTCAAACGAGTAAAAGAGTTGAAGTTTTTTATAGTTGGAGCAGAAGCCCGAAAATTGCTGAAGCAAGGATACCAAGAATATTTAGCTTACATGATAAACAAGCTAAAGGATCAGTGCATGATAGGGGCTAAATTAGTTATATTTTTCCTAGTTATTTGAGGTTCTTTTGTGATACGTTTTGTTCAATAACTAGTCATATTCCTTTATATTTGAGATTTTACCCTTGGAAAGGTATTTTGTTCACTATTATAGATTTTTGGGGTAAAACGAAGCAAAAACGTCGTAAAACAGAAGAGAGGCGGCGTCGGCTAGGGTACTAGAACCGGCGCCGGCCATGCACTGATGACATGAACTTCAAGACGACAAAAAATTATCAAAATAAAGAGGAACAGAATGGAACCGGCACTGGCTCCAGTAGCTAAGGTGGCGCGGGTTGCATGCTGGACTACATTGTGCGAAATTCGGAAAAATATCGACGAATGAGTAGAGAACCAGAACACAACCGGCGTCAACTCTGAGAGCCTAGGCGGCACCGGCTGTGCTTTGAGGGAAAGGCAGAGCTTTGATTTTTATACGCGATTTTTGGTAATCTATGGAGTTTTAGTATCTTCCATCTTCTTCTCCTCCAAGAACATTACACCAAGGCACTTTCCAAGCCTATAAATAGATAAAAAAAAAAATCACAAAGGAAAAGGGGAAGAATTCATTGATCATCTCAGAAAATCACTCAATCAAAGGAGGAATTCTTCAATTCAAGGAGGGTAGTGCAAGACGGTTTTCAAAGGAAGAAGAATGAGGCTTGTCTATGAGTTCTTTCTTTTACTTTGTTTTCTTTTTTTTAAACAATGATATGTTAATTGTTTTATTGTAATTCAACGTTGTTTCAGATATTCATGATTTTTAGAGTTGTTTGATCTTTTGATTAATTAGTCATTATTCTTGGTATTCAATTACTTGTGCTCATTACGAGATTAGTTGGTTGGTTCTCTCCATTAACTTACTGGACCAAGGGGGTTGATGGTAGCTTCAATTTATTAATTTTATATTCTGTTGGCTATTGACTTACTGGAGCAAAGGGGTTGATTGCTTAGAACTGGTAATTGAAGGTTAATTGATGTCTTCCGAGACCAAGGGTTTATTGATTAATTTCATGTTTTAAATTTGTCGAGACCAAGGGAATTTAATTAAGGATTGTGTTTAATGCGTCTTTTGGGTAAATTGGTTAAGACAGACCAAGTGATGCTAATTTATCTAGAGGATAGAGATTTCAAGGATTAACCATCGAAGTGAATCTACTTAAATCCTTCATGACGCCAAGAGAATAATTAGTTATGCTAATGATTAGGTACTTTGAGATCATGTTTGTCTAGACAAGGGTTTAAGTTACATAATTCTCCATCCTTGACATGAATATATTTTTATTTTTCTTTTCTTTTGTTTTATTTTATTTCTTTTCACTTTATTGAGTCGATTAAACAATGAAAGAAGGGTGATGAATGTCTACTTGTTCCTTGAGGATCGACACTCGTTTGAACACTATGCTATGTTAATGATGAGTACGCTTGCTCATATGTGTAATTTGGGATTAACGTTTTAATGTAAACTTAATTGGGAATGTGCTTAGTTTTTATATGATTTTTATACCCAAATAAATACGCATCAGTATACCCTAGAAAATACTGAAGTGGTAAAAGATTTTCTTGTTGTGTTTCCCGCAGAACTCACTTCTCTTCCTCCCACCTGAGAAGTTGAGTTTACCATAGATCTAATTTCAGGAACGGAACCTATATCCCAAACCCCATATCGGATAGCACCAACATAATTGAATGAACTAAAGGAATAGCTAGAAGAATTGGTGAAGCAAGGTTACATAAGGCCTAGCACGTCACCTTAGGGAGCTCTAGTGTTATTTGTGAAGAAGGACAGGACCTTGAGGTTGTACATCGACTATCGGGAGTTAAATAATTTTACCATCAAGAATAAATATCCTCTACTTTTAATTGATTAGCTGTTTGACCAGTTGCAAAGCTCCAGTTGTTATTCAAAACTGGATTTGAGGCAGGGATATTATCAAGTGCGAATAAAGGAGGAGGATATTCCCAAGACAGCCTTCAACACTAGATATGGTCACTACGAGTTCGTGGTGATGCCTTTTGGAGTGACTAATGCACCGGCGGTGTTTATGGATTTGATGCATCGTGTTTTCCAACCATACTTGGATAAGTTTATGGTGGTATTCATGGACAATATATTATATACTCCAAGAGTCCAAAGGATCATGCAGAGCATCTAAAGCTAGTATCAAAAAAGCTAAGAGAGCACAAGCTTTATGCCAAATTTATCAATTGCGAATTTTGGTTGAATAATGTGTCGTTTCTTGGCCATGTTTTGACCAAGGATGGAATCAAAGTAGACCCAGCAAAAGTTGAAGCAGTTTTGAACAAAAAGTAGTCAGAGAACAACACCAAGATCAGAAGCTTCTTGGGGTTGGCCGGCTATTACCAGCGGTTTATTAAAGGGTTCTCAATGCTAGCATCACCTATGACTCGATTGTTGAGAAAAAGATATGCCCTTTGTCTGGAGTGAGAAATGAGAGAAAAATTTCCAAGAGCTGAAGTGGAGATTAATAACAGCTCTAGTGATGAGTTTTCCAGAAGGAGATAAACCATACGCTTTGTATACTAATGCTTCTAAGAAAGGTTTGGGAGTGGTATTGATGCAGGATATGAAGGTAATAGCCTATGCCTCTCTGAAGTTGAAGCCTTATGAAGTCAATTACCCGACGCATGATTTGGAGCTGGTTGCCATTGTTTTTGTTTTGAAGAAATGGTGACATTATCTATATAGAGCCGAGTATGAGGTGTTCACCGACCACATGAGTCTAAAATATATTTTTACCCAAAAGGACTTGAATTTGTGGTAGCGAAGATAGATGGAATTTTTGGAGTAATATCATTGTCCTATCAACTACCACCCAGGAAAGGCCAATGCTGTTGTGGATGCCCTGAGTTGTAAAGTCAAAATGGCCAAATTGAGAATTCAAGAGATTCAAGTAAACCAAGAAGTGTTGGATAGAAGGATGGAAGTGCAAGAAGGAAGGATTTTCGCTAATAACCTAAGATTGATACCAGATGTAAGGCAAGAAATCACCAAAGCACAGCAAAGTAATACAGAGTTTCAACTTTTCAAGGAGAAAGTAGGAATGCAGAGATTTTTGATAGGACGAGATAGGAGTGATGAATTTTTGAGATTGTTTGTGTGTGCTTGATGAGAAACAACAGAAGGATAAGATTTTAGAAGAGGTGCCTAAAAATAAGTATACTATTCATCTGGAGGAAGTAAAAATGTATCAAGATCAGAAGAAAGCCTATTGGTGGCCTGGAATGAAGAAGGACATGGTGAAGTATGTCTCCACGTGCTTAATCTGTCAAAAAGTTAAAGCGGAGCACAAAAAGTCAGCAGAATTGTTGCAACCTTTACCGATACTGAAGTGGAAATGAGAAAGGTGGCCATAGACTTCGTTACTAGACTTCCTATGGCAAGGACCCAAAAGCATGCCTTATGGGTAGTGGTGGACAGATTGACTAAATCAGCGTATTTTATACTAATGAACATAAGGGACTCAATGGAAAAGTCAGCTCAAACATATGTGCGGGAGGTAGTTAAATTGCATGGAGTAGCTTCAAGTATCGTGTCCGACCGAGACCAGAGGTTTATATCTAGATTTTGGGCCAAATTTCAAGAATCGATGGGTTCTAATCTAAAGGCCAATACAACAGCACACCCGTAAATTGATGGTTAGTTAGAAAGGGTTATTCAGATATTAAAAAATATGCTGAGAGCTTATGTATTGGATTTTAGGGATAAATGGATTGATTGCGTTCCGTATCCAGAATTGGCTTACAATAATATCTACTAGTCTTCGATTGGAATGGCTTCATATGAAGTATTGTATAGGCGTAACTATCAAGTACCTCTGTACTGGAGTTGGTCAGAAAACAATCACATAACCAAGTCTGGAGAAATCAGTATTTAGGAAATATCAGATAAGGTGAAGTTGATCAGAGAGAGGTTAAAAGCGTCTAAAAGTCGACAAAAAAGTTATGTGGATAATAGGCGAAGGGAATTGGAATTCCAGATAGAAGACAATGTGTTTTTGAGGTTGACTTTGAGTAGAGGAATCTTGAAGCATCTGAAAGACAGAAAGTAGAATCCAAGATATTTGGGACCATTTCCAATCACGGAAAGAATTGGACCAATTGCGTATCAACTGGATCTGTTGGATGGTTTTGTTGGAATGTATGCCCTCTACACTAGATTTCTAATGTAATTATCTAATTCATTAATAAAAAATTTATTCTCAAAATTCGTTTGTGAATTTACAATTTATTTGTACACTATTTGCATTTGGAAAAGACCTAAGTGTTTAAGTTAGTGATCCATGTGAATGGTGGTCTTTCACAGTAAGGTATGGATCATGGGTTACTTAACACATAAACACTTGTTCTTAATCGATTGATGAGAATGGGAATCTCATCATATTTAGGTTATTATGTTATGAATTCCAAATGAGGAATGGCTTACCCTTAGCCAGTGAGTAGTCCACTCACTTTGTAATACGCCATATTAGACCACCTTTAGTAAGTTAGGAAAAGTCATGCATGTCACATTGTTTTATACTACACTTGATGATTTGAACTATTTTCATGAAAATGTCAGCTTGTTGTTGCATTAATTAATTTGTTTTTGAAGTGGCCGTGTTATTGGAGTTAGTTGAGATTTATTTTATTGAGGAGAATTTATTTGGAAGAGGATGGAACAAGTGAGTAGGAATCAAGGAAATTTATAGTAGAATACTTACCAAGAATTAATGTGGATTAGGGGATAAAACTTGGAATTTAATTCTTGATGGGCTTGAGTTCAATTCCTAACTACTCCAAATTCTTTCCTTTCTTTTGATTTCTTCTTCCCTAACTTTTCTTCCCTTGGCCGAAACACCCTAGGTTTGCCACCACCTTGGAACCAATTTCCTAAAAATTAGGAGTGTGACTTATCATAGGAATTATTGTATAAAATATTTGAGAATAAATTAAATTTTACTCCTAATATCTTAGAATAATCTTTTAGAGAATATAAAATATTATTAATCTAGATTTTAAAAGATATATCATGGTAATATATTAGGAGATAGAATATATAAAAATCTATAGGAATTGTGTTATGTGGTAGCCGCCACTTCATAAGGGATAAATCTCCATATTTTAATTTTATTTAGATAATTTTTAAAAAGGAAATAAAAGGATAAAATATGGATTTTAAAGGAAGTACTTATCTCTCAGATAAGATGATGATTTTCAAAAATTTAAGAAGAAAAAGGAAGAAGAATTCGGTAGCTTCAAGGAGTTAGGAAACCAGAATTTTCTTTACAATATAATTATTTATTAGCTATTTAAAAATTACTCAAATTAAACCAGGGAATTAATTAAATTAATTCTTAAGTAGATAACCTAATTTCTTCACATATTTTTCTGAAAAATTTCCTCCAAGCTGCTGCCACACTTAGAGCAAACATAGTTCAACTAAAACTCCCTAAAACCTAGCTAGGGTTATCCAAGAAAACTTTAACCAACTAGGACTTTGTTTTAGCCAAAAAAATACCAAAAATTTCCCCGCCAATTCCTTCAAAATTTTGGCCAAAACCAGCCCTATCCGGCTTGAAATTCTCCGCAAAAACTCCTCCAGCTAGTGAGCAAAATACAGCTACACAAAGACTTCTTTTTCTTCTCTTGTTTCGCCAATTTAGAGACCAAAACCAACCAAATTTCTTCTCTCATTCTATCCATATTTTCCTCCCACTTTTTGTATAGAATTTTGGCCATCCTAAGCTACAAAAATACAGCAGCAATCAGCCCTAAACTTCTATCCAATTTCGGCACCCATAGAAGAACCCAAGCTGTCCAACTTTTCTCTTGTAATCAAGACTCCATAGCAATGTAGAACTCCTCCAAATACCTAAACACCAAACCCTAGATTTTTCTATCCAGAAAACCACAAAAATCCCCACCCTTTTAGCCCCTCAAACTCATGAAAAAATCAGCATTCAACCTGCTCCAAAATTCGGCCAGCTTACCCCAAAAACAAAGCCAAAACCGAAACTCTCTACAAGGTAATTGATCTTCAACTCTTCTATTCATCTCTTATTCCATTCTTTTCTTTTTTTTTTCTTCCTTAAATCACATCCATAAGGGTTTAATTTTATCCCTTCCTTCGTGACTTTCGATCAAGGGCATCCAAGAGGACCAAACTCTTCCACTATCGATTGAACTCAAGCTAGTCAACAAGGAGTTGCCGTGTTTTAAGTTTAAATCGCTAGAAGGTAATCAAGATCCCATCTTTACTGATTTAAATGGTCTTAAACTTTAAAATATTGGCTTAAGAATGCTTATGGATTCCAACATGAAAGTAGGAATAAATTAGATTGATGAATTTGTTAATGTAAGCCATAGACAAAGTATGTATGGGATAGGACATTGATGTATCTTGTCATGATGAATCAAGATCTATGTTAAATAGACAAAGATGAGATCTTTAAACATTTATGGGACTATTTATGATGATTTTATGCTAGTTTAATATAGGAGTTGTCATATGGTGAATTGATTTAGATCAATGCATACTTATGATCAATAGAATGGTAAATGGGTAGTTATACATGTGATGTAATTAATTAAAGTCCTTAGATACTATGAATTAATTAGGTGATTAAGGAGATCATGGAGAGTCATATAGTATGAAATAATGGATGGAATGATTAAATCCTAATTGTGGGATTATTTGCTCCAGATAAGGAAGGAGTGGTAATGAGAGCAATCGATTAAGTTGGATCTAGCTGTGATTTATCCAAGTAAGTCCCTGCATAACTATTTTGATAAATATTACATATTTGCAAGCAATTTTTACAATGGTATTTGAAATTGATGTCAATATGATATTTTGACAAGAGGATTGAAACGTTGGCTAAACTTAATGACTTACACCTGTGTTTTGATACTTAGGCTAGAAACGTGGATGTTTTACTTTCTAAATGAGTTTATCAAAATTCAACTATTCAAACTCAAAAATAATTTGTTACACTACCACTAAACAATTTGGAAACGCTATTATAAAAAATCACGTTTTGCAATCAAGCTAATCAAAGACTTTTGAAAAAGGAAAAAATGATTTTGCCCCTAAATAGGGATTGTTGAGTACTCAGCAAGGTTAGGCTAGTAGTACTAGTTTTGAAGAGTAAGAGTGAGTCTTCTAGCAGGAGGCCACCTCCAGAAAATGGACTCAACTTGGAGAGGTAACAGTACTATATAGTTAGGCCATCTGAGCTAGCATATTGGTCCATGTAGACATTGTTGATCCAGATTGGACAATCGGAATGTTGGGTGTAGATATGGAGGAGTATCTCACCTAGTAGGTTGATCTCTCAGTGCCTATTGTTGAAAGAATACATTGGGAAGTTATCATGGTGGTAACCATGATATGAATTGTGTTACGATATTGTTGAATCGTTTGCTAATCCTTATATAATGAATTGAGAATGTGATGAAACGAGGATTTATTCTGAACTATTTTGGATTTATTAACAAGGCTCATTGGTATAACTGTTATTGATGAAATTGACTTGTAAACACGATTTTGTGATTTAGATAAACCTACATACACGAAATGGTTTCAATTGACACTTGCACACATAGGACTTTCAGAGGTGTCAATCTCACGCCTTTTATATCATGATTTCAGGGGATTGCTTATATTGAGCAGGGTGGAGCGTTAGGAGATGAACTCCAATTTATTTATTTATTTATGTTTTAAATTTATTTCAAGAGACGTTTGTTAGTTTTGATCCAGACTTGTATAAGTTTCGTTTCTTGATGTAATGAAATTATTCCTTTAATTTTATTTAGCAGTGTTTTTTTCGTTTTTGTACCTCGTTATAAAGACTCCTGGTCCTTTGGACGGGGCGACATCCTACCCTATTTAGGTACCTAGGGAGTGGGGTGTTACAAGTAGTATCAGTGTCTAGGTTTAGGGAATTGACTTGATTGAATGGTACCTGAACCTTAGGAATTGAGATTCATTGAATAATGTTTGACCTCTAAGATTTGAGATTTAGTTCTGATTTCTTTCTGTTTCCTTTATTGGATGTCCAAAAGATTCGCAGCTGTAACCTGAGACTGGCCTTTTATGTGCGGTCTCACAATTGGTAGAGTATCTAGCCCAATACCTATACCAGATTCCTCATCATTAGAGTTAGAAACAGAACCTGGGGGTGGATGGATCTTGAGTGTGGATAAGATTGACCTTGAGGCACCTATGATAGAAGACTTTGGAGTAGAGGAGGAATTCGAGGGCCCGATACCTGAGATGCTTGCACTTGAGGAGAATGAGGATTTAGTGGAGTATGAGGGTGATGATGAGGGAGAGATAGGAGGTGGAGGAGCGATTGATGATAAGAGTGAGGATGAGCTAGGGGAACTCTAGATTGAGGGGGACGTAAGAGAGCCAGAAAGCGAGAATGAAGCGGAAGTGATTGACGGGGAGGGTAGTATTGATACACCTATGACCCCATCCATAGAGGAAGGAATCCTGACGCTTCTAGGAAGTGAGTCGTATGAGTTAGAGACAGGGAGGGCTAAGAGTGCACTGATGTTAGCCATGGAAAATCTTAGGGATGGAGAATTGAGGGCCAAGCTGAGAGGTAGGGATGATGAGGAGTATGTTTTGGGTCAGCTTAAGAAGAATCCTTGATCTTTTGGTTTTGCCAAGGGTCATGTCCAAGATCATCCCAACAGCAGTGCATGATGGCTAGTGGAACCTTCCCTTGAGACTTCTAAGGAATCTAGCGACTCTAGTTGTAATACCCCGCCCAAAACCACCTTTGACTATGGGGAAAAGTCATGCATTGCATAGCATCTTGCATTTTATGTGATAGCTAGAATAATTTTTATTTGCATGGATGCATGTGAATTTTTCCGTTGCTCTTGCATTTGAATTAATTGATGTGAAATAGTTATGTTGTTAAAGACTTGTTTAAGGGAGGTTTGGTCGAAGATTTGGAAGGATGAGTATTGGGGTGGTAAGAACTTCTTGTAGAAAAATTAGCATTGGAGTTGTTTTGGAATAGCGAGGAGGTTGGTGATTTCCTTTGGTGACCCGAGTTCGAATCCTACCTTTTGTGAAGTTAGTTTCTCTTCTTGAAATTCTTTTCCTTAAACCATTTCTTGTCTTGGCCAAAAAAGAATCTAGCTATCCTAGAGAAATTTTAGTATTTTTACTTCAAGGAAATAAGTCTCTATATTTATTTCCTAAATTCAAGGACTTTGATGTGAATAAAGTTCACCCTTAATTTTTAGCTTGTGTTCCTTAGAATTTTCGAAAAACCCTAGCTAGTAATTAAAATATTAGCTTGATTTTAGCTAGATAGATGTTGCCATGGATAGGTGAAATTAATGAGTCCTTTTCCTAGTAGGAAATCTTGTTGATTTCAATCCTAGAATGCTAGCTAAAAATCTGGAAAAAAATTCCAGCAAGTGCCGCCACTTCTTGGAGGACTTGTAGCACAATCCAAACTCTTCTAGGACTAGAGGAAATCCTATCCAAATCCTTGATAAAATCATATTTTATTTCAATCCAAATTCAACTAGGATTTTCTTCATTTTCCTAGCTGAATTTCGGCAGCTTTGTATCAACATAAGCTGTCCGAAAATTCCAGCTTCTTAGCTACAATCCAACTCTGTAAATCCTAGCTCAAAATACCTAAATATTCCTCATCAATTCAGGGTACCTTAGCTGCACAAAACCAGAATTTTATTCACACAAAACACTGAAATTCGTCTAGCATATACACAGAAAATTCGGTCAGCTTTGTGCAGGAATTTCGGCCAGCTTTGAACTCCTACTCCAACCGAAATTCTGCACACATAATCCACTGAAAAACCCCAGATGATCAAGCTATTTTCAACGCCTAAAACCCCCAATTTTTCTCTGGAAATTTCGGCAGAAGTACAGCAGCCAAAATAGTCCAAACCTTGCTACAATTGCACAGAATTTTCACAGCACTTGCACAGGATTTTTCAATCATCAAAACTCACTCAAACTCTTCCTTGTTTGGCCCAAAATTCTGAACACATTCAGCCCTTCCTTTGAGCAGTATTTCGGCCAGCATAAAGGAGCAAAATTGCAGAATCTTTTCCTCCATTAAACTCACCTAAAATCGGCAGCAAGGACACACGCAACAAGCTGAAGTTTCACCTTTGTTGTCCAAGAAACCTAAAGCCATTAGGAGTCTATCTAAACATCACCATCTAACCCTACACCAATCTTCTCCAATTTTAAATCATAGCAACCGTCTACCCTCTCCATTCTACACGAAAATTTCAGCAACTTCTCTCTGCAAAATTTTCGAAAACACAAGAGCCATTCTAAGCCAAAAGTCGAACACACCTTAAGGTAAGCATAAATCATTTCAACCTCTTGATGCCGTTTTCTCTAATGATTCTTTTCTCTTTCTTCTACCCTTAAATCACGCCCTATAGAGGCTGATTTCCTCTTCTTCCTTAATTTTTGATCAAGAGAAGCAAAGGAGGTAGCTTCTCTCTTCTTCTCAAGCGAACTCAGGACGATCACCATAGGAGCATCGAGACCTCGTTACCCGGTAGTTGTAAGGTAAGGGAATACCCTCTCTTGATGCTGAAAATAAAGTTTAATGGTGTTTATTAGCGAGATAAACATGAGGTCGTAATATATGATCTTTGGGGAGTAAATAGTTTACTTGGAATTAAATAGGGGATTGCGAATTATTGTGAAAATAAATTGGATTAGAGCACGTTTGAATTAATTGAGACCCTGATCATGATATTATATGGTTTAGATCAAGTGGATAATTGAGGAAAGCCAGCTGTGAATTTATCGCATTTATCTGAGGCATATTAAGTAAGTCCTTGCATTAACTCTTTTATTAAATGTTGTGATGGTAAATCCTTTTATAAACTGTTTTGTTAAATGTTGTGATGGCAAGTCTATATTGTGAAGCTTTGTAAAGCTATTGTTAAACTATGTTTGCTTGGGTTGTAAACGTGGATATTTATTCTTTAAACGGTTTTGTCAAACTAACGATTTTAGCAAGAAAACTATTCTTTTCCTTAAATTTTTAGAAATCTCTTTTAAAGAAAACCACGTTTTACAAAGCCAAGGTTTGGAAATATTTTGAATCAGGAATTGACAGATATGTTCGTTGAGTACTTAATAAGGGTAAGCTAACAATACTAGTCTTGGAGGGCTAGCGTAAGTCTTCTGGCAGGAGGCCACCTCCAGAAGATGAACTCTGCTTGAAAAGGCGATAGTGTTGGTTGGTCAGGCCAGTCCGAGCTAGCATTATACCTGAAAGGTATTATTTATTTTCCCGGCATGGACACCCGGATGGTTTTGTAAGGTGTAGAGATGGAGGAGTATCTCACCCGGTGACCTGTACACTCACCTTGATCAGAACGCCCAACGTGTGGTAATCTGGTCCAGACAAGGTGCACAAAGTGTGGTGCCTTGGCCAATTTGTTCTCATGGAGCCCAACGTGTGGTGACATGACTTTTATCCGAGTGGAGGATTTATTTTGTACAAAGTGTGACAATGAGAAAAATCCACTCCTTGCGAAAAGAGATTGTTTATGACTTGCCAAATTATTTCTACAAATGTTTTACACTTTGCATACATGTACTATTCAAAACACCATGTGCACACACATGACTTACTGAGATTTATTCTCATACCGTTTTACATCATGTTTCCAGGGGATAGACTGCGCTGAGTCATCGGGGCATGTAATAGTTGAAGCTTTTACTATTTTCTCTGTCCGTTCTAGGAGACATTTGTTGCTTATGCTTCTAAACAATATTTTATTTTATTCCGTTTTGCTCCCAGTTGAGCCTGATGTAATAAGAGTATTTCTTTATTTATCTAAGTTGATCCTTTTGGAGATTGCCTTTATATTTTATACCTCGTTCTAAAGACCCCTTGTCCTACGAGACGCGGTGACATCCCCGCCCTTTTAGGGTACGTAGTCGTGGGGTGTTACACTAGTGAAGCTTAGAGTTTATAGGACCCTTAGTGATTATTCTTTTATTTCCATGAAGAGATGTTCGTTTATTTATCTGACTTAGCATTTACTCTTTTATTTTGAATTTCGTTTAACAAGAATAAAAGTACTTAGTAGGATACTCCCTTATTTTGTACTAAGCTTGATTTTGTTAATAAAAGCATGATTTTATTGATTTTTCTATACCATTTGGAGTGTTATTCACAAAATTTATTTTTTTTTCCATTGAATTGCAAATTCTTTCCAAAGTATGAGCCAATTTATTGCATGTCATGAACTTTTCCCCTAATAAACCTTGTAATGGGTGCCAATAGATGGCACCAAGACGTGGGGCTATAGGACGAGGTAGGGCTGCTCAAGAGAGCGAGCCATCAGCTCCTAGGTCTAAGCAGGCACAACGATCCACACTAGAGGTGGAAGGGGATCCTAACAAGTGTAGGAGTTAACATCGGGAGGGTCCAAAGAAGTGACCATGGGGTAGGCCTTTGATAAGATGGCTACCATTCTTTAGAACTTGGCTGGGAAAGCAGATAATAGGGATAGGAAAGAACCTAGGGGTGAGGATGAGGCCTTGGAACAATTCCTGAAGTTCCTACCTCCGACGTTTCAAGGAGAAGTGGAGCAAGATGAAAAGGCTGAATAGTGAATTTAACAAATAGAGGATATCTTCATGACTCTTCAATACTCTGAGAGAAGGAGAGTGAAGTTTGTAGCATTCAGGCTGAGGGGACCTGCCCAAGCTTGGTGGTAACGAGTCCAGGAAGACTAGGAGCGAGAGGATAATGATTGGACATGGGAGAATTTCGTGGAGGCTATCCGAGCAAAGTATATACCGTGATGGATAGTGGAGAAGAGGGAGGACAAATTCCATACCCTCAAGCAAGGGGGAATGACCATGGCTCAGTATGCTGCATGATTTACTCAGTTGTCTAAGTACTGCAAATGTCTTGTGGATACCGAGCAGAAGCGGACACGTCAATTCGTGAAGGAACACAAGTAAAATTTGAGGAGAGCACTGGCACCATCTTCTCCGATGACATACATGGCCGTGGTAGATGCAGCAACTCGAACGGAAAACGGAGATAGGAACCGACTAATGAACCGCCATTCCAACCGAGCCGATCACCAATGAGACCTCGGCTCACAAGCGATCCACTGGCCCAATGTAGTGGGAAAATAAAAGAAAGTAGCCCAGGACAGCACCACCAGGTCCTATGTCGGGCGCGCTAATGTGTCAAAATTATGGGAAGCAAGGATATGCCGAAAGGGATTACTGGTCACAGGGAATGACGAAAAGATGCTTCAACTGTGGTGACCCGAACCACCTGAGGAACAATTGTAACACCCCACTACCTAGGCCCATCAGGGCCTGGGATGTCGCCCCATCCAGAGGACAAGGGGTCTTTATAACTAGGTTACATAGAATAAACTAAAATAAAAACTTTAAAATTAAACTTATTACAACTCAAAGGATGAATACTGGAACAAATCCAAAACAAATTGTTTGCAACAATCTCTCAAAACATCATATAAAGAAAATAACATGAGTCCTCAAAGCATAGGCAACAATCTAGCTAATGACCTCCACAACAGGATCTTCCTGAAAACATGGCATAAAAGGTGGTGAGATAAAAATCTCAGTAAGCCCGTGTGTGCTTTGAGTGTTTCAGGTAAAATAATTCGTGTATGCAAGTTGTAAAAGTTCCATAAGGAAAAGTGTTGGCAAGCAATAAATAAGTGTTGAAAATAAAGAGTGTCGTTTCGCTTTTCAAACCATACATGTGCACAATAAATACGACCACTCGAATGGGTAGCCATGGGTTACCACACGTTGGGCCCCATGACTAAGTAATGGTCAGAATGCCACACTTTGTGCAAGCTGACAAAAGACAGGTGTACGGCCTACCGGGTGAGATACTCCTCCATCTCTACACCCAAACTTACCGGTTGTCCACTCCGGAACACACAGTCCACAGGACTGAAACTTGCTAGCTCGGACCGGCATGACCTACCGGACTGGCATCCTATCCAGGAAGGACTCACCCCTCAGAGGTGGCCACCTACTGAGAGACTTACCCTAACCCTTCAAAGACTAGTCCTGGTGGTCTACCCTTATTGATTACTCAACGTCCCACTTGGGAGAAAATTGATCATAATCTGCTTTATTTGGAAATAGCAATTAAGGGTTTCTAAAAGTCTTGTAAAAGTTGGGTTTTAGAAAGAGTTTAGCATTTTGTGTAGAACTGCTTGTTTAATTTTCAAATGATTTGTTTGTCTGGAATAAAAAGGAAAAACAGTCCTTAATTGCCTTTACAAAATAAATGTCCATACACATCGCATTTGGCTTGCCACAGTAATTTTTGGTCTTCACAAGATTCCATGCACGAGCTTACCTGATTCTTTGCTTGCTCAAACTCAAAAGTCTTTCAAGGCTGACCCAACCCCGCTTGGGGTAAACACAAAACATAAGGTTACATTCAAGCTAAACTCACTTACACAAAATAATCCTAGTTCAACCCATTACCATCACGACCCTAATGTTCTAAGCTTTAAGGCTAGCTAAAGAAAAGAATTTTATAAAATAAGTCTAGTTTGATAAGTTAAAATAACTTGGGGTTCTAAAATAATTGCTAATAAATTATAGACTCAATTAATAATTCTTGAGTGCTATTATTAATAAATAAAAGAAGGTTTGAATTTTAAATAATATTAAGTCTAACAATATTAATAAATGGTAATTTAAATATAGCTTTATTATAAGTAAATAATAAATTACAAATAATTTTTAATTAATTTTTTTAATAGATAACAAATAATTAGTAATAAATAAAATTAATAATAAATGAATTATTTTAAATTTTAAATTAATAAATAACAAATAGATTTTAATATAAATAATATTTAGGAATATAAGTAAAAGTTTGAACTAAGGTCTACAAGGTCGTCAATTAATTCTAATATTTTATTTTTTATAAAAGATTTATTACTATATATATATATATTTTTTTTTAACAAAAGATCTCATTTATTTGATAAAGAAAATATTAATATTTTAATTAATAAACCACTCCAAATCTTCCTAGAGTTTCGGATCTTATAGAGAAAAAAAAAATATAGTAGTAATTCTATTTAAAGTAATAAAATTTTGTTAATAAAAATAACTTAGACTTAACAAGGAAATACTCTTTCACCATGATTTCCCTATTGCTAGAAAAGATTCATAAACACATTCTCCAACATCAAATAATAAACCAATCCATTCATGAACACATGCTTGACTTAACACATACTATCACAAAGCTAACTTCCTTCTAGGTATAATCATCATAAATGGCTTCAATGGAAAATAGAAACATAAGAGCCTAATCACCTTTGGTGTCATGATCTCTAACATGCTTCAAACATCCATAAAATTCATTAAGCACGAAGAACATACAATGATTCAAAAAGAAAACACATACAACTTAGCCATATACAACCATCATCATGTCTTATCTCCATCCCCTTAATCCACATGCATATACTCAATCTCCATTCATACTCTATCTCCCTATCAACACCTAGGAGACATGATTTCAGAATTTAAAAACCAAAGGATTTAAGAATGGATACTTGATTGTTGATTGCTTTGATGAAGACAAAAGAAGGTCCACGCGCGATAGAGAGTCTTGAGTGATCCACCGGGAAAAACAGCTATGGTTGATGGTTGGTCAACCATTTCTATAGAGGAAGATAAAGAGAGAGAGAGAGAGAGAGAGAGAGAGGGAGAGAGAGAGAGGGAGAGAGAGAGAGAGAGAGAGAGAGCATTAGAAGGGTATATTAAGAATTGAATGGAAAAGGACAAATAAGAAGGTTGTTCTTGACTTACCTTATTGATGTTCTTGAGACCTTCAAGGGAAAAGGCTAATTTTGATTCGTTTGAAAATTCTTGTTTGCGAGGTTTTGTGTTATAACTACTAGAAATGAAGTTTAGGGATTAAATAGAAGTGATCTGGAGTATTTGAGAGTGATTGGAGGTGTTTAGAGTAGGTTTAGGCTTGAAGAAGTTTGGTGTGTGTTCTTGGTGTTCTTGGTGAAAATGGAGAGAGTGTGGGAGAATGCTGCACGAAATCTGGTAGAGAGCTGGCCGAATGGTCTAGGTTGAAGGGAAGTTTCGGTTTTCAGCTTGTAGGAGAGAGTGTGATAAGATTTTTTTTGAAATTTAAATGGAGAAAGTTGTGGAGTTGGTTAAGGTAAGTGGTTAGCTATGGTATTTGATTAAGGAAGGTTTCTTCACTCTTCAATGGTGCCGGCTGAACAAGGTGATTTTGATGGAATGAATGGAGCTTGTTAGGCTATAGAGCTGACCGAAATTCAGTCTATGAAGGCAGAGGAAATTTTGGTTAGTTAGCCTAATGCAAGAGTGGTTTAATGGAGTAAAGTGCTAGAATTTTTTTGAAGTTCAAAAAGAGTTTGAATGGAGTGATCTTAGGAGTGTTTTGAGGTGTGGTTATGAGTCCATGAGTTCAAGGTAAGTGTGAAGGTCAATGATGTTCAGTCCATGGCCGATCAAGGATCAATGTTGCAGAAGTTGAAGGGTGGTTTTCGGTCTAGGCTTGAAGGAAGCAAAGCTGGAAAAATTCTGGTTTCAAGCTATCCAAGGTTTTGAAGGTTGGTGCAGAATTTATGCACTCCTTCAACCCGATTTGCAGCTGGTTCTTGAGGGAGTTTGAAGGTCTTTCAAAGGTAATTTTCCAGCCTTCTTTCTGGAGAAATACAAAGGAGTTTTGCTGGCTTGAAGATGGACTAAAACAGCTTCATTTCCTTGGTTGAAAGCTGCAAAATGTCCAGAATTTTTTTCTGGTTTTGCACAGTTTGTGCAGTCCGAAAATTGTACAGATTTTCCAACCTTCAAGCCACATGAAATGACCATTTTCTTGGCAGCAAATGAAGAGGTTTACTAGCTGAATTTTCGAAGAGATGGTCTGCAAAAATTCTGAAAAATTTTCCAGATTTCCCTTCACTAAAATATGAACAACATGAAGGTGAATTTTGAAGGTTCTTTCATGGTGATTGGTTTCTCTTGGAAACCCTTCCTATTTCTCCTCCTATTTTCGGCCAACTCCCCATCCTCCACAGCTGATTTTCGAAATTCAAGGTGAAGGAATTATCACAGAATTTTGGAGTTCACAAGAAGAGATTTAATGGATTTAAATTATAAAGATGTTAGGACAAGCTAGAGGTAATAAAAAGGACAAGAATTCCTCTAGAATTCTTTTTAGGACATGAGGATAAGATTAGGACATTCTCTTCATGTCTCCCCTAAGACAACATTCCTATTTTCATGGAATGCAAAAAAACAAAAATTCAAACTTAGTTAAGATAATCATGACAAAAGCTTAAACGATGGGATTTGAACTCATGACCTTAGAAATTAATTCACCAAGCTCTAACTACTAAACCACACTAATTCTTGTTCTTATTTTCTCAACCACATATTCTTCTTATGAAATCCTCAAGCTATCTTCCTATTTTGACCTCAAGCAAAATTACCATTTTACCCCTCCTACTCAATAAGCATAACTAAGCATTTTAACCTATAATCCACAATTCTAAAGCACATAAAATCATTCAAAAACATATATATATTCATGCAAAATAATATGATATGCATCCCGACCCCCTTACTCTAGGGTTGGCTTTAAGTGGGGTTTCACAACAATTGTCCAAGACCCCTCAGAATAGGACAGGGAGCTACAACCCATCCAGCTGGGGCAGCTAGAGGAGCATCCATTGGGATAAATGGAGGTGGAGGCTAAAAACCTCAAGTGAAAGCCAAGGTCTTCGCACTCAATCGGGAGGAGGTTAGAGCTGATTCAGCGGTAGTTGAAGGTACACTTTCTATGCATGGTCACTCTATTTCTGTTTTAATAGACCCCGAATCGACTCATTCATATGTGAACGATAAGTGTGCATGACATCTAGGTTTGGACGAGGTAAGTTACCTTATACCATGTTAGTGAGTCTACCTTTGGGGAGGTAAAGAGGTACAAGTAAGGCAATTCAAATATTATGGTGGGAAAGGAGATTTTGAATAGGGATCTCATAATCCTACCCATCGACGACTATGATCTGATTCTGGGTATGGACTAGTTAGCAAAGGATAGAGCAACAGTGGATTGCAAGGCCAAGACAGTGCAGTTTATTAAACCCAGATGCGATGTATTAGAGTTTAACAGAAGAAAGGTAAGGAAGTTGAAATTCTTGATAGCAGGCGCAAAGGAGCGAAAAATGCTGAAGAAGGGTTATGTAGGATGTCTGGCTTATCTAATCAATAAGCCCAATGATCAATGTACCTTAGAAAGCACCGAAGTTGTGAAGGACTTTGCAGATGTATTTCCAGTGGATCTCACCTCTCTGGCACCTTCCCGAGAAGTCAAGTTTACCATCGATTTAGTTCCTGGAGCGGAGCCAGTGTCGAAGACTCCTTATTGAATGGCGCCTACGGAATTGAGAGAACTGAAGGAATAGCTAGAAGAATTAGTTAAGTAAGGGTACATAAGACCCAGTACATCACCATGGAAAGCCTCGGTGTTGTTCGTAAAGAAGAAGGATGGGACGTTGAGATTGTGCATAGACTATAAAGGGCTGAATAACCTCACGATCAATAATAAGTATCTCTTGCCTTTGATTGATGAGTTGTTCGATCAATTACAAGGTTCGTGTTACTTTTGTAAGTTGGATCTCCGACAAGGTTATTACCAAGTGCGAATCAATGAGAAGGATCTTCCCAAGATGGCTTTCAACACTAGATATGGCCACTACAAGTTCGTGGTAATGCCATTTGAAGTAACTAATGCACTTTCCATTTTCATAGATCTTATGCACAGGGTTTTCCAGTCGTACTTGAATAAGTTTGTGGTAGTGTTCATAGACGATATTCTAATCTACTCTAAAAGTCCCGAGAAGCATGCAGAGCATTTAAAGTTGTTACTAAAGAAATTGAGAGAGAATAAACTCTATGCTAAATTTAGCAAATGCGAGTTTTGGTTAGATTCAGTGGTTTTTCTTGGTCACATGATATCTAAATATGGAATCAAGGTAGACCCATCGAAAGTAGAGGCTGTCTCAAATTGGAGGCAACCGGAGAGCGTAACCAAGATCAGGAGTTTCCTTAGATTAGTAGGAAATTACCACCGCTTTATTAAGAACTTCTCTACTCTGGCAACGCCGATGACCCGATTGCTAAGGAAAGATGTGCCATACGTCTAGAATGATAAGTGCGAGAAGAGCTTCCAAGAGCTTAAGAGGAGATTAATGATAGCACCAATATTGAGCTTACCTGAAGAAGGTAAGGCCTACTCCTTGTACACGGATGCGTCTAAGGAAGGTCTAGGGGCGGTGCTGATGCAAGACAGGAAAGTTATTGCCTATGCATCGAGGAAGTTAAAGTTGCATGAGGTAAACTATCCGATGCACGACTTGGAGTTGGCAGCGATAGCGTTTGCTTTGAAGAAATGGCGACACTATTTGTATAGAGCGGAATATGAAGTTTTCACGGATCATAAGAGCATATTCATGCAAAAGAACTTAAACTTAAGGCAGAGGAGGTGGATGGAGTTCTTGGAGGAATACAAGTGTCCAATTAACTACCACTTGGGGAAAGCGAATGTGGTAGCTGATGCACTAAGTCGGAAAGTGAGGATGGCTAGACTGAGGGTGCAGGAGGTACATATAGTATAGGAGTTCCTGAGACAAAAGGCGCAAGTGGGAGAAGGGAAAATTAGCTTGAGCAAATAGAAATTGGAGCCTGAGCTGAGACAAGAGATTTGTGAAGTTCAACAAAATAACTAAGAGTTTTAGACTTTCAGGCAAAGGAACGAATAGGGGAAATAAGGAGTTTCGGATTGATGAGGTGGGAGTGACGTATTTCTGAGAACGACTATATGTGCCCAACGATCCAGTGTTGAAGAGAAATATAATGTATGAGGCTCACAAGAGCTAGTATTCCATTCATCCGGGAGAAGTAAAGATGTACGAGGATCTGAAAAAGGCCTACTGGTGGCCGGGAATGAAAAGGGATGTGGTGCATAAGAGGGCAGCCAGATTACTATAGTCGTTGCCTATTCCTGAGTGGAAGTGGCAAGAGGTGACGATGGACTTTGTCAATGGATTACCAATGTATAAGACTTTGAAGGATACTGTGTAGGTTGTGGTTGACAGATTGACCAAGGCAGCTCATTTAATTCCGATAAATGTTAAGGATTCTATGGAGAAGCTGGCTAAGACATACATTCAGGAAGTGGTTAGATTGTATGGTGTACCAACAAGTATTGTATCCGATAGGGATCCCAGATTTACTTTCAAGTTTTGGACCAAATTTCAAGAGTCATTGGGAATGACTCTAAAGCTCAGTATTTCTGCTCACTCGCGGACAAACGGACAATCTAAAAGAGTTATCCAGATTTTAGAAGATATGCTTAGGGCTTGCGTACAGGATTTCAGAAATAAGTGGTTGGACTGCATACCTTACACTGAGTTAGCCTACAATAACAGTCATCAGGCATCAATTGGAATAGCACCCTATGAGGCATTGTATGGACGACAAAGCCAGGTACCCTTGTATTGGGGATGGTCAGAGGATGGTCAAATCAGTAAGTTTGGGGAAGTGAATATTGAGGAAATGGCCGGCAAGGTGAAGGTAATAAGGGAGAGGCTGAAAGCCGCGCAAAGCCGACAGAAGAGTTATGCCGACAATAGAAGAAGGGAGTTGGAGTTTCAAGTAGGAGATCAGACATTTTTAAAGATAATGCCTAGCAGAGGAATTCTAAAGCCTCCTAAGGGAGGGAAGCTAAGTCCTAGATATTTAGGACCTTTTCTGGTGATTGAAATGATTGGACCCATAGCATACCGCTTGGAGCTACCAGAAGGGTTGGGTGGAACAATTAGTTGAATGAGGAACCCTTGATTATTCAGCCTGACTTGAGTTATATGGAGAAACCAATTAAAGTTTAGATCGTAGTGTCAAGATGTTAAGGAATAAGTAAATACCTATGGTAAGGATTTTATGGGAACATCAAGGCACTCAGGATGCGACACGGAAGAGTGAAGAATGGGTGAAGAGGAAGTATCCGAATTTACTCCAGAAGTCAAGCACCGTGAATTTTGGGACGAAATTCTCTTAAGGGGGAGAGAAAGTAATTCCACGTATTAGACCACCTTTAGTAAGTGGGGAAAAGTTATGCATGTCACATTGTTTTATACTACACTTGACTATTTGAACTATTTTCATGAAAATGTCAGCTTGTTGTTGCATGAATTAATTTGTTTTTGAAGTGGTCGTGTCATTGGAGTTAGTTGAGTTTTATTTTATTGAGGAGAATTTATTAGGAAGAGGATGGAGCAAGTGAGTAGAAATCAAGGAAATTTATTAGGAGAATACTTACCAAGAATTATTGTGGATTAGGGGATAAAGCATGGAATTTAATTCTTAATAGGCTAGAGTTCGATTCCTAACTACTTCAAATTCCTTCCTTTCTTTTGATTTCTTCTTTCCTAATTCTTCTTCCCTTGGCTAAAACACCCTAGGTTTGCCGCCACCTTGGAACCAATTTCCTAAAAATTAGGAGTGTGACTTATCTTGGGAATTATTGTATAAAATATTTGAGAATAAATTAAATTTTATTCCTAATATCATATCATAATCTTTTAAAGAATATAAAATATTATTAATCTAGATTTTAAAAGATATATCTAGGTAATATATTAGGAGATAGAATATATAAAAATCTATAGGTATTGTGTTATGTGGTAGCCGCCACTTCTTAAGGGATAAATCTCCATATTTTAATTTTGTTTAGATAATTTTTAAAAAGGAAATAAAAGGATAAAATATGGATTTTAAAGGAAGTACTTATCTCTCGGATAAGATGACGATTTTCAAAAATTTAGGAAGAAAAAGGAAGCAGAATTCGGTAGCTTCAAGGAGTTAGGAAACCAGAATTTTCTTTACAATATAATTATTTTTTAGCTATTTAAAAATCACTCAAATTAAAAAAGGAAATTAATTAAATTAATTCTTAAGTAGATAACGTAATTTCTTCACATATTTTTCTGGAAAATTTCCTCCAATCTGCCGCCACACATAGAGCAAATATAGTTCAACTAAAACTCCCAAAAACCTAGCTAAGGTTATCCAAGAAAACCTTAACCAACTAGGAATTTGTTTTATCCAAAAAAAAAAAACCAGAAATTTCCCCTCCAGTACCATCAGAATTTCAGCCAAAATCAGCCCTATTCTGCACGAAATTCTCAGCAAAAACATGCACAAAAACACCTTCAGCTAGTAAGCAAAATACAGCTACACAAAGACTTCTTTTTCTTCTCTTGTTTCACCACTTTAGAGACCAAAACCAACCAGATTTCTTCTCTCATTCTATCCAGATTTTCCATCCACTTTCTGTCCAGAATTTCAGGCATCCTAAGCTGCAAAAATTCAGCAGCAATCAGCCCTAAACTTCTATCCAATTTCGGCACCCATAGAAGAACCCAAGATGTCTAACTTTTCTCTTGTAATAAAGACTCTATAGCATAGTAGAACTCCTCCAAATACCTAAACACCGGACCTTAGACTTTTCTATCCAGCAAACCACACAAATTCCCACCCTTTCAACCCCTTAAACTCATGAAAATATCAGCATTCAACCTGCTCCAAAATTCGGCTAGCTTACCCCAAAAACAAAGCCAAAATCGAAACTTTCTACAAGGTAATTGGTCTTCAACTCTTCTATTCATCTCTTACTCCATTCTTTTCTTTTTTTTTTCTTCCTTAAATCACGTCCATAAGGGACTAATTTTATCCCTTCCTTGACTTTCGATCAAGGGCATCCAAGGGGACTAAACTCTTCCACTATCGATTGAACTCAAGCTAGTCAACAAGGAGTTGCCGTGTTTTAAGTCTAAATCACTAGGAGGTATTCAAGATCCCATATTTACTGATTTAAATGGTCTTAAACTTTAAAATATTGGCTTTAGAATGCTTATGGAGTCCATCATGAAAGTAGGAATAAATTAGATGGATGAATATGTTGATGTAAGCCAAAGACAAAGCATGTATGGGATATGACGTTGATGTATCTTGTCATGATGAATCAAGATCTATGTTAAATAGACAAAGATGAGATATTTAAACATTTATGGGACTATTTGTGATGATTTTATGCTAGTTTAATAAATGTGTTGTCATATGGTGAATTGATTTAGATCAATACATGGTTATGATCATTAGAATGGTAAAGGGGTAGTTATACATGTGATGTAATGAATTAAAGTCCTTAGATACTATGGATTAACTAGGTGATTAAAGAGATCATGGAGAGTCATATAGTATGAAATAATGGATGGAATGATTAAATCCTAATTGTGGGATTATTTGCTCTAGATAAGGAAGGAGTGGAAATAAGAGCAATCGATTGAGTTAGATCTAGCTATGATTTATCCAAGTAAGTCCCTACATAATTATTTTGATAAATGTTACTTGTTTTCAAGCTATTTTATAATGTTATTTAGAATTAATATCAATATGATGTTTTGACAAGAGGATTGAAACGTTGGCTAAACATAATGACTTACACTGTGTTTTGATACTTGGGTTGGAAACGTAGATGTTTTACTTTCTAAATGAGTTTATCAAAATTTAACTATTCAAACTCAAAAATGATTTCTTACACTACCACTAAACAATTTGGAAACGCTATTATGAAAAATCACATTTTGCAATCATGTTAATCAAAGACTTTCGAAAATGAAAAAAATGATTCAGCCCCTAAATGGGGAGCATTGAGTACTCAGTGGGTGTAGGCTAGTAGTACTAGTTTTGAAGAGCAAGAGTGAGTCTTTTGGCAAGAGGCCACCTCCAGAAGATGAACTCAACTTGGAGAGGCGATAATACTACATAGTCAGGCCGTCTGAGCTAGCATATTGGTCTATGTGGACATTGTTGATCCAAATTGGGCAACCGGAATGTTGGGTGTTGAGATGGAGGAGTATCTCACCTAGTAGGTGGATCCCTTACTGCCCATTGTTGAAAGAATACATTGGGAAGCTATCATAATGGTCACTATGATATGGATTGTGCTTCGATATTGTTGAATCATTTGCTAATCTCTATTTAATGATTTGAGAATGTGATTAAATGAGGATTTATTATGAAATGTTTTGGATTTATTGAGCAAGGCTCCTTGGTATAATTGTTATTGATGAAATTGACTTGCAAACACGATTTTGTGATTTGGATAAACTAACATGCGTGAAGTGGCTTCAATTGACACTTGCATACACGAGACTTACTGAGATGTTAATCTCACGCCTTTTATATCATGATTTCAGGGGATTGCTTATATTGAGCAGGATGGAGCATTAGGAGATGAACTTCAGTTTATTTATTTATTTATGTTTTGAATTTATTTCAATAGACGTTTGTTAGTTTTGATCTTCTAAAATTGTATAAGTTCTGCTTTCGGATGTAATGAAATTATTCCTTTAATTTTATTTAGTAGTTTTTTTTCTTTTTGTACCTCGTTATAAAGACCCCTGTTCCTTTGGATGGGATGACATCCTGCCCCTTTTTTGGTACCTAGGGAGTGGGGTGTTACACACTTCATAGCATAAGCATATTTTGAATACGTAGAATAGGACCTATAATAGTGGTTTCTAAAAGTACTATTTAGAAGAAACCTAGACTACTACATCGTGGACTAATACTCTATCGCTTGAGTATGAGTTGGTGGTCTAATGAAGTTGGAAGCATATGCTTTGTTATACTATAGTTGAGGTTCTATTGTAGTGCCAATGTACTTGTATGTTAGGTATATGTGACTAGTTAGTTAAGACAGACTTGAACAAGATAGCTTCTGTACTATATTACCTATTGTGACTGTTCAAATAATCTACATATCTAGGGCCCTAGGGAACATGACTTGGATGTTTACCTTAGGATAACTCCCTTGGAAAGCAGAAATATTCCAGGAGTTGTGGATCATAGGACTAGAGGTCTCGGGAAAGTAGATGTCTTTTAGAGAGGTGTAAGTATACTCTTCTTCTTTAAATGTACAATGATGCATAGGGGGGTATTTTAGTCATTACACCTATAGGTCGGAGACTTTGCTAACACAACATTGTCCTTGGGGTCAATATTTCCTTATAGTGATATTAGAAAATATTTAAAATACAAAATACAACTATTTCTATAGTAGGGGTATTTTGGTCATTTTAGTAGCCAATGCAATGTGTCTTTTGGTCCTCGGAATATCCTACACGTCCTAATGGTTTTGGGTTAAGGGATTGGTCTTGTATAAATTAGATTTTATTTTATTCGGGTAGCTTGGTTTATTTATTGGGGCTAAATTAAAATAAAAGGTCCAAAAAAGGAGAATTATATATTGACCCATTTGGGTTATTTAATTAAATTAATTATTGGGCTTGTATTAGTCCAGGAATAATAAAATTGAATTAAAAGCTTAACCCAATGAACTGGGCCAAGGCTTGAGGTTTATATTGGTCCATTTGGGTTATTTAATTAATTTAATTATTGGGCTTGTATTAGTCCAAGAATAATTAAATTGAATTAAAAGCTTAACCCAATGAACTGGACTATAGGCCCATAGACCCAATTGATGGCTTAACATGACATGGGCCTTAGGGCTTCTTTGTTTGTACTGCCTCTGTTTGATTTTAAATGCCCGTGTAATAGCTTATTATCAGGGAGTTGGGATTCAAGAGAACATAGAGAGTTGACACGGAATGTGATTTTTTCCTCTAGCCTTTTTCCTTCTTCTTCTGTCTTGAGATAGTGTTATCTATGCTATTCAATATCAAATAGCAAGAACAGAGACATGATATTTGTTCTAATTAATGCTTGATAGCATTTAGTCAGAAGAGGAAGATCATCCTTTTTATCCTTAGTCACATGTGTGGGTTCTTGCAGTGGGAGAACTGGATCTTATTTTTTATTATAATAGAGTAGTTATTTTGAAGGATATTTTATATGTACCTGGATTTAGACAGAATTTGGTTTCAGTTGCAAAACTTATAAATCAGAGATATTCTGTTTCTTTCCATTCTGGCATCTCATTCAGTAGAAATGGAGAAGTTCTTTGTTCTGGCCACATGTATGGAAACTTATTCTTCTTAAATCCTACAAACAATCAAATAAATAATGCTCAATCTGAACGTTTAAGTAGGAAGAGAAAGACCAATATCAATGACTCATATCTTTGGCATCTATGGTTGAGTTATATTAACTTAACCAGGATTTAGAGGTTAATCCATGTTGGGCCCTTGGGCTCATTAAGATTGGAAAGTTGGCATCAATGTGAATCCTGTCTTATGGAAAAAATGACCAAAAGGTCATTCACCCAAAAGGCTGATAAAGCCAAGGAGATATTAGGCCTTGTTCACACTTATGTGTGTGGTCCTTTATCTACACCAGCTAGAAGGGGTTTTGAGTACTTCATCATTTTCATGGAAGATTGTACAAGGTTTGGTTATGTCTACTTGATAAAGTACAAGTCTGACTCTTCTGACAAGTTCAAAGAGTTTAAGGCTGAAATGGAGCATCGGACAGGTAAACTGACCAAAACCTTACGATCGGATCGTGATGGAGAGTACCTCCTCAGTGAATTCAAGGATTACATGGTACATCACGGAATAGTATCCTAGCTCTCTGCGCCGGGGACACTCCAGTAGAATGGAGTAGTTGAGAGAAGGAACATGATATTGACGGAAATGATCTGAAGTATGATGTCTCATGCTACTCATTCGGTCTCTTTTTAGGGATATGCCCTGGAAACAGTGGTATACATTCTGAACTTGGTGCATTCCAAGTTAATACCTAGGATGCCCTATGAGATGTGGACTGAGCATAAGCTAAGTTTGAATTATCTCAGGATATGGAGCTGTCCAGCTTATGTACAGATCAATGGAGACAAGCTAGAACCAGGATCGGAATTATGCTATTTTGTTAGGTATCGAAAAGGGATAAAAGGAGGTTACTTTTATCATCCCAAGGAGCAGAAAGTACTCGTAAGCACTAATGCAAGATACTTGGAGGATGATCAAAGTATTTCCACTAAAAGTTCAACAAGGTTGGAACTCGAGGAGAAGTTATCTTCGGAATCAACTTTTTCAGACTCAATTGTGGAATAACAAGAGGCGCAGCCTTAAGAACCTATACAAACGAAGCCTCATCGTAGTGGGAAGGTATCTTGGGTTCTAAAAAATAGACTAGAGAGGCTTTCGAGCTGGTCTCTGACCATTAGGAACAAGATCCTACTAGATACGAGGAGGCTATTGCTGATGTCGATGCAAATCTATGGCATGATGCAATGAAAGTCGAGATTGAGTCTATGTACTTTAATCAGGTTTGGGATCTTGTATCTTCACCTGAAGGGATAAAACCCATTGGGTGTAGGTGGGTATACAAGAGGAAAAGGGGAGCGGATAGGAATGTGAAAACCTTCAAAGCTAGGCTGGTAGCGAAAGGGTATACTCAAAAAGAGGGAATCGATTACGAGAAAACTTTTTCCCTGGTAGCCATGCTTAAGTCCATCCATATCCTCCTTACCATCGCATGTCATTATGACTACAAGATATAAAAAATGGATATTAAGACATCATTTCTTAATGGCCATCTTAGTGAAGACATCTATATATCCCAACAGGAAAGTTTTATTGCTAAAGGCCAGGAATATATGGTTTGCAAGCTTAGAAAGTCTATTTATGGACTTAAGCAGGCATCTAGAGCATGGAGCATTCGTTTAGATGAGACTGTAAAGTCTTACAATTTCATGCAAAACGAGGATGAACCATGCGTATACAGGAAATTGGAAGGCGGAAATGTGATTTTTCTTGTCCTATATGTAAATGATATTCTACTCATTGAGAATGATGTAAGGACATTGTCATCTACTATGTTTTGGCTATCTAGTCAATTCAGTATGAAGGACTTGGGAGAAGCCAGTTACATTCTCGGGATTAAGCTTCTTAGAAATAGGAAGCAGAGAATGTTAGGATTATCCTAAGCGACATACATTGAGAAGATGCGGGCCAAGTTCAGCATGGACTCATGCAATGGAGCTCTAATTCCTTGTAGACATGGGTTATTTTTTTGTTCAAAAGACTGTCCTATGTCCTAAGAAGAAAAAGACAGAATGAGTCAGACTCCTTATGCTTCGGCTATGGAAAGTCTCATGTACGCCATGCTGCATTAGGCTAGATATCTGCTTCGTCGTAGGCTTAGGTAGCAGATATCAGTCAAACCTTAGGGAGATTTATTGGCAAGCTGTAAAGCATATTCTCAAGTACCTCAAAGGTACGAGTGATTATATGCTAGTTTACAGGGCTGATAACTTAATTCCTACAAAATACACAGACATAGACTTCCAAGCAGATAAGGATGAGAGAAAATCCACTAGTGGATATATCTTCACCTTGTCTGGATGAGCTGTTTCATGGAGGAGTATCAAGCAATCTTACATTGCTGACTCAACTATGGAAGCTGAGTTTGTGCCAGCTTCGGAGGCTTCTAAGAAAGCAGTCTAGCTCTGAAAGTTTCTTTCAAAACTTGGAGTCGTGCCACACATGCACAGACAGATTGTGATGTATTACGACAACACTGGAGCAGTCTCACATTCCAAAGAACCTAGGAATCACAAGAAGGTGAAGCACATCGAGAGGAAGTACCACCTGATCCAGGATTTCATCCAGAGATAGGAAATCATAGTGGAACAGATAACCTCAGAAAACAACCCAGCAAATCCCGTCACCAAACCTTCGATTAAGAAAGTCTTCAAGAAATACTTAGACGCTATAGGGGTGGGCACCTACAAACTTTCTTAGTCTTAGAGTGCAAGTGGGAGATTGTTGGAATGTATGCCATCTAGACTAGGTTTGTAATGTAATTATCAAGTTTATTAATAAAATAATTTATTCTCAAAATTTGCTTGTGATTTTCATTTTATTTGTGCACGATTTGCATTTGGAAAAGACCTATTGTGTTTAAGTGATCCATGTGAGTGTTGGTCTTTCATAGTAAAGTAATGATCACGGGTTACTTGACACATAAACGTTTGTTCTTAACCGATTGATGAGAATGGGAATCTCATCATGTTTAGGTTATTCTATTATAAATTCCAAATAGGGAATGGCTTACCCTTAACCAGTGAGTTGTCCACTCACTTCATAGCCTAAGCATATTTCGAATACGTAAAATATGACCTATAATAGTGGTTTTAAAAGTACTATTTAGAAGAAACTCAGACTACTACTGCTACCGCGTGGACTAATACTCTACTGCTTGAATATAAGTTGGTGATCTGACAAAGCTGGAAGCATGTACTTTGATATACTATAATTGCGGTTCTATCATAGAGCCAATGTACTTATATGTTAGGTATATTTGACTAGTTAGTTAAGATAGACTTGTACAAGATAACTTCTGCGCTATATCGCCCCTTGTGACTAGTCGAATGATCTAAATATCTAGGGCTTTAGGGAACATGACTTGGATGTTTGCTTTAGGGTAGCTACCTTGGAAAGCAAAACATTCTAGGAGTCGTAGATCATTGGTCTAGAGGTTTAAGGATAGTAGATGTTTTTTAAAGAGGTGTTAGTACACTCTTTCTCTCTAAACGTATGGCGATGCGTACAGGGGTATTTTAGTCAATATACCTGTTGGTCGGAGACTTTGCCAATGCAGTATTGTCCTTGTGTAACACCCCGCTACCTAGGCCCGCTAGAGCTAGGGATGTCGCCCCATCCAAAGGACAATGGGTCTTTATAACTAGATCACATAATCAAAATAGCGGAATAAAAATGATATCTTAACTTAAAATTTATTACAACCCAAGAATAAATCCAAGAATAAACCCAAGAATACCAAAAACAAATCCATAATAAAATTTATCCATTTTTATCTCCCCAAAGCATTACATAAAATAAATTATCAGAAAATCTTCCAAAGCAGGTAATATCTAGCTACTCATCCCCACAGCAGCAATCGACTTGAAATCATGGTAAAAAGGTGATAAGATAGAAATCTCAGTAAGTTCGTGTGTGCTTTGAGTGTCGAGTGAAAATAGTTCATGAATACAAAGTATACAATCTTTATAAGAGAAATACTGGTAAGCAATAAATATTAGTTAAAACCAAGATTGGCATTTTGGCTTTTCCCGCCATAGACAATAATAAAAATCAACCACTCAAAAGAAAGGGTCATGGGTTACCACACGTTGGGCCTCATAACCGGTCAGAATGCCGACACTTTGTGCAGATTGACAAAAGGTAGGTGATCGGCCTACCGGGCAAGATACTTCTCCTTCTCTATCCCCAATCAACAACCGGGTGTCCATTTCGGCAAAACACAGTCACTTGACTGAAATAAAAACTGCTAGCTCGAACTAGCGTGACTAAGTAGTACTGACGTTTCTCTAAGTTGAGTTTATCTTCTGGAGGTGGCCTCCTGCCAGAAGACTCACTATTGCTCTTCAAAACTAGTACTACTAGCCTACCTATATTGAGTACTCAACGTAACTTATCCCACTTGGGGAAAAAAATGAACAAAATATAGTTCCACTTGAAAATGGCAATTAAGGGTTTCCAAAGTCTTTGTCAAAATCAGTTTTAGAAAGAGTTTTAAGTTTGAGTTAATTTGCTTATTGATTTCCAAATAATTTGTTTGACTAAAATAAGAAAGGAGTCAATCCTCAATTAGCTTTACAGAAATGAGTGTCCTTGCACTCTACATTTGGCTTGCCATTAAAAAAAATCATTTTTGCATCAAACAGGTTTTATGCAGAGCTTACCTGATCCTTGCTCACAATAAAGGTCTCCAATAGCTGACCTAACCCCGCATAGGGTAAATACAAACCACAATCAAACTTAAGCCAAAATCCACTTTCACAAATAAAACTAACTCAACTCACTACTACAACCATGATCTTAGTGTCCCAAGCTTTAAGGCCAAATAATAAATAAAAAGGTTTATAAGCCAAGGCTAATTTTGATATTTAAAATAAGTAGTGTTTTGGGAAATAGGTACTAATAAGTTGAAGGATTAAATCTTGCTAAAATAATTTAGAGTTTATTTGATGAAGGGTCCTAGGTGGTATTAGGTAAAATAATAATTTATTAATAATTAATTACTGGAAAATAATTGATAATTAAAATTAGTTGAAAATAAAGTTTAATGAGTCTTGATTGAAAGATAATAAATAAATTTTAATAGGTTTCGGTTAAAAGTTAATAATTAAATTTTAATAATAAATATTTTACTTGATATGATTATTTTCATAAAAGGCTTTATCATTTTATATAATATCTATATATTTTATTTTTCTAGCAAAAGCTATTACTTATTTGACTAAAATATCCTTATTATATATATAATAATCCAAATCTACCCTTCCTGTGGGGTTTTTTTAAATTACTAGCAAAAATGATAATTTTAAATATTTTATTGAAGGAATAAAATTAGCTTAGGGACAACTAGGTCATGATCATAATTCTATTGCTAACCTCAATCATGAACATATTCACCCATTCACATCATCAAATCATCTAAATCATGAATATAAGCATAGATCCAAATTTACTAAGGCATGATCTAACCTTTACTAGCATAAATATAACCATGGCTTTAATAATCACACAAGAATATAAATCCTATTTATCATAGATGACATAATCTCTAGCATACTTAATCATGGAGGCATGCATTAAACCCTAAAACACCATGCATTCAACCAAGATAATCAACTCATGCATAAATCCCATCTCCATCATATTCATACATATATTCATGATTCAATCTCAACTCATCACAACAATACATACTCAAACCCTATTCATAATCCATCTTCTATCAACATCATCCTAGAGACATGAATCTAGAATTTAAAAGGAGGGTTAAAAAGTCTTACTTGACTAATGAATACCTTGAAGGAGTTTTGAATGGATCTCAATTCCTAGATGTCTAAATCCGTCCAAGAAAGATGAAAAAGCATGGCCATTGGTGAAGAGGCCATTCAGCCAAGAAGAGAGAGAGAGAGAGAGAGAGAGAGAGAGTGTGTGTGTGTGTGTGTGTGTGTGTCCATTAGTAAGTTTATTCATATATATATTCTTTAGAGATCAAAGATTAGAGAAGATAAAATTGTTTGAATAAACCTACCTTGAAGGTGTTCTTGAGCTTTCACCAAAAATTCTAATTTTTTATCCAAAAGAGCAAGTTGGATTTTGGATTTTGATGTTTAAAATGGTGTGGATGGACTCACGACAGTGAGTAGATGAATTCTGGAGTTTTTGAAAGAAGTTTGAAGTGATTTGGAGAGGTATTAGGCGAAAGAAAGGAGTGGGTGTTCTTGGTCTTCTATGTGTGCTTGAAGGTTGAAGAGAATGGAGGGATTTTGGTTAATGCCAGCCGAAATTCTGAGGGAGAGAGTGACCGAATTTCTAGAGTGTTTTAGGTTGATGATTTTCTGGTTTGAAAGGGAAAATGAAAGGCTAGTTGTTGAAATCCTAAAAGAATATTTTTGGAGATCAAATTTGGAAACAAAATATAGCAAGCTTTTTGGAAGCTGCTATGGCCGAATTGTTGTGCAGTGTTTCTGCTGGATGAAAGCTGGTTGAAGAGGGATAATGGTGGCTAAAAAGAAGGAGTGTATTGGTGAAGAATAAGTTTGTTTGTTTGAGGAACATTTTATGGAAGGTTGCTAAATTCATGTTGCTGGAATTTTGGTATCCAATCAATGCATGATTGTAGAGATTTATTGGAGAGATTTTCGGGTAGCCATGTCTGATTTTCGTGCAGGAGCTTGGGGAAGACATTGGAGTTCTAATCACGGCTATCTAAGAGTGGTTTTTGTAGAAGAAAGCTAAAGTTTCGGCCAAGGATCAATTGGGAAACAAAGTTGGAAATTTTCCTGTACAGAATTTTTGCAAGGTCCTGGAATTTCTGGACAGTTTTGGCTGCCATTTTCCAGTCAGCTTGCAGAGAGTTTTTGGTTTCTAGCCTTCTTTATGAAGGAAAAATGTGGCTAAGATGCTGAGTAAAAACTGAAAGAAAACAGCTTGGTTTCGGACCTCCAAAGCTGCGAATTCAACCAGAAATTTATCTGTTTTTGCACAGCATTTGTGCAGTCCAAAAATGGCCAAAAAAATTCAACACCTCAAGCTGATCAAAAGGCCATTTTCTAGCAGCACTTGGGAGGAAATAATGGCTAAGAATTTCAACACCTTGAAGGCACAAGAAGCTAGAAAAATTTCAGTTCATGCCATGAAGGAAAATGAACCTAGCTAGAGTGTAATTTTAGAAGGTTCACTAGAGGGATTTATTCTCTTGGAATCTCCCACATCTCTACCACATTTTCAGACCATAAGATGTCTTTCACTAAGACATTTTGAACCTTCAAAGCCACAGCACTTTATTGAAATTTTTGGAATGAAATTGGCTAGGACAAATTTGACCAATCTAATGAATTGAGAATTAAGAGAAATTAAAGATCAAGAAGAAATGAATTCTCTTAGGAAATTTTGAGTAGGCACAAGAATAGGATTAGAGTACTCCTATCATGTCTCCCCTAGGACAACACTTCTGCCCTATGCTAAGGTTCTTAAGGCCGAAAATACCCCTTCCCAAGTAAAAATAAAATTTAACCATGCTAAAGCTCCACGATAGAATTTGAACCCAATACCTCAAGAATTAAGTCCAAAGCTCTAACCACTAAACCACAACAATTCTTGTTTTTATTTTCTCTCTAAAATATTTTTCCTATTTAATCCTCGAGCTATCTCCCTATTTCCTCCTTAAGCAAAAATTACCATTTTGCCTTTCTTACTCAATAATCATAATCAAGCCCTCTAGACTATACAACATAAATTCAAAGCACATAAAATCATATAAAAAATATTTAAACATGTAATTAAATATGATATGCATCCTAACCCCCTTACTCTAAAGTTGGTTCCGACTGGGGTTTCACACCTTGGGGTTAATATTTCTATATGATGATATTAGAAAATATTTAAAATGCAAAATACAGCTATTTCTATAGCAGAGTTATTTTGGTCATTTTAGTAGCCAAGGCGACGTGCCTTTTGTAACACCCCTACTAAAGGTAATAGTGGAAGCATATCAACACCGGGTGTCGCCCCGTCCAATTACCCAGACTAGGGGTCTTTATAATGAAAAACCAACAGAATATGTAAGGCCCAAATCCATACAACAACCCATACTGATAATCGCGTGCACATATATAATAAAGAATCTTATACATGAAAATTTCCTTTTAATATCAGTAATAAGGTACATTATCCAAAAGGGAAACGTTCAGACCTATTCTGCTATCATTGTGGCATTGTCCTCTATCCGTAGGTCCACTCAACTCCGAATCCAACAAAAAAGTAAGATAAAAGACACGTGTGAGTGAAAAATCACCCAATGAGTCCTGTGTATGCTAGTGTTTTATCAAAGAGGAAAAGTACACAAGACTGTTTGTGGAGTAGCATATCATTTGTTCATTAGAAATGATTGTAAAACTCTTTAACGAAGAGTTTATTCAGAACTAAATCGTTTTTGAAAAACTATATTTTAATTTCAAATCATTGCCCCAAATTTCAAATCATAAGCACTTCTCCAACAAAAAGTCGGCATGTATCCACATGCAAGTCCAGCAGTCCTTGCCTTCGGTGCCACGTATCATTGTACTGAGACCGCAACCTCTAGTTCTCAACCGTGCGTCACCAAAATAAGTACATCGCATCGTACTTCTACTCAGGTATACCGCATCATACCTAGTATACCGTAGCACACAATCTTTTACTTGCCACTATAAGCCAGGGGTCCTAATCCTGAGGTCAAACAACATCGAGAAGGCAAGGAGTCAAACACACTGAGTGTCCCTGCCCGGCATCTAGCGAATGACTCAAAATAAGAAGTGCCTGCAGACCAACAATTGCTAGGTGCTCAATGGCTAGCCAGGATGACTAATCTCAATGTCCTATCGTCGTGTTTGGAGTAAGAAAATCCCCAGAACTAGCTAGGTAACTTGGGGTCGTCTACCTCTAACATGAGCTAGTACAAATATTAAAGTCCTTACTGAGTACTCAACGTTAACAATACTAACCCCGTCTAACTGATCAGGCCAGAGGATTATCTGTTCTTGCAAGATGTTTAAATCAAAGCAGTTTTGGGGCAAAATAACATTTTCCAGAATTTGATCCCAATGACTTGCAAGTTCGATCATCATTCACATAGACTTCGCAGAGCCAATTAATTCATTCCATAGTACATCAAACCAATAAAATAATTTCAAAGATCAAAAGGCCGTTTTCCAAAAGTCAATCTCATCACGAGAGATTATTTTCCAAAATCATGTTGAAACAGGATAAAGAGTTTTGTTCACACATCAAAATATGTTTCCAAGAGTATTCGGGTCATTTTCCCCATAGTCGATCACAAAAATCATTTTCAAAGGTATTCTAGTCATTTTACCTATACCTGGTTCCAAAAGACTTTCCAATGGTATTCGGGTCTTTTTACACTTACCCAATTTGAAAAGTATTCACAAAAGTTCTAATGAGGGTATTTCGGTTATTTACCGTATCCCCGATTCTAAAAGTTTTCATAAACATTCCAATAAGGACATTTGGATTAATTTCCAAACACGTGATTCCAAAAGGAACTCATTTCAAGAAATTCAGAATTATAATCCCAAAAGAAGATTAAATTCAAAGTTCCCAAACATATTTCTATAAAATGTTCCAATAAGGGCATTCCAATCAATTTATGAATACCCGATTTCAAAATTTACCATTTTCCAAAACTCTCAAATATTTAATCCAAAAAGGACAAAATTCACAAAATTCATGCTTTAATCATCTAGTAAGGTTTCCAAGCAAATTACGATGTTCAACCGAGCACAAAATGGCAAAAAAAAATTCTTACTCAGATAAACCTTAAACATATTCAGGGATTTCCAAAACGATATATAACATAGCATTTCTTGGAAAAACTAATCACACTAGCTTTAGAAAGATTTTTAAAAATCCAAGGGACTCATCTCGTATCCTAACTAAACTCTTTCCGTTTACGCCCGTTCAACTATCATTTCCATCATTTTCAACGTTCCATTGGTCGTTTGCTGACAAACCTACACCAAACATCGTTTTCAGGTCAAATCGTGTTCAACTGAAAAATAGCCGATGCCTAGTCGAAGGGGCGATGGTTAGCTGACGGTTAAAGAAAATATTCAACTTTCGTTCACATCGTTTTTTTGTCGTTTGTTTGAGTCTTTCAGTTAATTCGTCCATATTCCAAGCAAAATTCTGAAAATTTGCAGCTTTGACACATGATTTTGTTTTGGACATAACATTCAATCCACAACTCCATTTTAGCTCTATGATATACCAAAATGACCAAAAGACTCCTAACTTTAATTCAGTATGAGCTCTTTTCCATAATTATGGTTTCTGAAGCACAGTACTGGACAAAAACAGCCCCTGTAGTTTTACCTCAATTTCACTATTCAAGTTTTCCTTTATTCTCCTTCAATCCAAACACTTATATATCACTTAATCCTCCTCAAATGTTACTAAAACAGCCTTCATACCTCTGATTTTCAGACATATTTATCTCAGTAAACCATATTTTCCAATACCAAATTTAACATTCTCAAACAACAACAATAACTATTCATTTTCCTTTAACAATTAGTCTATCTTTCCTTCCTATTTCACATGATTCTTTTGCAGCCATGATCCACCAATAAAATTGTCATGAAAACATCTTTAATCACCATACAAAACATAGCATAAAATCCTCCTCACCAATCGACACACACACAACCTCGTAAACAAACTTGAATTCTTGAGAAAAATTCATAAATAGCATGAATTTACCAACAAAATTTATATGAATGTAATCCCCATACTTTAATCTACAACTTTAATTCTTGAAGCTTGAATGTTTACCTTGTTTGTTGCTTGATTTGGCTGAAAAATGCTTCAAGTTTCCCTTTTTCTCTCCAAGAACTCTTCTTCTCTCACTATTCCTATTTTTCTCTATTTTTTTTCTATCTTTTCTTTCCTTTTCCTTTAATTTTTTCCTCTCCTTCCTTTTGTTCTTCTCTTGGACGATTTTCTGGCTGTTTTACAGCCCTTCCACTACCATTCGAGTGTCCAAAGTCAACCAACATTAATTACATTGTGGGCTATCCATTTTAAAGCTAAATTCCTATTGGTGGATTTTATTTAAGTGGATAATTCTTAAACTTATTTAATAAGCTTTTGCAATTTAATAATCCCACAAATATTTTACTCCCCTAGTATTATTTTAACACCTGTTTTCATCCACCATTAACACAATGCCACACGTCCATTTTTAACCGCGATTTTCTATTTTCTTCAAAAACGACAAAATGGGGTCCGTAATAGAAAAATATTTTATTTCACTATTCAACTTCAAAAATTCCATTGAATCCATTGGTAACACTTAAATTCTTCAATTCCCTCTCTACTTGGTCAAATTTGGGGTCAAAGTCATGAGGCGTGGTCAAAATGACGAAAATGCCCCTCGATACCCCGGGTGGCATAATTCACACCACAACGTGCGTTTCATTGCATTGATCTATTTTTCTTTTTAGAGTACCCTTAAATTCTTATTTTTTTAATAATAATGGCTTTCCTAAAATTTAGGGTACTGGTAGAACATTTTCAATAATTACATCTGGGTCCTGACAAAATATTATTCCACCAAAATATTCGTCTCATTACAACGATCAACTTTTGTTCTAGACATTAGTACAAATTCTCATCCTATTACAAATAGTACCCAATCAGAGGTAAAAAGGTGGGGTGTTACATTCTCCCCTCCTTACAAAAATTTCGTCCTCGAAATTTAGCCTACACTTGGAATAGATCTGGATACTTTTTCAACATTCTCGCTTTTATTTTCCCAAGTTGCATCTTACACAACATGATGATTCCACGATACTTGTACAAATGGAATTTTCTCATTCAAGAATTCTTTTCAGCATACTTCACGATCTTAATAGGCTTTTCCTCATTCTTCAAGCTTAGAGTCAACTCAATGGGTTCTTTATTCAAAATGTGCGCAGGATCAGCCATACACTTTCGAAGTTGGGGAACATAAAACACGCTATGAATTACTTGAAGTTCTACTGGTAACTCCGGATCAATAGACTACTTTCCCAATCCTCTCGACAATAGGGTATGGTCCAGTGTCTTTTCTTGTTCTTTAATTCCCAATTGTTATTGTGGAGCCAATTTTAAGAATACATGATCTTATTCTACAAATTCCAAATCTCTCTTACGTCGATTCGTATGACTTTTTTGTCTACTCTGAACTACCTCCAACTTGATGTTAATCATCTTCACAGCATGTCGAACTTTTTCAAGACTCAAAGCATCCTGTTCACCCATTCTTCTTTTTAGACTTCATTTCCTTCCATAAAGAGCTTCAAATGGGACCATTCCAATTGATAATTGATAACTATTATTGTATATGAATTCTACATAAGCTAAATTATCAATCTACTTAACTTCAAAATTCAAAACTCAAGCCCAGAACATGTCTTCCAAAATTCCATTCACTCATTCTGTCTATCCATACACGTATAGGTGCGCTACTATGCTGAACTTTATTATGGCCCCATACCTCTACTGCAGCTTAGTCTAAAACTTTCAGATAAATCTAGGATCTCAATCTGACACAATACTAGAGAATACTCATGCAGTCTGATTACTTCCTGCATATAGATTTCACTTAACTTCTCTAACGAATTTTGTTAATTAATAGGAATGAAATTAGCAGACTTAGTTAGTCGATCCATTATCACCCAAATAGTATCTCGCCGCTCTACTATCATAGGTAATCCTATAATGAGGTCTATAGTAATTTCATCCCATTTCCACAATAGAGTAGATAGTGGTTGTAACCCTCCAGGCTATTGTTGATTGCCTTTCCTTTATTGACAAATTAAACATCATGTTCCAAAGTCTGAATTGTCCTTTTTTATACCAATCTGCCAATAGTGTTGTTTTAGGTTCTGGTACATCTTTACGGCTCCTGGATGGATGGTGTACTTACACCAAGGTGCCTCCACTAAAACATCTTATCTCATCGCATATTGTTTCAAAATACAATACCGACCCCGATAGCAATTAATCCCATCATTGTCCTTTCGAAACTTATCTCCTCTCGTATTCGCCTCCTTTTGTACTAACTTTTGCAGTCTTCATCTTCATCTTTCTCTCTCTTCAACTATTGTAGGAAGGCAGGTTGAATGGAAGTATTACTTATCCTTATTTCTCCGTCTACTGCAAACACTTCTAATTCCAAAATTTGTAACGTCTGAAGAGATAATAAATTCACCTTCCTACTAAGGGCATTTACTACTGTGTTTTCTTTTCCAAGATGATATTTAATTGGACATTAAAATCCTTCCAAAAATTCCATTCATCAACTTTGCCTTATGTTCAAATCATTTTGAATAAAAGCATACTTCAAACTTTTGTGGTCAGTGAAGATTTCTAAGTCAATGCCATATAAATAATGTCTCCACTACAAAAGGGCAAACAAAATAGCAACTACCTCCAAATCATGTATAATGTAATTCTCCTCATGAGGTTTCCATTTCCTAAAGATATAAGCTATCACCTTTCTCTCCTGCATCAATACTCCTCTCAATCTTTCCTTTGACACATCTGTGTACTCCTCGTAAGGTTGGTCCATCATTGGCAATGTTAAAATAAGAGCAGAGCTTAATCTTTTTCTCAACTCCTAGAATTTTCCCTCACATTTTCCAGTCCAAACATAAGGAACTTTCTTTTAGGTGTGTCGACTCAAGGTAAAGCTATCTTAGAAAATTTCTCAGTAAATCTCCGATAATATCCTACAAATCCCAGGAAACATTGTATTTAGTCAGAATCTCAGGGCGTTTCTAGTTCATCACTGCTTTAACTTTTGCAGGATCTACTGTACTCGCGACTTTGGATATCACATGTCCCAAAAACGCTACTTCTTGTAGCCAAGACTCACACTTATTGAATTTTGTATATAGTTTGGACTATCTTAACTTTCTTAATACTTTTTGAAGATTATTGTTCATGATCTAAGGGATCTTTAGAGTACACCAGAGTATTATTTATGAATATAGCCACTAAACTAGGCCAAAATGTCTGGTGCATTAGATCTGTGAAACAACAGGCATTAGTGACACCACAGGGGCATCACTACAAGCTTAAAAATTCCATATTATGTTAAATACAATTTTTTTGTATATTTTCTTCCTGAATCCAAACTTAATAATATCCTTGCCTCAAGTCTAACTCTGAGAATCATCCTTCTCTTCGTAACCGATCAAATAATTCATCAATCATGGGCAATGGATATTTATTCTTTATCATTACTACATTTAACCTTACAAATCTATATACATCTGTGGTGACTTCACTTTCTTTCTAACAAACAAGAAAGGTACTCCCCAAAGTGAAGTACTAGACCGAATGAATTCTTGTTCCATTAATTCATGTACTTATTTCTTAAGCTCCTACAATTCTGTAGGTGCAATTCAATAAGAAGATCTTGAAATTAGTTCTGCTAATGTCACTGACTCAACAGAAAACTCTACTTTTCTCTTCAGTGGTAATTCCTTCAATTTCACTGAAAAAACATCTAAATACTCATTCATAACAAGAACTTCTTCAGGTTTCTTAACCCCTCCTGGCTTATTAATTACATAGGCCAAGTACCCAGTACACCATTTTTTTAATTATCTTCCAGGCCTTAAGTCTCGATATGTAAGTATTACTTTTCCTCCCAGCCTCGTCTACAATTTCCAATATAGGTTTCCCAGGCTGATGGAATTGTACTATTTTATGTCTACAGTCAACTTGATTACGATGCTAGGATAGCCAGTCCATGCCCAAGATAGCATTTTAGTCCTCTATAGGCAGGCATATCAAATCTCCTCCAAAATTTCATTTCCTACCAAGATCTTACATTCCTTATATATTTTCTCACTATTCATTTACTGTCCCAATGGGGTACTGACAAGTATTTCTTATGAAGTTTCTTTCCCTTTTTTATCCCTATAGTGTCAAGAAATACATTGGCAACAAAGGAATGCATAGAACTGGGATCTACCAATACTTTAGCATCATCATTTAACGCTAAAGAGTGTACCTTTCACTATTGTGACATGATCATCCATCTTATTCAGTACAACCACTTGAGCATTTACTTATTTTAGCAAATCCGGCTCTAGGGGTAGAAGCATATCTAGGTTCTCTCTTTCTACTCTAACCTCTGCCTCTGATTGTTTCATCCTGGTCGACTCCATCCTCGTATTCTTTGGAGGTGAGGGTAATTGAAACTTTTATACCCTTTCTTCCTACAGTTAAAGCATCTAAAAGAGGGTTGTCCTCCAATTGGGCCTCCCCTCATTTGCATACCCCAAAATTCACTTTGATTTCTCCTACTCATATTCTCATTTATTCCAGTATTCTCATTAGCTCTAGTAGCAGTCTCAGCCATCCATTGAATGGTATCAGCCATTTTCTAGAAGGTTTAAAATATAAAATAATCCAAATTCACAAGGTGGGAACCTTCCACATGCGATTCCTCCACCATTGGCTCAGAGTTATGTCAAGTAGTTCGCAATGATCATCCAAAAGTTTATTTAGGAGACATCTGTACAGTTTATACAATTTTACTGGTAAAACGATATAACAAAACTTAAGAGTAGGCACAAAAGAGCTATAGTGCACATAGCAAGATCATAACATATATTCATTCTTATCAAACATAAAGCCAGTACAAAATCCATGTGCCGAGCACACAGTCATATACACTAGCCAAACTGAACATATCCTACTACAAATATCCACGTCTTGTCCTCCCGCTCATCGTCATCACTATCTGAAATAGGAGGTTCTGAATTAGTAGGAATCGTATTGGATTGAACTGTATTGAATCCTTCACTTTTATTTGCATCAGGGTGTAACCAAGCCAATATATCTGAGTCTATTTCCAATTCTTCCTCGAACTTTTTAACCATGGGTACCTTCACCTCGGGTACCTCCTGATCTCTTTCTATCTCAACATCCTCGAAACATAACATCTCATCTTCTAATACTCCCGGAGTATCCCCGCCAAATTCTATCTCATTATCCTCAGACAATACTAAACCATTGGGGACACTATCCTTCTCATCACTATCCTGATGGCATGATTCAATATCGCCATCAGTTTCATCAAAATCGCCACCTATCTCCTTGTTTGGTGATGATGCCCTCTCGAGAGTATGTGTCCTTTCCAGACTGAGGTCTCGCACAAACAAGGTAACGATAGGTACTATAGGGTCAAACGCACTCCCGATAAAATAGGGTGCATGAAGGCAGCCGGGTCAGATCTTGTCCAAATGAAACATCCTAGCACACCTGCTCGGTGGATAATCCTAATCCTCCTAGATTTTTTCACACCCGAGTGCTCATCTATCTTTTTCCTCCCATCATCATTATACTTATCCATTGGGCGCTTGCTCTTATCACTCCTAGCCATCATACCTCCACAATGAAATAGTTCTATCAATCTCTATGACAATACCACAGTTCTATAAAACTAGACTCTGATACCAATTGTAAGACCCCTACTAAAGGTAATAGTGGAAGCATATCAATACCGGGTGTCGCCTCGTTCAGTTACCCAGACAATGGGTCATTACAACAAAAAACCAATAGAATATGTAAGGTCCAAATCCATACAACAACCCATACTAATGGTCATGTGCACATATATAATAAAGAATCTCATACATGAATATTTCCATTCAACATCAGTAATAAGGTACATTATCCAAAAGAAAAATGTTCGGACCTATTCTACTGTCACTGTGGTATCGTCCTCTATCCGTAGGTCCGCTCAATTTTGGATCCTACAAAAAGGTAAGATAAAAGATATGTGTGAGTGAAAAATCACCAAGTGAGTCCCATGTGTGCTAGTGTTTTATCAAAGAGGTAGAGTACACAAAATTTTTTAAGGAGTATCATATCATTTGTTCATTAGAAATGATTGTAAAACTCTTTAACCAAGAGTTTCTTCAGAACGCAATCATTTTTGGAAAATTGTATTTTAATTTCAAATTATTACCCCAATTTTCAAATCACAGGCACCTCTACAACAGAAGGTCGGCCTGTATCCACATGTAAGTCCTACAATCCATGCCTCCGGTGCCACGTATCATTGTATTGAGACCGCGCCTCTAGTACTCAACCGTGCATCGCTGGAATAAATACACCGCAGCGTACTTCTGCTCAAGTATACCACAGCATACCTAGTGTACCACACCACACAATCTTTTACTTGCCACCATAAGCCAGGGGTCCCAATCCTGACGTTAATCACCATTGAGGTGCCAAGGAGTCAAACACAACAAGTGTCCCTGCTCGGCATCTAGCAAATGACTCAAAATAAGAAGCACCCGCAGATGCAGCAATTACTAGGTGCTAAACAACTAGCCAAGAAGACTCATCTCAATGTCCTGTCGTCCTATTTAGAGTAAGACCATCCCCAGAACTAGCTAGGTAACTTAGGGTCGTCTACCTCTAACATGAGCTAGTATAAAGATCAAAGTCCTTGCTGAGTACTCAACGTCAACAATACCAACCCCGTCTGACTGATCAAGCCAGAGGGTTATCTGATCCCACAGGATGTTTAAATCAAAACATTTTTGGGATAAAACAATATTTTTCAGAATTTGATCCCACTGACTCGCAAGTCAAATCATCATTCACATAGACCTACAGAGCCAATCAATTCATTCCATGGTACATCAGACCAATAAAATAATTTCAGGGATCAAAAGGCCGTTTTCCAAAAGTCAATCTCATCACGAGAGATTAATTTTCAAAATCATGTTGAAATGGGATAAAGAGTTCTGTTCACACATCAAAACATGTTTCCAAGAGTATCTGGGTCATTTGCCCTGTAGTCGATCACAAAAGTCATTTTCAAGGGTATTCAGGTTATTTTACCTATACCCAAATCCAAAAGACTTTTCGAGGGTATGCGGGTCATTTTACACTTACCCGATTTGAAAAGTATTCACAAAAGTTCTAATGAGGGTATTTCGGTCATTTACTGTATACCCGATTCCGAAAGTTTTCATAAACATTCCAATAAGGACATTTGGATCAATTTCCAAATATCCGATTCCAAAAATAACTCATTTCAAGAAATCAAAACTTCTAATCCCAAAAGAGGATTAAATTCAAAGTTCCCAAACATATTTCCATAAAACGTTCCAATAGGGGCATTCTGGTCAATTTATGAATACCCGATTTTAAAATTTACCATTTTCTGAAAATCCCAAATATTTAATCCAAAAAGGACTAAATTCACAAAATTCATGCTTTAATCATCCAGTAAGGTTTCCAAGCCAATTATGATATTCAATCGAGCACAAAATGGCATAAAATAATTCTTGCTGAGATAAACCTTAAACATATTCAGGGATTTCCAAAACGATATATAACATAGCATTTCATGGAAAAACAAACCACACTAGCTTTAGAAATAGTTTTAAAAATCCAAGGGACTCACCTCGTGTCCTAACAAAACTCTTTCCGTTTATGCCCGTTCAACCATCATTTCCACCGTTTTCAATGTTCCGTTGGCTATTTACTAACAAACCTACACCAAACATCGTTTTTGGGTCAAATCGTGTTTGGCTGAAAAATTGCGACGTGCACGACGATTAGCCGCCGTTCCACCGACGTTTAGCCGATGGGGCCGACGGTTAAGGAAAATGTTCAACTTTCATTCACATCGTTTTTTTGTCGTTTGTTTGATTCTTTCATTTTCCTTTTTCCACATCCTTTATCCCTTCATAAACAAGTGATTCACTTCATATTTCCCCAATGATTTCATCCAAAATCATAGAATTAATCATCCTCAAATTCGTCCATGTTCTAAGCAAAATTCTGAAATTTTGCAGCTTTGACACATGATTTTATTTTAGACGTAACTTTCAATCCACAACTCCATTTTGGCTCTATGATATACCAAAATGACCGAAAGACTCCTAAATTTAATTTGGTATGAGCTCTTTTCCATAATTATGGTTTTTGAGGCACAATACTGGGCAAAAACAGCCCCCGTTCATCTTTTCCTTTGTCCTCCTTCAATCCAAACACTTATATATCACTTAATCCTCCCCAAATATTACTAAAACAGCCTTCACACCTCTGATTTTCAGACATATTTAGCTCAATAAACCATATTTCCCAATACCAAATTTAACATTCTCAAACAACAATAACTATTCATTTTCCTTTAACAATTAGTCTAGCTTTCCTTCCTATTTCACATGATTCGTTCGCAGCCATGATCCACCAATAAAATTTTCATGAAAACATCTTTAATCACCATACAAAACATAGAATAAAATCCTCCTCACCAACTGACACACACACAACCTCGTAAACAAACTTGAAGTCTTGAGAAAAATTCATAACTAGCATGAATTTACCAACAAAATTTATATGAATGTAATCCTCATACTTTAATCTACAACTTTAATTCTTGAAGCTTGAATGTTTACCTTGTTTGTAGCTTGATTTGGCTGAAAAATGCTTCAAGTTTCCCTTTTCTCTCCAAGAACTCTTCTTCTCTCACTTTTCCCATTTTTCTCTATTTTTTTTCTATCTTTTCTTTCCTTTCCCTTTCTTTTCTTCCTCTCCTTCCTTTTGTTCTTCTCTTGGACGATTTTTTGGCTGTTTTACAGCCCTTCCACTGCCATTCTAGTGTCCAAAGTCAACCAACATTAATTACATTGTGGGCTATCCATTTTAAAGCTAAATTCCTATTGGTGGATTTTATTTAAATGGATAATTCTTAAGTTTATTCAATAAGCTTTTGTAATTTAATAATCCCACAAATACTTTACTCCCCAATGGTATTTTAACACCTATTTTCATCCACCAATCACACAATGCCACACGTCCATTTTTAACCTCGATTTTCTATTTTCTTCAGAAACGACCAAAATCGGGTCCGTAAGGAAAAATATTTTATTTCACTATTCAACTTCAAAAATTCCACTGAATCCATCGATAACACTTAAATTCTTTAATTCTCTATCTTCTTGGTCAAATTTGCGGTCAAAGTCGCGGGCGCGGTCAAAATGACGAAAATGCCCCCGATACCCCAAGTGGCATAATTCACACCAAAACGTGCGTTTCATTGCACTGATCAATTTCTCTTTTCAGAGTACCCTTAAATTATTAATTTTTTAATAATAATAGCTTTCCAAAAAGTTAAGGTACGGGTAGAACAAATTCAATAATTACGTCTGGGTCCCGACAAAATATTATTCCACCAAAATATTCATCTCATTACACCGATCAACTTTTGTTCTGGACATCGGCACAAATTCTCATCCTTTTACAAATAATAGCCAATCGAAAGTAAAAAGGTGGGGTGTTACACCTTTTGGTCCTCAGAATAGCCCATAAGTCTTGATGATTTTGGGTTGAGGAATTGGTCTTATATTAAATAGATTTGATTTTATTCGAGTAGCTTAGTTTATTTATTGGGTTAAGATAAAATAAAAGTTCCAAAAAGGGAGAATTATATATTGGCCCATTTGGGTTATTTAATTAATTTAATTATTGAGCTTGTATTAGTCCAAGAATAATTAAATTAAATTAAAGGCTTAACTCAATAAATTGGGCCCAGGCTTGAGGTTTATATTGGTCCATTTGGATTATTTAATTAATTTAATTATTTGGTTTGTATTAGTCCAAGAATAATTAAATTGAATTAAAGGCTTAACCCAATGAACTGGGCCATATCCCCGTAGGCTTGGTTGATGGCTTAACATGACATGGGCCTTAGGGCTTCTCTGTTTGTACCTTCTCTATTTGATTTTGAATGCCCGAGTAATAGCCTATTATCAAAGGGGTTGGGATTCAAGAGAACAGAGAGAGTTTACATGGAACGTGGTTTTTTCCTCTAGCCTTTTTCCTCACTCTTCTCTCTTGAGATGGTGTTCTCTGTGCAATTCAATAGCAAGAACAGAGACACAATATTTGTTCTGATTAATGCTTGATAGCATTTAGTCAGAAGAGGAAGATCATCCTCTTCATCCTTAGTCTTCACGAAGCTTTCAGGCAGGGGGTTATATTCTGAAAGACCCGAAACATTGCATTGATGCCCAGATGGAGCCGACGGGTTGCGGGATAACTACCTGAAGAAAGGATCACAGAACTAGCAGTGGTTCTCATAGGATTGTCGGCACCTCTTAGACAAACGATAAAATGCATAGTTAAGGGGAAAATAATGGCTTTTCCGCTGCTCTGTTTTTCAACATGCGTCTGTGAGTTTCGTTTTTGCCGTGTTTACCTTCAGAATTGACGGGAATACATGATGTATTCCATGTGTCTCAGTTGAAGAAGTAAAATGCCAACCCGGGACCTGTTTTGAATGACGAACTATTGGTATTGCAACCTGACTTAAGCTATGTGGAGAAACTCGTCAAAATAGTAGACCGAAGTATCAAGACTCTCTGGAATAAGCAGATACCAAGGTAAAAGTACAATAGGAGCATCACGGCACTCACGATGCCATATAGGAAACAGAAAAATGGGTGAAGCAGAAATACCTCGAGTTGAGATAAAGGTAAGCGCTGAATTTTGGGTTGAAATTCTTCTAAAGAGGGGAAGATGTAAAACCCCACCTAAAACCTATCCTAGAGTAAGAGGGATGTGATGCATATCATATCATCTTGCATAAAATATATTCCTTCAATGATTTTATGTGCCTCAGAGTTGTAGTATATGGTTATATGGTTTATTCATGCTTGTTGAGTAGTAAGGGTAAAAAGTAATTCTGATTAAGGTCGAAATAAGAAGATGGCTTGAGGCTTGGATAAGAAGAGTATTTGGTTGGGAAAATAAGAACAAGAGTTAGTGTGGTTAAGTGGTTAGAGCTTTTTGATTTAATCTCTAAGGTCTTGAGTTCAAATCCCATCACCTAAGTTTTATTCATAATTATCTTGACCAATGTTTGAATTTTCCTTTTTCTTACATCCCTTAAAGTTAGGAATGTTGTGCTTGGGAAGGCACAATGGTAATGTCTTAACCATGTAATCTTATCCTAAAAGGAATTCTAGAAGAATTTTTTTCTCAATTATTCTTGCAAGCTTTATCCTAGCCTATTCAAATTTAAACTACTCTTATTTCTTTAATTCATTTCAATATCTAAAAAAATCCTTTCTTGAAGTTTCAAAAATTCTGGCACTTGGGGGATAGGAGGGTGACTGAAATTGTGGAGGAAAAACAGGAAGAGGTTTTCAATTAAATCACCATAGCTATTCTTCCAAGAACTTCATTGTCTTCTTGTTCTTGATTTGGTTAAAATCTAGAAAATTTTCCAGAAATTCTTCATAGCTGGTTTTTAGAAATTCCACTAACCTTTCCCTACCTAATTCTTTCAATGAACCAATCATCTTGTGTAAGATGAAAGCTGAAAACACCTTGGAAATTCGCAGCTTGTACAAGCTATACCAAACCAGAAATTTTTCCAGCAAACAACCAAGCTTTAGACATGGACATTGAGCCATTCATTTGTGCACAAGAACACCTAAAACTTTCCTCTTTCTTCTCCAAGATGGTGGCTGGAAAAACCACCACTAATAGACCTCCAAAGACTCCTAAATTCCAGCTGCAAATCCATGTCAAAGTAGCCCGAAAATTCTGCTCAAAATCATTTCAAATCCTAAGAGTTCTTAAGCTTAAATTCCAGAATTTTTTTCCAGCTTTGCCTATCTAAAGCAAGAACCAATATCTTCATCATCCTTTTTCATATTTTTGGCCATGTTACAGCCATGGATAGAACACCTTGGCTTCTTCATCTACCTTGTTCATTAGGATTCTATTAACACATCTCAAAACACTTGTATCTTTACTTCATTAAAAACTTTTCAAATTTGAAAATTAAATTCCAGATTTTTCTCCCATTAAACAGGAATCTAGCTAAAGGATTAAACCAGAAACTTATCTGCTATTTCACAACCATTTTCGGCTAGCTACAAAGCTGAACAATTCTTCATTCCATGATCAAATCATAACGAGTTCAGCCATTCACCATTGAAGGACAAGAAACCTTCAAGAAGCAAACACCATTAACCAATCTTCTACCTAAAAAATCTCCACAATTCCCCCAATTTGAAATTTGAAAAAGCTGAAACTCTCTCTCTCTTTCTTGGATAACCGAAATCCCATTCGGCCATCATTCACAAGACACACACGAAATACTCGCTCTCAAATTCCTCTCAAGAACACCACGAACACCAAAAATACACACTAAGCTTCTTCAACCTTCAATCAACTCTATTCATCCCAAATCACTCCAAGAACCTTCAAACCAACTAAGATTCGGTCCATACTCTCTCATAGACCACTCCATAACATCAAAAACACCAAAGTTGATCTTCCATTCGGATCAAACACACTTTTTAGTCAAGAATAAGAAGAACATCAAGAAGGTAAATTTAAACATCTTGGACCTTCTTCATCTCATCATCACCATTTCATATTCATCCTAATCTCACTCACTCCCTCCCTCCCTCTCTTGGCTAAATCATTGATGGCCATTCTTGAACAACTTCAACCAAGAAAGGACTCTCAAGCACTCAAGGACATTCATTGAACAAGGTAATATAACTAACGATCATCAAAACAAGTATTTATATCATAACCTTCCTTTTAAATTTCAAACTCAAGGCTTTTAGATGATGGAAGTGATAGGTTGATTGAATAATGTGGGGTTGGAGATATGTATATGGGTGGAGGGAATTTATTTAAAACATGAAGATTGGAGTGAATGTTGTGACTTATGAAGTATAGATTATGCTTTTAGATCATTGCATGCTCATTATGATTCAGGGCTTTATGGATGCTTTGATGTATGATAGACATTATACTACCATTGCTGGGTATGCCTTCATGATGTTATTTTTCAATAAATCCCTAGATAATATTATGGCTAGTAGAATATCACCCTTGTTGTGATGTATGTTAATACAAGTCTATATATAGATAAATTGACATGTTATTTGTTGGATCTATGTGTGTATGAATATGTATATAGATTTTCTCTAGTAATTCACCGTGGTCATTAAAAACTATTGTAAGAATTACTTTTATTATTATTAGTATTATTATTAATATAATTAATATTATTATTTTATTTAATTTGCTAATTTTGGTAAGCATTAAATATTTTCGAAATTAATAGTTACTTAAAATATTATTATTTTTTAGGTAAATAAATAGCAATATTCTTATTAAATATAAATAATAATACATTGGAATTAATTGATATCAAATGTCTTCTATATGCATATTATTATTAGTTAGCCTTAACTAAAACTTTTATTTACACTTATATATATATATATATATATTATAATAAAAAATATTATTGTTAATTATTATTGGAGTAATTTATTTATTATTTATTATTAATATCATTCATAATCTATTATTAATATTACTTATTATTTGTAATAATATTACTTATTGTTTATTACTAATTTTATTTATTATTAATATTACTCATTATTTATTATTTGTTAATAAATAGTAAAAACTATAATTTATTATTTATAACACCTATTTATTTTAACTTTTCAAATTAATCTTATTTTATAAAATACTTTATCAACTAGTGTTGAAGCTTAGGGCATTGTGTAACACCCCTACTAAGGATAACAACTGAAGCATATCAGTACCAGATGTCGCCCCATCCAGCTTTGCAGACAAGGGGCCTTTATAATGATAACAACAAAGATATATATATATAAGGTCCAGACTCATGCAATAACCCATACTGATGGCCTCAAATTTACATAAATCAGAGTATCTCATGCCTGCCATCTCTAATTGTAACAGTTACAAAGTACATAATCAAAAAGGGGAAAATGCCAGACCTATACTGCTATGAATGTTATATTGTCCTTCTATTTGTAGGCTCGCTCAACTCTGGATCCTAAAAAAGGTAAGATAAAGTCACGTGTGAGTGAAGAATCACCCAGTGAGTCCAGTGTGTGCGTGCTTTTTAAAATAATAGAGTACATAAAACTTTTATAGGGAAAGTATTTCAATCCTTCACTAGAAACATTTCCAAGACCTTCCAAGGGAGAATTTATCCAGAAGTCAATCATTTTTGAAAAATTTTATTTCAATTTTCAAATCATTGCCCCAGTTTTCAAATCACATGCACTTCTCCAACAGAAGGTCGGCTGTATGCAAGTCCTGCAGTCCTTGCCTTTGGCGCCACATATCATTGTACTGAGACCATAGCCTCCAATACTTAACCGTGTGTCACTAAGTACACCACAGTGTACTTCTACTCAGGTATACCGTAGCATACTTAGTGTACCATAGTACACTACCAACCTTACTCACCATAAGCTTGGGGTCCCTATACCAACCTTGCTCACTATAAGCTAGAGTCCCCATACCAACCTTACTCACCATAGGCTAGAACAACTCATCTCAATGTCCTGTCACCCTATTTGGAGTAAAACAGTCCCTACAACTAGGCCAAGTTACTAGGGTCATCTAACTCTAATGCAGGCTAGTACAAAGATCAAAGTCCTTGCCAAGTACTCACCGTTACCAATACCAACCCCTTCTAACTGATCAGGCCAGAGAGTTATTTGATCCCATAGGATTTTCAAATGAAAACATTATTAGGGTAAAATCACATTTTCCAGAATTTGATCCCACTGACTCGTAAGTCAAATCATTATTCACATAGGCTCCATAGAGCCAATCAATTCATTCTATAGGCACATTAGGCCAATAAAACAATTTCAGGGATCAAAAGTCATTTTCCAAAAGTCAATCTCATCACGAGAGATCATTTTCCAAAATCATGTTGAAATAAGATAAAGAGTTTTGTTCACACGTCAAAATATATTTCCAAGAGTATTCGGGTCGTTTTCCCCATACTCGATCACAAAAGTTATTTTCCAAGGGCATTCGGGTCATTTTACCCATGCCCAATTCCAATAGACTTTCTGAGGGTATTTGGGTCATCTTACCCTTACCCGATTTGAAAAGTATTCACAAGGGTTCTAATATGGATATTTTGGTCATTTATCGAATACCCGATTTCAAAGGTTTTCATAAAACATTTCAATAAGGACATTTGGATCATTTTTCAAATACCCGATTCCAAAAGGGACTCATTTTAAAAAATCTAGAATTCTAATCCGAAAAGATGATTAAATTCAAAGTATCCAAACATATTTCCATAAAATGTTTCAATAAGGACATTCCAGTCAATTTATGAATACCCGATTCTAAAAATTTTCATTTTCTGAAAATCCTAAGTATTTAATCTAAAAAAGGACTAAATTTACAAAATTCATGCTTTAATCATCCATTAGGGTTTCCAAGCCAATCATGAAGTTCATTCAAAACCAAAATAGCATAAAACAAATCTTGCTCAGATAAACCTTAAGCATACTCAGGGATTTCTAAAACGGTATAAAGTCTAACATTTCATGGAAAAGTGAAGCACACTAGCTTTCAAAAGGTTGTAGAAATCAAAAGGACTCACCTTATGTGCTAAGCGACTCTTCTCGTTTATGGCCGTTTAGTCACCGTTTCTACCGTTCCGTTGGCCGTTTACCAGTAAACCTACACCAAACATCGTTTTCAGGTCAATTCGTGTTTGGCCAAAAAATAGCTGACGTGCCCAACGTTTAGTCGACGTTCAACTGACGTTTAGTCGTCGGGGCCGACGGTTAAAGGAAAACATTTGACTTTCGTCTGCGTCATTTTTACATCGTTCGTTCAATTCTTTCATTTTTATTTTTTCACATCCTTCCTCCTTTCATGTACAAGGGATTCACTTCATCTTTCCCTTTAATTTCATCCAAAATCACACAATTAATTATCCTTAGGTTCGTCCATGTTCTTAAGCAAAATTCTGGAATTTTGCTGCTTTGGCACCTGATTTTGTTTTGGACATAATTTTCAGTTCATAACTCCGATTTGGCTCCATGATATACTGAAATGACCGTAAGACTCTGAAATTTAATTATATGTAATCATTTTTTACTTCCCTTGATATTTTACTGTGCAAAAACAGCCCCAATAGTTTTATCTCAATTTCAATATTCATGCGTTCCTTTGTTTTCCTTTAGCCTTTAGCACCTTGGAACCATTAATTCACCCAATTTTTCCTCCAAATCACCTTTAATTCTGTTATTTCCAGATCTCAATAGTTCACAAAGATCACATTTGTTCAACACATATTCACTTTTCCTAATCAAGGGCTAGTATAATTCATGTTTCCTACCAAGTCACTACTAAGTAACTTCCATTTTTACTTTACTTTGATCACCACTTTCTCAACTGAAATTAAGCCTTCAAGCTAATATAATTATTCAGTTCTTCCTCACTCAAACATTACACAAAAACCCTTAGGCAGCTGGCACATATTTAAGCATGTATAAGGTTCATGCACAAAAGTTCACAAACCCTAGCTTTGATCCAAAATCAAGGTATGAAAGTCATGTTTTCATGTTAAAATTCACATCATCATGATCATCATTCACCCAAAAACAACTTTAATTCAGGTAAGTCAGGGTTTTACCTTGGATTTGAGGCTATTTGAGGTGATTTGCTCCAAGAACACGAGGCTTCACCTAGTACACCAAGAACACACACTAGCTAGCCTTTTCGTTTTCTCTTGTTTGATCTCTTTTTCTCTTAGTTTTTCCTTCTCTTGGCTGCCAAAATTCAGGCTGTTTAACAACCCTTTTCCACTTCCATTCACCCCTCAAATCTTGGTCCTTCATTTGTTGTTTTGGTTTAATTGAATGGTGGATATATTTAAGTGTGTTCTAATAGGATTTTTACACACCAACCACTTTTCCCTTCACAAAATTTTCATTTATTTCTTCTTGCATGACTGCCGACTTCTTGGCCTAATTTCAGCCATTCAATCACCTTTTATTGGTCTATTTATTAACCAATCAAAATGCACAAGACTTTAATCAAATGGGCCCACAAAATGATGTGTTCCAATTACAGATTTACACGTCATGCTTCATTTATTTTGTATTTCTTTAATTCCATATGTTTTCCATGAATCCTTCATGCAATCCCTCATAATTTTACACACATCCATGAGCTACCAATCACAAGGTGCCACACGTGCCGTGTTTTAACTGCACTTTCCTATTTTCTTCAGAAATAACTAAAATCGGGTCCATAACGGAAAAATATTTCATTTCACCATTCAACTCCAAAAATTCTACCAAATCCATTGGTAACACTTAAATTCTTCAATTCTTTCTCTATTTGGTCAAATTTGCTGTCAAAGTTGCGGTGCAGTCAAAATGACGAAAATGCCCCTGATACCCCGGGTAGCGTAATTCAAACCAGAATGTGCGTTTCATCACACTGATCAATTTCTCTTTTCAGAGTACCCTTAAATTCTTATTTTATTAATAATAGTAGCCTTTCAAAAATTTAGGGTACGGGTAGAAGTAATCCAATAATTACATCCAAGTCCTGACAAAATTTTATTCCACCAAAGTATTCGTCTCATTACACCGATAAACTTTCGTTCTGGGTGTCGATACAAATTCTCATCTTATTTCAAGTAGTGACCAATTGAAAGTAAAAAGGTAAGACGTTACATCCTCCCTTCCTTACAAAAAAATTTCGTACTCGAAATTAGCTTACATATGGAATAATTCTGGTTAAGTTTTCAATATCTTCGCTTTTGTTTCCTGGGTTGCATCTTGTACTGGATGATGATTCCGCAATACTTTATTTTCGACATATTCTAAGATCTTGATAGGTCTTTCCTCATACTTCAGGCTCAGAGTCATTTCAATAGGTTCTTTATTTAAAACGTGGGTAAGGTAAGCCACATACTTTCGAAGTTGGGAGACATGAAACACATCGTGAATACCTTGAAGTTCTAGGGGTAACTCCAACTAATAAGCTACTTTCCCAATCTTCTCAACAATAGTGAATGGTCCTACATACTTAGACATCAATTTTTTCCCTTTTCCTTTGGTTCTCAATTGTCGTTGTGGAGTCAACTTCAAAAATACACGATCTCATTCAATAAATTCCAAATCTCTTTTACATTGATCCTCATAATTTTTCTATCTACTCTGCGCTGCTTCCAACTTGGTTTTGATCATCTCCATAGCCTGTCGAGCCTTTTCGAGATCAAAAGCATCTTGTTCATCCATTCTCTGTCCTAAACTTTCCCAATATAACGGTGACTGACATTTCCTTCCATATAATACTTCTAATGGTTGATTGGTAACTGTTATTGTATGCAAATTCTGCATATACTAAATTATCAATCCACTTAGTTCTAAAATCCAAAGCACAAGCCCTCAATATATCTTCCAAAACCCTATTCACTTATTCAATTTGCCCATCAATTTGTGGGTACGCTATTGTGCTAAATTTTAATGTTGTTCCGTATCTCAGCTGCAACTTAGTCCAAAATTTCAAAGTAATTTTGGGGTCTTGATCTAATACAATACTAGAGGGTACTCCCTGAAGTCTGATTACTTCTTCCATATAGATTTTACTTAACTTTTCTAAAGAATCCCATTGATTGATAAGGATAAAATAAGCAAACTTAGTCAGTCGATCGACTATCACCCATATAGTATCTCGCTGTCCTACTGCCATGGGTAATCCTTTAATAAAATCCATAATAATTTCATCCAATTTCCATGATGGAGTTGGTAACGGCTGCAATAACCCTCCAAGTCGCTGCTGTTCGGCTTTTACTTGCTGACAAGTTAAGCATCGAGCTACAAAATTCAAAATATCCTTCTTCATACCAATCCACCAATAGCACCTTTTTGAATCTTGGTACATTTTTTTGGCTCTTGGATGGATGGTATACTTACTCCGGTGTGTTTTAGTTAGAATGTCTTGCTTCATCGCAGATTGTTTCGGATTACAATATCAATCTCAGTAATAGATAATGCCATCATTGCCTCTCCGGAATTTATCTCCTCTTTTATTCACTTCCTCCTATATTAGTCTTTGCAATTCTTCATCTTTATCTTGTTCATCCTTCAACTGTTGTAAGAAAGTAGGTTGAATGGAAATCCTTAATCCCTTCATGTCCTCCTTAAGTACTTCCAGGACATCTCCTCCAAATACCTCCTCATTGTGATCCTACTGCTGTGGATCAACATCATCAGGGTTATCACCTACCTCTCTTGACTGGTTAGGTGGTGATGGTGTCCTCTCTAGGGAAGGGTCTCGAGTAGAGCTCACCAGAGAACTAAACCAAGTCTCAGAGGGTCGAGGGGGTCTACGCTGTCCAGAACCGGATCCTATCTTTGAAAAATACCCAGGTCTCATCAATGAATAAATTCTCCTAATCTTCCAAGTCCTCCTCTTCACCCCAGAACTCTCACCTTTCTTCTTATTTTTCTTATCGTCACCATAATCTTCCACTGGGCGCTTGCCCTTGTCATCCCTACTCGTCATGCCCACAAAATAAAGAGATTCTATCAATTCGTACGATGATACCATAGTTTTATAATCACTATACTCTGACACTAATTGTAACACCCCTAATGAAAGTAACAATTGAAGCATACCATAAATCGAGTGTCGCCCCATCCAGTTGCCTAGACAAGGTATCTCTATAACGATAATCACTGATAAGTGAAGTAAAGGCCCAGACTGATGTAGTTAAAACCATACTCATTTAATACACAACACATAAATAATGTTCAGTACACTCTGATATCAGTACTACATTAGAACCATAATGTACATATATAAAAGATAATAGTAGACAAACCTAGTTATGGTATTGCCTTTGTCTCTAACTGTGGCCACCAGCTCTGAATCCTATAAAAATAAGATAAAGACACGTATAAGTGAAAATCACTCAGTGAGTCCTAGGTGTGTGCTAGTGCTTTCATATTTTCCATTGAAAACAACTCTACAACTCACTAAGAAGAAGTTTGTTTCAAAATAGACCATTTTTGGAAAATCAAGTTTTATTTAAAAATCACTGCACCAAATTAAGAAATACAGGCACTTATCTCAACAGAAGGTCGGCCTGTGTGCAAAGCTCGCAAGGTTTTGCCTTTGATATCACAGTCTTATTGTACTAAAGTCACAAGCCTGTGGTACTCAATTGTGCATTATCAGTGTGATAAGTGCATATCAGCACATTACTGAAGCAAAATAATATTTTACTTGCCACCGTAAACCCAGGGGTCTCAATCCTAATGTTAATCACCATCGAGGAAGCAAGGGGTTGAACGCGCTAAGTATCCCTGCCCAACTCCGTGAACAACCCAAATCAAAGTACACACAAGGCATAGGCAATTCCAGGTGCTAAACAGCTAGCCAGGATAGCTAATCCCAATATCATGTTGCTCTGTTTAGAGTAAGATAATTTCTAGAATAGATCAGATTACTTTGGGTTGTCTTTCTCTAACATGAGCTAGTACAAAGATCAAAGCCCGTTCTGAATACTCAATATTTCCACTGATTCACAAGATCAGTACCAATTCCATATTCTTGAAGGAATTTCAAATAAAATGTTTTTTAAAGCCAAAGTATCATTTTTCAAAAGTTGATCTCATACCGAGAGATCGTTTCCCAATTCTGTAGCGAAAAAGGATAAAAAGTCATTTTTTGCGACATAAAATATTCCAACAAGGGTATTTGGGTCATTTTACATACCTAATTCCAAAAGAAGTTTTATTCAAAAATTCCAAAATGCTAGCCCAACAAAAAGATTATATTCAAAATCCTAATTATTCTTTCATAAAATATTCCAATAAGGGCATTCTGGTCATTTCATAAATACCTGATTCCAAAAATCCCAAAAGGGACTAAATTTACAAAACACATGCTTTTGTCATTCTTTAAAGTTTCTAGGCTAATTATGATATTCATGCCAGCCCATCATTGTCAAAATACTATTTTCTGGATAAAAAAAGCCTTAAATCTAATAAGGGATTGCAAATGGTTTATGAAATGTAAAGCATACTTGCATTTAAAAGTTTAAGAATTGTATGGGATTCATCTTGTCTCCTAGATTAATATAACTGGTCGAATATCGTGTCTATCTAGTCACCGATCATTTAATGTAAAAAACGTCCATTAAACATCATTTCATGCTTAGTTTGGTTTTCTAAGCTTTGACATAAGAAATCACTTATTCCTTATTCCTTCATTTTCCTTTGTAGAGTAAACACATTTATACGTATATATTATATATCCGATCCTTCCATTACTCCTTCCCTTTTGCATGTAAACAAACTCCCTTGAGTTTATTATAAAATTCCGCATTTTTACCGTTTAACATGCCATTTTGTTTTGTGCATAACTTTTGATCAACGACTCCGATTAGGCTCTATTTTATATCAAAATTCTCTTTAGACCTTAACCTATGCTTCTACAAATTCCATTTCCCTTACCTTTATTCCATTTAGAAAATACTAGGGTAAAACTATCCCAGTATTTTTTCTTGCTTTAAGTCATTTTTCACAATTAACATTTCTATCTTGTTTTCCTTTGTCCATAACACCATTAGGACACTTAATACATTATATTTTCCTTCAAACCACCTTCAATTCTTCATATTTTCAGGTTAAGCAAACTACCAATTTCATGCTTGAAGAATATAATCATCAATATAGTAAAATAACCAAAGTTTATTTTTACTATATCTTTCTTTTCTTTCTAATTCTATGGTCTTTCTTCACAACTATGAACAACCCTTTAAATCACTATCCAAATACTTCTATTCACTACATAAATCAAAGTACATGAATCCTTCAACCAACTAGCACACACACTTGCACACACAAAACTTCACATAGTTCATAAATAATGCTACGCATAGTTATAATTTCGACCTTTTGAAGGTACAACAAGTTGGAAAATTCTAGCTCATTCTATGAAGAAAGATGAACTAAGCTAGAGGAAAATTTCAGCAAGCTCACTAGAGGGATTTTTCCTCTTGAAATTCCTCTCAACTCTTCCATATTTTCAGACCATAAGAAGTCTTTCACCAAGACATTTTGATCCTAAGAGGTCTCAGCACTCTACTGAATTTTCTGGAAAGAAAAAGGTTAGAACATCTTGATCAAACTAATGAGTTGAAACTAAGGAAAACTAAAGATCAAGGGAACAAGAATTCCCTTTGGGAATTTCAAGTAGGCAAAGGAGTGGAATGAGAATACTCCTAACATGTCTGTCCTAAGACATCATCACCACATTGATCTAAGCCCTTAAGGCCGAAACCATTCCTTCCCAAGCAAAAATAAAATTTAATCAAGTTAAAGCTTCTATGATGGACTTTGAACCCAAGACCTCAAGAATTAATTCCAAGGCTCTAACCACTAAACCACAACAACTCTTGTTGCTATTTCTACTAGAAAAATTATTTCCTATTCAATCCACAAGCTATCTCCTTATTTTAACCTCGGGCAAAAATTACCATTTTGCCCCTCTCACACATCACTCACCAACAAGACTTCAAGATAATAAAATCAAATTCAAAGCACATAGAAATCATATGAAAACATATTTAATCATGAAATAAAGCATGATATGCATCCCAACCCCCTTACTCTAAGGTTGGTCTTGACTGGGGTTTCACACTTCCAGTAGCAATTAAATGCGTTTATTTGAAAAAAAAAAAATCTTGCTATGTAATTTGGGATATTAAGTTAATATCCATGTTCGTGTCTTTGTGAGAACAAGTTGTGCAATGTATATAGCGATGTTTATGTGATTACTTTCCACCTTAATATGTGTTAGAGAAATGCCCTATGCCTTTTGTAGTTGTTGTAACACCCCGCCTACTTACGTAACCCAAAATGGGTCGGGGATGTTACCCCGTCCATTGGACCAGGGGTCTTTATAATGAAGAGTAAAAGAAATTAAAATTTTAAAGAAAATCAAAACAAAAATCAATAAAAAAAAACTTCAATACTTATACAAAATTTCTCAAATAAAAATAGTATTAAAAAACTATCCAACAAATGGACATAGAAATTCCATAACAAAACTTCAAGCTACTGATCTTCTAACCTGGTCAAGACTTAAGGCTTCCTGAAAACATGAGTTCAACAATAGTGTGAGATTAGTTATCTCAGTAAGCCCTGTGTGTGAGTTAGGCTAAGAAAAAAAAAAATAAGTTTTATGATGCATGCACTAACGGTATATCAAAAGCTTATCATGCTTTCTTTACAAATTTAATTCTCATTTTGTGAAAGATACTACTGAGAAATCACAGAGCAAAATGCTCTTAAAATATTTTGATTGGAAATATATGAATGATTAAAAGAGTATTAAGCTTCAAATAAAATCCCAAAGGCCCCTTGGAATAGTTCCACGAAAACAGTTCAACAATTAAAAGTAACCAAGTTGGTGTGATAGGACATAGAGGTGGCTATCACACTAGGTGAAGTACATGACTCCCGTCAGGTGGTGAAAGGGCATAGAGGTGGCTCTCACTTCTGTGAAGCATTTGACCCCCAATACCTGGTAGGTGTACATCCTACCGAGTGAGATTCTCCTCCCTCTCTCACTCAATCCAATCCGACTGTCCCACTTTCGGCCGTCGGTTCTACTAGAACCCCAATGCTAGCTAAGGATGGCTCAACCTTCTATACTGACGCCCTGATAAAAAAGAGCTAACCTCTCGAACGTGGCCACCTACCGAGAGATATCCCCAAACTAACCAAAGGCTAGTATAGAGGTCTAGCCCCCTATTGAGTACTCAACGTTATTCATTCCTCACAATTCATAGTCCAAAGCAGATCCTACAAAATTAGTTCAATACTTCCAAATAACATCTTTCAACTCACACAAAGATTTTAGAAGGTATGGTTTTGAGTTAATATTTTATTCCAAGTGTTCATAGTTGAATGAGTCACATGCTCAAATAAGTCATGCTATAATTTTCGAAAAGTATATACATGATAATGAATTCATCTCTTGCATATTCAAAATAAATCATAAAGTTTGATGCTTGGCTCCTAGGTCATGCTTGACATATTTTAAAATTTTCTACATCTAAAAGTTTCTTAAATTAGAAGTTTTCCAAATGTAGAAAGTTTACAAAATAAGAAGTTTCTAAATATAGGAGTTTCAAAAAATTAGCTATTGTGCCATTATTTTGTGTTTGCAAGAGACACTCACCAGCCTTTCTTTCAAACCAAGATAATAGAATAAAGTCGATTTCATGAATGTAAGGGAACTTACCTTATCCTTAAGCTTAGGGTAAGAACTCTAGACAGTTGATCCTTACCCTTGATAATCTTCCATATCTAGCAAAGAGTTCACATAAATCAATCACAGCACTTCCTAGATCATCCCAAACAAAATTCAAGTCCACATTATACACCAAGTGTACATCATACATATATTATCCTTTGCTCGCCAAATAATGTCAATGAGCAACAAGCATGAACTTTACATATACTCAGCACCTAAAACCTTCCATCAATCCCTTAGAAAGCATAAAATCTACCCTTAATCATTTCTCAAGAAAACAAATTAAACTTTGTAATTTAGCACAAAACCCTTAGCTGCCTTCAATTTTTAGCAACCATGGTCTAAACTCCTAAGGGTAAAAACCCTTTATAAACCCCTCTGATTGACCTCAATTCTGCACGCACATAGCTTAACATGCTATGAATGAAATACACCAAGCACATTCAGAAAATTAGGTTCATACAAATTGCAGAAAATTCTGAACAGAAACTGCACGAATCTGCTTAAATCTGCCAACAAGGAGAGAAAAAAAACAAGAACTCTCAAACTTGATCCCGTTTTGACACAGACAACAAATGGACATAGAAATTCCATAACAAAAACTTCAAACTACTGATCTTCCAACCTAATCAAGACTTGAGGCTGCTTGAAAATATGAGTTCAAAATAGTGTGAGATTGGTTATAGTAAGCCCCATGTGTGAGTTGGGCTAAGAAAATAAAACAAGTTTCATGATGCATGCACTAACGGTATATCAAAAGCTTATCATGTCTTCTTTACAAATTCAATTCTCATTTCTTGAAAGATACTAGTGAGAAATCATGGAGCAAACGCTCTTAAAATATTTTAATCGGAAAGATATGATTGATTAAAAGAGTATTAATCCTAGAATAAAATTCCAAGGTCCCCTTAGAATAGTTCCATGAAAATAGTTCAACAATTAAAAGTAACCAAGTTAGTATGATAGGGCACAGAGGTAGCTCTCACACTAGGTGAAGCACATGACCCCTGTCGGTAGTGAAAGGGCATAGAGGTGGCTCTCACTTTTGTGAAGCACTTGACCCCCAACACCTGGTAGGTGTACATCCTACCGAGTGAGATTCTTCTCCCTCTCTCGCTTAATCCAATCCGGCCATCCCACTTCCGGTCATCGGTTCTACTAGAACCCCATCGCTAGCTGAGGACAGCTCAACCTTCTATACTGACGCCCTGATCGAAAAGAGTCAACCTCTCGGAGGTGGCCACCCACTGAGAGATATCCCCAGACCAACCAAAGGCTAGTATAAAGGTCTAGCCCCCTATTGAGTACTTAACATTATTCATTCTTCACAATTCATAAGGCTCCAAAGTGGATCCTACAAAATTAGTTCAATACAATTCCAAATAATATTTTTCAACTCACATAAAGATTTTACAAGGTACGGTTTTAAGTCAATATTTTATTCCAAGTGCTCATAGTTGAAGGAGCCACATGCTCAAATAAGGCATGCTATGATTTTCGAAAAGTGTATGCATGATCATGAATTCATCACTCGCATATTTAGAATAAATCATAATGTTTGATGCTTGGCTCCTAAGTCATGCTTGGCATATTTTAAAAATTTCTAAATTTAAAGTTTCTAAAATTATAAGTTTTCCAAACGTAGAAATTTTCCAAAATAAGAAGCTCCAAATATAGGAGTTTTCAAAAATTACCTATCGTGCCATTATTTCGTGTTTGCAAGGGATACTCACCAACATTTCTTTCAAATCAAGATAATAAAATAAAATCGATTTCATGAATATAATGGAACTTACCTTATCCTTAAGCTTAGGGTATGAACTCTAGCACGCTGGTCCTCACCTTTGAAAACCTTCCAAATCTTGAAAAGAGTTAATATAAATCAATCACAACACTTTCTAAATCATCCCAAAGAAATTCAAGTCCGCATTGCACACCAAGTGTACATCAAGCCTATATTATCCTTTGTTCGCCAAATAATACCAATGAGCAGCAAGCATGAACTTTATATATACTCAGCACCTAAGACCTTCCATCAACTAGCAAGCATAAAATCCACCCTTAATCATTTCTCAAGAAAACAAATTAAACTTTGTAATTTAGCACAAAACCCTAAGTTGCCTTCAATTTCCAGCAACCAAAATCTATGCTCCTAAGGGTAAAAACCCTATACAAACCCCTCTGATTGACCTCAAATTTTGCAGGCACATAGCTTAACATGTTATGAATTAAATTCACTGTGCACATTCAGAAAATTAGGCTCATACAAATCGTAAAAAATTCTGAACAGAAACTGCACGAATCTGTCAACAAGGAGAGAAAAAAAAAACAAGAACTCTCAACCTTGATCCTATTTTAAACCCAAATTTTCCAGATTATTAAAGCACACAAAAGCTTGAATTTTCGACCTTTTCACCCTTACAAACCATGCTCAAAATAGATTGCAAAATAGATTCCAAAACATTGAATAGTAAGTACCGAAAATCCACTATTCTTAGTTTTTTTTTTTTGTCTTTGAAAAATTTTTGCAATTAAATGTAGTAGTTTTTGACAAAACAACACATACTAATGTCATCACTCATGTCCCTAGAATCAAGATTCAAGGTGACATTTCAAAGGAAAAATCAGTTTTGCAAAAGTTTTGAATACAACCATCAACATGCTCAAAATAGGAAATTCTTACAGAAAAGTTCACATACTCATAAGCATTAAGAAAAAACTTTCTTGGATTAAATTCTTCAAGAAGACTAAACTCTAACATGCCTAGAGAAAAGGCAAAACAGAGGATACTCAACATCTAACATATTGCATTCAAGAAACATCCGAGAATTCCCATTCAAACTACACATTTAATAGCAGCAAAAATTCTAATTTTATAACCAACCATCTTAAAGACAAAATCATGTACACATGTTTCTCCCTTCAAATTTTCCTTGAAGAAAACAACCCCAGCCTTCAGGATTTACACAAGATTAACTTTAACAAAGAAAGATCCCTCACAAAGAAGTAAGGAGATGACTGAAAATCCCATCACAAACTCACATATACATGCTGCCATTTTTTTTCCAAGAGAAAATAAAAGAAGGATCAAGCTTTGTTACCTCTTGTAATCCTTTTAGGAAAAAAAAAAAAAAAAGAGCAACCTAGAATGATAGCTGCTGTGTGTGTTGGCCAGAATAAGGAAACTAAAGTTTTTGAGAGTTTGTTGTGAATTTGGTTAAAGAAATGTGTTTGTGTTGGCTTAGAATAGGAGGGCTAGTTATCGTTTGCGGAAATGAAATATGGAGGTTGTAAATTTTGAGAGAAACCTAATTGGGTTGCCAAATGATAGGTTAATTCCTCAAGGAAAAGAGAGGACACCATGCTCTGAGCAAAATAAAATAAATAGAAGAGGGTTTGGTCATTGTGAAACAATTTTTTGATAGAGAATGGATTAATCAGTCAGTATTGGCTTGACTGAATTTTGGAAGGATTATAGGAGGTTCAAACTTTCAAAATGGCCTAGATAAAATTTCTTCAAATTTCAGAAATTCTTCTTGAGGCTAAGAGACCTCAAACCGGCGACCGCTTGTTTCAAGTATGAAATAAAGCTGAATTTTGTTCTAAGGGAAGAGTGGGGTGGCGTGAGTAAGGAGTAAGAGCTTAAAAGAATTTCCAAAGTTCTAGAGAATTAAATTAGGATTGCTAGAATCCATTTGAATTTGATAAAAAAAAAATGATTTTGTCTTTTGTAATTCAACAAACAATCGATGGTGTTGAAATGGTCAAATTTGGTGGCTATATAAGAAGAAATTATTCAAGACTTGAGCATTCCTATAGGATTTGACCAAGATAAGAGGAGCTTAGGAAGAAAGGTCTGTTTCTAATTCAAAAGTTAAAAAAAAAAAAAAATAGCTTGGATAAAGTTTTAGTGTTGTGCCCTAGAGGGAATCACTTATACATTGTATATGACACATTTTATTTTAATAAAAGGCATTATTTATCTTATAGTTTCTTTTGTATACTTTTGTGTAAAATAACTTTTAAATAAAGTCCGTAGTACAACACTGTATTAAGGAAATCATGATAGAGATCATGATATGAGATTCCTACTACACTGTATACTGTTAGTACTTAAATAGTCCCTAGTCATAGTATTAATGAGATAGGACATCATTAATGTGTTAAGACTAGCATGTGTTAGACTTTCTGATTTGATCAGGTGGTGGTTCTCATATCCGTGAGTATTGAGATATGCAAAGTTAACACATGAATGCTTATTAATGGAACAAGTACATTGGATGACCTATCTTTGAGATAATCACATGGATAACTATTTAGTGCCAGTGATATAATCTCGATATAGCAAACGTCCAAGTATTCTTAGACTTAAGATCTCTAAGGTACTTTGTTTGCTGAGCATTGTGCTTTGATTCCAATCTCTGGAGCCAAATCGAGGGCCGCCTATGGGATGGATATTAGGTACATTATGAGGTAAATAAAAGTAGTTGAGAGGGTCAATAAAGGATTCACCACTCCTAATAGTAGTAGCGAATATCTCACAGCCACTTGTAGGAATTACTACTCAAGAAGTCCTTGGCCAAGGCGACTGTGTATTGGAAATAGTTCCAATTGATATACATCTAGAGTAGTGGATTCTTAGTTCAAGTATTATTATATTCAAGCCAGAATTATTATATATTCTAGAGGGAGTTGGCACTAATTTCATACTTTAAACCAAATGAGATATTGTATGGTGAAATGAGTTAATTGCATTGTAGTTTGTTATTGAAGGGTTCATGTCAAGCCACTTGACTTCTTGAACTCTTGGGTGGTTATGATGTGTTGCTAGATACCACCCATGATCTGGGAATATAGGTTTATTAATTAATGAATTAATAAACCAATCCTGATTAGAATTAATATGATTAGTTCTAATTAATTATGGATTATTAATCTCAAAGACGTTTGGATTAATTCATATTTGCTACCAATTGACTGGGAAACCTAATAGGTCACACAGAATAGAGGATTATATACTCAAGATGTTATTTGATAATATAGTGGGGTTAATTGCGAGAAAGAAAAGTTATTGTGGCTAAATTATAATTAGTTATAATTAATTGTCCAAATTGTAATTGTGAGAACTTGATGTTTCCAATTACAATTAGGGAATTCTAAATGTTTTAGAATTCTGAGATTGGAGTATATTTTGAGCAGGATTTCATGCTATATAGGAGATATAACACACGAAACCCAAGCCAAGTGTAAGACACGAAAACTCCAACCCCAGCAACACAACCTTCTTTTCTTCTTCTCTCTCTCTTGTTGCTCTTGAAGAAAACAACCCTAGCCAGCACTAAGTTTTTCTGCTAGCACAGAAAACTTCGTGCTTGAGTGTATCCTCTGTGTGGATTTCTATTAGAAATAATCACACACTATGATTATAGTGGTTGGACGTTCAACTCTCGTGGTGTTTGATCAAGAGGATTGCTGGATCGCGCCTCAACTTGAAGAAGAAAAATTTTGTTTTCCACATGATCAAAGAAAGGTAAAAAACTGTTACCTTTGTTCTCTTTACGTCTTGTTTTCCACACATATGCGGTTCCTGGGATGGTATCTCGTTTTATTTTTCCACTGCACCATATATGATATGCGATAGATACCCAACATAAAGATCTGTAATAATAATAATAATAATAATAATAATAATAATAATAATAATAATAATAATAATAATAATAATAATAATAATAATAATAACTAAAGGATAACATATCTTATTGAAATGAACCCCTAAAGTGACGGTTAAACAAGGTCAACCAAATGAATGCATAGTATAATATTATAATGTGTGTGTGTGTGTGTGTGTGTGTGCGTGTGTGTGTAGAATAATAGAAAGTCATTTTATTATAACATAGAATATACGCTTATGACATAGAATAATTATATACTTAATACACAAAACTATGTATGTATGTATGTATGTATGTATGTATGTATGTATGTATGATATTATTATAATTCATCCAGTGGAAACAATTATAACTATAGATAATAAATTTTTAACAAATAATAAATAATAACAATATAGTTATAGTTAGTATAATTATAATTATTATTACAATTGTAAATAATTAAAAGATGACTAGCCAAAATTAGCAGGCATAAGAGTTTCTTTTTTTTTAAGGATAATAATAATAATAATAATAATAATGAGGATAATATTTTTCCACGTAAAATATTATGGCACAATAATTAGATGATACCTTCCACTATTCCTAAATCACTATTAAAAATTTTATTACATCACATATTCAAATAAATTTAAAATATGCACATATCACCAAAGCACAATCTTGCAGATTCATGAAACAAGCATATATCATGTTCAAATACATATGTTCATATCCAATGCATGTTAATTCTCATAAACTAGGTGTGACCAGGGTGGGGTATTACATCATCCCCCTCTTAAAAGAATTTCGCCCCGAAATTCCTAGAAGTCCGCACCTCAAAACCATTTTTCCTTACCTACACTTTAGACTCTCAGCAATGTCCTGTATGGCACTTTAAAGAATATCTGCTACTATTTCCATATGCCAGCACATGAAATTCTATCTAAGCCTTTATCTCTAAAATCTAACATGTCTTTGATCAAGACGAATAGGTCATACAACTTCACTTTTGCAAACTACTTGGACTGTGATTTTCCATTTCTTCTCTCTCTCTCTCTTTTTTCCCATCAATTTCACATCCTAATAAATTCCTATCAACCTTCACTATTTTCCCCAAAGATGAACTTAGAAATCAAGTTTAGGCAATTTCGACCCATCACATCCTAATTAATATGCCTAATCCAATTTAACATAGTGATGCGTAGGATTAGAATCAATCAAAATATCTGCATAACAGTAGGCTTACCTTTCCTAACTGCTGCGTTTGTTTCTGGCTCCTCTCCATTCAGTGCAAAGACTCTGGCCTTCACTTGAGATTTCTATTCTCCACTTCTTGTGACTCCAGCAGTATTCACTCAATTGGCCAAGTGAGCAAGTAATGGGAGATTTCCTTGGTTGGCAATTTGGGGTTTTGGATAGTTATTCCTCAAATGCAAAGGATCTCCACAGATAAAACACTTTCAGTTCTCCTTCTTAGACCAGCAATCCTTCTCTGCATGTCCTCTCTTACTACAGTGATGGCAAGTTATTACATTTGTAGCCCCAGTCAATAAATTCCATACTTGATTTCCTAATACGAATTCTTGGTGGATTTTCTTAGTGTTATGGGTGTTTTAGTTAGCTAACTGTTCAGTTCAAACAATGGGACGGGACCCAAAATAGAGATTTTTCTTCTGACATAAGGAGAAAGTAACCTAACAACCTACACTCTTTCAAACCCTTGAAGAACAAAGCCTCAAAGACCCTCAAGATGAGTAGATAGTTCTACTATAATCTCACCCCAATATCCTTGAAGCAACAAAGGCAAACAAGAACAAATAGAATAGATAAAACAGGCACCCAAATATTGGACTTCAAATAAATCTTAGAAGAACAAAGCAACTAAGACCCATTTAAAGAAAATAACATTGGATTATCCAAAAGATTTATAGACTCTTACAAAAGAAGGACTAACTCTTAAGCTTGATCTTGAACAAGATGAACAAGGAGGCTGGGGCCTCTCAAAATTCTTTCTCAAATTTGAATTAAAGTGAAGTGAGTTGTGTTTTCAAATCACTAAAGGTGCTATTTAGACTACCCTAACCCTGGCTAAGTAATCCCTAAGGTTCTATTACAGTTTAGGGTCATAATAAGTCTTTACAAGCAATTAAAATTGAAGAAAATCGGGAAAAACATTAAAAATGCAGAGCCGTCGTCGGCTGCCCAGGGTGGAACCAGCGTCGGTTTAGACATCACAGCCGGCGCCGGCTGTGTTCTGTCTTTGGGCGATCGAACAACGGATAAACCTGTTGTTGAGCAGAATGAGGCTGGCGCCAATTTGACTGCTTGCAGCCGGTGCCAGCTGTCCTCTGGTGGCCTCCTTTTTGGACGAGTTTCATCCATCTTTGTTGCCGGCCCTTGTCCTTGCATGGCCACACCTCCCCCTCCTTGATATTGACCTTCATGATGAAGCGGAGTCTCATTATATCTCCCTCCTTGAAAAGGATTCGTCTCCGAATCATTGCCATCATCTACATGGAATGCTTTCACCATTGTCACCTTCTTAGCTCCATCAAGTATCATTCGTTCACCTATAGGCAAGGGAATCAATGTAAAAGGAGTTAGGGGAATAAAACCATACACAAATTTAAAAGGAGAATGAGAAATGGTAGAGTAAAAAGCCTTTTTGTAAACAAACTTAAGGTGTGGCTAGCATTCCTCCCAATTGGTCAAGTTCTTCTTGATTATGGTCCGTAAGAATTAGGTAATTGTTCGGTTGACCACCTCCTTGGGAAAAACAACTGTAAATTCTTGAGGAACAGCTGTAATTTCATTAGGCAAAGACAATGAAAAATCATTAGTAGAATCATAAGAACCTTTGCATAAAGGAAGAATAACTGATTCCTTAGCTTCTATAGCCTTTATGGCCTCACTCTCTTTTGCGAAGAAATTCACTCTTCTTTTACCTCCCCTATCTTGTCCTTGCTCACTCCTATCCTTATTTGCCAAAGGAATTTGTTTGTTCATCCTCTCTCTCAACTCTTTTTCCTTCCTCTCTTTTTCTTTCCCCACAATTTCTTATTTTTGCTTAACATCTTGTCCAACAATTTTCCCGTCATCACTTTTCTCATTCCTATTTCCCTCTTGTTTTCTTTGGTACATTTCTTCCTCTTCTTCTTTGTCGGTAGAATCCTCACCATAGGGATTGGTATACATCGTTCTTTTGCTTGGACACTCTTGAGAAGAATATTCATATCTAAGGTACTTAAAACACTTGAAATTCCTTTTCCTATGTGGTTTCTCCATAGCTTTCCCTTTGTCCTTGTTCCATCCTTCCCTAGGTTTTCATTCATCTCTAGATTTCCAAGCCTCCCTTGGTTTGTTGAAATCTTTTTGGAATGGCTTAGGAGCTTCATCCTTCTTAATTGACAACTTGCTAGTAGTGTTGGGGTTTGAAAGTGGTGGCCTAGTGAATGCCCTCATCCTAGGGCTAGGCACTTCAAATTGCTCTTGACCTCTCCTTTGTGTAATGGCAGAAACTTGTCCAAGATGATTAATCAACTCCCATTTCTTGTTTTGGAACTCACTTCGCATAATCCTCATCATAACTTGCAAGTCTTCACACAAACCCCTAGCATCAATTTGATCTTCTTGAGGTCTACTAGGTCCACTTGGGTTAGGCCTAGAGATTTCTTAATCATAGGCCATGGTGATGGAATATTTGCTTACTTATACCTGCAACACAAAGAGATTAGAAAAAAAAAAAAATGGATCCTCACTGCACTTCCTTGCATGTTAGCTCTCAAGGCTGATTACTCCACGCTCGTGTTTGCTCTTCTTAGGCTCTTTTAATAATAAACTCACCCTCTTGCCTTTTTCTCAACACTCAAGCCTTCTTGTTTAATCCTAATTCTCTCCAATAGCTGAAGATTTAGTCCGACTAAGTGAATCACACAAATCAAAAGAATTTTCCAATTAGGGGGTCTTAGGGGAATTTCAACAAACACTTGTTGGGCGCCTCAAGCAAACAAGTTTTAAGTCAAGAATTTCCAGAAAAGTGGACTCAATCAACACAAGAACAAGCACTAGTCACGCTAGAAACACTTCTAAGCAAGAAACAAACAAGAATTATCAAGAACAAAGAAACAGGAATAACTAGACTAGGATGATGAAGAACAAGATGATCATAAGTGTGCACTAGAATAAATTGAGTTCAATGAACATGGAATTCAACAATAGAGTGATATACTAAGTCCCAATATCCCATATAATAAAAATTAAGAATCAAAGATCCCAACTATAGTAAAAAATATTCTCATAGAACACTTATCAAACACCTTGGATGCAATTATCGTCACTTAAGAACAATCAGTATTTTCACTCATATTGAAGCCAAATTTCACCACAATCACAAGATAAATTTGTTTCCAAGGATTATAACAACATCAAGGAACAATTTTCCAACAGAAAAATCAAGATATAACAAAGATTTAATGACTTTTTTGGAGCAGGTTTTTGAGTTACGGGATTTCTCTGTTTTTCCCTTTTATTCACTTTGTAGGGCTACTTTTCTTGTTTTCAAGCTTTTATGGGAATCAAGATTTTCCGTGCTCTGATACCAAACTCTTTGATACGAATTCTTGGTGGCTTTTCTTGGTATTATGGGTGTTTTAGTTAGCTAACTGTTCAGTTCAAACAATGGGACGGGACCCAAAACAGAGATTTTTCTTTTGACAAAAGGAGAAAGTAACCTAACAACCTACACTCTTTCAAACCCTTGAAGAATAAAGCCTCAAAGACCCTCAAGATGAGTAGATAGTTCTACTATAATCTCACCCCGATATCTTTGGAGCAACAAAGGCAAACAAGAACAAATAGAATAAAGAAAATAGGCATCCAAATATTGGATTTCAAACAAACCTTAGAAGAACAAAGTAACTAAGACCCATTCAAAGAAAACAACATTGGATTATCCAAAAGATTTATAGACTCTTACAAAAGGAGGACTAACACTTAAGCTTGTTCTTGAACACGATGAACAAGGAGGCTAAGGCTTCTCAAGATTCTCTCTCAAATTTGAATTAAAGTGAAGTGAGTTGTGTTTTCAAATCACTAAATGTACTATTTATACTGCCCTAACCCTAGCTAAGTAATCCCTAAGGTTCTATTATAGTTTAGGGTCATAATAAGTCTTTACAAGCAATTAAAATTGAAGAAAATCGGAGAAAACATTAAAAACGTAGAGCTGTCGTTGGCTACCCAGGGTGGAACCAGCGCCGGTTTGGACATCACAGCTGGCACCGGCTGTGTTCTGTCTTCGAGCGGTCGAACAACAGATGAACATGTTGTTGAGCAGAATGAGGCCGGCGACGATTTGGCTACTTGCAGCCGACGCCTGCCATCCTTTGGTGGCCTTCTTTTTAGATGAGTTTCGTCCGTCTTTGTCGCCGGCCGTTGTCCTTGCACGACCACACCTCCCCATCCTTGATCTTGACCTTTATGATAAAGCGGAGTCTCCCCATTTCCTTTTTGTGTCGGTTCTATGGGAGGCTACAACCCGTACTGAGAATAAAGATAAAAGTAGAGCTGATAGCAAAGCCTCAAACTCATTTAAACATGTTACTCATAAAAGGCCTGCAGGGCAATGACATGCATATCTAGCAAAGAGTTCACATAAATCAATCACAGCACTTCCTAGATCATCCCAAACAAAATTCAAGTCCACATTATACGCCACATGTATATCATGCCTATATTATCCTTTGCTCGCCAAATAAAGTCATTGAGCAGCAAGCATGAACTTTACATATACTCAGCACCCATGACCTTCTATCAATCCCTTAGAAAGCATAAAATCCACCCTTAATCATTTCTCAAGAAAACAAATTAAACTTTGTAATTTAGCACAAAACCCTTAGCTGCCTTCAATTTCCCGCAACCATAGTCTAAACTCCTAAGGGTAAAAACCCTATATAAACCCCTCTGATTGACCTCAAATTTTGTAGGCACATAGATTAACATGTTATGAATAAAATACACTAAGCACATTCAGAAAATTAGGCTCATACAAATCACAAAAAATTCTGAACAAAAACTACACGAATCTACCAACAAGGAGAAAAAAAAAAAAAAAAGAACTCTCAACCTTGATCCCGTTTTAACCCCAACTTTTCCAAATTATTAAAGCACACAAAATCTTACATTTTCAACCTTTCCACCCGTACAAACCATGCTCAAAATAGATTGCAAAATAGTGAATAGTAAGTATCGAAAATCCACTATTCTTAGTTTTTTTTTTTTTTTGAAAAATTTCTGGAATAGATTAGAGTAACTTTCAGAGTAATACTCCACATGGAAAAAAATGATATTCATGTATTGAAACAAGTTTCAAACAGTTTCTTCAAAAATTAAATCTTGCACTGCGTTTTCTTGAGGTCAATTAACAGCTATCAAATAAAACAGCAAAACTTCAGCTTTCAACATGACACTTTAAGGATCAATGAAAAGGGTTCTTACATTCAATTCTTCTAGAAAGTTGAACTCAAACATGCATAGGAAAGAGGTGAAACATAGTGTACCCAAGATCTTTCGTATTGCATTCAAGAAACATCCAAAAATTTACATTCAGGAATTCATATTAAAAAAAATGGTATAAATTTCTGATTACGTGACTAGTTTAAGAAACAACAAATATGTTCATATGGCTTTCTTTACTTATTTTCCCCTTAAGAAAACAACTCTTGCCATCCATAAGAACCAAACAAAACAGCACTCTCTAGCCATAATCATATTTCATGCATTGGAATCCACAAGAAACACTTATACATTGCGAAACTACCCACAGCTTCCATATACATTCAGTTCACTGAAAAGATGATTTCATCCAATTTGAAAAATCTGTCTTTTACATATGTATACCAGAAGGGTGTCTAGCTATTAATATGCCTTGCAAATTCTGTTTAAAATTCATGCACAAAGAGACAAGTAGAAGAACGACAATAGTGGCACGCAAGTAAAGCATTTTTGGCTACAAAGGAAATAAGCAAGAAGGAAACTTGGTTTGCCTTTTGGATTTGCCAACCATGTACAACCCCTAGACCACAAAGATATGCTACGGCAGTTCTTTGTTATTCAAACTGAAGAGAAAATCATGCACCTTAGAGAGAAGTAGTGTATGATGATGGTTGAAATTCTTGAGAGTTTCAAAAGTTCCTAAGTGTGAAGGTAAATTGAGATTTTCCTTAGGCAAAGAAAAGAAAATCGTGAAGCTAGGGGAAGTTGGGATGTACCGGCTGATAGGAGGAAAAGATAAAGATTGATTAATTTCAAATACACTTCTAATCAAACCACAATTCTATAGATGCCAACAGCTTTTGTAACCATCTACGAGGAGTACTAGGAGGTGGTTGGCAACAATGATGGAAAAAAAAAAAAACAAAAGGTCCTCCTAACTAAATTATCATATATGTGCCAACCGGTACATAATATCCCACCAAAGTATGTATATAATATTTTAATGCAAAGTAGAAGAAAGTCTTAATATAATATTATTAAATGATTATATTAATATATCTAATATCATTATGACAAATTAAGTGGAAACAATTATACTAATTAATAATAAGTATATAGTATTAGAGATGTAAACTATAATAATAAATTAATATAATATAATTATTATATTCATAATTACAATTATCATTATAATTAAAATTATTAAGAGGTGACGAACATAAAATATGGGACATGAGCATTTTTAATAACAACAACAACAACAACAACAACAACAACAAACAATAATAATAATAATAATAATAATAATAATAATAATGGAGGTATAATCCAACTTTACTTGAAAATTCTAAAGCAAAAATTACTAGGACTAGGTAATTCAAATGGTATGGCTAAACCAGATCAACCACATGAATGCATAATATATATATATATATATATATATATATATAGAGAGAGAGAGAGAGAGAGAGAGAGAATGAAAGGAAGTCATTTGGTTGTAGCATTATTAAGATAATATATATAATATTATTATAATTCATCAGCCAAAAACAACTATAGCAATAAATAATAAGTTTTCAATAGATAATAAATAATAACAATATAGTTCTGATTAGTGTAATAACTATCATTGTTAAAATTTTAAATAATTAATAGATGGCAAACCAAAAATGGGAGACATAATAGCTTTTTAGGAATGGTGATGATGATAATAATAATAATGATGAGGGTAATATTTTTCCACGTAAAATATTATGGCACACTAATTAGATGATACCTTCCACTATTCCTAAATCACTATTAAAAATTTTAATACATCACATATTCAAATAAATTTAAAATATGCACATATCACCAAAACACAAGCTTGCAGATTCATGAAACAAGAATATATCCTATTCAAATACATATGTTCATATTCAATGCATCTTAATTCTCATAAAATAGGTGTGACCAGAGTGGGGCATTACACTTGTACTATTTGTCATATAGTATTTTTGTAATAATATGAGGTATTTCTTTTCTAGAATAATGCATTTCATTTTATGGTCATCAAGTATGTGTGTAAAGCTTGGTATTTTACTTAGCATGCTCAGGGATTACCATCATTTAAAAAGATCCCAACTTCTCCCACTTTGTCACTGGCTTTCTTAGGTGGACATGGCAGCATTGCCGCCAACCCCTCCGGCAGCCCCAGATCATTAAGGGCGATGATCTTTTGCCTCTCTTTTTTTCTATTCTTCCTCTTCCATAGATGTTATCAAACCTATATCCCAGCATAAAAGAGAACCAATGGTCTTTTTTACTGAATATGAGATTAAAGCTCTTGCTATGCCTTAGAAGTACACACTAGTTAGAAAATTCCCTCAGGAGAAACCTTCAATGGAGGCTATAAAAAATGAATTTCATACTATCGGCCTTAAAGGTTCTGTCAATATTGAGTGGCTTGATTCTAAACATATTTTGATTTGACCAGATCTGAAGGAAGACTACATTTTTCTATGCCTAAAAGGCTTATGGTATCTATTAAGGTTTCCTATGAGAGTTCTCAGATGGACTACCAAATTTTTGAGTCTCTGCAAATCTAATAATAGTTTTGGTGTGGATTTCCATGGAGAACTTGCCTATTCATATGTTCACAAAGTCGATCCTCTCCACATTGGCCTCAGCAGAACACCATTGAAGTTGGATGAAGTAACTGCCACTCTTTCTAGGCCTCACATAGCTCAGATCTATGTCAAGGTTAGTCTTTTGAAGGATAATCCTTCAAGGACCTGGGTAGGAGTTGGAGATTCGGGATTTTTTCAAGTTGTAAACTATGAGAATATGCTTGTTTATTGCTCTGACTACTATAGAGTAGGACATAAAACCAACACATGTAGTGTTCAACTCAATCTGCTGAAGGAAGTGGCAAATCCTTCTAAGACTAAGGAATGCTGGATTCTCAAGAAAAAGACTATTGAGAACAGTAACCCTATCAACATGGGTAACCTTATTTCGCACACAATTATGACAGAGAACCATGCTACAATAGTAGTTAAGGCTGGATTAGTGACAGTGGTGGGGTCAGCCATGGGCGGGGTTTTGACTGATTTGGGTCAAAATCCAAATCGAAAACCAAACGAGGGGCGAAATAGGAATGGGTGGCTGACTGGGAGTACCTCACATTCACGGAATGCGAGGTTCCCCAACATCTCGACCGCACATGGTCTGTTCCAACCGCACACGGAAAGTCATTTAAACCTCGCAAATTGGGTTTGTGAGATTACATCACCTTGCAAATATGATTTGCGAGGTTTGATGCACCTCGCAACCATGATTTGCGAGGTGATTTATTTATTTATTTATTTGTAATTTTTTACTCTATTATTGTTTTACGCAACAAAATATGTTTAATTTTTTTTTGCAATTTCTTTTTTTCTATTATAAAAGAAATTAATATTTTAAAATAATAATTAATAATTTAAATTTAATCATTACAAATAATATACATATTTTGACTATAATTAATTTTATTTATATGTACATTTTTGAAATAAATTTTTATTTATATTTTAATTTATAATATTTAATTATTTATTAAAAAATTATAAAATTTTAAATTCTCAACTATCTAAATATACTAAAAATGTCTTCTTCTTCTTCTTCTTATATATATATATATATTAGAAGAATTTTATCATTTTTTTGTGACTTCTTCCTCTCATATCTTTTCTATTGAATTTAAAGTCTCTACTATAATCATCCATTCATTTTATTTTTTTTGTAATTTTTTTCTCCATTGTAAAAGGAAATAATATTTTTAAATAACACAAAATATATAAAGACCCATATAAATAAATTTAAATAATTAATAATTAAATTTTATTAATTTAAATTTGATCATAACAAGTAATATCTATATTTTTACTACGATTAATTTTATTTGTATTGGATTTTGAAATAAATTTTTATTTATAGTTTAATTTATAATATTTAATTATTCGTTAAAAAATTTAAAAAATGTAAATAAAATTTTATTTATTTTAAAATAAATAAATACAGATATTCGTTACAATTTAAAGTGCACCTCGCAATTTTATTATTTAATTTGCGAGGTGCATTTATCTATTTTTTTGTAATTTTTTTCTCGATTACTATTTTACACAACAAAATATGTTTTTTTTTTTTGCAATTTCTTTTTTTATTGTAAAAGAAATTAATATTTTTAAATAATAATTAATAATTTAAATTGAATCATTACAAGTAATATACATATTTTACCTATAATTAATTTTATTTATATGTGCATATTTTGAAATTTTAAATTAATTATAAAATTTATATACTAAAAATTAATTTATATGTATATAATTAATTATAAAATTTTAAATTATCAACTATCTAAATAAACTAAAAATGCCTTTTTTTTATATATATATTGGAAGCATTTTATCATTTTTTGTGACTTCTTCCTCTCATTTCTTTTCTATTAAATTTAAAGTCTCTACTATAATCATTCGTTCATTTTATTTTATTTTTTGTAATTTTATTTCTCTATTGTAAAAGGAAATAATACTTTTAAATAACACAAAATATATAAAGACCTATACAAATAAATTTAAATAATTAATAATTAAATTTTATTAATTTAAATTTAATATTAACATGTAATATACGTATTCTATTGTTACTACAATTAATTTTATTTGTATTAGATTTTGAAATAAATTTGTATTTTTAATTTAAGTTTAATTTATAATATTTAATTATTGAAAAAAAATTATCTAAATTTATAATCCCCTTAAAAATATTATTTAAATATCAATTATCAAAATTTCATAATCCCCTTACATTTGATAATCCAAATAATTTATAAATTAACTGAATTCGAATAATGTGTGAAATATTAAAGTTCTAAAAAAATCATTTAAAAAAATTAAAATCTCAATATTTGTCTTTAAAGATCTATTATTATTAATTTTATCTTAAAAATGGCCAAACTAAATTGAACTCTAAAACGTGATACAAATAATAAAATTTATTACACATGAAATAATCTAAAAAAAAGGATGAAAGCTAGTCCCACAATGAAATTCTTGACGGTTCCTTGGAGGTTGAACTCGTCTCTAAGGCTGTTGTTGTTGTTCTTTGAGCGGTTCTTCTGGTTGTATTGTACTTTGCCTGTAATGGTGAGATGGACTGAGAATATCTAGAATGTTTGTGCTGTATCTGAGACCGTCCAGAAGAAGGGCCGGCATCAAAATCATCAATTGAAGATAAGCATATAGTATCGAAGTCTAGCTTCGTCTATCTAGCTCATAAGGCGGGTGGTTCAAACGACTTGTCTCACCAGCGACAATCAACGAACGCGTAGCGAGATCCATTATTGATGCAAACACTTGTCTATTAGCAACATCCGCATTTTGATAGCCTTCATTGCCAAGGTACAATATCCGATGCATCGAATCAGCCTATATATGTATTTCGAAATGTCAATAAATTATTTAAGTGTAAATTATATATTTTATAATATTATGTAAGAAAATTTACCTACCAATACTTCTATTACCCCACCGCTCAATTGATAGCCCGAAGGATTCGGTTGTGCTATAATCGGATTACCAATCAGTGGCCTAGTGTGAGTCCAATACCATGCTGCATAGTCAAACGAAACTATATTATAATCGTAACTATGTTGTCCAAGAAGAACTGTTAAATGCCTATTAACCCAGTTCACGAGATGTAGTGAATCTATCTCGGGCCACCCTGCATCAGTAGATCTCATGTCATGGGCATGCAAATTGTCACCGGTGTCAACTGTAGTAGGTATTGTCTGCCCAAATCCAAACTGTCGCATGACTCTATCTGGACGATGCACTTCTATTGTTTCCTAACAAATTAGGGATGTGATAGATGCCCAAATGTATCGTCCATGAGTGCAATACGGGGGTAAGGTAGCCAACATGTGCTTATCATAAGGCTGCCAGATAAACTGCATAAAGGTGTATTGTCAGTATCAATAATAAATAACGAATTTAAAATTAGAGTTGAAAGCAAATTGGTTGAAGTAAGACTTACATGGTCATGTTGCATTCTATCTAACTGATCCCTATAGGTAAGAAGCACATGTGTCGAGGTGTGTGCAAGCTCTAATGGTCCTTCCTATGCTGATCTTCTCGGGGCTTGGGGATCAACATTCTCAACCAGACGAACTCTGCTTGGTTGGATAGTAGGGATACGCTCCCAAGCCTACAACTATTTCAACATGAACAACCAATTCTTAAGAAAATACTATATTTATTATTAATTTATAATACTAATAAGATTTTTTTAAAAATGTGCGTTCCATACCTGAATCAACAATAATAAACCGCTGAGAGTGTGCGCTCTGTAGGACATAGCATTGTACAGACAACGGTACAGATGAACCAATGTTGTACTTTCCCAACTAAGGGTGCTAGATACCTCTAAATCATGAATGTGTTTTAGAAAGCACATTGTACTTTGTTGCCGGACTTATCCGAGAATAGAAAGCCTCCGATGAGCTGCATAATACGGCACCGTGTATGCTGCCCTATCATCTCTGGCGTCGCATTTGCAGGTAGTGGCTTACTCAATGCTCTCTCGAGTGAAATGATCTTCAATCTATATCCGTCGAACTCTGTTAGAGTAGGTCGAAATCCCAAAAGCTCGTCGCACATGTCAATCAACTCTACAGATGAATGTACGAAACGACTAATACAAATAGGATCACCATCTACATGTAATCTAAAGAGAACCTCTATGTCCTGTAGGGTGATAGTAGCCTCTCCAACTATAAAGTGAAACGTATGCGTCTCCTAACGCCATCTTTTCACTAATGTTGTTATCAGTGGATGGTCAATCCTCCTATAACATAAACGACGTAGTCCACCAAAACCGGCAATATCCCTGAGCTGCTCAATACGATGATCGAATGGTTGAGCTTCCCAAAACATGCTATCATTCCACTTTACATTTAAAACATCGCTATATAACTGTCCTGCCCAAATATGTGACGACCTATATTTGTATTGCAATCTCAATACGTCCGATAGAATAGGACTTGAATCCACTCCCTGTGAAGTAGGCTCATACATTCTATCATAATTAATAGAACCGATTTAGAAAAATTAAAAATAAACACAAAAGTAAGATACATAGCCAACATCAAATTAAATACAAAAAAATAAACACAAAAGTAAAGATAAATAATTTAAATCACAATATATAATAAATATTAAAAATTAGGGTTACAAATAAGTAATGTATCTAAATAAATTTAGCTATCTAAATATAAAACTTAAATAGATGTCGCATTCATTGTACAAACACCGTGAGTGTAATTTCTCCTATTGTGTCTGCTGCGATGACATGTGTCGCAACGAGGTGGTGAATCGGGATTACATTCGTCCATCTCATTCCAAATACGTGATGTCTGCAATCTACCCCTGTGACGATTCTTGAAATGGTGAGCAAATGGGGCCAAACTAAAGCCATGATTATGCTAATAATCCTCGTGTGGAATAGGCCTGAACTGTGCTGTATACGTTATTCTATACGATAGTGTCGTATTTTCTAATGACACTAAATCTCTAGGATTCAACCGCAGCTGCTGACATACTGCAAACGCGTGCAAACAAGGTATTCTATAAATATTTCATTTGCAACAACTGCACTTCCTGGCCCTAATATTAACCTCGTACAAATTAAATAGCCATAAAATTTCGAAGTTGAAACAGAAGTTCAAAGAAGTAACCTTTATATGGTCGATATTTGGAAGGATAACTCAATAATGAATGAAAAAAAATTAAAATATTCCTACCCCAAGGGAGGAGGAGTAATACTAGAATTATTAATAGAATCCAAAGGATCACCTTCCCATATGCCTAGAAATCAGACCAAAGAATTGAATACATGCAAAACAATAAAGCATTCAACACATGAAAAGCTACACAAAATGCAACTTCTTATTCAGTATATAGCCTCTACTCAGCAAGCAATAAAATCAAGATTCCTCAACCGAAATTCAACAAATGCAATTTTATCTTATGCTTGATGTCTTGAGATCAACTGTACGAAAGCATAAGTAAGGCAAACTAGTAAAATCCATTAAAAATCGAATAGAATGTCTTCAACTTTCCTTTATAGATCTGCTTTGATGGTGGCTACTAGTCTCTGTAGTCGTCGTTTTTGCTCTAATCTCCAAGAGAATTATCTTCCCATAGGAAATACAATGTGTAGTTTTCTGGGTGCCATAATTTCATCAATGCAGATAAATTTTATTTCCATACAACCATAGTAAATGAAAGACAATAGTATAAAGATAGCTTCAGACTACTCTAAATTGCTACTTCATTACCTTATATTTTTAGATTTTTAATTCATTGACTTAGAGATTAATTCTACCATTTGGTTGATACATTAAAGATTCAGTAAATCTCCTTTTAACAATATAACTTATGCTGATACTCTATGCTCAACTAATGATGCATAGTTAAGCTAAACTATAGTGCTAAAATCTAGAAATTCTTTGTCCCACGATGCTACTGCAGGGACTACTAAAAACAAATATCCAACGTATAAAGATGAAGCTATAATAAATACCTGTTATGGAGAAGATAGAGGCAGTGGCGTTTCGACGGCAATGGCTTCTTCCGACGTCAGCAGTGGCTTCTTCCAGTGGCAGCTTACTGGAGAAAGGGAAAGTGGGAGATGGAGGTGAAAATTTTTTTCTGCAGAAAGTGGAAGATAGATGGAGGTGGTAGGCTATTCTTCTTGCGAATAGCATATATATATATCATTGGTATGTTGTTTTTCATCACCCGTAAAGTATCACTGAAAAAGTGTTCTACCATGCATGCCATCCCGTGAACCACAGAAAAATGAGGAAGAAGACAGTTGGAGAAGGGGAAAAAAGCTTGCGAAAAGCGAAGAAGACACCGCATTTCATATTTGTGATTTGCGCATTTGCAAGGACCTCGCAAATCTAAAATGTGAAATGCACTTTTCCACAAATTTGCACAGAGGTCTGTCGGGAGTGGCGTATCTCACATTCAGGGAATGCAAGATCTTGGGAAACCTTGCATTCCGTGAATGCGAGGTACCCCTGTCAGCCCACCATACCAATTCCACCATCTATTTGGTTTTTGATTTGGGTTTTGACCAAAATCGGTCAAAAACCCAGCCATGGGCAAACAATAACATATGCAAAACAAATGACTACTGCTAAGGAAGATGTTACAACTCAGACAATAACCTCAGAATTGCCTTCTATTTTTCATCCTAGCACTTCTCTGATGGTCAACATTAATAGCCGCACTGAAAATAATGACTCTCCTTCAAATCCACAGACTTCTAGGCCATCGGATTAATTTCTAGAATTGTATTGGAAGTCATGTTGTATGGTCTGTCCTCCTCAATTGTAACACCATCTGTTCTGCTTCAACTAGAAAGTGCACTTGAATTGGAACCTACTGCAAACAACACATTGGGAAATATAAAACATGATCAGCATTCATCATATGAATCTAAAATAGACAAAGGCTATTTTATTAGACTTGGATGAGGTTAGAATAAGGGCAAAATTTTTGCAATTTCTTAATGATTCTTTGGAAAAAAAAAAAAAGACGTTGAACAACAGTCTATTCGACTAGAGAAAAAGCTTGTTCAGACCGGCAGTTAATATCGTAAGGTTCTGCCCAGTCATAAGGCTAAGCTCTCATTTGCTTTTTACCATCCCTTTAATTAATATGAATACTATAATTTGGAATACCTAGGGGAGGAGAGCAGTAGACAAATTTACTTGTTAGGAAACATAATTTGCATATTTTTCCTATTCTGGAGCCTATGGTCAGTTCTGATCCGATTGGAGTTTTTATGCATAAATTTGGCTTTCAGAACTTTTTCTCAAATTGTTCAGGGACGATATAGATTTTTTGGAACGATTTTGTTGACACTTCTATTCTTATTGATAGTGATCAGTTTGCTCTTCTTAAAATTCATGTGCCAACAAGAGTTATATTTCATATTACGATAATATACTCATCTTGTTCCCGAGTAGGAGGTTTTCCTCTTTGGTTTACCTTAATGGATCTTTCCTCCTCTATATTGGGGCCTTGGCTCTGGGGAGGTGATTTTAATGTTATTTCTGAAGTTTCAGAATATCTAGAAATATTAGTGCCTAATTATGCAACAATATTAGATTTTACTTCCTTTATTGATGTGTGTGCACTGTAAAATCCTCTTTTTACAGGAAGTAGGTTCACTTGGGTGAGAAGAGAGAGGCCTTACTATGACCGATTGGATAGGATTCTTTTAAACTCATCTTAGGTCTCTTTTGTTTATTCAACAAAAGTAGAACATCTTATTTACTTTGAGTCAGATCACTCCCCCTTTTTGGTTACTCTAAAATTTGTGGCTCCTCCTATGGTTTCCTTCCCATTTAAATTTTAGAAGATGTGGCCTCACCATTCTACTCTTAATCAAGTAGTGGCATAGGAATGGAGCAAAACCATACACAGAAATAGAATGCAAATTTTTCCAGGGAAGATTCAACTGGTTAAAAAGGCCTTTAAGCTTTGGAATAAAGAGGTTTTTGGTAACGTGTTTGATAATGTTCAGAAGGAGGAGGATAACGTACTTCGAGCCAAAATCATGTATGATTACTCTAATTCTTCTTTGCACCAAGAACAATTATAGGAGGCTAAGGTGGGACAAGCTTTTCATCTCAAATTGGAAGAGAACTATTGGCAGGATAAATCGAGACTCAAATTGGTGAAGGAATGAGATTCTAATACTGCATTTTTTTTCACTCATTTTTTAAGCAATAAAGGGATAAGCTAATCATCTCAAGTATTAGAGATTCTACTAAGTGTGTCTAAATCAATAGCATGAAATTAGTGAAGCAGTGGTGACATATTTATCTGAGCTACTTGCTGGTAGTGAAGATATCAGGTATTTGTTATCTCCTATTCTAGATAATATTACAAAGTTGATTACACTACATGATAACTTAATGATATCTTAAATTCTTGGTAAGGATGGGAGCAATAGATAGTGCTCCTGGGCCAGATGGTTTTTCAGGTCATTTTTTCACGTTAAGTTAGGAAATGATTGTGGAGGATGTTGTGAGAGCTGTTGCTAATTGCTTCACAGGTGTTCCTTTTCTGAAAGGTTTTTCTAGCCCTATTATAGTGTTAATTCTAAAAAGAACCTCTCCTGCTTCCTTTGGGGATTTCAAACCGGTTAATTTGTGCAACTATTGCAATAAAATAGTCACGAATGTCCTTGCTACAAGGATTGCTCGTGTATTGCCCAAGATCATCTCCTTTAATTAATTCAGCTTTGTGAATAGAAGAGACATCAAGAATAATATTTTATTAGCCTAGGAGTTAGTTCATTCTTTAGATAGGATGTATGGAGATGGAAATGTCATTCCAAAACTAAACATGCATAAAGCTTTTAAACAGGTTTCTTGGTGTTCTTTACTCCATGTTATGTCAAAATTTAGCTCAACATATTCTTTATCTGGTCAACAATTGTCTTTCAAATTATTGGTTCACGGTACTTATTAATGGTCAACCCACTGGATATTTCAGATCAACTAGGGGTCTTAAACAAGAAGACCCTCTTTCTCTTACATTTTTCATTATTGCTTAGGAGCTCTTTTCTAGAGGGCTAAATAATCTTTTGGATAATAGCACTCTTATTCCTTATAAGGTTCCACAAAGAAGCCCTAACATCTCTAATTTGAGTTTTGCAGATAACATCATAATATTCTCTAATGCATCCATGGTAGCTCTCTTGGCCATTTTTGATATCTTGCAAAAATATTAGAATTTCTCTGGCCAGCTCTTGAATATAGAGAAGAGCTCCTTTATTCTCTCGGACAAGGCTCCACCTGTTACGATTGCTCGAGTTCAACAGACCCTGGAGTTCTCCAGGAAATAATTCCCTGTTACATATTTTGGGTGCCCAGTCTTTAAAGGAAGGACTAAGACGGTCTATTTTCAATCAGCCATAGACAAAGTCCACAAGCGCACTCAAGGGAAGAAATTCAAATATTTATCTAATGCAGGGCAATTCAGCTTATTCGATTGGTGTTGTTTTCCATGCCTTTACACATTTTGCATGCCATTGAGCTTTTTATGTTTGTTATTACAGCCACAGAGCATGCTTTTGCGGGCTTCTTCTAGGGTTTTTCTCTTTATAGGAGGAAATGACATTGGAAGTCATAGAACTCTATAAGCTCCCAGTGGAGTGAGAATGGGCACGGTTTACGTTCACTATCTAACATAAGTGTAGCTTTTAGTCTTGGATTATGGTGGAAGTATGGGAAAGGATAATCCTTTTGGTCACAGTTCATGCATGCCAAATATAATCCTCAATGACATCATCCTGTGTGTTTGTCAGCTTCTTATGCTTCTTCTAAGATTTGGAGACAGATGATGAAAATTCACAATGTAGAAAAGCATAATATTCATTTTATTCTTAAATGTGGCTCATCTTCGTTTTGGTTTGATGACTAGATCGGGTCTGGTAAACTCTCAAATTTGAACTCTACTATGGTTCAACTAGAGCTTAAAGTCTCACAGTGTTTGTTAAGTGGCTTTTAGAACGTCTAGTTGCTAAATCAACTACTAGATCCACTAATGGCACACAAGATTTTTGCCATTCTTCCTCTATTAGATACAGGGAATGCTGAAGACATTATGGTTTGGAAAATATCTGAGGATAGGTCTTTCTCAACGATAGTAGCATGGCATGTTGTTATACACATAGGACAGAGAACTCAAATATCTGTTGATATAAAGAACCTTAAACTACAACCATCAATTAAGGTGTTCATGTGAAAGTTCTTTAATGAGTGTCTCTCTTTGGACTCAAAGCTCAAGCAGATTAGTTTTCAACTCCCTTCTTACTGTAGCTTCTGTTTGCTTGTTGAGGAAACTGCAGAACATCTTTTTTATGGCTGTGCAGCGGTGAAGAGCTTTTGGCAGTTACCTTCTTTATATTTTCCTTGAAAATCTTCTACTCGCTGGTATAACTTCGCTAAGTTCTGCAACTACTGGTGGAAAGGGAAGCTAAGGGAGCTCTCTATATTTAGATGATTTTTTGCTATATCCTTATCGAAGGTTTGGAAATATCATAACAAATGCAAGGTAGAGGGTAATTGGTTTCAAATACAACAGCTTATTCACTCAGTGGCTACTACTTTTACATCAAATGTGCAAGAGTATCCAACTACCTACATCGCTAGTTTTAATGACTTTGCCAAGATTTTTCCTATCTTCTGGAAGTCATAAAAAATTAAACAGAATGTTGCTATTATATGGTTAAAAGGAGGCCGATATGAGGTCATTCTAAACATAGATAGTGCTTGCAAAGGAAATCCAGGAGCCTTTAGCATTGGAGGATTTTATTCATGCTTCTGCCAAGACTGTTAGAATTATAGATAGTTTTGCAGCTGAACTTTCTGCAATACAGGAAGGATTTCATAGATGTTGGTGGCTGGTACAGTTTAATATCCATGTGCAGACTGATAGTAAAATCCTAGTCCAACAGATTTTTGATAGGAACGCTTTACCATGGAATGGTCTTCACAACAGACGGATGCTTGTTATGCTAAGGGCCACCAAATTTAGTTCTATCAATTTTAAGCAGAATTTCCGTTAAATGGGGTTCTTTTTTGTGGAATTTACGACAGTGGGGCGGCGCAGTGGAGAATTCCATTTGTAGCGAGGTCGCATTTTCATAATGCGACCTTATAAAATAAGGTCACATTATGGAAATACGACCACAAATGACCCTACCCCATGCGACCAGTGATTTAAAGCTGAATAAGGTCACATTATCTAAATGCGACCTCAGTGAGGTCGCATTAACATAATGCGACCTATAGGTCGCATTACTTCTCCCTCTTCCGCAACGCGATTTTCATTTCTGCGTCCACCTCCTCGGGTGTTTCTCTGCGTTCTTCCGCGATCTGCTATCTCCATTTGCACCGACGACCGATGACCTTATTTCGGCAGTGGGATTCCTCTTTAGCGACGGGCATTTTATTTTGGACCATTTTGGTATAATTATTTATTATTTCTTCATTTGATTTTTTTATGTTCTTTCTCCATTTGATTTCTGATGATCTTTCTGTATTTGATTTCCTCTTCAGCTCACGTTATAAATATTGAGTATTGTAATAGTTATATGTTTTTTTTCCCTCTATGATTTAGTGTCTAGGTTGATTTAGTGTCACAGCTCTAAGGTGGAAGTGATTAGTGAATGGTATAATTATTTGTTCTTTTTATCCTAAACTTGTGATATTTTGATTGAGTGAATATTATTAGGGCATTTACTAAGCAGTTGTGCTGGCACTTTATTGATTCATTCTTATTGAATATTATTTTGATGCTAGAGATGCCAATTTTTGAATATTTTGATTCATTTTTTTGCTAGAGATGCCGATATTATTTTGATTGAATATTACTTTGATTGAGCATTTTGATTCTTTTAGGGCAATAAGCTTGATTCTTATTGAAAATATCATTTAGAAAACAATCATGCTAAAGACGCCAATATTATTTGTTGAAGTTGTACTCCTTTTTAGAGTTACCTTTTGTGTAGTTGTTATCCAAGATTTTAAAGAGAGTCTGGATTAAATTTGTAGTACATATGATACTTTTTAGATGTTGGAAAGTTCGAGAAAAAGTTAAATTCATCTTCTTGAATAAAAAGCTAGTCGAATTGCTAATATCTTGAGTGTTGCAAAATAGAATTCTCTAGTATATATCTAATGCTATAGTTCGCTAGTGATTTTGATAGAAATCAAATTCATACTCATTTAACTCTGTTCGTTGAGGTTTTGGGATCATTTGAGTAGTGTGGAAATGTTCGAATGTATGCCCATTGGGTAGCTTGTATATATGGTCAATGTATTACGTTAATTGTTTCAATTTACTCTAAATAGGTAGGATGGATCACATGCACGTGGATATCCACCCCAGCCCTCTTGTAGGTGGTTTATTATCTCTCCAACCCAGTCGCCGTTCTTCATTGATATGGTCTGGCGATCAGCGTGCCTGTGAGACTCTACTGGTATTTAGACGATACGATTCTGCATTTTGGGAGCACACTCCACTTTCAGGTAAAGTCATGGAGTTAGTGGATAGTGCTGGACTTGGGGGAGTTAGACGAGCTGGGCATATACAGGTAGATCATGCCCTTATTACTGCATTAGTAGAGCGATGGCAGCAAAAGACTCATACATTTCATTTGCCAGTAGGAGAGGCACTGTTATATTAGAGGATGTAGCACTTTTATGGAGCCTTAGAGTAGATAGGGATCCAGTCGTAGGAGCACCTTTTCACTATTCAAAATCCGATTAGATTGATCTTTGTGATAGATTACTAGGTATTAGACCATGAGCAGAGCACATTCTGGGGAATAGGATTAGGAAGGCTCCTATTGAGGAGCACTTGCAGATTCATCTGGCAGATGACGCTACAGATGACGTTATACAGTAGCGTGCTCGTTGTCTTATATTCTTGCTGATCGGGGGGTTATTATTTTCTGATAAGTCTGGGAATTTATTGCACTTGAGATATCTGCCTATTATAGAGGATTTTGATACATGTGGCACCTTGAGTTGGGGTAGTGCAGTCTTAACATACCTTTATAGATGTTTGTGCCAGGCTGCTATTAGATCTGCCCAGAAGATTTGTGGCCCAATGGTCTTACTTCAGGTAAGTTTGAATTTGGTCCATTCTTTATTTTAAAAATTCTTGATAACATATGTAATATTTTACCTCGGTGGGACATAGGTTTTCACCTCTATCGTACATCCACGCATGTTTTGGTGTCGTATCATTCCTAGCTTGATGCCTTATCCGACAATGATGTGAGTATACATGTTATGTATGCATACTTTATTTGTAACTCCATCTATATGTACACAAATCTTATATCTATTGTGTGTGTTGTAGTTTATTTGGCAGCCATATCAGTTGGACTTGGTGAGCGTCTTCCCCCCGCACTATTTGGACGGAGCCCATATTTGGAGGTCACGCACAATGCTTATTAGTTGGGAGGTCGTCGAGCTATACGTTCCAGACCGGGTCATGTGTCAGTTTGGGATGCTGCAGCCTATACCGGTAGACTGCGATACATGGATTGACCTCCATGATATTGATAGGCGGAGCAACCCTACACGAGATTATGCCATCTACCATGGGTCGTATATCCAGATGTGGGTGCATCGACTAGAGCACATACAGACTATTGAGTTAGGTGTCTCGGTTGATGGAGCATACATACAATGGTATAGGGATCATACCCGTCTTAGTGTCGGGAACCTCAGTTTCTCGTGATGCATCGTAGTCGGGATATCAGCCTACCGGATCTAGTATAGTTGTATTGGCAAGTTCTTATAATTTAATAAGTTATAACATGTTGAAATATGTAACTAAATGTTATGTGTTTTTTTGTAGGCCAATATCGTGTGACGTGCTATAATTGTGGCAGAGCGACATATTCATGATGCCGACGTGGTTTCCTGGAGGGGGTTTATAGAGATACGGGATATGTGTGCTCGGGGACTGACAGCATGTCATTAGCCACACGATAGATACCCTGGTCCAATCGAGTTGGAGGAGCCGACTATTGCGGTGAGTCAGCTGACTGCAAGGCCCCAAGAGCCTATTGATGGCCGTACCCTTGCTGGGGTGAGGCGAGAAGGCAAAAGGCCCCGAGCGCGACTATATCCTCCACAGGACCATTATCACCAGGAGGCCGGGGATGGTTTGCCCCCCGCGTTTGGAGCAGATAAGCTGCTAGGGGATAATTCTATGGTGATTCCGGTTCTGGACGACCAGGGTGCCGCTGCTGACGACCATGATCGTGTACGCACGGATTCATTGCCTACTAGTGGGCAGGAGGAGCCTGTCACACGTATTGATGACCTGCTTGTTCGTCCATTTAGCAGGATTATCTGTATTAGGCATGGACGACGGATTCCAGACCCCCCAGTAGGATGATCCGCAGCCCGCTCATTCTCCCCAGCCGGATCTAGCACGGCCCACTCATTCTTCCCAGCATGATGATCCAGAGCCTGCCGGGAGACCCAAGAGGAAGATTAGGCTTCGGAGGCCATGTGTACTGTCTCCACATTAGTGGTTCTTCACTTCTATAGATGTAGTGTAGATGGTTTTGTGATGTTTGTATTCTGTGTATTTGGACGATTTTAGTGTTTGTACTATATGTCTTTGTACTGTGTGTTTTTGAAATATATGTGTTTGGATTGTTTTGGTGTTTCGGTTGTGTGGAACTGTTTTGGTGTTTGAACGTTTTTGGTGTTTGATTGGTTCAGGTGTTTGGATTTTGATTGGATGGTTTTGGTGTTTGGATTTTGATTGGGAGTTTGGTTGTTAGATTTTGATTGGGAGTTTGGTTGTTGGATTTTGATTGGGTGTTTGGTTGTTAGTTTTCATTGGGAGTTTGGATTTTTACATTTTATAGGGAGTTTAGTTGTTGGTTTTCCTACCACTTATAATAAAAAAGAAATCCACTAAGGACGCATTTCCAAAATGCGACCTTGTCGCTATATCATCCCCCAAATCTGCAGCCATTTCACAGAAAGCTGCTATCTCCATTGCCAGTACCTTCAATTTCTCAGTGGGCAATCTGCGCGAATGTTGAATGTGTTGCTGCCATTTTACTAATTTGAGTAAAAAGGTAACTTCATCCATCCGCATACAGTTATTTTCTTTGCATTTTTCCTCCAATGTGCTTCATCATTATTTTTTATTTTTAAATTGCTGTGAAACTTCATCCATCCACATCATTTTGTTTGCACTTACACTGTCATGTCATCTTGTAATTTCAGATTATGCAGATTTGGTAATCATGAATGTTTTGGAATCACCTATTGTGCTATGCTTTTTTTTGGATTGTCAAATACAGTGCGATTATCAAGTGTCAATATGGTTCAATGGAGCAATTAAAAAAACTTTCATTCTCCGACGTCAGATATCGTACTCGGAACTGGTAGACAAGGTTCGTACATATCTTAGATTGGGAGGGCAAAATATGACAATCAATATTACACTGAGACATCCATTTCTTTATGGATCTGATCAACAGTATGCTGCAAATGAGTTAAGAGATGATGATGATATGGAGGTTTTATGGATGCTGCCGCATGAATTTAAGTCCCAAAGTATCCAAGTACATGTGAGCTATTCCGAGGTGACTTCCCAACGCCCGAGTCATTTATGTGATGTATCCCCAGCAACAGGTTTATTCGTGGCAATGTTGAATCAAGTGGCGGGGTTAGGTACTTCGATTCAAGGGCAACACCATTCATTTTCTCAACTCCCTATTGGTATTGGAGGGGACACCTTTAACTACATGCAACCCCAAGCATTTTACCAACAAATGGGAAATACAAGAGCTGCCGTAAACACGTTTGGAACTAAACACATTAGTTCAACTGGTAGTAATACTGGGACAGTTAATGTTGAGCCCACAACTGGAGGCGATTCATGCAACCTGGTCAACTCAGAACATCTCTCGGGTTCTGCACACAGTCCAGATCCTAGTAAATATCAAGAGGAAGGTGTACATCATAACACCACCACTCTATCACATGGTAGAGTGTCTCACCCACAAATAGTCACTGCTGCAGCGAATGTTGATTAAATGGTGCATACATCTGATGGTAAGGGTTTCACAGGCTCTGAGGGGCCAATGAATTGGAGTGACAGATATGATAGCGAAGAAGATGACATTCCGGCCAACAATCCAAGCATTCTCTTCGAAGATAATGGGGGTGATGTGGCGGGACCTTCCAATACCACATGGGAACGTACAAGATTTTCAATATTTGATGACACAGGGTCCGGTGTATGTGCTAATGAATCGCTTTGTAGACACTCTATTGATATCACGAGAAGTTGGTCTGATACTGATATCGATTTGCAACTAAAAATGAGGTTTCAGAACAAGAAGGAGGCTATATATGCAGTGAGGAAGTGGTCTATTCTAGCAGGACGGGAATTCAGGGTCTTTGAGAATAAGAAGGACTGTTGGTATGCTAAGTGTAAGCATGCAATTGCTGACAATCCTTGCTCTTGGCATATTCGTATTATACATAAGAAGACCTATGAATAATGGCATATAACAATTTTGAATAAGGAACACATATGTGTCATTACAATTGTGAATAATATGTATAAAAACATGGATCATCGGTTTATAGCACGTAATGTGACACATTTGGTTTTAAATGACCTTGAATGCTATGTGAGCGATGTTATTGCTGAAGTTCAGAAACTATGGAGGACGGGTTGTTCTTATAAGGAAGCATCGGAAGCCTGGAAAGTAGCTATAGAACTTGTATACGGTAATTGGCCCTCCACTTGGATTGCACTATTAAAATACATGCTTGCCTTGCAGGATTCTAATCCTGGGACCATTGTGAAATGGAGACATTATTAGACTAGTGTGGGTGATTTGAAAGCTTTTGGTTTCCTTTTCTAGGCTTTCAAACCTTCAATTGTTGGCTTCAAATATTGTCGACTAGTGGTATCTATTGATGGAACCCATTTAAGGGGACTTTATCAAGGCAAATTGTTGGTTGCGTCAACGTGGGATGCAAATAATCACCTCTTCCCTCTTGCATTTGCCATCGTAGATGACGAGTCATTGGAGAGTTGGAGCTGGTTCTTAAAGCTACTACGTCAACATGTCATTATGGAAAGACATATGTTTGATTTCAGATAGACATAAAGGTATAATCAATGTTGTACGACATATGAATGAATGGCAAGAACCTTTACAATAACGCGACCATTAGGTCGCATTAAGATAATGCGACCATATGTCTTTAGGCCTTCCGTCATTGCTTAAGTGCTTAGGACTGAGGGCCGGTCGCATTTCCAAAATGCGACCTCACTACAAATGGAATTCTCCACTACGCCGCCCCACTGTCGTAAATTCCAGTAAAAAGAACCCCATTTAATGGAAATCCTAAATTTTAATCATGTTTATAGGGAAGCAAACATAGTGGTAGATCAACGAGCCAACTATGCACTTGAGCACGGGAGAGACTATTAGTTTTCAGATTCATCTATATTGCCTAGGCATATAAAAGGATTGTATTTGCTTGATAAGATACAAGTGCCTTCAATTAGATCCTCTTTTCATTAAGCTTAGAGGTCAGGTTGATGTCCTTGTAATTAGTTCGATTTTCCTAGAAATAAAATAACCCACTTGCTTTATGGTTAAGTTAAAAAAAAAAAGGATAAGTATGTAACACCTCTCTTAATTATGCATTCATACACATATATAATGGCATTTCAGGAGTATATTCTTATATGCGGATCTATTTAAATATATTATTTGCTAATTGCAAAATCCCACCTAAGCCTACTAGGATTAGAGAGAAGAGTTGTATTTCATGACATATTGCATGAACGTATGTTTTCTGGATGAATTTGTGAATTTTAGAATTGTTTACAAGTGGTCTTTATGAATATATGTGCTTGATGAATGTTTATGACAATTAGAGAATTCTACTTAGAGTTGAGAAAAAAAAAGACAGAGACAAGCTTAGGATTTAGAGGGGAAGAGAACTAAATTTGGAAAATAGGAAATAAGAATTAATGTGGTTAAGTGAATAGAGCGTTGTGGTTAATTCCTAAGGACTTGAGTTCAAATCCCATCAAACTAAGAATTATTTTCATTTTCCTAACTAAAATTTGAATTTCTTTCTTGCATTCCATGAATCTAGGAGTGATGTCTTGAGAAATCTCTATGTTAATTTTCTAACCATGTGATCTTGTCTAAAATCACATGGGTTAATTTTCTTGCATTCTTTTATTTTCTTATATTTTCCCCTAAGTTCCTAATATCTTGGGTTTCAAAAAAATTCCAGCATAATTGGAATCACCTTGGCCAAATCCTAGGAGAAAATTAGAAGGTAGAAGGATAAAGCTGGGAATTAATTTGTTCTTTTCCTTGGCTAATTTCAATCACACTACTCTATCATGTGACTACAATTAGGCAACTTGGTTAGCTTCTTCTTCTTGGAAGAAAACATCCTTCATTGAGAGCACAAGTAGGAAAATTTCTTTGTGAATTTTGGTCATCACCTTGCTAAACATAACCAGAAATTTCAGCAAGCCTTGGGAACCATTTTGCAAGAACAAAATGTTCAGCTTCGTTCAAGAATCATTAAACCACAATGGTGATACAATATTCCCTTTATTTAGTCATGAAACTCTTGAACATTGAACACCAAGAACCATCTCATCAACAACTCTTGTTCTTCATCAAAGTATCCCGCTAGAAATCAGTATAGGACCTCAAAATGCTGCTATTCTATAGCTGCAAAATCCATTCAAAAGGCTTGAATCTTGCTCAATAATCTCCCAAGATTTCATCATTCTTTCAAACTTAAACAACCAGATTTTTTTTACAGCTATTACAGCATTTTGCAACCAGTTTTGCTTCTTTATTTCCATCTCACATTTTTTGCCACTTCATGGTGCAAGAGATAAGCATTTCTTCTTCTTCCATCAATTATAGCAACCGAACACCATTAGAGCACCTCAAATCACTCCTAAATTCTCTCCATTCAAAATGATTTGAATTTGTAAATTAAAAACCTTGATTTGCTCCTTCAAACACTCCACAACTTAGCTACCAAACCAATCAATATAACCATAATTTTCAGTTCACTTCCCTAGAAGTTTTGCCAGCTCTAGCATAGAGCATTCTTCAGACTCCTTCCATATTATAGGCAATTGAATGAACCCCTATTGAAGAGCTTAAAAACCTTCAATAGTTGGCCACCATTAGCAAACATCCTACCTAAAAAATCTCCACTATTCTCTCAGCCATCCTTTAAAATTCAAAGCTTGAACAATTTCTAGAACTCTTCTCACCTAGCTAAACTAAAAACACCACAACAAACAAGTCTATTTGGCCACCCCAATCTAAGAAAACTCACAAACTTGTCTAAATTTGCTCTCTTGCACTTTTAAGAATAGTTAAAATATCAAGAACACACACTACGTCTCTTCAACTCTCAAGCCACTTCTAACCACACCAATTCACTCTAAAGCCTTCAAATAATCTAGAATACACTCCACTCTCTTCTTTAACACATTCTATAACACCAAAACAATCAAAGTCCTCTATCTCCAAAGATCAAAACAAGCTTCCTTCGTTCGAGCAAGAAGAACAAAAAGGTAAACCAAGTCTAAATCATTATTTTATTTTCTTTCTTTATTCTCTTTTACCTTTTCTTATCATTCTTCTCGATCTTCTCTTGGTCAGAATCCTTCATGGAAATTGTCAGACCTTTTTCGAATCAATGGTCTCAAATGTGCTCACTAAGGTAATCAAGACTCATTGATCATCACGTCGCCCACGATTTAAAACAGTCATCAATACAAGCACTTTTAATCCAACCCTTTTGTTCTCTTTGAACTTGAGTTGTATAAGATGATGTTAAAATAGAAGTATTGATGTGATTCATGATGATCTAGTAATATTTGGGGAGATATTTTTGGTGTGTGTGGTTTTATGATATAAAGGTTGAGATTTACATTAGGATTGCTATATGAGTTATTTTTGGATTATGATATGACAAAATTATGGATTGCTATTGAAACTATGTTATGATTGTGATGAGATATGAGAATACATGAATGGAGTTTATATGTCGTTGGTGCATGGGATGGTGTTGTTGCTGTTGTGAGATTATTATTATTGCTGTTGTTTTAATATTGCAATGTTGCTATCAAAGGTTATTTTTACTTTTGCAGTTATTATTGTTGATATTATCAATATTGCTTTTATTATGATAAATGTTATTATTTCTACTAGTATCATTGTTACTTTTATTATTAATAAGATATATTATTACTACTTGTATTATTATTAGTAATACTATTAATGTTTTTTATATTAATATTAATAATAATATTATTATCATTAATATTATTACTATTTTTATTATTACCAATATTTTAGCGATTAATTACTATCTGTATTATTTTTATAGATATTATTGCTACTTTTGCTATTATTATTGATGTCAATAATATTATTAATATTTTTGTTAATGCTTTAACATCATCATTATTCTTGTCGTGCTTACTATTAGTAGTATTTCTCTTACTTATGTTATTATAATATCAAACTATTCTTATATTAACATTAATACTAAACTCTAGAATATTTCTATATCAATTAGTTTTGGAGCTATGAAACCACTATTGTCATTTTTGAGTGTTGTTAGCATTGGGGTTGTATTGAGGGCCATGAATATTTGGAGTGTTGGAGTTATTTGTATCTATGCGATTTGTTGCTTAGTTATGAACCAATAGTGACATGCACCTTATGTTTACCCCAAAAGGGGCTAGGTTACCTTGAACAAGACTGAGGAAGATTTTATCTGTGAGATTAAGGAATCAAGTAAGTCCATGAATAAAATTGTTTGTTGTACGAAAGCGCTTCTGCAAGTTAAACATGATGTTTACAATGAAGATGTACTTTAGGGGTGCAGTTATGGATATTTTATATCATCTGTTAAAATAAAATAACTTTTTGGGCAGGCAAACATTCTCCAAAACAAAATGCTAAGTTTTTCTTGAACCAGTTTGACTAGACTATTTGAAAATTATAATTGCAACTTCAACATAAAACACTTTATTGAATTTATTTTTCCCAAGTGGGACAAACTTAACATTGAGTACTCAATAAGTGCAGGCTTCTAGGACTAGTCTTTAAAGGGTCAAGGTAAGTCTCTCAATACGTGGCCACCTCTAAGGGATGAGCTTTGGCTAGACAAGATGCCAGTTCTAGTTGGTCAGGCCAATCCGAGGTAGCAACATAGTTTAGTTGGACTATTTATTCCTGAAATGGACAATTGGGAAGTTAGGGTATAGAAATGGAGGAGTATCTCACCATGCGGGCTGATCACCTACTTCTATTATAATGTAAGGTTTCACGGTACACGACCGTGATGCTAAGTTTCATGGCTATGACTATGATACAGGGTTTCATGGTCGACATTGTTTGAGTGGTTTATTTCTTTACAAGTACATTTTTATTTTGCAAAGCTGATAAAATACCACTCAATATTTAAAGATAAATTTCTAGACTTGCAGACTTTTCAATATGACTTGTTTAAAATTTGCATACATGAATTACTTCTTAGATTGACATGAGCACACACAGAACTTACTGGGAAATAATTCTCCTAATAGGGCCTAAATTAGTCATTTTTTTTCCTATTTATTTAAGGTTATTTTGTGATACATTTTGTTCAATAACTAGTCATATTCCTTCATATTTAAGATTTTACCCTTGAAAAGGTATTTTTTGCATTATTTCAGATTTTAGGGGTAAAATAAGATAAAAACGTCACAAAACAGAGCAGAGGAACCGGCACCAGCCACGTGTCATTGGCACGCACTTCAAGGTAATGAAAAAATCAGTGAAACGTCCGAAACAGAACCGAACCAAGGCTGGCTGTCCTCTGGAAAACAGTGCAAAGAAATCAAGAAAAAAATCGACGAACAACTGAAGAAACAAAACATAACCGGCGCCGGCTTCAGCAACTAAGGTAGCGCTAACTGTGCCCTGATAAGGAGGCGGTGCCTTGATTTTTGCATGCAATTTTTGGTAATCTGCTGAATTTTAGTATTTTCCTACTTCTACTCGGCCAAAAACCCTACACCAACGAGTTTAGGCACTTCCTAAGCCTATAAATAGATGGAAAACACTAGAGAAAATGGGGGAAATTCATAGATCATAATAGAAAATCACTCAAATCAAAGGAGGAATTCTTTAATTCAAGGAGGGTTATGCAAGAAGGTCTTCAAAGGAAGAAGAATGAGTCTTGTCTATATGTGCTTTCTTTTACTTTGTTTTCTTTTTCTTGAACAATGATGTATTAATTGTTTTATTGTAATTTGACATTATTTTAGGTATTCATGATATTTAGAGTTATTTGATCTTTTGATTAATTGATTGTTCTTCTTAGTATTTAATTTCTTGCACTTATTACGAGATTAATTAATTGGTTCTTTCTATTAACTTGCTGAGACCAAAAGGGTTGATGGTGTTTTCACTTTATTAATTTCATATTTATTGTCTATTAACTCACCGAGACTAAGGGGGTTAATTGATGAGGACTAAGTAGTTAAAAGTTAATTGATGTTTGCCAAGACCAAGGATTCATTGGTTAGCCTCATGTTTTAAATTCGCTGAGACCAAGGGAATTTAATCAAGAATTGTATTTAATGCATCTTTTGGATGAATTAGTTGAAACGAGACCAAGTAATGCTAATTTATCTAGAAGATAATGATTTTATGGATTGAAAAAGAAGTGAATCTGTCTTAATCCTTCATGATGCCAACAGAATAACTAGTTATGATAATGATTAGGTATTTTAAGATCATGTTTTCCAGAATAATGGTTTGAGTTACATAATTCTCCATCCTTGACATATATATATTCTTTTCCTTTCCTTTTTTATTTCTTTTTCACTTTATTGAGTCGGTTAAACAATGAAAGAAAAGTGATTAATGCATACTTGTTTCTTGAGGATCGATACTTGTTTGAACTCTATGCTATGTTAATGATGAGTACGCATGCTCATATGTGTAATTTGGGGTTAACATTTTAATTTCAACTTGATTGGGAATGTACTTATTTTTATCTGATTTTTACACCTAAATAAATATGCATCATCTCTCCATCTTTTATATCACATTGTCAAGATGATCCTACATTGAAGGTTGAGTTACTTTGAGTTGCCTTAAGTATTGAAGATTAAATTTGATTATATTTATTTCTTGGGAGATTTCAGTTGTCTTTTAATTTTCTCAAGACTTGTATATGTCTTGTTTTAGTTTGTAATAAGTTTTAAGTTTAGATTTTTTCTTTCCAATTACTTAGTTATAAAGACCATTGGTCCTACGGATAGGGCGATATCCTCACCCCTTTTTGGAGTACGCAAGTAGTAGGGTGTTACAAGTGGTATTAGAGTCTAGGTTTAGGTAACTATTGATAGTATCTGGAGTTATTCCATTAAGTTTTATAATCTTTTGACTAACTTAGGTTGTTCATGTTGTAAGATGGTTAAGATGTATAGAACTGCAAGAAAAACATGAATGGACAGCTATAGTACCCACCAATTCATATCTAACTAGAAAACTTCCCAGAACATCAACCTATACCACAACTTACACCTTAACCAGAACTACATATAGAAGACAGTAGTGAGGATGTGGTTCAAATTATTGAGCCACCACCTGCACCTATAATAGATTTTATCGTTGATAGTAAGGATGAGGGTGATGCTATAAAGTATGCCCCAACCCCACCTATTCCGGTTATTAACTTGACAGCAGACAGTAATGACCTGAGAAAGATAGATTTTGAGTCCCCACCTGGATATTATTTTTTACCTCAACCAAATCATGTTGAGACTCGAAAGAGTTCCAGGAGACTAGGGAAGGAACCTATGACCTTTCCTTTCATGAATGGGGTAGGAATAGATTTCTCTAAGAACTTTGGGGGTTGGTTATATGAGGTTGACTTTGAAGACTCTGGTGAGAAGTAGAGATTTTAAGGTTTTTGCATGCTTTGAAGACCGATTGTTTACTGTTTTTAATAAATCTATGTATTAGAAATGCATTCGTGATTTATTGATTTACTTTAAAAGTCTTCTCAAATAAAGGTATCTTGGTGTACTCCATTCTTCAAAAGATGTTATTTTTTATGCAAAACTTACATGTATTTCATTTATGTCTATACCTTAAATGTCTATGCATTTTGGTGTGCTTGAACTTGTTGCATAACTCATTGCTTGAGCATGATATTATAGAATGGCATTGAAGCGTTGAGTTGTTGCAACTAGTAGGAAAGTTTTGAGCCAGAACCAGTGGCTCCTGAATACAATGCTACCCAACTATCAACACTAAATAAGGGAGGTGAATATGAGCCAGTCAAGAGGTAGAATATGAGGTACCCACTGAGGTGACTATGAGGCAAGCATTCAACAAGATAACTGAGATATTGCAAACCTTGGCGAATCGAAGAAATCTAGAAAGGGAAGACGAAGCTTATGAGAGGTTTTTGAAATTTCAACCTCCTACTTTTTTGGCTGAAGCAGAACAAGATCAAAAAGTAGAGTAGTGAATAGAACAAATGGATGAAATTTTCACTAACTCCAATACATAGAAAAGGGAATGATTAAATTTGCTGCCTTTTTGCTAAGTGGACCAGCACGTATATGGTGGCAACATGCGAAGGAAGATTTGGAGCTATCAGATCAAGAATGGACTTAGGTTAATTTCATGGAGGCTTGCAAGGCTGAATACATACCACAGTGTATAGTGGAGAAAAATGAGGACGAGTTCCAGAATCTGAAGAAAGGGAATATGTATCTGGCCTAGTATTCTGCCCGCTTTAACTAGCTATCAAAGTACTACAAGAGACTGGTCAACACTGAACAAAATAGAACTAGATAGTTTGTTAATGGCCTAAGGAAAGAACTAAGAAGGGCTTTAGCACCCTTCCCACCATCTATCTACTCAATCATAGTGGATGCGACCACTCTAACTGAAAACAAGAATAAGAACTGGATGGCTCATAGAACATTCCTACCATTGAGCCAAATGCTAAGGTAATTTCCAAGATAGCAGATTAACAAGTAATCTGCTAACTAATAATGGCAAAGCAAAGGAAAACAAGCACGCAACGTATTGACTAGCCCTACCCAGAACTTGCCAACATGCAGATACTGTGGCAAGAGAGGCCATGTGGGAAAAGAATGCTGGTCTAAGGGAGCTATGAGGAAATATCACAACTGCAGAGATCCGACACACCCCTAAAAAAATTGCCATAAATCCCTAAAAATTGGACAAGAAGTGCCAACACAGTCTACTGGAGCCAACAGAGCAAATAACTTGAGAGCCTCGGGAAGTGGAACACAGAAGCCATAGGTAAAGACAATGGTCTTTACACTAAATCAGGAAGAGGTTGCAGCCAATGCTACAATGGTAGAATGTAAGTTCACCATTTAAAATTGTTCTGTTAATATTTTAATAGACCCCAAATCCACACATTCTTATCTAAATAGGACATGTACTTGCTATTTAGGTTAGGATGGAATTGAACTGCTTTTTATACCTTATTAGTGAGTACTCCCATGGGGAAAGCAGTACAAGTAGATAAATATGTGTAGGGTTGTGAGATTGGGTTAGGAAAAAGAAGTTGGAAGGAGATCTCATAGTTTTAACTATTGATAATTATGATGTAATTTTAGGTATGGATGGGCTAGCTAAGTATGGGGCTAGGGTGGATTGTAAAAATAAGTCAATACAATTTATCATACCTGGCTGTGATGTGCTTGAATTAATGGAACACGGGTAAAGGAATTGAAATTTCTGATAGCCGAAGCTAAGGCCCGGAAGCTACTGAGACAGGAATGTCATGGATATCTGGCTTACATGATAAACAAGCCAAAGGATAAATGCATCTTGGAGAGCAACGAAGTGGTGAAGGAATTCACAGACGTATTTCTTTCTGAACTCACTTCCCTTCCCTTCCTCCCACTCAGGAAGTTAGGCTCACTATAGACTTAATTCCAAGAGCAGAACCTGTATCACGAACTCCGTACTGGATGGCCCATATGGAATTAAAGGAACTAAAGGAGCAATTAGAAGAATTATTGAAGCAGGGATATATAAGGTCTAGTACTTCACCATGGGGAGCCCTTGTGCTGTTTGTGAAGAAAAAAGATGGAACACTGAGGCTATGCATTAACTATCAGGGGTTAAATAATTTGACCATCAAGAATAAATCTCCACTATATTTGATTGATAAACTCTTTGATCAGATGCAAGGATCTAGTTGCTACTCCAAACTAGACTTGAGGCAAGGTTACTATCAAGTACGGATCATAGAGGAGGATATTTCCAAGACAGCCTTTAATACCATATATGGTTATTATGAGTTCATAGTAATACCTTTTGGAGTGACTAATGCACTAGCAGTATTTCTAGATCTCGTGTATCGGGTTTTCCAGCCCTATCTAGATAAATTCATGGCAGTATTCATCAATAATATACTTATCTATTCCAAAAGCCCGGAAGACCATATGGAACATTTGAGGATTGTATTGGAAAAACTAAGGGAGCACAAGCTCCATGCCAAATTTAACAAATGGGGTTTTGGCTAGATGCAGTATCATTTCTTGGACATGTGGTGTTGAAAAATAGTATTAAGGTGGACCCAGCTAAGGTTGAAGTAGTCTTAAATTAGAAGTAACCAGAGAACATAATTGAGATTAGAAGTTTCTTAGGACTAGCTGGATATTATCAGTGGTTCATTAAGGGATTCTCGACCTTGGCGTCACCTATGACTCGATTATTAAGGAAAGATGTATTCTTTGCCTGGAGTGAAAATTGCAAGAAAAGTTTTCGGGACCTTAAGCGAAGACTGATGACAGCTCTGGTGTTAAGTTTGTCCAAAGAAGATAAACCCTATACCTTGTATACAGATGCATCTAAGGAGGGATTAGGAGTAGTGTTGATGTAGGATAGGAAGGTGATAGCTTATGCATCGTGGAAATTGAAGCCACATGAAGTCAATTACCCAACTTATGATTTGGAATTGGCCGCTATTGTATTTGCCTTGAAGAAGTGGCAACATTATTTATGTGGAGCTAAGTATGAAGTGTTTATAGACCACAAAAGACTGAAGTATATTTTTACATAAATGGACTTGAACTTAAGACAACAAAGATTGATGGAATCTTTGGAGGAATACCAGTGTCTTATCAACCATCATCCGGGGAAAGCCAATGTAGTTGCTGATGCTATGAGTCAAAAAGTCAAGATGGAAAGATTGAGAATACAAGAAGTTTAGGAAGTTTTAGATGTTAAGATAAAGGTACAAGATGGAAGGATTTACATAAGCAATTTAAGGTTAATACTAGATTTATGGCAAGAAATTATCAAAGCATAATAAAATAATGCTGAATTTTAGCATTTCAAGGATAAAGAACTTAAGCAAAGCGGTAGTAACTTTTGACAAGATGAGTCAAGAGTGATGTATTTTCAGGATTGCATGTGTATGCCTAATGAACAAGAATTGAGGAAGAAGATTTTGGAAGAAGCACATAGAAGTAAGTATGCCATTCATATAGGAAAAGTGAAGATCTATCAAGATCTGAAGAAAGCTTTTTAGTGGCCCGGGATGAAGAAGAACATTGTATAATATGTTTCCATATGCTTAACCTATCAAAAAGTCAAGGCAAAACATAAGAAGTCAGCTGGACTACTATAACCGTTGCCACTATCGGAATGGAAATAGGAAGTGGTAATAATAAACTTTGTCACCGGGTTGCCTATGTTAAAGAACTAAAGAGATGCCATTTGGGTAGTGGTTGATTGACGAACCAAGATAGCATATTTTACCTCGGTAAATGTAAGAGACTCTATAGAGAAATTACTATAGACATATGTACGGGAAATAGTAAGATTACATGGAGTATCATCAAGGATCGTCTCTGACCGAGACTCAATGTTTACATCACAATTTTAGTCTAAGTTGCAAGAATCTATGGGTTCTAATTTGAAGTTCAGCGTAACGCAACCCACAAATTGATGGACAATCTAAAAGAGTTATTCATATATTAGAAGATAAGCTGAGAGCATGCATACTGAATTTTAGAGATAAATGTATTGGTTGCATGCCTTATGCTAAGTTAGCTTACAATAATAATTACCAATCTTTGATTGGAATGGCCCCGTATGAAGCACTATATGAACGTAACTGTCAAGTACCGTTACACTGGTATTGGACAAAGAATGGTCACATTAGCAAGACTGGCGAGGTTTGTATTCAAGAGATGGCAGGCAAGGTGAAAGTAATTAGAGAGAGATTTAAGGTAGCTTAGAGTCAATAGAAGAGTTATGCAGATAATAGGCAGAGAGAATTAGAATTCCAAGTAGGAGAGTGTGTATTTTTGAAGTTGACTCATAGCAGAGGAATTTTGAAACATCTAAAAGGAGGAAAGTTGAGTCTCAAATATTTAGTACCATTCCCAATCATGAGAGAATCAGAGTTGTTGCTTATAGATCAGATTTGCTGGATGGTTTGATAGGAATTTATGATGTGTTTCATTTATCACAATTGAAGAAGTGCAATCCTAACTAGGAACATGTCTTGAATGACGAGCCATTACTATTGTAACCTAATTTGAGGCACGCGGAGAAACTAGTTAAAATTTTAGATCGATGAATTAAGACTCTTTGGAATAAGCAAAAATCAATGGCAAAGGTTTTATGGGGACATCACAGTACACAAGATGGCACATGGGAATCGAAGGAATTAATGAAGGGAAAATATCCCGACTTGTTATGAAGGTACATACTGAATTTATGAACAAAATTCTTCTAAGGAGGGGAAAATGTAAAATCCCACCTAAACCTACGCTACAATTAGAGGGAAAGGTTGCATTTTTATGACATATTGCATGAACGTATGTTTTTTGGATGAATTTGTGAATTTTAGAATTATTTCAAATGGTCTTTATGAATGTATGTGCTTGATGAGTGTTTATGGCAATTAGGGAATTCTACTTAGAGTTGAGAGAAGAAAAGAACATAGAAGCTTCGGATTTAGAAGGGAAGAGAATTAAATTTGGAAAATAGGAAATAAGAATTAATATAGTTCAATAGATAGAGTGTTGTGTTAGTGTTGTGCTCTAGAGGCAATCACTTGTACCATGTATATTGCTAAATAATTAATAAAAGAGGCATTCTTTATCTTTCAGTTTGATTATTATATCTTAATATATGTATAAATTGTTTGATAAAGTTCCTAGTAAAACATAGTGCTAAGGAAATCATGATAGAAATCATGATGTGAGGTTCCTACTACACTATGTAGCGTTTGTGCTTGAATAATCCCTAGTCATAGTATTAATGAGATGAGACATTATTAATATGCCAAGACTAGCACATGTTATATCCCTTGATTGGATCAAGCGGTGGTTCTCATAACTGTGAGTTTTGTGATACTCAAGATTAATATGCGGATGCTTGTTATATGAACAAGTTCATTGGATGACCTAGCTATGAGATAATCACTTGGATAGCTATTAAGTGTCAGTGATAGAATCTCATTGTAGGAAGTGTGCAATGATCCTTAAACTTGAGATCTCCAACATACTTTGTTTTTCGAACTTTGTACTTTGATTCTAATATTTAGAATCTTCCAAGGACCACCTATGGGATGGGTATTGGGTACAGTATTAAGTAAACAAAAGTAGTTGAGAGGATCAATAAAGGATTCACCACTCCTAATAGTAGGAGAGTATATCTCAATGCCACTTATAGAAATCATTACTCATAAAGTCTTTGGCCAAGGTAACTATGTGTTGGATATAGTTTTAAATTGATACACATATCGAGTAAATAGATTTCTTAAACAAGTACTAAAATATTTAGGCCAAAATTAATAATATTCTAGAGGGAGTTAGCGCTAATTCTATGCTCTAGACCGAATGAGATATAGTATGGTGAAAGGAGTTTATTGCACTTGTTATTTACTATTGAAAGGTTCATGTCATGCCACTTGACTTTCTAGACTTTTGGACAGTTAAGAGTCATTGCTAGATGTCGCTCTCGATCTACTAAATATGAATTTGTTGATTAGAGAATTAATAAATTAATCCTATATTTTATTTAGAATGATTAATTCTAAAGCTATTAGTATTAATTCAGATTATGCTATCAATAAGACCAGAAAACCTAATAGGTCACACACCATAAAGGTTTCAATGCTCAATATATATTATTTGATAATATTGTGGGGTTAATTGAGAGAAGAAAATATATTTATAGGTGAATTATAAGTTTGTTATAATTCATAGGACTTGGTTGCAATTATATAAACTTCAAGGGCCCAATTTTAGGCATTGGATCTTAGAAGACTTAATTGCAATTAAAACAAATTTTAAAAATTATAAATATAAGAATCGTTCCCTTTTGCCATTATGATTCTAAGAAACCATTTCTTCTTCATCCCTATTCTTCTCTAATTAAAACCTAGTCGCTCCTCTTCTACTAGCATAGTTTTGAGTGGTTTCTATGAGCAATTCAACCTTGTGTGGATTACTGCTAGAGACAATCCTACTCTTGGATTGTAGTGGTGCGATTGGACGAGCAAAACAGAAGGAATTAGCTCCTGGGTTGCTGATCAAATTCTATCTACAAAAAAAATTTATTTTTTTGCTACAGAAGGTAATCTCCATTTCCTTCTTCTATTCCTATTTTAATTGCAAACACATGATCCTTAGGCATGGATTTCATGGTTATATCCACTGCATTGTTATTTGATCATCATGATAAAATCCATATGTGGTATCAGAGCCTATGTGTTTATGTTTTAATGGATCTTTAATTGCTTTGAAAGCGTTTCTGAGCATGTAACTGTATGATCATGGCTACTATATGTCTACTACTTTGTATGACGTGTTTGGGTTTTTTGGTTTGAAAAGTCTGGTTGATAGGGGCTAAATTAGTCATGTTTTTCCTAGTTATTTGAGATTCTTTTGTAATACATTTTGTTTAATAACTAGTTATATTCCTTCATATTTGAAATTTTACCCTTGGAAAGGTATTTTGTTCTTTATTTTAGATTTTTAGGGTAAAACAAAACAAAAACGTCGCAAAACAGAGGAGAGGCAATGCCGGCTAGGACCCTAGAACTGGTGTCGGCCATGCATTGTTGAAACGAATTTCTAAGTAACGGAAAAATTACTAAAACAGGGCAGAACAGAACTAAGGCGGCACCGGCTTTGAAGCTGGAACCGGCGCCGGCTGCATTCTGGAACACATTGTGCAAAATTTGAAGAAAAATCGGCAAACGAGTGGAGGAATAGAACACAATCGGCACCGGCTCCAAAAGTCAAGGCGGCGCCGGCTGTGCCCTGAAGATAAAGCGGTGCTTGATTTTTTCTATGCGATTTTTGGTAATCTGAGGAATTTTAGTATATTCCAACTTCTACTCGGCTAAGAATTTTGTACCTACGAGTTTAGGCACTGCCTAAGGCTATAAATAGATGAAAAACATAAGAGAAAAAGGGAGAATTCATTGATCATCACAGAAAATTACTCAATCCAAGGAGGAATTCTTCAAGTTCAAGGAGGGTTGTGCAAGAAGGTTTTCAAGGAAAGAAGAAGGAGGCTTATCTATGAGTGCTTTCTTTTACTTTGTTTTCTTTTTCTTGAACAATGATATGTTGATTGTTTTATTGTAATTTGACATTGTTTTAAATATTCATGATACTTAGAGTTATTTGATCTTTTGATTAATTGATTGTTCTTCTTAGTATTTAATTACTTGTGCTGATTACGAGATTGGTTGATTGTTACTTTTTATTGACTTGCTTGAAAAAGGGGTTGATGGTAGTTCAATTCATTGGTTTCATATTTGTTGTCTCTTAACTTGTTTGAAAAAGGGGTTAATTGCTAAGAACTGGTAATTAAAGATTAATTGATGTCTACTCTGAATATGGATTCATTGGTTAGTTTTATGTTTTATGTTTGCCAGAATATGGAAATTTAATCAAGAGTTATGTTCAATGAATCTTTTGGGTAAGATTGGTTGAGACAGAACATGTGATACTAAGTTACCTAGAAGATAGGGACCATGTATTGAAAAAGAAGTGAGTCTATCTTAATTCTTCGTGATGCCAAGGGAATAATTAGTTATGATAATGGTTGAGTTTTTTCAGGTCCTGTTTGTCTAAACAATGGTTTGAGTTACATATTTCTCCATCCTTAACATGTATATATTTTGATTTTGATTTTATTTTTCTTTTTATTTGTTTTCCAATTTATTGAATTGGTTAAACAATGAAGGAAATGTGATTAATGTCTACTTGTTCCTGGAGGATCGACACTCGTTCGAAACCTATGCTCGGTTAATGATGAGTACGCTTGCTCATATGTGTGATTTGGGTTGAACGTTTTAATTTAAACTTGATTGAGAATGTGCTTAGTTTTTGTATGATTTTTATACCCAAGTTCGAACACATCACTGGGTCATTGAAAATCGTTTGGGAAATTGTTTTCGTGTGGGTCTAGTTTTTCTGCGTTATGAATATTACAGAAAGGTACTGTAAATGACTTCTTGTTCTTCCTACAATTAAGCTTGTGATTCAACAATCTGGATTGTTGTTTAAATTGTAATGTCGATTACAGTTGGTTGTTAATATTGATTAACAATAATTGCTATCAAAATTGTTTTGAATGGTTTGAAAATCACTTTGCATTTCATGAAAAAATTTTGCAGAATCCAGGAAGAAGATGACACGTGGCTAGGATCGCATCCACTCAGCAGCTTAGAAATTAGTTTCCAAAGCCGCTGAATGGCTAGGCTGAATGGCCGAGTGGTTTGGAGAAGAGTCTCCAAGCTGCTCAATGGCTTTCAGCCTAGTTGTCGAGCAGCTGTCCCTGTTCATGTGCTAGCCATGTGCGGCTAGTCCTAACTGGCACGCCACTTGCACTATTTTGTAAAATTAAAAAAAAACAAAAAGAGTATTTTATTTTTATTTTTCCTTTTTAGAATAGGTTCTAATAATGATTAGAATTTATTTGAACCCCATGATTTTGGATAAAAATATTTTTCAAAAATTATATATAGGACCTATAATTTTTTAAATTTTAATTTTAGCCCATAACTTTTTAAAATTTGATTTTAGGCCCAGATTTCTCAAAAATATTGATTTTGGTTGTTTTATTCTTTATTTGAAGCACGTTTTATTGGCATGGTGGATGGTTATGGATTAAGACCAAAATTATTTATTCATGCATTTTTATCTCTTTGTTTTAATTAAATAGGGTCTACGCATCCTACCTTCTCTCAAATTCTTGTGTAATTCTCTTCTCATATAACTCCCTCGAATGTAACTCAAGGTTTCTTCCTTTAGAAAATTCTGTAATTAGTTTATATAGGTTAGATTGACGTAGAATTTTATTTACAGGATTTTGAAGACGGCAATCAAAACAAAGAGTTGGTAAAACATTTTATTTAAATCATGCATGAACATATAGGGTTGACCATATTAATTTTCTTGATAGCTCGAGAAAATTAATTTAGAAAGTCCATAACCGTGCCACGTAATTGTTTATTACGATGTTTATCAATTTACACTACTTATTGATCAATTGTATGCATGCCAAATGATTAGACAACTAAAAGGAATAAATCCCTCAAATAATATTAAATCTATTGGTTTCCATTAATATAGTAAGAACTAGAGATCTTTTTCAAGACAAGGTTATTGGGCATACCTAAGCCTGCTTGACATTGAGTATGTTCAAGCTATGGAATTTAATTCCTGATTAATAGGTTGGGTTTAACTAATTTTTTTATCCCGGTTGGGCTAACACAAGCATAAAGAATATTAGAGGCAAGGTTGGGATAGCATTAAATACTTTAATGATTAAAAGATGTTAATCACCCAATGATACAGTAGTTACATTTGAAGTAATTGGTATTGGATACCTACCACTGAACTTAAGAGTGTCTTGTCAAGCTAACCTAAGGTCATTCTTAAGGAATTTGGATATTGTTCCACTAAGAAAGCTTCCAACGGGCTTTCCCAAGTCAATAGTAGGGGCTATTGATTTGAGTAAAATAGTGAAATAAAAATACGTTTAATTAAAGACCTAATTACTTGCATATCATGAGCATATACATGTTCTAATTACTCTATCTTTACATCTAGGTTACTTGCATCATATTGACAAACCTAAACTTACATAGTATCTTGGAAACAAATAAGCTCACCGAATCAAACTATTTGGACTGGTATAGAAACCTGAGAATTGTTCTCAAGTCGGAAAAGTTGCTCTATGTGGTAGATGCTCCTATTTTGCCACCTCCAACCCAAGATGCTCATACTAATGAGCATACTGTCCACAAGAAGCATAAGGAGGATAGTGACACTACATCATATATTATGCTGGCATCAATGACTCCTAAGTTACAAAAATAATATAAGTATATAGATGTTCAAACCATTATCTTCCATCTTAAAGATCTATTTGATAAACAAGCTAGAACTGAGAGATATGATATCTCTAAGCAACTATTTGGTTCTAAGATTGTTGAGGGTGCTTCAGTGGCCATTCATGGGCTGTAGACGTTGGGCTATATTGAAAAGCTTGGGTCTATTGGGTTCGTAATGGATCACGATTTAAGTATTGACTTAATTCTACAATCATTACCAAGTAGTTTTCACAATTTGTGATTAACTACCACATGAACAATGTTGAGACCACCATACCTGAGCTTATCAATCTACTTAAGACTGCTGAATCATCCACGAAGAAGGATGATAAGGTAATCATGCTAGTAGGTTCTTTATTTTCTAAGAAGAAAGTTCCCAAGAAGAAGAAAAAGAATCCTACCAAGCCCCAAGGAGGTGTGAAGAAGAAGAAAGCAGCCACTAAAGGCCTATGTCATTATATTGGCAAGATAGGCATTGGAGGCACAACTGCAAAGTCTACTTGGAGACCTTGAAGGAAAAGAAAGAGAATAAGAAGCTTGCAAGCACTTCTACTTCTACTCCTGGGTATATTTATGACTAAGATTAATATTGCCTTCAATAATGAGATATGGGTATTAGATACCAGTTGTGGATTTCATTTATGCAATAATTTGCAGGGGCTAAAGGGTAGTAGAAGGCTAGAAAATGGCGATGTGGACATGCGAGCTGCAAATGGAGCAAAGGTTGTTGCACTAGCTGCGGGACTGATCATCTTAATCTACTTTTTTGATTAGTTTTAGAACTTCAAAACTGCTATTTTGTACCAGTTATGTTAAAAAAACATTATCTCAGTTGCTTATTTATACTTATTTAGATTTTACTTAAATTTTAAGAATAAACATTGTTCCTTTTCATTAAATGATGTCCATTATGGTTCTACAACTTTGGTTAATGCTTTATATATTCTAGACATGGGTAATCTAATTTTCAATATAAATGAAAAGAAACAAAGAAAAGATAACTCAATCTCATCTTACTTATGGCATTGTCGTTTAGACCATGTAAATGAAAAATGCGTGTCTATGTTATACAAGCTAGGTGACTTGGGGTTATTTGATTATGAATCATATGACACATATGAATCTTATTTACTAGGTAAAATGGTTAAAACTCCATTTTCTGAAAAAGGAGAAAGGGCTAAAGAGTTATTAGAACTAATACATACAGATGTGTGTGGCCCAATGTTTAAACAAGCAAGAAGAGATTATCACTACTTTATAACCTTCATCGATGACTATTCACAATATTAGTATTTGTATTTAATGAAATACAAGTCTGAAGCATTTGACAAGTGCAAAGACTTCAAGAATAAAATAGAAAAATAACTTGGCAAAAGTATTAAAACTCTTAGATCCGATTGAGGAGGTGGATACTTAAGCCAAGAGTTTCTAAGTAATCTTAGAGATAATGTGATATTATCTCAATAGACTCCACCATATACACATCAACATAATGGTGTATCTAAGAGAAAGAATCGAACACTTCTACACATGGTACGGACCATGATAGCTTTTGCAGACTTACCAAAATCATTTTGGGGATATGTACTGAAGCCTTCTATTTATTTATTAAATAGAGTTCCATAAAAAATAGTTAATACCAATCCTTATGAGCTATTTTTATGAGTTATTCTTTGGTATGAGACCAAATTTATCTCATTTAAGGATTTGCGGGTTACCCTACTTTTGTTGAAAAGGCAATGTCCGTCAAACTTAAAAGTAAGTCTGACAAATGTTTATTTGTTGGATATTCAAAAGAATCCTTTGGATATTGCTTCTATATTCCTTCTGAAAACAAAGTTTTTGTTTCAAAACATGTTGTCTTCTTAGAGAAAGAGCACATGTTTAAAGGAGATAGTGGAAGCAAGCTTTAACTTAGTGAAGTTCAAGAAGAACAAATAAATATTAATCAATCATCTAAAGCCACACCTATTAATGAACCTTCTAGCACACAAGAACCTTGTAGGTCGAGTAGAATATGAGTGGCACTTGAGAGATATGGATTTCTCATAAGTAACCACAATGATGTATTGCTCATATTAGAAGATAAGCCTACTACTTACAAGGACGTTCTGAATAGTTTAGAATCTGATAAATGGCTTGAAGCCATGAAGTCAGAAATAGATTCCATGTATGACAACCAAGTATGGACTTTGGTTGATCCACCCAAAGGAATCAAGCCTATATGGTGCAAATGGATTTTCAAGAAGAAAATTGACATGAATGGTAATGTGGTGGTTACCTATAAGGCACGTCTGGTTGCAAAAGGTTACCGACAACAGCAAGGTATTGAATATGACGAAACTTTTTCACCAGTCGCTATGCTAAAATCCATAAGAATACTCTTAGCACTTGCTGTTCATTACAACTACAAGGATTGGCAAATGGATGTAAAAATAGCTTTTCTTAATGGAAACTTGATTAAAGAAGAGTATATAACATAACCTGAAGGTTTCACATCCAAAGATGGCATAAAAGTGTGCAAGTTGCAAAGGTCCATTTATGGACTTAAGCAAGCATCTAGGAGTTGAAACATCCATTTTGATGAGACAATTAAAGAATTTAGTTTCATTCAAAACATGGATGAACCTTGTGTGTATAAGAAGGTTAGTGAGAATGCAATTGTTTTCTTATTACTTTATGTAGATGACAACTTGCTAATAGGAAATGATGTTTTCGTTCTTCAATCTATAAAGATTTGGTTATATAAGATGTTCTCCATGAAAGACTTTAGAAAAGAAACCTACATTCTAGGAATAAGGATACATAGAGATAGATCAAGGAGGTTGCTAGGTCTTTTGTAATCTACATATATAGATAAAATGCTGATGAGGTTCAACATAGATCAATCCGAAAGAGGATTATTACCTATGGCACATGGAGTAAGCCTTTCAAAGTCGATGTCTCCAAAAGCACAAGTTGAAAGAAATCACATGAGTAGAATTTCATATACTTCGGCAATTAGATCTATCATGTATGCTATGATATGTACCAGGGCTGATGTATTATATGCTTTAAGCTTGACAAGCATATACCAAACTGAGCCTAGAGAGAGTCATTGGTGGCTGTAAAGAATATCCTCAAGTACTGACGAAGGACTGAAGATGTATTCATGGTATATAGAGATGGTGATTTGCATAAGAACTACTACAAATCACAATCTGGCTACAGATTCACATTAGGTGGTGGGGCAATAAGTTGGAGAAGTTCCAAATAAGAGACATCTACTGATTCAACAACTAAAGTAGAGTACATAGCGGCTTTTGAAGTACCTAAAGAAGTAGTATGGATCAAGAAGTTTGTTACAGAACTTGGAGTGGTGCCTAGCATTATAGATCCGATATTTTTGTATTGTGACAACAATAAAGCCATTGCACAAGCAAAGGAATCACGGTCTCATCAATGATCTACGTATGTACTTAGACACTATCATCTAATTAGAAAGATCATAGATAGGCGAGATATAAAGATAGAGAGAATTCTCACGGATCAAAACATAGCTGATCCACTCACTAAAGCACTATCCCAGAAGAAACATGACAAATATGATGAGTTATTCGGTATTCGATACATGAATGATTGGCTCTAGTGCAAGTGGGATATTGTTAGTGTTGTGCCCTAGAGGCAATCACTTGTATCATGTATATTGCATAATAATTAATAAAAGAGGCATTCTTTATCTTCAGTTTGATTGTTATATCTTAATATACGTATAAACTTTTGAGAAAGTCTCTAGTACAATACAGTGTTAACGAAATCATGATAGAGATTATGATGTGAGATTCCTACTACACTATGTAGTGTTTGTACTTGAATAATCCCTAGCATAGTATTAATGAGATGGAACATTATTAATATACCAAGACTAGCACATGTTATATCCCTTGATTGTATCAAGTAGTAGTTCTCATAACCATGAGTATTGTGATACTCATGATTAAAATGTGGATGCTTGTTATATGAACAAGTTAATTGGTTGACCTAGCTATAAGATAATCACTTGAATAGCTATTGAGTGTCAGTGATAAAATCTAATTATAGCAAGTATACAATGTAACACCCCATTACCTAGGCCCAACAGGGCCGGGGATGTCACCCCGTCCAATGGACAAGAGGTCTTTATAACTAGGTCACATATAATAAAATAAAATAAATACTTAAAAATTAAACTTATTACAACCCAAAAGATAAATACAGGAACAAATCCAAAATAAATTGTTCGCTACACTCTCTCAAAACATCCATAAAGAAAACAACATAAAGTCTTCAAAACATAGACAACAAGTCTAGCTATTGACCTCCATAGCCGGATCAACCTGAAAACATGGTATAAAATGTGATGAGATAAAAATCTCAGTAAGCCCGTGTGTGCTTTGAGTGTTTCGGGTAAAATAATTCATGTATGCAAGTTGTAACAGTTTCATAAGAGAAAGTGCTGACAAGCATTAAATAAGTATTGAAAATAAAGAGTGGTGTTTCGCTTTTCAAACCAGACATGTGCACAATAAATATAACCACTCAAATGGGTAGCCATAGGTTACCACACGTTAGGCCCCATGACTAAGCAACGGTCAGAATGCCCATTGTGCAAACTGACAAAAGGTAGGTGTACGGCCTATCGGGTGAGATACTCCTCCATCTCTATGCCCAAACTTACCGGTTGTCCACTCCGGAAACACACAATCCACATGACTGAAACTTGCTAGCTCGGACCGGCAAGACCTACCGGACTGGCATCCTATCCAGGAAGGACTCACCCCTCAGAGGTGGCCACCTACTGAGAGACTTACCCGAACCCTTCAAAGACTAGTCCTGATAGTCTACCCTTATTGAGTACTTAACGTTGATTGTCCCACTTGGGAGAAAATAGATCATACATTGCTTTATTTGGAAATAGCAATTAAGGGTTCTAAAATTCTTGTCAAAGTTGGGTTTTAGAAAAGTTTAGCATTTTGTGTAAAACTGCTTGTTTGATTTTCAAATGATTTGCTTGACTAAAATAAATAGGAAAAATAGTCCTTAATTGCCTTTACAACATGAATGTCCATACACATCGCGTTTAGCTTGCCACAGTAATTTTTTGTCTTCACAAAATTCCATATAGGAACTTACCTGATTCTTTGCTTGCTCAAATTCAAAAGTCTTCCAAGGCTGACCTAACCCCGCCTTGGGTAAACACAAAACATAAGGTTACACTTAAGCTAAATTCACTTATACAAATAATCCTAGTTCAACTTATTACAATCACGACCCTAATGTCCTAAGCTTTAAGGCTAGCTGATAAAGAATTTTATAAAACAAGTCTAGTTTGATAAGTTAAAATGACTAGGGGTTCTAAAATAATTGCTAATACATTATAGACTCAAATAATAATTCTTGAGTGTTATTATTAAAAGATAAACTAAGGTTTGAATGTTGGATAATACCAAGCCCTAAATATTAATAAATGGTAATTTAAAAATAGATTTATTATAAATAAATAATAAATTACAAATAATTTTTAATTAATTTTTAATAGATAATAAATAATTAGTAATAAATAAATGTAATAATAAATGAATTATATTAAATTTTTGTTTAATAAATAACAACAAATTTTAATATAAATAATATTTATGAATATAAGCAAAAGTTTGAACTATGGTCTACAAGGTCATTATATAAAAGATCTTATTTAATATTATGCGTATGCATATATTATTTCTAAGGAAAAATATCATTTATTTGACTAGTAAAATGTCAATATTTCATGTAACATCCCATTTCCAAAACTTCCTAGCAATTCCGAAATCCTTAGAAAAAAATATAGTAATAATTTTAATTAAGGTAATAAAATTTACTAATTAAAATAGCCTAGGATCATCAAGAACATAATCATGATCTTCCTATTGCTAACAAGAATCATGAACATATTCCTCAACATCAAACAACAAACTAATCCATTTATGAACATATGCTTAAATCAATACTTGCTATCACATGGCCAAACAATCATGATCATGGCTTCAATGGAGATAAGAACATAAAAAATCCTATTCACCAAAGGTGACATAACATCTAGCATGCTTAAACATTCATAATTCTCTTAGGCCATGATGAACATACATCGATTCTCACGGAAATCCATATAGCTTAAACATGATCAATCATTCTCATGTCCTAATCCCAACCCTTTTATTCACATGCATATACTCAATCCCTCATTCATATTTTATTCTTCCTATCAATATCTAAGAGACATGCATGCTGAATTAAAAAGAAGGTTTAAGGAGAAATACTTGATTGATGAACACTTCGATGAAGATTTAAGAAGGTCCACGCTTGAGAGTCTTGAATTGTCCAAGAGAGGAGGAGAAAAAATAGCTATAGTTGTAACAACCATTTCGGCCGAGAGAGAGAGAGAGAGAGAGAAAGAAAGAGAGAGAGAGAGAGAGAGAGAGAGAGAGAGAGAGAGAGAGAGAGAGAGAGAGAGAGAGAGCATTATCATGATATGTTAAAGATTGAAGAGAAGAAGATGAACAAAAGAATTGTTCTTGGTTACCTTGATGATGTTCTTGAGACTTCAAGGGAAAAAACTGGTTTTGATCCGAATGCTAATTTTTATTTTCGAGACTTGATGTTATAAATTCCAGAGGGAGTATGTAGGAGTGTTCTGGAGTTTTTGAGAGGGATTGGAGTTGTTTAAAGTAGTCTTTGGCTTGAATAAAGGTAGTGTGTGTTTTTGGTGAAAATGGAGAGAGTTGGGGGAAAATGCTGGATGAATTTCTGGAGAGTGCTGGCCGATTGGTTTAGGGAATTCTGGGGTTTCGATTTCAGCTTAGAGAGGGAGAGAAAAATCATATTGTTTGAAATTCAAATGGAGTGATTTGAGGAGTGGTTTGAGGTATAGGATATGTTAATGGTGTTTGATGGAGAGAGGTTTCTTTACTCTTCAATGGTGCCGGCTGGACTGTTTTGTGTTGGTGAAATGAATAAAAGTTAATATAGCTCTAAGGCTGGCTGAAATTTAGTTTACAATGGCAGAGAAAATTATAGTTTGCTAGCTTGATACAAGAGTGATTTAATGAAACAAGAATTTTGGAATTTTTTTGAAGTTCGAATGAGTTTTGGATAGAGTGATCTTAGGAGGTTTTTGAGGTATGATCATGGAGTCCAATTACTCAAGGTAAGTGTGGAGGTTAATGGTGTTCAGTCCATGGCTGAACAAGGTCCAATTTGCAGAGGTTTGAAGGTGTTTTTCGGTCTAGGCCTAGGGAGACAAAACTGGAAATTTTTCTGGTTTCAATTTGTTCAAGGTTTCGAATGGACAAGCTTTTTGATGCAGAATTTCTGCATTTCTTCAACCCGATTTGCAGCTGGTTTTTTTGGGGTATTTGAGGGTCTTTTAAGGGTGGTTTTCCAGCTTTCTTTCTGGAGAAAAACAGAGGGTGCCTCAGCTGAATCAATAACAAAAGACAGCTTCAATTTCAGCTTAGAATGCAGTGAATTGTGTAGAAAATTTTTCTGGTTTTGTGCAGTTTGTGCAGTCCGACTTTTGCACAGAATTTTCAGTCTTCAAGCCACATGAAATGACCATTTTTCTAGCAGCAAATGGTTAGGATTATTGGCTGAATTTTTTGAAAGCTGGACTAACAAGAATGCTGAAATTTTCCAAATTTTCCTTCATTAAAACCATGATCAACATGAAAGTAGGATTAAAGGTTCTACCATGGTAATTTATTTCTCTTGGGAACCCATCCTAACTTCTCTCCTATTTTCAGCCAATCCTCTATCCTTCAAGTCTGATTTTTGAAATTCAAGGCTGAAGAATTATCACAGAATTTTTGGAATTAAAAGAAGAGATTTAATGGATTTTGGTTCATTTAAATTATGAAGATGTTAGGACAAAGCTAGAGGTAATAAAAAGGACAAAATTCCTCTAGAATTCTTTTTAGGACATGATGATAAGATTAGGACATTCTCTTCATGTCTCCCCTAAGACAACATTCCTATTTTTTTGGAATGCAAGAAAATAGAAATTCAAACTTAATTAAGATAATCATGATAAAAACTTTGATGTTGGGATTTGTATTCATGACCTTAGAAATTAATTCACAAAGCTCTAACTACTTAATCACACTAATTCTTGTTCGTATTTTCTCACCCACATATTCCTCTTATTTAATCCTCAAGCTATCTTCCTATTTTGACCTCAAGCAAAAATACCATTTTTCCCTTCCTACTCAATAAGCATAACTAAGCCTTTTAACCTATAAGCCACAATTCTAAAACACAAAAAATCATTCAAAAATATATATGTTCATGCAAGATAATATGATATGCATCCGGATCCCCTTACTCTAGGGTTGACTTTAGGTGGGGTTTCACATCCTCCCCTCCTTAGGAGAATTTCGTCCCGAAATTCAGGCGTACCTCTATCTCAGATCGGGATACTTCCGCTTTACCCACTCTTCTGTTTCCCATGTGGCATCTCTCGTGCCATGATGCTCCCACTGCACATTTACTCTCGGAATCTGCTTGTTCCGATGAGTCTTGATACTTCGATCCAATATCTTTACGGGTTTCTCCACATAGCTCAGGTCGGGTTGCAACACTAACGGTTCATCATTCAAAACATATCTGGGATCGGCATTGTACTTCTTCAGCTGGGATACATGAAATACGTCGTGAATTCCCGTCAACCCATCTGGCAGATCCAATCGATACGCTACCGGCCCAATCCTCTCTTTTATTGGAAATGGTCCCAAATACATCGGATTCAGCTTCCCCCCTTTCAGATGCTTCAGAATTCCCCTATTTGGTGTCAGTTTTAGGAACACACCGTCTCCCACTTGAAATTCTAACTTTCTCCACCTATTATCTGCATAACTCTTTTGTCGGCTCTGGGCTGCTTTCAACCTTTCCCTAATTAACTTGACCTTGTCCAACATTTCTTGAACACAGACTTCACCCTATTTGCTTATGTGACCGTCCTCTGACCAACTCCAGTATAGCGGTACCTGACACTTACATCCATATAGTGCTTCATACGGAGCCATTCCAATCGAGGTTTGATAACTGTTATTGTATGACAACTCCGCATACGGCACACATTCGATCCACTTATCTCCGAAATCTAATACACAGGCTCTCAGTATGTCCTCTAATATTTGAATAACCCTTTCTGACTGTCCATCGGTCTGTGGATGCGCCGTCATACTGAACTTCAGACTAGAACCCATCGATTCTTGAAACTTGCCCCAAAATCGGGATGTAAATCTCGGATTACGGTCGGACACAATACTTGAAGGCACTCCATGCAGTCTGACTATTTCCCACACATAGGTCTGAGCCAACTTTTCCATTGAATCCCTTACATTCACGGGTATGAAATGCGCCGACTTGGTCAATCGATCCACCACTACCCATATGGCGTCCTTTTGGGTCCTTGCCATGGGGAGTCTGGTAACAAAGTCCATGGTCACCTCTTCCCATTTCCATTCCTGTACTGGCAATGGTTGTAATAGTCCTGCCACCTTTTTGTGCTCCGCTTTGACTTTCTGACAGGTTAGACACGTGGAGACATACTTAACCGTGTTTCACTTCATCCCGGGCCACCAATAAGTCCTTTTCAGATCTTGATACATCTTGACCTCTCCCGGATGAATGGCGTACTTGCTTTTATGCGCTTCTTCTAAAATTTTGTCCTTCAACTGGTGCTCCTCAGGTACACACAAATGATCTCGGAAGTACAAAACTCCTGCTTCGTCCTGTCGAAATTCACTGTCTTGCCGTTTAAGCTCCTTGTCCTTGAAAAGCTGTAATTCCACATTACTCTGCTAAGCTTCAACAATTTCCCGCCTTAGATCTGGCATCAACTTCAGGTTGCTAATAATAATCCTCTCTTCTTGCACTTCTACTCTTCTATCCAACACACATCCTGAACTACTTAAACCTCCTGTACTCTTAGTCTGGCCATTCTGACTTTCCGGCTCAGGGCATCAGCAACAACGTTGGCTTTTCCCGGGGTGGTAGTTGATACGGCAATGGTATTCTTCTAAAAATTCCATCCATCTTCGCTACCTTAAATTCAAGTCTTTCTAGGTGAAGATGTACTTCAGGCTCTTGTGATCAGTGAACACTTCATATTCCGCTCCATACAAGTAGTGCCGCCATTTCTTTAAAGCGAACATAATGGCAGCCAGCTCCAAATCGTGGGTGGGATAATTGACTTCATGCAGCTTCAATTTCCGAGAAGCATAGGCGATCACCTTCCTATCTTGCATCAAAACTGCTCCCAAGCCTTCCTTCAAAGCATCCGTATATAGTGCATAAGCCTTATCTGCCTCTGGCAGACTCAACACAGGCGCTGTCATTAACCTCCGCTTCAACTCTTGAAAACTCTTTTCACATTTTTCATTCCAAACAAAGGGTATGTCCTTTCTCAGCAGCCGGGTCATAGGAGATGCTAGCGTTGAAAATCCCTTAATAAACCTCCTGTAGTAGCCAGTTAATCCCAAGAAGCTTCAAATCTCTGTTATGTTCTCTGGTTGCTTCCAGTCCGAAACTACTTCAATCTTCGCTGGGTCCACCTTGATCCCATCATTGGTCACCACGTGACTAAGAAATGCCACCCTATACAGCTAAAACTCACACTTGCTAAACTTAGCGTAAAGCTTGTGCTCCCTTAGCTTTTCGAGTACCAACTTCAAATGTTCTACATGGTCCTCCGGGCTCCTGGAATATATGAATATATCGTCGATGAAGACCACCACGAACTTGTCCAAGTAGGGTTGGAATACTCGATGCATTAAATCCATAAATACCGCGGGTGCATTAGTTACCCCGAAAGGCATCACCACAAACTCATAGTGACCATATCTTGTATTGAAGGTCGTCTTAGGAATGTCTTCCTCCTTTATCCTCACTTGATAGTAGTCTTACCTCAAATCTAGTTTGGAGTAACAACTGGATCCTTGCAACTGGTTGAATAACTCATCAATTAACGGTAGGGGATATTTATTCTTGATGGTCAGGTTGTTCAAGCCCTAGTAGTCAATACACAACCTTAGAGTCCCGTCCTTTTTCTTCACAAATAGCACAGGTGCTCCCTAGGGTGACGTGCTAGGTCTGATATAGCCTTGTCTCACCAACTCTTCTAGCTGCTCCTTCAATTCTTTCAGCTCCACCGGTGCCATCCGATACGGAGTTCGGGACACCGGTTCCGCTCTTGGGACTAGATCAATAGTGAACTCAACTTCTCGATTGGGAGGTAGAGATGTGAGTTCCGCAGGGAACACGTCGAGAAAATCCTTTACGTGCACTGGTCCTTCGACTTGTTTATCACATAAGCCAAATATCCTTGACACCCTTGCCTCAACAATTTCCGGGCTTTAGCCCTAGCTATCAAAAACTTCAATTCTTTTACTTTCTTGCCATTGAACTCCAACACATCACATCCTGGTCTAATGAACTGAACTGACTTATTCTTACATTCTACTTTAGCCCCATGCTTCGCTAGCCAATCCATTCCCAATATCAAATCATAATCATCAATAGCTAAGACTATTAAATCTCCTTCCAAGCTTTCTCTCGCCACTTCAACTTTACAATTCTGCATATACCGATCCGCTTGCACCATTTTCCCCAAAGGCGTACTTACTAACAAGGTAAAAGGTAGTTCTACTCCATCCTAACCCAAATGATATGCACAATTCTTGTTTAAATAGGAATGGGTAGATTCAGGGTCTATCAATGCATTAACTGAACGACCTTAGATAGTAAACGTACCTTCCACCACTACTGCATCAGCTCCAACCTCCTCCCGGTTGAGAGCGAAAACTTTTGCTTTCACATGTGGCTTCTGCGTTCCACTCTTGGAAGCTCCCATGGTATTGGCTCGATTAGGCCCCGGGATCTGAGCTGGGTTCCCTTGTCCAACTCGGAGAAGTTTGGGGCAGGCGTTCCGCAGATGGTTCGAGTCTCCACAGTGGTAGCATTTCCGCTCACCTCCTCTGGACCAACAATTTTTCTCAGTGTGGCCCCTTTTTCCACAGTGCCGGCATAATGGAAGATTTTGCGCAGGACCAACCGGTGTTGTTCGGGCTTATTTTCCCCGATTCTGCCACTACTGGTTGGCATGGCGCTTGTTGGGCTGCTGCCTCTGAAGAGGTCTCGGCGACTGTCTTGATGGTATTAAAGGTCTTGGTGCCATTCGGTTGCGATCCTCATTCTCAGTACGGGTGGCTGCGTCCACAGCCCCCGAATAAGTCATCGGTGGAGAGGGTGCCAACGCCATTCTTAACTCCTGCCTTAAACCCTTAACAAATTGCCTCGTTCTGTTCTGTTCAGTGTCTACCAGCCTCTTGCAGTACTTTGACAGTTGCGTGAACCGTGCTGCGTATTTAGCTACCTTTATTCCTCCCTGCCTTAGATTCTGGAACTCATCTTCCCTCTTCTCAACTATCCACTGAAGGATATATTCTGCTCGGAATACTTCCACAAAATTAGCCCATGTCCAGTCTTGGTCAATCATCTCCCAGTCGTCCTGAACCCGTTGCCAGCATGCCCGAGCTGGACCCCTCAGTCGGAATGCAGTAAACTTCACCATTCGTTTCTTAGTGTACTGGAGCATAGCAAAGATGTCCTCCATTTGTTCCACCCATTGCTCTGCTTTCTGATCTTGCTCGGCCTCTTCCAAGAAGATAGGTGGTTGAAATTTCAGAAACCGCTCCAATGCCTCATCTTCCCTTTTGGATTCCTTCACTCAGTTAGGGTTTGTAGAATCTCGGACACTTTGTGGAACGCTTGCATCATAGTTACACTAACCGGTTCTTCCGATCCTATTTCTGGCTCCAACTCGTTCTCATCCCCCTGGTTTGGTGATGGCATTTGAGTTGTATCAAACTCCGGTGTCACGGGCTCTGTCACAGGAACCCTTCTACTGGATGTGGCTACACGATGCTTAGGTGCCATTCTAAACCATACCCCAGATAATGAGTTTATGCATCAAAGTTTAAAATATCTAAATGGAGCATGCATTCACATTCAACTTTAAACGGAAGAAAATTAGATGCAAATTTTGTATAAAGAATTGCATATAGATTTTTCTCAAGATTTAGAGTACTCCAAGTACTCTTATTTTCATAAATTCGGAATTAAAGCAGTAAACATGAATAAAATCCTTAGCATAGGAATTTATGGAAAGTAGTAAATAAAACATCCCAATGGTAGCAACACTTAGCCTTGCTAGTCCTCATCAGAATCTTCATAGTCGGCCTCATATAACCATCCCCCAGAACTCCTAGTGAGGTCTATCCTAGCCCCATTTGCAAACTCATCTATTGGCTCCTTCCCGGGTCTCCTAGAACTCTCCCCGGTTTCAACCTGATTGGGTGGGGTTACAAAGGAAGGTCTAGGCGGAGATTCATAATCTATCTCCCCTAGGTCATCACTATCAGCTGTCAAGTCAACTATGGGACTAGGAGGGAGGGGAACATATTCCATATCGATCTTCTCATATTTACTGTCAATAACCAAGTCTATCACGGGTGTTGGGGGTGGCTTAATGATCTGGACCTCATCGTTACTGCTATCATCTAGGGGAATAATTGGCTGCGGTGCAGGCTGAGGCACTGGTAGGTCTTCCGGGTAGATAGGAATGGGAGGATGCCATTGCTGCCCTTTCCTTGCGGTTATAATCATTCTAACCATCCTACAGCATAAATAAGACAAGTCAGATAAAAGATTTGAACTTAATATATCAAAACATATACTATCAATACTTGCATAAACCTACTCTCTGATACCACTTGTAACACCCCACTACCTAGGCCCAACAGGGCCAGGGATGTCGCCCCGTCCAATGGACAAGGAGTCTTTATAACAAGGTCACATATAATAAAATAAAATAAATACTTTAAAATTAAACTTATTACAACCCAAAAGATAAATACAGGAACAAATCCAAAATAAATTGTTTGCTACACTCTCTCAAAACATCCATAAAGAAAACAACATACAGTCTTCAAAACATAGGCAACAAGTCTAGCTATTGACCTCCACAGCCGGATCAACCTGAAAACATGGTATAAAAGGTGATGAGATAAAAATCTCAGTAAGCCCGTGTGTGCTTTGAGTGTTTCGGGTAAAATAATTCATGTATGCAAGTTGTAACAGTTTCATAAGAGAAAGTGCTGACATGCATTAAATAAGTATTGAAAATAAAGAGTGGTGTTTCGCTTTTCAAACCATACATGTGCACAACAAATACAACCACTCAAATGGGTAGCCATAGGTTACCACACGTTGGGCCCCATAACTAAGCAACGGTCAGAATGCCACACATTGTGCAAACTGACAAAAGGTAGGTGTACGGCCTACCGGGTGAGATACTCCTCCATCTCTATACCCAAACTTACAGGTTGTCCACTCCGGAAACACATAGTCCACATAACTGAAACTTGCTAGCTCGGACCAGCATGACCTACCGGACTGGCATCCTATCCAGGAAGGACTCACCCCTCTGAGGTGGCCACCTATTGAGAGACTTACCCGAACCTTCCAAAGACTAGTCCTGGTAGTCTACCCTTATTGAGTACTCAACGTTGATTGTCCCACTTTGGAGAAAATGGATCATACATTGCTTTATTTGGAAATAGCAATTAAGGGTTCTAAAATTCTTGTCAAAGTTGGGTTTTAGAAAAGTTTAGCATTTTGTGTAAAACTGCTTGTTTGATTTTCAAATAATTTGCTTGACTGAAATAAATAGGAAAAATAGTCCTTAATTGCCTTTACAACATGAATTTCCATACACATCGCGTTTAGCTTGCCACAGTAATTTTTTGTCTGCACAAAATTCCATGCAAGAGCTTACCTGATTCTTTGCTTGCTCAAATTCAAAAGTCTTCCAAGGCTGACCTAACCCCGCCTGGGGTAAACACAAAACATAAGGTTATACTCAAGCTAAATTCACTTACACAAATAATCCTAGTTCAACTTATTACAATCACGACCCTAATATCCTAAGCTTTAAGGCTAGCTGATAAAGAATTTTATAAAACAAGTCTAGTTTGATAACTTAAAATGACTAGGGGTTCTAAAATAATTGCTAATACATTATAGACTCAAATAATAATTCTTGAGTGTTATTATTAAAAGATAAACTAAGGTTTGAATATTGGATAATACCAAGCCCTAAATATTAATAAATGGTAATTTAAAAATAGCTTTATTATAAATAAATACTCCTTCCGTCCTATAATATAAGTCGTTTGACTTAATTTCACACATATTAAGATTCTTGAAAACAATGTGACTTTATATTTTTTCTTCCTAAAATACCCCTATTTAAATGTCTTGGAAACAAGAGGAGAGAGGAGAGAGAAAGAGAGGGAAAGAGAATAATAAATAAGGACAAAAATGTAAAAGCAGTTTCAAACCTCCTTGAAATGTCCCCAATGACTTATAATTTGGGACAACAAAAGTAGCTTCAAACGACTTATATTATGGGATGGAGGGAGTAATAAATTACAAATAATTTTTAATTAATTTGTAATAGATAATAAATAATTAGTAATAAATAAATTTAATAATAAATGAATTATATTAAATTTTTGTTTAATAAATAACAACAAATTTTAATATAAATAATATTTATGAATATAAGCAAAAGTTTGAACTATGGTCTACAAGGTCATTATATAAAAGATCTTATTTAATGTTATGCGTATGCATATATTATTTCTAAGGAAAAATATCATTTATTTGACTAGTAAAATGTCAATATTTCATGCAACATCCCATTTCCAAAACTTCCTAGCAATTCCAAAATCCTTAGAGAAAAAATAGTAATAATTTTAATTAAGGTAATAAAATTTACTAATTAAAATAGCCTAGGATCATCAAGAACATAATCATAATCTTCCTATTGCTAACAAGAATCATGAACATATTCCTCAACATCAAACAACAAACTAATCCATTTATGAACATATGCTTAAATCAACGCTTGCTATCACATGGCCAAACAATCATGATCATGGTTTCAATGGAGATAAGAACATAAAAAATCATATTCACCAAAGGTGACATAACATCTAGCATGCTTAAACATTCATAATTCTCTTAGGCCATGATGAACATACATCGATTCTCACGGAAATCCATATAGTTTGAACATGATCAATCATTCTCATATCCTAATCCCAACCCCTTTATTCACATGCATATACTCAATCCCCCATTCATATTTTATTCTTCCTATTAATATCTAAGAGACAAGCATGCTGAATTAAAAAGAAGGTTTAAGGAGAAATACTTAATTGATGAACACTTCAATGAAGATTTATGAAGGTCTACGCTTGAGAGTCTTGAATTGTCCAAGAGAGGAGGAGAAAAAATAGCCATGGTTGTCACAACCATTTCGGCCGAGAGAGAGAGAGAGAGAGAGAGAGTATTAGCATGATATGTTAAAGATTGAAGAGAAGAAGATGAACAAAAGAATTGTTCTTGGTTACCTTGATGATGTTCTTGAGACTTCAAGGGAAAAAACTGGTTTTGATCCGAATGCTAATTTTTATTTTCGAGACTTGATGTTATAAATTCCAGAAATGATCTCTAGGGAGTATGTAGGAGTGTTCTGGAGTTTTTGAGAGGGATTGGAGGTGTTTAAAGTAGTCTTTGGCTTGAATAAAGGTTGTGTGTGTTCTTGGTGAAAATGGAGAGAGTTGAGGGAAAATGCTGGATGAATTTCTAGAGAGTGTTGGCCGATTGGTTTAGGGAATTCAGGGGTTTCGGTTTCAGCTTAGAGAGGGAGAGAAAAATCAGATTGTTTGAAATTCAAATGGAGTGATTTGAGGAGTGGTTTGAGGTATAGGATATGTTAATGGTGTTTGATGGAGAGAGGTTTCTTTACTCTTCAATGGTGCCGGCTGGACTGTTTGGTTTTGCTGAAATGAATGAAGGTTAATATAGCTCTAAGGCTGGCTGAAATTTAGTTTACAATGGCAGCGAAAATTCTGGTTTGCTAGCTTGATACAAGAGTGATTTAATGAAGCAAGAATTTTGGAATTTTTTTGAACTTCAAATGAGTTTTGGATAGAGTGATCTTAGGAGGTTTTTGAGGTATGATCATGGAGTCCAATTACTCAAGGTAAGTGTGGAGGTTAATGGTGTTCAGTCCATGGCTGAACAAGGTCCAATTTGCAGAGGTTTGAAGGTGTTTTTCGGTCTAGGCCTAGGGAGACAAAACTGGAAATTTTTCTGGTTTCAATTTGTTCAAGGTTTCGAATGGACAAGCTTTTTGATGCAGAATTTCTGCATTTCTTCAGCCCGATTTGCAGCTGGTTTTTTTAGGGTGTTTGAGGGTCTTTTAAGGGTGGTTTTCCAGCTTTCTTTCTGGAGAAAAACAGAGGATGCCTCAGCTGAATCAATGACAAAAGACAGCTTCAATTTCAACTTAGAATGCAGTGAATTGTACAGGAAATTTTTCTGGTTTTGTACAATTTGTGCAATCCGAATTTTGCACAGAATTTTCAGTCTTCAAGCCACATGAAATGACCATTTTTCTAGCAGCAAATGGTTAGGATTACTGGCTGAATTTTTTGAAAGCTGGACTGACAAGAATGCTGGATTTTTCCATATTTTCCTTCATTAAAACCATGATCAACATGAAGGTAGGATTAAAGGTTCTACCATGGTGATGTATTTCTCTTGGGAACCCATCATAACTTCTCTCCTATTTTCAGCCAATCCTCTATCCTTCAAGACTGATTTTCGAAATTCAATGCTGAAGAATTATCACAGAATTTTTGGAATTAAAAGAAGAGATTTACTGGATTTTGGTTCATTTAAATTATGAAGATGTTAGGACAAAGCTAGAGGTAATAAAAAGGACAAGAATTCCTCTAGAATTCCTTTTAGGACATGATGATAAGATTAGGACATTCTCTTCATGTCTCCCCTAAGACAACATTCCTATTTTTATGGAATGCAAGAAAATAAAATTTCAAACTTAATTAAGATAATCATGATAAAAACTTAGATGATGGGATTTGAACTCATGGCCTTAGAAATTAATTCACAAAGCTCTAACCACTTAATCACACTAATTCTTGTTCTTATTTTCTCACCCACATATTCCTCTTATTTAATCCTCAAGCTATCTTCCTATTTTGACCACAAGCAAAAATACCATTTTACCCTTCCTACTCAATAAGCATAACTAAGCCTTTTAACCTATAAACCATAATTCTAAAACACAAAAAATCATTCAAAAATATATATATTCATGCAAGATAATATGATATGCATCCCGACCCCCTTACTCTAGGGTTGGCTTTAGGTGGGGTTTCACATACAAGGATCCTTAAACTTGAGATCTCCAAGGTGCTTTATTTATCGAGTGTTGTACTTTGATTCTAATCTTTGGAGTCTTGCAAGGACCACCTATGGGATGGATATTGGGTGCAATGTAAAGTAAATGAAAGTAGTTGAGATGGTCAATAAAGGATTCACTACTCCTACTAGTAGTGTATAGCTCAAGGTCACTTATAGTAATCATTACTCATGAATTCCTTGGCCAAGGCGACTATGTGTTGGAAATTCCAAATTGATACACATATCGAGTAATGAATTTCTTAAAAAAGTACTAAAATAATCAGGCCAAAATTAATAATATTCTAGAAGGAGTTGGCACTAATTCCATGCTCTAGACCAAATAAGATATAGTATGGTGAAAGGAGTTTATTGCACTGGTTATTTGCAATTGAAAGGTTCATGTCATGCCACTTGACTTTCTAGACTTTTGGATGGTCAAGAGTCATTGCTAAATGTCACTTTTGATATGCTAAATATGAATTTATTAATTAGAGAATTAATAAATTAATCTTATAGTTTATTTAGGATTATTAATTCTAAAGCTATTAGAATTAATTCATATTATATTATCAATAAGACCAGGAAACCTAATAGGTCACACACCATAAAGGTTTCAATGCTCAATATATATTATTTGATAATATTGTGGGGTTAATTGAGAGAAGAAAATATATTTATAGGTGAATTATAAGTTTGTTATAATTCATAGGACTTGGTTGCAATTATATAAACTTCAAGAGCCCAATTGTAGACATTAGATCTTGGAAGACTTAATTGCAATTAACACAAATTCTAAAAACTATAAATATAGGAATCGTTCCCTTTTTCCATGATGATTATGAGAAACCGTTTCTTCTTCATCCCTATTCTTCTCCAATTAAAACCTAGCCGCTCCTCTTCTACTAGTATAATTTTTAGTGGATTTTGTGAGCAATTCAACACTGTGTAGATTACTACTAGAGACAATCCTACTCTTGGATTGTAGTGATGCAATTAGATGACCAAAATAGAGGGAATTAGTTCCTGGGTTGCTGATCAAATTCTATCCGCAATAAAATTTTATTTTTCTGCTACAGAACATAATCTTCGTTTCCTTCTTCTATTCCTGTTTTAATTACAAACACGTGATCCTTGGGCATGATTTCATGGTTATTTCCGCTGCAAATAACCATGAAGTAGTAGAATGGATAGCACTATTGTAACCGTACACAATTTCAAAAGGAGAATAAGAAGTAGTAGAATGGATAGCACTCTTGTAAGCAAACTCAATATGTGCCAAGCATTCTTCCTAATTCTTCAAGATCTTCTTGATGATAGTCCTAAAGAGTTGGGTGAGTGATCAGTTGACCACTTCTATTTGTTCATCTGTTTAAGGGTGACAAGCTGTGGAAAACAAAGGTTAGTGCTAAGTTTATTCCATAAGACCATCCAAAAATGACTAAGGAACTTAGTATTCCTATCTGATACAGTAGTCTTTAGAATCCTATGCATTCTCACCACTTTTTTGAAGAATAAATCTATAATATGGGAAGTATCATTAGTCTTGGAACAAGCCAAAAAATGAGCCATTTTCAAAAATCGATCAACAATCATAAATATGGAATCCTTACCCCTTTTGGATCTAGGCAATTCTAAGATAAAATTTATTGAAAAATCAACTCAATGAGTATTTGGAGTGGGTAAAGGAGTGTACAAATCACGTGGAAGTGATCTAGATTTAGCTCGCCTACCAATTCTACATTGAGAGCAATGTTTCTCCATATCACTTCTCATTTTTTTTCCAAAAGAAATGTTCCTTAAGGATGCCTAAGGTCTTTGTAACACCAAAATGTCCCATTAATCCCCCACTATAGTCCTCCTTAACTACCAATTCCCTAATAGATCCCTTTGGCATACAAAGCCTTGCTTCCCTAATCAAGAAATCGGCATGCCTATAGTACTTTGCTAATGCACATTTCTCACAAGCATGAAAAATATCCCCAAACTCTTCATCATTATCATACAATTCTTTCACAAGTTTAAAACCAAGTAGTTTAGCATCCAAAGAGTTTAAAAGTGCATTTCTTCGAAATAGTGCATTTGCAACTACATTCTCTTTACCCTTTTTATATTGAATTATATGAGAAAATGTCTCAATAAAATCCATCCACTTTAGATGCCTCTAGTTTAAATTTTGTTAGCTTTTGAGGTGTTTAAAGGTCTTATGGTTGGTATAGATCACAAACTCTCTTGGTAATTAGTAGTGTTACCAATACTCTAGGGTCCTAACAAAGGCAAAGAGTTCTTTTTCATAAGTGGAATAATTGATGGCCGCTCCAGATAATTTCTCACTAAAAAATATAATGGGCTTTCGGTTTTAGGTTAGACGCACCTATCCCTACCCCACTTGCATCACACTCCATCTCAAATGCCTTCTCAAAGTTAGGTAGGATGAGAATTAGAGCTTAGCTCAATTTGTCCTTGACAGTTTGAAAGGCTTTTTGTTGGGTTCCCTCCCATCTAAATCCCACCTTTTTCTTCACCACTTTAGTTAGAGGGGCTGCTATGGTGCTAAAATTCTTAATGAATCTCCTATAGAAACTAGCTAGTCCATAGAAACTACAAACTTGGGTAATGACGATAGAAGTAGTCCAATCTTGGATGGCTTTTACTTTTTCCTCATCAACCTCAAACCCCTTATTGCTCACAACATACCCAAGGAATGTAACTCTTTCAAAATAAAAAGAGTATTTTTTCCAAGTTAACATATAATCTCTCCTATTGGAGACCAACAAGCACACATTGAAGATTATTCAAATGATCCACATATGATTTGCTATATATCAATATGTTATCAAAGTACACAACAACAAACTTCCCAATGAATCCCCTTAGAACATGATGCATTAGACGCATGAATGTGCTAGGACCATTAGACAACCTAAAAGGCATAACAAGCCACTCGTACAACATTTGTTTAGTTTTAAATGTGGTTTTCCACTCATCCCCTTCCTTAATCCTAATTTGGTGATAACTGGATTTCAAATTAATTGTAGAGAAAATGCATGCACCAAACAACTCATCAAAAAATTCGTCTAATCTAGGAATGGGATAGCAATACTTAACCGTGATATTGTTAATGGCACGACAATCCACACACATATACCATATCCCATCTTTTGTGGGAACCAAGAGAACTGGAACTGCACTTGAGCTTCGGCTCTCTCTCATATGCCCTTTCTCGAGCAATTCCTTCACTTGCTTTTGTAATTCCTTGACCTCCTCCGGATTGGTTCTATAGGATGGCCGATTAGGAATAACAACTCCAAACATAAAATCTATTTGATGGTCAATTCTTCCTATGGGTAACAATCCTCAAGGCACCTCTTTTGGAAATACATCACCAAACTCTTGGAGGATGGTTGCAATTTCATTAAGCAAAGATAAAGTAGAATCATTAGTAAAAACATAATAACCTTTGCAAATAAAACGAATAATCAGTTCCTAGCTTCTATTGCTTCTATTACCTCACTCCCTTTTGCAAAGTAGTTCACTCTTCTTTTACCTCCCCTATCTTATCCTTACTCACTTCTATCCATGATGGTCAAGGGCATTTTTCTTCCCATTCTCTCCATCAACTTTTTCTCTTTCCTTTCTTGTTCTTTTCTTTCTAACTCTAGTTTTTGTTTGGCATCTTGTGCTCTTTTTTTCTTTTTTCTTTCCTTCATGATTCTTTGGTCTTTGTTCATCTCACTTGGGGGTATGGGAATAAGAGTGAATTTGGACCTTTCTTTTAGAATAAAGTAAGTGTTCTTCCTCCCATTATGCTTCATACTTCTATCATACTACCAAGGCCTCTCTAGGAGCAAGTGACACACTTCCATAGGCACCATATCATATAGCACATCATTCGTGTACTTACCCATCTCAAAAAATACCAAGGCTTGTTTATTAACTCTCAATTCCTCACCAAGATTCAACAATTGGAACTTGTAGGATTTGGGGTATTTAATCCATTTCATGTCCAATTCATCAATTAAACTTACACTAATCACATTAGTGCAACTCCAACTATCCACAATGACACAGAAGGGGTCTTATTGATTAGACATCCCACAAACCTATTCTAAGAGGGCGTACATCCCACAAACACGTACTATCATCCTCCAAGTGTGTTAATAACCACAAATTAACTTCCTTTCTAGTTAATGATTTAGAAAATAACTCCATTGAGGAGATGGCCATTTCTTCATATTTCCTATGGACATACCTCGCACTATAACCTCCAACGTGAGTTGGCCGATCATAGTACATATCCTAGGTTATTAATTACATCATTCCATTAGTTTTAGATCCTTGTGGTATCTCCATCCTATATGGGTTCACTCCTAGTGTAATGTGAGGAGACCCACGATCTCTAATAAGGATCGTGATGGAAGCCGTGTGGCCATTGGAACCCCTCTCTCAGTTAGTTTTTTTAAATAAGGCTTTTCTTGGAAAAATATCATTTGAAAATTTTCAATTAAATTCCCTTTTAACTTAAAATGAAATATCTAAATCTATAAAAATTTCTATGTCAAGGTTTATATCCTTTGAGAAATTTTTCTTCATGGATTAATTTTATTTAAGTTAAGAACTTAATAATTTCAAAGGTTTTTCCATTTAAAATTTCCTAGAGATTTTGATCTCAAGGTTTTATTTGAAAAAAATAATTTTTCCTTTGCTAAAATGAATTAAAATGGCTTTCCATTTTAACTTACAAAAATTTCTAAATCCAAAATATTTTCTATGTCAAGGATAAAAAACCTTTACGAAAATAACCAAGGATTAATTTTTTGTTTAAGTTAAAATAATCATTTAATTAAAGAAAAATATTTTTCCTTGTCAAATAAAATTTCCCAAAGCCTTTAGTCTTTGAGAAAATGTACACATAGGAATTAAAATAAATTGCATGCTAGAAAGCTGTAAACGTTTTTATACTTTTCTATTTTTAGTCCTAAGTGTCCAAATAATAGAATTAAACGCATTAATTAATTTAATTTATGATCTTGTTCAATCCTAAAAATCTTTTACTATAATTTTTCATGCAAAATATTCAAAGAATATTAACTATTGCAAAAAATAATAACTTCGCTCGGTATGAGACCAAAATCCAAAAAATAAAAAACCCAAAAAATTACAAGTGAAAAAATAGTATTTTTCTTTTTTTCTTTAGTCTTGTGCTCTCTGCATCCTAGTTCACGCGGCTGGCCTGGGCTCCTTCCTGTCAACTAGAAGATGTCTCTAGACCAAATTCGGCAATGCATCTACTCCTCTGGGGCATGAGCACCAAGGCTTTTGAGAGCTCAGAATATTCCACTGCCTAAACACTTATTGGTGAACCAACTTAGGCGAGGAAATCTATTGTCTCAGGCACATCTTGATCTCTTGTTATTAGTTAACAAGAACTAGAAGTAGAAAGAGAAAGAACGAGAGCAAAGAAGAAGAAAACTTAAGGTTTTTTTCTCTGTACGTTTTTCCAAAAAAAGAATGGAACCTACAGGTTCTTTTTTTCCCAACTCACTTGATAACTTGTCACTGGGTTTTTGATATTTCAAAACTCCCGGAAGCTATCAACAGAAGAAGTTTGGCTTAACCTAAACTCTTCTTTCCATAAGTTAAAAAAAACCCTTTTAGTTCAGGCTATTAAACCATTAATAATTTATTATTTTTCTTAGTCCCAATGAGCCTAAAATAATAACCATTAATTATTTATTTTTTGGGCCTATTAAAATAATCCAAGAAATAATTAATGAGCCCAAATAAACTAAAATAATTATTTAAGCCTTTTAATTAACTAGTTTAAGCCCAAGTTAATTTATAATTATTCAATCTGTTCTTAGGCCCTGAATAATTAATTAACCAATTAAACTTGATAATAATTTTTTTTTCTCATTCCTTTATTTTATTCCAGTCTAAAAATAAAATCGACTTTCTGAATAAAATAAAATTCTTTTTAATTGAGACCATTTTCTCAATTTAAAATTAATTAGGACTTACGGGCTATCCAAGGACCAAAAAGACAACATCGCATTGACTACTAAAATGACCAAAATACCCTTGCTATATAAGTAATTGTATCTTGTATTTTAAATATTTTCTAATATCACCATAAAGAAATATTGATCCCAAAGACAATGCTGTGTTAGCTACGTCTTCGACCTACAGGTGAAATGACTAAAATACCTCTCTATATACCGCCGTGCAATTTAGAGAGGGAAGAGTGTATTAACACCTCTCTAAAAGATATCTACCATCCTTAGGCTTCTAGTCCATTGATCCATAACTTATTGAAATATTTTCACTTTCTAAAGGAGCTACTCTAAAGCCAATATCCAAGCTATGTTCCCCAGGACCTTAGATAATTAGATCATTCAGACAACCACAAGGGGCAATATAGTGTAGACACTATTATGTATAAGTCTGCCTTGACTAACTAGTTACATATACCCAACATACAAGTATATTGGTCCTTCTAAAGAACCTCAACTATAGTATATCAAAGCATACGCTTCTAACTTCGTCAAACCACCAACTTATACTCAAATGGTAGAGTACAAGTTCACGCTATAGCAGTAGTAGTCTTGGTTTCTATCACACAGTACTTTTAAAAATCACTACTATAAGTCTTGTTCTACATATTCGAAATACGCTTGTGTTATGAAATGAGAAGACTACTCATTGGCTAAAGGTAAGCCATTCCCTATTTTAAATTCATAACACAATAACCTTGCTATGACGAGATATCCATTCTCATCATTTGATTAAGAATAGTAGTTTATGTGTTCAGTATCCCATGGTCCATACCTTACTGTGAAAGATCTTCATTCACATAAACTACTTATTTAAATACAATAGGTCTTTTTCAATGAAAATTGTGCACAAATATAAAGAAGATTTCACAAACAATTTCTGAGAAAAATTCTTTTATTAAAATAAATCAAAATAACATTAGAAACCTAGTCTACGAGGGCATGCATCCCAGCATTCTACTCCCATTTGCCTTCTTTAACCACTACCTTACTCCCACCAAACCAAAGCATACTCCGAAAATCCCAAACTAGCTAGCCTCACCTTTAATTTTTCACTATAGATATAACACTCGAAAAATATTTCCATTTTGCTCTCCTACTCAAAATACTCTTTCCATAGAATGTAGGCACTTTCATTTTGATATGGTTCAACTCTCTCTCCTCTTTATTTTCTTCTCTCCTACTTCCTCTATTGCTCTATCCTCTATTAAGTTCCCCATAGGCTTTACTATGCTCCCCTTCATACCATTCATCTAGTCCCTTAAACTCTCCCTCCAGTTCCCTTAGATTATGTCCATCATTTCTTCCTTGGCCCCTACCTAGTCCTCCTCTCATACCATGTCTTCTTGTTCTTATAGGAGTTTGTTGGAATCCCTCAATAAAGTGTTCATCCTACTCTTCACCTTGTTGAGCATTTAGCAAAGGAGTATGAGTATCATCATCCCTTATTCTAGGACTAGGAGCTTCAAATCGTTCTTGGCCCCTTTTTTTGCCACGGTAGAAGATTGACCTAAATGATGTCTCAATCCCATAATCTCCCTTGTCATGTCTTCAAACCTACTGTGCATTATTCTTATCATAGCATTTAAATCCTCTTCCAAATCCTTAATATCAAGTGGGTCTTCTTGTGGCCTGTTAGGTCCACTTGGGTTAGGCCTAGGGATTTCTTGTTCATAGGCCATGGTGATGGAATATTCAATGAGTTATAGCTGCAAAAGAGATAATAAAAGAAATAGATCATCTCCTCACTCTCTTGTGTGTTTACTCTCAAAGATAGTCATTCTACACTCGTGTTTACCCTCTTTGGCTCTTTTGATAATAGTCTCGCCCTCTTGCCTTTTCCTCAACACTCTAGCCTTCTTGTTTAATCTTAATTCTCCCTAATATCTAGAGATTTAGTTCAACTAAGTGAGTCAACATAAATCAATGGATTTTCCAATTGGGGGGAGGGGGGGTCTTATGGGAGTTTCAACAAACACTTGTTGGGCATCTTAAACAAACGAAGTTTCAAGCAAGAGTTTCAACAAGTGAGGGCTCAATTAACACAAGAACAAACACTAAAAATATAAGGAAGCAAATTTAACAAGAAACGAACAAGAATTAGCAAGAACAAAGAAACAAGAACAACTACTAAATAGAAAATTGAAGAATAAGATAGTCACAAGTGAGAAATAGTAAAGATTTCAATAATAGAGTATTATATCAAGTCCCAAAATCCCAAGGAAATAAAGATAAAAGTCAAAACTCCCAACTATAGCCACAAACATTCTTATAGAATATTTATCACACACGTTGGTTTCAATCTCATCACTTTAAACCAACTAATATTTTCACCCATTTTCATCACAAACACAAGATAAATTTGTTCCCAAGCATTATAATAACCTGAAGGAGAAATTTTATCAAGGAAAAATTAAGGAGTAACAAAGATATCATGATCTTTTTGAAGTATTTTATTTTTAACTTACGAGATTTTCCCTATTTTTCATCAATTTTGTATGACTCCTTTTCTTGATTTCAAGCTTTGATTGGAATCAAAACACTGCTTACTCTAATACTAAACTCTTTGATATGATCTTGAGTGGTTAAATTGATAGAACAATGGGCTAATAACTCAGCTCATACATTAGAATCAAAATAGTGGAGTTTTGTGGTTAAAATGGAGGAAAATAACTATCTCTCTACACTATAGCAAACCCTTGAAGAACTAAGAATCAAATATCCACAAGAATAGTAGTAAGATCAACTGTAGACATATCCAAATATCCTTGAAACAACAAAGTAATCAAGAACAAAACAATAGAAACTATAGGCAACTAAATAATGGAATTCAAGATAAACCTTAGAAGAACAAAGCAACTAAGACCTAATCAAGAGAAACTACATAGGATTATCCACAAGATTTAAAAACTCATTCAAATGGAGGACTAAACCATAAGAGTGGTCTTGAACAAGATGAACAATGAGGCAAAAGACCTCTCAAGGCTCTCTTTTCAAATTTGAATAAAGTAAGTAGATTGTTTTGGCAAATCACAAAAAGATGTATTTATACTACCCTAACCCTAGCTAAATGATTTCTATGGTCCTAAGATAAATTAAGGCCTTAAAAGGTCTTTACATAGTGTTTAAAATAGAAAATAAAATAAGAGAAAATCATCAAAATCTGCAAAACAGGACCTCGGCCCCGACATGGGTCGGCGTCGGTTCCGGTGCTAAGGCCGGCGCCAGCTCTTTGTTGGAGAACTAAGAATCATCGGCGGTGCACGTTTAGCTTTTTCCCCCTCCTTAGTGATGGCTTGAGTTTTTGTGGGGGTTCCTCTTAGATAGTCATCAAGTTGAGCTCTTGGCTACCTTCAACATCCTTCCAAATATTTTCCATCCTCAAACATGGTTGTAGGAGTAATTAGATATCACCTTGGATTTTTTTTGTCCTTACTCTTGTCATTGGTCTTTACAAGGTAGTTCCCTCTTCTTTAGATTGAACTAATTGGCTAGCTTGACTCCCATCATCTTGAAAAGCAACTATTTTTCTTTTTCCTTCTAATTTTCTTTTTTCTTTTGGGTCCCATATCACACGAGGTTAATGTTCTTGCAATGGTTATTTATCTATAATGAATATTTGTATGAAAATGGTTAGTAATGAGGAACCACTCTAGGATTAAACATGATTATTTTATTTTATCATGGTTAATCCATTATTTGATCACTTAAGAATTAAAAATAAAAATAGCATGTAAATGGTTTACTTTTAAGAGCATGTTTGTTTTAATTAATTTTGTGATCAAATGCACTAGTTCTTGAGATTTAATTTTTCTCTAGATAGAACAACTATAAAAATGTTTTATTTAAATAAAAAGGAATTTAAGAGTTTAAAATAAAATTTATGATTTATTCTGTCTAAGGGTTCTATCCTTGACATGAAGAATATTTTGAATTGAAGTATTTTAAATTTAATTCCTAGAAAAAGATTATTAACTTCAGTAGTAGAAAATAAAATTTATGGTTTAATCTCTTAAAGACTTTCATCCTTGACAGAGAGAATAATATTGAATTTTGGATTTTTATTAAAAGATAATGGAATCAATATTTTATTAAAGAGAAATGTTTTTTTTTTCAAAACATATTATTTGACAAAAGATTAAGTGGAAGAGGGGTTCCAACGACCCCATGGCTCTATCACAAATCCTTATTAGAGATTATGGTTATCATTGTGTCATTCTAAGTATGACCCCTATAGGATAGATTTTCATGAGAATTTAGTTCTAACAGAGGAATTATAATTAATGTCTAGGATATGTATTGGTATCAGCCATCATATGTTGGAGGTATTAACATTCAATTATCCATAAATAATGTGACTAGTGGCCATCCTATCGATTGAATTATTTCTAGGTCATTACCTATTAAGAAAGTTTAATTAGTGTTGATCACATATTTAACTAAAAAAATTGTTAACTTTCCTACGAAGCTATATTAGTTTTTCTAAGGGCCAAACTTTTCATATTATTGATAATGGTTTTAATGGTTAACCATATCATGGGCATAATACGATGTTTATATGTGAATTTTATATGTTTTCACAATTTTTAAATAAATTAATTGAATGAATTTGTTTTCTTTGTAATCAACAAAAATGTCGAGTTTCAGTTTATTGTCTATTATTCGCAAGGAGAATAAGATAACTAGACCAAATTATGTGGACTAAAAAAGTAATCTAAACATAGTCCTCACAGTTGAGGAGTACAAGTATTCTTGACAAACTCCTATCTTGAAATTAGAGAAGATTCCACAGACTAAGACCGTCAGGCTAAGAGGTATAAAAGAAAGCTGATGAGATGGCTAGATACTATATATTGGCTTCCACAACTAATGTACTTTAATCAAAGCATGAGCATATGCCCATTGCATATGATATTGATGTTGGAATGTATGCCCTCTAAACTAGGTTTCTAATGTAATTATTGAATTTATTAATAAAAGAATTTATTCTCAAAATTTGTTTGTAAATTTACATTTTATTTAAACACGATTTACGTTTGGAAATGACCCATTGTATTTAAGTAAGTGCTCCATGTGAATGGTGGTCTTTCACAGTAAGGTATGGATCACGGGTTACTTAACATATAAACGTCTATTCTTAACCGATTGGTGAGCATGGGAATCTCATCATGTTTAGGTTATTGTATTATGAATTTCAAATGGGAAATGGCTTACATTTAGCCTATGGGTAGTCCACTCACTTCATAGCATGAGCGTATTTCGAATACGTAGAACATGACCTGTAATAGTAGTTTCTAAAAGTACTATTTAGAAGAAAGCCAGACTATTACTGCTACAACGTAGACTAATATTTTGCCGCTTGAGTATAGTTGGTGGTTTGACGAAGTTAGAAGCATGTACTTTGATATGTTGTGGTTGAAGTTCTATCGTAGAGCCAATATATTTGTATGTTAGTTATATGTGACCAGTTAGTTAAGATAGACTTGTACACGATAGCTTCTGTACTATATCGCCTCTTGTGACTGTTCAAATTATCAAATATCCTAGGCCCTAGGGAACATAACTTGGATGTTAGCTTTAGGGGTAGCTCTCTTGGAAAGCGAAAACATTCCAAGAGTTGTGGATCATTAGACTAGAGGTCTAAGGATGGTAGATGTCTTTTAGAGAGGTATTAGTACACTTTTCCTCTCTAAAATGTACGGTGATACATAGAGGGGTATTTTAGTCATTACACTTGTAGGACGGAGACTTTGCTAATGCAGTATTGTCCTTAGGGTCAATATTTCCTTATAATGATATTAAGAAGTATTTAAAATGCAAAATATAGTTATTTATATAGTAAGGATATTTTGGTCATTTTAGTAGCCAATGCGATGTATATTTTGGTCTTCGAAATAGCCCATAAGTCATGATGGATTTGGGTGAAGGATTTGGTCTTGTATAAAATGGGTTTTATTTTATTCAGGTTGCCTGATTTTTTTATTGGACTAGAATAAAATAAAAGGCCTAAGAGGGAGAATAAAATAATTATCTAATTTAAATAGTTAATTAATTATTCAGGGCTTGAGCCCAAATTGAATAATTAGAAATTAACCTGGGCTTAAATTAGGTATAAGGCTTGTTTATTTATTTGGGTTCTTTTTTGGGCTTGTTTATTTATTTATGGGCTTTATTAAGTCCAAGATTAAATAAATAAATTAAATGCTTGTTATAATCTATGGGCCACTTAGTCCAAGAATAGAAAATAATTAAAGCCGGCCCAATAGCTAGAACGAAATCCATACAGAGGTTTTGGTGTGGTTTTTAACCCTTGCTATACCTCTATTGATGGTGAGAGTGGAACACAATTCAGTTGCTAATGGTGTAGACTGAGTGTTATGAAAAAGATAGAAAAAATACAGCCAGAATTTCCCTCTCTCTCTCTCGTGCTTTTTCTCTAGGTGTGGAACAGAGGACATACATATAGGGAACTCTCTTGATACTGCTCGATAGCAGATCATCAAGAAGAGATTGAGACCATTCTTCTTAACCTATTGCTCTCACCAGCATTATTAGGCGGTGGATATATTTCGGAAGCCCAAAGGCTTAACGTTGATGAGATGAAGCCGAAGGATCACGGGACAACAACCAGAATTATTGACTAGAAGGGAAACAAAGACTTTTAGCATTCAACAAAAAGTGGTCCAGACATCTTCTTCCATGCCAAAAAGGTCATTTAAAGGCAAAGGTATTATAATTCTTAAAGCTTCCGCTGCCTCAGGTTTGATATTATGCATGCTTCTGTGTTTTTTTTTTTTTTTTTTGCCGTATTTTACCTTCGATTGATATATCATTGAGCACCATTTTGCAGATAAGAGCTAGCTCACAAGACTGGAAGCTCTCAATGCAATCATGAACACTAGAATGGCTGAAGGGGCATCAGTTCGAGAGCACATGCTCAAGATGATTGCTCATTTCAAGGAAGCCGAAGTTCTAGGGGTAACGATAGATCCTAAGAAACAAATTGACATGGTTCCTAAGACTTTGCTAGATTCGTACTCTCCGATTAAGTTGAATTATAATATGAACAAGATGAGTATAACTTTGATTAAGTTGATACAGGAACTACAGATAGCTGTAAAAATAATGAAGTTTGTATCAAAGGTCTTGGTTGCTCGTTCTACTTTATCTTGTAGAACTAGGGCCCAACACAAGAAGTTCAAGAAGAACAAGGCACAAAAAAAATACAAAGGCAAGCCTGGTTAGCTAAGACCAACACTAAATCAAGGACAAATGCTTCAAATGTGGCAAAAAGGGATATTAGAAGGAAGATTGCCATAATTCTTAGCCAAGTCCTTCTCAGGTATTTCTCTTTATTTAGAGTCTAGATTGATGATTAGATCATTATCTACTTGGATTACTAATTTTAGATCCACTAACTATATCTATGACTCCTTACAGAAGTTAGCAAGATAAGAAGACTCAATAGAAAAGAACATAAACTTTGAGTAAGCAATGGAGCACGAGTGGAAGAAGTGGGAGACTTAGAGCCCTTTTATTGTAATAGGATTTTAGTCTTAAAAGACATTTTATATATTTCTAGTTTTAAGCAGAATTTGATTTTTAGTTTCACGATTGACTAATCAAGGTTATTTTGTTTCTTTCCATTCTGGCATTTCAATTAGTAGATATAGAAATATTATTTGCTCTAGAAACATGTATAGAAATTTCTTTTATGTTAATCCTATAAGTTGTTAAATAAATAATATTCAAATACTAACAATAAGAAGAGAAATGTCACATCAAAATACTCGTATGTATGGCACTTGAGATTGGGAAACATAAATCCTAATTAGATTTAGAGGCTAATCTAACATTGGCCTTTAGGCGTATTGGAATTAGAAGAATAGCCTTGGTGTAAATCTTATCTTGTGGGTAAAATAACTAAAAAGTCCTTTACATGAAAGACAGAAAGAGATAACAAAATACTTGACTTAGTTCATACTAATGGTTGGGTTCCTATATCTACATTAGCTAGAGAAGGATATGAATATTTCATCGCTTTTATAGATAATCATAAACATTTTAGTTGTGTTTACCTAATAAGGTGAAACTATGATTCATTTGATAAATTCAAGGAGTTTAAGGCTGAAGTAGAACATCAAATAGGTAAGCAATTAAGAAGTTAGGATCGGATCATGGTAGAGAATACCTCCTTAGTAAATTCAAGGACTACTTGATATATCAAGGTATAGTATCTTAGTTAACTGGGCCCAAGACTTTCCAGCAGAATGGTTTAGATGAGAGAATAAATAAAAGTTGATGGAGATGGTCAGAAACATAGTGAGTCATGCAACCTTTCCTATTTCCTTTTGAGGTTATGTTCTAGAAACAACAGCATATATTTTGAACTTGGTGTGTAACATCTCTCATTATCATGTATTCATATATACATAAAATGGCATTTAATGGACATAGTGTTATTGGGGAATTTATATATATATATATATATATATTGTATATTTTATAAGGAATTTATTTAAATAAAATTTATTGACAACTTTTTATATTCATTTATTTCTAAGTAAAATATTTGTGTAGGAAATCTGTATATACTTATGTGAATATAATGTGATACTTTATTATATTTAATTTTATATATTGGATAGGGAATTAATTATTAGAAAGTATTTTATGCGTTTATTTAGTGAAAAACATTGTTTTTAGGACAAACGTAAGAAATCAGTTTTAAACGGAACCAATACAGTTTTTTATTAAATACAAGCCCTTTTTCAATATTTTGACTATTTTAATTTTTGACTTTAATTAATTTTGATACTAATTGACCAAGATTTGAACTCTTTAAACCTTTTAATTATTCTTTGAACTTTTTACTTAATAATGAAGCTTTTGAACCTTAGCGTATTATTTTTATGCAAGACTAATTTCTATTGAATTTATTTTATTCCAATAAATCATAGAGTGTCCTAAAAGTGCAAAATAACTATCATATCCCTCCTTATAGTAGCCCCAACCTAGTTGTTTATGTGATTTAATCTCAGCCCTTGATTCTTATTAAATCATAGTAATTCAAAATTACTTCTAAAATAAGCTATTCAATCTAAATCCTTCAATTATCAAACAAAACAAAAAATCCCAGAGCTACTCCCCTCATAAATTTTAGCCACTTCACGCGCGCGACACATACACACACACACACACACACACACTAGAATTCTTCTTGTTCTCCCTTCTTTTCTCATTCAACTGCTACTCTCTCTTCCTTACTTCTTTGAATTTCTTCACTCAAACTCTTTGATTTCTTGCTAACTTATTACAATCAAAGTGTTTTGAAGTTACTAATTGAAGTATTTACAAGTGTTCCTTAAGTTGATAAGTGATTTGAACTCATCTCTCTTGTTAATTCATGTTTTATACGAGAAGGCATTGTTGGGCAGTTTGGTGTTCTTGAAGAGAATTGATTTTGTGGTGATTTCAATGTGAAGGATATGGGGTAAATTTAATGTTAATGTGATGTATTGATGTTATGTATATGGATTTGAAGTGATTAGGGATGAATTGATGGAGGATTGATGTTGGATTAGTGTTTGGAATTTGAGTTTATGTGTTGGAATTACATGATTTGTAAAATTTTACTTATAGCACCAAAGATATTTATTAAGGAAGATACCATGCTCTATCTCTATTTGATTCTACTATATCTCAAGAGTATTTTCCCCTTAGAATCATGTTAAATGCTTCTTTGCTTGATTTTATATGATTTTTCAAAATTATATGTACTGTAACTAGCAAGTCTAATTTTTCTATAATTTTGTGCTCATGATTTAACCCTTTCCAATTTTAATTTTAAATTGAAATTTTTATACATATATCTACATTTTTTTAAATTTAATTAGTCATTAGAATCACATGACTTGTGAGATTTACTGTAGTACAAGGCACACAAAGGTTGATTATCTAAATAAATTGGAATATGGAAGATTTTATGAGGAGCACAATTACAAAGGAGAGAGACAAATTGGGAAGCAAAAGGCTAGACTTGAGACTAAAGTGGCCAAGGAAAAATGTTGATGAGATTGATGAGGAGCTTAGTGATAATAAAGAAGAAGAAGTGGATCCATTAAATTCAACAAATGGGGTGACTAAGGAAGATTACAACATTCTATTCTTTCTAGAGGATGAGTTAAGCCCATTGGGAGTGTTAGAGGAGAATGATCAAGAAGGAGTTGAGCAAAATGGAGTTAGATTTTTTTGAAGAGCAAAAACATTCAAGGAATGAGGTAGAAAAGAAGCAAATGCATCCTATGGATGAAAGTTCCCAAAATGCTTCAAGTACTCATGAAGTGGGAGAAATCTCACATCCACAAAAGGAGAAAAAGAGGAGTTGGTTGGGGGTGGTACAAAAGTAAATGAGAATGAGTAAAATTAGTGAGAATGAAGCATCTAGTTCAACTTCATAAAATGACACCAAATCTATTGAAGGAGATAGAGTGGATGGAAGAGATAGAGATACACTTGAGAAACCATGTGCATTAATTGGTGTTATGAGAAAAATTATTGAAGCTTGTGTGGTTGAAAGAAAAGAGGATCTACAAAGAGAAAATATTTTCTATTCAATGTGTCAAATAAAAAAAAAACCATGTAGCTTGATTATTGATAGAGGGAGTTGTAAAAATGTTATTAGTGCTACATTAGTAGAAGAATTGGGAATGGAGAACTTGAAACATCCTAAACCTTGTAAGCTTCAGTGGTTGAATAATTGTGGTGAAGTAAAGGTGAACAAACAAGTCAATGTTACAATTTTCATGGGAGGATATATGGATGAAGTGATGTGTGATGTATTTCCCATGTATGTTGGGTATATATTGTTGGGAAGGCCTTGTCTATATGATAGGGAGGTAGTTCACCATGAAAAGAAAAATACTTACTCTTTGCGCAAGGATGGAAGGAAATTCATACTCTGCCCTATGTCCCCAAGTGAGATTGTAAAAGATCAAAACATTTTGAAGGAGGAAGATAAAAAGAGAAGAGAACAAAAAGAGAGGGAAAAGTGAGAGAGGGAAAAATAAGAGCAAGAGATGAGAGAAAATGAGAGAAGAACAAAAGAAGAAAAAGAGAGGTTAGAGCTCCAAAAGTAAGCAAAAACAAGGGAGGAGAGAGAATACACAGGGAGCAAGGAGGTAAAACAAGAGTGCCACTTGGGTTTGGAGAGGTGAAAACAACAAGAGGGAAGAAAAAGAGCGAAGTATGGTGACGAGTGAAAAATTGGGTTGAAAAAAGAGGAAATAAGGCAGGAGTTGTAGAGCAAAAGCTAGAAATTTTACTTTCACACACAAACTCTTGTTTGAATTCTTGTGCAGGGAAATCCGTACAAGCAATAAGGCACATCGATTCAAGGATGAATCATCTCAAAGAAGGGGGGAAATGATAGGAAGCTATCCATGCAACAAGGCACATCTAAAGAAGGGGGATGGAAAGTCAAGACTTGCTTCAAGTCTCTTTAGGTTTGGGAGGATTTTCAAGCCATCCAAGCATATAAGCCAAGAATAAAAAAGATTGTCAAGAGATGGGTAATGAAGGGAGTTGTAAATAGGACACAAAAGGAACAACAATCCTTGTGAAGAATTAAGCCAACATTAAAACAAGAATTGAAAACTAAAGAACTAACAAAGAGAGCTCAAGATGACCAACATTTCATTTGCAAGATCAAGAGAACACTTGGAAAAGGAATAGAGGTCAAATGAGTAGGGGTTGGAGTGTGTCAAAGCAAGAGAAGCTGCCCAGAGCTAACCCAACGCCGGCCCAGAATGACTAAAACTTTTGTAAATTTTCTTGTTTCTAGCTTTTTCAGTTGTAATTTCAGTTCCACGACTTTTAGTATGTTTTAACATATTTTAAGGCATGTAATGGGGCCTCTAAACATGTATTAAGGCCATTTAATAGTTAGGATTAGTTGCTAAGTAGTTTAAGTCAAAGTAACTATAAATATGCTCTTATAACTTTGTAAAAATAACCTTTGGAGATATATGAAATATTTGAGAGTTCAAAAACTCTTTGAGAGCTTTGGAGAGGGTATTCCTCTTGGGTGATTCCCATAAACATCAAGACTACATCAAAGGATTTAGTCCCACCTTTGATCTTATGCCTAAACCTTAAGGGATAATCTCAACTCCTTCTCTATTCTATGTGCTAGGTTGCATAGTGTGTTTGATAGGATTAAGTTAGATGCCTTCAAATTCTTTTCTTTGGTATTGTATGCTCTAGTTAGATTAGGGTGTTATCTTTGAAGTAGGATAGATTCACAAAAACATAAGAGTGTTAATTTCCTTGCACTTTGGTGTTCTTATGTTTGAGTTTGTAAGGGTTTTTTATTTTGAGTTCAATCCACATTTTTGGAGCTTCTCAAGATCATATCAATTTTCTTAGATAAAAATTTCTACGAGGAAAAAAACTTTGTCACCCATTCATCGCTGAAGCACCGTCGCCAAAGCATTCTGGCGATAAAACACAATGCTTTGTCGCTAATGTGAGCCTTTTAGCAAAGAAAGTTGTTTCCTCGCTAAAGCTCCAACTTTTAGCTAGGAAAATTTTGGTCACAAAAACCATACAATTTTTGTCACCAAAACTATCATTGTGTCGCTAATGATTATGTTTTTGTCGTGAAAGATTTGTCACTAAAGGGCCAATTTTATTTCACAAATGCATAAAAATATTTTTATAATTTTTTTGGAGGAATCAATGGCGACAAAACTTTTTATCATTGGCGAGAAAAGTTTCCTAGCTAAAAGTCATGCTCTTTGTCGAGGAAATTTTTCCTTGCTAAAAAGCTCTTAGTGAGGAAAATTCCACCTCTTTGGCGAGGAAACTTTTCTCACAAAAGACTCTTTTGTGAGAAAAGTTTCCTCGCCAAAGAGGTGGAATTTTCCTCACCAAAAGATCTTTGGCTAGGAAATGTTTCCTCACCAAGAGCTTTTTTTTCCTTGCCAATGTTTTTCCTCGTCAAAGAGATTTTTGGCGAGGAAGCCAAAGGTTCATTATGAATTAAAAAATAAAAATTTTTAAATCTTTTTAGAATCTGTGCATGCATGCACACAGTACTACTTCTTATAGCATAGTTCATGCGAACCCACCACACCTGATTGCATACTGTACTTGTGAGCCTATGGTCCATTTGGGGCCTCAGGGCTTTCCCTTTATGATATCTAGTTTGGGTTTGAGCCTATGTGTTAGGGGCTTAATTAATAAAGGGAGTGATTAAGGGACTTATTAGCAATTATTACTTATAAGACTGATTTACATTCTATCAGTATGTTGTTTCTGACATTCGCAGTGTTCACCATTCAGAGACTATTTAGGAAGAGAAGAAGGTCGAGGAGAAGGAGGTAAGGGAAGGGGAAGTGCTTGAGACTACAGTTTTAGGTAATTCGTATTCCCTTATGTTTCTGTCAAGGTTTAATTGGTATCTAGGGTTCTTGATTTTGAGATTCTGATTTGGGAAAATTGTGAATCTAATGATTCTAATAGGGTATTGATAACTGGGATTGTAGGAGAAAAAGGATTTGAAGGTGATAAGATTAGTCTATAATTCAGTGTTTCTGGTAAGGGATTCTGACTTTTCTATGTTTTTAGTTCTTAACTAGTGTTTTACTAAATTCTCTTTCTGTTTTGAGATTCTGAAAATTATGTTTGTATAAATGATGATTGAGCATGGTGAATAGATTATTTCAGTGAATGAGTTATTATGCTAATATGTATGGTCTATGAGTTAAATGATTTTTCTATTCTGGCATTGTTCTAATTTCTGATTCCGTTCTGTTTGATGTTTAGGGCTAGGAATTGGTAGGGATGATCTCATTTTGTTCTGTGTACTGGTCCTAAGCTAGAGGGATACAATACCTAGTCCACCTGTTCTGTGCACTGGCCCTTCTCCTAACGGGATACAATAGTTAGGGGGCTGATATCAGTTAAGCCAAACCCAGTCTTCAAGAATGAATCATCTTCTTGAATTAAGCCATCTTTAAGTATGTATCATGTATGTTTAAATTTTTTTTGTGCACAAAATGGTATTTTTCCTTGATAAAGTAGATGGTTAGATTGGTTCTTGGGGTAGAGATGTTGCAGGTCGCCTTTCTGTGCTCTAAAAAATCGCATTCACGCATCTAAGAGCTCAGCTGGTGCAGGCACCGACCCCATTCTCGTCGGCCCTTGTGTCGCTGAGGCGGCACCCGTCACTGGCGGCATTAGGTCTCCTCCGTTTGATACCGACACCAGTTTTCTTTTGTGCGGGTGACGATTTATCCCCTTGCCTAATTTGTCATGAATTTCATTGAATCAACAACACCAATTCGGTATTCGGTTGATGGTTATACATCATTCGATTCAATATTGAGTAAACTAAGGAATTGATTGTTCTTCTTTTCCCCTCTCTTATTTCTTTGTCTGATAATCTGGGATCTTCTTAAGGTGGTACGCAACCTTTCTGATTTCTTTCAGAACTCTAATTCTCTGACGTTTGACCAGGAATTCTAATATTTTGTTGTACCAACCTCTATTGTGAGTTAGATGTGAGAATTTTCTTGAGCTGGGACCGCAACCATCACCCTAACCATGACAAATTACAAATTTCTACTGAAAGGCTAAGTGCTTTGCGAATCTATTACTTATGTAACTTGCTCAATCCCAGTTAAGTCATGTTTTCCTTATTGAACTAGTAAGCTTACCCATTATCTATTATTTCAAGTTCTTAGTTGGAAGAGGAAGAGTTAGATTTGTACACTATTCATGTTAGATTATGTAATACACTATTCATGTTAGATTTGTACTGATGACAATTAAGGTTTTAGCGTTTGTTGGAATAGTACAAGATTGTTGGATTTTGTTTTCCATTGTGTTTTAGTTAATGGCATTTGGGTTATTTTAGTTTGTTTATCTGTTTTTGGTTCCGAGTTCAGTATTCCATTTTGGGATACTACCATGTCATCCTCGGGTTGGGGTGTGACAATACTGCGTCTTATTGCATGGTCCACACGTACCCACCATACCTGATTACACCACTCCAATTGCGAGATTCAAACCCTGGTCTGGCGGTCTGGAGTGCAATACGCACACTTAACCGTTGGGCCAAACTTTATGTTTGGTCATATCCTTTTTTTTTTTTTTTTTTACTTAAACTATTTGCAAAGTTCTATTTGAATTTTTTTTTTAAAAAAACATTAGTATTATAACAAAATATAATAATCATATTAAGTGTACTAGTAAAATAAATTATTCAATATAATAAGTTATTTTGTATATTTATATAATTTTAAAAGTCTATATGCTATTAATTATATTATCATTTTTAATAAATTATGTCATCACTTTTATTAAATAATTTTATACATATAGATCAATTAGGAAAAAAAAAGACTCATACACCAAAAAAAAAAAAAAACACACACACACATACACACACACACATAATATATATATATATATATATATATATAGAATAAAACATAAATAATTATATAAATTTACTATCAATACATATTATTCAATAATATGCGATAATTTGGACATCTATGTACATTTGGATAAATTTACATGGTAATTAATTTATTTATGACATATTTAAAATATATATATATATATATGTTTAAATTATATACACACATATAGAATAATTGCAAAAAAAAAAAAGTTTTAGGGAACATATTGTAAATGTTTAAAAATTTACTGACCAATCTAAAAATTTTTTTGTGGTCATACTATAAATATTCAAAACTTTATGGACTAATTTGCAAAATTTTTGTGGATCATTTTATAAATATTAAAAAATTAAGGGACCAATTTAAAAATTTTCGGGGATCATTTTGAAAATATAAAAAATTAAATGACAAAATATGTTCAAATATTCATATATTAATATATTCACATATTCATATATATATATATATATATATATATATATATATACATACATATATATTTATTTATATATACATGTGTGTGTGTGTATATATACATACATATATTTATTTATATATACGTGTGTGTGTGTGTGTGTATATATATATATATCTATATATATATATATATCTATCTATATATATATACGTGTGTGTGTAAAGATATATATATATATATATATATATATATATATGAATATGTAAAGATATGTATATATGAATAGACACACACACACACACACACACACATATTCATATTCATATTCATATATATATACATACATATTCATATATACATATTCATGCAAATATATATACATACAAATATACATATTTATTTATACTTGTGTATATGTGTCTAAATATATATTAATATATACATATATTAGTATATTCATATATATATATATATATATATATATATATTCATATACACACACACACACACACACAAATTTAAAGGTAATCGGATATATTTTGCCACAAAATCTAATATAATCTCCATAAAAATTCTGAAAACCTAATAGATTTATAAATATAGGCATATCAAATTAACAATTGAACCGTTAGATTTGATAAAATTACTAAAAAAAAATGTATTGTAACCAACCAAATTTAAAGATAATCAAACATGTTTTATCATAGAATCTAGCAAAATCTCTATAAATATACTCGAAACCTGACATATTTAGAAAAATAGACATATCAAATTAACGATCAAACTGTTCGATTTTATAAAATAACTAAAAAACGTAATATGATAAATCTAAATGTAATCAGATATGTTTTGCCATAAAATCTAGCTTGGTCTCTGTAAAAATGCTGAAAACCTAACATATTTATTAATATATGCATATTAAATTAATGATCTAACCGTTAGATTTGATAAAATCACTAAAAAATACATTATAACAAAATTTAGAGGTAATCAAATAGGTTTTTCTATAGAATCTAGCTTAATCTCTACAAAAATGCTAAAAACGGAACACATTTAGAAATATAAGCATATCAAAATAACAATTTAACCATTAGATTTGATAAAATTACTAAAAAAAAAAAAGTACTATGACCAAATTTAAATGTTTTACCATAGAATCTAGCATAATCTCAATAAAAATACTCGAAACCTAACACATTTTGAAAGATAAGCATATTAAATTAACTATCTAACTGTTAGATTTTATAAAACCACTAAAAAAGCATTATGACAAAATTTAAAGGTAATCAGACATGTTTTGCCATAAAATTTAGCATAATCTCTATAAAAATGTTGAAAGCCTAATACATTTAGAAATATATGCATATCAAATTAACGATCTAACTGTTAGATTTCATAAAAATCACTAAAAATTTATATTTAATTTTTAATTTTCAAAACATTAATATTACAAAAATATAATAATTATATTAAATTTTCTATGAAACAACATTATTCTGTATAATAAATTATTTTGTACATTCATAAAATTTTAAAAATGTATATGATGTTAATTATATCATTATTTTTATTAAATGATAATATACATATAGATCAATTAGAAAAATATATATATATATATATAAATTATTATATATTTCTAATATATCTATATATATACATATATACACAACATACAAATATATACATATATATAAATATATATGACATATTTCTAGTACACACACACACACACACACACACACACAACAACAACAGCAACAACAACAACAACATATATTTATATATATGACAAAATGCTCGAAATCTAACCCATTAACAAAAATAGGCATATCAAATTAACGATCCAACTATCAAATTCGATAAATTCACTAAAAACAATATTAGCACAAAAGTTAAAAGTAATTGGATATGCTTTGCTACTTAATTAGTATAATCCATATAAAAATACTTGAAATCTAACCCTTTTACAAAGATAAGCATATTAAATCAACGATCCAACCGTTAGATTTGATAAAATTGCTAAAAAAAATTTATGACCAAAATTTAAGGCAATTGAATATGTTTTGGCATAGATCTAGCATAATCTCTATAAAAATACTGAAAACCTAATACATTTACAAAGATATGCATATCAAATTAACGAGCCAACCTTTAGATTTGATAAAAATCACTAAAAAACATATTAGGGCAAAATTTAAAGGTAATTGAATACGTTTTGCCACTTAATATAACAGAATCTCTATAAAAATGCTCGAAACATAACCGATTTAAAAAGATAAGTATATCAAATTAACGATCCAACAGTTAGATTTGATAAAATCATTAACAAAATTTTTATGACCAAATTTTAAGGTAATTGAATATATTTTGGCACAGAATCTAGCATAATCTCTATAAAAAATACAGAAAACCTAGTACATTTAGAAAGATAGGTATATCAAATTAATGATCCAACCGTTAGATTGGATAAAATCGCTAGAAAAAGTATTAGGACCAAATTTAAAGGCAATAAGATATATTTTGCCACTTAATCTAGTATAATCTTTATAAAAATGCTCGAAAGCTACTCATTTACAAGGATAAACATATCAAATTAATGATCTAATCATTAGATTTGATAAAATCACTAGAAAAAGTATTAGGACCACATTTAAAGGTGACCGAATATGTTTTGGCATAGAATCTGGCATAATCTCTATAAAAATACAAAAAAACCTAACACATTTACAAAGACATGCAAATCAAATTAATGATCCAACTACTTGATTTAATAAAATCACTAAAGAAAGTATTAGGACTAAATTTAAAGGTAATCATATATGTTTTACCACTTAATCTAGTATAATCTCTATAAAAATGCTCAAAACATAGTCCATTAATAAAGATATGCATATCAAATTAACGATCTAACCATTAGATTTGATAAAATCACTAAAAAAAGTTTTATGACAAAATTTTAAGGTAATTGAATATAATGTGGCATAGTTTTAGCACAATCTTTATAATAATATAGAAAATTTAACACATTTAGAAAGATATGCATATCAAATTAACGATCCAACCATTATATTTGATTAAATCACTAAAAAAAAAGTATTAGTACCAAATTTGAAGGTAATTGATATGTTTTGCCACTAAATCTAGCATAATCTTTATAAAAATGCTACCTTACCCATCTACAAAGATAGGCATATCAAATTAACGATCCGACCATCAAGTTTGTTAAAATTACTAAAAATCAATTTACAACCGAATTTGAAGGTAATCGGATATATTTTACCTCCTAATCTTGCACAATAATTATAAAAATACCCAAACATAATGCATCTATAAGGATAGACATATCAAAATAACGATCTAATTGTTAGATTTATTGAATTTGCTATATATATATATATATATATATATATATTATGACCAAATTTGAATGTAATAGAACTTGTTTTTCTACATAATCTAGCTTAATTTCTATAAATCATCCCAAAATATAATACATTTATAAATATTTAAAAATTTAGGGATTAATTTGTAAAATTTTTGGAATTATCTTTTAAATATTCTAAACTTAAGTGATCAATTTTATAAATTTTTTATTTTCATTTTATAATTTTACAAAATTTAAGGAGCAATTTGTAAATTTTGGGGTCATATTTTATATATTTAAAAATTTAGGAACCAATTTATAAAATTTTTTAGAGTCATATTATAAATATTTTAAAATTTAGGGATCAATATACAAAATTTTTAGGTAATTTTTTAATTATACAAAATTTAAAGACTAATTTATAAATTTTTTGGGACCATGTTGTAAATATTTAAAAATTTAAAGACTATTATTAGCTAGAAAATATGAATTTTGTCGCTAAAAGTATAGTTAACAGTGATAAAATGTAATATTTTTAGTTAGAAAATGAATTTTTGTTACTAATGATATGTTATTAGTGAGGAAATTTTAGGTAGAAAATGAATTTTCGTTGCTGATGATGCTTCATTAGCGAGGAAACTTAAAATTTCCTCACTAATACACTTATTTCCTAGCTACAACCATCACTTTTAGCTGTGAAATAAAAAATTTATTGTCGAAGGTCTTAATCAATAGTGACAAAAAAATTTTGTTACTGAAGAAAAATTTTCCTACCTAAAGGGTACTTTTAGAGACAAAACTTTAGTTAGGAAAAAAATTTTGTCGCCAATGTATCATTTTCTTGTAGTGTTGTTTTGTTATTATAATGATATTGAGATGGTATAAAATGATTAGTTCAATACTTAGATACTTATATGACTATATAATTGAGTTAAGCTTATTTGCGATAGCTATGCTATGTATAACACTTGTATAATGTGATTATTTCTTGTGCATTGAATACTATATGTATTAATATGAATTTGCTGAGCCTATTTGTGCTTTAATTATCTTTTATTTGAACTTTATTTGTGAAAATTATATGTTGTTTGATTGGGAATTGTTGAGAGTTAGTTTGTAATATTAGAATTGCTTAAATTCATGATTAATTGAAGGAAATTCTCTTAAGTATGAAATTAATATAGGAAGTTGATATTTGTTTACTTGTATGTTAGAGCTTGTTGGTGATCAAAGTTATAATTCTCACACCTAAGTTAGACTTTTTCTATAATTTGTTTGGAGATAAAGTAAGTCCCCACATTTCATGATTTCCTAAATATAGGAATGTATATGAAATATTACTATCTTGATAAATGTTTTAATTGCATAAATATTTATTTGCAAATTGATTATTTGTGGAATAAATATGTTTATTTATGCAAGATATATTGATTTATGAAATGATTTATTTATGCAAGTAACATTTTGTCAAATATTGAGTTCGGATCCTTATTTTGAGAAATTATATATTGTGAGCATGTTGGTCTATTTGGAAGCAATTGGTGAATTACTATTTCAGCAATATTTAATTATGCATTATTTTGTGAAATTGCATATTCATGATATGTTTGATATAAAAACTTGCATTAAAATTTATTGGATATATAAATCTCATGCATAAATGAATTGCGAAAGATATAGCATATTTTGAATCATTAATTTCATATAACATGAAATAGCCTATAAATATATGTATGTATGTATGTATGTATGTATGTATGTATGTATGTATGTATGTATGTATGTATGTATGTATGTATGTATGTATGTATGTATGTATGCATGCATGTATGCATGCATGCATGCATGCATGTATGTATGTATGTATGTATGTATGTATGTATGTATGTATGTATGTATGTATGTATACACATACATGAGCTATGTATTTACGAAATCTTGAACTATTTATAAAATCTTGGGACGTTTGTGAAATCTTGTGATGGATAAACTCTTTTTGAAGTGATTTTGTTATCATGGAATGGATAAAATCTTTTGAGGTGATTTTTTTGAATCTATTGAGTATATTATTATTTATGGGAATATTATTGTGTATCAAATATTTGCTAAAATGTTTGCAAAATCTTTTAAAAAGGTATTGAGCTTGTTTTCAACAAAGCATTACTCTAATATATTAATGAGGCTGTAAGCCATATGGCTTTGTACTTTGTAGATTCTTGAGTATTCAAAAGGACTTTGCACCTATACTAACTTGGACAGGTTTGAGAACTCTATCCAGTTGGAGGCCTCCTCCAGATAGTTGTCTCTTTCTTCATGAGGTGCCAATATTTGTTGTTTAGTCATCCTTAGTAAGCAACACAATTTTCAATTTGTGAAAATTGAGGGTAGACATGGACATCTAGGCTACAGGGCTGACTATGATGATGGTCTTTGTATGTTTAATTGTGGTGTGCTCGCTAAGTAAATCATTTATTTTTATTATCATATTCATAAGATGGAATTTTCTATACTGTTGATGTTTACAGTTGGACCGTGATCCTTCTAGGTATTATTATTGATAGGATTAGATCCTATTCATAGATGAATTGAGATTGTAAATGCTTAAATTGAATTTTGATTTGTGATATTCGAAATGTGAATTTCGAAATATGTATTGTTATGTGTGACCTTAAGAGATGGTCAAGATGGTAAGCTCAATTCGGATAATGTGTTTGATATGGTCAAATGATGCTAATGAGAAATAATTTATTTTTTGGAAAATATTGAAAGTGATGTAGTTCTCCCATGTATTAGCTAGTGTGTTAGAAACTTTGTTTTACATGGAATTATGCTTAGAGACAAGATCAGAGAAGTTTATAGTTGTTGATTTTGATATTGATGTACTGGATATTATCTATTTTTTCTTTTACGGATATTGTTTTGAGGGCGATGTAGTTAGAGTGTTTTGAGATACTTACTCGCATTTGGGATTTGATGTATTATTTGAAGCCTTGTAAGTTTAATTCAATTATTTTCCTTTAAGTCCTAGTTATTTTTTATTTATTAGTTTTCATTATAAAAACCTCTTGTCATTTAAATGGTGCGATATCCCTAATCATTCAGGTCTTGTAGTTGTGGGGTGTTACAATTGGTATTAGAGCCTTAGGTTGAACCTTCGGTGATAGAAATCCATCCAAGCAATATGCCAAAGCTAAAGAAGGGGGATGGAGATTCATACCATATTCCATGGAGCCTTAGACAACTTCAAACTATGAGGGCTTTCAAAGAAAAATTCAAGCAATCCAACCTACCAAGCCAAGAAACATAAAGTGTTTGAAGAAATGGGTGCCAAAAGAAAGTCTGAACACAACTAATTTCACCCAACAAGTTATGTGGAAGGCAAAAAGAGCACAAGAGAAGGCTGCAGATAATAAGAAAGTTGGTTGTTGGAGAAACATGACCCAACTAGTGTCGGCCTAGACAAAGCAGCTGGCTCCGGCTCAACTTTGGCTAAATGGCCATAGATTAGCAAAACGCAACCGGTGTTGACTGCCCTAGCCAAGCCGGCGCCGACCCATTTCGGGCTTTTACCCACTATTGTTGTTTTATCCCTGTTTTACTTTATTTTATTATCATTTCAATTCCCACGACTTACATTATGTAATAGGAATATTTTAGACTTGCTTAAAGGTTAAATGACTAAGATTTCATCTTATCTTAGCTAGGTTTAGTTGCCCATATATATGGCATTATAATATTATAAACACAAATTAGATATTATGTTTTGAAATCAAAAGGTATTCTTGAGAAAGTTCTTTGAAAGTTCTTCCATGAAGGCCAAGATCAATCTTAGGATTCTATTCATTACCTTTCATTTGAGTCTATAAACCTATAATGGTAGATTAAATTAGCTAACCAAAATAGTGTCTTAGGATCCTGTTATTCTCAGGTTTTAGAGTAGGAGTTAATCTTGTTCGTCCAAATTCATTCTACAATTTGTTCTTAATTTCTTAGTTGAATTAAGGGTTATTGGGAGTGGTTTTGGTAGACTTAATTCTCTTTTCTAGTATTCTAGCTTCTCTACTTGGCCTTGGGTCATAGTATTTGAATTGAGTGCATGTGTTTCTTTAAAATTCTCTATTTTGAGCTTCAAATTGGGTCTTGAGAATTACCCCAAAAATATCCACAAAATTCACATAAAATTAAGCTCCCAAGATCACATCAAATAGTTTGGTATCAGAGCAAAGAGAGCTTTGATCCTTATCAAAGCTTGGTTCTCCAAGAAAAATGCTTTAAAGTCTGAAGAAAAATAGAGCAATCTTGTCACTAAGAAGGTGCTTCAAAAGGTTACTCAAACATTGAGTTTTCTTGAATTTTTCTTGGGAAATTGTTCGTTTTGTTGGTTAATGTTTGTGTGGTTATTTGAAGCTTTAAAAGTGCAAAATTTTGTGGATATTTGGGTTTATTTCCTACAAATTTGTTGAGCTCAGAAAGGATTCCTGTAACTCACTTTTATGCTAATTTTGTGAACTATAAAACTTAAGTTTTTGACCTCTACTTGTTAAGAAATTGTTCCATGATATTAGTAAAATTACTATGAATTAATTTTATTGTGATTCTTGAGCTTTTGTGTTGTAAAAAGGGTGAAAATTTTAAAAATCCTTGAGTTACGAAGTTACACCTCAAGTGTTTGATATTTTGCTTGAGTGGGCTTGGTGCTTTGAAAGTGTGATCAATTCTTCTATGAACATTTTCCATTATGGTTAAACTCTTAAATACACGTGTTTTAGAGGAATTGCTTGTCCACTTGAGATCATCCTACTTGTGGAAATTTTACTCTTATTCTTAAATTCTATGTTCTTTAAATTTGTAGTGTTAAATTGAAAATCTTGTTAGATCTTGTCCATTTACCCATCCCTTGGTCAAATTAAAATTATGAGCCTCTTGAATACAATGATTCTTGATATAGGCTCTTTGAGGCTTGCTGTTGATCAATCACCTACCTAAGTTGAATTAATCCTTAGAAGATTAGTTGACTTGTCAAAAAGACTAATTCCTAAGCAATTGGGGAGACTTTGTGGGAAGAACTTATTGATCATTTGAGTGAATTGAAAGAGGTAAAAGAGTAAGCCTACTTTTTTTTATAAAAGCCAAAGAGAGTTAAACACGAGTGTAGAGCATATACATGTAAGTGAGTGCTTGTAAGGAAATTACCTCTTCTATCCACCAAAATGTTCTAAGATTCATTTGACATTTGAACCGCCCTTGAAAATTTTAATGCTAAGATGGATGAAATAAGGAGAGACATAACGAAGATACAAACCAATCAAGGCTAAGCCTTAACTATTGCACAAAGGAGTGGATATGCAGAGGAAGATAGCCCTAGGATGAGATAAAGAAATAATGTCACACTCCCATTGTATGAACAACAAGGGGAAGATTGGGATGAACATTCCTTAGGAGACTATCTACCTATATTATTTAGGGGAAGAAGACAAGGGTTGAGAGGAGGAAAAGATAGAGTGCATAGAAGACATGATGGACAAAATATGAGAGGGCTTATGAGAGAATTTGAAAGGATGGAAGATTGAGATGAGGGAGTTCATGAGGAGAACTATGAAGGAGAAAACCAAGGAAATGGGATTAGTGTGAGAAGACGAGAAGATGATGATGAGGATAGAGAGTTGAGACATATCAAAATGAAGGTATCCTCTTTCCAAGGCAAAAGTGACCTAGAGATTTGTTTTAAATGGGAAAAGAGGATGGAAATTTTGTTTAAGTACCATGAATATAGTGAGTGAACCAAAGTTAAATTGGTCATTTCAAATTTCCTTGAGTATGCTTAGTGTGGTAGGACCAAATTTCATCTCAACGAAGGAGAATGGGAGACGCACCGGTTGCCACTTGGAAATTGTTGAGGAACTTGATGAGAGGGCAGTTTGTACACCTACACTACTTTAATGAGCTTTACAAAAAATTGCATGTGCTTAGACAAGAAAATAAAAGTGTGGAAGATTTTAATAAGGAGTTGGAGATGACATTAATGAGGGCCAATATTGTTGAAGATGTGCGGGCTACCAAAGCAAGGTTTTTAAGTGAGTTGAATAAGGAGATAACAAATGTGGTTGAGTTACATTACTATGAAATAGTGGAGAAGATGGTACATATGGCCATAAAGATTGTTGTTATTTCACTTCCCACAACTTATATTACATAATTGAGATATTTTAGACTTACTTAAAGCATGAATGGCTGAGATTTCATCTCATATTGATTAGTTACCTATATATTTTATTAGTGTTCTGCCTTAGAGGCAATTGCATATATTTTGTATATTGCACATTTATTTAATAATACAAGACATTTTTTATCTCTCAATTTGTTTTATTTATACTTTCGTGTGAATATAACTGTTAGATAAAGTCTTAAGTACAACACTGTATTTAGTAAATCATGATAGATATCATGATTGAGGTTCCTACTATATTGGATAGTGTTCAAACTTAAATTATCCCTAGTCACAATATTAATGAGATATGACATCATTAATACGTTAAGACTAGCCCGTATTATACTTTCGTATTTGATCAGGTGCTGGTTCTCACATGTATGAGTATTGTGATACTCAAAGTTAATACATGGATGCCTACTACTGGAATAAGTATATTGGATGACTTAACTATGAGATAATCACATGGATAACCATTTAGTTCCAGTGATAGAATCTCATCATAGCAAATGTACAAGTATTCTTTTACTTGAGGTCTCCAAGATATTTGTTTGCTAAGCGCTGTGCTTTGATTCCAATCTTTGGAGTCTTAACAAGATTGCCTATGGGATGGATACTAAGTACAACATGAACTAAACAAAAGTAGTTAAGAGGATCAATAAAAGATTCACTACTCCTAACAATTGAAGCGAATATTTCAAGGCCACTTGTTGGAATCACTATGCTAAAAGTTCATGGCCAAGGTGAATGTGCATTAGAAATAGTTCCAATTAATATACATGATAAGTAATGGATTTTAGGAACAACTACTAACATATTTAGGTCATAATTAATTAATACTCTGGAGGATGTTGGTACTAATTTCATACTCTAAACTGAAATATATTGTATGGTGAAAGAAGTTTATTACAATGATGTTTGCTATTAAAAGGTTCATGCCAAGCCACTTGACTTTTTGAATTTTCTGATGGTTATAATTTATTGCTAGATGCTACTCATGATCTGCTGAATATAGATTTATTAATTAGGGAATTGAAAACTCAATCCTAATGAGAATTAATAAGTTAATTCCGATTATTAATCTTAAAGATATTTGAATTAATTCATGTTTCGCTACCAATAGACTAGGAAACTTAATGTGTCACACATAGTAAAGGATAAAATATTCAAGATATTAATTGATAACATTACAGGGTTAATTGAGAAAAGAAGAAGTTATTGTGGTCGAATTACAATTAGTTATAATTTGTGGGTCAAATTATAATTACAAAAATTACAATTCTAATTTGCAATTTAAAGAATCCTTATTCTCTCAGGATTCTCATTACCATACGAGATTACATATGCGAATATGTATGCTGTGGTTAAAAAAAAAATGAAATAGAGAAAAATTATTTTCTTCCAAAATCCCATGGGTGATTCATCATATTCTTTGTTATTTACAAAGCCTAGCCGCCGCGAATTACACTAGCACCTAATTCTCAATAAAATCTCTGAGTGCTCATTGCATGGATTATCATTGGAGGCAACTCTACACTTAAGTTGTAGTGGTTGTGATCATACAATAGGGAGACTAGAAAGCTTGTTGGATCGCACCATCAGCAAGAAGGAAATTTTAAAACCTAGTGACAATACTAAAGGTTGTAAAGGAATATTCTTTTACCTTTTTCATTGATCTGTATTTCATATATAAGAAATCCTGGGGTGGTTATTTGGGTTTTATTCCACCGTGTGACTTATAGTGGTATCAAAGCCCCTTATATGCAGTTTATGGGTCTTGTTTTCCCATGAAATCATTTCATCTAGTCACTATTTTTCTATGAAATTGGTTCATGCTCTCAAGTCTTCAATGTGTATCTTGAATGCAATGGTTTCTGGTTTGTTTTGTTGGTTGTGTTATTGACGAATGCTATCTCTTCAAAAACTTATTTTACTATTTTTTTCCCTCGGTGAAAAATTGTTTTCTGAAAGGTTTCCATGCTTACTTTCTTACAGAAAATTATTTTTGTAATTTTGTTTGAGTGATGAAGATGTTCTTCATCTTGTGATGCTTTCTGTTAATAGAACATCTATTCTAATAAAAGATGAATGAAACTGAAATTGAAGAAAGTGTTATATTTCTTTAGTGTCTATTCATAGGGATTGACGACTAGAATCTTGCAATTATTTTTACTACGTTTAGGCCGTCTTCTTCATTGTATAACCTCTGCAATTTGATTGCAGAAGGTATCTTTATATACATATAAATGCTTGTGGGTAACAAATCATTCAATGATGGAAATCAAGGAATTGTTTTGCTTAGTTTGTTTGAAGAAAGTGTTCTTCGAAACAAACTGTGATGTTGAATTGCATTCTGTAATATGTAATTGCAGGTTTTTGAAATCTGCTGAAGAATGAAGAAGAAGATCGGGAAAAAAAAATTTCTAGTCCAAACTATGATCAAATTCGTCTAATCCGGCAGTGGATTGGACAATTTTTGTGTCCAAGCCGTGACGGGCTTGGGTGATGCCGCGGCCAGTTTTCACCATGCCACGGCCAATTTTCACCAAGCTTGCACGGGCTTGGCAATCAATTAATTATTTTTTTCTTTTTCTTGGTTTCCAGTAAAGGCCCACAATAATCTTTTTTTTTCTTTTTTTTTTCAAAAATCACCCTAAGTGTTTCCCAAAAATTGATTTTGGGACTAGAGAATTTATTTTTCTAAAATTTAATTTTAGAAATGAACATAATTTCTAAAATATTGATTTTAGAATTTATTTTATTTTTCCAAAATAGTGATTTGGAATTATATGTTATGTTTAATTTTTGTTTTGAGCATAAAATTAGCATAGTAGTTTGGTTATGGACTATGGACCTAGATAAATTGTTCATGCACTTTTTGGTTTTTAATTAAATAGTGCCAGCATGTCCTACTTTCTCTATTTTTCTTGTGTAATTTCTCTTCTCATTTAACTCCCCTCGAATGTAACTCGACGTTCCTTTATGAGCATTTATGTAATTAGATTACCTAGGTTAGATGTGATTAGAATTTATTACAAGTCAAGGAGAAGGTGATCAAGACCGAAAGGAGGATAGTAAGACTTTCTTCCTAAATCATACATGAACACTTAAGATTGACTAAATTAATTTCCTTTGTGGCTTAAGGAAATTAATATAGTAAAGTCCATAACCAAACCACATTATTTTTTTGCAATGTATAAATATGTTGATATTGTGCTTGCAATGTATGAGACCACCAATATGACAAATCCCTCAATTAAACCTAATGCCTTCCATTAATATAGTAAGAACGAGAGTCCTTTTTCAAGACCTTGTTTGTTAATCACCAAATGATCCGGTAATTACATTCGATGTAATTAGTATTGGATACCTAACATTGAACTTAAAATTGGCTTGTTGCGCTAGCCCAAGGTCATTCTTGAGGAATTTGGATACCAGTCTACTAGGAAAGCTTCTAACGGGCTTTCCCGAACCAACAGTGGAGGCTATTGATTTCAGTAAAACAGTGGAATAACTATGCACTTAATTAAAGACCTAATTATTTGCATACTATGTGCATATACATTTCGCTAATTTCTTTATCTTTACATCTAGGTCATCTGTATCATGTCAACCAATCTAAACTTATGTAGCATCTTGGAAACCAACAAAGTTACCGAGTTAAATTTTATGGCCTAATATAGAAGTTTGAGAATTGATCTCAAGTTTGAAAAGTTGCTCTACGTGTTAAATGCTCCTATTCTGCCACCTCCAGCTAAAGATGCTCATGCTGATGAGCAAGTTGTCCACAAGAAGCATAAAAAGGATAGTGACACAGCATCCTATGTGATACTTGCATCAGTGACCTCAAAATTGAAAAAATAACATGAGCATATGGATGCTTACTCGATTATTTTACATCTTCGAGAGCTGTTTAATGCACAAGCCAGAACAGAGAGATATGAATCTCAAAATAACCATTTTATTCTAAAATGGCTTAGGGTACTTCTATGGCCACTCATGGGCTAAAGATGCTGAGCTTAATTGAGAAGCTTGGATCTCTTGGGTTCGTATTAGACCATGAATTAAGTATCAACTTAATTCTACTAACTTTGTCAAGTAGTTTTTCACAATTTGTGATTAACTACCCGATGAACAAGATTGAGACTACACTACTGATGTGCGTTTTTTTAGTGTATAAAATATTTCCAACAAACTACATTGTTAATCAAGCTTTAATTAAAAATTCTAACCACTAAAACCACACATACGGGCAAGTATACCCATCGTATAGTATAGGGAATAGCAAGTATCAAATCCACGAGAACTTCGACTCCCACCTTACTTTACCTAAATCTTTATTGTTAAGCCAATAAAATAAGAAGAAAATAAAAATAAAAATAAATAAAGATAAAAATATATATAATTCAAGGATGTAATTTCATGTAAATAGACAATTATCTTGAAAACATAATATTGAATCAATTAGCATTCATCACAATCAATTGTCATTATGGCATCATGAAAGAACTTAAGTAAAATTCAATCGTTTCCCAAGTCATGAACTTACTTATATAGATTCCACTTCTTTTTCAATCCAAGGAATCACTATCCTTTGAGTAAATTAGTAGATTTCCTAATCAAACCAAAGCAACCAAAAGATGCATTAAACTCATACCTCATGAACATAAAATTAGCTAATGACCCTTTGCTCGAGGTGAAATCAACCAATCTTTGATCACTTTAGTTCTTTAATCATAACTTCGTTTGTTGATAGAGGTTAAAATCACCATTCTTTTTCTAGTTATTTGAGGTTATTTTAAGATACATTTGTTGTAATAACTAGGCATATTCCTTCCTGTTTAACATTTTACTTGTAAAAGGTATTTTTGCCAAATATGTGTAGATTGAAGTTAAAATCAAGCAGAAAGTGCACTCAAGCAGAGTAAACTTGGTGCCAGGCCCAGCCAAAGGACCAAGCGCCGAGTCTATTCTACTCCAACAGAAGAAATTGAGCGTAATTTAGGGGAATTCCATAACAAACCTGGTGCCAGGTCTAGCAAGTGCACCTGGCACTAGGTCCAATCTGTCTACTAAGGAGTAACGGCAAAAAATAGAGCAAAAATAAGGGAAGAACAGAGTGCACCTGGTGCCAGCTAGGTCATAGGTATCTAGTGCCAGGTACACTTTGGAGGCGAATATTCTATACATGGAATTAGGGCTTATCTAATTATTTTGGTATTTTCCTAGTCCTAGTAGGCCAAGACTTTCTTAGCCACAAAATTGGCATCTAAGAGGCCTATAAAAGCACAAGTAAACATAAGGTGCTGGGGAGATACAAGAGAAAAAAAGGTGAATTAAAGAGTAGAAATTATGAATCTCTCATTGAAGGAGGAATTCACCCGAATCAAGGAGGATTGTTCAAGGGAGTCTTCAAGGAAGAAGAAAGAAACTTATCTATAAGTGCTTTCTTTTCTCTTGGTCTTCTTTTCCTTTAGCAGTGATATATTCAATGTTTTGATTGTAATTTAACATTATTTTGGAATTTATGTTGTTGTGTTAATTTAGTTATTTGATTAATTAAGTATCATCTTTGGTGTTTGATTACTTGATATTATTAGTTAGTGATGCGAGTTCTTCTAATTGACTTGAGACGATGATGTTAGGGGTTTCATTGCATTAATTTTGTATTTGTCTAATCTTAATGGACTTGAGCAACAAAATTAAGATTATAGGACTAAGTAATCAAAGATTAGTTGATTTCACCTTGAGCAAATGGCTATTAGCTAATTTCATGCTTATATGGAATTGAGCTTAATGCATGTTTTGGTTATGTTAGCTTGATTGACAAATCTATTAATTTGATCAAGATATAGGATTCCATGGATTGGGAAATAAAGTGGGATTTATCTAAGTAGAATCATGACTTGAGAAACAATTGAATTTTACTTTATATTCGTTCATGATGCCAAGATAATATTTAGTTGAGAGAATTGCGAATTGGTTCATTGTTATGTTTTCTAAGGCAATTGTTTAAATTGCATAAACCTACATCCTTGAATTGTATATATTTCTTTATTTTTTTAATTATTTTCTCACATTATTTGGGGTCAGTTAAACAATGAATGAAAAGTAACTTGTGTGTACTTATTCCTTTGAGGATCGATACTCGTTAATTCCCTATACTATGCTTGCGATGAGTATACTTACTCATATGTATATTTTGAAATTAATGTTTTAATTATTAATATTTTAATTAAAACTTGACTAATGGATGGATTTAAAATTGATGATTTTATGTACTCAAAATTTTCGCATCAAGTTTTTTGTGCCGTTGCCGGAGAACAATATCATGAAAACTTGAATTTTATTGATTTAACCATGTTTATATGTTTATATGAAAATATGTGAATATGTATACATGTTCCTTGTATGATGGTGTTGTGTTTTGTTTTCTTGTATACGTATACTTAAATGTTTCTATATAGTGTAATTCCTTGTAACTTAATTTGTGAAAATGTACCTTAACTAACTAACCTACTTTCATATTATGATGTGTATATATATTGCTAACTAGCTATTTTGTATAGGTAAGATGGTCAATTGGAGCTTGGGACGGTATCCCAACATATCTCACGAGATGATATCTCAACAACCCGACTCCATTGCCTTAGACGGGGTGTTGGAAAAATTTGCCACCCATGTAACTAAACATTTTTTTGAGATAGATGACACATTAGTAAAATTTGAGGACATGGTTAGAAATATGGAAAGGCAAATTTAGTTTTTAACAGATTTATTGATAAAGGCACCATTAGGGGTAGAAGCACAACATGATTCAATTGCCATTACCCTAAGGAGTGGTAAGGAGCTACCCAATCCCAACATGTAACTGGTGCCATCTAAAAAAGATGTGCCAAAACCAGTCCCTATTGTTGAACCTTTCAAAAAACAACCTAAAAAAATCATATTTTCAGCCACCGGTACCCTACCCCACTCGCACACACAAAACAAGGAAGGATGCACAATTTGACAAGTTTTTGGAAATCTTCAAGCAACTGCATATAAATATTCCACTTAGTGAAGCCTTAGTGCACATGCCCAAATATGCAAAATTTCTCAAAGGCATGCTTTTGAACAAAAAAATGTTGGAGGAATTATCTACTATGGTTTTAAATGAAGAGTGTTTAGCTATCTTGCAAGACCCATGGATTGTGCCACGAAAAGAAAGTGCTCCAGAGAGTTTTTCTATCCCTTGCCTTGTTGGTACTCTTATATTTTGCAATGCTTTAGCCGACTTAGGTGCTAGTATTAATCTTTTACCATATAAAATTTTAAAAAGCTAGGCCTAGGTAAACCTAAGCCCACTAGGATGATTATTCAACTTGCGGATTGATCTATTAAATATCCTAGAGGAATAATTAAAGATGTCTTAGTTAAAGTGGATAAATTCATATTCCCTGTGGATTTTGTAATTCTTGATATGGATGAAGATTCTAAATTTCATTTAATCCTAGGTAGACCTTTTTTAGCAACTGCTAAAGCTTTAATTGATGTTTATAGAGGAAAATTAACACTTAGGGTTAGGGACGAGGAAGTCATTATCAAAATCCACAAAAGCATGCAACATCCTAGTTCTTGTGATGATTCTTATTTAAGGATTGATATTCTTGATGAACCTATCTTTGACTTTGTGCAGGAATCATTTGTCGAAGGTTATATGAAACAATCCATTGCATATTTGGAAGACTCAATTGAGGGCTATAGGTTGGAAAATTTTGAGGAAATCGAAAAAGGCAGTTTGGGAAGGATAAAGTCATCCATTGAGGAACCACAAGAATTAGATTTGAAAGACCTCCCCAAGCACTTAGAATATGCATTTTTGGAAAAAGGTGCAAAATTGCCTGGGGTAATTGCCAAAAACCTTACTTATGTACAAACGGCCAATTTGGTAAGTCTATTGAGAAAATATAAGGGAGTTATTATATGGAAAATTACAGATATTAAGGGAATTAGCCATTCCTTTTGTACTCATAAAATTTTATTGGAAGAAGGACCAAACTCTTGTGCAACCCTAATGTAGGTTGAACCCAAACATGAGTGATGTGATAAAAGGTGAGGTGATTAAACTTTTAGATTTCGGTATCATTTATCCTAATTCTGATAGTATTTGGATAAGTCCAACACAAGTGGTACCAAAGAAAACAGGAATGACTGTGAACCCTAATGAAAAAAATGAATTGATCCCAATGAGATTGGTAACCGGTTGGAGGGTTTGCATTGATTATAGAAAACTAAATGAGGCAGCTAGGAAGGACCATTTTCCTCTCCCTTTCATTAACCAAATGTTAGAACGGTTAGCAAACATGAGCTTTATTACTTCTTGGATGGTTTTTTCGGATACTTTCAAATTCCTATAGCACTGGAGGACTAAGAAAAGACTACATTTACATGTCCTTTTGGTACTTTTGCATATCGACATATGCCTTTTGGTTTTTACAATGGCCCCAAAACATTCCAATGATATATGAAGGCTATTTTTGAAGGGCTTGTAAGAGATATCATGGAGGTATTTATGGATGATTTTTTTTTTTATTTTTAGAGATTCTTTTGAGTGGTGTTTGGCCAATTTGGAAAAGGTACTTCAACGATGTGAAGAGACCAACCTCATGATTGAGAAAAATGCCATTTCATACTACAAGAAGATATAGTATTGGGACACAAGATTTCAAGGAAAGGTATTGAAGTTGATAGGGCCAAAATTAAGGCAATTGAGAAACTCCCTCCTCCAACTTCCGTGAAGGTAATTCGAAGCTTTCTTAAGCATGCAGGTTTTTATAGAAGGTTTATCTTAGATTTCTCAAGGATTTCTAAACCCCTTACTTTTTTACTTGAAAAAGATGTTAGTTTCAATTTTGATGAAAAATGTCTCAATGCTTTCAATGTGCATAAAACAAAATTGATCAATTCTCCTATTCTAATTGCACCAGATTGGTCTCTTTCATTTGAACTAATTTGTGAAGCAAGTAACTATGCAATGGGTGCAGTGCTTGGACAAAGAAGGAATAAGCACTTTCAGCTAATTTACTATGCAAGCAAAACTTTTATGGCGGCATAAGAAAACTACACCACAGCGGAGAAAGAGTTGCTTGCCATGGTGTTTGCATTTGATTAATTTTGTTCTTATTTTGTTTTGTCTAAAGTCATTATGTATATGGATTATTCTGCCCTTAAGTATCTACTAAACAAGCATGATTCCAAACCAAGATTGATAAGATGGGTTTTATTGTTGTAGGAATTTTACTTGGAGATTAGGGACGAAAAGAGAGTGGAAAATTTGGCTACGGATCACTTATCGAGGTTGGAAAATCCCAACCTCGAGCTATTGGCCGAGGGAGACATCAATGACACCTTCTTGGATGAACAACTTTTACTTGTTGACGGTGAGATTTCTTAACTACCTTGGTATGCAAATTTTGCTAATTACTTAGTTGCAAGAATTCTGTCGGATGACTTCAATATACAACAAAAGAAGAAATTTGTCTCTGAAGTAAAGCATTACTTTTGGGAAGATCCATACTTGTTCTGGTATTGTGTGGATCACATATTTTGAAGGTGTGTGGATTTTATGGAAAGCATCAATATCTTGAAATATTGTCATAAAGAACCCGTAGGAGGTCACTAGTAAGCTAACCACACCGCAAGAAAGGTAATTGAGTTCAGTTTTTATTGGACTACACTATTCAAGGACTCTCACAAGTTTGTTCAAAGTTGTGATAGCTGTCAACGTACAGGTAACATCTCTAAATCTAATGAAATGCCATTATAGATTTTTTAAGCTTGTGAAATTTTTTATTGTTGGAGGATTGATTTCATGGGCCCTTTTCCTAGTTCTTTGAGCAACAAATACATCTTGGTCATGGTTGAGTATGTATCAAAGTGGGTTGAGGCGCAAGCCTTGCCTACTAATGATGCACGGGTTGTTGCAAATTTTCTAAAAAAACTTTTCACCTGCTTTGAAATACCAAAGATACTCATTAGTGATAGGGAATCCACTTTTGTAATACCCAACTAGATAAAGTTCTCAAACATTTAGGGGATACTCATAAAGTTGCTACTCCTTATTATCTGCAAACTAGTGGTCAAGTTGAGGTGGTCAATGGAGAATTAAAAAGAATTTTGAAAAAAGTGGTCAATCAAACATGAAAGGATTAGAGTTTGAAACTAGATAATACTCCTTGGGCTTATAGGACTGCTTTTAAAACTCCTATTGGTACAACCCCCTATTGATTGGTGTATGGGAAATCAAGTCACCTACTAGTAAAAGTTGAACATAGGGCTCATTGGGAAATAAAGTTTGTTGACTTTGACCTTCATCTTGTAGGAAAAGAAAAAAATGCTTCAAGTAAATGAGTTGGATGAGTGGCATAACGATGCCTACCATAATTCATGGATTTACAAAAATAAGATGAAACGGTGGCATGATAGGCATATTCGGTCTGCCCATGAGTTTCAAAAAGGAGATAAGGTGTTAATTTTTATTTCTAGGCTTAGACTTTTTCCAGGTAAGTTAAAATCTCGATGGACAAGGCCGTATGAGATACATCAAGTTTGTCCATTTGGAGTTATTGAGGCTTCTCACCCAACTAAAGGAATCATTAAAGTCAATGGAAGTCGATTAAAACTATATTTAGGGGAAGAACTTGACACTTTGGAGTATCTCGACGTTACCTTCTATGAGCCATGATCCGCTATTGCTCTTTTATCTTTCGTTTGCTTTATCTCGTCTTTTACTTTCTGTTATTTTCCTTTCTTTTTCTAGATTTATATATATTTTTTATTTTGTTTCTTTTCTTTTAGTAGGTACTCTTGTAATGACCCTTTCTTGAGATGGATTCATGTTGGAAAGTATGTCCTCTTAGACTAGGTTTTTGATGTAAAAATCAAATATTTTAATAAAAGAATTTATTTTCAGAAATCGTTTGTGAATTTACTTTTTATTTGTGTACAATTTCGTTTGGAAAAGACCTATTATTTTTAAATAAGTGATCTATGTGAATGGTGGTCTTTCACAGTAAGGTATGGATCACGGGTTATTTAAACACATAAATATTTGTTCTTAACCTATTGATGAGAATGGGAATCTCATCATGTTTAGGTTATTATGTTATGAATTCCAATGGGGAATGGCTTACCTTTAGCCAGTGAGTAGTCCACGCACTTTATAACATAAGCGTATTTCGAATACGTAGAACAGGACCTGTAGTAGTGGTTTCTTAAAGTACTATTTGGTAGAAACCTAGACTACTATTGCTGTAGCGTGGACTAGTACTCTACGACTTGAGTATGAGTTAGTGGTCTAACGAAGCGGAAGCATATACTTTGATATGCTATAGTTGAGGTTCTATGGTAGAACAAATATACTTATGTATTTGGTATATATAACTAGTTAGTTAAGACAGACTTGTACAAGATTGTTTCTACATAATATCGCCCCTTGTGGTTATCTGAATGATCTAAAATGTCCAAGACCCTAGGAAACATGACTTGCATGTTTGCTTTGGGGTAGCTCCCTTGGAAAGTGGAAATACTCCAAGAAGTTGTGGATCATTGGACTAGAAGCCTAAGGATGGTAGATGTCATTTAAAGAGGTGTTAGTACACTTTGTCCTCTCTAAAGGTACGTCGATGTGTAGAGGGGTATTTTAGTCATTTTATCTGTAGGTCGGAGACTTTGCTAATACAGCATTATCCTTAGGGTCAATATTTCCTTATGGTGATATTAGCAAATATTTAAAATATAAAATACAGCTGTTTATATAGCAGTGGTATTTTGGTTATTTTAGTAGCCAATGCGATGTGTCTTTTTGGTTCTCGGAATAACCCGTAAGTCCTAATTAATTTTGGGTTGAGGAACTGGTCTCAATTAAAGAGGATTTTATTTTATTTTATTCAGGAAGTCTAATTTATTATTAGTCTGGAATAAAAATAAATAAACAAAAAGGAGTTGAGAAAAACTTATTATCTTGTTTAATTTATTAATTAATTATTTAAGGCCTAGGTCCAGTTTGAATAATTAGAAAATTAACCTAGGCTTAAATTAGAGGAAAATAATTAATGCTTAATTATTTATTGGGTTATTTATATAAGCCTAAGAAATAAATATTTAAAGTTTAATTTTTTTTGTTCATTTGGGCTCACTAATTATTTATTGGGTTATTTTTACAAGCCCATGAAATAAATAATTAATGTTTATTATTTTGGGCTTTTTGGGTCCAAGAAAAATAATAAATATTATTTTAGCTCAATAGCTTGGACCATAGGGTTTCTTCCAGATACGGTTCAGAAAAGTTTAGGGTTAAGCCAAACTTACTCTGTTGATAACATTCGGGCTTTTAAAATATCAAATCCCCGAGGATATTGTTATCAAATATTAGAGACCTAGGTTTGGCTAACAAACACTCACGCCTCTTGGAAAGAAAAAAACCCTAATTTTCCCTAAACCCTTTCTCTCTCTGGTGAGACTCTCTCTCTCTCGTGAGTCTCCTTTCTCTTGTTGTTCTTGGTGCTTTGCTAATCAATAGTAATATAATCAAGAAGGATTGAGACCACTTCTCCTCGCCCTTTGTTTTCACCAACAAGGATTGAGGCTGTGAAATATTCCGTGATTCGGAAAGCTTGGAGTCCATGCAAACGAGGCGAAGTAGGAGATTAGCAGGATTCGAACCGGAAGCTTCATCAAGCGGACAAGAACGAGATGTTCCTGTGGTTCAATCCATTCTTTCACGGCCTAAGAATTCAAACATGGTGGCATTACGGTGTAATGGAAGTATCTTCTGCACTTTATTCTTTTTCTTTCTTCATCTTAGTTTTCTTGGCTGTACTTCTATTATTCTATCTTTGGCCATTAAGGACAATGTCCAATTTAAGTGTGGGGTGAGAATAAAGTTGAAGTAATATTTTTCCATATTCCATATCATATTTTGTGAAAATTTCTTCAAAATTTTAGTGGGTTTCATTGTTAAGAAAGGTTATAATTATTTTTCTTACTTGGATATGAGTTTTGTCATTCATTAGGTGGATTTTTATGAAATTGGTTTTTTTGAATAGGATATTTGTTAAGACTTAAGAATTTTGATTAATCTTGTTTATGTATTAGTGTTTGAATCTTATTTGACTCATATAGTTTGAATATAGAAGATATAATGAATATGAGAAAAGTTTATTGGCTAACTCCTATATTATGAGTTTAAATTTTGATAACTTTAAGTTATGATGAATAAAATGAGTTGTAAAAAGATCTTTGAGAGGAAAGATTGTGGAGAATGTTGAAAGTTTGATTTGTGTTGAAAAGTAACTATGAGTAGAAACAACACTATTGTTAGTATGAATTGAAAAAAAAAATGCTCTTATTGATGATCGTTGAAGACCTTTTGTAACACCCTACTACCTAAGCCCAACAGGGTCGGGGATGTCGCCCCGTCTAAATGACAAGAGGTCTTTATAACTATATTACACAAACGAAAATAAAATAATACTTTAAAATTGAATTTATTACAACCCAAAAATTCAGGGACAATTCCAAAATAAATTGATTGCTATCATCTCTCAAAGCAACACCTAAAATAATAACATAAAGTCTTCAAAGCAGGCAACAAATCTAGCTACTCATCTCTACAGCAGGATCGACTTGAAAACATGGCATAAAAGGTGATGAGATAAGAATCTCAATAAGCCCATTTGTGCTTTGAGTATTTCAGGTAAAACAGTTCATGTATGCAAGTTGTAAAAATTGTATAAAAAGTGGCATTTTGCATTCCAAACCATATATTTGCACAATAAATACAACCACTTAAATGGGTGGCCATGGGTTACCACACATTAGACCCCATAACCATATAACGGTCAAAATGCCACATTTTGTGCAGACTAACAAAAAGGTAGGTGATCAGCCTACCGGGGAGATACTCCTCCTTCTCAACACCCAAACTTATCGATTGTCCACTCCAGAAACATAAAGTCCACATGAATGAAACTTGCTAGCTCGGACCAGCATGACCTACTGGACTGGCATCCTATCCAGGAAGGACTCGCCCCTCAGAGGTGGCCACCTACTGAGAGACTTATCCTAACCCTTCAAAGACTAGTCTTAGTAGTCTACCCTTATTGAGTACTCAACATTGATTGTCCCACTTGGGAGAAAACTGATAAAACATTGCTTTATTTAGAAGTAGCAATTAAGGGTTTCTAAAATTCGTGTCAAAGTTGGTTTTTAGAAAAAGTTTAGTGTTTGTGCAAAACTGCTTGTTTGATTTTCAAATGATTTGTTTGACTAAATAAGAAAGGAAACAATCCTTAATTGCCTTTACAAAATGAGTATCCATATATTTCGCGTTTGGCTTGCCATAGTAACCTTTTTGTCATCAAATAAGTTTATGCAGGAACTTACCTGATCCTTTGCTTGATCAAAATAAAAAATCTTACAAAGCTGACCTAACCCCGCCTGGGATAAACACAAGTCATATGGCTATACTCAAACTATATTCGATTCCACAAATAATCCTAATTCAACTTATTACAATCAAGACCCTAATGTCCTAAGCTTTAAGGCTAGATGATAAAGGCTTTTATAAAATAAGACTAGCTTTAAAATAACTAGGGGTTGTAAAATGATTACTAAGAAGTTATAGGCTCAAATAATAAATCTCGAGCATTGTTGTTAATAAATAAACTAGGGTTTCATTGGTGAAGAATCCTAAGTTCTAGGTGATATTAATAAATGGTCATTCTTAAATAATAATTTTAAAGTAAATATTAAATTATTACTAATCTCTTAATTAATAATTAATAGATAGAAAATAAGTAAAATTAATAATAAATAAATTTTATTAAACCTTGATTAGCAAATAAATATGATATTTATGAATATATGGCCTACAAGATTAATATTTTACCTATTATTATTATTATTATTTATATAAAAGGTTTTATTTATTGTTATTACCATATATAAATATTTATATATTACAAAAGATATCTTTTTTTTTTTTGCCAAAATATCACTATTTCATTTAATATTCCAATTCCAAAACTTCCTAGGGTTTTCGAAATCTTTGGAGGAAAATATAGTATTAATTTTAATTATTATAATAAAATTGGCTAATTAAAATAACTTAGGATCAACAAGATCATGATCATAATTTTCCTATTGCTAACAAGAATCATGAACATATATCCCAACATCAATCAACAAACTATTCTATTCATGAATAAAGTCTTAAATCCATACTTACTATCACATGGCCAAATCTCTACTAAGCATAATCATACTCATGGCTTCAATGAAAATAAGAACATAATACTCTATTCACCAAAGGTGACATAATATCTTGCATGCTTAAACATTCATACTCACTTAAGACATGAAGAACATGCATCGATCCACAAGGAATTTCATAAAGCTTAACCATGGCCAAACATTCTCATGCTCCAATCTCAACTCCTTCATACATAAGCATATACTCAATCCCCAATCATATTCTATCCCTTTCTATCAACATCTAAGAGACATAACTTTAGAATTGAAGAGAAGGTTAAAGAGAAATACTTGGTTGATGACTATCTCGAACAAGATTTAAGAAGATCCACGCGTTTGAGAGGCTTGAATCGTCCAAGAGAGGAGAAAGAAAACAGCCATGGTTGTAGCAACCATTTCAGAAGAAAGAGAGAGTGTGAGTATTAGTGTGTCATGTTAAAGATTGAAGGGAAGAAGATGAACAAAAGTTGTTCTTGGTTACCTTGATGATGTTCTTGAGACTTCAAGAAAAATTCTGGTTTTGATCCGATTGTAAATTTTTACTTTCGAGATTTGATGTTATAAAATCCAGAAATGGACTCTAGGGAGTATGTAGGCGTGTTCTGGAATTTTTGGGAGGGATTCGAGGTGTTTAGAGTGGTCCTAAGCTTGAAAAAAGGTAGTGTGTGTTCTTGGTGAAAATGGAGAGAATTGGAGAGAAGTGCTGGACGAAATTGCTGAAGGGGTTGGTTGAATGATTGAGGAGGTTCTGGGATTTTGATTTTTAGATTAGAGGGAAGAGAGAAATCTGGTTGTTTAAAATTCAAATGGAGAAATTTATGGAGTGTTTTAAGATAAAAGATATAGTAATGGTGTTTGATTGATGGAGGTTCCTTGGAGCTACAATGGAGCCGGCTGGTTTGCTGTGGTTTGTTGAAATGAATGAGGGTTGAAGGAGCTATAAGGCTGGCCGAAATTCTGAGTTCAATGGTGGGAGAATTTCTGGTTTTTGGAAGCTTAATCCAAGGGTGTTTTCATGGAGCAATTGCTGGAATTTTTTAACTTCAAATGGAAGTTTGATTGGAGTGATTGTAGGAGAAATTTAAGGAGTGGCTATGGAGTCTAATCGTGTAAGGTTAGTGGAGGGGACAATAGAGTTCAGTTCATGGCTGAACAAAGGTAAACTCACAGAAGTTTGAGGTGATTTTCGGACAAGGCTTGAAGAAGGAGCAAGGCTGGAATTTTCTGGTTGAGATTCGAATTGTTTGCTGGAATTTGCTGTGCAGTTTTTCTGCAAGGTTCCAGCCAATTTGCAGAGGGTTTGGAGAGGTATTTGAGGGTCCTTTAAGGCTAGTTTCCAGCCTTCTATATGGAGGAAAAGCATAGGTAATTTACCGGTTTGAAGCGTAGAAGAAATAGCTTGTTTTTGGTCTGCTATGCATCGAAGTTGTCCAGAATTTTTTTCTGGTTGGCACAGCTTTGTGTAGTCTGGTTTTTGGCAAAGAATTTCAGTCTTCAAGCTGAGTGAGTTGGCCATTTTTCTGGCAGCAATTGAGTAAGAAAGATGTATAAGGTTTTCGGAAGCTAGGCTGCCCAAGAATCTGGAAAAAATTTAGATTTCTTCCATGGAAAAGATGAATACTATGGAGTGGAGTTTGAAGGTCCATCCATGGAGATTAATTTCTCTTGGGAACCTTCCTTAACCTCTTCCCTATTTTCAGTCCAATCTCCAACCTCTAAGAATTACTTTCAAAATTTAAAGGCCAATAAACCTTGCTGAATTTTCTAGAATCAAAACATAGATTTGGATAAATTGAACAAATTTAATTGGTAAGGAATTTAGGGTAAGCTAGGAAATAAAAGGACATGGATCCCTTAAGAATACTTTTTAGGACATAAGAATAGGATTAGGACATTCTTTTCATGACTCTCCTAGGACAACTCTCCTATTTTTACTTATGGAATGCAAGGGATGAAAATTCCACCTTAAATTAAAATAATCATGACAAAAACTTAAATCATGGGATTTGAACTCAATACCTTAGAGATTAATTCCAAAGCTCTAACCACTAAACCACAATAACTCTTGTTCTTATTTTCTCTCCCAAATATTCTTCCTATTTAATCCCCAAGCTATCTTCCTATTTTGACCTCAAGCAAAAATTACCATTTTACCCTTCCAACTCATTAAGCATAACTAAGCCTTCTAGACTATAAATCATAATTCTAAAGCACATAAAACCATTCAAATATATACATACATATATATATATATATATATATTCATACAAGAAAATATGATATGCATCCTGACCCCCTTACTCTAGGGTTGGCTTTAGGTGAGGTTTCACACCTTTAACTGAAAAGGGGGTCAATATAGGGAGAAGTAGCAAGTGAATTCAGTGCACTCTCTTGAGGCTATCTCGAAGGCAGAAAGGCAAGAAAGAGCATAGAAAGAAAGAATTGTTGAAAAAAATGATGAGTGATGACTGTAAAGAGGGCCAATACGGTGTGTGAAGAGAAATCTATGCACTTGAGGCTATCAATTCCCTAAGTCATTGAAAATTTTTGAGAGAAAAAAAATTGGAGTGCTTTCCTCACATCATAACTTGAGTGTGCAATTTTTGGATTTATAATGCTTGAGTTGGTAGATAGCTTGACCTATGTGATTCATATTATCTATATTTTTATTTGAAAAGTGAAATAATTTTCTTAGACTAAGGTATACACTTGATTAATTTGTCTTCAAGAGTTTTGTGATATCTTGTCCAATGTTTCAAAGTTTGTATTGTTTTCAAATGGTATGAATGATAAGAGTTATATCTAAAGTTTGAAGGGAAGACATAATGTTTACTATGGTAAAGAGTTTTTGGAATGAGTAAGGGCTTGTGTTTTCTTAATGATTTTTCTTAGATTAAAGTGTTTTGCTTGAGGACAAGCAAATGTTCAAGTGTAGGGGTATGTGATAAGGGTTAAAATCAACATTCTTTTCCTAGTTATTTGAGGTTGTTTTAAGATACATTTATTATAATAACTAGGCATATTCCTTCATATTTGACATTTTGCTTATAAAAGGTGTTTTTGGCAAATATGTGCATATTTAAGTTAAAATCGAGTAAAAAGTGCACTCAACCAGAGTAGACCTGGTGCCAGGCCCAACTAATAGACCAGGCGTCAGGTTCATTCTGCTCCAGCAGAAGAAATCGAGCATCATTCAGGAGAATTCCAAAACAAACCTGGCACCAAGTCTGGCAAGTGCACCTAGCGCCAGGTCTGGCAAGTCCACCTGGCACTGGGTCCAGTCTGTCTGCTAAGGAGAAAAGGTCAAAAACAGAGCAAAAATAGGAGAAGAATAGAGTGTACCAAGCGTCAGGTGGGTCGAAGGTACCCAGCGCCAGATACGCTCTAGAGGAGAATATTCTATACATGGAATTAGGGCTTATCCAATTATTTTGGTATTTTCCTAGTCTTACTCGGCCAAGACTTCCTCAGCCACGAAATTGGCATCTAAGGGGCCTATAAAAACACAAGTAAACACAAAGGTTGGGGAATACAGGAGAAAGAGAGGTGAATTAAAGAGTAGAAATTCTGAATCTCTTATTGAAGGAGGAATTCACCCAAATCAAGGAGGATTGTTCAAGGGTGTCTTTAAGGAAGAAGAAATATGCTTGTTTGTGAGTGGTTTCTTTTCTCTTGGTCTTCTTTTCCTTTAGCAATAATGTATTCAACGTTTTGATTATAATTTAACATTATTTTGGGATTCATGATATTATGTTAATTTAGTTCTTTGATTAATTAACTATCATCTTTGGTGTTTAATTACTTGATATTATTGGTTATTGATGCGAGTTCTTCTAATTAACTTGAGATGACGATGTTAGTAGTTTTATTGCATTAATTTCATATTTGTCTAATCTTAATAGACTTAAGCGATGAAGTTAAGATTATAGGACTAAGTAATCAAATATTAGTTGATTTCATCTCGAGCAAATGGTTATTAGCTAATTTCATGTTTATATGGAATTGAGCTTAATGCATGTTTTGGTTATGTTAGCTTAATTGTCAAATCTATTAATTTGATCAAAATATAGGATTCCATGGATTGGGAAACAAAGTGGAATTTATCTAAGTAGAATCGTGACTTGTGAAATGATTGAATTTTACTTTATATTCGTTCATAATGCCAAGATAATAATTAGTTGAGAGAATTGCTAATTGGTTCATTGTCATATTTTCTAGGGCAATTGTCTAAATTTCATGAACCTACATCCTTGAGTTGTTTATATTTCTTTATATTTCTTTTTATTATTTTCTCACTTTATTTGGGGTTGGTTAAACAAGGAATAAAAAGTGACTAGTTCCTTTGAGGATTTGATACTCTTTAATTCCCTATACTATGCTTGCAATGAGTATATTTGCTCATATGTGTATTTTGGGATTAATGTTTTAATTAAAACTTAACTAAGGGATGAATTTAAAATTGATGATTTTATGCACCCAAAATTTATGCATCATTTCCCAAGTCTAATAAGATTTGACAAATATGAAATCAATGCAATGAACTCCTAACATCGTTTCCTAAGTCAATTAAAAGAACTTGCATCAATAACCAATGATAACAAGTAACCAAATACCAAAAATAACAATAGATGGATAAAAAATTTCAATTAACTCAAAATCATAATCTCCAAAATAATATCCAATTACATTCAAATCATTAAGCACATCATTGTTAAAGAAAAGTAAACAAAGGATAAAAGATAAAACTCATAGACAAGCCCTTCTTCTTCTCTTGTAAACCTCATTTGAACAATGCTCATTTGAGTGGTGATTGAGTAACTAGCTTGAATCCTTCAAATCACACATTTCTCTTGTGTTTTTCTTGTATTTATAAGCCTCCTTGATACCTAAATTCGTTGTTTGAGAAGTCTAGTTCGAGTAGAATTTAGGAAATACCAAAATTCTTTGGAAAATACCATATTCATGCACAGAATTTTCACCTTCCAGAGTGGACCTGGTGCCGGGTCTAGTCAGGCCACCTAGCACTAGGTTTGTTCTGTTTTTCTCGGTTTGTGTTGTTTAACCAGAATGGTCCAAGTGCTTAGTCCAATGGCTGGGCCTGGCACCAAGTCTGTTCTGAATTCTTCCTAAAATTTACTCTGTTTTCGTTTCATGACCAGAATGGACATGGCACCTAGTCCTTTAGCTGGGCCTAGTGCTAGGTCTGTTCTGGAATTGTTCACTTTTCACTCGAAATCAACTTAAATTTGCACAAATTTGTTAAAAATACTTTTTACAAGCAAAATTCCAAATAAGAAGGAATATGTCTAATTATTACAACAAAAGTATCTCAAAACAACATTAAATAACTAATAAAATAATGGTGATTTTAGCCCCTATCAACTACCCGTGCTTATTAATCTTCTAAAGACTACGGAATCCTCTATGAAGAAGAAATCCAATGTAGTTATGATGGTAGAATATTCCTCTTCTAAGAAGAAAGTTCTTCAGAAGAAGAAGAAGGCTCCCACTAAGCCTAAAGGTGGTGTAAAGATCAAGGATGCAACCACCAAAGGCCCATGCCATCACTGTAGAAAGATGGGCTAATGGAGGCGCAACTACAAAGCCTACCTGGAGATTGTAAAGGAAAAGAAGAAGCTCGTGGGTACTTCTATTTCTACTCTTGGTATGTCTATGATTGAGATTAATACTGCCTTTAGAAATGTGATATGGGTATTGGATACCGGATGTGCAGCTCATTTATGTAATAACTTACAGGGACTAAAGGACAGTAGAAGGCTTGAGAAGGGCGATGTGGATTTACATGCTGCAAATAGCAAAAAGGTTGTTGCACTTGCTGTTGGGACTTATGAGCTACACTTGCCTTCTAGATTAGTCTTAGAGCTTACAAACTATTTTTATATATACCTATTTTACTTTAAAATATTATCTTAGTCACTTGTTTAGACATGAATGGTTTTCATTTAATGTTCAAGGATAAAAGTTTTTTTTTTCATTAAATGGTGTCCAATATGGAACTACGACTTTGAAAAATGGTTTGTATATTCTAGATATGAATGATCCAATTCTAAATATAAACAATAAGAAAAAAAAAAAGATAACTAATCTCATCTTACTTACAGTATTGTTGTTTAGGCCATAAATGAAAATCGCATTTCTAAGTTACACAAGCTTAGTGACTTAAGGTCATTTGATTATGAAACATATGGCACATGCGAATCTTGTTTACTTAGTAAAATGGCTAAAACTCCTTTCTTTATAAAAGAAGAAAGGGCCAAACAATTATCAGAACTTATACATACTGATGTATATGGCCCAATATTTATACAAGAAAGAAGAGGTTATCACTATTTCATAACTTTTACCAATGCTTTTCGCAAAATAGGTATTTATATTTAATGAAATGCAAATATAAAGCATTTGAAAAGTTCAAATGCTTCAGGAATGAGATAGAGAAACAACTGGCAAAAGTATTAAGACTCTAAGATCTGATTGAGGAGATGAATACTTAAACTCAAAGTTTCAACGTTATCTTAAAGATAATGGGATATTATCTTAATGGACTCCAGCAAATATACCTCAACATAATAGTGTATCTGAGAGAAGAAATCGAACCCTTCAAGACATGGTACGGACCATGATGGCATTTGCAGACTTACCAAAACCATTTTGGAGGTAGGCACTAGAGACTGCTGTTTATATACTAAACAAAGTTCCGTAAAAAATGGTTGACACCATTTTATTTGAGTTATTCTTTGGTAAAAGACCAAAGTTATCTCACTTGAGACTATGGAGTTGCCTTGCCTTTGTCGAAATGCCACAGTTAGATAAACTTGAGAGTAAATCTGACAAGTATTTATTTGTTGGATATCCGAAAGAGTCATTCGAATATTACTTCTACCTCTTTTCCGAAAGCAAAGTGTTTGTTTTAAAGCATGTCATCTTCTTAGGGAAGGAGCACATACTTAAATGAGATAGTGGGAGTAAATTAAACTTAGTAAAGTTCAAGAAGAACAAACGAATAAGGATCGATTGTCTGATCCCACATCTATTGAAAGAATAGATGAACCTTCATCTACATAAGCCTCATAGGTTGAGTAGGATACATTTGACACATGAGATATATGTATTTTTCATTAGTGACCACAATGATGTATTGCTCATGGATGAAGATATGCATACTACTTATACGGGTGTTTTAAATAGTTCAGAATCTGATAAATAGCTTGAAGCTATGAAGTCAGAGATGGATTCCATTTCGACAACCAAGTATGGACTTTAGCTGATCCACTAAATGAATAAAACCTATTGGGTGTAAATGAGTTTTCAAAAAAAATTGACATGGATGGTAATGTAGTTACCTATAAGGCACGATTTGTTGTTAAGAGTTATTATAAACTATTGGAGTGTATGCCCGCTAGATGAGTTTTCTGATGTAATTATCGATTTTATTAATAAAAGAATTTATTCTCAAAATTTGTTTGTGAATTTACATCTTATTTATGCACGATTTACGTTTGGAAGAGACCCATTGTGTTTAAGTAAGTGATCCATGTGAATAGTGGTCTTTCATAGCAAGGTATGAATCACGAGTTACTTAACATATAAACATTTGTTCTTAACTAATTGATGAGAATGAGAATCTCATCATGTTTAGGTTATTATGTTATGAATTACAAATGAGGAATGGCTTACCTTTAGCCAGTGAGTAGTCCACTCACTTCATAGCATGAGCATATTTCGAATACGTAGAACATGACATATAATAGTAGTTTCTAAAAGTACTATTTAGAAGAAACGCAAACTATTACTACTACAACATGGACTAACACTCTACCGCTTAAGTATGAAGTGGTAGTTTGTTGAAGCTGGAAGCATGTACTTTGATATGTTGTAGTTGAGATTCTATCGTAGAGCCGATATACTTGTATGTTGGGTATATGTGGCTAGTTAGTTAAGACAAACTTGTACAAGATAGTTTCTGCGCTATTTCACCCCTTGTGACTGTTCGAATGATTTAAATATCCAGAGTCCTAGGGAACATGACTTGGATGTTAGCTTTAGGGTAGCTCCGTTGGAAAGCGAAAATATTCCAGGAGTCGTGGATCATTGGACTAGAGGTCTAAGGATGGTAGATGTCTTTTAGAGAGGTGTTAGTACACTCTTCCTCTCTAAAATGTACGGCGATGAGTAGAGGGGTATTTTAGTCATTACACCTGTAGGTCGGAGACTTTGCTAATGCAGCATTGTCCTTAGGGTCAATATTTCCTTATGGTGATATTAGGAAATATTTAAAATGGAAAATACGGCTATTTCTATAATAGGGATATTTTGGTCATTTTAATAGCCAAGGCGATGTGTCTTTTGGTTCTCGGAATAGCTCATAAGTCCTATGGGTTTGGGTTGAGGGATTGATCTTATATTAAATAGATTTTGTTTTATTCGAGTAGACTGGTTTATTTATTAGGTTCGAATAAAATAAAAGGTCTAAAGAGAGAGAATTATATATTGGCCTATTTGGGTTATTTAAATAATTTAATTATTGAGATTGTATTAGTCTAGGAATAATTAAATTGAATTAAAGGCTTAACCCAATGAATTGGGCCAAGGCTTGAGGTTTATATTGGTCCATTGGATTATTTAATTAATTTAATTATTGGGCTTATTTTAGTCCAAGAATAATTAAATTAAATTAAATGGCTTAACCCATTGAATTGGGCCATAGGTCCAAAGGCCTGTTTGATGGCTTAAACATGACGTGGGCCTTAGGGCTTCTGTTTGATTTTTGAATGCCCAGATAATAACTTATCATTAAGGTTGTTGGGATGAAAAATGAACAATAGAGGTTCATAGAAGGACGTTATTTTTTTTTTCTCAAGTTGTTCACGTCTTCTTCTCTTTTTCCCTCGTGTGTTCTCTATGTTGAGAGAACAAAGATGCCAAACTCACATATGATTAATGATTGATAACATTCAATCAAATTGAGAAGATCACTTTCTTGATCTATAGGCTTTCACCATGCATTTCAGGTGGAGTTATATTCCAAAAGCCAAGAGGATTCATGTTGATGCCCCGAAGAAGCCATTAGCTTAATGGACAGCAACCAGAATTATCGACCAGAAGGAAACCAGTGACTTCTAGCATTCAGCAAGGAGTGGTCCAGACATCTTCTTCAGTGCCAACAAGGTCATTTAAATGCAGAGGTATTATAATTCTTAAAGCTTCCACTGCCTCTGGTTTGATATCATCACATGCTCTGTTTTTAGTTTTATCACTGTAGCATGCATCGGTTCTTAATTTTTTGCCATGTTAACCTTCACCAACAACATGGTATTGACTATAACGAAATGCTTTCACCAGTTGCAATGCTAAAATCTATAAGAATATTCCTAGCAATTGCCGCCCAATTGGACTATGAGGTCTGGCAAATGAATGTAAAAACAATATTCCTAAATAGAAACATAACTAAGGAAGTGTATATGATACAACATGAGAGTTTCACATCTAATGATAGCATAAAAGTGTGTAAGTTGCAAAGGTCTATTTATGGACTTAAACAAGCTTTTAGGAGTTGGAATATCCTTTTTTACGAAATAATCAAAGAGTTTGGTTTCATTCAAAATATAGATGTACCTTGTATAAAGGTTAGTAGGAGTGCAGTCGTTTTCCTGTTGCTTTATGTAGATGACATATTGCTAATAGGAAACGATGAAACTGTCCTTTAATCAATAAAACTTTGGTTGTCCAAGAAATTCTCCATGAAAGGCCTTGGAGAAGCAACCTATATTATTAGAATAAGGATCTATAGAGATAGATCAAAAAAATTGCTAGGTATTTCATAGTCTATATATATAAACAAAGTGCTAAAGAGGTTTAACAAGGATCAATCCAAAAAATAATTCTTACTAATATCTCATAGGATAAGTGATGAGACTCCACTTCATCATAGAGGTCAAGATAAAGAAGGAGGAGGTGTGGCCAAGCAAGGACAAGGGCCGGTGACAAAGACGGACGAAACACGAGCAAAGAGAAGGCCACCAGAGGATGATCGGCGCCGGCTCCAATCTGCCCTAGTAGCCACTTCAAATCACAACAAGACCGCCCCGAAGACAGAACACAGTTGGCGCCGGCTGTGATGTCCAAACCGGTGTCGGTTCTACCCTGGACAGCGACGACTGCTCTGCGTTTTTAATGTTTTCTCTAGTTTTCTTCACTTTTAATTGCTTGTAAAACTTATTATGACCTAAAACTGTAATTAAACCTCAGGGATTACTTAGCTAGGGTTAGGATAGTATAAATAGCACCTTTAGTGATTTGAAAACACAACACACTTCACTTTAATTCAAATTTGAGAAGAGAATCTTGAGAGGCCCTAACCTTTTGTTCATCTTGTTCAAGACCAAACTAAAGGGTTAGTCCTCCTTTTGTAAGAGTCTATAAATCTTTTTGGATAATTCAATATTGTTTCTTTGAATGGGTCTTAGTTACTTTGTTCTTCTAAGGTTTGTTTGAAATCCAATATTTGGGTGCCTATTTTCTCTATTCTATTTGTTCTTGTTTGCCTTTGTTGCTTCAAGGATATTAGGGTGAGATTATAATAAAACTTTCTACTCATCTTGAGGGTCTTTGAGGCTTTGTTCTTCAAGGATTTGAAAGAGTATAGGTAGTTATTTGGTTTTCTCCTTTTTGGTCACAAGAATCTCTGGTTTTTTTTTTTTTTTTTGGTTCAAAAGGAGTTTTTCTTAGGAATGGTCTTAGCATGACGCAATTGATAATGTAGCAAGCTGTATTTACTGCTTCAACCCAAAAATATTTTAGAAGAGAGTTTTCACAAAGCATTAATCTTGCCATTTCTTGCAAGGTTTTATTTTTCCTCTCAACCATAATATATTGTTGAGGGGTTTTTGCTGCTGAAAATTTATGAGAGACACCACTTTCCTAACAGAATTTTGTAAAGTCATGGTTGCGAAATTCTCTACCATTGTCACTTCAAACAGAAATTAGTTTGCAACCAAGAAAGTTTTGAACATGTTTGAGCAGTTTTGAGAATTCAAAAAAGGCTTCATCCTTTTGAGCACGAAATAGGATCCAAGTGAATCTTGAGAAGTCATCCACAATTATATAAGAATACCTCTTACCACCAAGGCTAGTGGTCCTCATTGGTCCAAATAAATATATGTATATGAGCTCAAGAGATTTTGATGTTGAAATCATTTTCTTAAGCTTAAAAGAGGTTTTGGTTTGTTTTCCAAATTGGCAAGCATCACACACCCGATTTCTATCAAATTTTATTTTAGGCAGTCCTCTAACTAGTTCTTTTGAAGATAATTTGTTTAACAAATCAATAGACACATGTCCTAGCCTTCTATGCTAAAGATAGCTATCATCATCATTTACAAAGAGGCATTTAATGTCGTAAGCTACAAGATCATCAAGATTGAGAACATAAAATTTCCAACACGATTAAAAACAAAAATAATTTCATTGCTAGAACTATTTATGATAATGTAAGAATCTTTTTCAAAGATAACTTTGCATCTATTATCACATAGTTGGCTGATACTAAGAAGATTATACTTTAGTTCATCAATTAATTGCACTTACTTGATGATGGTTGAAGATCCCTTACCAATATTACCTATGCCTAGAATTTTTCCTTTTTTTTTTTTTTTTGGTCTCCAAAAGTGACAAATCTGTCGTTTGTAGCTTGAATATTTTTCAGTAGTCCGATATTTCTGGTCATGTGTCATGAGCATCCACAATCTAAAAGCTATTTTGTGGAGCTCCCCTTGTCCAACAAATGTTCCTATACACAAGACAGAAAAGTGACTTTTGATACTCATATTTTCTACGGTCCATAGGGGTTAGTGATGGTTCTTTTGACCTTCTAAATAGTTTTCATGCCAAATTGAACCTTTTTCCTAATATGACACTTAGATGCTTTGTGTCCAAATTTTTCAAAATATATACAACAACTATGTGTCATATGTGATGAAGTAGCTCTTACAAAATGTAGCGTGTGATTTTCTGTTCTATTATTATGTCTATATCCTAAACCATTTCGATTTCCAACAGTGTGTTGTGCCCCAAGCAATTTTTTCAAATTGTTTTTGCCATTAAACTTTTCAATGCATGTGGTAAGATCATCGACTCTACTTTTCATATTATCAAAATTACTGACCATAGTTTCAAGAGAACAAATTTTATCACATAAGCATTTATTTTCTAAGGACATATGATGCAATGAGGTGATGATCACATTTTGTTCAATATCTGAGCGCATATATGACTCAAGTTAGACTTCATTTTTATTTAACAACTTTGTATTCTCATTCAATAAGGAATCAATTTTCATCTTCATTTCTTTGTTTCTTCTAGACAATTTCTTTAGTTCATGAAACATATCAAAAAGCAATTCAAAATCATCATACTTCTCATAATCAGAAACATGCAGATCAGTAGTTATGTCTAGAGATGTAGGATTAACCATATCCTCCATAGCCATGAAGCATATGTTGGCCTTTTCATTTTCTGAATCGCAACTCTCTTCAGTTTCAGATTCTGCTTGATCTCAAATCCCAATTAGTCCTTTTCCTTTCTTTAACTTTATATCCTTCTTTTTCTTTCTAAACTGCTTGACCTCTTTCTCTTTGGACACTGGACAATCAATAATGAAATGTTCCATGCTTTTACATTCAAAGAATTGATGTTTAAATGAGGAAGTCTGCCCTTTCTTTTTCCAAAACTTTTTACCCTTTTTGAAATGTCCCTTTCTGAACATTTTTCTAAACTTTTTGGCTACCATGGTTCCTGTCTAAATCAGCACCATCATCACATTCAGACTGATCACTGTTAGCCAAGAGAGAGCCGAATAGCTCTTCAATAGGTAAGCTGTTCAGATCTGTTGATTCTTCTGTAGGCAAGGTTTTTGGCTGCCAACTTTTTGGCAGAGCATCAAGTAATTTTCTATTTTACTCTCCGAGAGAGTAGATTTTTCCATAGGCCTTTTGACCATTCATGATGTTTGTGAAACGGTTGAACATATCAGTGATGTTCTCACTCGGTTTCACATTGAATAATTCATAGTCTCAGACCAATATTTCCAGCTTTGATTCTTTTACTTGATTTGTCCCTACATAAGTAATCTCAAGTAGTCTCTACATTTTGTGAGCTGAATCATAGCCATTAACACGAATGTATTTATTTGCATCAAGAGTACAACACAATATGTTCATTACTTGAAAGTTCAGAGTCATTTTTGCAATGTCCTCATTATTATATTCATCACTCTGTTTTGGCACTTTTTTGCCTTCAACTAACTTTGATGGGACAAATGATCCATTCTCAATTAGATTCCACAGCTCAAAATTGATTAAGTAGACATAGATCTTCATTGTGCTTTTTCCAAATGTATAATTGCTTCCATTGAACAAAGGAGGTTAATTTGTTGAGGATCCTTCAACATACGAAACAGCAGATGTATTTTCCATAAGGATCTTTTTTACACGATTGTTTGACCGAAAATAGAGTAGACTAATTCTCTGATACCAATTAAAAAACCTTAGAAGGGGGTGAATAAAGTTTTTGGAAAACTAGTGGAGATTAAAATTTTGGTCCTCTTTAAAAATTCAAATAAAGTAGCGACTATGCTTCACATCTTCACGATTTCAAGTGATCGGATAGGTGTCTATGAAATCAGTACAAAGTGATAAGAAAAAGTTATGAAATAAAGATGGGTAGCTGAGATGTTAAGGATAGGTTTAAATCATAATGCAAGAGTCGTAAATGAGTTATTAATTTTAGGAGAAAAGATGTAGCATTTAAGATATGAAAATAGCGAAAAATGCAGTTAAAATTTTTTGCAAAATTTCTCAAGAATTTATAGTGGTTCGATCCTCAAATAATCTACATCTACTATCTTAAGTTCTCACTTAAAGAATTTACCACCACTCACTAGAAACCTTTTTTCAACTTAATGGTGGTAGGTGACACTAATCTTACATAAGAAGATCACCACTCTTGGTTTTACATCCAACCTCTTCAATCACAATAATCAAGGCTCACCCCAATTGAGTTTTACTTCCTCAACCAAGATACAAGTTAGATTTAAAGAAAGATTACAGAAATAGCTCATAGATTTGAGCAAAATTCGAACAGATGAGCACCAATACCTTTTACCTTTTGAACAATTTAATTTCACTTTTGAAGCACAAATGAAAAGGGAGATTTTTGTATTTTAAAGTGTAAGAGTATTTTTGAGAAAAATAGCACAAAAATTTACTTCAAAATAGAGTTTTGAAAGCTTTTATAGGAGCAAAAAGTGACATATTCAAATAATGTGAATACATAACCTGATTGTGATTTGAAGTCATCCTTATCTAACTGAAAATTGGCATAAATATACATTTTTATTTTCAAATAACCATCTCTATATACCAAGAATATGTTCTTAGTTCTTCGCAAATACTTAAGGATATTCTTTACAGCTACCTAATGACCCTCTCTACGGTCATTTTGGTATCTACTTGATAAGCTGAGATCACAGAATACGCCAGGCCTAGTATGTATTATAACATACAAGGTGAACTAAGACACCCAATATACTTAGCGTCATCAGATCCACATGGAATTCATCACAAAAAATTAATAACAAGAACTATCTATCTTACTTCCCCATCTTACAAACTGATTTACAAATCCCTTTTGTAATTGACAAATTAGAGAAGAATTCTATTCTGCTAATAGGGGCTAAATTAGTCATATTTTTTCTAGTTATTTGAGGTTCTTTTGTGATACATTTTGTCCCATAACTAGTCATATTCCTTCATATTTGAGATTTTACCATTGGAAAGGTATTTTGTTCATTATTTCATATTTTAGGGGTAAAACGAAGCAAAAACGTGGCAAAACAGAACCAAGGCGGCGCTAGCCAGGACAGTGGAACTGGCGCTGGCCATGTGCTGATGACACAAACTTCGAGGCGATAAAAAATTATTGAAACAGGGTAGAACAGAACTGAACAGAAATCAAGAAAAAATCGGCGAACAAAGGAAGAAACAGAACACAACTGGCGCCAGCTCCGGCAGCCAAGGCGGCGTCGGCTGTGCCCTGAGGAAAAGATGGGATCTTGATTTTTGGACGCGATTTTTGGTAATTTGTGGAGTTTTAGTACTTTCCTACTTCTACTCGGCCAAGAACATTACACCAATGAGTTTAGGCACTTCCTAAGCCTATAAATAGATGGAAAACACAAGAGAAAATAGGAGAATTCATTGGTCATCATAAAAAATCACTCAAATCAAAGGAGGAATTCTTTAATTCAAGGAGGGTTGTGCAAGAAGGTCTTCAAAGGAAGAAGAAGGAGGCTTGTCTATGAGTGCTTTCTTTTACTTTGTTTTCTTTTTCTTGACAATGATGTATTAATTGTTTTATTGTAATTTGACATTGTTTTAGATATTCATGATTTTTAAAGTTGTTTGATCTTTTGATTAATTGATTGTTATTCTTGGTATTTGATTACTTGTACTTATTATGAGATTAATTGGTTGGTTCTTTCCATTAACTTGCTTGGACAAAGGGGTTGATGGTGGTTTCAATTCATTAATTTCATATTTGTTGGTTCTTAACTTGCTTGGACAAAGAGGTTAAGAGTAGGGACAAAGTAGTTCAAGGTTAATTGATGTCTGCCAGGATATGGATTCATTGGTTAATTTCATGTGTAATTTGCCAGGAATGGGAATTAAATCAAGGACTTTGGTTAATTCATCTTTTAGGTGAATTAGTTGAGACATGATATGTAATGCTAATTTATCCAGAAGATAGGGATTCATGGATTGGACAAAGAAGTGAATCTACCTTAATCCTTCATCATGCCAAGAGAATAATTAGTTATGATAATGATTAGGTACTTTAAGATCATGATTGTCAAAATAATGGTTTGAGTTACATAGTCCTCCATCCTTGACATATATATACATATATATATATATATATATATTTTATTTTATTTTTATTTTTATTTATTTTTACTTTATTGAGTCGGTTAAACAATGAAAGAAAGGTGACACGCATACTTGTTCCTAGATGATCGACACTCGTTTGAACCCTATGCTATGTTAATGATGAGTACGCTTGTTCATCTGTGTAATTTGATATTAACGTTTTAATTTAAACTTAATCGGGAATATGCTTATTTTTATATGATTTTTTATACCCAAATCCAGACACATCATTTGCTTCAAAATTTTCAAAAAGAACTTGGTTCTTTGAACAATTTTAAGGATCTGGTACACAACAGGTCCAAGACTCTTATTATGAATTTTTAAATTCAGTTCAAAAATAAATTAATTTCTTTTTATGGTTTGAAGCTTATGCAGATATTCAAAAAATTGATTATCGTTTTGCTTCAACTATTAATGTTTCAAAACTTTGGCAAACTACTCAAGGAACAACAGTTTCGTTTGAATTTTCTCCTGGTCAAAAGATTAAAATTCCTTTTGGGACTGAGTAAATTGATGCCTTTCCTTTTAAGAAAAAGGACAAAGAGGATTATACGTTTTATCCTAAAGACATTCAAATTATTTATGAACAAAAAAATTATACAAACAAATATTTACGAACTATTGGTGAATATTTGATTTTAAAATCGAGTACTCCTTCCATACAAGATAAACTTGTATCTAGTACTTCTTCAAGTTCTTCAACTTCTTCTACTCCTCTTTTCAAACCATATGAGATTCTTCTCCAGTATAGGAAAGAACTCGGCTAAAAGACTTCAGAAAAGCCTCTTCTCACTAAACTTCAAAGAAGGATAGCTGAAATAGAAAAATCTATTATCCCAGAATTAGCCTCTCTTTCCACTCCCTAACAGCCTATTGGTTCCCAACATTTTATTTCTATTTTAAATAAAAATGACTCAAATACTGAAAGTCATTTTGAGCACAATCCAAAAATTCATCCTCCTTTTTTAGATGCCCTATCTATTCGATTAGGTAGACCTCTTTATTGGAAGAATCCTCAAAAATTATATTATCCTAGAGCCACCCATCCAGATGTTGCTTTAGAAGAAAGTCCAAACATTGTTCAAAATTCCTACAATGCCAATAACATCTATGAATGGAACATAGATAGCCAGTCGAAGTATAATATGACGTTTAAACTCCAACAAATCCACTACCTACGTACCTTATTAGGGCTGGGGATGTCGCCCCGTCCTTAGGATAAAAGGTCTTTATAACTAGGACTCATAAAAGAAAAGAAAGAAACGATCCAAATTTAAACTTATTACAACTCAAACATACACAAACAATTATCAAAATAAATAAATGTCTGCTAGAGTCTCTCAACATGCAATACATTCAAAAATAAATCTTTAAGCAAAGGCAATCTCTAATCAACAACCTTCACAGCAGGATTGACTTGAAAGTATGGTATAAAAGGTGGTGAGATATAAATTTCAGTAAGCTCATATGTGCTTTGGGTACTTTAGGTAAAACAGTTCATGCATGCAAGTTGAGAAATATTCATAAAGGTAAAGTACTGGTAAGTCTCAAATAAATTTCACAAGTGAGGAGTGGTGTTTTCCTTTTAAATACCATATATTGTATACAATAAAAGCAACCACTCAAAAGAAATAGCCATGGCATCACACTTTCTGCACCATGACAAAAGAACGTTCAGGATGCTACACTTTGTCCATACTGACACAAGGTAGGTGTACAACCTACCGAGTGAAATACTCATCCATTTCTATACCAAAACTTTCCAGTTATCCATTCTGAAAATACACAGTTCACTTGGCTTACCTGCTAGCTCAGACCGGTATGACCTACAAAACTGACATCCTATTCAGAAATGACTCACCCCTCAGAGGTGGCCACCTACTGAGAACTTATCCTAACCCTTCAAAGACTAGTCCTAGCAGTTTACCCTTATTGAGTACTAAATGTTGTATTTGTCCCCTTTGGAAAAAGAAAAACCATTCAATGTGTTTCCTTTGAAATAGCAATTATGGTTTCCCAAAATTCTTGTCAAAGTTAGTTTTTAGAAAAAGTTTAGCGTTTTGTGTAAAATTGCTTGTTCAACTGGAAATTGGTTGATTGACTGGAAAAGAAAAGGAAAATTACCCATAATTGCATCCAAAGTACATTTCTACGTAAACATCATGTTTTGACTTGTTGAAATGATTTTGATCTTCAAAAGGATTTATGCAATGACTTACCTGATCTCTTGCTTTTCCTGGATACAACAGCCTTCCAAGATAGTTCAAGGCAACCTAACCCCTCCTGGGGTAAATATAGGGTATAAGTCCCAACATCTAAACAACACTTACTTAAATAAATAACTCTTAACCTAACATGTTTAAGCTCAACTAGTTACAACAACATCTAGTTATGACATCAATGCCCTAAGCTTTAATATTAATTGATAAAGTATTTTATAGAATAAGATTACTTTGATAAGTTAAAATAAAGTAGGTGCTATAAATAATAAATAGCAAATTATAACAATATTTATTTATTAACAAATAATATTAATTATAAATAATATTAACAATAAATAAAATTAGTAATAAATAATAAGTACTATTAATAATAAATAATACATAATATTAATAATAAAGAAATTATTTTGATAAAAATTACCAATAATATTTATTATTATAAATAATATAAATTTAAAAGGTATTGATATTATATTAATTAATTCCTATATATTATTATTTATATGTAATAATGTTTAATAAAACTATTACTATTTATTTATCTAATAAAATAATAATATTTTGAGTAATTATTAATTTCAAAAATATTTAATGTTGTCCGAAATCAATAAATTAAATTAAACCATGATGCTAATAATATTATTATTAATAATGATGATGATGATGATGATAATAATAATAATAATAATAATAATAATAATAATAATAATAATAATAATAATAATAATAATAATAATAAAAGTAGTTCTAACAATAATTTTTAATGCCCATAGTGAATTACTAGTACAAAATATATATATATATATATATATTCATACACACATATATTTAATAAATACCATGCTGATTTGCCCAAAAATAAACTTGTATTAGCAATACTATTATTTAAAGATTTATTGACAAAAATAACATCATGAAGGCAAAATCAAACAATCGTGGTATAATATCCATCATACACTAAAACATCCATACTAGAGACATAAAGCTTTTAATCATAATGAACATATAATGATCTCAAAGCATAATCCAATAATAGCTCTTAAGCCTCAATATTCATTTCAATCTTCATGTCTTAAAATTATTCCCTTGACCCACATACAGAACTCTAACCCAATTTTATTCAATCAACCCATTAAATCCATCATCTAAAAGACTTAAGTTGAAAATCTAAGGAGAAGGTCATGAAAGAAATACTTGTTTGATGATCGTTTGTCAAATGAAGATCCTTGAGTGTTTGAGGAGTCCTTTCTTTCCTTGATTGAAGTATGTTCAAGAATGGCCACCAATGGTTCGGCCAAGAGAGAGAGAGAGAAAGAGACAGAGAGAGAGAGAGGGAATGATTAGGATGATGACAAAACGGTGATAAAGAAGTGAAGAAGGATCAAGGTGATTAAATTTACCTTCTTGTTCTTGGACAAAAAAGCTCATTTGATCCGAATGAAAGATCAACTTTGGTGTTTTTAGTGTTATGGAGTGTGCTATGGATGAGTATAGGTTGAATCCTACTTGGTTTGAGAGTTTTTGGAGTGATTTGGGATGAATAGAGGTGATTGGAGATTGAAAAAGTTTAGTGTATGCTCTTGGTGTTCTTGAGAACACAAGAGAAAATTGAGAGAAAATGATTCGTGTGTGTCTAGTGAATGATGGCAGAATGGCCTAGCTAGGGAGGAGAATTTCAGTTATCCAAGGAACAGAGAAAGAGATAGAAGATTTGGAAAATGTAGAGATGTTTGAGATAGAAGATTTGGTAATGGTGTTTTCTCTTTGAAGGTTTCTTATCCTTCAATGGTGGGTGGCTAGGCTAGCTATATTTTGGTCATAAAATGAAGGATGGTTTCAGCCTTATAGCTCGCCGAAAATGGCTGTACAAGAGCAAAAAATTTGGAAGGTGAGAGTTTAATGGAAGAAAATTTGGAATTTAATTTTCAAGTTTGAAAAGTTTTGAATGGAGTAAAGATAGAAGTGTTTTGAGGTGTGTTAATGGAGCTCTAATGGCCATGGTAGATGAAGAAGACAAGATGTTTTATCCATGGTTGCAAGGTGGCCAAAAATATGAAGAAGATTGATGAAGAAGTTGGTTCTTGTCTTGGTTAGACTAGCTCGAAAAATTCTGGAATTTTAGCTACAAGAGTTCTTAGGATTTGGAAGGATTTTGAGCAGAATTTTCAAACCAATTTGAACTGGATTTGCAGCTGAAATCTATGAGTGTTTGAAGGTCTATTAATGGTGGTTTTCCAGCCACCATCTTGGAGAAGAGGGAGGAAAGTTTCAGGTGTTCTTTTGCTTACTCAATATTCATGTCTAAGTCTTGGTAGTTTGCTGAAAAATTTCTGGTTTGGTAGGGCTTGCTCAAGCTGCAAAATTCTTAGGTTTTTCAACTTTCTTATCTACATAAAATGGTTGGTTGCTAGCAAGAATTATATAGGTAAAGGTTGCTGCAATTCTAGAAAATCAGCCAAGAAGAAAATCTGGAAAATTTCCAAATTTTTAACCAAAACAAGAACAAGAAGAAAATGGAGTTTTTGGAAGAAAAGCTATAGTGATTTAATTGAAAACCTCCTTCCTATTTTCCTTCCTCAAATTTGGTCATCTCCTATCTCCAAAGGCTGGAAATTTTGAAAATTCAAGCTTTGAACTCAAGACCTCAGAGATTAAATCACAAAGCTCTAACCACTTAACTACACTAACTCTTATTCTTATTTTCTCAACCAAATTCTCTTCCTATCTAAGCCTCAAGCCTTCTTCCTATTTCGTTCTCGAGCAAAATTTCCTTTTTATCCTTACTACTCAACAAGCATAGATAAACCATATAACCCATATACTACAATTCTAAGGCATACAAATCATTCAAGGAATATATTTTAGGCAAGATGATATGATATGCAACCCATCCCTCTTACTCTAGGGTAGGCTTATGTGGGGTTTTACAATTTTAGCCACAGCCTATAGGACTATCCACAATTGTTCTGACTAATTACCTACCCAAATTATTGTAGTAGGCTTTACAGGTCAACTTAAGGGATGGTAAGATGAATGCCTAAAAGGGGAAGATAAATATAATATCTTCCATGCTGTCAAAACCAACCCTGAGGGTCAACCAATTATCCAAGACGGTAATCCTATCTCGAATGTTATCTTAACCCTTATTTTCACCATTTAAAAAAAAAAAAAACATTCATAGTCAACATAGGAATTTTCAGAGAGAAATCTACTAAAATCCTCAATAACCTCAAATGCAAAACCCTGTTTGACTTTAGATGGTATAAGGATACCTTCCTTGCTAGAATCTATGCCAAAACAGATGGAAGCATCTAATATTAGAAAGAAAAATTCCTAGATGGTTTTCCCAAATCTCTTCATGATTTAGTTCGTGAAGAACTTCAAACCCAGTACAACGGAGTTGTACCTTATGAACAAATTACCTTTAACCAACTGACTAGCCAAATCCAACAAGTTGCTCTCAAAATATGTTGTCATGATAAAATGCTGAGATAATTAGCCAAAGGCCATACCCAGAGAAGTCGTGATCTAGGCACCTTTTGTGAACAATTTGGTCTACCTGCCTGTAATGCTAAACCACATAGGTGCCATAAGACCAAACACCAAGTGTTTTCCAGACTTACTTACCATAAGAAGCAGCATAGACATGCTAAGCGGCTTACACTTCTTGCTCCAACCAAAACCAAAACTGCTAAGGTCAACCCTCAGCCTTCCAAGTTAAAAACAGTTATCTATTTCAAATGCAACAAACTTGTTCATAGTGCCAAATATTGCAAATTCTCCAAAAAGATTCATGAACTCTCTTTAAATGATGATGTTCTTGATAAAATCTAGAATCTCCTTCTTTCTGAATCCGATTCTGATCAAGCTGATGATGAATTTGAACAACAGTTCAATAAAATATAGGAAGATGATCTTTCTTTTTTATCTTCTTCTGATCACTCTGATATAGAAGGACCAACCATCAACACTCTTACAAAAGAACAGGATCTTCTCCTAGAACTTATAGGAAAACTTCCTAATGATTCCAACGAACAAGAGTACTTTGACAAGGTCAAACAAACCCTTAACCAACCTTCAACTTCATCTTCCAACCCTTTCCAACATATTCGCGTATTGCTAATACGTACAATCTTACTGATATTCTTAATAGGTTTCTTGCTAAACCTTCTAGGACTGTTACCATTCAAGATCTCTAATCTAAAATCTCCCTTCTTAATGAAGAAATCAGAGAAATTAAAGTTTCTCAAGAACTAGATAGATTAGTTCTTCAAAATCTTTGTTCTCATAAAGAACCTCAAAAACCATCAGACTCTAGTTCTGATGCGAATACTTTTTTGAATTATCTTTCAAAAATTTCAATTAAAAAATGGCATGTGCACATTACACTTGTCATTCAAAATTCTTTTATTCTTGAACTCCTAGATCTACTTGATATTAGAGCTAATCTCAACTACATTCAAGGTATTATTCCTACAAAATATTTTTAAAAAACTAAGGAAAAGGTTTCATTCAGACAATGGTAAGAAGCTAGGGATTATTTTTAAATTTTCAGATGTTGAGGTAAAGCATTCCTCATTATTTATTTTTACTTCGTTCTTGCTTGCCAAAGATATCACTAATCCTATTATCCTAGGCACTCCATTTATTCAATAGATCATACCCTTCATGGTCCTCAAAACAGGTATTCAGGTAGAACATCTGAAGAAAAAAAACCCCTTATTCCCTTTTATAGGCCTCCTATAAAAAATGATCTTCATCTCTTTGAGACAAAGCAGTCTCAAATCAATTTTCTTAAAGTAGATGTTGCATTCCAGCTCCTTTGACAACACCTAATTAAGCCTCACATCAAAGCCCAAATTAAATCCCTAGAAATCCATATCCAGACCTATCTCTGTTCTGATCCTCCTACAATAGTTTGGAATAAAAAATAACATATTGTCCGACTCCTTTATGAGCCTAACTTTGATGAAAAATCAATTTCAACCAAGGCCCGACCTATTCAAATGAACCATAAGCTTACAATCCATTGCCAAATTGAGATCAATGATCTTTTACAAAAGAAAATCATTTTTCCAAGTACTTCACCCTGACGTTGTGTGGCATTCTATGTTAACAAAAATGTTGAAATTGAGTGGGATGTTCCTCAACTTGTAATCAATTACAAGACACTCAATTTAGCCCTTCAATGGATTAGGTATCCTATTCCTAACAAAAAAGATTTGCTAAATAGATTACTTTCTGCTTTACTATTTTCAAAATTCGATTTGAAATCAGGATTTTGACAAATTTAAATTGATCATAGAGATCGTCACAAAACCATTTTTACTGTTCCATTGGGCCAGTATGAATGGAATGTCATGCCATTTGGATTAAACAATACACCTTCAGAATTCCAGAGAATAATGAATGAAAATTTTAATCTTTTTTCTCAATTTATTATTATTTATATCGATGATGTTCTAATATTTTCTCAAAACTTAGAACAACATTTCAAACATTTAAATACCTTTTTCTTTACTGCGAAGCATAATGGCATAGTACTTTAAAAATCAAAATTTAGTCTTTTCAAACTAATGTCTAATTTCTTGGACATAACATTCAGCAAGGAACAATAGTTCCAATCAAAAGATCTATTCAATTTGGTGATAAATTTTTAAGATCAATTTTTTTATCGGACTCAACTTTAAATATTTTTAGATTGTTTAAATTATGTTTATGAGTTTATTTTAGGATTAAGCAACCTTATCAAACCTCTGCATGCCATACTCAAATAGCCTCCTCCTCTATGGACCGATGTTTATACTTCAATCGTCAGACAAGTCAAGTCCAGAGTTAGACAACTTCATTGTTTATCTCTTCTTGATCCACCAAAAAATCGTTGAGACTAATGCCTCTGATATTGGTTATGGTGGCATTCTCAAACAAGTCAAAAATGGTAAAGAACATATTGTGACTTTTGCATCAAAACATTGGAATAGTTCTCAGCAGAACTATCCTACTATTAAAAAAAAAATGGGAATTATTTTATGCATTTCTAAATTTCAAGCTAATTTATTAAATCTAAAATTTTTACTTCGCATTGATTGCAAAGCTGCAAAATATGTCTTGCAAAAAGATGTAAAAAACCTTGCCTCAAAACAAATCTTTGCTAGGTAGCAAGTTATTTTATATATTTTTTATATTGATATAGAATATATCAAAGGATCTTCAAACTCTATTCCTGATTTTTTAACTTGGAAATTTCTGCAGGGAAGATAGCCATGCCTCCCAAGAAAAGAAAGCCGAAGCTTACTGACCCCTGTAGCATAATCCTCAAAAAAGGATTCTAGTCAATCCTCATCCTCCTCTGGTAAACCAAAATTTACCTCCTTAAAAGATTATGCCATGAGTATATCGCAACTAATTGTAACCCAGCATACTAAAATACAGGAGCCTCTTTCCCTAACAAAGTTACACAAGCAAATTGGGCCGACATTGTAGAATCAGAAGATCTACAGCATATCTAATCCTAATCCTTCAGTCCATCCAACTTCAAGAATTGGTGTAGACTAACGGGATACTCTCCTAGTCAGGTAGTCCCTTTTGACCCTCAAAATGTAGTGGTTAATCACCCCACACCTATTTCAAAGAATATGGTGGCTACTACCCCCACAAGCACTGGAACCCAGAGTTCCAAAAACACAAACATAGGCACGATGCAATCGGCATCCAAACAGGCTCTTTCTTCTGAGCCTAAACCAATTTCTTCTAGGTTCTCATCGACCCAAGAACCTGCATATATAAAAATCCCCGGAGTATACAAACTGCTCCAAACGTAACTTGAATTTTGGGATCTAAACCCACAAAAGGCAGCCCTATAACTCTTTGGTCCAAATGTCAACTTCCTTCAGAATTTCCCAAAATTTATACAAAAATACTTCGAGTTTATACTTGTAGATACAGAGAGTGCATCATTTCACCTTCACAAAGATAAAAATACTCAGTCGTATGTCACCAACATCTCAGTTCAAATCTACTCTATCCATACTCCTTCTATATGGAAAGCTCCCCCAAATATCTTTAAAAAGTTTTCACAACCTTTTGATCCTATGGTTTATAATTATTGGGATTATCAACATGCTTGGCTAAATAATTTTACTTTTCAAAACCAATTTCAAAATCATTGCTTGGTTTCTTTATTTCAACAAAAAGAAAGCCACCCAATTAGTATTTCGTAATTGGTTCATTAATCAGTGGTGGCCCTATTATGTCCCGACTGAAGAAATTCTTCTGACCCTATCAAGAAAGGATTTGGATATTTCAAAAGTCGGTATTACAACTAGCAGCCAACAATTCCCTTATTGCTCAAATTTTTCAGCATATTCAAGTTTGCTTGGATATATTCCCAGAAGTTTGCATATGAAAAGGATCCGAATCAGCAAGGTCTCCTATACCTTACCCTCTAAGGCCACTGCAAATGGTGGAAGAATTGGAATGCACAGAATACGTACATTTCGTCCATTGAAAAATGGTTTAAGACCAATCCTAAGTACCTATCTCCCTCCGACAGTTAACAAAAAGAATTTTTACATTAGAAATCCATAGTTGCTATAACTCTAGCAGTATATGCCTCCAAAAAAGATTTCTTTGCAGGAATGGAGAAATTACTACAATAAATGAAAGCCGAATCAACTGCAACCAAAGAACAGTCCTCTAAAACATCCCCAAGAGAGCCTGGTGATGATGAATAAGAAGAAGATTACTATTTTAAATAGTAATCAGACCATGATATCATGGATGACATCAGCAAAAATCTGACATCACCCATGACATTAGTAAAAATACTGTACACAAGTCACTGTAGTAGTATTGTAGCACTTTTCACGTGTTACCGTTTTCAACTGTACACTATAGCAGCTTTTCATATGTTACTATTTTACACTGTACACTATAGCGAGCTACTCTAGCAACACGGTTATTTGTCTATAAATAGCCATCACATTCCCATTCAACCATAAGCTTAGTTACATAAGTTCTAAGATTGAATCCCCAAGTCTCCTTTGGTTAGAATTCCCTTCTAACTTAAAATTCATATGTATTTCACGTTCCATTTGTAATATTACCCTACTATAATACATATATTGTATCCTTTATGTATCTCTACTTTACTTCTGCATATGGTCGACTAAGCTTCCTCTTTACTTAATTATTTATTTACTGCTTTATACTTTGTGTGCATTTTGTACGCGACCTTACTCCTGTTAATTCCCCGTATGTTCTTTCCTTTTCCAGGACCATCTTCCCTCGCTTTGGTATCACAGATGGGGAAGTAAGGTAGATAGTTCTTCTTATTAATTTTTTATGATGAATTCCATGTGGATCTGATGATGCTACGTATATTGAGTGTCTTAGTTCACCTTCTAGTGTTCAAGACCATGGCTTACCGTTAGAAGCCCACGTATGATGCATAAATATTTCTGATATTGATAGATCTATGAATTATTCAATATAATTTTAATAAATCTATAAACTCTATATCAGATCGGAGGTGATAAGAAAAGAGATCTGGTTTCAGATCTACTCTACAGGTGGTCTGACTAAGTTGTGTTGGCCGATGAAATGAGTAATGGCCGCTATTGGCTCAGTAGCCTATAAGAGACGAGAATTTATTCTCAACGGCTTGATTCCTCTCAAATCTGTTACAGACTTTGCATATCTATTTTTTATTTACTGATTAATGCCCATATCTACCAAGTTCACAAACAGATCTCTATGTTTTACATCATAAGTTATTAATAACTTGAATGTATTCCTTTTTATGGAACATGAAGTTGATGATTGCCAAGTTACGGGAAGTATAAAGCCCATATTTGTATTTTTTGTGTTTATTTAATATATTTATGTTTTAAGCAATTTTCACACTTTTAATCATGTCTTCTTTTCTTCATCCTTTTTCTAGATCTTCTTCCACCTCTTCTTCTCCTATATCCTTCACTTCTTCTCAAAATCCTTCAAAACTTAAGGAAGAGTTTAATTTTTCTGATCATCAACAGTCTATTGATAATTGAAAATTTCCCAAATTTTTTCCCAATGAGATTTACAAATATGCCAAATGGTCACTTAACAGTGATTATATCATTAGAACTATTGAAGATATAGAACAATTAGACTTTGAATGTAAAGAAATCAAACTTCTTTCTGCCAATGCCATCAAAGATTTCAAAACAAATACAACTATCTACATTTTGGCCTTGTCCAAATTGTAGCAAAACCTCTTTCTAGAGAAGGCCTTGATATTTCTCTCATTTTATGTCTTCGAGATACCAGATTTCTCGACTTCAATGATTCATTCTTAGGGATGGTTGAAACCAGTCTTTATAGTGGTCTAGTTTATTTTGACTATTTTCCAAATTTTGCAGTCTTTCTCAAAGAACAAAATCTTCTTGATGCTCTGACTTTTAATGTCAAGACTGCAAATTACAAAATCAGAACAGGTTCTCTTCTTATAGCCATCTTATACCGTATTTAGTATAAGGCTATGACTTCTACCTTCAATACTGGTGCAATGAGAATGTCTCACAAGGGTGAAATAGTTTTCCTTCAAATAGATTTGGAAAGATCTCATCTTTCCATTCCAAAACCGATCTCATAGGATCAGGTTAGTCTTCCCTCTAACTGGTTATTAACTAATGCAGCTCCTTTTGTAAAACTAGAAAATACCACAGTGTTAGCCATCAAATAATTCTCTTGTGGAACTGTGAAAATAGCTTTCCAAAGATCTCTTGGTCAAAGGTTTTCTTATCCTCAATCTCATGCATCTTCATTAGGCATCCAATGTGAAACCCCAACTAAAACCAACCCTGGAGTAAGGGGATCGGGATGTATATCATATTTTTTTGCATGCATAAATATATTTTTGAATAATTTTATGTGCTTTAGAATTGTGATTTATAGTCTAGAAGGCTTAATTGTGCTTATTGAATAGGAAGGGTAAAGTAGTAATTTTGCTTGAAGTGAGAATAGGGAGATAGCTTGAGGATTAAATAGGAAGAATATTTGGGAAAGAAAATAAGAATAAGAGTTGTTGTGGTTTAGTGGTTAGAGCTTTGGAATTTATTCCTAAGGTCTTGAGTTTAAATCCAATCATTTAAGTTTTAGCATGATTAAATTTTATTTTATATAAGATGGGATATTTTCGTCCCTTGCATGCCATAGGTAGAAGTAGGAGTGTTGTCCTAGGGGAAAATGAAGGGAATATCTTAATTCTACTCTTATGCCCTACAAGAATCCTTAAGGGGTTCATGCCCTTTTTGTTCCCTAACTTACCTTAAATTCTTCACCAAATAATCTTATTCAATTATCCAAATCCATATTTTGATTCCATAAAATTCCAGCATGGTTCTTTGATCTTGGAGTTTCGAAAATGTCTCTTTGAGGATAGAATATTAACTGAAAATGGGGAAGGAGTTAAGAAAGGTTCCCAAGAGAATTAATCTCCATGGTTGAACCTTTAAACTCCACTCTATAACTATTTATCTTCTTCATGTAGCAATCTAAAAATTTTTCAGCTTCTTGGTCAGTTCAGCTTTCGAAAACTTCAGCTATTTTTCTCACTCAAATGCTACCAGAAAAATAGCCAATTTTCTCAGCTTGAAGAATGAAATCCTTGGCCAAAATTCGGACTGTACAAAGCTGTGCAAACCAGGAAAAATTCCTGAACAGTTTCGCAGCATGGCAGGCAAAAAACCAAGCTATTTTTTCTAGCCTTCAAACCAGTAATTCATCTCTATCTTTCCTCCAAAAAGAAGGCTAGAAACCAACCTTAAAGGACCCTCCAATACCCCTTCAAACCTTCTGCAAGTCAGCTGGAGCAATACAGAAAAAATTGCACAAAAATTCCAGCAAAACCTCTCAATGAACAACCAGAAATTCCAGCCTTGCTCCCTCTTCAACCTTGTCTGAAAATCACTTCAACTTTCTGTGAAAATAACCTTGGTCAGCCATGAACTGAACTTTATCACCCTCCATTGATCTGCACAAATGAACACCATAACCATGCCTTAAATCACTCCTTCAATCACTACAATCAAGCTTTCAATTGGAATTCAAAATTTCAGCAAATTGCTCCATGAAAACTTCCATGGATTGAGCTTCAACCAACTAGAAATTCCCTCCACCATAATAACACTCAGAATTTCAGTCACCCTATAGCTCTTACAAACCTCATTCATCTCAATAAAACTTCAACAAAACCAGTCGGCCATAGCAGCTCCAAGAACCTTCATCAACCAAACCACTCTTACCATATCTTCTACCTTAATTCATTATATGAATTACTCCTTTTGAATTTCAAACAAACAGCTTTCCCTCTTCTCCCTAATCTGAAAATTTAATCACAAGAATCCCCTAACCATTCAGCCAATCCCTTCAGCAAATTTCGTCCAGCCTTCTCTCTATTCTCTCTATTTCTCCAAGAACACACACCACCATTCTTCAAGCCTAAGACCACTTCAAACACCTCCAATCCCTTCCAAAAACTCTAGATCATGTCTACTCACCTTCTAGAGACCATTTCTATATTTTAAAACATCAAACATTGAAAACAAAATTCTGCTATCGAATAAAAAACCAAAATTTATCTTGAAGATTCAAGAACTCTCTCAAGGTAACCAAGAACGATTTTGATCATTCTTCTTTTCTCTTCAATCTTTAATGTAATTTACTAATATTCTTTCTCTCCTCTCTCTCTCTCTCTCTCTCTCTCTCTCTCGGGCCGAAATGGTTGTTTCAACCATGGCCGTTATTCTTCTTCTTCCTTAGACAAATCAAGCCCCATTCGCGTTTGGACCTCCTTGAATCTTCAACAAGATTGTCATCAACCAAGTATTTCTCTTTAACCTCCTCCTTAATTCTAAAATCACATCTCCTAGATGTTGTTAGAAAAGGATAGATGATGTTTGGGGATTAAGTATATGCTTGTGTATGAAGGAGTTGAGATTGGAGTATGAGGATGTTTTGCTATGATTAAGTGCTGTAGTATTTCTTGTGGATTGATGCATGTTTTTCATGTCTTGAGTAAGTTGAATGGTTAACCATGCGAGATATTATGTCACCTTTGGTGAATAGGGTTTATGTTCTTGAATTCTTGTTGAAGCCATGAATATGATTATACTTAGTGAGGTTTGGATCATGTGATAGTAGATATGGATATAAGCCTTCATGCATGAATAGAATAGTTGGTTAATTGATGTTGGATTTTATGTTCATGAATCTTGTTAGCAATATGAAAATTATAATTGTGAAACCCCAATCAAAACCAACCTTAGAGTAAGGGGGTTGGGATGCATAACATACTTTATTGCATGATTAAATATATTTTTATTTGATTTTATGTGCCTTGGATTTGAGTTTTAATGTCTTGGAGGCTTGTTGGTGAATATTGAGTGAGAAGGGCAAAATGGTAATTTTTGCCTGAGGTGAAAATAGGGAGATAGCTTGAGGATTGAATAGGAAATAAGTTGCTAGTAACAACAAGAGTTGTTGGGGTGTAGCGGTTTGAGCTTTGGAAATTAATTCTTGAGGTCTTGGGTTCAAATTCCATCATAGGAGCTTTAGCTTGGTTAAATTTTATTTTTGCTTGGGAAGTAATAATTACGGCCTTAAGTGCTAAGAGTAGGGGAGTGATGATGTCCTAAGAGAGACATGTTAGGAGTATCCTCATTGTACTCCCTTGCCCAACTTGAATTTCCTAAGAGGAATTCATTTTTCCTTGATCTTTGATTTTTCCTTAGTTCTCAACTCATTAGTGTGATCAGGTTGTTCTAGTCATTTTCTTTCCAGAAATTTCAGTAAAGTGATGTGGTCTTGTAGGATCAAAATGTCTTAGTGAAAGACTTCTTATGGCCTGAAAATGTGGAAGAGTTGTGGGAGATTCCAAGAGGAAAAATTCCTCTAGTGAGCTTGCTGAAAATTCACTCTAACTAGTTCATCTTCCTTCTTGGAATGAACTGAAATTTTTCAGCTTTTTGTACCTTTAAGGTGTTGAGTTTCTTAGTTAGCATTCCCTCCCAAATGCTGCCAGAAAAATGGTCTTTTGGATGAGCTTGCAACCTAAATTCTTTAGCCATTTTCGAACTGCTCAAAGCTGGAGCAAAGCTAGGAAAAATTCCTGTACAAATCGCAACTTTGAGAGTCCAAAACCAAGATGTTTTCTTCCAGATTTTGTTGAGCACTTTAGCCAAGTTTTTCCTCCATGAAGAAGGCTGGAAACCAGCCTTGAACACCCCTGAAATTCCCCTTCAAAATTGCTGCAAGATGGCTAGAAAATGGCAGCCGAAAAAGCTGTCCAGAAATTCCAGCCTAGCGAAATTCTGTGCAGTCCAATTGTCCAGCTTTGTTTCCTAATCTTCCTCCAGTCGAAACACCATCATTGTTCTGCATAAACCTTCCTTAAACCTTCAGTAACAGAGCTTCATTATTACCCTTAAGCTTCTGCACGAAATTCAGACATGGCTGCCCAAAAATCTCTCCAACAAATCCCTTCAATTATGCTTGATGGATTTCCAAAATTCCAGCCACCATAGTGTAGCAACTTTCCATAATGTATCCCTCAAATAACCAGACTTCTTCTTCACCATTATGCTCCCTATTTTCAACCAGCATAAGCTTCCTTAAACCAGCATTAATTCCACTGAAATTCTGCTCAAAGCAGTCGGCCATGGCAGACTTCCAAAGCTCTCCAACAATCAAGATATTCTAGGATATTTAGTTTCCTAATTTACTTCCTAAAAATATTCTTCAAGGATTTTAACAACTAGCCTTTCCTTTTCCCTTCCAAATCAGAGAACTAACCTCCTAAACCCTACAGAAAATTAGGTAGCCCTAATTCTCTCAGAATTTCAGCAGCTGCACAACACAATCTCTCAAATTCCTTCAACCTTCAAGAACACACACACTACACCAAGAACACCTACTTCTTCCTTTCACCTAATACCCCTCCAAACCACTTCAAACCTTCTCTAAAATCTCCAGATTTGACCAACTCACTGCTGTGAGTCCATCAACACCATTCTTAACATCAAACTCCACAAATCAACTCGCTACTTCGGATCAAAACCAGAAAATTCTATGAAGGTTCAAGAACACCTTCAAGGTAGGATTGTTCTAACAACTTCATCTTCTCTAATTTTGATCTCAAGTGAGAATATATGTGAATAAACATGCTAATGGTCTCTCTCTCTCTCTCTCTCTCTCTCTCTCTCTCTCATGGCCGAAACTCTCTCTCTTGGCCGGATGGCTTCATCTTCCATGGTCATGCTATCTCCATCTTCCTTGGACAAATTTAGGCATTTAGGAGTTGAGATCCATTCTAAACTCCTTCAAAGCATTCATCAACCAAGTAAGTGCATTCAATCTTTCTTTTAAATCCTAGATTCATGTCTCTAGGATGATGTTGTTAGAAGGTGGATTATGTTAGGGTTTGAGTATGTATTGTTGAGATTGACGCATGAATATATGTATGATTGTGAAGGAGATGGGATTTTTGCGTGGAAGGATTATCTTGGTTGATAGTATGATGATTTGAGGTTTGATGCATGTCATAGGAGGTATTTGTGATGAAGTATGCTAGAAATTGTGCCACTTTTGATGAATAGGATTTATATTCATGTTGGATTTTTGAAGTCATGATCATATTTATGCTAGTAGGGGTTAGATCATGTCTTGATAAATTGAGATCTATGCTTGTATGCATGATTTGGATGATTTGATGAGTTGAAGGGTTGTAAATGTTCATGATTGTGAATAACCAGGGAAATATGATCATGATCTAGTTGTCCCTAAGCAAATTTATATTTCATGAATAAAATATTTAATAATATAATTTTTCTAGTGATTTCAAAGGAATGGTGGATTTGGAATATTATATTTATATAAAGGATAATTTAGTTAAATAAATAATAGTTTTAATAGAAAAATAAAATATATAGATATTTTATAAAATAATGAAATCAACTAAATTCTTTTATGGAAATAATCATAATTAGTAAAATATTTATTATTATAAATTTAATTATTATCTTTTAATCAAAGCCTATTAAAACTTATTTATTATCTTTCAAGCAAGACTCATTAAAATTCATTTTCAACTAACTTTGGTTATCAGTTATTTTCTAACAACCAAATTATTAATAACTCATTATTTTCCCTAATAACCACTTAGGACTCTTGATCAAATAAACTCTAAATTTTTCTTAGCAAGATTTAAACTTTCAACATCTTAGAATTTATTTCCCAAACCATTAGTTATTTTAAATATCAGATTAGGCCTTAAAGCTTGGGATACTAGGATCATGGTAGTAGCAAGTTGAGTTGATTTAAAATTGAGGAAGTGGATTGTGGCTTGAAATTGATTGTGATTTGTATTTGCCATGTGGGGTTAGGTCAGTTGTTGGGGACCTCTTTATTGTGAGCAAGAATCAGGTAAGCTCCTGCATAAAAACTTGATTGTTGAAAAATGTTTAATTATGGGAAGCCAAATGTAGAGTGCATGGACACTCATTTTTGTAAAGGCAATTAAGGGTTGTCTCCTGTTGTCTTTCCGTTAGATGAGTTATTTGAAATTTAATAAGCAGATTTACTCAAACTCATAACTCTTTCTGAAACTGTTTTTGACAAAGATTTTAGAAACCCTTAATTGCCATGTTCAAGTGGAACTGTGTTTGTTCGTTTTTCCCTAGTGGAATATGTTACGTTGAGTACTCAATAAGGGTGGATTACTAGGGCTAGTCTTTGAGGGGTTAGGGTAAGTCTCTCAGTAGGTGGCCACCTCTGGGGGGTGATTCCTTCCCGGATAGGAGTCAGTCTAGTAGGTCGTACCAGTCCAAGCTAGCAGTGTTCTTTTCAGTCAAGTGACTGTGTTTTGCCGGAATGGACACCCGGTTGTTGTTTGGGTATAGAGAAGGAGGAGTATCTTGCCCAGTAGGCCGATCACCTACTTTTGTCAATCTGTACAAAGTGTGGCATTCTGACCAACGGTATGCACAAAGTGTGGCATGCTAACCATTCGGTTATGGGGCCCAACGTGTGGTAACCCGTAATCCTTTCTTTTGAGTGGTTCATTTTCTAAATTATGTATGGCTGGAAAAGCCAAAACACCACTCTTGCTTTTGACGGATGTTTATTGCTTGCCATTGATCTCTTATAAAGAATTTTATACTTTGCATTCACGAACTGTTTTCACCCGACACTTAAACACACACGGATTTACTGAGATTTCTGTCTCACCACCATTTTTACCATGATTTCAGGTCGGTCCTGCTGTGGGGGTGAGTAGCTTGATATTGCTTGCTTTGGAAGATTTTCTGATAATTTATTTTGTGTAATGTTTCGGGGAAGATGAGGGTGGATGAATGTTATTATGGATTTGTATTGGGTATTCTTGAATTTATTCGTGGATTTATTGGATTTGTTTTTAGGATGTAATAAATTTTAAGTTCAAGTATTATTTTTATTCCGCAATTTTTATTTGTGTGACCTAGTTATAAAGACCCCTTGTCCTTTGGACGGGGCGACATCCCCGGCACTGGCGGACCTAGGTAGTGTGGTGTTATAAGTGGTATCAGAGACTAGGTTATAAGCAAATATTGATGGTATATATTCTATTGATTTAAGTTTAAATCTTCATCTAACCTATCTTGTTGATGCTGTAGGATGGTTAGACTGCTTAGGACAGCAAGGAAAGGGCAGCAGTGGCACCCGCCTATCTTTTTAGACCCGGAGGACCTTCCAGTCCCCCAACCTGCCCCTCAGCCAGTTATCCCTATAGTGGATAACAGTGATGATGAGGTTATCCCTATGGAGAGTGACAGTGATGGCGTGATTAACCATATGGAAGATAGCAGTGAGGACGAGATCCAGATCATTGAGCCACCCCCAATTCCGGTGATAGACATAAGCTTTGACAGTGATGATGAAGTGATGATAGTGGAGCCCGAACCCCACCCTCCTAATCCCGAGGTGGACTTAGCAGTAGATAGTGATGACTCGGGCAAGATAGACTATGAGTCTCCGCCTAGGCCTTCTTTTCTTCCTTCCTTCAGCCGAGTGGAACCTGGGGAGAGTTCTAGGCGCCCTGGGAAGGAGCCCATGGAGGGATTTGCTAGCGGGGATGGGATAGATTTTTCCAAGAACTCTGGGGGATGGTTATATGAAGTTGATGATGAGGGTTCTGATGAGGATTAGGGGACTAGGAGTTCCTTTGATTTAGATGTTTATTTGTTTATTATTTTTCAAGAACTTTTATTGTTAAGGATTTTAATTCTGTTATCTATTAAGATTTTGAATCTATGCAAGTCCATTTTTGAAAGAGAATTTATTCCTTAGCTAAATTTATATCCGCTTTCTATTTACATCTATTTGACAATGCATGCAAGTACAACTAAAATGATTTGACCTTTAAGTGCATACACTTATCATCTGGGGTGTGGTTTAGAATGGCACCCAAGCGTCGTGCAACTTCAGCAGGTGGAAGGGTACCGGAAGTCGAACAAGTTGCACCAGAAATAGGAGCAGCTCAGATGCAAGCACCCAACTAGGGTGAAGGGAATAGTCAGAATATGGGATCAAGGTCTGAAGTGTCAGTTGATGTGACCATGGGCCAGGTATTCAGCAAAATGGCTAAGGTTTTGTAGTCAATGACTGAGAGGCAGAACCCAAGGGGTGAGGACGAGGCCTTAGACCGATTTTTGAAGTTCCAGCCACCCGTCTTCCTAGGCGAAGCAGAACAGGATCAAAAGGCGGAGCAGTGGGTTGAACAGCTAGAGGACATATTCACGACGCTCCAATACACCGAGGAGCGGATGGTTAAGTTTGCAGTTTTCCGACTGAGAGGACTAGCTCGAGCGTAGTGGCAGCGGGTCCAAGACGGCTGGGAGATGAACGAGCAGGAATGGACGTGGTCCAACTTCGTTGAGGCCTTCAGGGCAGAGTATATTCCACAGTGGATTGTGGAGAAGCGAGAGGATGAATTTCAGAATTTAAGACATGGGAGCATGTCAGTTGCTCAATATGCGGCACGATTCACTCAATTGTCGAAATATTACCGGAGATTGGTGGATACCGAGCAGAATAGGACAAGGGAGTTCGTTAAGGGGCTGAGACTAGAGCTGAGGAGAGCATTGGCACCTGCTCCATCGACCACTTATTCGGGGGCTGTGGACGCAGCCACTCGAACGGAGAATGAGGACCGCAGCCGGATGGCAATAAAACCCTTCCAGCCACCGAGACAGCCGCAAGGACAATTTTCGAGACCACAACCCCATAAGCGCCCTGTCAATCATCAATGGCAGAACCGGGGGAAGCAAGCCCGAACAGCACCAAGTGGACCTGCGCCGAATCTCCCATCATGCAGGTAGTGTGGAAGGAAAGGCCACACCGAGAGAAATTGTTGGTCTAAGGGTGGTGAAAAAAAAATGCTATCACTGTGGCGACTCGAACCACCTAAAGAACGCCTGCCCCAAATTGCACCGCGTCGGGCATGGAAACCCGGCTCGAACCCGGGGCCTAATCGAGCTAACCCCACGGGAGTATCCAGGAGTGGAGCACCGAGGCCGTAAGTGAAGGCCAAGGTATTCGCTCTCAACAGAGAAGAAGTTGGGGCCGATGCAGCGATGGTAGAAGGTACGTTCTCTATTCAAGGACAATCTGTTAATGCTTTGATTGGTCCTGGCTCTACTCATTCCTATATAAATAAGTTATGTGCATGTCATTTGGGTTGGGATAGAGTGGAGCTACCTTTCATTTTAGAGGTAAGCACACCTCTGGGGAAAATGGTGCAAGCGGATCGGTATGTAAAAAAGTGTAAAGTTAATGTGGGGAGAGAAAGTTTGGAGGGGGATTTGATAGTGCTGGACATTGAGGATTATGACTTGATTTTGGGGATGGATTGGTTAGCCAAGCATGGGGCTAGGGTAGACTGTAAAAATAAGACCGTCTAGTTCGTCAGACCGGGTTGTAATGTATTGGAATTTAATGGCAAGAGGGTAAAAGAATGTAAGTATCTTATCGCAGGGGCTAAAGCCCGGAAACTGTTGAAGCAAGTGTATCAAGGGTACCTAGCTTACGTGATAAACAAGCCGAAGGACCAGTGCATTCTAGAAGACACTGAAGTAGTAAAGGATTTTTCTGATGTGTTTCCAGCGGAGCTTGATTCTCTACCTCCTAGCCGAGAAGTGGAATTCACCATCGACTTAGTTCCAAGAGCAGAACCAGTATTGCGGACTCCGTATCAGATGGCACCGGCAGAGTTAAAAGAGTTAAAAGAGCAATTGGAGGAGTTAGTGGGTCAAGGCTATATCAGACCGAGCACGTTACCCTGGGGAGTGCCTGTGTTGTTTGTAAAGAAGAAGGACGGAACTCTGAGGCTATGCATTGACTACCGAGGGTTGAACAATTTAATGGTCAAGAACAAGTATCCCTTACCGTTGATTGACGAGCTATTCGACCAGTTGCAAGGATCTAATTGCTACTCTAAGTTGGATCTGAGACAAGGGTACTACCAGGTGTGGATAAGAGAGGATGATATTCCCAAGATAGCCTTCAACACCAGATATGAACATTACGAGTTCGTGGTGATGCTGTTCGGGGTGACTAACGCTCCAGCAGTATTCATGGACCTGATGCACCGAGTATTCCGACCTTATCTGGACAAGTTCGTGGTAGTCTTCATCGATGATATTTTGATTTACTCCAAGAGTTCGGAGGAGCATGCGGAGTATCTGAGGCTCGTATTAGAGAAATTGCGGGAGCACAAGCTGTACGCCAAGTTCAGCAAGTGCGAATTCTGGTTAGACAGTGTGGCATTCCTTGGACATATGGTGACCAAGGAGGGACTTAAGGTAGATCCGACAAAGGTTGAAGCGGTATCAGACTGGAAGCAGCCGGAGAATATTACCGAGATCCGGAGTTTCTTGGGACTGGCTGGTTACTACCGAAGGTTTATCAAGGGATTTTTGACACTTGCATCACCGATGACTCAATTGTTGCGGAAGGATGTTCCATTTGTGTGGAACGAGAAATACGAGAAAAACTTTCAAGAATTGAAACGCAGACTGATGGTAGCACCGGTATTGAGTCTATCGGAGGAAGGGAAACCTTACACGCACTGTATACTGACGCTTCGAAAGAAGGACTGGGAGCAGTGTTGATGCAGGACCGAAAGGTGATTGCTTATGCTTCTCGGAAGCTAAGACCTCATGAAGTGAACTAGCCTACTCATGATCTGGAGCTGGCAACTATAGTGTTCACCCTCAAGAAATGACGACACTACCTATATGGAGCCGAATATGAGGTGTTCACCGACCATAAGAGTTTGAAGTATATCTTCACTTAAAAGGACCTGAACCTGAGGCAGCGAAGGTGGATGGAATTTCTAGAAGAATACTATTGTCCGATCAACTACCATCCCGGGAAGGCTAACGTTGTGGTAGATGCCCTGAGCAGAAAAGTGGGAATGGCCAAACTGAAGGTGCAGGAAATGCAAGTAGTTCAAGATATGTCGGACAGAAGGGCAGAAGTACAAGACGGAAGAATTGTTATCAGCAATTTAAAGTTGGTGCCGGATTTGAAGCAGGAAATAGTGCAAGCTCAGCGAAGCAACTCTGAGTTTCAACTTTTCAAGGATAAGGAGCTTAAGAGGTCAGGCAGTGAATTCCGTCAAGATGAGGCGGGAGTTTTTCATTTCAGAGATCAATTATGTGTGCCCGGAGAGCAGCAATTGAAGGACAGAATTTTGGAGGCAGCGCACAAGAGCAAGTATGCCATTCATCCAAGGGAAGTCAAGATGTACCAAGATTTGAAGAGAGCTTATTGGTAGCCCGGACTAAACCGAGATGTGGTCAAATATGTTTCAACTTATCTCACTTGCCAGAAAGTTAAAGCGGAGTATAAGAAGTTAGCAAGACTATTGCAGCCATTGCCAGTGCCAGAATGAAAGTAGGAGGAGGTGACTATAGATTTCATCACCGGACTTCCCATGTGAAGGACTCAAAAGGACGCTATATGGGTGGTGGTGGATCGACTAACCAAGTCGGCCCATTTCATACCGGTGAATGTGAGGGACTCGATGGAGAAGCTATCTCAGACTTATGTTCGAGATATTGTCTGACTTCATGGAGTGCCTTCAAGCATAGTGTCAGACCGAGACCCAAGGTTTACGTCTCGTTTTTAGGAAAAGTTTCAGAAAGTAATAGGGTCGAATCTAAAATTCAGTACGATGGCGCATCCACAAACCGGTGGCCAGTCAGAAAGGGTGATCCAAATATTAGAGGATATGTTGAGAGCTTGTGACTTAGATTTCAGAGATAAGTGGATCAAGTGTGTACCGTATGCCGAGCTGTCATATAATAATAGCTACCAAGCCTCAATTGGGATGGCACTGTATGAGGCTTTGTATGGGCTCAAGTGTCAAGTACCATTGTATTGGAGCTGATCGGAAGATGGTCATGTGGGCAAAACTGGAGAGGTCCGTGTTTAAGAAATGTTGGATAAAGTGAAACTGATTCGGGAAAGGTTAAAGGCGGCTCAGAGACGGCAGAAGAGCTATGTGGACAACCGGCGAAGAGAATTGGAATTTCAAGTCAGGGACCGCGTATTTCTGAAACTAACACTAAATAGGGGAATTTTGAAGCATCCGAAGGGCGAAAAGTTGAATCCGAGATATTTGGGGCCGTTTCTGATTAAGGAAAGAATTGGACCGGTAGCTTACCAATTGGACCTACCGGATGGGTTGACGGGTATCCATGATGCGTTTCATGCGTCACAATTGAACAAGTATAATGCGCATCCTGACCATGTATTGAATGATGAACCATTAGTGTTGCAGCCAGACTTAAGCTACGTGGAGAAGCCAGTGCGGATATTGGACCGTAGTGTCAAAACTCTCCGAAATAAACAGATACCGATGGTTAAGATCCAGTGGGAGCACCATGGCACGCAGGATGCCACATGGGAGTCAGAAGAATTGGTTAAGAGGAACTATCCCGAGCTGAAATAGAGTATGCTTGAATTTCGGGACGAAATTCTTCTAAGGAAGGGAGGATGTGAAACCCCAATCAAAACCAACCTTAGAATAAGGGGGTTGGGATTCATAACATACTTTATTGCATGATTAAATATATTTTTATTTGATTTTATGTGCCGTGGATTTGAGTTTTAATGTCTTGGAGGCTTGTTGGTGAATATTGAGTGAGAAGGGCAAAATGGTAATTTTTGCCTGAGGTGAAAATAGGGAGATAGCTTGAGGATTGAATAGGAAATAAGTTGCTAGTAACAACAAGAGTTGTTGTGGTGTAGTGGTTAGAGCTTTGGAAATTAATTCTTGAGGTCTTGGGTTCAAATTCCATCATAGGAGCTTTAGCATGGTTAAATTTTATTTTTACTTGGGAAGTAATAATATAGGCCTTAAGTGCTAAGAGTATGGGAGTGATGATGTCCTAAGAGAGACATGTTAGGAGTATCCTCATTCTACTCCCTTGCCCTACTCGAATTTCCTAAGAGCAATTCATTTTTCCTTAATCTTTAATTTTTCCTTAGTTCTCAACTCATTAGTGTGATCAAGTTGTTCTAGTCATTTTCTTTCCAGAAATTTCAGTAAAGTGCTGTGGTCTTGTAGGATCAAAATGTCTTAGTAAAAGACTTCTTATGGCCTGAAAATATGGAAGAGTTGTGGGAGATTCCAAGAGGAAAAATTCCTCTAGTGAGCTTGCTGAAAATTCACTCTAGCTAGTTCATCTTCCTTCTTGGAATGAACTGAAATTTTTCAGCTTATTGTACCTTTAAGGTGTTGAGTTTCTTAGCTAGCATTCCCTCCCAAATACTGCCAGAAAAATGGTCTTTTGGATCAGCTTGCAACCTGAATTCTTTAGCCATTTTCGGACTGCTCAAAGCTGGAGCAAAACAAGGAAAAATTCTTGTACAAATCGCAACTTTGAGAGTCCAAAACCAAGATGTTTTCTTCCAGATTTTGTTGAGCACTTTAGCCAAGTTTTTCCTCCAAGAAGAAGGCTGGAAACCAGCCTTGAACACCCCTGAAATTCCCCTTCAAAATTGCTGCAAGATGGCTGGAAAATGGCAGCCGAAAAAGCTGTCCAGAAATTCCAGCCTAGCGAAATTCTGTGCAGTCCAATTGTCCAGCTTTGTTTCCTAATCTTCCTCCAGTCGAAACACCATCATTGTTCTGCATAAACCTTCCTTAAACCTTCAGTAACAGAGCTTCATTATTACCCTTAAGCTTCTGCACGAAATTCAGACATGGCTGCCCAAAAATTTCTCCAACAAATCCCTTCAATTATGCTTGATGGATTTCCAAAATTCCAGCCACCATAGTGTAGCAACTTTCCATATTGTATCCCTCAAATAACCAGACTTCTTCTTCACCATTATACTCCCTATTTTCAACCACCATAAGCTTCCTTAAACCAGCATTAATTCCACTGAAATTCTGCTCAAAGCAGTCGGCCATGGCAGACTTCCAAAGCTCTCCAACAATCAAGATATTCTAGGAAATTTAGTTTCCAAATTTACTTCCTAAAAATATTCTTCAAGGATTTTAACAACTAGCCTTTCCTTTTCCCTTCCAAATCAGAGAACTAACCTCCTAAACCCTACAGAAAATTAGGTAGCCCTAATTCTCTCAGAATTTCGGCAGCTGCACAACACAATCTCTCAAATTCCTCCAACCTTCAAGAACACACACACTACACTAAGAACACCTACTTCTTCCTTTCACCTAATACCCCTCCAAACCACTTCAAACCTTCTCTAAAATCTCCAGATTTGACCAACTCACTACTGTGAGTCCATCAACACCATTCTTAACATCAAACTCCACAAATCAACTCGCTACTTCGGATCAAAACCAGAAAATTCTGTGAAGGTTCAAGAACACCTTCAAGGTAGGATTGTTCTAACAACTTCATCTTCTCTAATTTTGATCTCAAGTGAGAATATATGTGAATAAACATGCTAATGGTCTCTCTCTCTCTCTCTCTCTCTCTCTCTCTCTCTCTCTCTCTCTCTCTCTCTCTCTCTCTCGTGGCCGAAACTCTCTCTTGGCCGGATGGCTTCATCTTCCATGGTCATGCTATCTCCATCTTCCTTGGACAAATTTAAGCATCTAGGAGTTGAGATCCGTTCTAAACTCCTTCAAAGCATTCATCAACCAAGTAAGTGCCTTCAATCTTTCTTTTAAATCCTAGATTCATGTCTCTAGGATGATGTTGTTAGAAGGTGGATTATGATAGGGTTTGAGTATGTATTGTTGAGATTGAAGCATGAATATATGTATGATTGTGAAGGAGATGGGATTTATGCATGGAAGGATTATCTTGGTTGATAGTATGATGATTTGAGGTTTGATGCATGTCATAGGAGGTATTTGTGATGAAGTATGCTAGAAATTATGCCACCTTTGATGAATAGGATTTATATGCATGTTGGATTTTTGAAGCCATGATCATATTTTTGCTAGTAGGGGTTAGATCATGTCTTGATAAATTGAGATCTATGCTTGTATGCATGATTTGGATGATTTGATGAGTTGAAGGGTTGTATATGTTCATGATTGTGAATAACCATGGAAATATGATCATGATCTAGTTGTCCCTAAGCAAATTTATATTTCATGAATAAAATATTTAATAATATAATTTTGCTAGTGATTTCAAAAAACCCTAGGAAGGGTGGATTTGGAATATTATATTTATATAAAGGATAATTTAGTCAAATAAATAATAGTTTTAATAGAAAAATAAAATATATAGATATTTTATAAAATAATGAAATCAACTAAAGCCTTTTATGGAAATAATCATAATTAGTAAAATATTTATTATTATAAATTTAATTATTATCTTTTAATCAAAGCCTATTAAAATTTATTTATTATCTTTCAAGCAAGACTCATTAAAATTCATTTTCAACTAACTTTGGTTATCAGTTATTTTCTAACAACCAAATTATTAATAACTCATTATTTTCCCTAATAACCACTTAGGACTCTTGATTAAATAAACTCTAAATTTTTCTTAGCAAGATTTAAACTTTCAACATCTTAGAATTTATTTCCCAAACCATTAGTTATTTTAAATATCAGATTAGGCCTTAAAGCTTGGGATACTAGGATCATGGTAGTAGCAAGTTGAGTTGATTTAAAATTGAGGAAGTGGATTGTGGCTTGAAATTGATTGTGATTTGTATTTTCCATGTGGGGTTAGGTCAGCTGGTGGGGACCTCTTTACTGTGAACAAGAATCAAGTAAACTCCTGCATAAAAACCTGATTGTTGAAAAATGTTTAATTATGGCAAGCCAATTGTAGAGTGCATAGACACTCATTTTTGTAAAGGTAATTGAGGGTTGTCTCCTGTTTTATTTTCGTCAGATGAGTTATTTGAAATTTAATAAGAAGATTTACTCAAACTCATAACTCTTTCTGAAACTGTTTTTGACAAAGATTTTGGAAACCCTTAATGGCCATGTTCAAGTGGAACTGTGTTTGTTCATTTTTCCCAAGTGGAATACATTACGTTGAGTACTCAATAAGAGTAGACTACTAGGGCTAGTCTTTGAGGGGTTAAGGTAAGTCTCTCAGTAGGTGGCCACCTCTGAGGGGTGAGTCCTTCCCGGATAGGACGTCAGTCCAGTGGGTCGTGCCGGTCCGAGCTAGAAGTGTTCTTTTCAGTCAAGTGATTGTGTTTTACCAGAATGGATACCCGATTATTATTTAGGTATAGAGAATGAGGAGTATCTTGCCCAGTAGGCCGATCACCTACTTTTGTCAGTCTGCACAAGGTGTGGTATTCTGACCAGCGGTATGCACAAAGTGTGGCATGCTAACCATTCGGTTATGGGGCCCAACGTGTGGTAACCCGTAATCCTTTCTTTTGAGTGGTTCATTTTCTAAATTATGTATGGCTGGAAAAACCAAAACACCACTCTTGTTTTTGACGGATGTTTATTGCTTTCTAGTGATCTCTTATAAAGAATTTTATACTTTGCATTCACGAACTGTTTTCACCCGACACTTAAACACAAACGGACTTACTGAGATTTCTATCTCACCACCATTTTTACCATGATTTCAGGTCGGTCCTGCTGTGGGGGTGAGTAGCTTGATATTGCCTGCTTTGGAAGATTTTCTGATAATTTATTTTGTGTAATTTTTCGGGGAAGATGAGGGTGGATGAATGTTATTATGGATTTGTTTTGGGTATTCTTGAATTTATTCGTGGATTTATTGGATTTTTTTTTAGGATGTAATAAATTTTAAGTTCAAGTATTATTTTTATTCCGCAATTTTTATTTGTGTGACCTAGTTATAAAGACCCCTTGTCCTTTGGATTGGGTGACATCCCCGGCCCTAGCGGGCCTAGGTAGTGGGGTGTTACAATAATCATGACCTTATTGATCCTCGGATAATTTAATTAGCCAATTTATTTACGTTAAAAAAAAGTTAATACTATATTTTCCTCCAATAATTTCGAAAACCCTAAGAAGCTTAATGTTATATATAGTAATAATAATAAATAAGGCCTTTTATATAAATAATCATAATAGGTAAAATATTAATCTTATAGGTCATATATTCATGAATACTATTAAATTTTATTTATTACCTTTTGATCAAAATTTAATAAAATTTACTATTAATTTTATTTACTAATTATTTTCTATCTACTAATTATTAATTGAGAGATTAGTAATAATTTATTATTTTTAAGACTTAGGACCCTTCATTAAATAAACCCTAGTTTATTTATTAATAAAAAATATTATATTTGAACCTATAATTTATTAGTAATTATTTCACAATCCCTAATTATTTTATTACCAAGATAGTTTTATTTTACAAAAACCTTTATCATCTAGCCTTAAAGCTTAGGACATTAGGGTCATGATTGTAATAGGCTGAACTAGGATTATTTATGGTAGCGAATTTGGTTTGAGTTTAATTATGGCTTGTGTTTACCCCAAGCAGGGTTAGGTCAGCTTTGGAAGATCTTTGAATTATCTCAAGCAAATGATCAGGTAAGCTCCTGCATAAAACTTATTTGATGTAAAAAGGTTACTATAGCAAGCCAAACGCGAAAGTGTGTGAACCCTCATTTTGTAAAGGCAATTAAGGACTATTTCCTTTCTTATTTCAGCCAAACAAATTATTTGAAAATCAATAAGCAGATTTACTCAAATACCAAACTATTTCTAAAACCAATTTTGACACGGACTTTAGAAACCCTTAATTGCTATTTCCAAATAAAGCGATATTTTATCAATTTTCTCCCATGTGGGACAATCAACGTTGAGTACTCAATAAGGGTAGGCTGGTAGTACTAGTTTTGAGGAGCAAGAGCGAGTCTTTTGGTAGGAGGCTACCTCTAGAAGATGAACTCAACTTAGAGAAGCGACAGTACTACTTAGTTATGCCGGTCCGAGCTAGCAAGTTTTAGTCATGTGGACTGTGTGTTTTCGGAGTGGACAACCGGTATGTTTGGGTGTAGAGAATGATGAGTATTTTACCCGGTAGACCGTACACCTACCTTTTGTTAGTTTGCACAAAGTGTGGCTTTCTGACCGTTGTATGATCATGGGGCCCAACATTTGGTAACCCATGGTCGCCCTTTCGAGTGGTTGATTTTATTGTGCACATGTAAGATTGGAAAAGTAAAATGCCATTCATTATTTTTAACATTGTCTAATGCTTGCCAATACATTTTCTTATAAAGTTTTTACAACTTGCATACATGAACTGTTTTACCTGAAATACTCGAAGCACACACGGACTTACTGAGATTTTTATCTCATCACCTTTTAAGCCATATTTCAGGTCAATCCTACTGTGGGGATGAGTAGCTAGAATATTGCCTGCTTGAAGACTCTTGTTGTTTATTTTATATGTTACTTTGAGAGATGATAGTGAATAATTTATTTTTGGATTTGTTCTTGAATTTTTGGATTGTAATAAGTTTTAATTTTAAAGTATTGTTTTATTTCTGTTTGTGTGTCCTAGTTATAAAGATCCCTTGTCCTTTGGATGGGGCGACATCCTCGGCCATGTTAGGCTTAGGTAGTAAGGTGTTACATCCAACCTCCTAGGCATTCAATATCTTCTATAGGTACTCATTTACACAATATCAATCTAGAACCCAAAATTCCCCAAGCTAGATATGTAGTCCAACCTGATTCAGATGATATTGAATCAGAAAGTCCTACAACTCCAAGCTATTCTACTATGATTGGAGAACTCAATATATTACACACACACACACACACACACACACACGCATACGCATACGCATACACATACATATACCACATACATATATATGTATATACAATACCTAACACATTCATAAAGATAAGCATATCAAATTAACTATTCAGTCATCAGATTTATTAAAATTACTAAAAAAAAAATTATTATGGCCAAATTTGAAGGCAATCGGATATGATTTGCCGCATGATCTAGCATAATCTCTATATAAAATCCCAAAACCTAAAGCATTTAGAAATATAAGCATATCAAATTAATGATCCAACTGTTAGATTTGTTAAAATTGCTAAAACCAGTATTATGGCCAAATTTGAAGGTAATCGGATATGATTTGTCACTTCATCTAGCATAATCTCTATATAAAAGAACAAAACCTAAAGCATTTAGAAACATAACATATCAAATTAATGATCCAAACTTTAGATTTGTTATAATCACTACAAAATGTATTATGGCCAATTTTGATTGTAATCGGATATGTTTTACCGAATGATTTAGCATAGTCTCCATATAAAAGCTTAAAACATAAAGTATTTTGCAACGTAAGCATTTCAAATTAATGATCTAATCGTTAGACTTGTTAAAATCACTAAAAAAAAGTATTATGTCCAAATTTGAATGTAATCGGATATGTTTTGACACATGGTCTATCATAATCTCTATATAAAAGCCCAAAACCTAACACATTTACATTGATTAGCATATTAAATTAAAACCTATTATGACCAAATTTGATGGTGATTGGATATGTTTTGCCAGATGATCTACCATAATCTCTATATAAAAGCCTGAAACCGAATGCATTTATAAATATTAGCATATCAAATTAACAATCTAACCATTAGATTTGTTAAAATTGCTAAAACAAAAGTATTATAACCAAATTTAAAGATAATTGGATATAATTTGCCACATTATTTAGCATAATCTACGTGTAAAAGCCCAAAACCTAACGTATTTAGAAACATAAGTATATCAAATTAACAATCCAACCGTTAGATTTGTTAAAATTTCTAAAGAAAGTATTTTGTCCAAATTTATTGGTAATCAGATATGTTTTGCCACTTGATCTAGTATAATCTCTATATAAAAGCCCAAAACCAAACACATTTACATTGATTAGTATATCAAATTAATGATCCAACTGTTAGATTTGTTAAAATTACTATAAAAAAAATATTATGAATACATTTGAAGGTAATCCGATATGATTTGCCAAATGATCTATTTAGAGACCAATTAGAGACGACTAAAACCGTCTCCAATTTTAGAGTCAAATTTGAATTTAGAGTCAATTTAGAGAGAAAAACATAAATCATACTTTTCATCTCTAAAATTTAGAGACAAAAAATATAGAATCTAATTAGTCTCAAATTTTTTGTGACAGATTTGATAATTTTTTAAACGTCTCTATTTAGAAACCAATTAGAGATGACTAAAACAATTTCCAATTTTAGAGACAGATTTGAATTTAGAGTCAGTTTAGAGACAAAAATATAAATAATGCTTTTTATCTCTAAAATTTAGAAATAAAAAATATAAACTCTAATTAGTCTCAAATATTTGAGACTGATTTGATAATTTCTAAAGCATCTCTATTTAGAAACCAATTAGCGACGACTATTATTGTCTTTAATTTTAGAGATGGATTTTAAATTAGAGTCAATTTAGAGATAATAACATAAATCATGCTTTTCGCCTCCAAAATTTAGAGACAAAAAATGTAGACTCTAATTAGCCTCAAATATTTGAGACGGATTTGATAATCTCTAAAACGTCTCTATTTAGAGACCAATTAGAGAAGCCTAAGATCATCTCTGATTTTGAAACCAATTATCCGAATAAATTATGTAATAAAACGGTAGAGATGAACATATTTGTCTCTAATTAGTTTCTAATTTTAAACACATTATATACTAATAACTTTTTTATCTATAATATTAGAGGCTAATAACTTTTTCGTCTTTATTTCGTTTCTAATATTAAAGAAATGTTAATGGGAATCAATCCAGCCAAATAGTTCAATCTCAAGAATGGAGAACGATCTTGCAAGGACCAATGACTAAATTAAGGACCAAAAGACTCCAATGCGATAGCCAATTGCTCCTACAACTATATTTGAGGGTGGAAGAGATTTGGAAGGATGATGAAGGCAACCAAGAGCTCAATTTGACAACCGTCCAAGAGGAATCTCAACAACAACTCAAACCCGCACCAAAGAAGGAAGCAAATGAAGGAGAAAAGCTGAAATTCAGCTACCATAGCATACCTAGAGCCGGGCTTAGTAGGCTGACCTAGCACTAGGTGCATGCTGCTAGCAAAACGCTGGATTCTAGCCTAGACCGGACACCAGGTCCAACACCTATACCTAGCACCGGGTTATGTCGGGCAAGAACTTCTATTTTTCGATTTTTATGATTTCTTCCGATTTATGATGACTTTAAGCACTATGTAAAGTTCCTTTAAGGTCTTATTTTATCTGTGGGCCTTAGTAATCACTTAGTTATTGTTAGGATAGTATAAAAACATATTTTTGCTGATTTGACAAGACATTCAACTTATTTTATTCAAATTGGAAAAGAGAACTTTGAGAGGTCTTTACTTCCTTGTTCATCTTGTTCAAGACTATGCTTAGGGTTTAGTCCTCCATTTGAATGAGTCTCTAAATCGTTAGATAATCCAATGTGGTTTCTCTTAATTGGGTCTTAGTTGATTTGTTTTTCTAAGGTTTATCTTGAATTCCACTGTTTAGGTGCCTATAGTTCTACTTCTTTTATTCTTAATTTCCTTTGTTGTGTCAAGGATATTTGGGTGAATTTCTAGTAGATCTTGCTATGTTTTTTGTGGGTCTTTGAAGCTTAGTTCTTCAAGGGTTTGCTAGAGAGTAGTGAGATAGCTTTCTTTCTTCATTTTAGCCACAAAATTCCACTGTTTGGGTTACACTAGTTGAGCCAAGGGCTTTGCCCATTGATAGCCATTATTCCAACAAATTTACCCACATAAGATCATATCAAAAAGTTTGGTATCAGAGCAAGAAGAGCTTTGATTCCAACCATGAAAACAAGAAAATAAGCCCTACCAAGTTGAAGAAAAAATAGGGGAATCCCATAACTCAAAAGAAAGCCTAAAAAAAGTCATGATATCTTTGTTATTTCTTGATTTCTTCTTGAGAAAATTGCTCATTGATTTTATTATAACGCTTGGGAACAAATTTATCTTGTGTTTGTGGTGAAAAGGGACTTGAATTTGGGTGAAAGTATTGGTTGGTTTTAAGTGACGGGATTATAGCCAAGGTGTTTGATAAATATTCTATAAGAATGTTGTGGCTATAATTGTGAGTTTTAACTTTTATTTTTCATTCCTTGGGATGTTGAGACTTGATAAATCACTCTATTGTTGAAATCTATGCTCATTGAACTCATCCTTGTTATTGCACACTTGTGATTATCTTGTTTTTCCTTTTCCTATTTACTAGTTGTTCTTGTTTCTTCGTTTTTGCTAATTCTTATTTGAAATTGCTTCCTTATGATTTTTAGTGTTGTTCTTGTGTTAATTGAGTCATTTACTCTTTGAAATTTGTGCTTGAAAGCTTGTTTATTTAAGGTACCCAGTAAGTGTTTGTTAAAATTCCCCTAAAACCTCCCTAATTAGAGAATCCATTGGTTTTGTTGATTCACGTGGTTAGACTAAATCTTTAGCTATTGGGAAAAATTGAGATTGAGTAAAAAGGTTTAAGTATTGAGAAAAAGGCAAGAGGGTGAGACTATCATCAAAAGAGCCAAAGAGGGTAAACACCGAGCATGCAAGGGAGTGAAGAGAGAAACTACTTCTTTTTGTTAATCTCTTTTGTAGGTATAACTCATTGAGTAATTCTATTGCCATGGCCTATAAACAAAAACTTCCAAGGAGGCCTAATCCAAGTGGACCTAGTAGGCCACAAGAAGAACTACTTGATGCTAAGGCTTTGCGAGAGGAATTAAATGCTATAATAAGGACAATGCATAGTAGGTTTGAAGTTATGACAAGGGAGATCACAGGATTGAGATAATATTTGGGTTAATATTTTACTGTGGCACAAAGAAGAGGTCAAGAACGGTTTGAAGCTCCTAGCCCTAGAATGGTGGAGGGTGATGCCCATACGTAAAGGGTGATGCCCATACTCTTCTACTAAATGTTCAACAAGATGAAGATTGGGATGAGCACTCAATTGGGAGTTTCCAATAAGCTCCCATGAGAGGGGGAAGACATAGAGTAAGAGGAGGAAGAGGTAAGGGCCAAGGAAGGAATGGAGGAAACAATCTAAGGGGCTTGGAAAGAGAGTTTGAGGGTATTGATGAATGGTATGAGAGAGAACATGGTGATGCATATGGGAAACTCAATAGAGGGTGGGGCAATAGAGGAGGTAAGAGAAAAGGAAATGAAAATGTGAGAGCGTTGAATCATATCAAGATAAAGCCACCTACATTTTATGGGAAGAGTGATCCCGAAGCCTATTTTGAATGGGAGAGCAAAATGAAAATATTTTTTCAGTGCTATACTTATAGTGAAAGATCAAAAGTGAGGCTAGCTATTTTGGGTTTTTCAGAATATGCATTGGTTTAGTGGGAACAAGTTAGCACTCAAAGAAGGTAAATGAGAGTAGAATACGTGGGAAATTAGAACTTGTTAAAGAACATGATGAGGATTAGGTTTGTCCTATACCACTACTACCATGACCTCTACCAAAGGATTCAATCACTTAAACAAGGGAATAAAAGTGTAGAGAATTACTATAAGAAAATGGAGATGATGTTGATGAGAGCTCAAATCTAAAAGGACCCTAGGGTAACAAGGGCAAGATTCCTGGAAGGATTGAATAGGAAAATACCCAATTTAGTAGAGTTTCACTCTTATGATCGACTTGAGGATATGGTTCATGCCACCGTGAAGATTGAAAGGCAACTAAAGAGGAGGACCATTGCTAAACCTACATTTCAAAATCCAAATACCACTAGCAAGATGCCTACTAAAAAGGATGGAAGGATGGAATAGAGAACGATGGAAGCCTAGGGAAGATTAAAAACCTAGGGAAAGTTGGAACAAGGATAAGAGAAAAGCCATAGGGAGGCCACAGTAGAATAGAGATATCAAGTGCTTCATGTGTCTTGGCTATGGGCATACTTCCTATAAGTGTCGAAGCAAAAGGGCTATGTACAAATAATCCCTATAGAGAAGTCTCAATCGATGAAGAAGAAGAGGGAGAAAGATACCAAGGATATCAAGAAGAAAATATAGAAGAGGAAAGTGATGAAGGGGAAGTAGTTGGCCAAGAGTATTCCTTAGCTGGAGTCACGAGGAGATAATTGAACTCTCAAGCTATTGAAAACAAAGAGAGAACATATTCTATACAAGTGTCTAATCAACAAGACCACTTGTAGTGTCATTGTTGAAGGACGAAAATGGCAAAAATGATGAAACCAAAAGCATACTTACAAAACGAAAAATTTACCTCTGTATTTGAATGACCTCATTGGCACTGAAGAAGATGTCTATACAAGGATGCTTGAAACTATTGGATCACATCCTTATAAATGTCGACTTCGTCTCATTTACGCGAAGCTTTTGAGCTTCTGAAATGGTGCCCTTTCCTCTACCGGTGAAAGCTTACAGAATTGGGTTTCCTAAGCCTTTGTGAAAGCTCACAGACTTTGCTCAATCTCCTCACTAGTCTTGATTGCTTTTCTTTTCTTTTTTGATCAATTCACAAAGAGAGAGAGAGACCAAGAGAGTCAAGCAAAAAGTCCCATACTTTTTGTTATCTCTCATGCAAAAAAACAAGGGATCCATCCCGTGTTGTTTATTTATTTATTTATTTATTTATTTTATTTAATATTTAATATATTTATATTTTTTTTTACCCTCGGTCTTATTTATTGGGCCAGATAAAATTATTTATTCTTGGGTTTGAACACCCATAAATAATAAGTCTCAATTATTTATTTTCTGGGCTTTATTAAACAACCTAATAAATATTTAACAAGCCCAAATAGACCAATATAAAATATCAGACATTTTATCTAGTTTATACCTAGATTAATTTTCTAATTATTTAATCTGGACCTTAGGCCCTGAATAATTAATTAACCAATTAAACTAAATAAAATATATATTCTATCTTGGGCCTTTTATTTTATTCTAGTCTAATAATAAATTAGAATAATTAAATAAAAAAAATAAAACCCATAATTATCAAGACTAATTCCTTAACCAAAATCTGTCAGGATTTAAGGGCTATTCCGGGGACCAAAAGACACATTGTCTTGGCTACTTAAATGACTAAAATATCTCTACTATATAAATAGCTATATTTTACATTTTAAATATTTTCTAATATCACCATAAGGAAATATTGACCCCAAGGATAATGCTGCATTAGCAAAGTCTTCGACTTACAGGTGTAATGACTAAAATATCCCTCTACGCATTGCCGTGCATTTAGAAAGAAGGAATGTACTAACACCTCTCTAATAGACATCTATCATCCTTAGACCTCTAGTCTAATGATTCACAACTCCTAGAATATTTTCACTTTCTAAGAGAGCTATCATAAAGTAAACATCCAAGTTATGTTTCCCAATATCCTGGATAATTAGATCATTTGAATAGTCATAAGGGGCGATATAGCGCAAAAGCTATCTTGTACAAGTCTGTCTTAACTAACTAATCACATATACCCAACATACAAGTATATCGACTTTACGAAAGAACCTCAATTATAGCATATTAAAGTATATGCGTCTAGCTTTGTCAGACCACCAACTCATACTCAAGCGGTAGAGCATAAGTCCACGTTGTAGCAGTAATAGTCTGGGTTTATTCTAAATAGTACTTTTTGAAACCACTATTACAAGTCTTATTCTATATATTCGAAATACGGCAATGCTATAAAGTGAGTGGATTACTCACTGGTTAAAGGTAAGTCATTCCTCATTTGGAATTCATAACATAATAACCTAAACATGATGAGATTCTCATTCTCATCAATCGGTTAACAACAAATATTTATGTGTCAAGTAACCTGTTATCTATACCTTACTATGAAAGACCACTATTCACATGGATCACTTAAATACAATGGGTTCTTTCCAAATGAAAATCGTGCAGGAATAAAATATAAATTCACAAACAAATTTTGAGAATAAATTCTTTTATTAATAAATTTGAACAATTGTGGAAAGTGAAAGTTACACTAATGTGATTAATGCAAGCTTAGTAGACGAATTGGCATGAAATAGATTACATACCCTAAACCCTACAAGTAATAATGGTTGAATGATAGTAGGAAATTGAAGGTTAACAAATAAGTCTTGGTATCTTTTGAGAGGGGAAGCTACAAATATGATGTGCTATATGATGTGGTGTCTATGCAAGTGGACTATTTGCTCTTAGGGAGACCTTAGCAATATGATAGGAATGTGAAGCATGATAGGAGGAAGAACACTTATTCCATTGTCAAAGAGAACTCCAAATTCACTCTAACCCCTATGCCTCCAAGTGAGGTGAACAAAGACCAAAAAATCATGAAGGAAAGAGAAAAAAAAAGGGGGGGGGGAGCACAAGATGTTAAACAAAAACAAGAGTTAGAAAGAAAAGAACAAGAGAGGAAAGAGAAAGAGTTAAGGGAGAGAATGGGAAAACAAGTGCCGTTGACTATAATGGATGGGAGTGAGCAAGGACAAGAAACGAGAAGTAAAAGAAGAGTGAATTATTTTGCAAAAGGGAATGATATCATAGAGGCAATAGAAGTTAAAGAACTGATTATTCTTCTTCTTTGCAAAAGATCTTATATTTTTACTAATGATTCTATATTGTCTTTGCCAATTGAAATTGCAGCCATTTTCCAAGAGTTTGATGATGTTTTTCCAACGAAGGTGCCCGGAAGATTGCTACCTATAAAAGGAATCGAGCATCAAATAGACTTTGTGCTTGGAGCCGTCATTCCCAACCGATTGGCCTATAGAACCAATCCGGAGGAGGCCAAAGAATTATAAAAACAAGTGGAAGAATTACTTTACAAGGGACATATGAGAGAGAGCCTAAGCCCTTGCACGGTTCTGGTTCTCTTGGTTCCTAAGAATGATGGCACTTGGTGCATGTGTGTAGAATGTCATGCCATCAACAATATCACGGTTAAGTATTGTTATCCCATTCCTAGACTAGAAAACTTGCTTGATGAATTGTTTGGTGTATGCATTTTCTCTAAAATTGATTTGAAATCCAGTTATTACCAATTTAGGATTAGGGAAGGGGATGAGTGGAAAATGGCTTTCAAAACTAAAAAAGGATTGTATGAGTGGCTTGTAATGCCTTTTGGGTTATCTAATACTCCTATCACTTTTATATGTTTGATGCATCATGTTCTAAGAGGGTTCGTTGAAAAATTTGTTGTTGTATATTTTGATAATATATTGATATATAACAAATTATATGTGGATCATTTGAATCATTTTCAATGTGTGCTTGTTTCTCTTAGAAGGGAGAGATTCTATGCTAACTTGAAAAAAATGCTCTTTTTGTTTGGCGAGGGTTACATTCCCCAGGTATATTCTGAGGGCTAAGGGGATTGAGGTTGATAAGGAGAAAGTGAAAGCTATTCAAGAGTGACCCACTCCTACCACCATTACCCAAGTTTGTAATTTTTATGGGCTAGCTAGTTTCTATAAGAGATTCATCAAGAACTTTAGCACACTAGCAGCCCCTCTAACTGAAGCGGTAAAGAAAAATGTGGGATTTAAGTAGGAGGGAGCCTACCAACAAGACTTTCAAACCCTTAAGAAAAAATTGAGCCAAGCTCCAATTCTTATCCTACCTAACTTTGAGAAGGCATTTGAGATAGAATGTGATGTAAGTGGGGTAGGGATAGGTGCGGTTCTAACCTAAGACCGAAAGGCCATTGTATATTTTAGTGAGAAATTATCCGGGGCGGCCATTAACTATTCTACTTATGATAAAGAACTCTTTGCCTTGGTAAGAACCTTAGAATATTGGCAACACTACCTATTACCAAGAGAGTTTGTGATCCATACTGATCATGAAACCCTTAAGTACCTTAAAAGTAAAGAAAATTTGAATAAGAGACATACAAGGTGGATGGAGTTTATTGGGACATTTTCTTATATCATTCAATACAAAAAGGGTAAGGAGAATATGGTTGCTGATGCATTATCTCGAAGATGTGCACTTTTTAACTTTTTAGATTCTAAACTTCTTAGTTTTAAGTTTGTGAAAGAATTGTATGAAAATGATGAGGAGTTTGGGGATATCTTTCATGCTTGTGAAAAATATACATTTCATAAGTACTATAGACATGACGGATTTTTGTTTAAGGAGTCAAGACTTGGTGTGCCAAAAGGGTCCATTAGGGTATTGCTAGTCAAGGATGGATTAATGGAAAATTTTGGTGTTGCAAATACTGTAGGCATCCTTAAGGAATATTACTTTCTCAAAAAATGAGAAGGGATATGGAGAGACATTATTTTCAATGCATAACTTATAGGTAAGCTAAATCTAGGTCACTTCCACATGAATTGTACACCCTTTTACCCATTCCAAATGCTCATTGAGTTGATATTTCAATAGATTTTACCTTAGGATTGCCTAAGTCCAAAGGGGCTAAGGATTCCATATTTGTGGTTGTTGATAGATTTTCGAAAATGGCTCATTTTGTAGCTTGTTCTAAGACTAATGATCTTCTTGTATTGTAAATTTATTTTTCAAATAAGTGGTGAGAATGCATGGGATTCCAAAGACTATTGTATCGAATAGGGACACTAAATTTCTTAGTCATTTTTGGAGGGCCTTATGGAGTAAACTTGGCACCAAACTTTTGTTTTCCATAATTTGCCACCCTTAAATGGATGGACAAATGGAAATGGTCAACTGAATGCTTGCCCAACTCTTGAGGACCATTATCAAGAAGAATTTGAAGAATTGGGAAGAATGCTTGCCACATATTGAGTTTGCCGACAATAGGGCCATTCACTCCACTACTTCTTATTCTCTTTTTGAAATTGTATATGGTTTTAACCCTTTAAATCCTTTAGATTTGGTCCTTTTGCCTGTAGGTGAGCAAATGAACCTTGATGAAGCCAAGAAGGCAGAATTGGTGAAGACTCTCCATGAAAAAGTGAAGGCAAATATTGCAAAAAGAAATGAAGACATTGCCATTATGCGAAATCAAGGAAGAAAAAAAGTGTCATTTGAGCTCGGCGATTGGGTATGGGTGCACTTTTGCAAGGAAAGATTTCCTACTCAAAGAAGAAGCAAGTTAGACCCAAGAGGCGATGGACCATTCCAAGTTATTGGCTAATTTGGAAATAATGCCTACAAGATGGATTTACCCGATGAGTATAAAGTAAGCGCTACGTTTAATGTTAGTGACTTAACTTATTTTGATATAGGTGATGATTTGTGGAAGAATCAACTTTAAGAAATGGGAGATGATGGGAATCAATCTAGCCAAGTGGTTCAATCTCAAGAACAGGGAACGACCTTGTAAGGATCAATAACAAGATCAAGGACGAAGAAACTCCAAGGCAATATCTAATTGCTCCTACAACCACATTTGAGGGTGGAAGAGATTTGGAAGGATGATGGAGGTAGCCAAGAGCTCAATTTGATGACAATCCAAGAGGGATCCTAACAATAACTTAAGCCCAAACTAAAGGAGGGCGCAAAGAAGGGAGAAAATGTTGAAATCCAGCTGCCAGAGCCTTCCTGGTGCCAGGCCCAGTTAGTTAAGCTGGAGTAGGTGCGTGTTGCCAACAAAATGCTGGAATTCCAGTGTAGACTTGGCACCAGGTCTAGCACCTACGCCTGGTGCCAGGTCATGGCGGGTAGGACCCCCCATTTTTCGATTTCCTCCTGTTTATGATAACTTTAAACACTATATAAACTTTCTTTAAGGCCTTATTTTGTCTGTGAGTCTTAGTAATCACTTAGTTAGGGTTAAGGTAGTATAAATATATCTTTTTGGTGGTTTGATAAGACATTCATCTTACTTTATTTAAATTGTAAAAGAGAGCTTTAAGAGATCTTTACCTCCTTGCTCATTTTGTCCAAGACCATGCTTAGGGCTTAGTCCTCCATTTGAATAAGTCTCTAAATCTTTGGATAATCCAATGTGGTTTTTCTTGATTGGGTCTTAGTTGCTTTGTTCTTCTAAGGTTTATTTAAATTCTATTGTTTGGGTGCCTATAGTTTTACTTCTTTTATTCTTGATTTCCTTTGTTGTGTCAAGGATATTTGGGTGAATTTATAGTAGATCTTGCTATATTTCTTGTTAGTCTTTGATGCTTAGTTCTTCAAGGGTTTGTTAGAGAGTAGTGAGATAGCTTTCCTCTTTCATTTTAGCCACCAAATTCTACTGTTTAGGTTACACTAGTTGAGCCAAAGGTTTTGCCCATTGATAGCCATTGTTCTAACAAATTTACCCACACAAGATCATATCACACGTTGACTGTCGTTGTAGTTCTGACTCTATTTGGATACAAAATTGAGACGACTTTACTATTGTCTCTATCTTGCATCTACTTAGAGATAAAATTGAAATGTTTTAGTTACAAACGAAAAATATCTATATCTAATTTGTCTTTGATATTTGAGATGCATTAAAAGTCGTCACTGTTTTAACTCTATTTTGAGATGAAATTGAGAAGACATTACTTTCGTCTCTATTTTGCATCTATTTAGAGGCCAAATAGAAACATTTTATTCAGAGATGAAAAATATTCATCTCTATTTTGTCTCAAATATCCCATTTTAATTTTTGAAAAATTAGCTCATCTCTATTTTGTCTCAAATTGGTCTCTATTTAGAGACAAAATAATTTCTTCTCAAAAGTTTCATCTCTAAATCTCGGTTTTCCCGTAGTGAAGAAAGTTTCTGTAGTCTTGAGGAGGTTGATCAACTCGAGTAGTGTGGTTTCAATCTTGTTCATTTTGTAGTTAATCACAAATTAGGAAGAACTACTTAGTAATGATGGTAGAATTAAGTCGACACTTAATTCGTAATCCATTACATAACAAGTGACCCAAACTTCTCAACCAAGCCCAGCATTTTCAACCTATGAGTTGCCACAGAAGCACCCTCATCCATCTTGGGTTAGAATAGCTGTTTAGAGATCTCTCTATTCTAGCATGCTCATCAAACAGCTCCCTAAGATGGAAAATAATGGTGTTAGTATTATGCCCTAAAGGCCATCACTTATATATTGTATATAGCACATTTATTAATAAAAGGCATTCTTTATCTTTCAGTTTAATTAATCATTCCGCGTATATGTGTATAAAATTGTTAGATAAAATCCCAATCACATAGTATAGTATTAAGAAAATTATGATAGAGATCATAATATAAGATTCTTTACTATACCACATAGTACTTGTGCTTAAATTAGTTATAGTATTAGTGAGATAGGATATCATTGATATGCAAAGACTAGAACATGTTATACTTATTGATTTGATCAAACAGTAGTTCTCACATCTATGAATATTGTAATACTCAAAGTTAACACGTAGATGCTTGTTAGTTGAACAAATTCATGGGATGACCTAACTATGAGATAATCACATAGATAACTATTTAGTACCAATGATAGAATCTCATTATAGCAAATCTGCAAGTATCCTTAGGCTTGAGATCTCCTAGATACTTTGTTTACTGAGTGTTGCACTTTGATTCCAATCTCTGGAGTCCTAACAAGATCGTCTTATAAGATGGATATTGGGTTCAACGTGAAGTAAATGAGAGTAATTGAGAAGGTTAATAAAGGATTCACCACTCCTAAGAGTAGGAGCAAATATCTCACGGCTACTTGTAAGAGTTATTACTTGAAGAGTCCTTAGCCAAGGCGACTATGTGTTGGAAATAATTTCAATTGATGTACATGTTGAATTATAGATTCTAGGAACAAGCATTAAAATATTTGGTTCAGAATTAATTTATATTCTGGGGGGAGTTGCACCAATTCCATACTTTAAACTAGATGATATATTATATGGTGAAAGGAGTTTATTATACTGTCGTTTCGCTATTGAAAGATTCATGTTAAGCCACTTGACTTTCTGAATTTTTGGTTGGTCATGATGTATTGCTAGATGCTGCTCATGATCTTCTAAATATGGATTTGTTAATTAAGGAATTAATAAATCAATTCTAATTAGAATTAATAAGTTAATTCTAATTATTAAGGATTATTAATTCTATAGTGATTAGAATTAATTTATATTTAGCTACCAAGTGATTAGAAAACCTAATAAGTCACGTACAATAGATGAATTGATACTTAAGATATTATATGATAATATTATGGGATTAATTTGTGAGAATAAATAATAATTATGGGTTAATTATAAAGTGTTATAAGTAGTTGGGATTAAATTGTAATTATTAAATCTTTATGGGTGAATTATAACTTATTATAATTCAAAGGGTCAAATTGTGATTCTTGAAAGCTCAAGCCCATAATAATTAAAAGGCTTTCTAAATTCTTAAAAGGTTTAGGAAATTTACAAAAGTTGTATCGCGTATCCAAGTATATATATGTGGATGTATTTTGGAGTGATAATGGATGTTTTTTTTTTTTTTTTAAGAAAAACCAATTCCGTAGTTGTTTTTCCGAAAGGGAAAAACTGAAGCCTTTTATATTATTCTTCTTCTTGTAAAATTAATCCCTAATGTCGTCAAATAAAAACCCACTAGCATCAATTCTTGATGCCGGTAGAGTATGGTTCTTCGTGTGAATACGATTAGAAAAATTCCTTACCTTGGAATTTAGTTGACCCAATTTGATCAACTTTCAAAAGGGATTTGAGTGAAGAAAATTTTAAAAGCTGCTTGATTAAGGTAATTAATTTTTTCTTGCTTTCTCCTATCCCGTTTAATTATATATGAGTTTCATGTTACGCGAATTTCATTTTATTTTTCACTGCGTATAAATTAGTTAGCATGATCGAAATCCAACAATGATATCAGAGCCTTCTCGTATGTGCTTTATGGGTTTCATAGTTTGAAATTGTTTCATAAATAATTTTGGGTATGTGACAATTGTTTTCACGAATTTTTGGTTTTGGAAGCCTGTGCTTGTTTTTAGTTTTGGAAACCAATGGAAAAGTTGAAAAAAAATGTGAAAGTTGTAGAAATTATTTCTGTAATGCGGTGAAAATTGTTTCTAAATTAGAAAAGTAGTAGCCGGAAAAACAATAGGGGATTATTTCCGATTGCTGTGTGAAATTGGATCATGTTGATTGAAATTGGAAATTTTTTCCAAAAACAATTGGAAATTCGTGGCCGGCGTGCTGAATTGGAATTGTTTCCGATTGGACAATAGATGTGGATTGGAAATTGTTTCCAATTAATATATTTAAAAAAAAAGGGAAAGGAAACCATTTTTCTTCTTCTTTTTTTTTTTTTTTGGAATTTCAATTGCTTCCTTATACATCAATTGGAAACAATTGAAATAATAGCAATATGATTGTTTTATTGGAAATTGGAATTCCACTTGTTTCCGTATGCATCAGTTATTTCTAATTGGAAATTGTCGAGGAAACAGCTAATTGCAAAGCGGTGAGGGGCTTCCATGTATTTTTAAAAAAAAAATTTGCTGCACAAAATTGTTTCTGTAAGCACAAGGGAAATAGAAAACGCTATTTCTTTTTGAATGCTGAAAGGCGTAGCAGAAAAGAAAAAAAATTATTATTAAAGAAAAAAAGTTTTTTTTTTTTGGAAAAACAATGATAAAAAAATATATGTTTTTTCTTTTTATGCCCCGCACGGGCTTGAGGTGGCCTTCGCAGGCCTATATATATATTTTAATAATTTTTTCTTTTTCTTTTCTTATTTTCCTTTTAACTCACAAACTTTTTCCATTTGTCATCCATTTTTTACTACTTTGTTTTAAATAAATAGGAACTGCATCTCCTACATTTCTCTGTAATTCTTGTAATTTCTCTTCTCATCTAATTTCCCTCGAATGTAATTTGAGGTTTCTTTATTAGAAATTTATGTAATTAGATTACATATGTTAGATAGAATTAGAAATTATTTTCGAATTTATGTAGATGGCGACCAAGGCGAAGCAAGAAGATAGCAAGACTTTCTTCTCAAAATATGTATGAACACACAAGTTTTGACTTAAATTAATTTCCCTCATGGCTTAAGGAAATTAATCTAGAGAAATCCATAACCAAACCATGTAATTGAGTCTATTAGAATTTTGTCAAAGTGTTAATATTTATGCATGCCAAATGTATGAGACCACTAATATTACAAATCACTCAATTAATATTAAACATAATGCCTTCTGTTAATATAGCAAGAATGAGAGCTATTTTTAGAGACTAGGTTGTTGGGCTAATCCAATCTTACTTGACATCGAGTATATTCGAGCTATGAAATTTTAAATTCCTGATTAATGTGTTGGGTTTAACTAATTTCTTTATCCTAGTTGGGCTAACTCAAACGTAAAAAAAAATTACAGGCAAGATTGGGTTAGTTTAAAAGCTTTAAGATTAAAAGATATTAATCACCCAATGATCCGGTAATTACATTCGAAGTAATTGGTAATGGATACCTACTATTGAACTTAAAGATGGTTTGTTAGGTAATCTCAAGGTCATTCTTAAGGAATTTAGATATTGGTCTACTACGAAAGCTTCCAACGGGCTTTCTCGGCTCAATGGTGAGGGCTATTTGTTTGAATAAAATAGTAGAATAATAATGCGTTTAATTAAAGACCTAATTATTTGCATTACATGTGCATATACATTTCTCTAATTTCTCTATCTTTATATCTAGGTCATTTGCATCATGTTGATCAACTTGAATTTATGTAGCATCTTAAAAACTAACAAACTTACCAAGTCAAATTTTCTAGACTAGTATAGAAACTTAAGAATTGTTCTCAAGTCAGAAAAGTTGCTGTACGTGCTAGAGGCTCCTATTTCTCTACCACCAGCTCAAGATACTCATATTGTTGAGCATGCTATCCACAAGAAGTGAAGGTGGATTGCAGCTACAAAAAGTAAACAAAAACAACATAGAAATGTAGAAAAGCAATAGTGAAGCTTTTTTAAAATTACCTCTGCGTTAAGTAGTCTGTGTTGACTACTTAAGTTGAACTGATAGAATTGGCATTGGAAGAATAGCTTCTAGTTCACTTTTGGATGCCTCTGGATCAAAACCTACGAGAACGCTACGCTTCCAATCTTCCAGAATATGTCCATTGCCCAATCTCAACTGGTGAAAGCTATTGGGTCAAGGTGGTCTATCAATTCTCGTGACAAATGCTAAAGAACAATATCAAGAGAATACGTTCCTCAATTTTTTTGAATAAAAAATCTAAAGATAGATGAACTCTGGTAGTTTTTGAATTCACGAGACCAACTAAATCCCATGTCCTGTTTATCCCTTATTCAAAAACTCTTTCACCAACTCAATCTCTCTTTCGTGTACTACAACATGTAATACCCCACGACCTGCGCACCTTATTAGGGCTGGGGATGTCGCCCCATCCTTAGGACAAGGGGTCTTTATAACTAGGACTCACAAAAGAAATGAAAAGAATAATCTAAATTCAAACTTATTACAACTCAAACAATGCATGAACAATTCTTAAAATAAATAAATGTCTGCTAGAGTCTCTCAAATTGAAATACATTAAAAAAGAAATACGTTTTCAAACAAATGCAATCTCTAATCAATAACCTTAACAGCAAGATTAACCTAAAAGCATGGTATAAAAAGGTGGTGAGACATAAATCTCTGCAAGCCCGTGTGTGCTTTGGGTGCTTCAGGTAAAACAACTCATGTATGCAAGTTGAGAAATTTTCATAAAAGTAAACTGCTGGTAAGTCTCGAAATAAATTTCACAAGTGAGGAGTGGTGTTTTTCTTTCAAAAGCTATACATGTATACAATAAAAGCAACCACTCAAAAGAAGTAGCCATGGCACCATACTTTGTGCACCATGACAAAAGAACGTTCATGATGCCACACTTTGTGCAAACTGACACAAGGTAGGTGTACGGCCTACCGGGTGAGATACTCTTCCATCTCTATACCCAAACTTACCGGTTGTCCATTTGAAGAATACACAATCCACTTGACTGCACTTGATAGCTCGGACTGGTATGACCTATAGAACTGGCATCCTATCCAGGAAGGACTCACCCCTCAGAGGTGGCCACCTACTAAGAGACTTATCCTAACCCTTCAAAGACTAGTCCTAATAGTTTACCCTTATTGAGTACTCAATGTTGTATTTGTCCCTTTTGGGAAAAGAAGAACCATTCAATGTGTTTTCTTTGAAATGGCAATTATAGTTTTCCAAAATTCTTGTCAAAGTTGGTTTTAGAAAAAGTTTAGCATTTTGTGTAAAATTGGTTGTTCAACATGAAATTGTTTGATTGGCCGGAAAAGAAAAGGAAAATTTGTCCATAATTGCATCTATAGTACATTCCCACGTATACATCATGTTTGACTTGCCAAAGTGACTTTGATCTTCAAACAACTTCATGCAAGGACTTACCTGATCTCTTGTTTTTCCTAGGTACAATTACCTTCTAAGATGGTTCAAGGCAAACTAGCCCTGCCTGGGGTAAATATAGGGTATAAGTTCCAACATCTAGACAACACTTGCCTTAAATAAATAACTCTTAGCCTAACATGCTTAAGCTCAACTAGTTACAACAACATCTAGTTATTACAACAATACCTTAAGCTTTAATATTAGTTGATAAAGTATTTTGTAAAATAAGATTAATTTGATAAGTTAAAATAAAGTAGGTGCTACAAATAATAAATAACAAATTGTAACAATATTTATTTATTAACAAATAATAATAACTATATATTACAAATAATATTAATAATAAATAAAATTAGTAATAAATAATAAGTACTATTAATAATAAATTATAAATAATTTCTAATAATATATAATAATATTAATAATAAATAAATTATTTTGATAATAATTACTAATAATATTTCTTATTATAAATAATATAAATTGAAAAGGTATTGATATTATATTAATTAATTCCTATATATTATTATTTATATTTAATAATGCTTAATAAAAATTGTTACTATTTATTTATCTAATAAAAATAAATAATAATATTTCAAGTAATTATTAATTTCAAAAATATCTAATGTTGCCCGAAATCAATAAATTAAATTAAACCATGATACTAATATTATCATTAATAATAATGATATTAATAATAATACTACTAATAATAAAAGTAATTCTAACAATAATTTTTAATGACCATAGTGAATTACTAGTACAAAAAATTATATATATTCATACACACATATATTTAATGAATAACATGTTGATATGCCCAAAAATAGACTTGCAATAATAATAATTATCACAACAAGGGTGATGCTATCTAATAATGATATTATCTAGGGATTTATTGACAAAAATAGCTTCATGAAGGTATAATCAAACAATAGTGGTATAATGTCTACCATACATCAAAACATCCATATTAGAGACATAAAGCCTTCAATCATAATGAACATATAATGATCTCAAAGCATAATCCAACAATAGCTTCTAAGCCTCAATATTCATTTTAATCTTCATGTCTTAACATCATTCCTTTTACCTACATACATATCTCCAACCCAACACAATTTGATCAATCCATTAAATCCATCATCTAAAAGCCTTGAGTTTGAAAATTTAAGGAGAAGGTCGTGAATGAAATACTTATTTTGATGATCATTAGTTGAAGATATCACCTTGTCCAATGAAGATCCTTAGGTGCTTGAGGGGTCCTTCCTTGGTTGAAGTATGTTTAAGAATGTCTACCAATGGTTCGGCCAAGAGAGAGAGAGAGAGAGAGAGAGAGGTTAAGATGATAATGAAATGGTGTTGAAGAAGTGAAGAAGGTTCAAGGTGATTAAATTTACCTTCTTAATGTTCTTGTTGTTCTTGGACAAAAAGCTCATTTGATCCGAATAGAAGATCAACTTTGGTGTTTTTGGTGTTATGGAGTGGCCTATGAGTGAGTATAGACCAAATCCTAGTTGGTATGAGGGTTCTTGGAGTGATTTGGGATGAATAAATGTGATTGGGGATTGAAGAAGTTTAGTGTGTGTTCTTGAGAACACAAGAGGAAATTGAGAGAAAATGGTTTGTGAATGTTTGGTTGGTGTGTGATGACTGAATGGCCTAGCTAAGGGAGGAGTTTCGGTTATCCTAGGGGAAGAGAGAGATTCAGCTATTCGAATTTCAAATTAAGGAAAATGCGGAGATGTTTAAGGTAGAAGATTGGGTAATGGTGTTTTCTTTTTGAAGGTTTCTTGTTCTTCAATGGTGGGTGGCTAGACTAGTTATGTTTTGATCACGAAATGAAGGATGGTTCCAGCCTTGAAGCTGGCCGAAAATGGCTGTATAATAGCAAAGAAAATTCTGGTTTAATCCTCTAGCTAGATGAGTGTTTAATGGAGGAAAATTTGGATTTTAATTTTCAAGTTTGAAAAGTTTTGAATGGAGTAAAGATATGAGTGTTTTGACGTGTGTTAATGGAGTCCTAATGGCCATGGTAGATGAAGAAGCTAAGGTGTTCTGTCCATGGCTACAAAGTGGCCGAAAGTATGAAGATGGATGATGAAGAAATTGGTTCTTGCTTTTGATAGGACAGCTGGAAAAAAATCTAGAATTTAAGCTATAAGAACTCTTAGGATTTGGAATGATTTTGAGCAAAATTTATGAACTACTTTGAAATGGATTTGCAGCTGAAATCTAAGAGTGTTTGAAGGTCCATTAATAGTGGTTTTCCAGCCACTATCTTGGAGAAGAAATAGGAAAGTTTTAGGTGTTCTTATGCATAAATGGATAGCTTGATATTCATGTCCAAATCTTGGTTGTTTGCTGGAAAATTTCTGGTTTGGTGGGGCTTTGTTCAAGCTGCAAAATTCCAAGGATTTTCAACTTTCATCTTTACACCAAATGGTTGGTTGCTAGTAAGAATTATGTAGGTAATGGTTGCTGAAATTTTTGAAAACTAGCCAAGAAGAATTTCTGAAAATTTTTTCAAATTTTAACCAAAACAAGAGCAAGAAGAAAATGGAGTTCTTGGAAGAATAGCTATGGTGATTTAATGAAAACCTCTTCTTATTTTTCTTCCTCAAATTCGGTCATCCTCCTATCCCCGAAAGCTGGAATTTTTGAAACTTCAAGCAAGGAATTATCCAAGACATTTTAGAGAAATTGAAAAGAATTAAAGAATTAAGAGAAGGTTAAATTTAAATAGGTTAGGACAAGGCTTGCTAAAATAATGGAGACCAAAATTCTTCTAGAATTCCTTTTAGGACAAGATCACATGGTTAGGACATTACCATTGTATCTTCCTTAAGACAACATTCCTAGCTTTAAGGAATGTAAGAAAAGGAAAAATTCAAAGATTGGTTAAGATAATTATGAATAAAACTTAAGTGATGGGATTTGAACTCAAGACCGTAGAGATTAAACCACAAAGTTCTAACCACTTCACCACACTAATTCTTGTTCTTATTTTCCCAACCAAATTCTCTTCCTATCTAAGCTTCAAGCCTTCTTCCTATTTCAACCTCAAACAAAATTTTCTTTTTACCCTTACTACTCAACAAGCATAAATAAACCTTATAACCCATATACCAAAATTTTAAGGCACATGAAATCATTCAAGGAATATATTTTATGCAAGATGTTATGATATGCACCCTATCCCTCTAACTCCAAGGTCGGTTTAGGCGGGGTTTTACACAACAAGCATGCATGGATAGCCCTAAGCTAAACAGGTTTGAATCTAGCCTAATGGACCCTGGTTCAGACTATTGGGCCAAATTAATTATTTTAACTAGGACTAATTATAAGCCCAATAAAAAATTAACTGTACAGCCTAAATAAACCAGTCTAATACTGTAGACTCTTATAGTTTAGGCTCAGGTTAATTCCAATTATTCAAACTAGGCTCAAGTCCTGAATAATTAATTAATCCACTAAACTATTTAATTACTTTTCTTTTTAGACCCTTTATGTTATTTTAACCTAATAATTAAACCAAGCTATCTAAATAAAATAAAATCCATTTTATTTAAGATAATTTTACTAATTCAAAATTAATTAGGACTTATGGGTTATTTCGGGATCAAAAGACACATTGTTTTGGCAACTAACATGACCAAAATACCCCTACTATATAAATAGTTATATTTTGTATTTTAAATATTTTCTAATATTACTATAAGAAAATATAAATCCCAAGAATAATGCTGCATTAGTAAAGTCTCCGACCTACAGGTGTTATGACAAATATACCCCTCTACATAATATCATACATTTAGAGAGGAATAATATACTAACACCTCTCTAAAAGACATTTACCATTCTTAGACTCTAATCTAATGATCTATGACCTTCTAGAATAATTTCTCTTTCCAAGGGAGTTACCTTAAAACAAACATCCAAATCATGTTCCCTAGGGCCTTAGATTATTAGATCATTTGAATAGTCTTAAGGGGCGATATAGTGTATAAGTTATCTTGTACAAGTCTTTCTTAACTAACTAGTCACACATATCCCACATATAAGTATATTAGTCTTGCGATAGAACCTCAATTATAGTATATCAAAGTATACACTTCTAGCTTCGCCAGACCACCAACCTATACTCAAGCCGTAGGGTATAAGTCCACACTATAGCAATAGTAGTCTAGATTTTTACCATATAGTATTTTTAGAATCCACTACTACAGGTCCAATTCTACGTATTCAAAATACGCTTATATTATGAAGCGAGAGGACTACTCACTGGCTAAAAGTAAACCATTCCCCATCGGAAATTTATAACATAATAACCTTATCATGATGAATTCTATTCTCATCATCCGGTTAAAAATAACAGTTTATGTGTCAAGTAATCCATGATCCATACCTTACTGTGAAAGACCTCCATTCACATGGACCACTTACTTAAACATAATGGGTATTTTCCAACAAATCGTGCATAAAATAAAATGCGAAAACATAAACAATTTTTGAGAATATATCTTTTATTAATTTAATCAAAATTACATCAGAAATACAGTCTTAGTGGGCATACATTCTAATAAGAAGCACTAAGAGGATGACATAGCATTTTGCATAATGCTAGCGTCTATAACTCGGAATTACAAAAACAACATGAGCATATGGATGCTTACTTGAATATTTTTCATCTTCGAGAGCTGTTTGATGCACAAGATAGAATGGATAGAAATAAGATCTCTAAATAATTATTCCGTTGTAAAATGGCTGAGGGTATTTCTATGGCCACTCATGGGCTAAGAATGTTGGGCTTAATTGCGAAGCTTGGGTCTCTTGAGTTCGTAATGGACAATGAATTTAGTATTGAATTAATTCAACAATCATTACTAAATTATTTTTCGCAATTTATGATAAACTACGAAATGAATAAGATTGAGTCCACTATGCCCGAGCTGATCAATCTTCTCAAAATTGCGAAATCCTTCATGAAGAAGAAAACCAATATAGTCATGGCAGTAGATTCTTCATCTTCTAAGAAGAAAGTTCTCAAGAAGAAGAAGACTCTCACTAAGCCTAAGTGTGGCATGAAGAAACACGAGGTAGCCACCAAGGGCCAATGCCATCACAGTAGAAAAATGGGCTATTAGAGGCGCAACTGCAAAGCCTACTTAAAGACCGTGAAGGAAAAGAAGGAGAAGAAGAAGCTTATGGGACTTTTACGTCTACTCCTAGTATATTTATAATTGAGATTATTACTGTCTTTAAAAATGAGATATGGGTATTGGATACTGCAAGTTGTTGGAAGTATGCCCTCAAAGATTATGTATTCTGTATGAACATATTGTAACAAAATATTTATTCATTCAATTTAATTTGTTTCTTATATTATTGCACATGTAAAGGTCCAAGTATGATAAGTAATAATCTATGTGTTGGGTCATTCTTCACAGTAAGGTATAGACCATGTGTACTTGTCATACAAGTAAAATTGAGATATTAGTCGTTTGATGGAACTGGACATTTCATCAAGATAAGACTATTATGCTATGATTTCCAATGAGGAATTGTTTACCTTAAATCAGTGAGTAGTTCACTCACACTATAGGCATAAGCGTATTTCAAATACGTAGAACTAGACCTGTAGTAGTAGTCACTCTTAAAATACTATAATTATAGAGACCAGACTATTACTGCTATAGTGTGGACGGATATTTTTATACTTGAGTATGAGTTTTATGGTTTAGCGAAGCTAGAGTTTTATTCTTTGATGTATGTTGGGTGAGATTGCTTTTGTGAGAACAATATCCTTGTATGTTAGGTGTATTACTCTAGTTAGTTAAGATGGACTCATGCAACAGAGTTTCTATACTTCACTTAGTGAGGTTAAATCACCCCTTTGTGATTGTCCAGGATAATCTAATAATCCAGGGCCCTAGGAACATGACTCTAGAATGTGTACTTTTGGGTAGCTTCCAATGATAAACAAGTACATTCAAGTGAGTCATGGATGATTGGATTGGAGATCTAAGGATGGTAGATATCTTTGAGATGGGTATTAGTACATTTATCCTGTCTCATTGATGTGAATTACATAGAGGGATATTTCTATCATTTCACCTATAAGTCGAAGACATTACTTTAACAGTATTGTTCTTGGAGTTAATATTTCTATATGGTGATAAATGAAAATCTTTAAAATGATAAAATGCAGTTATTTAATAGTAAGGGCATTTTGGTCATTTTAGTAGCTATAAATAATATGTCTCTTGGTCACCGGAGTAGCTCAAGTTACCTTGGTGTTGTTTAGACACAATCTAAGCTTAATAGATAATTATCTGGAAGAGAAATAAAATTTATTTTAAGAATCAATTAGAATTAATTAATTAGTCTTGGGTTTTGATAAGGCCCAGAAAAGATAATAAATTAATTAAGAAATTAGGTTAGAATAAATTAATTAATTGGACTGGTATATGTTGACATCTATTAAGAGACCAATTAGAATGCATTAATTAGTCTTGAGTATTTAATGAGGCCCAGAAAAGATAATTAATTAATTAAGAGGATTGGGCTAGTCTTGCATTGTTTTTTTCATATATGAAAAAAAAAAAAAAACAAGCATTGTGTAAAATTAATCGATCAGGGTGTGCCGCCTCCTCTTACTTCTCTTTCACATTCTTTCTCTTTCTTCTCTGTGGTAGAGTGTTTTTATCCCAAAAAGGAGCTCTCACCAAGCTAACGCCAAGAGCAAGGTAGTGTCATACTCTGGAAGACGAAGAGAAAAAGCTTGGAGACGTTTGATGCGTAGGAGTAGTTGGCGGAAATTCCTATTGAGCAACAGGTGCCTCCTTCTCCCTTTCCAAAGAAAGAAGGTCCAGTGCAACCAGTCCCTATGTTGGTTAATTCGTGACCAACAAGAAAAAGTAAGTACTCTATCCAAGATGTGGCTCGGAAAAATAAAAAAATTTCTGATGTGTTTTCCTTTGATGGTTTTTCTGCCATCCTTCAGAAGTGGATCTCATTTGTACAATAATTTGCCGAGACTAAAGGGTAGTAGAAGGCTTGAAAAGGGTGATGTGGACCTATGTGCTACAAATGGAGCAAAAGTTATTGCACTTACTGTGGGGACTTATTATCTACACTTGCTTTCTAGATTAATTTTAGAACTTACAAATTGTTTTTATATACCTATTTTACTTAAGAACATTATCTTAGTTGCTTGTTTAGACATGAAGGGTTTTCATTTAATTTTAAAAAATAAAGCTTGTTCTTTTTCATTAAATACTGTCTAATATGGTACTTCAACTTTGATAAAGAGTTTGTATGTTCTTGATATGAATGATCCTATTCTAAATATAAACAACAAGAAACAAAGAAAAAAAAAATCTCAATCTCATCTTATTTATAGTATTGTGACTTAGGCCACATAAATGAGAATCGTGTTTTTAAGTTACACAAGCTTGGTGACTTAGGGTCATTTGATTACGAATCATATGACAAATGCGAGTCTTATTTACTTTGAAAAATGACTAAAACACACTTTTCTAGAAAAAAGGAACGGACCAAATATTTATTAGAACTTATACATATTGATGTATGTAGCCCAATGTCTATATAAGCAAGAAGAGGTTATCAATATTTCATTTCCTTTATTAATGATTGTTCATGATGTGGGTATTTGTATTTAATAAAATACAAATCAAAAGCCTTTGACAAGTTCAAGGACTTCAGGAATGAAATAGAGAAACAACTTGATAAATGTATTAAAACTCTAAGATCTAATCATGGAGGTGAATACTTAAGCTTAGAGTTTCAAAATTATCTAAGAGATAATGGGATATTATCTCAACGGACTCCATTATACACACTCAACATAATGACATATTTGAGAGAAGGAATCGAGCCCTTCTAGACATGATACAGACTGTGATGGCTTTTGTAAATTTACCAAAACCGTTTTGCAGACATGCACTAGAGACTGATATTTATATACTATACAGAGTTCTATCAAAAATGGCCGATACTACCCCATTTGAGTTATTCTTTGGTAAGAAACCAAAGTTATCTCATATAAGAATATGGGATTGCCCTACCTTTGTTAAAAGGCCACAGTCAGATAAACTTGAAAGTGAGTCTGACAAATATTTTTGTTAGATATCCGAAAGAATCATTTGGATATTATTTCTATCTCGCTTCAGAAAATAAAGTATTTGTTTCAATATATGTTGTCTTCTTAGAGAAGGAACACATACTTAAAAGGGATAGTATGACTAAAATTAAATTTAGTGAAGTTTAAGAAAAATAAAGAAATATGGATCAATCGTCTGAACCTACATCTATTCAGACAATAGATGAACCTTTGTCTACACAATAACCTTGTAGGTCGAGTAGGATATGTATGACACTTGGGAGATATGGATTTCTCATAAGTGACCATAATGACGTATTACTCATAGATGAAGATGAGCTTACTACTTATAAGGATGTTCTGAATAGTTCTGAATTTGACAAATGGCTTGAGGCCATGATGTCAGAAATGGATTCCATATATAATAACCAAGTATGAACATTGGTTGATCCACCTGAAGGAATCAAATCTATTGGGTAAAAATGGGTTTTCAAAAGAAAAACTAACATAGATAGTAACGTAGTTACCTATAAAGCATGATTGGTTGCTAAAGGTTATCATTAACAACATCGTATTAACTATGATGAAACTTTCTTGCCAGTTGCCATGCTGAAATCCATAAGGATACTCCTAGCACTTTCCACCCATTATGATTGTGAGGTCTAGCAAATGAATGTAAAAACATCTTTTCTAAATAGAAACCTAACTGAGGAAGTGTACATGACACAACATGAGAGTTTCACATCCAAAGATAGCACAAAAGTGTGCAAGTTGCAAAGGTCTATTTATGGACTTAAATAAGCTTTTAGAAGTTAGAACATCCATTTTGATGAAACAGTTAAATAATTTGATTTCATTCATAACATGGAAGAGCCTTACGTATACAAAAAGGTTAGTAGGAGTGCAACTATTTTCCCTATTGCTATATTTAGATAACATATTGATAATATGGAATGACATCTCTATTCTTCAATCAGTCAAGATTTGGTTATTAAAGAAGTTCTCCACAAAAGATCTTGGAGAAGCAACCTATATTCTAGAAATAGGAATCTATAGAGATAGATTAATAAGGGGTTACTTGGTCATTCGTAGTCCGCAAAGTGCTATAGAGGTTTAGCATATGTCATAAGGGTATACTGATGCCAGTTTCTAATCTAATAATGATGACTACGAGTCACAATTAGTCTACGTGTTCAGTTTGATCAGTATCACTTAATTTATGAAATCATTGATTGGAAAGATGTAAATGGTAGAGAGAGTTCTCACAGATGAGAACATAGTGGACTCACTTACTAAGGTGCTGCACAAGAAGAAATATGATAGACATATTGAGTTATTCGATATTCGATCCATGAATAATTGACTCTAGTGCAAGTTTGAGTTTTTTAGTGTTATGCCCTAAAGGAAATCACTTGTATATTGTTTATGGCATATTTATTAATAAAAAGCAATCTTTATCTTTCAGTTTAATTAATCATTCTATATGTGTGTGTGCGTCTGTGTGTGTGTGTGTGTGTGTGTGTGCGCGCGCGTCTGTGTAAAACTGTTAGATAAAGTCCCAAGCACATAGTATAGTGTTAAAAAAATTATCATAGAGATCGTAATATGAGATTTCTACTACATCATATAGTACTTCTACTGAAATTATCCCTAGTTATAGTATTAGTGAGATAGGATTTTATTAATGCGCAAAGACTCGCTCGTGTTATACTTCTTGATTTGATCAATGGTGGTTCTCACATCCATGAGTATTGTGATACTCAAAATTAACAGTGGATACTTGTTACTTGAACAAGTTCATTGAATGACCTAATTATGAGATAATCATATGGATAACTATTTAGTATCAGTGATAGAATCTCATCATAGCAAATATGCAAGTGTCCTTAGACTTGAGATTTCCAAGATGTGTTGTTTCTGAGCGTTGTACTTTGATTATATCTCTGGAGTCCCTACAAGACCGTCTATAGGATGGATATTAGGTACAACATGAAGTAAACAAAAGTAGTTGAGATGGTTAATAAAGGATTTATTACTCCTAATAGTAAGAGCGAATATCTCACGGTCACTTGTAGGAGTTATTACTCGAGAAGCCCTTGGCCAAGATGACTATATGTTGAAAATAGTTCCAATTTATGCACATATTGAGTAATAGATTTTGGGAACAAGTACTAAAATATTCGGGCCAAAATTAATTTATATTCTGGAGGGAGTTGCACTAATTTCATACTCTAAACCAAATGAGATATTATATGGTGAAGGAGTTTATTGTATTGACGTTTCGCTATTGAAAGGTTCATGTCAAGCTACTTGACTTTTTGGACTTTTGGATGGTCATGATGTATTTCTTGATGCTATTCATGATCTACTAAATATGTCTTTGTTAATTTGGGAATTAATAAATCAATACTAATTAGAATTAATAAGTTAATTCTAATTGGTAAGGATTATTAATTCTATAGTGATTAGAATTAATTTATATTTAGCTACCAATTGACTAGAAAACTTAATAGGTCATACACAATAGAGAAATTGATACTTAAGATATTATTTGATAATATCATGGGATTAATTTGTTAGAAGAAATAATAATTATGGGCTAATTATAAAGTGTTCTAATTAGTGGGGATTAAATTATAATTATTAAATCTTTATGGGTGAATTATAAACTTATTATAATTCAAATGGTCAAATTATAATTCTTGAAATCCCAAGCCCATAATAATTAAAAGGCTTTCTAAATTCATAAAAATTTTAGAAAATCTATAGAAGTTGTCTCATGTATCCAAGTATATATATGTGGATATATTTTGGACAGATAATGGATGTTTTTTTTTCTTCTTCCTTCTCCTAACCCATTTAATTACAATTTTTTCAATTTTTTCTACCTTCTCCTAACCTATTTAATTACATATGAGTGATCATGTTGCATGAATTTTGTTTTATTTTCCATTGTGTGTAAACTGGTTTGCATGATCAAAATCTAACAAATAGTTTGAGCATCCATATGCTCATGCTGCCTTTGCAGCTCTGGGGTCATTGACGGTTGTATAATATATGATGCTGTGTCACTATCCTCTTGGTGCTTCTTGTAGACAGTACGCTTATCAGCAAGAGTATCTTGGGCTAGCGGTGGTGGAATATGAGCATCTAGAACGTATAACAACTTTTCAGACTTGAGAACAATTCTCAACAATCCAGAAATTTTAACTTGGTGAGCTTATTAGCTTCCAACATACTATGTAAATTCAATTTGGTTGACATGATACAAATGTCCTAGATGTAAAGATAGAGAAATTAGCAAAATGTATATGCACATAATATCAAAATAATTAGGTCTTTAATTAAGTGAATAGTTATTCCACTATTTTACTAAAATCAATAGCCCTCACTATTGATTCGAGAAAGCTCGTTGGGAGCTTTCTTAGCAGACCGATATCCAAATTCCTTAAGAATGACTTTGGATTAGCCCAACAAACCATTCTTAAGTTCAATGATAAGTATCCAATACTAATTATATCAAATGTAATTACTGAAATATTGGGTGATTAACATTTTTTTTCTTAAAGCCTTTAAGCTAGCCCAATCTTGCCTCTAATTTTCTTTATGCTTGAGTAGCCCAACTGGGATAAAAAAAATTAAGTAAACCCAACCCATTAATTAGGAATTTAAATTCCATAACTCAAACATACCTGATGCCAAGTAGGCTCGGGTTAGCCCAACAACCTGGTCTCAAAAAGTGCTCTCATTCTTACTATATTAATTAATAAAGAAACCTCAAATTACATTCGATTGGAATTAGATGAGAAGAAGAATCACAAGAGAATAATAGAGAAGGCAGAACACGCAGGCGCTGTTTATTAAAAACAAAGCAATAAAAATATATGACACAATATTAATTAATCAAAATTAATTAGTCTAAGTCTATAACCAAGACAACATGCCAAAATATGGTTAAAACATATTAAGCAAAAAAAAAAAAAAAACACATAAAATATATTATTCCAAAATCACTATTTTGGAAAAGAATAAAAAATAGATCTAAAATCCTATTTTAGAAACTATTCTGGTTTATTTTGAAAAAGAAAACTTTTGTGGGTTAAAAGAAAATAATTTTAAAAAAAAAAAAAAAAACACCCCTGGGTTGCCTGGGATCCTCCCTGGGCAACCTAGGACTTTCACAGGTGATAGGGCCTAGATTTATCTATAATTTTCCTAATTATTTAAGGTTATTTTGTGATACTTTTGATTCATTAACTATTCATTTTCCTTCTTATTTGATATTTTTCTTGCGGGAAGTGGTTTTGGTGATTTTTCATAGGAATTGGAGGATTTGAAGTAAAATTGTGAAATTCCAGTATAGACTTAATGCCTGCTTAACATTGCTGACCTGACACCGGCTTTAATTAGGAAAAACAGAGCAAAAATAGGGCAAACAGGTGAAGTTCCAGTGTTGGACCAGTGTTGGTCTAGACAAAGTGACCACTCATCGGCCCAACTCTGTTTGTGGCTATTTAGACTCCTATTGCAAACAAAATTAGGAATTTCCAAAGAGGTTTATTTGTTTTCAACCTATACTTAGCCCTGGATTCTAGGGATCATTTTTTGGCACCTAATATGCCTATTTAAACAAGAAAAAGTAATGATTAACATTCAAATTCAAGGGATCAAAGCTGAAGTTATTCATTGAAGAGGAATTCATCACTCAAGGGAGGATTGTTTTAAGGAAGTCCTCAAAGTAGGAAGAATAGGGCTTATCTATGAGTTCTTTCTAAAATATTTGTTTTCTTTTTCTTTGAACAATGATGAGATTAATGTTTTAATTATATTTGAATATTATTTTTGAATTTATGATGATTAATTACTTTAGTCTTTTGTTTAATTAATTATTTTTCTTGATATTTGATTACTTGTTTTTAATGGTGAATTGATGATATTGAACCATTCTTCTAAATAAATTGAGAAAGAGGTTAGGAGATAGTGTTCATTGCCTAATTCTTGATTTATTTTCTTAACTAGCTAGAGAGAAAAGTTAAGTCGAGATTGAGAAGTAAAAAATTGTTGATTTCACTTAGTGATAGGGGAATTAATAAATTTCATATCATTATCACCTAGAGATAGGGATAATTGTCAAGGATTTATGTTATATGCATCTTTTTGTTGTTTTAGTGAGACAAAGTTGTCCATTGCAATTGACTAAGAGATAGTGAAGCCATAACTCGAGAGAGAGTGGATTCTACATCAAACTCCTTCATGATGCCAAGAAAAAGTGATTAATTGTGATAATTACTAAAAGTTCATTATCATGTATTCAAGAGTAACTATTTAATTACATGTGCTTTTCTCCAAGAGTTGTATATATTTTATCTTTATTTTTATTTTTCTATTATTTATCACTCTAATAGGTAGGTTAAGCAGTGAATGAAAAGTAATTAGTGGGTACTTATTCTTTGAGGATCAATACTCGTTAATTCCCTATAATATGTTTAATGATGAGTGCACTTGCTTCATATATGTGATTTGGGGTTAATATTTTAATTTAAACTTAATTGGGAATGGATAGAAAATTGCATAATTTTTATATACCCAAATTTAACTCATCAAGTTTCTAGCGTCGTTGCCGAGGAATAATATCCTGAAAGCTTAGAGTTCATTCATTTAGCCAAGTTTATATGTCTATATGTTAATATATATATATATATACATACATATATATATATATACATATATATATATATATATATATAAATAGGCACCATAATATGTTATATGATGTATTGTAACACCCCTACTAAAGGTAATAGTGGACGCATATCAACACCGGGTGTTGCCCCATCCAGTTACCCAGACAAGGGGTCTTTATAATGAAAAACCAACAGAGTATGTAAGGTCTAGATCCATACAACAACCCATACTGATGGTCACGTGCACATATATAATAAAAGCTCTCATACATGAAAATTTCCATTCAACATCAGTAATAAGATACATTATCCAAAAGGAAAATGTTCGGACCTATTCTGCTGTATTGTAGTATCGTCCTCTATCCGTAGGTCCGCTCAACTCCGGATCCTACAAAAAGGTAAGATGAAAGACACGTGTGAGTGAAAAATCACCCAGTAAGTCCCGTATGTGCTAGTGCTTTATCAAAGAGACAGAGTACATAAAAATTTTGTGGAATAGCATATTATTTGTTCACTGGAAATGATTCCAAAACTCTTTAACAAAGAGTTTATTCAGAACTCAATGGGCATTATTTTGATAGTCTAGTAAATTCAGCAGCGTATTGTCCCACCATACGGCCTCCTTGTTGAACAGCTTGAAATTCATCCTCCTTTCTTTCTACCACCCAAATGGGAATAAACACCCTCTTAAAATAGGCCTTAAAATTTGTCCACTCCTATTCTTGTTGATTTATCTCTCTTGCCCACCAATCTTGGGCAGGTCCTTTCAACTAGAATGTAGCAAGTTGTACCTTTCTTTATTCCGCATAATTTAAAGCCACAAAGATCTTTTCCATCTATTCAATCCAATTTTCAATCTCCTATTCTGAGTCAGGTCGCCCTTGAAATTGCGGAGGGTGAAATTTCAAAAAGCGCTCAAGGGCTCAATCTAATTCGACTTCATTTTGCTGACTTTCCCAGCTCGTACCCTCATTTACCCTAGCATTCTCAGTCAGCCATTGGATCATATCAGCCATCTTTTGGAAGGTTTGAAACATGGGGTGGTCCAAGGTTGTAAGATGGGGACCTTTCGCCTGTAGTTCCTCCACCATTGGTTTAAGGTTATTTCGAGTAGCCCTCTATGATCATCTGGAGGTCTATTTAGGAGGCATCTATACAGTTCATAAGATTTTACTGGTATAACAAATGTAATATAGCTCAAAAGCCATCATAAAATGGTATAGTGCAATTAGCAAAACATAACATATGTTTATTCGCATTTATCACAAATTCAGTACAAAATTCGTGTGCCAAGCACACAGTTATATACACTGGTTGAACTGTACATATCATACTATATATATCTACATCTCATCCTCCTACTCATCATTCTCACTATTTGATATGGGAGGTCTTGAATCAGTTAAGACTATATAGGACTCTGCTGCATTAACCTCCTCATCTCTAGCCGCATCTGACTGCAACCAAGTCTATAGTTCTGGCTCTATCTCTAAATCCTCTTCTTCATTAACATTGTCTTGGTTGTATAGCTCAATATCACCATCTATCTCATCGGAGTCGCCACTTGCCTCATCATGTGGCGACAGTATCTTCTCAAGATAGGTTTCCTCGCTATTCCTGAGCTCTTACCTGCCTTTTTCTTCCATTCATCACTGCGCTCGACCATTGGACACTTGCCCTTCTCGTTTCTATCTATCATATCTACATAATAAAAGGGTTCTTTGAATTCCTATGACAATACCATAATTCTATAAAACTAGGCTCTGATACTAATTATAACACCTCTATTAAAGATAATAGTGGAAGTATATCAACACTGGGTGTCGCCCCGTCCAGTTACCTAGACAAAGGGTTTTTATAACGAAAAACCAACAGAGTATGTAAGGTCCAGATCCATACAACAACCTATACTGATGGTCACATGCACATATATAATAAAGGATCTCATACATGAAAATTTTCATTCAACATCAGTAATAAGGTATATTATCCGAAAGAAAACGTCCGGACCTATTTTGCTGTCACAATGGTATCGTCCTCTATCCATAGGTCCGTTCAACTCTGGATCCTACAAAAAGGTAAGATGAAAGACACGTGTGAGTGAAAAATCACCCAGTGAGTCTCTTGGATTTCTAAAACCCTTCTGAAAGCTAGTGTGCTCTATTTTTCCATAAAATGCTATGTTTTATACTAGTTTGGAAACCCCTAAATAAGCTTAAGGTTTATCTGAGCAAAAATTATTCTTATGCCATTTTAGGCTCGAATGAACTTCATATTTGGCTTAAAAAAGCTTAATGGACGATTTAAGCATGAATTTGTGAATTTAGTCCCTTTTTGGATTAAAAACTTGAGATTTTTGAGAATTGGTAAATTTTGGAATTAAGTATTCATAAATTGACTCGAATGCCCTTATTGGAACATGTTATGAAAATATGTTTGGAAACTTTGAATTTATCCTCTTTTTGGATTAGAATTTTGAATTTCTTGAAATGAGTTCCTTTTGGAATTGGGTATTTGGAAAATGATCCAAATGTCCTTATTGGAATGTTTTATGAAAACCTTTGGAATTTGGGTATTTGGTAGATTACCGAAATATCTTTATTGGAAGTCTTGTGAATATTTTTCAAATTGGGTAAAGGTAAAATGACCCGAATACACTCGGAAAGTCATTTGGAATTGGGCATGGGTAAAATGACCCGAATTCTCTTGGAAAATGATTTTTGCGATCGAGTATAGGGAAAATGACCCGAATACTCTTGGAACATGTTTTGATGTGTGAACAGAACTCTTTATCATGTTTTAACATATTTTGAAAAATGATCTCTCATGATAAGATTGACTTTTGGAAAACGACCTTTTGATCCTTGCAATTATTTTATTGGCTTGGTATGCCATTGAATGAATTGATTGGCTCTGCGGAACCTATGTGAATAATGATCTGACTTGTGAGTCAATGGGATCAAATTCTGGAAAGTGTTATTTTACCCTAAAAATGTTTTAATTTGAAAATCCTATAGGATCAGACAACCCTTTGGCCTGATCAGTCAGACGAGGTTGCTATTGTTAACGTTGAGTACTCAATAAGGACTTTGATCTTTGTACTAACTCATGCTAGAGATAGACGACCCCAAGTAACCTAGCTAGTTCTGGGGATTATCTTACTCCAAACAGGGCGACAGGACATTGAGATGAGTCGTCCTGGCCAGCCGTTTAGCACTTGGCAATTGTCGCGTCTACGGGCACTTCTTGATTTTGAGTTATTCGCTAGATGCTGGGCGGGGACACTTGGTGTGTTTGTCTCCTTGCTGCCTCGATGGTGATTGACATCAGGATTGAGACCACTGACTTACAATAGCAAGTAAAAGATTTCCCAGCGATACACGGATCGAGTACTATAGGCTGTGGTCTCAGTACGATGACACGATGCAAGTTGATGTGCTTATCTGGTGACGCACTATGATACCCCAATCCCACATGGGATTGAGATGAGAAGTGTGTATGGTATATAAGAATGGGCCTAAGTACCCATTGTCAACTTGGGATATTCATTTTGGCCTAGGGAGGATGGCGGCCAAGTAGTTGACCGTGGGTGCTACCAGGCCCAATGTCACGCCCCGTGCCCATGGACCCGAGAGCACGACTATAGGCCGGCAGCACCCACGGTCAACTAGTTGGCTGCCGTCCTCGCTGGGCTAAAATGGATATCTTAAGTTGACAATGGGTACTTAGGCTCATTCTTATATACCATTCAAACTTCTTATCCCAATCCCATGTGGGATTGGGGTATCACATTAAGTACCCATTGTCAATATGGGATATCCATTTTAGCCCAGTGAGGACGACGGCCAAGTAGTTGACCGTGGGTGCTGCCAGGCTCATAGTCGTGCTCTCGGGTCCGCGGGCACGGGGCATGACATTTGGTATCAGAGAAGGTAACCAACCCTAGGTATAGGAACTAAGTGCTACATTGTGCACGGTGGGAGCCACCTCTAAAATCCCATGTCGCCTGGTTGGTTCTGGGTTTGGCTCCTAAAGTATGGGCCGAGCGAGGACGCTTGGGTCTAAATGAGGGATGAATGTGATACCCCAATCCCACTTGGGATTGGGATGAGAAGTGTGTATGGTATATAAAAATCGGCCTAAGTACCTATTGTCAACTTGGGATATCCATTTTGGCCTAGCGAGGACGGCAGCTAAAAAGTTGACCGTGGGTGCTGCCAGGCCCATAGTTGCGCTCCGGGGTCTGCGGGCATGGGGCGTGACATTTGGTATCATAGTAGGTAACTAGCTCCCGGTATGAGAACTAAGTGCTACATCGTGTGCGGTAGGAGCCATCTCTAGAACATGCCACCTGGTTGGTCCTGGGTTTGGCCCCTAAAGTATGGGCCCAACGAGAACGCTTGGGTTTAAAGGAGGGGTGAATGTGATACCCCAATCTCACGGGATGAGAAGTGTGAATGGTATATAAGAATGGGCCTAAGTACCCATTATTAACTTAGGATATCTATTTTGGCCCAGCGAGGACGGCGGCTATATAGTTGACCGTGGGTGCTACCAGGCTCATAGTCGCGGGCACGGGGCGTAACATTGGGCCTGGTAGCACCCACGGTCAACTACTTGGCCGCCGTCCTCGCTAGGCCAAAATGGATATCCCAAGTTGATAATGGGTACTTAGGCCCATTCTTATATACCATACACACTTCTCATCCCAATCTCATGTGGGATTGGGGTATCATAGTGCGTCACCAGATAAGCACATCAACTTGCATCGTGTCATTTTACTGATACCGCAGCCTACAGTACTCGATCTGTGCATTGCTGGGAAATCTTTTCCTTGCTACTGTAAGCCAAGGGTCCCAATCCTGATGTCAATTACCATCGAGGCAGCAAGGAGATAAACACACTGAGTGTCCCCATCCAGCATCTAGCGAATGACTCAAAATCAAGCCGTGCATTAACTTACACATGTCATTATATTGAAATCGCAGCCTCCATTACTCGAGCTATGCATCGCTAGGAAATCTTTTACTTACTACCATAAGCCAGGGGTCCCAATCCTGACGTCAATCACCATCGAGACAGCAAGCGGTTAGAACAACACCAAGTATCCAGCCCAGCTCATGAATAACCCAAATCACAAAATGCACACAAGGCAAGGCATTTGCTAGGCTCTAGACGGCTAGCCAAGATGACTCATCTCAATGTCCTATCGCTCGGTTTGGAGTAAGATAATCCCCAGAACTGATTGGGTTACTTGGGATCATCTATCTCTAACATGAGCTAGTACAAACTTGCTAAGTACTCAACGTTAACAATACCAACCCCCGTCTGACTAATTAGGCCAGAGGGTTATCTGATCCGCAGGATTTTCAAATCAAAATATTTTTAGGGCAAAACAACACTTTTCAGAATTTGATCACACTGACTCACAAGGCTAATCATCATTCACATAGGCTCTGTAGAGTCAATCAATTCATTCCATGGCATATCAGGCTAATAAAATAATTTCAAGGATCAAAAGGGCATTTTCCAAAAGTCAATCTCGTCACAACAGACCATTTTCCAAAATCATGTTGAAACAAGATAAAGAGTTTTGTTCACACAACAAACATGTTTCCAAGAGTATTCAAGTCTTTTTCTCCATACTTGATCACAAAAGTCATTTTCCAAGGGCATTCGGATCATTTTACCAATGCCTAATTTCCAAAAAACTTTTCGAGGGTATTCGGCTCATTTTACCCTTACCTGATTTGAAAAATATTCACAGGAGTTCCAATAAGGATATTTTGGCCATTTACCAAATACCTAATTCTAAAGGTTTTCATAAAATATTCCAATAAGGACATTTGGATCATTTTCCAAATACCCAATTCCAAATGGAGCTCATTCCAAGAAATCCAAAATTCTAATTCGAAAAAAGGATTAAATTTAAGGTTTCCAAACATATTTCCATAAAATGTTCCAATAAGGGTATTCCAGTCAATTTATGGGTACCCAATTCTAGAAATCACCATTTTTAAAAAATCCTAAGTATTTAATCCACAAGGACTAATTTCACAAAATCTTTACTTTAATAATCCATTAAGGTTTCCAAGCCAATTATGAAGTTTATTCAAGCCTAGAATGGCGCAAAACAATTCTTGCTCAGATAAACCTTAAATATATTTAGGGATTTCCAAAATGGTATAAAACATCGCATTTCATGAAAAATTAAAGTACACTAGCTTTCAAAAGGCTATAGAAATCCAAGGGACTCACCTCATGTCCTAAGTAACATTTTCCGTTCACGGCCGTTTTATCACCGTCTCTACCATTTTTGATGTTCCGTTGGCTGTTTATCGCTACACCTATACCAAACATCGTTTTCAAGTCAATTCGTGTTCGATCGAAAAATAGCCGACTATTGGCCGATGTCCAGCCGACGTGCCCAACGGGTAGCCGACGTCCAATTGACGTTTAGCCGATGGTTAGCCGACAGTTAAGGAAAACGTTCAACCTTTGTTACATCATTTTCTCATCGTTTGTTCGATTCTTTCCTTTTCCTCTTTCCGTATCCTTTCTACCTTCATAAACAAGGGATTCACTTCATATTTCCCCAATTATTTGATCAAAGATCACACAATTAATCATTCTTAAGTTCAACCACTTTCTAAGCAAAATTCTGGAATTTAGCTGCTTTGACACATGATTTTGTTTTGGGAATAACTTTCAATTCTTAACTCCATTTTGGCTTTACAATATACCAAATTGACCGTAAGACTCTTAAGTTTAATTCTGTTAAGCCCTTTTTCCAAAATTCCTGTTCTTGAGGCACTGTACTGGGCAAAACAGCCCCAGTAGTTTAACCTCAATTTTACTATTCATGTTTTCCTTTGTTCTCCTTTAATCTTTAACACCATAGAACCATTAATTTATTCAATTATCCTTCAAATCATCTTTAATTCTCAATTTCCAGTAGCTCACAAAAGTCACTGATGCATATTTATTTGGGTATAAAAATCATATAAAAATAAGCACATTCCCAATCAAGTTTAAATTAAAACGTTAACTCCAAATTACACATATGAGCAAGTGTACTCATCATTAGCATAGCATAGGGTTCAAACGAGTGTTGATCCTCCAGGAACAAGTATGCATTAATCATTTTTCTTTCATTGTTTAACCGACTTAATAAAGTAAAAAGGAAATAAGAAGGAAAATAAAATTAAATAAAACAATATATATATGTCAAGGATAGAGAATTATGTAACTTACACCATTATTTTGATAAACATGGTCTTAAAGTGCCTAATCATTATCATAATTAATTATTTTCTTGGCATCATGAAGGATTAAAGTAGATTCACTTATTTGTTCAATTCTTGAAATCACAATCTTCTAGATAAATTAGCATTACTTGGTCTCGTCTCAACTAATTCACCTAAAAGATGCATTAAACACAATACTTGATTAAAATTCGTCTCAGCAAACTTAAAACATGAAATTAATCAATGAATCCTTGGTCTTGGCAGACATCAATTAACTTTTAATTACCAGTTTTCATCAATTAACCCCCTTGGTCCAGTAAGTTAATCGACAACGAATATGAAATTAATGATTTGAAACCACCATCAACCCCTTTGGTCCAGTAAGTTAATGGAAAGGAACAACCAACTAATCTCGTAATAAGCACAAGTAATTAAATACCAAGAATAACAATCAATTAATCAAAAGATCAAATAACTCTAAAAATCATAAATACCTAAAACAATGTCAAATTACAATAAAACAATTAGCACATCATTGTTCAAGAAAAAGAAAACAAAGTAAAAGAAAGAACTCATAGACAAGCCCCATTCTTCTTCCTTTGAAGACCTTCTTACATAATCCTCATTGATTTAGCAGAATTTCTCTTTGATTTGAGTGATTTTCTGTTATGATCTAAGAATTCCCCCTTTTTTCTTGTGTTTTCCATTTATTTATAGGCTTAGGAAGTGCCTAAACTCGTTGGTGTAGGGTTTTTGGCCGATTAGAAGTGGGAAGATACTAAAATTCTGCAAATTACCAAAAACCACATGCAAAAATCAAGGCACCGCCTCAACATCAGGTTACAGCCAGCGCTGGCACCGGTTGTGTCCTATTTCCTCTGTTGTTCGCCGATTTTTTTCTTAATTTCTTTGCAATGTTTTCTAGAGTACAGCTGGTGCCGGTTCATTTCTGTTTCAAACATTTCACTGCTTTTTCTATCACATCGAAGTGCGTTCCAAAAGCACGTGGCCGGCGCCGGTTCCTTTGCCCTATCCGGGGCAGTCTTTGTTCTGTTTTGCGACGTTTTTGTCTTATTTTACCCCTAAATTCTGAAATAGTACACAAAATATCTTTCCAAGGGTAAAATCTCCAATATGAAAGAATATGACTAGTTATTGAACAAAATACATCACAAAATAGTCTTAAATAACTAGGAAAAATATGACTAATTTAAGTCCGATCAATTCCCCCACACTTAGCTCTTTGCTTGTCCTCAAGCAAAGTATCAAAGACATGTAGAAAAAACACAAGTGTTGATAAAATCACTCAATCTATTTCAAAATAGTATTCCAATGCTTTCTTCATTCAAGACAATGAAACACATGATGCTACATCCTTCATAACAAATGCAAGACTTGTGTAAGTGAATAGTGACTAGTAGAACCATCCTAATACTTAACATCATTCTCAAACAATTGGAAAGAATTTAGTTCAAAAAGAATATGCATTCCATAAGCTTACTTTTCTTACACTCTCTCCACTAATCCAAGACATACCATGATTCTACTTAGGTCAAGTAGGACTTTCAAGCTTGTAATGTAAGGCAAAAGGCTTCCAAACGAAGGATATAGGAAAATCAAATATAAAAAAAGACGAGAGTTCAAAAGAAAAGGATAAATATAATAAATCAAGAAATTCCAAACTCTTCTTGCTCTCATATTCCAAAATCAATCAAAACCCATAACCTTGTGTAGCAATTACAGTACAGTTCAAGCAAATCTTGCATTTTCATGAATCATTCTCAACTCATCACTATTTTTTTTTCACAAGATCATTCAAACATTTCAACAATGGTGCCAAGAACTTGATGTGAATTCAAGTTTTTCAGAAATACCTACAACTCAACCACCATTCTTCTTGTGATCTTTCTTTTCTTTCTCTTTCACTTTTTCTTTCTTTTTCCTCTTCCTTTTTTCAAATGTTGCTGTTGTTTCTTTCTCAGTTTTTCTCTTTCCATCTTTTCTAGTAGCTTTTTGTTTTCTTTTTTGTTTTTTGCTTCCAATCTTTCGTTTTCTTTTTCTTTTCTTTCTTTTCTCCTTTCCAACTCAAAACAACTATTGATGCATGACTGAAAGTAACAAGTCATGATCTTTCCACAAGTATTCTCTCTCAACATTCTCCTACATGTACTTTTATCCATCAAGAGCAATCAAAGATTTGGAAGTATTATTCAAACTCTCAGCAAGTAGTAATGGACAAAATATGATAATGGGTTTTAAGAAAGAAATTTACCATTTAGGCTCAAAATAGGCACTAAGGATAACAAAAAAATAGGTAGGCTTGAAAAGCTCAAACTATCCAAAAAGGCTTATTACCGTCATCCCTAAGTCATCCCTAAGTTTAATCATGAATGTCTGTCTTATTTCGCCTCTAGAGGTATTCAAGTAAGTTCTAGAATGCTCAATGAATTTTAGTGGAAAAACAGGTTTAAGAACAATGTAAAGCATTTGATCAAGAACTACTTAGTCCAAGTGCGTGCAAAAAGTCATGCATAAGCCATAAATGATATAGAACATATACTCTATGATCTATCACAAAGACATGCATCAAAAATACCTCTTGAAATCTCAAAGAAAATCAGAAAAATTTGAAAAAATTTACTCTCAAACTTGCTCTCAAACAAGGATCTAAAGAAGAATTTCAAGAAGGTTATAGAAGAATCGAGAATATTATAGAAGAATTCTCAATCTAACCATTCCCGCACACTTAAACTGGACATTGTCCTTAATGGCCAAATAAATAAAACAAGGAATTAAATGCCATGGGACCAAAAATAAAGGGGAAAAGATAAGAAAGAAATTGCTTCCATTCATTGTGCATGCTGCTGTACAAGAGTTCAGTTCCTAGAGAATGAGACATTGGCAAAGTACCTAAAAGGAAAAATACAAAAGAGCACACTAAAGCATAAAACTAGAAAAGAGAAATAAATCAAAACAAAAGAAAGAAAATAGTACACAAAAAAATGTATAACACAAAAGAAAGAAGGCAAGAGAACCCAAGAAGTTTTATTTTTTAGTTTCGAAGAGCACCACCACCTGCTCAGAATTGGGAAGACTTTCACTAACATAGTGCTTCACACAATTGCCATTGACTTTGAAAGTGCCCTTGGTGGGGTGAGTAATTTCAAGGGCACCAAAAGGGAATATCTTACTTACCATGTATGGTCCCAACCACCTGGATTTCAACTTATCGGGAAAAAATTTTAAGCGAGAATTGAATAGCAACACTTGATCGCCTTTTGCAAATTTGGGTTATTGAGTTAGATGCTTATCGTGCCACTTTTTGACCTTTTCCTTTTACCTCATTGAATGATCATAAGCATCTTCCCACAACTCCTCCAAAGCTATGAGTTGGAGTAACCTGGACTTTCCAGCGGCCTCAAGATTAAAGTTAACAAGTTTAATGGGCCAATAAGCTTTGTGCTCAATTTCAACAAGTAAATGACATGTTTTTCTATAAACTAACCGAAAAGGAGTCGGGCCAATTGGGGTCTTAAAAGCTGTCCTGTATGCCTAAAGAGTGTCATCTAATTTTAGACTCTAATTCTTCCTAGTATGGTTAACAGTTTTTTCCAAGATTCTTTTGATTTCCCTATTAACCACTTCGATCTGACTGCTTGTTTGGGAATGATAAGGGGTGACAAACTTATGGTGTACTCCCAAATGTTTAAGAACTTTATCCATTTAAGTATTACAAAAATGAGTTCCCCTATCACTAATCAGAACCTTAGGTACACTAAAACGGGTGAACAGTTTTTTTAGAAATTTTACCACCACCCTTACATCATTAGTTGGTAGAGCTTGTGCTTCTACCAATTTAGAAACACAATCCACTGCTACCAAAATGTACTTATTATCCAAAGAACTAGAAAAAGGTCCCATGAAGCCTATCCCCCAACAATCAAATACTTTGCAAGTTTGAAAAATTTGTAATGGCTTCTTATTAGATTTAGATATGTTACTTATGCGTTGACACCTATCACAACTTTGAACAAACCTATGGGCATCTTTGAACAATGTGGGCTAATAGAATCCAAACTCAAGCACCTTTCGTGCAATGTTGTGGGCTTAGTAGTAGCCTCCAGCAAGTCCTTCATGACAATGTCGAAGGATATTCTCCCCTTCTTTAGAGTCCACACATTGTCAAATGATTTGGTCCACACAACACTTAAACAGATAAGGATCTTCCCAAAAATAATACCGTACTCCGGAGAGGATTTTTTTTCTTTTGTTACATTGTGAGATCTTTTGGAATAATTCCTACAATGAGGTAGTTAGCAAAGTCGGAAAACCAAGGGGTGTTTGGAATCTCACCTTCTATGAGAAAGAGTTGTTCATCTGGAAAGGTGTCCTTGATGTCCTCCTCTACCAATGATTCTAAATTGGGATTATCCAGTCTTGACAAATAATCCACAGCCAGATTTTCTGCACCCTTTTTATCCCTAATTTCCAAATCAAATTCCTGCAATAATAATACACATCTTATCAATCGTGGTTTGGAATCATGTTTGGGTAGAATGGTCCGTATAAATTGTAACTTTGGACAAAATAAGATAAGCACGAAATTTATCGAAAGCAAACTCTATGGCGAGCAATTCTTTCTCTGTTGTTGTGTAGTTTTCTTGAGCATCTGTCAAAGTCTTACTTGCATAGTATATGAGTTGGAAGTGCTTATTCCTCCTTTGTCCAAGTACTGCACCTACTACAAAATCACTAGCACCACATATTAGTTCAAATGGAAGAGACCAATCAGGTGCAATCAAAATGGGTAAATTGATCAATTTCTCCTTAAGCATGGTGAAAGCATTGAGACAGTTTTCATCAAAATTAAACATGGCATCCTTTTCAAGTAAAGAGGTAAGCGGTTTGGAAATTTTTGAGAAATCTAAGATAAACCTCTTGTAAAAACTGCATGACCAAGAAAGCTCCTTATAGCTTTCACAGAAGTAGGAAGAGGCAGCTTCTCAATCGCTTCAATTTTTACTCGATCAACTTCTTTACCTCTCCTTGAAATTTTATACCCCAACACAATACCTTCTTACACCATAAAGTGGCATTTTTCCCAATTAAGCATGAGGTTAGTCTCTTCACACCTTGCTAGTACCTTTTCAAGATTAGATAAACTTAAGTAAAATGAATCACAAAAAATTGAAAAATCATCCATAAATACCTCCATGATGTCCCCCACGAGCCCTTAAAATATAGCTGTCATGCACCTTTGGAATGTTTCGGGACCATTGCAAAGACCAAACGGTATTTGACGATATGCAAAAGTACTATATAGACATGTAAGAGCTATGGGGATTTGTAGGTAGTCAGAAAATCCATCCAAGAAACAATAGTATTCATGTCCGGCTAATCTTTCCAACATTTGGTCAATAAAAGGGAGAGGGAAGTGGTCTTTCCGAGTGGCTTTGTTTAACATCCTGTAATCAATGCAAAACCTCCAACCCGTAACCTATCTCATGGGGACTAGCTCATTTTTATCATTAGGGCTTACCGTCATTCCTCTCTTTTTTAGTACCACTTAAGTAGGATACTTGAATCTAGAAGTTTAATCACCTCACCTTTTACCACTTCAATCATATGTGGGTTCAACCTACGTTGGGGTTGTACTACGGGCTTTGCAACTTCTTCCATCAAAATCTTGTGAGTGCAAAAGGCTGGACTAATTCCCTTTATCTCAGTGATTTTCCATGCTATAACTCCCTTATATTTCCCCAACATACTTACCAATTTGGTCTTTTTCTTTTTAGTAAGATCTTTAACAATGATCACAGGCAATTTATGTCTTTCAGCTAAGAACACATATTCCAAGTGCTCGGATAGGTCTTTTAGATCCAATTCTAGAGGCTCCTCTATAGATGATTTCATTCTCCCTAAACTGATTTTCTCAAAATTTTCAATACACTTTATTCCCTCCTCATTAATAGAGTTCTCCAAATATGCTACTGAAGTTTCCACCAACTTCTACTCCAATGATTTCTGCATAAACTCCAAAATAGGTTCGTCAAGAGTATCAATTCTTAAACATGAATCATTAGAAGATAAAGGTGTTGCATGCTTTGGTGGATTAGAATGACTACTTCCTCATCTCTAACCTTAAGTGTCAACCTCCCCTCATGAACATAAATTAACTTCTTTGTTATAGTTAGAAAGGGTCTACCTAAGATTAAAGGGACCTTAGAATCTTTATCCATGTCAAGAATAACAAAATCTATTAGAAATATGAATTTATCAACTTTTACCAGTACATCTTCTATTATACCCCTACGATATTTGATACATCTATCTGTGAGTTGAATACTCATCCTAGTAGGTTGGGGTTCTTTCAAGCCTAACTTTTTAAATGTTTTATATGGCAATAAATTGATGCTAGCACCTAGATCAGCTAATGCATTACAGAAATTAAGAGTACCAATTAAACATGGGATAGAGAAACTCCCTAGATCATTCTTTTTATATGGCAAATTTGGTTTGTCCAGTAATATGGCAAAACATTCTTCATTTACTACCACTATGGACAGTTCCTCTAATTACTTTTTACTTACAAGCATGCTATTGAGAAATTTGGCATTTTTAGGTATGTGGATTAGGGCTTCACTGAGTGGGATGTTTATGTGAAATTGTTTGAATAGCTCAAGGAATTTGACAAATTGGGCATCTTTTCGGGCTCTGTGTATACAAGTAGGATAAGGAATTTGAGGTTGGAAGGTGGACTTTTTAGTGGGGTTTCCAGAAGAAGAACAGGGTTTAGCCGGCGCCGGTTCACCTGGCTCAGTCGGCACTAGCTGCATGCTGGGGGCTATGGTTCTCGATTGTACAAGACGGCTAGTGCCAGTTCTCCTCCTCCAGCTAGCACCGGTTACAATCTGTACTGTCGGGCAACTCCTTTCCACTCCATAATGCGATTGCAGCTATCTCCTCTTTGCTTATTGGTGCTAGTTCTTGAGATTTTAACACTATGTTAGTCAAAAACTAGATTTGTTTCTCCATATTGGGAATCATCTCCTCAAACATCTCAAAGTTGGAATCTATTTCTTGGAAACGTTTCGTGACATGGACAACAAAATTTTCAATTACTATATCAAGCTTTGCTGATTCTGGGGCTTTGAGTGTTATCTTGGAAGAATAATGGGGTTATTGCCCCTCATTAAACCTCCTCTGGTTCCAATTGGCCATTTCACCTGAACATAACAAATAGTTAGATACCAGAATGCACATTCAAACAGAATTAAAGGAAGACAAAGTTAGTTAAGTAAACATAGTCAGAGTTAGTAAGTTAGATTACAATGATACACATGATAGAAAAGATGGTAACTTTTTTGCAAAAAGAACAATTGTACATATTTACATATTCACATATTTACTTATTTACATATTCACATGATTAAATCAACAAAATCCGAGCTTTCATGATATTGTTCCCCGGCAACGGTTCCAAAAGCTTGATGCGTATTTATTTGGGTATAAAATTCATATAAAAATAAGCACATTCTCAATCAAGTTTAAATTAAAACGTTAACCCCAAATTACACATATGAGGAAGCGTACTCATCATTAACATAGCATAGGGTTCAAACGAGTGTCGATCCTCAGGAACAAGTATGCATTAATCACTTTTCTTTCATTGTTTAACTGACTCAATAAAGTGAAAAAGAAATAAAAAGGAAAATAAAATAAAATAAAATAATATATACATGTCAAGGATGGAGAATTAAGTAACTTAAACCATTATTCTAACAAACATGATCTTAAAGTACCTAATCATTATCATAATTAATTATTCTCTTGGCATCATGAAGGATTAAAGTAGATTCACTTCTTTGGTCAATTATTGAAATTACTATCTTCTAGATAAATTAGCATTACTTGGTATCATCTCAATTAATTCACCCAAAAGATGTATTAAACACAATCATTGATTAAATTTCCTTGGTCTTGGCAAACTTAAAACATGAAATTAATCAATAAATCCTTGGTCTCGTTAGACATCAATTAACCTTTAATAACTAATTCTCATCAATTAACCCCCTTGGTCCAGTAAGTTAATCGACAACGAATATGAAATTAATGAATTGAAACCACCATCAACCCCCTTGGTTCAGTAAGTTAATGGAAAGGAACAATCAACTAATCATGTAATAACACAAGTAGTTAAATACCAAGAATAACAATCAATTAATCAAAAGATCAAATAACTCTAAAAATCATGAATACCTAAAACAATGTCAAATTACAATAAAACAATTAGCACATCATTGTTCAAGAAAAAGAAAACAAAGTAAAAGAAAGCACTCATAGACAAGCCTCCTTCTTCTTCCTTTGAAGACCTTCTTACACAATTCTCATTGATTTCGCAGAATTCCTCCTTGATTTGAGTGATTTTCTGTTATGATCTATGAATTCCCCCTTTTTCCTTATGTTTTCCATCTATTTATAGGCTTAGGAAGTACCTAAACTCGTTGGTGTAGGGTTTTTGGCCGATTAGAAGTAGGAAGATACTAAAATTCTACAGATTACCAAAAATCGAAAGCAAAAATCAAGGCACCGCCTCAATATCTGGTCACAACCGGCACCGCCTTGGCTACCTAGAGCCAGTGCCGGTTGTGTTCTGTTTCCTCAGTTGTTCGCCGATTTTTTTCTTGATTTCTTCGCAATGTTTTCTAGAGTGTAGTCGGCACCGATTACAGCTTCCCAGGCGGTGCCAGTTCGGTTCTGTTCCGGACGTTTCACTGATTTTTGATCCCCTCAAAGTGCGTGCCAGTAGCACGTGGCCGGTGCCGGTTCCTCTACCCTGTCCAGCACAGCCTCTGTTCTGTTTTGCGACGTTTTTGTCTTATTTTACCCCTAAAATCTGAAATAATGCACAAAATAACTTGCCAAGGGTAAAATCTCAACTATGAAGGAATATGACTAGTTATTGAACAAAATGCATCACAAAATAGTCTTAAATAATTAGGAAAAATATGACTAATTTAAGCATTATCAGTCACTTATTCAACACAAATTCATCTCTTCTAATCAAAAGCTAGGTTAATATATTTTTCTAACTAAGTAAATTCTATTTTTACACTACTTTGATCATCACCACTTCAACCGAAAATAAGCCTTCAAACTACCATAATTATTCATTTCTTCCTCTCACAAAACATCATTCAAAGACCCTTAGGCAGCCGACACATATACAAGCATATATAAGGTTCGTACACAAAAGCTCACAAACCATAGCTTTGATCCGAAATTAAGACGTGAAAGTCATGTTTTTATGTTAAAATTCATATCATCATAACCATCATTCACCCAACAACAACTTCAATTCAAGCAAGGTAGGGGTTTACCTTGTATTTGAGGCTATTTGGTGTGATTTTGCTCCAAGAAAACACACACACACACACACACACACACACATACTTCTTTCTTTCTCTCTCATTTTTCTTTTTCTCTTGATTTTTCTCCCTCTTGGCTCCCGAATTTTTGGCTGTTTAATAGCTCTCTTAACCGCCATTTCGCCTCCAATCTTGTCTCTCTATTTCTTGTTGTGGTTTAATTGAATGGTGGATATATATAGGTGTGTTCCAACGAAATTCTTACAGACCAACCATTTTTATTTCCTCCACAAAAATTTCCTTATTTCTTCTTGCATGGCTGTTGAAATTCTTGGCCAATTTCCATGCATTCATTCATCTTCTCTTGGTCCAAATATTAGCCAATTATATTGCTCAAGATCTTAATCAAATGGGCCCACGAGTGATGTGTTCCAATCACAAAATTACACATCATTCTTCATTTATTTTGCAATCCTTTAATTCCATGTGTCTTGCATGAACTCTTCAAGCAACCTTTGTTAAATTGACATATGTCCGTGGGCTACCAATCACAAAATGCCACACGTACCATTTTTAACTGCAATTTTTTATTTTCTTCAGAAATGACCAAAATCGGGTCCGTAATGAAAAAATATTTTATTTCACCATTCAACTCCAAAACTAAATCCATTGGTAACATCTAAATTCTTCAATTCCTTTTCTACTTAGTCAAAGTCGCGGGTGTGGTCAAATGATGAAAATGCCCTCGATACACTGAATAGCATAATTCACACCATAACATGTGTTTCATCGCACTGCCCAATTTTTCTTTTCAGAGTACCCTTAAATTCTTATTTTGTTAATAATAATAGCCTTAAAAAAATTTAGGGTATGGATAGAATAAATCTAATAATTACATTCAGGTCCTGACAAAATATTATTCCACCAAAATATTCATCTTATTACACCGATCAACTTTTATTCTGCATATCGATACAAATTCTCATTCTATTACAGATAGTAGCCAATCAAAAATAAAAAGGTGGGGTGTTACCAGATAGGGATTGGTGGATACCATTGCTGCCCCTTCCTTGAGGTTCTATACATTCTAACCATCCTACAGTATAAACAACCCAGATTAGTCAAACGAGTTTAACCTTAGTGAAATAAAGTAAATACTATCAATAATTGCCTAAACCTTGACTCTGATACCACTTGTAACATCCCACTACCTACGTACCCATTAAGGCTGGGGATGTCGCCCCGCCCATAGAGCAAGGGGTCTTTGTAACTAGGACTCACAAAAGAAATGAAAGAAATGATTCAAATTTAAACTTATTACAACTCAAACAATACATGAACAATTCCCAAAATAAAGAAATATCTGCTAGAGTCTCTCAAAATGAAATACATAAAGAAATAATTCTTCAAAATAAAGGCAATCACTAATAAATAACCTTCACAACAAGATCGACCTGAAAGTATGGTATAAAAAAGTGGCAAGATATAAATCTCAGTAAGCCCGTGTATGCTTTGAGTGCTTTAGGTAAAACAATTCATATATGCAAGTTGATAAATTTTCATAAAAGTAAGGCTTGGCAAGTCAAACATGATGTATACGTGAAAGTGTATTATGGATACAATTATGGACAATTTTCTTTTTCTTTTCAGTTAAACAAGCAATTTTACACAAAATGCTAAACTTTTCCTCAAAACCAACTTTGACAAGAATTTTGGAAATCATAATTACTATTTCAAAGAAAACACATTGAATGATCTTTCCTTTCCCAAAAGGGAAGAATACAATATTAAGTACTCAATAAGGGTAGACTACTATGACTAGTCTTTGAAAGGTTAGGGTAAGTCTCTCAGTAGGTGGCTACCACTGAAGGGTGAGTCCTTCCTAGATAGGATGCTAGTCGTATAGATCGTACCGGTCCGAGCTAGCAAGTACAGTCAAGTGGACTATGTATTTTCGAAATGGATAACGGGTAAGCTTGGGTGTAGAGATGGAGAAGTATCTCACTCGGTAGGTCGTATACGTACCTTGTGTCAATATGCACAAAGTGTGGCATCCTGAGTGTTTTTTTGTCATGGTGCACAAAGTGTGGTGCCATGACTACCTCTTCTGAGTGGTTGCTTTTATTGTATACATGGATGGCTTTTGAAAAAAAAACACCCCTTCTCACTTGTGAAATTTGTTTGAGACTTACCCGTACTTACATTTATGAAACTTTCTCTACTTGCAAACATGAACTGGTTCACCTAAAGCACTCAACGCACACACGGGCTTACTAAGATTTATGTCTCACCACCTTTTTATACCATGCTTTTAGGTCGATCCTAGTGTGAAAGTTAATGATTAGAGATTGCCTTTGTTTTAAAGACTTATTTCTTTTTCTATGTATTTCATTTTGAGAGACTCTAAAGGACATTTATTTATTTATTGAATTTGTTCATGTATTATTTGAGTTGTAATAAGTTTGATTTAAATTATTTCTTTCCTTTCTTTTGTGAGTCCTAGTTATAAAGATCCCCTTATCCTGTGGACGAGGCGACATCCCCAGCTCTAATAGGGTACGCAGCTAGTAGGGTGTTACAAGCCTATCCCCCCAGAGCTGGAATTTTTGAAACTTCAAGCAAGGAATTATCCAAGACTTTTTTATAGATATTGAAATGAATTAAAAAAATAAGAGTAGTTTAAATTTGAATAGGTTAGGACAAGGCTTGCAAGAATTATTGAGACAAAAATTCTTCAAGAATTCCTTTTAGGACAAGATCACATGGTTAAGACGTTACCATGGTGTCTTCCCTAGGACAACATTCCTAACTTTAAGGGATGTAAGAAAAAGGAAAATTCAAACATTAGTTAAGATAATTATGAATAAAACTTAGGTGATGGGATTTGAACTCAAAACCTTAGAAATTAAATCACAAAGCTCTAACCACTTAACCATACTAACTCTTGTTCTTATTTTCCCAACCAAATTCTCTTCTTATCCAAGCCTCAAGCCATCTTCCTATTTCGACTTCAATTAAAATTACTTTTTTACCCTTACTACCCAACAAGCATAGATATACCATATAACCCATATACTACAATTCTAAGGCATACAAAATCATTAAAGGAATATATTTTATGCAAGATGATATGATATGCACCCTATCCCTCTTACTCTAAAGTAGGTTTTAGGTAGGGTTTTACATTTGGGGTGTAAAATTTCAATAGGAAATGTAATATTAGAAGAAGACTTGATATGCTTACCCATAGAAGATTACGATGCTATTTTAGGTATGGAATGGTTATCTCAATATCATGCTCAAGTTGATTGTAGACATAAGGCGGTGTAATTTCGTAAACCTGGGAAAAATGTATTGGAATTTGAAGGTAAGACCAGGAGGAAGAATAATTCTATAATATCAGGACTTAAAGCTCGGAAGTTTATCATAAAGGGATTCACTGGATACTTGGCTTATGTGATGAATAAGCCAAGAGAAACTAAGAAACCCGAAGATGTCCCAGTGGTAAATGAATATTTGGATGTTTTTCCGGTAGAATTGAAGAAGCTACCGCTGGAAAGGGAAGTAGAGTTCTCTATTGATTTAGTGCCAATGGCGGAACTAGCATCAAGGACTCTTTATAGAATGGCACCAATGGAACTGCAAGAGCTTAAAAAGTAACTGTAGGAGTTATTAGTGCAAGGATTTAGCTGACCAAGTACTTCCCCTTTGGGAGCACCTGTGTTATTTGTTAAGAAGAATAATGGATCACTATGAATGTTTATAGGCTATCGAGGATTAAATGCAGTTACAATGAAGAATAAGTATCCATTGCCTATGGTTAACGAGTTATTTGATCAACTACAAGGAGCAAGACATTTTTCCAAGTTAGATTTAACGCAGGGATATTATCAAGTCTGGATTCGAGGGGAAGATATATCGAAAATTGCATTTAACACCTGATATAAACTTTTTAAGTTTGTATTGATGCCATTTGGTGTTACTAATGCTCCCGCTACTTTTATGGATTTGATGCACTGGATATTTTAGCCATATTTAGATAGTTTCATTATCATTTTTATACATGATATCTTGGTATACTCAGAAAATCCTTAGGAACATCAGCAACATCTTTGGAAAGTATTGGAAAAGTTACAAGAGGTCAATTATATGCAAAGTTCAATAAATGTGAGTTTTGGCTACAAGAAGTGACATTTTTAGGACATGTAATATCTAAGGAAGGAATTACGGTGGACCCTGCTAAAGTTGAAGCAATAACAAATTGGAAATGTCCTGAGACTCCAACTAAAATACAAAGTTTTCTAGGATTGGATGGATGTTACAGGAGATTTATTGAGGGATTTTCAAAGATACTTCACCTTTAACCCGACTCACTCAAAAGAAAGTCCCTTTTGTTTGGACAGAGAAGTGTGAGAGGAACTTCTAGGAATTAAAATAAAAGTTAAGCTCTGTGCCCACCTTGGCATTACCAGTCATAGATAAACCTTATGAAGTATATAGTATTGTATCAAAAGAAGGATTGGGAGGAGTATTGATATAAGAAGGAAAAGTGATAGCGTATATTTCCAGGAAGTTAAAACCTCATGAAGAGAAATACCCTACTCATGATCTAGAGTTAGCAGCTATTGTATTTTCTTTGAAGAAGTCGAGACATTATTTGTATAGAGCTAAATTCAAAGTTTTCAAAAATTATAAGAGTTTGAAGGATGTCTTAACCTAGAAGGATTTGAATATGAGGTAACGTAGGTGGATGGAATTTTTGGAAGAATTTTGGTGTCCAATCAAATATCATCCTGGGAAAGCAAACTTGTCTGCCCTCCGAATGGTACGAATACCAGAATTCAAAATATTTGTAGTTGAAAGAAAGATAAGGATGAATAATATTTTAATCCAATCTGTTTTTCTACAACAGTTAAAAGAAGAGTAGGATAATAAGGATGAATTGCAAAAGCTAGTGCAAAGGGAGGCTAATAAGGAGAAATGTGATTTTCGAAAGGGCAATGATAGAATTCTCTATTATTGAGATCGGTACTATATCCCGAGATAAGCTATGATGAAATAAGATATTTTGACTAAAGCATATCGTAGTAAGTATACTGTCCACCTAAGAGCAGTAAAGATGTACCTGGATTTGAAACAACGTTATTGGTGGATTGGTATGAAGAGAGATGTCTCAAAATTTGTAGTCCGATATTTGACTTGTCAACAAATGAAGACTAATCAATGATCTAAAGGGCTATTACAGACGTTACCTACCCCATCATGGAAATGGGATGAGATTACCATGGATTTTATAATGGGACTACCCATGGCGGTAGGACAATGGGAAGCTATATGGGTAATGGTAGATCGGTTAACTAAGTCTGCTAATTAATCCCTATTAACCAATGGGATTCATTGGGGAAATTGAGTATGATATACACAGAATAAGTAATTAGATTACACGGGGTACCCTCTAGCACTATATCTGATCGAGATACCAGATTTACCTTAAAATTTTAGACTAGGTTATAACATAGGTATGGAATAATATTGAAGTTCAGTACAACAACATATCCATAAACAAATGGACAAACAGAGCATGTAAATAGAATTTTAGAAGACATGTTGTGGGCATGTACTTTAGACTTTGGAACTAAATGGATTGATAACTTAACATATGCAGACTTTACATACAACAATAGTTATCAATCAACAATTAGAATGGCTCTGTTTGAGACTCTTTGTGGAAGAAAATATCAGTCTCTGTTATATTAGGAAAGTCTGGGGTAGAGATCATATGGCCAGGATGTTTTGTATCCTGAAGAAGTACGGCGAACTGTAGAATTTATGAAAGCCAGATTAGAAAAAAACTCAAATTAGGTAGAAGGGTTATGCTGATCAACGTAGGAGAGATTTGAAGCTTATGGAAGGGGGCCAAGTATTCTTGAAGTTAATTCCACAACGATAATTAAGGAACAGAGGATAAGGGAAAAAGTTGGCACCCAGGTATATTGGATTGTTTCCTATTGTTGATAGAATTGGCAGAATGGCTTACCGTTTAGATTTGCCAATCGAGCTTCAAGGTATTCATAATGTATTCCATGTCTCCCAACTCTAAAAATATGTAACTGACCCTACACATGTTTTGAACAAAGAGCCCATCAAGATGACCCCAAACTTGAACTATAAAGAGAAACGTCTTAAAATCTTGGAATATGTTGAAAGGAATTACGAAATAAAAAAATTCCACTTGTGAAGATATTATGGAATCATCATTCCATACAGGATGCTACATGGGAGATAAAAACAAAGATGCAAAAGAAGTATTCAAAATTGTTCCAAGACTAAGCCAATTTCGAGATTGATTTTTTTTTTTTTTTTTTAAGGAGGGGAGATTGTAATAGCCTGTATTTTCAACTTTCACTGACAACTATATTTGATAGAATAGGAAATTGTATCGGTGGCCAGAACAAAAGATGATCAGTATAATATGAAGAATATTTTGGTGCAATAAAGATATGTAGGGACCCGAATTTAATTTTGAATTTGTTCTACTCGTACCATAAATATTAAGACTATAACTACTTTTAATAAAGTAAGAGTATAGGGGTACATTTAGAATAAAAATTGATCGATACGAAGAGATGAGTATTCTGGTATAAATTAAGTTACTAGGGATATTAGGGGTATTTTTGTAATTTTAATCGTAATCGGGATCTTTACCGCAAAATGGAAAGAATTGAGAAAGAATTAAGGATTTTGATTCCTACCATTGAGTTCAATGAAATTTATATATTCTATTGGTGGAATATAATATTTTCTCATTACGAACCAGATTATAGTTCATTTCTAAGAAAAATTAGAAACGTGGTCTAAATTTGGACCCATGGTATTATGTGATTGGTGGATAGAGACAAGTTTCACTCTATGAGAGGTTGTATGAATTATTCTTGCAAGAAAACTTATTAAATAAGTTTTCCAAAATAAATATGGAAATAGGTGGAAAAATGACATCACGACATGTGTAAAGAAGCCCACAATGCATTGTGAGCTAATTGGTCACAATTTGGACCATATTATGGTAGCTGAATAAGGAGATAGCTGGCCAAGCAAATAAAGGAATAAGAAAGGAAGAAAAAAAGAAAGAAAAAGGGAGAAAATTGAGAGAAAATTGATAGAAAAATAGAAAGAAGAGAGAGAAAGTTGTTCTTGGTGTTCCTGAGCCAAATCAAGCTTGAAGAATCTCACAAATAAGGTAAAAGGCTATACTTCATGAATTAAAGTTACAAATTTCATCGTGTTGATCATTTTGATATAAATTTTAACATGAAAACGTTAAAATTATAATTATGTATGGCATTATTTATGAACTATGTGAAGTTTAGCGTGTGCAAGTGTGTGTGCCGGTTGGTTGAAGGATTCATGTGCTATGATTTATGTAGTGAATAGAAGTATTAGGATGATGATTTAAAGGTTTGGTCATAGTTGTGAAGAATGATGGTAGAATCGGAAAGAAAATGAAGATATAGTAAAAATAAACTTTAGTTATTTTACTATATTGATGATTATATTGTTCAAGCATGGAATTAGTAGTTTGCTTGACCTGAAAATATGAAGAATTGAAGGTGGTTTGAAGGAAAAAATAATGGATTAAGTGTCCTAAAGGTGTTATGGACAAAAGAAAACAAGATAGAAATGTTAACTGTAGAAAATGGCTTAAAGTAAGAAAAATACTGGGATCGTTTTGCCCTAGTATTTTCTGAACCGAATTAAGGAAAGCTAAATGGAATCCATAGAAGCATAGTTGAAGGTCTAGCAAGAGTTTTGATATAAAATGGAGCCTAATCGGAGTTGTAGATCAAATGTTATACACAAAACAAAATGGTGTGTTAAATGGGAAAACTGCAGAATTTTATGCCAAATGTAATAAACTCAAGGGAGTTTGTTTACATGTAAAAGAGAAGGAGTAATGGAAGAATTAGAAGAGTAATGGAAGGATCAGATATAAAATATATATGTATATCTGCGTTTACTCTACAAAAGAAAATGAAGGAATAAGGAATAAGTGATTTCCTTATGTCTAAGCTTAGAATACCAAACTAAGCATGAAACGACGTTTAATGTAGGTTGTTTATGTTAAACAATCGGTGACGAGTTAGACACAATATTCGACCAGCAATATTAATTTAGGACACTCGGTGAGTCCCACTAGATTCTTAAACTTTTAAATGCTAGTATGCTTTACATTTCATGAAGTAACACATTACGAATCATTTGGAATCCCTTATTAGATTTAAGGTTTTTTTGAGCAAGAAAATAGTATTTTGGCCATGATGGGCAAGCATGAATATCATAATTAGCTTGCATACCTTAAAGAATGATAAAAGAATGTGTTTTGTAAATTTAGCCCTTTTAGGATTAAAACTTTGGGATTTTTGGAATATGGTAACTTTTGGAATAGAGTATTCATGAAATAACCAAAATGCCCTTATTGGAATATTTTATGGCTTGTAGGGTTAGACTTTTGGAATTTTTGAATAAAACTTCTTTTGGAATCAGGTATAGGTAAAATAACCCGGATACCCTTGTTGGAACACTTTTTTTTTGTGAAAAGGACTTTTTATCCTTTTTCGCTACAAAATTGGGAAACGATCTCTCGATTTGAGATCAACTTTTGAAAAATGATAATTTGGCCCCGAAAAATGTTTTATTTGGAATTCCTTCAGGAATATGGAATTGATACTGGGCTTGTGAGCCAGTGGAAACGTTGAGTACTCAGTAAGGGCTTTGATCTTTGTACTAGCTCATGTTAAAGATAGACGACCCCAAGTAATCTGATCCATTTTGGGGATTATCTTACTCCAAACAATACAACAGGACATTGGGATTAGCTGTCCTGGCTAGCCGTTTAGCGCCTGACAATTGCTTGTGCCTTGTGTGCACTTTGATTTGGGCTGTTCAGGGAGCTGGTCGGGGACACCTGGCATGTTGAACCCCTTACCACCTCGTGGTGATTGACGTTAGGATTACGACCCCTAGGCTTACGGTGGCAAGTAAAATATTCTTTTACTTCGGTAATGTGCTGATATGCACTTATCATACCAACAAAGCACAATTGCATACTATAGACTTGCGACCTTAGTACAATAAGCATGTGATGTCGAAGGTGAAGCATTGCAAGCTTTGCACACAGGCCAACCTTCTGTTGAGAGAAGTGCCTATATTTCTAAATTTGGGGCAGTGATTTTTCAATAAAACTCGATTTTCCAAAAATGGTCGATTTTGAAATAAACTCCTTCTTAGTGAGTTGTAGAGTTGTTTTTAGTGGAAAAATATGATACTTTTATGTCTCCTTATTTTTACAAAACACTAGCACACACTTGGGACTCACTGAGTAATTTTTACTCACACATATCTTTTATCTTATTTTTATAGGATCCAGAGCTAGTGACCACAGTTAGAGACAAAGATGATACCACAGCTAGGTCCATCGACTATAATCTTTTATATATGTACATTGTGGTTTTGATGTAGTACTGATATCAGAGTGTACTGAACCTAACTTATGTATCGTGTATTAAATAAGTATGGTTTTTACAACATCAGTCTGGGCCTTTACTTCACCTATCAGTTATTATCATTATAAAAATCCCTTATCTGGGCAACTGGACCGGGTGACACTCAGTTTATGGTATGCTTCCATTGTTATTTCTGGTAAGGATGTCACACACAAGGCATAAGTAATTGCTAGGCGTTAAACGGCTAGGCAGGATGGCTAATTTCAAAGTACTATCGCCCCATTTGGATTAAGACAATCCCTAGAACTAACTAGGCTACTTGAAGTCATCTACCTCTAATGAGAACTAGTACAAAGATCAAAGTCCTTGCTAAGTAATTAACGTCTTTACTGAATTTCAAAACTAATCCAATTCCATTGGCTCACAAGGCCAATAAAATATTCCATTCCTGAAGGAATATAAATAAAATATTTTCTAGGGTTAAAATATCGTTTTCCAAAATTTAATCACATACTGAGTGATTGCTTTCCAAAGCGTAGTGAAAAATGATGAAAGTCCTTTTTTGCACGATAAAATATATTTCTAAGGGTATTTTCGTCATTTGAAAAATACCCAATTCCAAAAGGAATTTTATTTAGGAATTCTAGAATTCTAATCCTAAAAGAAGAATTAATTTCAAGATATTCCAATTATGATTCCATAATACTCAAATTTCACATATTCCAAAGTCCTTTCCATAAAAATGAAATAATATTCTTTTCCAAGTTAAAACATAAATGTCACCTCATATTAATGAGAAGAAAAGCTTTTAGGTATACATTTATACCTAGGAAATATTCACCTTTTTCATTCAAGTCTAACATGGCATAATACCATTTCTTCCTTAGAGAAACCATTTATTTGTTCAAAGAAACCAAAACAATTCATAAAGTATTACTATATAAATAAAATGCTCACAAGCATTTATTACTTTTAAAAATCAAAAGGACTCACCTTGTGTCCTATATCGCCGTAGCCATAGGTACAATGCTTCTAGCTTTTCACCCAATCACTAATATGGATAACCTACATTAAAGGGCATTTCATTCTTAACTTACTAACTAAAGTTCACAACTAATAGTTACTAACATAAGAAAATTACTAATTTCCTAGTTTCCTATTTCTTCTTGAAATGGCATTTCTTCACACAATGAAACTCATTATTCACTACTTTATCCTTTTTCTCCAAATGAATAAAAGACTTTCATAAGTCTTCTCAACCTTTCATTCATCCTAGAATACCATTGAACCAACAATTAAGTCCATTTTCTTGAAAACCATTTCTGCATTTTCAGCTTTAATACTCAATCTTGATTTTTATATAACTTTTCACATATAACTCCGATTAACCTCAAATTTGTACCAAAATGCTCGTAAGATACTCAAATACAATATTATGAACTCCATTTGTATAGGCTTAAAACTATTTCAGTTCTACTGAGGTAAAATCTGTCCCAACTTTTCTTGTTCCAACCATTATTTCCACAAAATAATCATTATTCTTTTATTCTCCTTTTATTATAACAATTATACAACACTTGATCCACTTGATTTCCCATCATAACATCCTTCAATTCTCTGATTTTTAGAGAAAACCAACTCAGCAAATTCATATTTTCACAACACCTAAATCAACAACCACGACAATAACAACACTATTCTATTGTTCTCAACAATTTAACCCTTTTTCCACTCCATTTCTTTCTCCTTCTTATGCAGCCATGAACTACCCATTAAACAACCATCAAAACCCCTTCATATACCATATAAAACATAGCACATAACTTCTCTAAGCTGCCGACATGCACAACACACACAAAACACTTCAAAATATAGCTAATTTCCAAAGAAAACCACAAATCTCATGAATTTCACAACAAAATCCATATCAAAACAATCCTTGTGCTTCATGCTCTAACTTTAATTTGTGAAACATGAGCTTTTATCTTTTTTGTTAATTGCACTAGGCTTGAAATGCTTCAAGCTTCCTTCCATTCTTCTTTGGAAATACTTTGTCTCTCCTTTTTCTTTTTCTCCCAAATTTTCTCTAGTTTTTTTTTTCCTTTTTCTCTTCTTTTTCCATTTTTTCCCTTTTATTCTTCTTGCTTCTGGTTTTCATACTCTCCACCGCCTATCTTGGTAAAATTGTGGCCAATTTGGTCATAATTCATTAAATGCTATTGTGGGTTATCCATCCATGTGTAAAATTCTCATTTGTTAGCTTATTCCTTAATTATCTTGATGCATGAATTTTAGGTGTATGAAAATCATCAAATTTAAATCCATCCCTTAGTCAAGTTTTAATTAAAACATTAATCCCCTAATATATATACAAGCAAGTATACTCATCGCAAGCATAACATAGGGAATTAATGAGTATCGATCCTCAAAGGAATAAGTACACACTTGTCACTTTTCATTTATTGTTTAACCGACCCAAATAAAGTGATAAAATAATAAAGAGAAAAATAAATAAATATATACAACTTAATGATGTGGAAATATGCAATTTAGACAAAAGCTCTCGAAAACATGATAATGAATCACTTAGCTAATATCACAATCAATTATTATCTTTGGTCTAATGAAGGATTTAAAATAGACTCACTTCGTTTGCAATTCATGGAATCACTACCTTCTAGTTAAATTAGTGAACATATTCTGTTTCAACCAATTTACCCAAGAGATACATTAAAATCAATCCTCATATAAACCCCTATATTCTAGGTGATTTGAAATATGAAATTAGTTAATGAACCCATGTTCTAGCAATCATCAACCAACCTTTGATTACCTATGTTCTAGATGATTAACCCCATTTTTCAAGCAAGTTAAAAGATAACTAATATGAAATTAATTAATTGAAGTCATTATCAACCTCTTTTCAAGCAAGTTAATAACAAAAATCAATCAACCAACTTCGTAAGAAAAACAAGTAATCAAATACCAAGAACAATAATAATTGATCAATAGACTAAATTACTCAGTAAATCATGAATCCCAAAAATAATGTTAAATTACAATAAAAATATTAAAAAATTATTTTTTAAGAAAAAGAAAACAAAGTAAAAAGAACACACTCATTCACAAGCCTCCTTCTTCTCATTTGAAAACTTTCTTGAACAACCTTCCTTGATTTGGTGAATTCCTCCTTCTTACAGTGATTTTTTGATTTGCTCTTTTAATTCACCCTCTATTCCCCCTTTATGTTGTATTTTCCCATGCTTTTATAGGCCTCTTTAATCCCAAATTCATTGCTTGAGAAGTCTTGGCCGAGTAGGGTTCGAAAAATTCCTAAATTCGTGCACAGAATTTTCTTACTCCAGAGTGGACTTGGCACCAGATCCAGTCGACCTACCTGGTGCCTGGTGTGTTCTATTTTCCTCCTTGAATGTTCTCTATTTTCACTATTTGGGCATATTGGACCTGGCGCATGGTCCCCTTACCAGGCCTAGTGCCAAGTGCATGTGGCAAATTGTCTAATTTTACTCGAAATTAACTCAACTCTGCACAAATTTGTCAAAAACAATTTTGACAAGAAAAATGTCAAATAGGAAGGAATATACCTAGTTATTACAACAAAAGTATCTCAAATTGACCTCAAATAACTAGGAAAATAATAATGATTTTAGCCCCTATCAATTCCCGCACACTTGAACTTTTGCTTGTCCTCAAGCAAAACACTTTAAGCCAAGAAAATCTTCAAGAAACACAATTTTTTTTCTTATTCCAAAAAAAAATTTGAAATATAACAAGGATTATAACTTCCTTTCAAACTTTAGATAAAATTCTTACCATTCATCAAACCCTTCGAAAACAATTAAAACTTTGAAACACTTGATAAGACATTACAAAACTCTTGAAGTCAAATTAATCACGTGTATACCTTAGTCTAAGAAAATTATTTCACCCTTCAAGTAAAAATATAGATAACATGAATCACACGAGTCAAGCTATCTACCAACTCAAGCATTATAAATCCAAAAATTGCGCAACTTAAGTCATAATATAAGGAAAGCACTCCAATTTTTGTTCTCTCAATTTTTTCAATGACTTAAGGAATTAATAGCCTCAAGTGCATGGATTTCTCTGCACACACCGTACTGACCCCCTTTTAGTCATCCCTCATCATTTTTTTCAACCTCTTTCCTCTCTTTTGCTCTTAGGAATTCATAACCTCAAGAAATTGGATTTCTCTTCACTATTTGTATTGGCTCCCATAATCAAGCAAAAATAATACTTTCTTATCTTCAAAGAGGAAACAACAATCAACTCATTTTTTTTTTTTCAATTTTTTAACTCACAAAAATTTTCCACAATTTTCCCTAATCTTTCCTATTAAAGATCATTTATCTCCTCACATTCCTTATCACAACTCAAAGCTAAGTAAAATTTAAACCCATAATACAAGAGTTAGTCAACAAACTTTCCCACATTTATCATATCCTCCATATTCAAACTAAATAAGTTAAATAATATTCAAACATCAATACATAAACAAGATTAATCCAAATTCTCAAGTCTTAATAATATCCCATCCAATAAACCAATTTCATAAAAATCCACCAAATGAATGACAAAAATTTCATATCTAAGTAAGAAAAAGAATTACATCCTTACTCAAAAATGAACACCACAAAAAAATTTGAAAAAATTCACACAAAAATGATATGAAAAATATTCTCAATACCTAAACTCTCCCCCCCCCCACACACACACTTAAACGGGACATTGTCCTCAATGGCTAAAAATAAACACAAAAAAGCATCTCCAAAAGGGCCAAAAAGGATAGAGGGAGTAGAAAGTTAAGTAATACTCACCAAGTGAAATAAGTTCCAATCAAAACTGGAAATAGAGAAAATGGCTAGTCTAAGAAGACTTTATTCCTACCTGCAAAAGAAAACACAAATAAAAGTACAAAGAAAATAACAACTAAAGAAAGATACACCTAAATAAAAGAAAAAAAATTCAAAATCCTAAGAAAGTAAATAAAGACATGACTCACTCCCCCACATTTCAACTGGAAAATATTTTCCTTATTTAGGAGAGGAAAAACAAAACACCTAACAAAACTAAATGCAAAATGAAGATAAAAACTCTTTCCACTCATCATGCTTCCTCATTAAATTTTTGGAAAAGACATGAATGCATATTAAAAAAGGTAGGCATGATGAAGGTAGAAATAAGAAAGAGTTTTGAAAAATGGAGGGTGCTTGGAAAATAGTAGTTGCAATGAATGTACATGCATGACCCCCTTCCTTAACACTTTTTTAGACATACAAATTAAGTTTCCAGCACAAAGATGTAAATTATGTCTAAAAAGTGTGTAAACATGAGAATTACCACTTATCCCTGCAAAAGATTTGTCGCAATTGAAATTCCTCTTTAGATTTAGTAATATAGATTTTAAAGATGGAATCTAGAAATTCTTGCTTTTCAAATTATGGTCTACAAAATTAAGCTACCTCCTTTTGAATGGGGTGAAGGGTAGAAATTACCACCCTCCTCCAAGGACTTTTTATGATGTAGTGTTGAAAGATCCAACTCCTTTAGGCATGGTAAATTTAACACATCATCAATGGTATCATTAGGCTCCTTGAGTGGAGAGGTATCTATAAATTCATATGACAAAGAAAAATTAGAAATATGAGAGTATAGAATAGAATAAAAAAAATTCCCCATCATATAGTGCAATTGTTCCTGATATCCTCTCTCCTCTCCTTAAGGGTCCTCTTGTTAAAATGTATGGGCCTTTATGGAGTCTTCAACCAACTTGGTTGGTTGTGTTCTTTGATGGCTCATTCGTTGGGATGATTCTTCATGCCACTTAATAGATAACTTTGTATTGGCGACAAAAAAATGCATTGAGGCATCAAGTGACGTCTCACAAAAGTGTTAATATGCGCTTGCAAAGTTGCCAAATTCTCATCATTGTAACTCCTTTTATCTTATGGCTAAAAGTAATTGTCCATGATGATGTCAATCTCGTGCTCAAAGAAAAACAAAGATCAAATTGAAAATAAAAATAAAAATAAAAACAAACAAAAACAATAGAAAATTAAAGAAAAAATAAAAGGGAAAAATAGAAAATTAAAGAAAAGAAAAACACACACATTAGATATATTCACTAAGTATCTAAAGACAAAAGTTAGAGGTATTCAGAAGTACAACAGAAATAGATTTTTTTTCTCATAAACCTATTGAATAAGCTTCATGAAATATAACACATGCATGAATATTTCATGCAACCAATAATATTTTGACACTTGTTTCACCCACAAATTATATAGTGCCATATGTCTCAATTTTGGCCCTTCTCTATAATTTTTCTCAAGAATGAACTAAAATTCAAGTTAGTATATATATTCCAATTGGGAAAACTTTTTATTCCACCAATGGAATCTACATATTTTATTGATCGCAATGGTGGTAGTCAAAATTTTGAAATTCTTTCTCAGTTTTTCTCTATTTGCGGTCAAAATTGCGACAATACCTCCAAAAACTCAATTTATTTCAAAATGTTTGTCTCATTACTCTGATCAAATTTTATTCTGAGCTTAAATACAAATTCTCATCCTATGAAAAGTAGTCACTTTCTAAAGGGTAAAAATACAAGATATTACAATCTTCCCATGTTCAAGGAATTTCATCCTCGAAATTGATTTATCTTTAGAACAGTTCTTGATATCTCTTCCGCATATCCATTTCTGTTTCCCATGTGGCATCTTGTACGGGATGATAAGTCCATAATACCTTTACAAGTGGAATCTTTTTATGCCGTAATTCCTTTTCAGCATACTCCAACAATTTAATCATTTTCTTCTCGTATTTTATTTCTGGAGTTATTTCAATGGGTTCCTCATTTAAAACATGTTTAGGGTCAACCACATACTTTTGGAGTTGAGAGATATGAAATACATTGTGAATGCTTTGCAGCTCTACCAGTAAATCTAATCGGTAAGCCACTTTTCCAATTCGTTCCACGATTGGAAATGGTTCGATATATCTAGGTGTCAACTTCTTTCCTTGTCATTTTCTCCCCAGTTAACGTTGTGGAGTCAACTTAAAAAATACTCGATCTACTTCCATAAATTCTAAATCTCTCCTGCACAGATCGACATAACACTTTTGTCAACTTTGAGCAACTTCTAACCTTGTCTTAATTAACTGTACAGTCCATCTCAATTCTTCATGTTTAAAAGTATGTTGTATACTTGATTTCCGTCCCAAACTTTCCCAATATAACAGGGTTTAACATTTTCTCCCATATAAAGCCCAAATGGTGCCATCCCAATAGTTGACTGATAACTATTGTTGTATGCAAATTCTATATATGCCAAGTTATCAATCAACTTAGTCCTAAAATCTAACACGCATACTCGCAACATATCTTCTAAAATTCAATTTACTCGCTCTATCTGTCCATCCTTTTGTAGGTGTGTTGTGGTACTAAATTTCATTATTGTCCAGTACTTCCGTTGTAATTTATCCCAAAATTTTGCGGCAGATCTTGGACCTTCATCAGACACAATACTAGAGGGTACTCCATGCAATTTGATAACTTTCTCCATATATATCTTGCTTAATTTCTCTAAAAAATCTCGCTAATTAATAGGAATAAGATGGGCATATTTAGTTAACTAGTCTACCACGTGTAACACCCCACGACTACGTACCCTAAAAGGGTGGGGATGTCGCCCCGTCCCGTAGGACAAGGGGTCTTTAAAACAAGGTATAAAATATAAAGGCAATCTCCAAAAGGATCAACTTAGATAAATAAAGAAATATTCTTATTACATCAGGCTCAACTTGGAGCAAAACGGAATAAAACAAAATATTGTTTAGAAGAATAAGCAATAAATGTCTCCTAGAACGGATAGAGAAAATAGCAAAAGCTCCAACTATTACATGCCCCGCTGACTCAGCACAATCTATCTCCTGAAAACATGGTGTAAAACAGTGTGAGAATAAATCTCAGTAAGTCCTGTGTGTGCACATGGTGTTTTAAATAGTTCATGTATGCAAAGTGTAAAACATTTGTAGAAATAATTTGGCAAGTCATAAACAATCTTTTTTCGCAAGGAGTGGGTTTTTCTCATTGTCACACTTTGTACAAAATAAATCCTCCACTCGGATAAAAATCATGTCACCACACGTTGGGCTCCATGAGAACAAATTAGCCAAGGCACCACACTTTGTGCACCTTGTTCGGACCAGATTACCACACGTTGGGCATTCTGATCAAGGTGAGTGTACAGCCCACCGGGTGAGATACTCCTCCATCTCTACACCCAACAAAACCATCCGGGTGTCTATGCCAAGAATATAAATAATACCTTTCAGGTATACTGCTAGCTCAGACTGGCCTGACCAACCAACACTGTCGCCTTTCAAGTAGAGTTCATCTTCTGGAGGTGGCCTCCTGCCAGAAGACTTACGCTAGCCCTCCAAGACTAGTATTGTTAGCCTACCCTTATTGAGTACTCAACGAACATATCCGTCAATTCCTGATTCAAAATATTTTCAAACCTTGGCTTTGTAAAACGTGGTTTTCTTTAAAAGAGATTTCTAAAAATTTAAGGAAAAGAATAGTTTTCTTGCTAAAATCGTTAGTTTGACAAAGCCGTTTAAAGAATAAATATCCACGTTTACAACCCAAGCAAACATAGTTTAACAATAGCTTTACAAAGCTTCACAACATGGACTTGCCATCACAACCTTTAACAAAACAGTTTATAGAAGGACTTACCATCACAACATTTAATAGAAAAGTTTATGCAAGGACTTACTTGATATCCCTCAGATAACGAGATAAAAATCACAGCTGGCTTTCCTCAATTATCCTCCTGATCTAAACCATATAATATCATGATCAGGGTCTCAATTAATTCAAACATGCTCTAATCCCATTTATTTTCATAACAATTCGCAATCTCCTATTTTATTCCAAGTAAACTATTCAATCCCCAAAGATCAAATATTACGACCACATGTTTATCTCGCTAATAAACACCATTAAACTTTACTTTCGACATCAAGGGAGGGTATTCCCTTACCTTGCAACTACCGGGTAATGAGGTCTCGATGCTCCTATGGTGATCGTCCCGAGTTCGCTTGAGAAGAAGAAAGAAGCTACCTCCTTTGCTTCACTTGTCTGAAAATTAAGGAAGAAGAGGAAATCAGCCTTTATAGGGTGTGATTTAAGGGTAGAAGAAAGAGAAAAGAATCATTAGAGAAAACGGCATCAAGAGGTTAAAAGGATTTGTGCTTACCTTACGGTGTGTGCGATTTTTGCTTGGAACAACTCTTGTATTTTCGAAAATTTGCTCAGAGATGTTGCTGAAATTTTCGTGTAGAATGGAGAGGGTAAACGGCGGTTAAGATTTAAAGTTGGAGAAGATTGGTTTAGGGTTAGATGGTGATGTTTAGATAGACTCCTAATGGCTTTAGGTTTCTTGGACAGCAAGAGCGAAATTTCAGCTTGCGCGCCTCCTTGCTGCCGATTTTAGGGGAGTTTCATGGAAGGAAAAATTCTGAAATTTGCTCCTCTATGCTGGCCGAAATACTTCTCAAAGGAAGGGCTGAATGTGTTCAGAATTTTGGGCCAAACAAGGAAGAATTTGAGTGAGTTTTGATGACTGAAAATCCTGTGCAAGTGCTGTGAAAATCGCTGAACAAGAGGAGAATAAAATCTGGATTATTCAAGCTGCAATTCTGCCAAAATTTCCAGGGAAAAGGTGAGGGTTTTGGGTGCTGATATTGGTTTAATAAACAAGGAGTTTTGGTAGGTTTTGGAGTGCAAAATTTCGTGGGTTTTGGAGTGCACAGCTGGACGAAAATTCTGTGCAAGCTGGCCGAATTTTTCTGGTTTCCAAGCTGCTGAAAATCTGTAATTTTTGGTGCTAGAAATTCTGGTTTTGTGCAGCTAGGGTAGTTGAATTATTAAGGAGTATTCTAGGTGGTTTGATCTAGGATTTTCAGAGTTGGATTGTAGCTAAAGGAGCTGGAATTTCGGACAGCTTATGTAGATTCAAAGCTGCCGAAATTCAGCTAGGAAAAGGAAGAAATCCTAGTTGAATTTGGATTGAAATAAAATCTGGTTTTATCAAGGATTTGGACAAGATTTCCTCTAGTCCTAGAAGAGTTTGGATTGAGCTACAAGTCTTCCAAGAAGTGGCGGCACTTGCTGGAATTTTTTTCCAGATTTTTAGCTAACATTCTAGGATTAAAATCAACAAGATTTCCTACTAGGAAAAGGATTCATTAATTCCACCTATCCATGGCAACATCTATCTAACTAAAATCAAGCTAATATTTTAATTACTAGCTAGGGTTTTTTCGAAAATCCTAAGGAACACAAGCTGAAAATTAAAGGTGAACTTCATTCACATCCAAGTCCTTGAATTTAGGAAATAAATATAGAGACTTATTTCCTTGGAGTAAAAATACTAAAATTTCTCTAGGATAGCTAGATTCTTTTTCGGCCAAGATAAGAAACGGTCTAAAGAAAAGAATTTCAAGAAGAGATACTTACTTCACAAAAGTAGGATTCGAACTCGGGTCACCAAAGGAAATCACCAACCTCCCCGCTATTCCAAAACAACTCCAATGCTAATTTTTCTACAAGAAATTCTTACCACCCCAATACTCATCCTTCAAAATCTTCGACCAAACCTCCCTTAAACAAGTCTTTAACAACACAACTATTTCACATCAATTAATTCAAATGCAAGAGCAATTGAAAAATTCACATGCATCATGCAACTAAAATTATTCTAGCTACCACATAAAATGCAAGATGCTATGCAATGCATGACTTTTTCCCCTAGTCAAAGGTGGTTTTGGGCGGGGTATTACATCCTTTCCCCCTTAAGAGAATTTCGTCCAGAAATTCAGGTTTCATACCCTTCGAGTATACCCGGATACTTTCGTCTTAACCATTCCTCCGTTTCCCACGTTGCATCCTGTGCTCCATGATGATCCCAAAGTATCTTCACCATGGGTATCTGCTTGTTTCGGAGCGTCTTAATACTCCGCTCCAAGATCTTGACGGGTCTCTCCACATAACTCAGATTGGGTTGCAACTCCAACGGTTCCTCATTGAGTACATGACTCGGATCAGGATTATACCTTTTCAACTGAGAGACATGGAATACGTCATGCATCCCGGTTAGGCCATCAGGTAGATCCAATCGGTAGGCAACCGGTCCAATTTTCTCTAATATCGGGAATGGTCCCAAACACCTAGGACTCAACTTCCCTCCCCTTGGATGTTTCAGGATTCCTCTACTAGGAGTCAACTTCAAGAATGCACGGTCACCTACTAGGAACTCCAATTCCCTCCTCCTAATGTCTGCATAACTTTTCTGTCTGCTTTGTGCCGCCCTTAGCCTTTCCCGAATTAACTTAATCTTGTCGGTCATCTCCTGAATGCATACTTCACTAGTCTTTTTAGCGTTCCCTTCTTCTGTCCATCCCCAATATATCGGTACGTGGCATTTTCGCCCATACAATGCTTCGTACGGCGCCATTCCGATCGACGCCTGATAGCTGTTGTTATATGCTAACTCCGCATGCGGTAAAGACTCAATCCACTTGTCTCCAAAGTCCAAGATACATGCTCGGAGCATGTCTTCCAGTACCTGAATGCCTCTTTCGGATTGACCATCAGTCTGCGGATGAGCAGAGGTACTGAATTTCAGGGTCGTGCCCAAGGACTCCTAGAACTTACCGCAGAACCTTGAAGTGAATCTAGGGTTCCTATCCGACACGATGCTCGACGGTACACCATGCAACCTTACAATTTCTCGGGTATATGTCTGAGCCAACTTTTCCATCGAGTCCCTTAAGTTTACCGGTATGAAATGTGTTGTCTTGGTCAATCGGTCCACTACCACCCATATCGCATCTTTATGTGACTTGGTCATTGGAAGGCCAGTCACAAAGTCCATGGTCACCTCTTCCCATTTCCATTCGGGAATCGGTAACGGTTGCAGTAAACCTGCAGACTTCTTATGCTCCATCTTAACCTTCTGGCATGTCAGGCAGGTTGACACATGCTGAACTACATCCCTCTTCATTCCAGCCCACCAATATTTCCTCTTCAAATCTCGATACATCTTTACCTCTCCAGGGTGTATGGTGTATTTGCTCTTGTGCGCTTCGTCCAGTATCCTCTTCCTTAAGTCTTGGATGTCCGGTACACAAATCCGGTCCCGAAAGTACAATACCCCTTTCTCGTCGGTTCGGAAATCGCCTCCTCCTCTCGCGATCTCTTTTCTCCCTGAAAGTTTAAAATTCTGTACTGCCCTGTTGACCTGATACAATTTCCGGGTCCATATCGGGTTTCAGGGTCAGGTTGCTCACGCAGATCTTCCCCTTTTGCACTTGCGCCTCTTTCTCCAGGATATCCTGGACTGCCAACACCTCCTGTATTCTCAAGTGTGCCATTTTCACCTTTCGACTTAGAGCATCTGCTACCACATTTGCTTTACCCGGGTGATAGTTAATGGGGCACTTATATTCTTCCAGGAACTCCATCCACCTACGCTGCCGGAGATTCAAGTCCTTTTGCATAAAGATATATTTCAAACTCTTATGGTCCGTGAAAACCTCGTATTGTGCACCGTACAAGTAATGTCGCCATTTCTTCAAGGCGAACAGTATAGCTGCTAGCTCTAGGTCATGCGTGGGATAATTAACTTCGTGCGGCTTTAGCTTTCTAGAAACATAGGCTATGACTTTCCCTTCCTGCATCACCACAACTCCTAGTCCTTCCTTGGATGCATCTGTATAGTGTGCATAGGGCTTATCAGCCTCGGGCAGACACAGCACGGGTGCTGTAATCAACCTCCTCTTAAGTTCTTGGAAGCTCTTCTCGCACTTCTCACTCCAAGCAAAAACAACATCTTTCTTCAACAGCCGTGTCATCGGTGAAGCTAAAGTGGAGAAGTTTTTAATGAAACGCCGATAGTACCCGGCTAACCCAAGGAAACTTCGTATCTCGGTAATGTTCTCCGGTTATTTCCAATTAGCTTCGGCTTCTACCTTAGCGGGGTCTACTTTGATCCCTTCCTTGGATATCACGTGACCAAGGAAAGACACTGAGCTCAGCCAAAACTCACACTTACTGAACTTAGCATAAAGCTTAAATTCCCTCAGCTTCTCTAAGACCAACTTTAAGTGCTCCGCGTGGTCCTCCAGATTTTTGGAGTAGATCAAAATGTCATCAATGAATATAACCACGAACTTGTCTAAGTATGGTTGAAAAATGTGATGCATCAAATCCATGAATACTGCCGATGCGTTGGTTACACCGAACGACATTACTACAAATTCGTAATGGCCATACCGCGTGTTGAATGTAGTCTTAGGAATGTCTTCTTCTTTGATCCTCACCTGATAGTATCCTTGCCGTAGGTCCAATTTCGAGAAATAAGCAGCGCCTTGCAGTTGATCAAACAACTCATCGATCAAGGGTAGAGGGTATTTATTCTTGATCGTTAGATTGTTCAGTCCCTGATAATCGATACATAGCCTCAAGATACCGTCTTTCTTCTTGACAAACAACACTGGGGCTCCCCACGGTGATGTACTCGGCCGAATGTAGCCTTGCCTTAGCAGTTCTTCCAATTGCTCCTTCAACTCCTTCAACTCTGTCGGTGCCATCTGGTAGGGGGTTCTGGATACCGGTTCTGCTCCGGGAATCAGATCCACGGTGAACTCAACTTCCCGTTCAGGGGGTAGGGAAGTGAGTTCCGTAGGGAACATATCCGAAAAGTCTTTCACCACCTCCGTACTTTCCAAGGTACACTGGTCCTTTGGTTTGTTTAGGAGATACGCCAAGTATCCCACACATCCTTTCTTGAGCAACTTCCGGGCTTTAGCTCCCGCAATAAGAAATTTCAATTCCTTCGTTCGCTTGCCATTGAATTCAATTACATCCCGTCCAGGTCTCACAAACTGCACCGTCTTAGTCTTGCAGTCCACACGAGCTCCGTGCTTCGACAACCAGTCCATGCCCAAGATCAAGTCATGACCGTCCATGGCCAGGATTATAAGTTCGGCCTCCAGAATATCCTTCCCAACCTCAACTCCACAACTTCCCATTTTCTTACCTGCTTCCGCCACCTTTCCCAAGAGGGAACTAACTACTAGGGTATAAGGTAGCTCATTTCCTTCCTAGCCCAGACGTGAAGCACATACTTTACTTACGTAAGAGTGTGTGGATCCTGGATCTATCAGAACATTAACAAGACAACCTTGGATAGAAAGGTTACCTTCGATTACGGCGGCGTCCGCTCCGTCTTCCTCTCGGCTCAGGGCAAAAACTTTGGCCTTCACCTGAGGCTTTAGGCCTCCCGCTCCGGCTTTAGGATAGCTAGATTCTTTTTCGGCCAAGATAAGAAACGGTCTAAAGAAAAGAATTTCAAGAAGAGATACTTACTTCACAAAAGTAGGATTCGAACTCGGGTCACCAAAGGAAATCACCAACCTCCCCGCTATTCCAAAACAACTCCAATGCTAATTTTTCTACAAGAAATTCTTACCACCCCAATACTCATCCTTCAAAATCTTCGACCAAACCTCCCTTAAACAAGTCTTTAACAACACAACTATTTCACATCAATTACTTCAAATGCAAGAGCAACTGAAAAATTCACATGCATCATGCAACTAAAATTATTCTAGCTACCACATAAAATGCAAGATGCTATGCAATGCATGAGTTTTTCTCCTAGTCAAAGGTGGTTTTGGGCGGGGTATTACACCACGACCCAAATAGTATCACTTGTCCTATTATCATAGGTAATCCCATTATGAAATCTATGGTGATCTCATCCCATTTCCATTTCAGTGTGGATAACAATTATAAAAATCCCCTAGGTCTTTGTTGATCAGCTTTTACTTGTTTGCAAGTCAAACATCGAGCCACAAATTCAAAAATGTTTTTCTTCATCCTAATCCACCATTAGTATTGTTTCAAGTCCTGGTACATCTTAACTGCTTCGGGTGGATTGTGTACTTACTACGATAAGCTTCAACTAAAATGTCTTGTTTTAACACAGATTGCCTGGGAACGCAGTAGCAATCTCGGAATCGAAGAATTCTTGCATCATCCTTTTGAAATTCACTCTTTTCCTTATCTACCTCTTTCTTCCATATCTTTTTATAATTCTTCATCTTTCTCCTGCTCTTCCTTTAATTGCTACAGAAAAGTAGGTTGAATTGAAATATTACTCACCCTTATTCGTCCTTCAACTGCAAATTTTCTAATTTTGGAACTTGTACCATTTGGAGAGCAAATAAATTCACTTTCCTACTCAAAGCATCTGCCGCTGTGTTTGTTTTTCCAATATGTACTTAATTGGGCATCGAAACTTTTCCAAAAATTCTATCCATTTGCATTATCTCATGTTCTAATCTTTAGAGTGAAAACATATTTCTAGCTCTTATAATCAATAAAAACTTCAAATTCAGCACCATATAAAATAATATCTCCACTTCTTCAAGGTCAATACAATTATCGCAAATGCCAAATCATGGGTAGGATACCTCTCTTCATGAGGTTTTAGCTTTATGGAAATATATGCTATTACCCTCTTTTCTGGAATCAATACTTCTCCTAATCCTTCCTTTGATATATCCGTATATATTTCATAGGGTTTAACTATTAAGAGTAATTCCAGAACTGGAGTAGAGCTTAATCTTCATTTTAACTCCTAAAAACTATTCTCACATTTCTATGACCATACACAGGGAACTTTCTTCTAAGTGAGCTGAGTCAAGGATGAAGCAATCTTAGAAACTGCTTTGATGAATCTTTTGTAGTACTCAACCAATATCAGAAAACTCCGTACCTCTATTAGTTTCTCAAGGCATTTACAGTTCATCTCTTCCTCAACTTTCATAGGGTCTACTTGAAGGATTAAAAAGTGGAAAACATCAAAGAAAACACAGCAAAAAATATTTCAATTTTCCAAGTCACATCTAGGAGAGAGTATTTACTTTTCCTGATTGGTCACGGATGAACCAACATAGGATAGGATGCACTGGAATTTGCGTTAGAAGAGGAGAAGGAGGCGCATGCGATTCGACCGGTATTCCCGCCAATCTTCTACTCCTACGCATCAAATGTCTCCAAGCTTCCTCTCTTCGTCTTCCACGGTATGACTCTAGCTTGCTCTTGGGTTAGCTTGGTGAAAGCTCCTGCTTTGGATAATCAAGATATTCTCCGAGAGAGAAAAGAGAGAAGGACGAGAAAAAAAGAGGAAGAGACGGCACACACAGAGAGAGAGCTCAAGAAAAACTATGTTATTTTTCCCTCTCTTGCACCTTAATTTCGGCCAACCCTGGGGTTTGATGAAGCCCTATTAGCCAAAAAACACTAAGCCCTAATGGGCTTGCTATTGTGCTCATTAATCAGTCCAGGACTGGCCCAACCCTTTTAATTAATTAATTACCTTTTTTGGGCTTTATTAAATACCTAAGTCTAATTAATTACTTCTAATTGGACTCTTAATATATGTCAACATATATCAATCCAATTAGTTAATTTATTCCAGTCCAATCTTCTTACTTATTTAATTATCTTTTTTGGGCCTTATCAAAACCTAAGACTAATTAATTAATTCAAATTGGACTCTTGGAATAAATTTTATTCTCTTCCAAATAATTATCCAATAAGCCCAGATTGTGTCTAAACAACACCAAGGTAACTTGAGCTACTCCGGAGACCAAGAGACATATTATTCATGGCTACTAAAATGACCAAAATGCCCTTACTATTAAATAGCTTCATTTTACCATTTTAAATATTCTCATTTATCACTATATGAAAATATTAACCCCAAGAATAATATTGCTAAAGCAACGTCTCCGGCCTACAGGTGAAATGATGGAAATACCCTTCTATGTAACACTCATCAATGAGACAGGATAAATGTACTAACAGCCATCTCAAAGATATCTACCATTCTTAGATCTCTAGTCTGATAACCCATGACTCAACCGAATGTACTTGCTCATTATTGGAAGCTACCCAAAAGCTCACATTCTATAATCACATTCCTAGGGCCCTGGATTATTAGATTATCCTGGACAATCATGAGAAGGTGATTTAATTTCACAAATTGAAGCATAGAAACTCTGTTACATGAGTCCGTCTTAACTTACTAGAGTAATACACCCAACGTACAAGATTATTGATCTCGCAAAAGAAATCTTACCCAACATACATCAAAGTACAAGACCCTATGCCACACCACCAACTCATACTTAAGTATGAAGATATCCGTCCACACTATAACAGTAATAGTTTGGTCTTTATAATTATAGTACTTTATAAGAGACCACTACTACAGTTCCAGTTTTATGTATTTGAAATATGCTTATGTCAGTGATGTGAGTGAACTATTCACTGATTTCAAGGTAAACCATTCCTCATTAGAACTAATGGCATAATAGTCTTACCTTGATGAAATGTCCAATTCCATCAAACGACTAAGAACTGAATTTTACTTGTATGACAAGTACCCATGTCTATACCTTATTGTGAAGAATGACCTAACACATAGACTATTACTTGTCTTACCTGGACCTTAAATGTTCAATATATTTACACATAATACATAGTCTTTGAGGGCATACTTTCCAACAATCTCCTACTTACACTACAAAGACTAAGAAAGTCCATAAGTGCTACCCTTATGACATCTAAGTGTCCGTGAAACACCTTTTCAGTCAAAAGCTTGGTAAAGGGATCTGTCCAGATTGTTAACAGAGGAAATCTGATCGACCATAAACTTCCGTTTCTAGATGAACTCCCGGATAAGGTGATACTTCCTCTCTATGTGCTTGCCCTTCCTATGGTTTCGAGGTTCCTAGTATTGTGACACCGCTCCAGTGTTGTCACTATAAATCGTGATAGGCATGTCCATGTGCGATACTACTCTAAGTTCTGTGAGGAACTTTCAGAGCTACACAACTTCGTTAGAAGCTTCTGAAGTAGAAACGTACTCAGCCTTCATGGTAGAATCAGCATTACAGGATTGCTCGGTACTTCTCTATGAAATAGCTACTCCAGATAAAGTGAAGACATATCTACTAGTGAATTTTTTTTCATCTTTATCCGCCAAAAAGTCTAAATCTGTGTAACCGGTAGGAACTAAATCATCAGCATGGTATACAAGCATATAATCTCTTGTTTCCTTGAGATATTTTAGTATATGCTTAACGGCTTGCCAATGAGCTTCCTCTGAGTTTAACTGATATCTATTAATCATGCCTACTGCAAAACAGATATCTGGCCTAGTACAAAGCATAGCATACATGAGACTTCCCATAGCTAAAGCATAAGAGATCATGCTTATTTTCTGCTTGTCTTCCTATGCCTGAGGGTATTGCCCAGAAGATAAGGATAATCCAAGTCTCAAAGGTATAATAGCCCCTTTACATTGATCCATGTTATACTTGACCAATATCTTGTCAATGTAAGCAGACAGAGATAAGCCTAACATTCTCTACTTCCAATCTCTAAGAAGCTTAATACCTAGAATGTAGCTAGCTTCTCCCATGTCTTTTATACTAAATTGACTAGATAGCTAAACCTTAATAGATGAGAATGTCCCTACATCATTACCAATGAGTAGAATGTCATCTATATAAAGTACGAAGAAAATCACTTTTGCTACTGTCTAATTTCCTATATACACATAGTTCATCCACGTTTTGAATGAAACCATAAGCCTTCACAGTTTCATCAAAATGTATATTCTATGCTCATGATGCTTACTTTATTCTATAGATGGACTTCTTAAGCTTACAGATTATTTGTTCTTAACCTCTAGCAATAAAACCTTCTGGCTAGGACATATTGATGTCTTCTCAAAGATAGCCATTTAAGAAGGTCATTTTAACATCCATTTGCCATATCTTGTAGTCATAATGACATTTGATGGCTAAGAGAATACGGATAGACTTAAGCATGGCAACTGGTGAAAGAGTTTTCTCATAATCGATCCCTTCTTTTTTAGTATAACCTTTAGCAACCAATCTTGCTTTATAGGTTTCAATATTTCCATCCACACCTTTCTTTCTCTTGTATACCCACTTACACCTAATGAGTTTTATCCTATCAAGTGCAGTGACAAGATCCCAGACATGATTGAGATACATGGGCTCAATCTTGGCATTCATGGCTAGCTGCCATTTGTTTGCATCAGCATCAACAATGGCCTCCTCGTATCTAGTGGGATCTTGTTTCTAATCATCAAAGACTAGATCATAGATCTCTCTAATCCACCTTTCTAGAACTCTTGTGATTCTCCCACTATGATGAGGCTTAGTTTGTATAGAAACATTCGATAATGTTTCTCTTGGTTCCTCGATCGGGGTGTTAGAAATACCTGAAGTTGGATTAGTGATCAATTTCTCTTCTAACTCTAATCTACTTGAACCCTTGGTGGATGCAACTTGTTCATCCTCTAAGTATCTAGCATTAGTACTAACAAGTACCTTATGCTCTTGCGAATGGTAGAAATATCCACCTCTTGTTCCCTTTGGATACCCAATGAAGTGTTATAACTCTGATCTTGGTTCTAGCTTATTTGCTTTTTTCAACACATAAGCTGGACAACCCTATATCTTGAGATGGTTCAGACTAGACTTTCGTCTAGTTCATATTTCAGAGGGTGTCCTAGGTACTGATTTGGAATGCACCAAGTTCAAAACATATGCTGCTATTTCTAAGGCATACCCCCAAAAAGAAATATGAAGAGACACATAACTCATCATGCTTCTGACCATTTCCATCAAAGTTCTATTTCTTTTCTCAGCTACCCCATTCTACTGGAATGTCCCAAGCACAGTTAGTTAAGATACTATTCTATGATGTACCAAGTAATCCTTAAACTCACCAAGGAGGTACTCTCTACCGCGATCCAATCTCAATGTTTTAATTTATTAACCTGTTTAATGCTCCACTTCAGTCTTAAACTCCTTGAATTTATCAAAAGAGTCAGACTTGTGCTTCATTAGATAAATATAACCAAAACGAGTTTGATCATCTGCGAAAGTGATGAAGTACTCGTAACTTCCCCTAGTTGGTGTAATCATCAGACTACAAACATCCGTATGAACTAGTGCTAGTATTTCCATAGCTCTATCTACCTTTTTGGTCATTTTACCTTTAAGGCAAGATTCACACTAAAACCATTCTTCCAATCTCAATGAACCTAAAGGCCAATCATGGATTAGTCTCTGAATCCGATTGGGATTTAAATGTCCCAATCTTAGATGCCACAAATACGAGTCATTTGATATGACCTTTCTCTTTTTATTATTAGGTTTAGTTTGAATATTGTTTACTTGATTTGTAATAGGAAGTATATAAAAGAGATTTCCATATATGTTTCTTGTACATATTAAATTACCATCTCTGTTAATAGATGTTGGGATTTTATCATGTTTACCAAATAAGAACATAGTGAAAATAACCGTGAAATCCATACCTAAGGATCATGTATTTGCAATTCAAATGGGAAAAGAAGAAGAAAATGGAGATTACCTTCTATAGCAGAAAAACAAAAATTTTCTTACGCCAAACCAAGAACCAATTCCCTTGTTTTGATCGTCCAATCGCCCCACTACAATCCAAGAGTAGGATTGTCTCTAACAGTAATCCACACAAAGTTGAATTGCTTACAAAGCCTACTCAAAACTATACTAGTAGAAGAGCAGTGACTAGGTTTAATTGGAGAAGAAAAAGATGAAGAAGGGACGTCCAATATCCCTCTATTTTGATCATTATTCTCACTTGTCTGCAAAAAGGAATGATTCCATTATTTATAGTTTTAGAATTTGTGTTAATTGTAATTAAGTCCTCCAAGATCCAATATCTACAATTAGGCCCTTGAAGTTTATATAATTGCAACCAAGTCCCTTGAATTATAACAAACTTATAATTCGCCTATAAATATATTTTCTTCTCTTAATTAACCCCACAATATTATCAAATAATATATATTAAGCTTTCAAACCTTATTGCGTGTAACCCATTAGGTTTCTTGATCTTGTTGGTTTCATAATATGAATTAATTCTAACAGCTTTAGAATTAATAATTCTAAATAAAATATAGGATTAATTTATTAATTCTCTAATTAATAAATTTATATTTAATAAATCAAGAGTGACATCTAGCAATGACTCTTGATAACCCAAAAGTCTAGAAAGTCAAGTAGCTTGAGATGAACCCTCCAATTGCAAAAAACCAGTGCAATAAACTCCTTTCACTATACTATATCTTATTCAGTCTAGAGTATGGAATTAGTGTCAACTCCATCCAGAATATTATTAATTCTGGCCCGAATATTTTAGTACTTATTTAAGAAATCTATTACTCCATATGTGTATCAAATTTGGAATATTTCCAACACATAGTCATCTTGGCCAAGGACTTCATGAGCAATGATTTCTACAAGTGGCCCTAAGATATACTCTCATACTATTAGGAGTAGTAAATCTTTTATTAACCTTCTCAGCTACTTTCATTTACTTTATATTGTACCCAATATCCATCCCATAAGCAGTCCTTGTAAGACTCCAAAAATTAGAATTAAAGTACAATGCTTGATAAACAAAATACCTTGAAGATCTCAAGTCTAAAAAATACTTGCACACTTATTATAATGAGATTCTATCACTGACACGCAATAGCTATCCAAGTGATTATCTCATAGCTAGGTTATCCAATGAACTTGTTCATATAACAAACATCCACATATTAATCCTGAGTATCACAATACTTACGGTTATGAGAACCACCGCTTGATCCAATCAAGGGATATAATATGTGCTAGTCTTGGCGTATTAATAATATCTCATAATATTAATACTATGGCTAGGGATTATTCAAGTACAAACACTACATAGTGTAGTAGGAATCTCATATCATGATCTCTATCATGATTTCCTAAACACTATGTTGTACTAGGGACTTTATCAAACATTTTATCTGCATATTAAGATATAACAATCAAACTGAAAGGTAAAGAATGCTTCTTTGATTAATTATTATGTAATATACATGGTACAAGTGATTGTCTCTAGGGCACAACACTAACAATAGAAACACCGAATGGAAAAAAAATAAAATATTCTTGATTCATTAATTTGGAAACTGAAATCAAATTCTATTTAAAACAAGAAAAATATATAATATCTTTTAAAATTAACTTCCTATTACAATAAAAAATAAGCTCGAGATCTCCCACTGCTTCAACCCATATTCTTGCTCCATTGCTTACTTTAAGTCGATGATCACCTTTGTTGAGTCTCCTTGTCCTTTTGAATCCCTGCAAAGAGTTACAGACATTATCAATGGCTCTAGAATTAACTATCCAAGAAGATGTTGATCCAACCATTAAAATAGACTCTAGGTATGGAGCAATACCTAAAGTAAACTTGGCTAAGAAGTCTGGACAATTTTTCTTCCAATGCCCCTTTTTGCCACACTTGAAGCATTTGCCTTTGGGCTTCCCATTAGGCTTGGCCTGACCGGATACATTGGCCTGGGCCCCTGTGTTGTTTTGGACCTTTTCTTCTTGAATTTCTCAAGCTTTGCCTTAATTCCAAAAGAAGAAGTAGAACGAGAGACCAAAACCTTTGACATGGGCTTTATGATCTTCTCTGCCACCTGGAGCTTTTTCATAAGCTCCGTAAGATTTATATTCAACTTGTTCATATTATAGTTCAACTTAAATTGAGAATATGAATCAAGCAGAGTTTTAATAACCACATCAATTTAGCTCTCAAGATCTATTGTCATGTCTAGGACATCGGCCTCCTCGAAGTAAGCAATCATCTTGAGTAATGCACTTAAACCGATGCCCCCTCAGCTATCCCAGTGTTCATGATTACCCTAAGAGCTTCCTACCTTGCAAGTCAGCTCTTGCCAGCAAACATGATATGTAATGACAAATTCATGTCGTACGCAGTGGCCATGTGCTCATGTGTAGATTGGACCACACTAAACATGGAAGCCAACATATAGCACTTAGCCATCTCGTCAGCTTTCTTTCATACCTTCTTGGCCTCTCGCTCCTGATTAGTGGATTCTTCCCTAATCTCAAGATAAGAATCCGTAAGAATATACTTGTACTCCTTGACAGTGAGTACTATATTCAGGTTCCTCTTCCAGTCCACAAAATTTGGGCCTGTCAACTTATTCTCCTAGAGAAGATTGACAATGGACTGAAACTAGACATTTCTGAAATATTGCAGAAAAACATTCATTTAGTTTGTAAGAAATAAAAATGCACATTTCTTTATATTATTTCTTTGATAATAGATAACTCTTAAAACCATCAATAATATAAATAGTTTGTCTCTTAGAAAAACTAACAGAGCTTCGTAAGAAGATTAATAGCATTCTAAGTTAAGTATATAACCATCACGAATCAAAACTTCTTGAATAGGTAATGGTCTAGAAAGAGTTCCACCAATAGGGTGGCCACTGATTCAAACTACCTACAGACAATTTAGTGCTAAAAACCTCCAACGTAGGTTGGTCGATCCTAGCAAATACCCTAGGCTTTTAATTTTACTCTCCTATTAGTTCTAGATACTTGTGGAAATCTATCCTATAGGGGGTCATGCTCAAAATGACACGAGAAAAACTATTATCTCTAATGAGAGTTGTGATGGAACCCATGGGGACATTGGAACTCCTCTCCCACTTAATCTTTTATTGAAAATAGAGTTTTAGGACCAAAAACGTTTTTTACAATCTTATGATTTCATTAACTTTAGTAAAAAACTAAAATTCAATATTATTCTCTATGTTAAGGATTAAATCCTTTGAGAGAATAAACTATAAATTTATTTTACTACTCTAAGTTAATAACTAAGTAAACATTTATTAAATAACCTTAAGTTCAACATTATTCTCTATATCAAAGATTAAATTCTTTAAGAGAATAAACCATGAACTTTTTTATTTTTAAGTTTCTTAGATTAAAATGTTTTGTCAAAAACCATTCTATCTAGTGAGACTTTGGTCTCACAAGAACTTGCGCATTTGATCACAAAAATGAAATATGCATGATAACAAAAATAAACTTTTTCATGCTCAAACTATTCATTTATTCCTAAGTGACCAAACAATGGATTAAACATCATAAATTAAAAAAAATTAATGATCTTGTTTAATCCTAAGGTGATTGCATACCTTACTACTCATTTTCATGCAAATTATTCATCAATAGATAAATAAAACTATTGTAGAAAATTAACCTCATAAAATGATTTCAAAATATGATTACATCAAGGAAAAATTGAGGTACAAAACATAAGCAGTACTCTTCCTTTTCATGGACAAAATTGAGCGCATCTGCCTCTGGGCAGAATTGACCTGGTGCCTGTCCATTGGGCCTACCTAGCGCTGGGTTTACACTGTTTCACCAACACCTTCGGCTTTGCAGAATGGACTTGGGACCTGGTCCAATTGGGCCACCTGGCATCGGGTCTGTTCTGGAATTCATCGATTTCTGGAAAAATCCTACTTTCCAGCCATTTTTTGCCCCTCATCAATTCCAACAATCACGATCTTCAGTCCCCAAAATTTATAGGTTAAAAGAAACGCAAAAATAGGCATAAAACCATGCCTTTACAAGTACATATGTCTCTAATCATTAGGCATACATCGCATCTACTCAAAATCAGAAAAATAATGGGAAAATCATTAGAATACATGATCCTATTCCTCTAACCGGGAGGCGTACATGAACACAAAAAACCAATGCATGAGGGATCACATGAAATCACAAAAGATTTATTTTTAAAAATAAATGAACCACCTTTTCTAGTTTTTAAACTAGTACATTCTCTTAGATGAAAAGCATGGCTCTGATACCACTTAAAAGATAGAAAATAGAAAACATTAAAGAAAATGTAGCAAAAAAATTTTCAATTTTTTGAGCCACATCAAGGAGAGAGTACTTACGTTTTTAGATTGGTCGTGGATGAACCAACGTAAGGACGGGTTGCACTGGAATATGCGTTGGAAGAAGAGAATGAGGCACCTGCGGTTCGATCGGTATTCCCGCAAAATTTTCTACTCCTACGCATCAAATGTCTCCAAGCTTCCTCTCTTCGTCTTCTGGAGTATGACTCTACCTTACTCTTGGGTTAGCTTGGTTAAAGCTCCTTCTTTGGATAATCAAGATACTCTTCGAGAGAGAAATAAGAGAATGATGAGAAAATAAGAGGAAGAGACAGCACACAGAGAGAGAGAGCTCAAGAAAAACTACGTTATTTTCCCTCTCTTGCACCTTAATTTTGGCCGGCCCTAAGGCTTGATGAAGCCATAATGGCCAAAAAACACTAAGCCCTAATGGGCTTGCTGTTGTGCTCATCAATCAGTTTAGGACTGGCCCAATCTTCTTAATTAATTAATTACTTTTCTGGGCTTCATTAAATACCCAAGGGTAATTAATTAATTCTAATTACACTCTTAATATATGTCAACATTGTAACACCCTACTACCTAGGCCCAACAGGGCTGAGGATGTCGCCCGTCCAAAGCATAAGAGATCTTTATAACTAGGTCACACAAACAAAAAAAACACAATACTTTAAAATTAAACTGATTACAACCCAAAAATTCAAGAACAAATCCACAATAAATTGTTCACTATCGTCTCTCAAAGTAACATGTAAAATAAATAATACAAAGTCTTCAAAGCAGGCAATAATCTAGCTACTCATCTCCACAGTAGGATTGACCTGAAAACATGGCATAAAAGGTGATGAGAAAAAAAATCTCAGTAAGCCCGTGTGTGCCTTGAGTGTTTCAGGTCAAACAGTTCATGAATATAGGTTGTAAAAATTGCATAAGAGAAAGTGCTGGCAAGCAATAAATAAGGATTAAAAATAAAGAGTGGTGTTTTGATTTTCAAACTACACATGTGAACAATAAATACAACCACTCAAATGGGTAGCCATGGGTTACCACACGTTGGGCCTCATGACCATATAAAGGTCAGAATGCCACACTTTGTGTAGACTGACAAAAGGTAGGTGATCGGCCTACCGGGTAAGATACTCCTCCTTCTCTACACCCAAACAAACCGATTGTCTATTTCAGAAACACATAGTCCACTGACTGAACTTGCTAGCTCGGACCGACATGACTGGGTAGTACTGTCGTTTCTCTAAGTTGAGTTTATCTTCTGGAGGTGACCTCCTGCCAGAAGACTCACTCTTTCTCTTCAAAACTAGTACTACTAGCCTACCCTTATTGAGTACTCAACGTTGATTGTCCCACTTGGGAGAAAACTGATAAAACATTGCTTTACTTGGAAATAGCAATTAAGGGTTTTTAAAATTTGCATTAAAGTTGAGTTTTTAGAAAGAGTTTAGTGTTTGTGCAAAACTACTTGTTTGGTTTTCAAAAGATTTGTTTGACTGAACAAGAAAGGAAACAGTCCTTAATTACCTGTACAAAATGAGTGTCCATACACTCTGCGTTTGGCTTGCCATAGTAACATTTTATCATCAAATAAGTTTATGCAGGAGCTTACCTGATCCTTTGCTTGCAAATTCACAAATCTTTCAAAGCTGACCTAACCCCGCCTAGGGTAAACACAAGCCATATGGTTATACTCAAGCTATATTCATTTCCATAAATAATCCTAATTCAACTTATTACAATCATGACCCTAATGTCCTAAGCTTTAAGGCTAGATGATACAGGGTTTTATAAAACAAGTCTAGTTTGATAAGTGAAAATAACTAAGGGTTGTAAAATAATTACTAATAAATTATAGGTTCAGATAATAAATCTTGAGTGTTGCTATTAAAAAATAAATTAGGGTTTAATTGATGAAGAGTCCTAAGTCCTAGATGATATTATTAAAATAAATTATTACTAATCTCTTAATTAATAATTAATAGGTAGAAAATAAATAATAAATAAAATTAATAATAAATAAATTTTATTAAATTTTGATCAATAAATAAATTTTATTAGTATTTATGAATATATGGCCTACAAGATTAATATTTTACCTATTATTATTATTTATATAAAATGCTTTATTTATTATTATTATTATTATTATTATTATTATTATTATATATAAATTTTTATATATTATTTTTAATAAAAGATATCATTTATTTGGCTAAAATATCACTATTCCATTTAATATTCCAAATCCAACTTCCTAGGGTTTTCGAAATCTTTGGAGGAAATCATAATATTAATTTTAATTAACGTAATAAATTTGGCTAATTAAAATAGCTTAGGATCAACAAGGTTATGATCATAATTTTTCTATTGCTAACAAGAATCATGAACATAAACTCCAACATCAATCAACAAACCATTCTATTCATGAATAAAGGCTTAAATCCATACTTACTATCATATGGCTAAATATCTACTAAGCATAATCATATTCATGGCTTCAATGAAAACAAGAACGTAATACCCTATTCACCAAATGTGACATAATATCTAGCATGCTTAAACATCCATACTCACTCAAGATATGAAGAACATGCCTCAATCTACAAGAAATTTCATAAAGCTTAACCAAGGCTAAACATTCACATGCTCCAATCTCAATTCCTTCATACAAAAGCATATACACAATCCCTAATCATATTCTATCCTTTTCCATCAACATCTAGGAGACATGACTTTAGAATTAAAGAGAAGGTTAAAGAGAAATACTTAGTTGATGACTATCTCGATGAAGATTCAAGGAGATCCACATGCTTGGAAGGCTTGAATCGTTCAAGAAGGAAGAAGATAAACAGCCATAGTTGTAGCAACCATTTCAGCCGAGAAAGAGAGAGAGAGAGAGAGTATTAGTATATCATGTTAAAGATTGAAGGAAAGAAGATGAACAAAATTGTTCTTGGTTACCTTGATGGAGTTCTTGAGACTTCAAGAAAAATTCTGGTTTTTTATCTGATTGCAGATTTTTGTTTTCAAGATTTGATGTTATAAAATCCAGAAATGGACTCTAGGGAGTGAGTAGGTATGATCTGGAGTTTTTGGAAGGAATTGGAGGTGTTTAGAGTGGTCTTAGGTTTGAAGAAAGCTAGTGTGTGTTCTTGGCGAAATGGAGAGAATTTGAGAGAAAGCTGGACGAAATTGCTGAAAGGTATTGGCCGAATGATTGAGGAATCCTTGCGATTTGATTTTCAGATTAGGGAGAATAGGAAAATTTGATTGTTTGAATTTCAAAGGGAGTAATTTATGGAGTGTTTTAAGGTAGAAGATATGGTAAGGTGGTTTGATTGATGGAGGTTCTTGGAAGCTACAATGGATGGCTGGTTTGCTGTGGTTTTGCTGAAATGAATGAGGGTTGAAAGAGCTATAGGGTTGGCTGAAATTCTGAATCTAATGGTGGGAGAATTTCTGGTTGTTTGAAGCTTAATCCAAGGGAGTTTTCATGGAGTAATTTACTGGAATTTTGAACTTCAATTGAAAGCTTGATTTGAGTAATTGAAGAAGGAATTTAAGGAGTGGCTATTGTTCTCAATAGTGCAGGTCAATGAAGGAGGGTGATGAAGCTCAGTTCATGGCTGATTAAGGTTAACTTCATAGAAGTTTGAGGTGATTTTCGGACAAGGCTTGAAAAGAGAGCAAGGCTGGAATTTTCTAGTTTGATTTTCGAATGGCTTGCTGGAATTTTTGTGCAGTTTTTTCTGCAATGTTCCAGCCAACTTGCAGAGAGTTTGAAGGGGTATTGGAGGGTCCTTTAAGGCTGGTTTCTAGCCTTCTTTATGGAGGAAAGATAGAGTTAAATTACTGGTTTGAAGGGTAGAAGTAACAGCTTTGTTTTTGGCCTGCTATGCTGCGAAACTTGCCCAGAATTTTTTTTCTAGTTTGCACAGCTTTGTGCAATCCGGTTTTTTGCAAGGAAATTCAGTCTTCAAGCTGAACAAGTTGATCATTTTTTTGGAAGCATTTGAGTAAGAAAAATGGTTGAAGTTTTTGAGAGTTAGGCTTCCCAAGAATCTAGAAAATTTTCAGATTCCTACCATGAAGAAGATGAACACTATGGAGTGGAGTTTTGAAGGTTCAACCATGGAGATTAATTCTCTTGGGAACCTTCCTTAACTCCTTCCCTATTTTTAGTCAAAACTCTGTCCTCTAAGAGCCATTTTCAAAATTCCAAGATCAATAAACCTTGCTGAATTTTCTGGAATTAAAATATGGCTTTGGATAAATTGAACAAACTTAATTGGTAAAGAATTAAGGTAAGCTAGGGAATAAAAAGGACATGAATCCTTTAAGAATTCTTTTAGGGCATAAGAATAGGATTAGGACATTCCCTTCATGTCTCCCTTAGGACAACACTCCTATTTTTACTTAAGGAATACAAAGGCTGAAAAATTCAACCTTAAACAAAAATAAAATTAATCATACTAAAACTTAAATGATGGGATTTGAACTCAAGACCTTAGGGAATAACTCCAAAGCTCTAACCACTAAACCACAACAACTCTTGGTCTTATTTTCTCTCCCAAATATTCTTCGTATTTAATCCTCAAGCTATCTCCCTATTTTCACTTCAAGCAAGATTACCATTTTACCTTTCCTACTCAATAAACACAACCAAACCTTCTAGACTATAAATCACAATTCTAAAGTACATAAAATCATTTAAAAATATATATTCATGCAAGAAAATATAATATGCATCCCGACCCCCTTACTCTAGGGTTGGTTTAGGTGGGGTTTCATAAACATATATCAGCCCAATTAATTAATTTATTCTAGCTCAATCTTCTTAACTAATTTATTATCTTTTCTAGGCCTTATCAAAACCCAAGACTAATTAATTAATTCTAATTAAACTCTTAGAATAAATTTTATTCTCTTCCAAATAATTATCCAATAAGCCTAGATTGTGTCTAAACAACACTAAGGTAACTTGAACTACTCCGAGGACCAAGAGACATATTATTCATGGCTACTAAAATGACCAAAATGCCCTTACTATTAAATAGCTGTATTTTACCATTTTAAATATTCACATTTATCACCATATAAAAATATTCACCCCAAGAATAATATTGCTAAAGTAATGTCTCCAACCTACAGGGAAAATGATGAAAATATCCCTCTATGTAACACTCATCAATGAGACAGGATAAATGTACTAACACCTATCTCAAAGACATCTACCATCCTTAGATCTATAGTTCGATAATCCATGACTTACTCCAATGTACTTGATTATCATTAGAAGCTACCCAAAAGTACGTATTCTAGAGTCATGTTCCCAAGGCCCTAGATTATTAGATTATCCTGCATAATCATAAGAGGTGATTTAACTTCATAAAGTGAAGTATAGAAACTCTGTTACATGAGTTCATTTTAACTAACTAGAGTAATACACCCAATATACAAGGCTATTGATCTCACAAAAGAAATCTTACCCAACAAATAGCAAAGTACAAGACCCTAGACCATCAACTCATACTCAAGTTTGAAGGTATCCGTCCACGCTGTAGCAATAATAGTCTAGTCTCTATAATTATAGTACTTTATAAGAGACCACTACTACAGATCCAGTTCTACGTATTCGAAATATGCTTATACCAGTGATGTGAGTGAACTACTCACTAATTCAAGATAAACCATTTCTCATTAGAATTAATAGCATAATAGTCTTACCTTGATGAAATACCCAATTCTATCAAACAACTAAGAACTGAATTTTACTTATATGACAAGTACCCACGATCTATACCTTGCTGTGAAGAACGACCCCAACACATAGACCATTACTTGTCATACCTAGACCTTAAATGTTCAATAATATAAGAAACAAACTAAATTGAATGAATAAACATTTTATTGCAATATATTTACATATAATACATAGTCTTTGAGGGCATACTTTCCAACACTACTATAATTCCTTCAGTAGATGTGACATGCCCCAAGAAAGCTACTTAATTGGCATATATTTTAGCCTTCCATAGTTTTCCCAGTACCTTCTGAAGATGTTCCTTACAGTCCTGAGAGTTTGCTGAATACACTAAGGTATCATCTATGAAAATAACAACAAAACTATCCAGGTATGGTTGAAACACTCGATGCATCAAGTCTATAAACGTGGTGGGAGCATTAGTAATACCGAACGGCATCACTACAAACTCAAAATGTCCATATCATGTGTTAAAATGCAGTTTTAGGAAAATCTTGCTCTCGAATTTGAACCTGATAATATCCTTGCCTCAAATCTAGTTTAGAAAAACATCCTACTCCTTGCAATTGATCAAATAGTTAATCAACCATAAGCAACGGATTTTCCTTCTTCCGAAATGATCCATCTCTCTAGTTAGCAAACAGTACATGTGCTACCCTCGGGGATGTACTAGGTCTAATGAATTATTACCCCAGTAATTCATCTAATTATTTCTCAAGCTCATTCATCTCTGTCGGTGCCATTCTATAGGGAGTCCTAAAAATAAATTCTGCAGTTGGCATTAGATCAATAGAGAATTCTACTTACCATTTTGGCAGTAACTTCTTCCATTCTGCCAGAAAAATATCCAAATATTCACACATAACAGGGACATCTTCTGGTTCTTCGCATCTCCTGGCTTATTCATAATATAAGCCAAATATCCAGTATACCCTTTCCTGATCAGCTTTTGAGCTTTAATTCTTGATATCAGAGAATTATTTTACCTTTTGGTCTCCCCTACAAATTCCAACATAGCCTCCCCAAGTTTATGAAATTGCACCATCTACAATCAACCCCTGCATAATGTTGGGATAACCAATCCATCCCTAAAATGGCATTATAATCCTCTATAGGTAATCATAATAAATTTCCCTGTAGTGCTATATTGCCCACTCAAATTCTACAATCCATATATATTCTATCACTACTCATCTATTTTCCCAATGGTGTGCTAACAATCATTTCATATAGGGCTTCCTTTCCAGTAACCCCTACAATTTCAATGAAAGAATTTGCAGCAAAAGAATTTGCAGAACCCGAATCTATCAAAAATGTAGCTTCTTTATTGAAAATGGAAAGCTTACCTTCCGCAACAGTAGCATAAGCATCTACTTTATCCGGAGTGACTACTCAGGCATTCACTTAGGGCTTGTTGGGTCTTGGTTTAGATGTAGAAGCTTGGCTTTAGTTTTCTCTAGCTTGTCCTAATTTCTACTCTATATAGCCTCTGCTCGAGTTTATCCATCCTGCTATCTTCGAGGATGAGAGTAGTTAAGAGCTTAGTGTCCAATCTCCCCGCAATTTTAGCATTTTAGTGGTGGTTGTCCTCCAGTTGGGCCTCCATTTTTTGAAATCTTCCTATTCTTTCTTCTACGACTTGGGTCCTCTAAGTCACTTCTAATTTATATTCTTAAACCTACTTATATTCCTTTGTCTAAATTACTCCATATCTACAGTTTTAGTCCTTGAAGCAACTTCCACTACTGCACTGTAATTGGCTGGAGCCATGCTTACAACACCCGTTTTAACTTAGGTCATAGTCGTTTTAGAAATTGCATGGTTCTATTAGTCTCCAACTGTACGAACAGAGGGTAATACTTTGATAGTCGGGTGAAATCAGCTGCATATTATCCTATTATTCATTTTCCCTACTTTAAATTTCGGAACTCATCTTCCTTCCATTCCATAACCCAGTTAGGGATAAATTTCCTCTTAAAACCGACTTTAAAATCTATCCATTCCTACTCTCTGCATTCCTTCTCCTGATTCTACTAGTCCATCGCAGGTCCTTGTAGTTGAAATGTTGCAAATTACACCTTCTGTTGCTCTGATTAGTTCAGAACACCAAAACTATTCGCAATCTGCTTAATCTAAGCCTCAGTTTCATACTCTTGATCGGGTTTACCTTAGAATTAGAAGGGTGAAATTTTAAGAAATATTCTAAGGCCTGATCAGACTCAAGCTCATTCTTTCGTCCATCTCCTCAACTAGAATTATCAACCAAATGCTGTAGTGTATCAGTCATCCATTGAAAAGTTTGCATCATAACATTAGCTATAGTTGTAAGTTGTGTCCTTTCTATTTAGGGACTCTCGACTGACACCTCAAGATGATGTCAAGTAGCTCATTTGGGTAACATCTATGGGTTCTATAAGATATTAATGAAAAATAGGCACAACATATCTCAAGTAGGGTATAAGAGTAGATACAATGAAAATGATAAAAACATTGTATATATATATCCATCACTATCGAAACAAATGATCAATATAAAATTATGTGCATTGCACATCTAACCCATCGATATAGCTGATGTACATGTATTAAACTATACATATCATACTACATATATAAAATCCTACTCGTCAGTATCTCTGCTATTTGAGATAAGAGGTCTTGAGTTTGAGAAAATCGTATATGATTCTAGCATTTTAGGCCCATGATAATCAAACACATCTAGATCAACCCTATTTTTAAAGTCCTCACACCTAAAGTCATTTTCCATAGCCTCATCTATATCTGAGTCTGACTCTGTCTCAACCTCCTCTATAATCGGAGCCTCTTGCTCTACTTCTGCTTCTGCCTCAATCTATCTAGAAATCACCTTCGCAACCTCTTCTATACTATCCTCTCCATCCTCTCCAAATATCTTCATGTCATCTGACTATGGCTCTACATTGTCATAATCACTGTCCACCGCACCCGAGTTACTAATCTGTGATGTGTCTTCTCAAGAAATGAATCTTAGGAATATGTTAATAGAAGACCGGATCGGGTAAAAAATGATGAAGGATGACGTCCTTGTCCAAGGCTTGGTCCAGTCAATGATCGGTAACAAGGTCCTGATAGGATCCAAATCTTTCTAATTTTCTTTGTTCCTGAGCCCTCATCTTTCTCCATTCTCTTCTTATCTCTATCACAATCATATACCAACTTTTTACCTTGTCGTCTCTACCTGACATATCTACAAAATAAATGTGTCCTATTAGTTCTTATAATGATACCACAATAACTAAATACTAGTTGTAACACTTTTACTAGACATATTATCAAAAGCATGCAGTAAGTTTGGAGGTTGCCCCATCCGGTTTTCCAGACAAAAGGTCTTTATAACCAACAGAACTAATATGGACAAAATAAGTACTAATACTGATATATTAAAGCTACACTACGGTAACATACATTCCAGAAGTAAGGTTCAACATATACTATCATGTGTACTATGACAGTAATATAATATACATGTACAATAGTTATAGTTTGTAGACCTATGATGTGGTAATGTCTTCTAGTTGTGTGGCATTCAACTCTTGATCCTAAGAAAATAGAGTAAAAGACACATGTGAGTGAAAATCTCTCAGTGAGTCCCGTATGTGCCAGTATTTTATGAAAACAAACAGATACAGTCATTTTCAAGTTTTGTTTCAAAATCTAATACAAGAAAACATTGTATTTTTCCACTGAAAATAACTTTACAATTCACTAGGTGGGAGTTTACTCCAAATTCAATCATTTTTTTGGAAAACCGGGTTTAATTCAACATCACTGCCTTTGTTTGAGAAATACAGGCACTTCTCTCAATAGAAGGTCAGTCTTTATGCAAAGCCACAAGGCTTCACCATTGACATCATAGTCTTATTGTGTTAGGACGCAAGTCTACAACACTTAACTGTACATTGCCGGAGTGGCAAGTAAATACTAGCACAATACCTAGAGATTAGCATATTTTACTTGCCACCGTAAGCCCATGGGTCTCAATCCTAACGTTAATTACTATCGAGGCAGCAAGGGATTAAACATGCCGAGTGTCCCTACCCAACAACCTGCTGGAATGTATGCCCCCTTAGACTGGGTTTCTGATGTAATTTTGACTTGTATTAATAAAAGTAGATTTCTCAGAAATTGTTTGTAAAATCTTCCTTATATTTCTACATAATTTTCATTGGAAAATACCCATTGTATTTAAGTAAGCGGTTCATATGAATGGAGGTCTTTCACAGTAAAGTATGGATCATAGATTACTTAACACATAAACTTATGTTCTTAATGGAATGATGAGAATATGAATCCCAACATGGTAAGGTTATTGTGTTATGAATTCTAAATAGGAAATGGCTTACCTTTAGCCAATGAGTAGTCTTCTTATTTCATAACACAAGCTATTTCAAATACGTAGAATTGGACCTGTAGTAGTGATTTGTAGAAGTACTATGTGATAGAAACCTAGACTACTACTGCTATAGCGTGGACTTCTACTCTACAATTTGAGTATGAGTTGGTGTTCTAATGAAGCTAGAAGTGCATGTTGTAATATGCTATAGTTGAGGTTCTTTAGAAGGACTAATACACTTGTATGTTAGGTATGTATAACTAGTTAGTTAAGACAGACTTGTACAAGATAGTTTCTATACTATATCACCCCTTATAGTTGTCCGAATGATATAATTATTCAGGGTCCTGGGGAACATGACTTGGATATTTGCTTTAGTGTAGCTCCTTTGGAAAGTGAAAATATTTCAAGAAGTCAGGGATCATTGGACTAGAAGCCGAAGAATAGTTAATGTCTTTTAGAGAGATATTAGAACACTCTTTTCTCTCTAAATGCACGGTGGTGTGTAGAGGGGTATTTTAGTTAATTTACCAGTAGGTCAAAGACATAGCTAACGCAGCATTGTCCTTGGGGTCAATATTTCCTTTTGGTGATATTAGAATATATTTAAAATGCAAAATATAACTATTTATATAGCAAGAGTGTAACACCCCACAACCTAGGCCCAGCAGGGTCAGGGATGTCGCCCCATCCAAAGGACAAGAGATCTTTATAACTAGGACACACAACAAAAATAAAACAATACTTTGAAAATTAAAACTTATTATAATCCAAAAATTCAAGAACAAATCCAAAATAAATTGTTCACTCTCATCTCTCAAAACATTACATAAAATAAATAACATAACATCTTCCAAGCAGGCAACAACTAGCTACTCATCCCCAGAGCAGGATCGACCTGAAATCATGGTAAAAAGAGTGATGAGATAAAAATCTCAGTAAGCCCATGTGTGCTTTGAGTGTTTAGGTAAAACAGTTCATGTTTGCAATATGTAAGAACTTCATAAGAAAAAATACTGGCAAGCATTAAACAATGTTAAAAATAAAGAGTGGCGTTTTGCTTTTCCAACCATACATGTGCACAATAAAATCAACCACTCAAAAGGGCAGCCATGGGTTACCACACATTGCGCCCCAATACTATACAATGGTCAGAATGCCACACTTTGTATAGACTGACACAAAGGTAGGTGTACGGCCTACCAGGTAAGTTACTCCTCCTTCTCTACACCTAAACAAAACCGGTTGTCCACTCCGGCAACACATAGTCCACATGACTGAAACTTGCTAGCTCGTACTGGTATGACTAAGTAGTACTGTCGCTTCTCCAAGTTAAATTCATCTTCTGGTGGTGGCCTCCTGCCAAAAGACTCGCTCTTGCTCTTCAAAACTAGTACTACTAGCCTATCCTCATTGAGTACTCAACGTTGATTGTCCCACTTGGGAGAAAACTGATAAAACACAGCTTTACTTGAAAATGGCAATTAAGGGTTTCTAAAGTCCGTGTCAAAATTGGTTTTAGAAAGAGTTTAGTGTTTGAGAAAAACTACTTATTAGTTTTCAAATAATTTGTGTGACTGAAATAAGAAAGGGAATAGTCCTCAATTGCCTTTACAAAAATGAGTATTCACACACTTCACATTTGGCTTGCCATAGTGACTTTTTTGCATCAAATAGGTTTTATGCAGGAGCTTACCTGATCCTTCGCTTGAGCTAATTCAAAGATCTTTAAAAGCTGACCTAACCCTACCTGGGGTAAACACAAGCCATAATTAAACTCAAGCCAAATTTGCTTCCATAAATAATCCTAATTCAACTTACTATAATCATGACCTTAATGACCCAAACTTTAAGGCTAGATGATAAAAAAGGATTTTATAAAATAAATCTAGCTTGATAATAAAATAACTAGGGATTGTGAAATAATTACTAATAAGTTGTAGGTATAAATCTTTGTTTTTAATAATTAAACTAGGGTTTATTTGATGAAGGGTCCTAAGTCCTAGATGATATTATTAAAATAATAAATTATTACTATTCTATTAATTAATAATTAATAGTTAGAAAATAATTGATAAATAAAATTAATAATAAGTAAATTTTAATATATTTTGATTAAAAGATAATAAATAAATTTTATTAGTATTTATGAATATATGACTTATAAGATTAATATTTTACCTATTATGATTATTTATATAAAAGGCTTTATTTAATATTATTATTATATATAATATTTATATTTTTTATTTTTAATAAAAGACATCATGTATTTGGCTAAAATATCATTATTTCATATATCAATCCAATTCCAAATCTTCCTAGGGTTTTCGAAATCATTAAAAGAAAATATAGCATTAATTTTTATTAATGTAATAAAATTGGCTAACCTAAATAGTTTAGGATCAATAAGGTCATGATCATAATTCTCCTATTGCTAACCATAATCATGAACATAAACTCTAACACCAATTAACAAACCATTCAATTCATGAATAAAAGCATAGATCCATATCTACCATCACATGATCCAAACTTCACTAAACATAATCATATTCATGGCTTCAACAAGAATACAAGAACATAAAACCCTATTCACCAAAGGTGACATAATATCTATCATGCTTAATCACTCATACTATGTCACGACATGAAGAGCATGCAACAAACCCCAAAACATCATAAAACTCAACCAAGACAAATCATCCTCATACTTCAATCCCAACTCCATCATATAAACACATACTCAATCTCAAATCATATTCCATCCTTTTCCAACAACATCCAAAAGACATGATTTTAAAATTAAGGAGAGGGTTAAAGAGACATACTCAATTGATGACTACCTTGATGAAGTCTCAAGAAAGTCCACACGCTTGGAAGGCTTGATATGACCATGAAGGAAGAAGAGAAAATGGCCATGGTTGAAACAACCATTTCGGCTGAGAGAGAGAGAGAGAGAGAGAGAGAGAGAGAGAGAGAGAGAGAGAGAGAGAGAGAGAGTATTAGTATATTTCAATAAAGATCGAAGAGGAAGGAAGATGAACATAATCGTTCATGATTACCTTGAGAGAGTTCTTGAGTCTTCAAGAAAAATTCTAGTTTTTATCCAAAAGTAGAATCTTGTTTTCAGCATTTGATGTTATAAATTACAAAAATGGATTCTAGAGGGTGAGTAGACGTGATCTGGAGTTTTTTGGGAGAGATTGGAGGTGTTTAGAGTGGTCTTAGGCTTGGAGAATGGTGGTGTGTGTTCTTGGTGTTCTTTGGAGAAATGGAAAGAATGGAGGAAAGGCTGGACGAAATCTGTTAAGTGGTGTTGGCCGAATGGATTGGAGAATCCTTGTGATTGAAATTTCAGATTAGGGAAAAGAAGGAAAGCTGGTTGTTTGAAATTCAGAAGAAGTAATTTAGGGAATGGATTAAGGTAGAAAATATGGTATGAATAGCTTGGTTGATGGAAGTCCTTCGAGCTGCTATGGCTGGCTGGAATTAGTTGAGGTTTTGCTGAGATGAATATCAAGCATTAATCAGATATGAGTTTGGCGTCTCTGTTCTTTCAGCACAGAGAACACACGAAAGAGAGAGAGAGAGAGAGAGAAGAATACGTGGACAGCTTGAAAAAAAAATGTGCTTCTGTGAACCTGTGTTGTTCCTTTTTCATCCCAACAACCGTAATGATAAGTTATTATTCAGCATTCAAAAATCAAATAGAAGCCCTAAGGCCCACGTCATGTTTAAGCCATCAAACAAGCCTTTAGACCTATGGCCCAATTCATTGGGTTAAGCTATTTAATTTAATTTAATTATTCTTGGCCTGAAACAAGCCCAATAATTAAATTAATTAAATAACTAATCGACCAAAATAAACCTCAAGCATTAGCCCAGTTCATTGGGTTAAGCCTTTTATTCAACTTAATTATTCCTGGACTAATACAAGCCTAATAATTAAATTAATTAAATAACTCAAATGGGCCAATAAATAATTATCTCTCTTTAGACCTTTTATTTTATTCTAGCCCAATAAATAAACCAGGCTACTCCAATAAAACAAAATCCATTTAATACAAGATCAATCCCTCAACCAAAACCCATAAGGACTTATGGGCTATTCTGAGGACTAAAAGACATATCGCCTTGGTTATTAAAATGACCAAAATACCCTTACTACAGAAATAGCTGTGTTTTACATTTTAAATATTTCCTAATATCATCATAAGGAAATATTGACCCCAAGGACAATGCTACGTTAGCAAAGACTCTAACCTACAGGTGTAATGACTAAAATACCCCACTACGCATCATCGTACATTTAGAAAGGAAAAGTGTACTAACACCTCTCTAAAAAACATCTACCATCCTTAAACCTCTAGTCCAATGATCCACGACTCCTAGAATATTTCCTCTTTCCAAGGGAGCTACCCTAAAGTTAACATCCAAGTTATGTTCCCCAGGGCCCTGGAAATTTAGATCATTCGAACAATCACAAGAGGCGAAATAGCACAGAAGCTATCTTGTACAAGTCTATCTTAACTAACTAGTCACATATACCTAACATACAAGTATCTCGGCTCTACGGTAGAACCCTAATTATAGTATATCAAAGTACATGCTTCCAACTTCATCAGACCACCAACTCATACTCAAGCGATATAGTATTAGTCCATGCTATAGCAGTAATAGTCTGGGTTTTTTCTAAATAGTACTTTTTAAATCTACTATTACAACTCCTATTCTATGTATTCTAAATACGGTCATGCTATGAAGTGAGTGGACGACTCACTGGCTAAAGATAAGCCATTCCCCATTTGGAATGCATAACACAATAACCTAAACATGATGAGATTCTCATTCTCATCAATTGGTTAAGAACAAACGTTTATATGTCAAGTAACTCATGATCCATATCTTACTGTGAAAGACCACCATTCACATGGATCACTTACTTAAATACAATGGGTCTTTTCCAAATGTAAATCATACACAAATAAAATGTAAATTCACAACAAAAAAAAAAAAATTGAGAATAAATTCTTTTTTTTTAATAAAATCGATAATTACATCAAAAAACTAGCCTAGAGGGCATACAGTCCAACAAGTAATTCAATCGTCTTCTTCACAGCCAAAGAAAAATTTACAGCACAGAGGTATAATACTTTTGCTTCCGCTATGTAGTTTCTATGACATTTGGTTTCTTTGGCTTTGTCTGTGTAGCATGCAAGCCTTGTGTATTGATTTTTTAGCTTCACAACCGTGAACAATCCAAAATAATTTGCACACAAGGTATACACCATTGTTAGGCACTAATTGGCTAGGCAAGACGGCTAATCTAAATGTCCTATAGCCCCGTTAGGATTAAGACAATCCCAAGAACTAGTTAGGTTATTTGTAGTCGTCTACCTTTAATGAGAGCTAGTACAAAGATCAAAGCCCTTACTGAGTAATCAACATCTTCACTAGATTACAAAACCAATCCAATTCCATTGGCTTATAATGCCAATCCAATATTCCATTCTTGAAGGTACATAAATAAAACATTTTTCGGAGTCAAAATATCGATTTTCAAAAGTTATTCTCATATTGAATGATTGCATTCCATTTTATAGTGAAAAAGGATAAAAGTCCTTCCTTGCACGATAAAATACATTTCTGAGGGTATTTTCATTATTTGAAAAATACCCGAATCCAAAAGGAGTTTTATTTAGGAATTCCAGAATTCTAATCCTAAAAGAAGAATTAAATTCAAGACATTCCAATTATGATTCCATAAAATTAATAATTCACATATTCCAAAGTCCATTCTATAAAAAAGAAATAGTATACTTTTCCAAGTTAAAACATAATTTCACCTCATATTAATGAGAAGAAAATCTTCCAAGTATACATTTATTCCTAGAAAATATTCACTTTTTTTCATTCAAGTCTAACATGGAATAATACAATTTCTTCCTTAGAGAAACCATTTATTTGTTCAAAGAAACCAAAACAATTTATAAAATCATTACTTTAGGAAATAAAATTCTCACTAGCATTTAGTACTTTTAAAAATCAAAAGGACTCACCATGTGTGCTATATCGCCGTAGCCATAGTTACAATGCTCCTAGATTTTCACCCAATCTCTAACGTGGATAAACTACATTAAAGGGCATTTCATTCTTAAGTTAGCAACTAAAGTTCACAATTAATAGTTACTAATATAAGGAAATTGCTAATTTCCTAGTTTTCCTATTTCTTCTTGAAACAACATTTCTTCACATAATAAAGCCCATTATTCACTTATTTATCCCTTTTTTTCCAAACGAACACAAGACTTTCATAAGTCTTCGCAACCTTTCATTCATCCATGAATATCATTGAAACAACAATTAAGTCTATTTTCTTGAAATCAAATTCTGCATTTTCTCCTTTAAAACTCAATCTCGATTTTTGCATAACTTTTCACATACAACCCCGATTAACCTCAAATTGGCACCACAATGCTTGTGAAATAGTCAACTACAATATTATGAATTCTATTTACACAGCCTTAAAATCATTGCAGTACTGTTGAAGTAAAACTATCCCACCTTGTCTTGGTCCAACCATTATTTCCACAAAATAATCATTATTCTTTTATTCTCCTTTAATTATAACAATTATACAACAATTAATAAACTTGATTTCCAATCATAACATTCTTCAATTCCCTAAATTTTAGACACAACCAACTCAGCAAATTCATATTTTCACAACAACTAAATTAGCAACCATAACAATAACAACACTATTCTATTTTTCTCAGCAATTAAACCCTTTATCCATTCCATTTCTTTCTCCTTCTTATGCAGCCATGAAACACCCATTAAACCACCATCAAAACCTCTTCATATACCATATAAAACATAGCACATAACTTCTCTAAGCTGTAAACATACACAGCACACACAAACACTTCAAAATATAGCTAATTTCCAAAGAAAACCATAAATTTCGTGAATTTCTCAACAAAATTCATGCCAAAAACATACTTGTGCTTCATGCTATAACTTTAATTCATGAAACATGAGCTTTTACCTTATTGTTGATTGATCTAGGCTTGAAATGTTTCAAGCTTCCTTCCTTTCTTATTTGGAAATGCTTTCTCTCTCCTTTTTCTTTTTCTTCCAAATTTCTCTAGCTTTTCTACCTTTCTCTCTTCTTTTTCCTTCTTTCTTCCTTTTACTCTTCTTGCTGCTAGTTTTCATGCTCTCCACCACCAATCTTGGTCAAATTGTTGCTAATTGGGTCTCAATTCATTAAATGCTATTGTGGGTTATCCATCCATGTGTAAAATTCTCATTTGCTAGCCTATTCCTTAATTGTCTAATAAACTTATTTAATAAGCTTCATGAAATATGACACAAGCTTGAATATTTTATACAACCAATAATATTTTGACACTAGCTTCACCCACAAATCATATAGTGCCACATGTCTCAATTTTAGCCATTCTCCATAAATTTTTCAGGAATGAACTAAAATTTAGGTCCGTATATATTCCACTAATGGAATCTACACATTTTACTGATCGCAATTGTGGGAGTCAGAATTTTGAAATTCCTTCTCAGATTTTCTCTATTTGTGGTCTAAATTACGATAATAAAATCAATTTATTCCAAAATGTTCGTCTCATTGCATTGATCAACTTTTATTCTGAGCTTAAATACAAATTCTTATCCTATCAAAAGTAGTCACTTTCTGAAGTGTAAAAATAAAAGATATTACAATCTTCCCTCCTTCAAGGAATTTCGTCCTTAAATTTGATTTATCCTTGGAACAGTTCTAGATATCTCTTCTACATCTCCATTTCTATTTCCTATGTGGAATCTTGTATGAGATGATAGTCCATAATACCTTTACAAGTGGAATCTTTTTATGCCATAATTCCTTTTCAGCATACTCCAACAATTTAATTGGTTTCTTCTCATACTTCAAGTTTGGAGTTATTTCAATGGGTTCCTCATTCAAAACATGTTTAGGGTCAACCACATACTTTTAGAGTTGAGAGATATGAAATACATTGTGGATCCTTTGTAGCTCTACTGGTAAATATAATTGGTAAGCCATTTTTCCAATTCATTCCACGATTGGAAAAGATCCGATATATCTGGGTGTCAACTTCTTTCCTTGTCCATTTCTTCCCAGTTGACATTGTGGGGTCAACTTCAAGAATACTCGATCTCCTTCCATAAATTATAAATCTCTCCTACATAGATAGACATAACTCTTTTGTTAACTTTGAGCAGCTTCTAACCTTGTCTTAATTAACTCTATAGTCCATCGCACTTCTTCATGGTTAAAAGCATGTTGTTTACTTTATTTCCATCCCAAACTTTCCTAATATAACAGGGATTGACATTTTCTCCCATATAAAGCCGCAAATGGAGCCATCCCAATTGTTGACTAATAACTATTATTGTATGTGAAGTCTATATATGCCAAGTTATCAATCCAGTTAGTCCTTAAGTCTAACATGCACGCCCACAACAGATCATCTAATATTCGATTTACTTGCTCTATCTATCCATCCATTTCTGGGTATGTTGTGGTACTAAATTTTAATATTATCCTATACATCTGTTGTAATTTATCCCAAAATTTTTAGGTAAATCTAAGATCTTGATTAGACACAATACTAAAGGGTACTCTATGCAATTTGATAATTTCCTCCATATATATCTTTCTTCAATCTCTAAAGAATATCGCTGATTAATGGGAATAAAATGGGCAGATTTGGTCAATTGGGTTACCACGACTCCCTATCCTATTGTCATAGGTAATCCCGTTATGAAATCCATGGTGATCTCATCCCATTTCTATATTGGTGTCGGTAACAGTTATAAAAATCCTCTAGGTCTTTGTTAATCAGCTCTTACTTGTTGGCAAGTCAAACATCGAGCCAGAAATTCAGAAATGTCTTTTTTTATCCCAATCCACCACTAGTATTGCTTCAAGTCCTGGTACATCTTAACTGCTCTTGGGTGGATTATGTACTTACTTTGATGAGCTTCCACTAAAATATCTTATTTCAACACAACCTACTTGGGAACATAGTACTGACCTCGGAATCGAAGAATTCTAGCATCATCCTTTTAAAATTCACCATTTTCCTTATCTGCCACTTTCTTCCATATCTTTTGTGATTCTTTATCTTTCTCCTGCTCTTCCTTTAATTACTGCAGAAAAGTGGGTTGAATTGAAATATTATTATCCTTTATCTATATTTCAACCGCAAATGTTTCTAATTCTGGAAATTGTACCAATTAGAGAGCAAATAAATTCGCTTTCCTGCTTAAAGCATCTGCCATTGTGTTTGCTTTTCCAGGATTGTACTTAACTGGGCATTGAAACTCTTCCAAAAATTCTATCCATTTGCGTTGTCTCATGTTCATATCCTTCAGAGTGAAAACATATTTTAGGCTCTTATGATCAGTGAAAACTTTAAATTCAACACCATATATATAACACCCTACAACCGTTGCCCCTATTAGGCTGGGGATGTCGCCCCATCCGCAGGACAAGGGGTCTTTATGACTAGGACACATCAAATAAATAAAAGGAATACTTCAAGATTAAACTTATTACAACCCAAGCAATACACGAACAAGTTCCAAAAATAAATGTCTGCTAAAATCTCTTAAATGAAATATATAGGAAAAATAACAACAAATCTTCAAAACATAGGCAATTCTCTAGTTAATAACCTTCACAGCAGGACTGACCTGAAAACATGGTATAAAAGGTAGTGAGACATAATTCTCAGTAAGCCCGTGTGTGCTTTGAGTGTTTCAGGTAAAACAGTTTATGTATGCAAGTTAAGAAATTTTCATAAAAGAAAGTGCTGGCAAGCCTCAAATAAATTTCACAAATGAAGAGCGGTGTTTTCCTTTCAAACCATACATGTATACAATAAATACAACCACTCAGAAGAGGTAGCTATGGTATCATACTTTGTGCACCACGACAAAATAACGTTAAGAATGCCACATTTTGTGCATACTGATACAAGGTAGGTGTATGGCCTACTGAGTGAGATACTTCTCCATCTTTACACCAAAAACTTACTGGTTGTCCATTCTGAAAATACACAGTCCACTTAACTTAACTTACTAGCTCGGACCGGTATGACCTACAGGATTGGCATCTTATCCGGGAAGGACTCACCCCTCAGAGGTGGCCACCTACTAAGAGACTTACTCTAACCCTTCAAAGATTAGTCCTAGTAGTCTACCCTTATTGAGTACTCAACGCTGTGTCTGTCCCACTTGGGAAAAAAAATCATGCATTAATTCTCTTTGAAATGGCAATTATAGGTTCCAAAATTTCTTGTCAAAATTGAGTTTTAGGAGAAGTTTAGCATTTTGTGTAAAATTTCTTGTTCAACTTCAATTGGTCTGCTTGGTTGAAAAGAAAAGGAAAACTATCCATAATTACATCCAAAGTATATTTCAATGTATACATCATGTTTTGACTTGCCGAGGCGATTTTCATTGATAGGGCCTAAATTAGTCATATATTTTCTAGTTATTTGAGGCTATTTTGTGATATATTTTGTTTAATAACTGGTCATATTCCTTCATATTTGAGATTTTACCCTTGGAAAGGTATGTTGTGCATTATTTCAAATTTTAGAGGTAAAATAAGACAAAAACATCACTAAACAGAGTAGAGGCGGCGCCGGCTAGGATAGGGGAATCGGTGCCGGCCATGTGCTGTTGGCATGCATTTCAAGGCGATAAAAAATCAGTGAAACAGAGTGGAGCAGAACTGAACCGGCGCTGGCTAGGAGGCTATAGGTGGTGCCGGCTGCATTCTAGAAGGATTGGTGCAAAAATCAAGAAAAATCGACGAACGAATGGAGAAACATACCACAACCGGTGCCGGCCCTAGGTAGGATAGGCGGCGCCGGCTGTGCCCTGATGCTGAGGCGGTGCCTCGAATTTCGAGTGCATTTTTTGGCAATTTGCAGAGTTTTAGTATTTTTCTACTTCTAATTGGCCAGAAACCCTAAAGGAACGAAATTAGGCATTTCTAAAGCCTATAAATAAAGGAAAAACACAAGGAAATGAGGAGAATTCATAGATCAAAATAGAAAATCACTCAAATTAAAGGAGAAATTCTTCAGTTCAAGGAGGATTGTACAAGAGAGTCTACAAAGGAAGAAGAAGGAGGCTTGTCTATAAGTGCTTTCTTTTACTTTGTTTTCTTTTTCTTGAACAATGATGTATTAATTGTTTTATTGTAATTTGACATTGTTTAGGTATTCATGATTTTTAGAGTTACTTTGATCTTTTGATTAATTAATTGTTATTCTTAATATTTAATTACTTGTGCTTATTATGAGATTAGTTGGTTGTTTCTTTCCATTAACTTGCTAAACCAAAGGGGTTGATGGTGGTTTCAATTGATTGATTTCATATTTGTTATCTATTAACTTGTTGGACCAAAGGGGTTAATTCCTAAGAATTGGGTAATTAAAAGTTAATTGATGTCTGCCTAGACCAAAGATTCATTAGTTAGCTTCAAGTTTTAAGTTTGCCGAGACCACAGAAATTTAACCAAGGATTGTGTTTAATATATCTTTTGAGTGAATTAGTTGAAACGAGACCAAGTAATGCTAATTTATCTAGAAAATAGTAGTGATTTCATGGATTGAACAAAGAAGTGAATCTATCTTAATCCTTCATGATGCCAAAAGAATGATTAGTTATGATGATGATTGGGTACATTAAGATCATGTTTGTCAAAATAATGGTTTGAACTACATAATTCTCCATCCTTAACATGTATATATTCTTTTATTTTCTTTTCTTTTATTTTCTTTTCCTTTTTATTTCTTTTTCACTTTATTGAGTTGGTTAAATAAAAAGAAAAGTGATTAATGCATACTTATCCCTGGAGGATCGACACTCGTTTGAACCCTATACTATGCTTAATATTGAGTACACTTGCTCATATGTGTAATTTGGAGTTAACGTTTTAATTAAACTTGATTGAGAATGTGCTTATTTTTATATGATTTTTATATCCAAATCTAAACACATCATTCATCTTTAAAAACTTTATGCAAAGACTTACTTGTCGTCTTGTTCTTACAGGTAAAATAATCCTCCAAGTTAATGATCAAGTCAACCTAGCCCTGCCCAGGGTAATCACAGGATATAAGTTACTATCAGCCCAAAAATAACCAATAAGCCATATAGACATAACACTCTAAAGCCCCTTATACGAACCATCAAAGCAATCCCCAACCTTATCTCAATAACAAAATCAAACAACTATTCACTCTATCTGAATTAGCACACTGGTTAAGTATAGTCTATAAATAAAATCTAAGAATCAATTTGTAAGTTAAAAAAAAAAAAAAAAGACAAGCATATATATGTATTAAACAACACACGGTAAGCCTAGTAAGTATATAATAGATATTAAATAAGACATGCCTTTAAAATAATAATTAATGGATACATAGACAATAGCAAACAACCAAATAATAAACTAATAAATTAGTTAAGGAATGATCATCTAATAAATAAATGCTTGGCTAACATGTGAATCTCTAGTGAATAGATAGCTATTTAATAATTAGATAATTAAATAATTAATAATTAATGAATGAATAAATAAACAAATAAATATTGAATAATTAAATAATAAATAAGTAATTAATAAGTAATTGAATAAATAAATAGATAAATAATTAGTAAATAAAAAATTGACTAATAAATAAATACTTTAATATATAAATAATTAGTAAATAAATAGTATTTATCTAATAAATAAATGATCAATAAATAAATTTACATGTGGAACCAATGATGTACCTAAGCATTCGACAAATAGATAATCAAATAATAAATAAATAAATGCTTATTGAATAAGTAAATAAATGGCCAATATTTAAATAGGTGATTAATAAATAAGTACTTAGGAATTAAATGAGAAATTAATAAGTAGGTAAATGATTAATGAATAATTAAATAAGTAATTAATAAAGCATAAATAATAACTATAATAGTCATGATAATAATAATATTATTATTAATATTAATAATAGTAATAATATTAATATCATTTAAAATTAATAAGATTGATAGTATTCAACAATAATGATAGCATAAAACAATGGTTAACATAAACAATAGTATAATGCCTACAAGATGAATCAAAATAGAGATTAAAATGGGTAGTGATAAACCTATAATAATACTAGTAGTACTGATAGCACGAATAGTACTACACATGATAGAATATTAATTTATCATCAATACTACATACGGTAAAACCCATTGCCTAACTTGGTTGCACAACTGACGCCCACCTCCAGAAACCATAGTAGCCAACAAGCATGCCTTACGGGAATAAGAACAAAAGATAATCAACCTTGTGCATTATCCAAGGTTTACGATTTTCCTATCAGATAACAAAAATACCCCCAGAGAACATGTGTTCAACCATAGCACCATTCTCAAGCCACAACAGTACAGGTTTCACCACAACTTTCACCCAAACAGCATAGACAACACATCCAGATACTTTCTCTTTCACCAAAATTAAAACCAATTTAACAAGAATTTATATTCATGAAAGGAACCACCCTATTCCGAACCATCCCACGTAAAACGAAAAAGAATGACAAGAGAGGGCCAAGATTTACTTGTTTAAAACTGGATAGAAAATGACGATTGGTGCTGAGATACTTCTAGCCAAAAGTCCTAACTTCCTAGCTAGGAGATCCCTTGGACTTTAGTAGATAGTTTGCTCGGTGTTTGCTCAGTCTGATCGTTGATTGGAAACCAAGTATTTTGTTGTTTTGGTAAATTGGAATGTGTTTTGCAAATGTGGATACACAGAACTTTTACAGTTCTAAAAGTCTTCTTGAGTGTTCTGGGAAAGAAGAGAAGGCTTCGTTTTGGGTTCGTGAGTTCTCTTTTTTTTTTTTTTTTGCCACCAGCCCTTGGTTCACTGGAGAGAAAAACGGAAGTTTGAAATTCAAAAAAAACTTCCCAACCAGAGTAGGGACCTAGGTTTATAAAAGTGTGAGTAAAACAAAGAAAGGATTTACCATCTTCAAGGCTGTCACTCCGAGAGTTGATAAACTCAGTTACAGTAGATTTTTTTTTTTTTTTTGAAAATGAAAATAATACCCAAAAAAAAAATGGATAAAAAAGAAAAGAGTATGCGGGAGATGGTTTGAACCTGGGACCTCTCAAATTCAACCCTTAATTCTAACCAATTATCCACAACAACTTTTGTTTTGCTAATTCCAACATAAATCTTATCTCTAAACAACCCAAAATCTAATTATCCTTTCCTACCCTTGATACTAAATTATAAAATCCTTCCCTTCCCAAACTAAATTTCCCAAGCACCCTAAATAATCGTACTCACATAATCAAGCAATACAAAGCTCTAACCACTTAACCACATTAATTCTTATTTTTCCAACCAAATTCTCTTCTTATCTAAGCCACAAGCCAACTTCCTATTTCGACCTCAAGTAAAATTACCTTTTTACCCTTTCTACTCAACAAGTACAAATAAATCATATAACCCATAAACCACAATTCTAAGGTAAACAAAATTATTCAAAAGATATATTTTATGCATGATGTCATGCTATGCATCCCATCCCTCTTACTCTAGGGTAGATTTAGGTGGGGTTTTACAATATAAATAATGTCTCCACTTATTCAAGGCAAATACAATTACCGATAATGCCAAATCATGGGTTGGATACCTCTCTTCATGAGGTTTTAGCTTTCTGGAAATATATGCTAGTACCCTCTTTCTTGAATCAATACTCCTCCTAATCCTTTCTTCGATGCATCTATATATATTTCATAGGGTTTATCCATTACAAGTAAGGCTAGAATGAGTGCAGGGCTTAATCTTCATTTCAACTCCTAAAAACCATTCTCACATTTCTCTGACCATACATAAGGAACTTTCTTTTGAGTGGGCCAAATCAAAGATGAAGCAATCTTAGAAATTGCTTCAATGAATCTTTTGTAGTACTTGACCAATCTCAAAAAACTCCGTATCCCTATTGGGTTCCCAGAGCATTTCCAGTTCATCACTACCTTAGCTTTCACAAGGTCTACTGTAATTCTTTTCTTAGATATGACATGCCCCAAGAAAGCTACTTCTTTCAACCAAAGTTCACATTTACTAAATGTTGCATATAGTTTAGCCTCCCATAGTTTTCCCAGTACCTTCCGAAGATGTTCCTCATGTTCCTGAGGGTTTACTGAATACATTAAGATATCGTCTATGAAAATAACGACAAAACTATCCAGGTATGGCTGAAACACACGATGCATCAAGTCCATAAAAGGGACGCATTAGAAACACCAAACGACTTCACTACAAACTCAAATGTCCATATCATGTTTAAAATGTAGTTTTAGGAATATCTTCCTCGCGAATTCGAACCTGATAATATCCTTGCCTCAAATCTAGTTTAGAAAAACATCCTACTCCTTGCAATTGATCAAATAGTTAATCAAGCATAGGCAATGGATTTTTGTTCTTTACTGTCACTATATTTAACCCATGATATTCTATACACATCCAAAATGATCCATCTTTCTTGTTAACAAATAGTGCAAGTGCTCCCCACGGGGATGTACTAGGTCTAAAAAATCATTACTCAAGAAATTCTTGCAATTATTTCTTAAACTCTATCAGTGCCATTCTATAGGGAGTCCTTAAAATAGATTCTACGGTTGGCATTAGATCAATAGAGAATTCTACTTCCCATTTTGGCAGTAACTTCTTCAATTCTGCCAGAAAAATATCCAAATATTCACACACAATAGGGACATCTTCTGGTTTCTTCATATCACCTGGCTTATTCATAACACAGGCCAAATATCCAGTACACCCTTTCTTGATCTGCTTCTAGGCATTATTCTTGATATCAAAGAATTATTTTTCCTTCTAATTTTCCCTACAAATTCTAATATAGCCTCCCTAGGTTTATGAAATTGCACCAACTTATGTCTACAATCAACCTGTGTATAATATTGGCGTAACTAACCCATCCCTAAAATGGCATCATAATCCTCTATAGGTAAGCATATTATATTTTCTCTCTAGTACCATATTGCCTACTAAAATAATACAGTCTATATATATTCTATCATTGCTCATCTATTTTCCCAATGGTGTGCTAACAAACATTTCATATGGGGCTTCCTCTTCAGTAACCCCCACAATTTCAAGGAAAGAATTTGCAACAAAAGAATATGTAGAACTCAGATCTATCAAAACTTTAGCTTCTTTATTGAAAATAGAAAGCTTACCTTTATCTGGAGCAACTACTCAAGCATTCACTTGGGGCTTAGGGGGTTCTGGTTTAGATGTAGAAGCTTGGCCTTGGTTTCCTCTTGCTTGTCATGATTTCTACCCTATATAGCCTCCTCTTGAGTTCATCCTCTAACTGATCTTCAAGGATGAGAGTAGTTAATAACTTTATGTCCAATCTCCCCACAATTCTAGCATTTTTGTGGTGTCTGTTCTCTAATTGGGCCTTTATTTTTTGAATCTTCCCCTATTTTTCTTCTGCCACTGGGGTTTTCCAGGTCACTTTTGATTATATTCTTAATCTTACTTGTATTCCTTTATCTAACTTGCTCCATAGCTTCAATTTTAGTCCTCGAAGCAACTTCTACTGCTGCATTGTAGTTGGCTGAAGCCATACTTACAAGCACCTATTTTAACTCAGGTCGCAGTCCTATTACAAATCGTTTAGTTCTATCAGTCTCCGACTATACCAACAGAGGGCAATACTTTGATTTAGATGCATATTATCGCACTGTTCAATTTCCTATTTTAATTCTGGAACTGATCCTCATTCCATTCCACAACCCAGCCAGGGATAAATTTCTTATTAAAACTGACCTTAAAAGCTATCCAATCCTGCTCTCGACGTTCCTTCTCCTGATTCCACTTGTCCCTCGTAGGTCTTTGTAGTTGAAATGTAGCAAATTGCATCTTCTGTTTCTTTGAATAGTTCTAAGCAGCAAAAATATTCTCTATCTACTCAATCTAAGCCTCAGTTTCTTACTCTTGATTGGGTTTACCCTGGAATTAAGGAGGGTGAACGTTTAAGAAAAGTTCTAAGGCCTGATCAAACTCTTGTTCATTCTTTTGTCCTTCTCCTCGACTAGAATTATCAACTAGATGTTGTAGTGTATCAGTCTTCCTTTAAAAACTTCGCATCATAACATTACTATCACTGTAAGTTGTGTCCTTTCTGTTGAGGGACTCTCAGCTGACACCTCTGGATGATGTCGAGTAGCTCGTTTGGGTGGCATCTATGGGTTCCATAGGATTTTAATAAAAAATAGGCACAACATATCTCAAGTAGAGTATAAGAGTAGACACATACAGATGATAAAAACATAATATGTGTATATATATCCATCACTATAGAAATATAGGATCAATATAAAATTGTGTGCATTGCACATCTAACCTACCAATGTAGCTAATGTATATATATTAGGATATACACATCATACTACATATATAATATACTACTCGTCGGCATCACTGCTATTTGCGATAGGATGTCTTGAGTCTGAGAAGATCGTATAGGCTTCGAGCGTTTTAGGCCCATGATAATCAAACACATTCAGATCAACCCCATTTGTAAGGTCCTCAAACCTAAAGTCATTTTCCATGGCCTCATCAATAGCTGATTCTAACTCTGTCTTAACCTCCTCTATAATTAGAGCCTCCTGCTCCACCTCTGCTTCTACCTCAAGTTGTCCAGAAATGACCTTCACTACCTTCTCTACACTATCCTCTCCAGCCTCTCCAAATATCTCCACGTCATCTTGTTGTGGCTCTATATCATCAAAAACCCAGTCTACCGCACCCGAGTTACTAATCTGTGATAATGTCTTCTCAGGAAATGAATCTCGAGAATGTGTCGATAGAAGACCAGATCGAGTCAAAGAGGATGAAAGCTGACGTCGACGTCCAAGGCTAGGTCCTGTTAATGATCGGTAACAAGGTCCTGATCCTATCCAGATCTTTCTAATTTTCTTCGTTCATAAGCCTTCACCTTTCTCCATTCTCTTCTCGTCTCGATCATAATCATCTATCGGCTTTTTACCCTTGCAGTATCTACCTGACATATCTACAAAATATAGGGATCCCATCTATTCCATAATGATACCACAATAACTATACTCTTATACGAATTGTAACACTCTTACTAGAAATATTTTCAAAAGCGTGTAGTAAGTTTGGGGGATGCCTCGTTCGATTTTCCAGACAAAAGGTCTTTATAACCAACAGAACGGATATGGACAAAATAAGTACTAATATTGATATATTAAAGCTACATTGCAGTGACGTACATCCCAAAGGTAAGGTTCAACATATACTATCATGGGTATTATGACAGCAATATAACATACATGCACAAGAGTTTTAGTCTGCAGACCTATGTTGTGTTATCGTCTTCTAGTCACGTGGTCGTTCAGCTCTGGATCCTAAAAAATAAGAGTAAAAGACATATGTGTGTGAAAATCAATCAATGTGCCAGTGTTTTATGAAAATAAACAGACACAAGCATTTTCAAGTTTTGTTTCAAAATCTATTATAGGAAAACATTGCATTTTTCCACTGAAAACAACATTACAATTCACTAGGTAGTAGTTTACTCCAAATTCAATCATTATTTGGAAAACTGAGTTTAATTTAACATCACTACCCCTATTTTAGAAATACAGGCATTTCTCTCAATAGAAGGTCAGTCTTTGTGCTAAGTTCACAAGGCTTTGCCATTGACATCACAGCCTTATTGTGTTAGGTCGCAAGTCTACTAAAACACCCTACAACCATAGGGCCCGAATAGCTGCGGATGTCGCCTCGTCGTAATGACGAGAGGTCTTTATAATGGTATAATTTAATAAATAACAAACACAGAGACTTAATAGCTCCAAAAGGAATTATATCATATACTTTAAATATTTTCTTGCACAATCTGCGACTACAAAATCTCTTGGATCTAAACCCGAATAATAGTAAGGTAAAATGCATCAACTAACTTTTTCGGGTCTTGCCTTTATACAAATCCAAGCATTCATAAAATTCTATCTGAAAAGTATGGATAAAACTTTTGTAAGATATAATATATCTTAGTAAGTCCCACAGTGTGCTGTGAGAAGTTTTAATAACATTGTGGTTGTGATGCATGATTAAAATTGTTGGAACGGTAAAAAGAAATCATTATTTCTTATTTGAGAAGTATCTATAGTGAAATCATTGAAGTATTACTCTTTTTGTCAGGAAAATAGATTCTCAACACCAAGACATGGTGAATAATATAAGCTTTGGGCTTTTTAATTAGAAATCATTCCATATTTTCAAAATATGTTTAAGTATCCAAAATTATGCATTGCTATCTCATTTACAAGGAATATTATTCCAACCGATATTCCCACACTGGCCTATACAGGATTTACAATCCCATGTCATTAATTAGTATTAATAACTCAGTCCATACACCATAATTAAACATATAATAACCATCGTCATAGTTTGCCATATTAGCCTGGGTGTCACATGCCCGTCTCTCCATTTCCAACTTTGGATAACGGGTGCTAGCTAAGGACTACTAAACGTCAAATACTGGCACCCCGTGAAATAAGAGACCACAGTCCAAAGGTACGCACCAACCGGACCACCTTCTCAACCCCACGTATGTTAGTATAGGTGTAAAGTCCCTTTGAGTACTCAAGGATCATATCATATCAGAGGTTATAGCAATGTCTCAACATTTCCACAGCCCAATTAATTCCAAAACATTTCCATGCTGAAAATATTTTCTTTCCCGAAATGACTTCGAATATGAACACATATAATTTGGCTCCATTCCAATATTTCATAAAATCATATTCTCATGCTATGGCTTTCACAACCTTTATGCATGAAATGAAATCAACTGTTGCTTAATGAAATTCATGTAGGATTTCCAAATCATTTCATTGTATGGGTATAATTGATCAAAATAAAGCATGCTTAAATAGTACATAATCATTTATGCTTCCAAATGATTCATAATATTTTCAATAAAATAAACTATCATGCTTTATAATATGTTTCTCATAAAAGAGTTGTATTGAAAACGTTGCGCAGATGTGGGGACTTACCTCGAATAGCTTATCATTTAGCAAGATAAATATTTGCTAAGTACTCACCAATGTTTAACAATAAATGGCTTACAATAATGATCATTCATAACGCATTTAGTATTCCATACTTGTCGATGACAATGTACAAATAGCCAAATATATAGTCATATAAGGATATCACTTCATTTCCTATTTTATTCCATAATTGAAATGAAATATAATCCTTGTATGCTTATAATCTATTTCCTTATTTCCTCAGAATATAAGGTCTTCATATAGCCAACTAACTTCTCATTCATCCATGAACATAAATAAAATCACTTCATGAATTTATTTGTTCTTTAATGAAAATTCTGCAATTTCCAGCTTTGGCACATCATTTTGTTTTGCTCACAACTTTCAATCCACATGTCCAAATGATGTTAAATTTTTTCCAAAATGTCCTCAAGACATTCCTTGATTATTTCCAATTCATGAACCACTGATTTCCCTTCTCATTTCATTCAGTTTTGGTTACAATATCTCAGCTTTCCATTCCCGTTACTGTTTTGGCAGCTTGTGGTATTTTCAATACAACTTTTTATTCACAACTCCAAATCAGGTAAAATTGGTCCCAAAATGATCCTAAGACATTTAGCTATAAGTTTCAGGTATGGGGTTCCAGAACAACTAGCCAATTTGTACATTTTATTCATTCTTCAAAGCTGCTCGGAAATTCTTCAAAAACAGAATTTATGTTTTTGTTTCCTTTCTTCACACCATCTTTTCCACTTTAATCCTAACAACTATATAACACTTAAACCATCTTAAATTCCATTATAATGGCCTGAAATTATCTGATTTTCAGAGATATTTATCTCAGCAAAATCATATTTTCCAACATCAAGTTCAACAAGTGCAAACAACAATATTAACAATTCATTTTCTTCAACAATTAATTCCATCTTTCCTTTCCATCTCTTACACCTTTTACAGCCATGAACAACCACCCAAACCACCATCAAAACACCTTCATATATCTTATAAAACATAGTATATAAACCCTCAAACAAACTGGCACACATATACACACACCAATCTTCATTAAACATAGAAATCATGCTAGACAAAATCACAACTTTCATATTTTCCCAACAATATTCATACCATAATGATCCTTGCAATAAAATCTACAACTTTAATCCATGAAGTATAGCTTTTTACCCTGTTTGTGTGATTCTCCAAGCTTGAATTGCTCCAAGAACACACACACACACACACTTCTTTCTTTCTCTCTCCTTTGTCTTTTTCTCCCTATTTTTCTCTAGCTTTTTTTTCCTTTTCTTTCTCTCTTCTTTCTCTATTCTTGTTGTCCTTTTTTGCTGTTGAAATACAGCTTCCACCACCATTCTCATGACCAAGTATCACATAGTCAAGTGTTTCATTAATTGGTCAAATGTCTTCCTTTCAAAGTTTTTACAAAATCTTCTATTTTTCTCCTTTCTTTTCTTCCTTTATTGTACCAAAATTCAACAGCCATTTTCCACTACCATGTTTTGGTCTGAATTGTGACCAAAATTGGTCACAAAGTCAGCTATTTCAACCATTTTTCCTATTGGTTGATTTAATTAAATAGATAATTCTTAAGCTTATTCAATAAGATTTTCCAATAAAATAATCCCACAAATATTTCAATCCTCCAATGATATTTTAATACTTATTTTCATCCACCAATCATGGTACGCCGCTTGTCTCAATTTCAATCGCATTTTAGAATTTCTTCAAAAAATAACTATAATTTCGGCCCGTATCGAAAAAATATTTTACTCTACCAATGGAATCTATAAATTGTAGTGAATTCAATAGTGGAAGTTAAAATTCTCAATTCTTCCCAATTTACGGTTAAAATCCCGATCACGGTCAAAATAATGATAATACTCCTGATAGCTCAGATTATACCAAAACGTCCGTCTTATTACACTATTCAATTTTTGTTTTGAGCCTAACCCCAAACCCTTACTCTACTAAAAAAAGTCGCAATCTAAAGATTTAGGGTATGGGTAGAACAAATCTAAAATTCCATTTAGATCCCTATAAATTCCAAAATTCCAATTATGTCCCTAAATATTTTTGTTGCACCAAAATGTTCAGTTCATTAAACTGATCATATCTTATTATGAGTTTTCATACAAATACTTATTCTATATTAAGTAGTCACCAGTTAAAGTGTACAAAAGAGGTATGTTACATCTACAACACTCAACTGTGCATTGCCAAATCGACAAGTGCATACTAGCATAATACCGAGAGATCAACATCTTTTGCTTGCCACTGTAAGCCCATAGGTCCCAATCCTAATGTTAATTACCATCGTGGTGGCAAGGGATTGAACACGCCAGGTGTCCCAGCCCAGCAACGGTGAACAATCCAAAATAATATATGCACACGAGGTATAGACAATTGCCAGGCATTAAACAGCTAGCCAAGACGGCTAGTCTAAATTTCCTATTGCCCCGTTGGGATTAAGACAATCCCTAGAATTAGCTTAGTTACTTGGAGTCATCTACCTCTAACGAGAGCTAGTACAAATATCAAAGCCCTTACTAAGTAATCAATGTCTTCACTATATTACAAAACCAATCCAAATCCAATGGCTCACAAGGCCAATCTAATATTCCATCCCCGAAGGTATATAAATAAAACATATGTCGTGGTCAAAATATCATTTTTCAAGAGTTAATCTCATACTGAGAGATTGCTTTCCATATAGTAGTGAATAAAGATAAAAGTCTTTTTTGCACAATAAAATACATTTCTGAGGGTATTTTCATTATTTGAAAAATACCCGATTCCAAAAGGAGTTTTATTTTGGAATTCCAGAATTCTAATCCTAAAAGAAGAATTAAATTCAAGACATTCCAATTATGATTCTATAAAATTCATAATTCACATATTCCAAAGTCCTTTCCATAAAAAGAAAACAATATGCTTTTCCAAGTTAAAACATAATTTCACCTCATATTAATGAGAAGAAAACCTTTCAGATATACATTTTTTCCTAGGAAATATTCACATTTTTCATTCAAGTCTAACATGGCATAATACCATTTCTTCCTTAGAGAAACCATTTATTTGTTCAAAGAAACCAAAACAATTCATAAAGCATCACTTTATGAAATAAAATGCTCACTAGAATTTATTATTTTTAAAAATCAAATGGACTCACCTTCTGTCCTATATCGCCATAGCCATAGGTACAATACTTCTAGCTTTTCACCCAATTATCTAACGTGGATAACCTACATAAAAGGGCATTTCATTCTTCAGTTAGCAACTAAAGTTCACAATTAATAGTTACTAATATAAGGAAATTGCAAATTTCCTAGTTTTCCTATTTCTTCTTGAAATAGCATTTCTTCACATAATGAAATCCATTATTCACTTCTTTATCCCTTTTTTCCAAATGAATACAAGAGTCATAAGCCTTCTCAACCTTTCATTCATCCTTGAATATCATTGAAAGACAATTAAGTATATTTTCTTGAAAACAATTTATGCATTTCAGCTTTAATACTCAATCTTGATTTTTGCATAAATTTTCTCATACAACTCTGATTAACCTCAAATTTGCACCAAAATGCTTGTGAAATAGTCAACTACAATCTTATGAATTCCATTTGCACAGGCTTAAAATCATTGCAGTACTGCTGAAGTAAAACTGTCCCAATTTTTCTTGTTCCAACCATTATTTCCAGAAAATAATCATTATTCTTTCATTCTCCTTTATTATAACAATTATACAACACTTAATCCACTTGATTACCCATCATAACATCCTTCAATTTTCTGATTTTCAGTGACAACTGACACAGTAGATCCATATTTTCACAACACCAAAATCAACAACCATAACAATAACAACACTATTCTATTTTTCTCAACAATTAAACCATATTTCCATTCCATTTATTTCTCCTTCTTATGCAGCCATGAACTACACAATAAACCACTATCAAACCCCCTTCATATACCATATAAAACATGGCACATAACTTCTCTAAGCTGCCAACATACACAGCACACACAAACACTTCAAAATATAGCTAATTTTCAAAGAAAACCATAAATTTCATGAATTTCTCAACAAAATCCATACCAAAACAATCCTTGTGCTTCATGCTATAACTTTAATTCATGAAACATTAGCTTTTACCTTGTTTGTTGATTACTCTAGGCTTGAAATGCTTCAAGCTTCCTTCCTTTCTTCTTTGGAAATACTTTCTCTCTCCTTTTTCTTTTTCTCCCAAATTTTCTCTAGCTTTTCTTCCTTTTTTCTTCTTTTTCCTTCTTTCTTCCTTCTATTCTTCTTGCTGCCAGTTTTCATGCTCTCCACCACCTATCTTGGTCAAATTGTGGCCAATTTGGTCGCAATTCATTAAATGCTATTGTGGGTTTTCCATCCATGTGTAAAATTCTCATGTACTAACTTATTCCATAATTATCTCATAAACTTATTTAATAAGCTTCATGAAATATAACACATGCCTGAATATCTCATGCAACCAATAATATTTTGACACTTGTTTCACCCACAAATCATATAGTGCCACATGTCTCAATTTTGGCCATTCTCCATAATTTTTCTCAGGAATGAGCTAAAATTCTAGTCTGTATATATATTCCAATTGGGAAAACTTTTTATTCCACCGATGGAATTGATGTGTGTTTTTTAATGTAGAAAATGTTATCAACAAAGTCCACAATCAATCAAGCTTTAATTAAAATGCCATCACTAAAACCACTCATACGGGCAAGTACACACATCATATAGTATAGGGAATAGTAAGTATCAAATCTACGAGAACTTAGGCTCCCACCTTACTTTATCCAAATCTTTATTGTTTAGCCAATAAAATAAGGAGAGAATAAAAAGAAAAATAAATAAAGATAAAAATAGATATAACTCAAGGATGAAAGACCATGCAATTAGACATTTATTCTTGAAGATATGACAATGAATCTCCTAGCAATTATCAAAATCAATTATTATCTTGGTATCATGAAGGAATATAAAGTAAAATTCAATCGTTTTCCAAGTCATGAATCCACTTATATAGACTCCACTTCTTTCCCAATCCATGAAATCACTATCTCTTAACTAAATTAGTAGATTTCTCAATCGCGCTAAGATAACCAAAAGATATATTAAACTCAATTCCTCATAAATTATCCCTATACTCTAGGTGATAATAAACATGAAATAAGTTAATAACCATATGCTCTAGGTGAAATCATCTAATCTTTGATTACTTAAGTTCTTTAATCTTAACTTCATTTCCCAAGTCTATTAAGATCTAACAAATATGAAATAAATGCAATAAACTTCTAACATTGTTTCCCAAGTCAGTTAGAAGAAAATACATCAATAAATCAATGATAACAAGTAATCAAATACTGAGGATAACAATAGATTGATCAAAAATCCTAATTAACTCAAAATCATAATCTCCAAAACAATGTCCAATTACAATCAAAACACTAAGCACATCATTGTTCTAGAAAAGCAAACAAAGGACAAAAAATAGAACTCATAGACAAGCCCTTCTTCTGCTCTTGAAAACCTCCTTTGAACAATGTTTATTTGAGTGATGAATTCGTCTTTGAAAAATAAGTAGCTAGCTTGGATCCTTGAATTCACACCTTTGTCTTGTATTTTTCTTTTTTTAAATAGGCTCCCAAAAGGCCAAAATTTGTTCCCTAAGAGTTCTGGGCCGAGTAAAAGTTGGAAAATACCAACGCTCATAGGAAAATACCAAATCCACGCTTGATTAGAAAACCTACCGACATTGGCCAGAGCAGAGACGGCGCCAGTTATGCAGGCCATGCATTGTTTTTCTCCTTTTGTGATCCATTGTTTTTCCAGAATAGGGCCGGCACTGGCCATGCACTGCAACGGTGACAGTTTTTCTCCTTTTTCGTCTAATTCTGTATAAAATCATCAAAATACCTTTCCAAAAGTAAAATATCAAATAGGAAGGAATATGACTAGTTATTACATTAAAAGTATCACAAAAAAACCTCAAATAACTAGGAACATATAGGTGAATCTAGCCCCCATTAGGAATCTACATATTTTACTGATCACAATGGTGAGAGTCAGAATTTTGAAATTTTTTCTCAGTTTTTCTATATTTATGATCAAAATTACAACAATACCTCCAAAAACTCAATTTATTCCAAAATGTTCATCTCATTGCTCTGATCAACTTTTATTATGAGCTTAAATACAAATTCTCATCCTATCAAAAGTAGTCACTTTTTGAAGGGTAGAAACACAAGATATTACAATCTTCCCTCTTTCAAGGAATTTTGTCCTTGAAATTGATTTATCCTTCGAACAGTTTAGGATTACTTTTTCGTATCTCTATTTTTGTTTCCCATGTGGCATTTTGTAAAGAATGATGAGTCCATACTACCTTACAAGTAGAACCTTTTTATGTCGTAATTCCTTTTCAAGATACTCTAACAATTTAATTGGTTTCTTCTCGTCCTTCAAGTTTGGAGTTATTTCAATGGGTTCCTTATTCAAAATATGTTTAGGGTCAGCCACATACTTTCAAAGTTGAGAGACATGAAATACATAGTGGATGCTCTATGGCTCTACGGGTAAATCTAATCGGTAAGCTACTTTTCCAATTTATTCCATGATTAGAAATGATTCGATATATCATGGTGTCAACTTCTTTCCTTGTCCTTTTCTCCCTAGTTGTCGTTGTGGAGTCAACTTCAAGAATACTCAATCTCTTTCCATAAATTCTAAATCTCACATGCATTGATCGGTACAACTCTTTTGTCGACATTGAGCAGCTTCTAACCATGTCTTAATTAACTCTACAGTCCGTCACACTTCTTCTGCGATAAAAGCATGTTGTATACATCCCAAACTTTCCTAATATTAGAGGGATTGACATTTTCTCCCATATAAAGCCTCAAATAATGCCATCCCAACTGTTGACTGATAACTATTACTGTATGCAAATTCTCTATATGACAAGTTATCAATCTACTTAGTCCCAAAATCTAACACGCATACCTACAACATATCTTTTAAAATTCAATTTACTCAATCTATCTGTCCATCCGTTTGTGACTGTGTTGCGGTACTAAATTTTAATATTGTAACATACATCTGTAGTAATTTATCCCAAAATTTTTTAGGCAAATCTTAGATCTCAATCAGACACAATACTAGAGGGTACTTCATGCAATCTAATAATTTCCTCCATATATATCCTACTTAATTTCTCCAAAGAATCTTACTGATTGATAAGAATAAAATAGGCAGATTTGGTCCACCGGTCTACCACAACACAAATAGTACACCATGTCCTATTGTCATAGGTAATCCCGTTACGAAACCCATAGTGTTCTCATCCCATTTCTATGATGGTGTGGGTAATGGTTTTAAAAATCCTCTAGGTCTTTGTTGATCTGTTTTTACTTGTTGGCAAGTCAAACATCAAGCCACAAATTCATAAATGTCTTTCTTCATCCTAATCCATCACTAGTATTGCTTCAAGTTTTGGTACATGTTAACTTCTCCTGGGTGGATTGTGTACTTACTTCGATGAGCTTCCACTAAAATATCTTATTTCAACACAGCTTGCCTGGGAACGCAATACTAACCTCAAAATTGAAGAATTCTTGCATAATCCTTTTGAAATTCACTATTCTCCTTATCTGCCTCTTTCTTCCATATCTTTTGTAATTCTTCATCTTTCTCCCGCTCTTCCTTTAATTGCTATAGAAAAGTGGGTTGAATTGAAATATTACTCATCCTTATCCGTCCTTCAACCGCAAATGTTTCTAATTCTGGAGCTTTTACATTTGGAGAGCAAATAAATTTACTTTCCTGCACAAAGCATCTACCATTGTGTTTGCTTTTCTAGAATAGTACTTAATTAGGCATTGAAACTCTTCCAAAAATTCTATCCATTTGCATTATCTCATGTTCAAATATGTCAGAATGAAAACATATTTCAAGCTATTATGATCAGTGAAAACATCAAATTCAGCACCATATAAATAATGTCTCCACTTCTTCAAGGCAAATACAATTACTTCTAATGCTAAATCATGAGTAGGATACCTCTCTTCATGAGGTTTTAGCTTTCTGGAAATATATGCTATTACCCTCTTTTCTTAAATCAATTCTCTTGCTAATCCTTCCTTTGATGCATCCATATATATTTCATAAGGTTTATCCATTATAGGTAATGCAAAAAATTGGAATAGAGCTTAATATTCATTTTAACTCCGAAAAACTATTCTCACATTTCTCTGACCATACATAGGGAATTTTCTTTTGAGTGAGCCAAGTCAAGGGTGAAGTAATCTTAGAAATTGCTTCAATGAATCTTTTGTAGTACCCGACCAATCTCAAAAAACTCCATACCTTTATTGGGTTCTCAGGGAGTTTCCAGTTCATCACTACCTCAACTTTCGTAGGGTCTAATATAATTCCTTCCTTAGATATGATATGCCCCAGGAAAGCTACTTCTTTCAACCAAAATTCACATTTACTAAATTTGGCATATAGTTTAGCGTCCCATAGTTTTCCCAGTACCTTCCGAAGATGTTCCTCACGTTCATGAGGGTTTGATGAATACACTAAGATATCATCTATGAAAATAATAAAAAGCTAATATAGCTGAAACACTTAATGCATCAAGTCCATAAAAGTGGCAGGAGCATTAGAAACACCAAACGACATCACTACAAACTCAAAATATCCATATCGTGTGTTAAATGTAGTTTTAGGAATATCTTCCTCTCGAATTCGAACCTGATAATATCCTTGCCTCAAACCTAGTTTGGAAAAATATCCTACTCCTTGCAATTGATCAAACAATTAATCAACCATAGGCAATGGGTTTTTATTCTTTATTGCCACTGTATTTAACCTTTGACAATCTATACACATCTAAAATGATCCATCTTTCCTGTTAACAAATAGTACAGGTGCTCTCTACTGGGATATACTAGGTCTAATGAATTATTGTTGTAACATCCCTCCCTTGTACACTTTGGCTGGTGACTACTTTATATAGAATGAGTATTTGCATAAAGACTCAGAACAAAAAATGATCAATTTAATGAACTGAATGTTTTGGTGCTATAAAAATATTTAGGGGCATTTTTGGAATTTTAAAATTATGGGGACTTGGATTTGTTCTACCCATACCCTAAATCTTCAAATTGTGACTACTTTAAATAAAGTAAGAGTTTGGGGGTATGCTCAAAACAAAGATTCATTAGTACAATGAGAAAAATAATTTGGTATAACCCACGCTATCAAGGGCATTATCGTCATTTTCTACATGAAACGGGTTTTTACCGTAAATTGGAAAGAACTAAGAATTTTGATTCACACTATTGAATTCAGTAAAATTTATAGATTTCATTGGTGAAATAAAATATTTTTTCGATATGGAGTAATAGTTATTTTCAGATGAAATTTTGCATTGTGACCAAAATTTAGACAAGCGGCATAATATGATTGGTGGATGAAAACAAGTGTCAAAATACCATTAGAGGATTGAATTATTTGTGGGATTATTTTATTGTAAAACCTTATTGAATAAGATTAAGAATTAAGGAATTAATTAAATCAACCAATAAGAAAAAATGGTTGAAAATGGATAGCCCATAATTTGTGACCAAATGGTCACAATTGTTGACCATATATGGTGGTGGAAGGGCTGTAAAACAATTAGAAATTCGTCCAAAGGAGAGAAAGAAAAAGAAAATAAAATGGAGGAAGATAGAGAGAAAAATTGGAGAAAAAGAAAAAGGAGAGAGAAAGGGTTTTCAATGAAGAAGAGAAGGGAAACTTGGAGTAATTAAAGCTTGGAGAATCTTATACACAAGGTAAAAGCCTTTACTTCATGAATTAAAGTTGTGGATTAAGTTGCAAGGATTATTTTGGTATTAATTTTGTTGGGAAATTCATGAGAATTATGAAAAATATTTGGAAATAGCTATGATTTTGGGGTAGTTGCGTGTGCTGTATATGGTGGTGCATTTGCAGGTATGTACGCTGTGTTTTATATGATGTTTAAAGGTGTTTTGAAGATGTTTTAAAGAGTTGTTCATGGCTGCAAAAATGGATGCTGGAAATAAGATAGAAAATAGTTTAGTTGTTGAAGAAAACAGAATATTGCTGTGATTATTCAAAGCTGTTGGTTTTGTTGTTGTTTAAATATGAAAGATACTGAGTGTGTATGACTGGAATCAAGAAGTATTATGTGATGTTTAGATGATAAAAAAAGGCTTGCAATGATTAAACGACAAATATATTGTATAGGAAAGAAACGAGAATTGATTATGTGAAGGAAGGAAACAAAAACAGAAATTCTGTTTTGAAGAATTTCCGAGCAGCTTTGAAGAACGAATAAACTATACAAATTGGCTTGTCTTTTTGGAACCCGATGACCGGGAACTTGTAGCTGTCTTAGGATCATTTTGGGACCAATTTTACATGATTTGGAGTTGTGAATAAAAAGATATGTTGAAAATACCACAAGCTGCCAAAACTGTGACGGGATTGAAAAGCTGAGATGTTGTGAGAAAAAATAAATGAAATGAGAAGGGAAATTAGTATTTTATGAATTGCAAACCACCAAGGAATGTCTGATGATATTTTGGAACAAATTTGACATCATTTGGGCATATGGATTGAAAGTTATGAGCAAAACAAGATGATGTGCCAAAGCTGAAAATTGCAGAATTTTCATTAAAGAACAAATAAATTCATGAAGTAATTTTATTTATGTTCATGGATGAATGAGAAGTTAATTGGGTATATGAAGACCTTATATTCTCATGAAGAACAGGAAATAAGGAAATATATTACAAGCGTGCAAGGATTATATTTCATTTCAAGTATGGAATGAAATAGGAAATAAAGTGATATCCTTAGATGAGTATATATTTGGCCATATGTACATTGATGTCAACAAGCATAGAATACTAAATGCGTTATGAATAATTATTATTGTAGGTCATTTATTGTTAAACATTAGTGACGACTTAGCAAATATTTATCTTGCTAAGTGATAAACTATTTGAGGTAAGTCCCCACATCCACACAATGTTTTCAATAAGGCTCTTTTATGAGAAAAAATATATATTATAAAGCATGCTAGTTTATTTTATTGAAAATATTATGAATCATTTGGAAGCATAAATGATTATGCACTATTTAAGCATACTTTATTTTGATAAGTCATACTCATATGATGAAATGATTTGGAAATCCTACATTGATTGCACTAAGCAACTTATGATTGCATTTCATGCATAAAGGTTGCGAAAGCCATAACATGAGAATATGATTTTTTGAAATATCGGAACGGACCCAAATTATATTTGTTCATATTCAAAGTCATTTTGAGAAAGAAAATATCTTCAGAATTGAAATGTTTTGTAATTGATTGGGCTATGGAAATGTTGAGACATTGCGATAATCTCTAATGTGATATGATCCTTGAGTACTCAAAGGGACTTTACATCTATACTAACTTACATGGGTTTGAGAACGCAGTTCGATTGGTGGCCACCTCTGGACTGTGGTCTCTTATTTCACGGGATGCCAGTATTTGATTTTTAGTCGTCTTTAGCTAGCACCCGTTATCCAAAGTGGAAACAAAGGGACGGGCATGGGACACCCGGGCCAGTGTGGCATACTATGATGATAGTTATCATATGTTTAATCGCAGTGTACACACTGGGTTATTTATACTGATTAATAACGTGGGATTGTAAATCTTGTATGGGCAGTGTGGCAATATCGGTTGGAATAATATTCTTTCCAAATGAGATAGCAATGCAGAATATTAGATTATTAAACGTATTTTGAAAATATGCAATGATTTTATATTAGAATCCCAAAGCTTATATTATTCACCTGTTATGATATTGAGAATCTATTTTCCCGAAGAAAAGAGCTATACTTCAACAATTTTCTTATAAATTCTTCTCAACAAGAAATAATGATTTTTGTTCACCGTTCCAACAATTTTAATTACTCATCACAACCACAGTGTTATTAAAACTTTTCACAGCACACCATGGGACTTACCGAGATATATTATATCTCACACAAGTTTTATCTATGCTCTTAGGCAAACTTTTGTGAATACCTAAATTTATATAAAACTAAGACCCGAGGAATTTAGTTGATGTATTTTGCCTTAGTATTATTTAGGTTTAGATCTAGGAGACTTTGTAGCCACAATTTGTGTAAGTAAATGTTTAGAATATGCAATATAATTTCTTTTCGAGCTATTAAGTCCCTTTGTTTGTTATTTATTAAATTATACTGTTATAAAGACCCCATGTCATTATGACGGGGCGACATCCATAGCTATTTAGGCCCTGTAGCTGTAGGGTGTTACAATTGCTCTTGTAATTCTTGCAATTGTTTCTTAAGCTCTTTCAACTCTGTCGGTGCCATTCTATAAGAAGTCATTGATATAGGTTCCGTGGTTGGCATTAGATCAATAGAGAATTATGCTTCCTATTTAGATAGTAACTTCTTCAATTCTGCCAGAAAAATATCCAAACATTCACACACAATAGGGACATCCTCTGGTTTCTTTATATATCCTGGCTTATTCATAACATAAGCCAAATATCCAGTACACCCTTTCCTAATCAGCTTCCAATCTTTAATTCCTAATATTAGAGAATTATTTTTCCTTCCAGTCTCCCCTACAAATTCCAACATAGCCTCCCTAGGTTTATGAAATTGCACCACCTTATGTCTATAATCAACCCGTGTATAATATTGGCGTAACTAACCCATCCCTAAAATAGCATCATAATCCCCTATAGGTAAGTATATTAAATTTCCCTCTAGTACCATATTACCCACTAAAATTCTACAATCCATATGTATTCTATCACTACTCATCTATTTTCCCAATGGTGTGCTAACAATCATTTCATATGGGGCTTCCTCTCTAGTAACCCCCACAGTTTCAAGGAAAGAATTTGCAATAAAACAATGTGTAGAACCCAGATCTATCAAAACTTTTGCTTCTTTATAGAATATAGAAAGTTTGCCTTCCACAATAGTAGCATCAGCATATACTTTATCTGGAGCAACTACTCGGGCATTCACTTAGGGCTTGTTGGGTCCTGGTTTAGATGTAGAAGCCTAGCCTTTGTTTCCTCTTTCTTGTCCTGATTTCTGCCCTATATAGCCTCCTCCCGAGTTAATCCGTCCATTTGATCTTTGAGGATGAGAGTACTCAATAACTTTGTGTCCAATCTCCCTACAATTATAGCATTTTAGTGGTAGTTATCCTCCAGTTGGGCCTCTATTTTTCAAAATCTTCCCCTTTTTTCTTCTGCAACTAGGATCTTCTAAGTCCCTTCTAATTTATATTCTTAAACCTATTCATATTCCTTTGTCTAACTTGCTCCATATCCTCAATTTCAGTCCTTGAAGCAACTTCTACTGCCGTACTATAATTGGCTAGAGCCATACTTACAAGCACCCATTTTGACAGTCGGGTGAAATTAGGAGCATATTGTCTTACTGTTCGATTTCCCTTATTTAAATTCTGGAACTCATCCTCCTTCCATTCCACGACCCAATTAGGGATAAATTCCTTCTTAAAATTGACTTTAAAATCTGTACATTCCCACTCTCGGCATTCCTTCTCTTAATTCCACTAGTCCTTCGCAGGTCTTGCAGTTGAAATGTTGCGAATTGCACCTTTTGTTGCTCTGAATAGTTTAAAGCTGCAAAAATATTCTCCATCTACTCAATCCAAGCCTCAGCTTCTTACTCTTGATCGAGTTTACCTTGGAATTGAAAAGGGTGAAAATTTAAGAAATGTTCTAAGGCCTGATCAGACTCAAGTTCATTCTTTCATCCTTCTTCTCGACTAGAATTATCAACTAGATGTTATAGTGTAATTTGAGATTAATGTTTTAATTAAAACTTAGTTAGGGATGAATTTAAATTTAATAATTTTTATACACAAAAAATTTACTTATCAAGTTTTTGGCGCCGTTGCCGAGGAAAAATATCACGAAATCTTAGATTTTATTAATTTAACCATGTTTATATTTATATGTCTATATGTAAATATGTGAATATGTATCTGTGTTCCTTATATGAATAGGTGCCATATTTTGTTGTTTGTACAATTGTAATTTCCTAATTTCACTATATGTTGTAATTTTCTGAACTTCATTCATGCATATATAGGAATTGATTAACTTGTAAATTCTATAATCTCATTATTTTCTTTTCTCTATAGATCTAGCCCTTAGTGTATAACCCAATGATCTAAAAACGGCATAGTAGATCTTGATCATGAGATTGAGAGGACATTAACAAATATTCTAATGGTGGTTAGACAAAGGGTGAGAGATGATTGAAGGCATAGAAAGTGGAAAACACAGGGCACGTAGCGAAAGAGAAGATAAAAAAAACTAGAAAAAACTAAAGAACAGGGGATTCCCGAATAGAGCCGGCACCGGCTCCGGCAGCCCTAGCCGGTGCCGGTCGTGCTTTGCACGGATTCTAAGGTTTAAAATGTTTTACCTCTTTTCCTCGTTCTAAGAGTTGGCTGGACCGGAATGTGTGCTACCAGGGTGGGTACACTGGTGGAAGCCTCTGGTGCAATTCCTGCAAGTCTCCTACTCCGTCTTTGCATGTAAGTGAATGCCAATCTCTCGATCTTCCAGTATATGGCCTACCTAATTCCGTTTGGTAAACAGCTAACAGACTATGGAACTTTTTCTAGAAAGAGAGAGAGAGAGAGATGTCTGGCTTTTCTTTCTTTTTTACAGAGAAGAGGCCATCTCAAAAACAACTTTATCTCTAATCCTCCTGTTTAACCTAAATAAAACCCTTAGGTTAAACTGGACTAAGACATTGGACTCTTAGTTTAACCTTTTGGGCTTAATTAATTATTCTAATTAGAACCATATAATTGGCCCAACAAATAATTAATTTCCAACCCAAATAAACTAGTCCAATAAATAAGCCTATATTAGTTTAGTCACAGGTTAATATTTAATTATTCAAACTAGGCCAAAGCCCTAAATAATTAATTAACCCACCAAATTAATTTAATTAATTCTCTCTCCATATGGACTTTTATTTTATTCTAGCCCAACAATTAAATCAGGCTACTTAAATAAAACAAATTCCATTTAATTTAATATCAATTTCTTAGCCTGTATTTAATTAGGATTCACGGTCTATATTAGGAACCAAAAGACATACCTCCTTGGCTACTAAAATGACCAAAATATCCTTGTCATATAAATAGCTATATTTTACATTTTAAATATTTTCTAATATCACCATAAGGAAATATTGACCCCAAGGACAATGTTGTGTTAGCGAAATCTCCGACCTACAGGTGTAATGACTAAAATACCCCTCTATATATCACCGTACATTTAGAGAGGAAGAAGTGTACTAACACCTCTCTAAATGACATCTACCATCCTTAGGCCTCTAGTCCAATGATCCACGACTTTCTGGATTATTTCCGCTTTCCAAGGGAGCTACCCTAAAGCAAACATCCAAGTCATGTTTCCTAGGGCCCTGGATATTTAGATCATTCAGACAATCACAAGGGGCGATATAGTATAGAAACTATCTTGTACAAGTCTGTCTTAACTAACTAGTCACACATGCCCAACATGCAAGTATATTGGCCCCACGATAGAACCTCAACTATAGCATATCAAAGTATATGTTTCAAGCTTCGTTAGACCACCAACTCATACTCAAGTCGTAGAGTACTAGCCCACATTGTAGTGGTAGTAGTCTAGGTTTCTACCATATAATACTTTAAGAAACCACTACTACAGGTCCTGTTCTACATATTCGAAATACACTTATGTCATGAAATGAATGGACTACTCACTGGCTAAAGGTAAGCCATTCCCCATTTGGAATTCACAACATAATAACCTAGACATGATAAGATTCTCATTCTCATCAATCGGTTAAGAACGAATGTTTATGTGTTAAGTAACCCGTGATCCATACCTTACTGTGAAAGACCTCCATTCACATAGACCACTTACTTAAACACAATGGGTCTTTTCCAAAAGTAATTGTGCACAAATAAAAATGTAAATTCACAAATAATTTCTAAAAATAAATTCTTTTATTAAAACATTTGATATTTACATCAGAAACCTAGTCCAATGGGGTATATCTCCCAACATATATGGAGAGGTAAACAAACCAAACAATGGTGGCAATGGTGGAATTAACAGGCGAACTATGGACAATTTTGTGAAGCCTACAATCTCGAGTACAGGCTCAAGTATTACAAGACCTAGGATAGAAGCCAATAACTTTGAGATAAAACCCAATATTATCTAAATGATTCAAAATATGGTGCAATTTGATGGGCTACCTAAGAAAGATTCTAATGCCCACTTTGCGAGTTTCTTAGAAATCTATGACACATTTAAGATGAATGGGACTTCTAAATATGCTAAATCCTAGTTAAACTCTTTACCAATCGGATCTATCACTACTTGGAATGTTTTGGCCGAAAAATTCTTAGCAAAATATTTTTCTCCAGCTAGAACATCCAAGCTTAGGACTGATTTTTTTGCCTTCCAACAGTTAGAATCTGAAAATCTCTAAAAGTGTTGGGAGAGGTTCAATGAGATACTTAGAAAATGTCCTCATCATGGGTTCGAGCTAGGTATGCAAATGCAAATATTTCTTAGTGGCTTAAGCTTTGCTACAAGACAATTGGTTGATACATCTGCAAGAGGTTCCATTAATTCTAAGGCCCTGGAGGAGGTGTTCAATTTGATTGAAAATCTTGCAACAAATAACTATTCATGGGGTAGTTCAAGGTCCAAAGATAGTGTTCATGGAGTGCATAAAGTGGATGCAATGATAGCTTTGGAGGTTAAGGTGGAGGCACTAACACAAAAGATGGAGTAAATGGTGATATCTCCTTCCCAATGACAAGGAATGAATGTGAGTTGTGATTTTTGTAGGGAAGGACATCCAAATCATGAGTGCCAAAGCATGAGGTCATCACAAGAGTCATTAGAACAAACTGCGTTTATGGGTAATGGAAGACAAGGTAACAATCTCTATAGTGCCACTTACAATCCTGGTTCGAGGAACCATCCCAGTTTTTCTTGGAACAACCAAAACTAACCTAGGCGGACTTCTTCTAACTTTGGAGGAAATTAAAGGACTCAACCCTCCTTACCTTACAATGCACCACCAGCTAAGCCATCACTGGAATATTAGGTTAATCAAATGGTAAGTAGCACGGAAACATGGTTTCAAGGAGTGGATGCAACCACGAGAAATTTAGAGGCGTCCATGCGCAATCTCGAAAATTAAATTGGACATTTGGCCAAATTCCTTGGAGATCGTCAAACGGGATCTCTTCCGGGGAACACTGAGACAAATCCATGTAATCAAGACCAGGGAAAGAGATTATTTGTACTACTTTGGTTTTTAGACATCTTGTTAATTTTTGTGTGCTTTCATTTATTTTTTTGTCCATTTAATTTTTAGAATAAATTTTCTTCATGATTTTGTGGTTTTCATTGTTGTTATTTTCATTAATTAACTATAAAAAAAATACTAGTTTTGGTCAGACAGAGCTGACCTGGTGCCGGGCCAGCATTTTTGCCCAAGCGTCGAGTTAGCACTACGAAAAAAATTTGATGGCAAACAACCTTGGCCCGGCGCCAGGCCCAGCACTATGACCTAGCGCAAGGTCAAGTTGGTAATAAGACTATACACGGCCACTTTTGGCCATTTTTCAAACACTCTCTTCATCTCCCTCATTTTTTTTCTCAACCCGTCGCCGAGTATTACTTCAAAACACCTTCGGGTCATTTTCTATCTCTCCGAAACACCTTTTAAACATAAAATCATTACTTTATTCTTGAAGTTTTGGATTGAAATCATTTTTCTTCACATATCCCATTTCTCAATCCCTCCATCTGGTGCATAATTTCTTCAATCTTTTTGTATAGGATCATTACCCTACATTGGAGATCATTATGGTATGATTGTTCTGCAATTTCTACGGTTCAAATTTTCATATTAGTTATTGAATATTTTTTGTGTGCATTATGGTCTGAAAAATCTCATTTTTCTTGGTTTGTTGGATTGGATGGAGATTTTGCACTATTTGAAGAATAGATATCATGGGTATTTGATTAACAATGATATTTTGTTAATGCAATTCATGCCTTGAATCTTTTTGGTAGCTATTAAGCATGTCTCTCATGTGTGTAATTTTGAGCCTATAAAGGCATGTTCTTCATATATTGAGAGATCATCGTTGAGTTAATTTATTTAAATATTTAACTTGACATTGTGATTATGAGCTTTACATTATATCATGCATGGCATTGCTAATTTGATCATGGAAATTAATATTGTGTTTGGGATCGGACAATGGCTATCTTTTTGCATGTATTATTGAGGGAGTTGGTGTTGTATTAGTGAGGTGTTTAGTGGTATATTGAGGTGGTGGAGTGGGTGTTGTGATTGTGAGGAAGTGGAGAGTTGTGTTGATTGTGTATTAAGGAGTGATCTTGAGTGGGTTCTATCTTTATCTATTATCACATCTTTATCATGTCTAGAAGACCCAAGGGTATGGCACCTGGGGCCAAGAGAGCTAGAGCTTCATCTTCCTCTACACCATCTTTTGAGCCTCTACATACCTAGCCTACCTAATTCTTTGATCCTACATGTCAAATTTGGTACCAAAGTCACCAACACCGCAAAATCATAGTAGAAAAGATGTGCAAGCCTTCTTTCGATAATTCCTTACAGCTTTCCACTATGTTTAAAAGACTGGGGTGGGAGTCTATTATCAGACTTGGAGGAGCTTATTGTCTTGTGAAGATGAGAGAGTTTTATGTTTACATATAGGACAAGAATAAAAAGAATCTCATGGTCATCTCTACTATGGTCAAAGGGATGTCTATTAAGTTTGATAGGGCAAGATTAGCCAGGATTTGGGTGTGTCTGATGATGGTCCATGGATAGTTGTGGATCATCATAATTAAAAGATTATGTCTGATCTTACTTAGGATGTGGATGTTGTTAGTGCTAGTTTACAGATGTGGAGGAAGGGACAAATAGGCTAGTATCACTATTACTCCAATAATGATCTTGAGGCTTAGCTACTTACCCTAGTGTACATTTTCTCTTACAATGTTTGTCGTAAGACTAGTGGCTTCAATAAGTATAGGGTCCTTGATGTTTACATTCTTGATAAGATGATAATGAGTGTGCCTATCCCTCTTACTCCTATTATTATTCAATCCATGAGGGAGGTTGTTTATGAAGGATCATGGAAAAACATCAGAGAAAAACGCAGAGAAAATTTTTTCAATTTTTCTGAGTCACATCTAGGAGAGAGTACTTACTTTTTCTTATTGGTAGTGGATTAACCAACGTAGAGATGGGTTACACTGGAACTTCTATGTTTGTGAAGCTGAGGGTGCTGAGATTCTGGACAGAATGAGAAGAGAAATCTGATTGGTTTTGGGCCCTTATAATAGCGAAAATAGGAGAGGAAGAATAGGCCTTTGTGCAGCTGTATTTCTGCTTGATAACTAGGGAACTTTTGTGCAGATTTGAGCTGGAATTTATGGATGAATTAGGGATGAAGGTGGCTGAAATCTGAAGGAAAAGGAGAAGAGAAAATTACTGATTTCTGGCTGCTTCTTGGACAAAGTTAGGAAGGGAAAGATTAGGGTTTGTGTAGCTGGATGTGGTAGTCCACTTGACGGGTTTTTGATGTGGGGTTTTGATTGGAAATTTCATGAGAGAGAGAGAGAGAGAGAGAGAGAGAGAGAGAGAGAGTGTGTGTGTGTGTGTGTGTGTGTGTGTGTGTGTGTGTGTGTGTGTGTGAACAGTGACAAAAATTCTGAGGGTCTAGGGCTGAAATTCTAGTTTCCTTTTAGCTGAAAACAAGTCCTAATTGGTTAGGGTTTTCTTGGCCAATCCTAGCTAGGTTTTGAAGAGTCTTATTTGGACTATAATTGCTCCAAGGTGGCGGCAGCTTTGATGCAATTTTCCAGAAAATTTGGTGAAGAAATTAGGTTATCTATTTAAGAGATAATTTAATTAATTCCCTATATTAATTTAGGTAATGGCTATTAATTAGTTATTAGGAAATAAAATTTCTAGTTTCCTATATCTATTGAAATTTTCCTTAAAGGCTTCGAGATTTCCTGGATTTATCCAAGAGATAAATGTTTCATTTACATTCACCTCTAAGCCTTTTATTTCCATCAAGAAAATATTATTTTAAAAGGAGATTAAATATGGAAATTTATTTCCTTGAAATTAATACCTATATGCTTTCCTATATATTTTCTTCTCTACTAGTATATTATTTAGATATTGCTAAAAGAAAGTCTAGATTAGTAATCTTTAAAATTCTCTAAAAGATTATGATAAAATATTAGAAACTAAAATTTGATTTGTTCTCCAATATTTTATAAAATAATTTTCAAATAAATCACTTTTCTAATTTATTTTTCTGTTCTTAGGAAATTAATTTCAAAGTGGCTATTCTCCTAGGGATTTTAGCCAAGCTAGGAAAAAATTAGGGAATAAGGAAAGAAAATAAGAGAATGGGAAGGATTGGAAATAGCTAGGATTCAAACTCAAACCCGTCAAGGTTTAAAGGCCAAGCTTTATCCACCAAGCTACATTTTCTTTCTAAATATTCTCCTAACAACTCCCTTGATTTCTTCCCACTTGCTTTACCCCCTTTTTCTAATGAACTCTCCTCAATAAATGAAAGCTCAAGCAATCCAATTACTTCAAGAACAAATTAATTCATGCAATCCACAACTAATATTTTCATGAAAAATAACTCAAATCATCAAATGTGGTATAACTTAATATGACATGCATGACTTTTCCCCCACTTACCAAAGACGATCTAACACGGGGTATTATATCCTCTCCCCCTTAAGGGAATTTTGCCCCGAAATTTAGAGTGCTATACCTTTAGAGCAAGCTCGGTTATTTCTTCTTCACCCAATCTTTGGTTTCTCATGTTGCATCCTGAGTACCATGATGATCCCACAAAATCTTCACCATAGGTATCTGTTTACTTCTCAACACCTTGACACTCCGATCCAAAACCTTAATCGGTTTCTCAACGTAGCTCAAATTAGGCTGTAGAATTAATGGCTCCTCATTCAATACAGGCTCCGGGTCAGGGTTGTATTTCTTCAACTGGGATACATGGAACACATCATGAATTCCTACTAATCCTTCCAGCAACTCCAACCGATACGCCACAGGTCCAAACCATTCGATCACGCGAAAAGGTCCTAGGTATCTAGGACTCAGCTTCCCTCCTTTAGGATGCTTCAGAATCCCTCTGCTCGGCATTATCTTTAGAAAGGTTCGGTCCCCCACCTGAAACTCCAGCTCCCTTCTTCTATTGTCGGCATAACTCTTCTATCGGCTTTGAGCGGTTTTCAATCTCTCCTTTATTATCTTCACTTTATCGGCCATTTCCTCAATATTCACCTCCCCAGACTTGTTGATTTGTCCATCTTCTACCCATTCCCAATACAAGGGTACTTGACATTTCTGCCCATATAACGCTTCGTAGGGTGCCATTCCAATCAACGCCTGATGGCTATTATTGTATGCTAACTCAGCGTAAGGTATGCAATCTATCCACTTATCTCCAAAATCCAACACACAAGCCCTAAGCATGTCTTCCAGTATTTGGATGACTCTCTCGGACTATCCATCCGTTTGCGGGTGAGCAGATGTGCTAAGCTTCAGAGTCGTCCCCATTGACTCTTGAAACTTGGTCCAAAACCTGGAGGCAAATCTGGGATCCCGATCGGATACAATACTGGTCAGCAATCCATGTAACCTAACTACTTCGCGAATATATGTCTCGGCCAGTTTTTCCAGAGTCCCTCACATTCACCGAAATGAAATGAGCTGTCTTGGTCAATCTGTCAACCACTACCCACACAGCATCCTTCAAAGTTTTAGACATTGGTAATCCAGAAACGAAATCCATCGTCACCTCTTGCCACTTCCACTCAGGTATAGGCAACGGCTGGAGCAATCCGGCTGCCTTCTTGTGCTCCATTTTTACTTTCTGGCACGTCAAGCAGGTAGAGATGTATTGTGCCACGTCTCTTTTCATTCCCGGCCACCAATAGGCCCTTTTCAGATCTTGGTACATTTTAACTTCTCCCAGATGAATGGAATACTTACTCTTATGAGCCTCATCCATTATCTTTCTTTTCAATTTTGGGTCATCCGGTACACATAGTCGCTCTCGAAAATACGTCACTCCTGATTCATTAGTCCGAAATTCCTTATTTCCTCTCTTCACTTCCTTTGCCTTGAAAATCTGAAACTCTTGGTTATTCTGTTGAGCCTCACTAATCTCTTGCCTCAGCTCGGGCTCTAATCTCAGGTTGCTCAAGCTAATTTTTCCTTCTCCCACTTCCGCTTGCTTCCCCAGGATATCCTGTACTACTTGAATTTCTTGTGCCCTCAAGCTAGCCATCCTCACTTTTCGACTCAGCGCATCAGCTACCACATTTGCTTTCCTCGGATGGTAGTTAATTAGACATTTGTACTCCTCCAAGAACTCTATCCACCTCGTCTGCCTTAAGTTTAAGTCCTTTTGTGTGAATATGTATTTCAAACTCTTATGATCCATGAAAACTTCGTATTCTGCCCCATACAAATAGTGTCGCCATTTTTTCGAAGCAAACACGATCGCTGCTAACTCTAGATCGTGAGTTGGATAGTTTACCTCATGTGGCTTCAACTTCCTCGAGGCATAAGCGATAACTTTCCTGTTCTGCATCAGCACTGCCCCTAGACCTTCCTTAGACACATCCGTGTACAAGGAGTAGGCCTTACCTTCCTCGGGTAAGCTCAGCACTGGTGCCGTCATCAACCTCCTCTTAAGTTTTTGGAAGCTCTTCTCACACTTATCATTCCAGACATATGGCACGTCCTTCCTTAGCAATTGGGTCATTGGTGTCACCAGTGTAGAGAAGTTCTTAATAAAACGGCGGTAATATCCCACCAATCCAAGAAAACTCCTGACCTCGGTCACGCTCTCCGGTTGCTTCCAATTTGAAACCACCTCGACTTTCGATGGGTCCACCTTGATTCCATCTTTAGATATCATGTGGCCAAGAAAAGTCACTGAATCCAACCAAAACTCAGATTTGCTAAACTTAGCATAAAGTTTGTTCTCTCTTAATTTCTCTAATACCAACTTTAGATGCTCTGCATGCTCTTCGGGACTTTTAGAGTAGATGCAGATGTCGTCTATGAACACTACCACAAATTTATCCAGGTACGGACAGAAAACCCTGTGCATAAGATCCATGAAAATGGCAGGTGCATTAGTTACTCCGAATAGCATTACCACGAACTCGTAGTGGCCATATCTAGTGTTGAAAGCCGTGTTGGGAATATCCTCCTCCTTGATTCGCACTTGGTAATTACCTTGTCGGAGATCCAACTTAGAAAAGTGACACAAACCTTGCAATTGATCAAACAACTCATCAAACAAAGGCAGGGGATACTTGTTCTTGATCGTGAGGTTGTTCAGCCCTCTATAGTCTACGCACAATCTCAACGTCCCATTCTTCTTCTTTGCGAACAACATTGGGGCTCCCCATGGCGATGTACGGGGTCTTATGTACCCTTACTTAACAAATTCTTCCAGTTGCTCCTTCAATTCTTTCAATTCTACAGGGGCCATCCGATAAGGAGTCTTTGACAGCGGCTCCACTCCCAGAACTAAATCGATGGTGAACTCGACTTCTTGGGAAGGTGGAAGAGAAGTAAGTTTGGCCGAAAATACGTCTGCAAAGTCCTTTACCACCTCGGTGCTTTCCAAGGTACACTAATCCTTGGGCTTATTGATTAGATAAGCCAAATATCCCACACAACCCTTCTTCAGCATTTTCTTCGCCTTTGCGCCTGCTATCAGGAATTTCAACTTACTCACCTTTCTCCCGTTAAACTCTAATACGTCGTATCCGGGTCTAACAAACTGCACTGTCATGGCCTTGCAATCCACTCTTGCTCCATGCTTTGCTAGCCAGTCTATACCCAGAATCAGATCATAGTCGTCGATGGGTAGGATTATGAGGTCCGTCTTCAAAATCTCTTTTCTGACCACAACATCGCACCCTTGCACTACTTTACTTGCACCTCTTTACCTCCCTAAAGGTGTACTCACTAGCATGGTATAAGGTAATTCTACCCCGTCCCAACCCAAATGGCATGCACACTTATCGCTCACATATGAATGACTCAATCCAGGGTCTATTAAAACAGAAATAGAGACCTTGCATAGCAGTTCTACACCTTGGTGCCATCTACTTGCACCTAGTACAAGCCTTATTAGGGGAAAGTTCATGACATGCAATTGATCAACTTATAGATTTGAAATAACTTGCAATGCATCGGAAAATAAATTTTGCAAATAAAGCTCCAAGTAGGATAAAAAAATCAAGTAAATCACATTTTTATTAACCAATTCTAAATTGGCACAAAATAAGGGAGTATTCCATAGATACCCCTTTTTATTCCTGCTAAACAAAATTTTGGAATAAGGAATAAATGCTGAATCAAACAAATGAACAAACATTTCTTTAATAAAATAAAAGAATAAGCACTAAAGATCCTAAAACTCTAAGCATCACTAGAGTTGCTGGAATCCTCGGAAGTCTCTAGAGGAGGTTCCACTAGCCAACCCTGCACTGCTATTAGGATGATCTATCACAAAATCCTTTGCAAAACCAAAGGGTTGGGGCTTCTTCTTAGGCCGACCTAAAACGTACCCCTCAACTTTCCTACCCTCAGCTTAGCTCTCAACTCTGCATCCCTCAATTTCTCCATGGCCAGCATCAGTGCACTCTTAGGTCTCCCAGACACCGACTCATAAGACTCACTTCCCAGCAACGTTGGGGTTCCTTCCTCTAAGGATGGGGTCGCATGTGTATCAATACTACCATTCCCCTTAATCACTTTCGCTTCACTCTCACTCTCTAGCTCTCCTATCTCCCCCTCAAACTCAAGTCCCCTAGCTCATTCTCACTCTCATCATTTATTGCTCCTCCATCCCGTATCCCTTCCTCATCATCTCCCTCATACTCTTCCATATCCCTATTCTCCTCAAGTGCCAGCATCTCAGGTATCATGTCCTCAGGTTCTTTCTCTACTCCAAAGTCTTCTATCATAGGTGGCTCATGGTCTACCTCGTCCTCACCCAAAATCCATCCACCCTTAGGTTCTACCTCTAAATCAAATGATGAATCTAGTACGAGGATGGGGTTAGGTGCTCTGCCACTAGTGGGACCACACATAAAAGGCTAGTCATAGGTTACAGCTGCGAATCTTCTAGACATCCTATAAAAGAAACACAAAGAAATCAGAACTAAATCTCAACTCTTAGAGGTCAAACACTATTCAATGAATCTCAATTCCTAAGGCTTAGGTACCACTCAATCAAGCCAATTGCCTAAACCTAGGCTCTGATACCACTTGTAAAACTCCACACCCTAGGTACCTAGATAAGGCAGGATGTCACCCCGTCCAAAAGACCGGGGGTCTTAATAACGAGGAATAAAATAAAACAAAAACTGCTAAATAAAATTAAAAAGAAAATTCCATTACATTCGAAAGCAAAACTTATACAAGTCTGAAAAATCAAAACTAACAAGCATCTCTTGAAATAAATGCAAAACGCAGCGAAACGAATAATTTGGAGCTCAACCCTAGCTTCGCCCCGCTCACTGAAAGCAATCCCCTGAAATCATGATATAAAAAGTGTGAGATTGACATCTCTGTAAGTCTCGTGTGTGCAAATGTCAGTTATAACCATTTCATGTATGCAGGTTTATCAAAACCACAAAATCGTGTTTGCAAGTCAATCTCATCAAAAATAATTATACAAAGGAGCCTTGCTCAATCAATCCAAAAACAGTTCACAATAAATCACTATTTCATCACATTCACAATTCATTAAATAGGGATTAGCAAATGATTCAACAATATAGTAACATAATCCATATCATGGATATCACCATGATAGCTTCCCAATGTATTCTTTCAACAAAGGGCAGTGGAGAATTCACCCACTAGGTGAGATACTCCTCCATCTCTACACCCGACATTCCGGCTGTCCAATTCGGATTAGCAACGTCCACATGGACCAATATGCTAGCTTAGACCGGCCTGACTAAGTAGTACTATCGCCTCTCCAAGTTGAGTCTATCTTCTGGAGGTGGCCACCTACCAGAAGACAAACTCTTACTCTTTGAAACTAGTACTACTAGCCTACCCTCGCTGAGTACTCAACGCTCCCCATTAAGGGGCAGAATCATTTTCTCCTTTTCGAAAGTCTTTAATTAATTTGATTGCAAAACGTGGTTTTCGTGATAGCGTTTTGAAATCGTTTGACAATAGTGCAAGAAATTGTTTTTGAGTTTACATAAATAAAATTTAGTCAATTCGTTTTGAAAATAAAACATCCACATTTCCAATACCAGTCTTACAATAATCTAATATAATTCATCATTTTTAGTCAAGGCTCAATCCTTGTGTCAAAACATCATATTGACATCAATTCCAAATTACATCCTAAAAATTGCTTGCAAACATATAACTTGTATCAAAATAGTTATGCAGTGACTTACTTGGATATATCACAGCCAAATCCAACTCAATCGATTGCTCTAATTTCCACTCCTTCCTTATCTAGAGCAAATAACCCCGCAATTAGGATTTAATCGTTCCACTCATTAATTCATACAACATGTCTCTTCATTATTTCATTATTTACCTATTGCATCCATAGTATTTAATTCACTAAATCACATATATAACTTTCCTTTACGATTCTATTGATCATGACCATGCATTGACCTAGATCAATTCATCACATGACATCTTCCATATTAAGCTAACATAAAATCATCATAAATAGCCCAATAAACATTAAAAGATCTCATCTTTTACCTATTTAGCATGTGTGAAACCCCAGTCAAAACCAACCTTAGAGTAAGGGGGTTGGGATGCATATCATAATTTATTGCATGTTTAAATATATTTTTAAATGATTTTCTATGCTTTGGATTTGAGTTTTATTGTCTTTGAGGCTTGTTGGTGAGTATTGAGTGAGAAGGGCAAGATGGTAATTTCTTCTTGAGGTGAAAATAGGAAGATAGCTTGAGGATTGAATAGAAAATATTTTTTTTTAGGGAAAATAAGAACAAGAGTTGTTATGGTTTAGTGGTTAAGGCTTTGAAATTAATTATTGAGGTCTTGGGTTCAAATTCCATCATAGGAGCTTTAGCTTGGTTAAATTTTGTTTCTGCTTGGGAAGTAATAATTTCGGCTTTATGTGCTTAGAGTAGAGTAGTGATGTTGTCCTAAGAGAGACATGTTAGGAGTATCTTCATTCTACTCCATTGCACTACTCGAAATTCCTAAGAGGAATTCATTTTTCCTTGATCTTTGATTTTCCTTATTTCTCAACTCTTTAGTTTGATCAAGTTGTTCTAACCATTTTCTTTCCAGAAATTTCAGTAAAGTGATGTGGCTTTGTAGGATCAAAATGTCTTAGTGAAAGACTTCTTATGGTCTGAAAATGTGGAAGAGTTGTAAGAGATTCCAAGAGGATAAAACCCTCTAGTGAACTTGCTAAAAATTCACTCTAGCTAGGTTCATCTTCCTTCTTGGAATGAGCTGAAATTTTCCAGCTTATTGTGCCTTCAAGGTGTCAAGATTCTTAGCTAACATTCCATCCCAAATGCTGCCAGAAAAATGGTCTTTTGGATCAGCTTACAACCTGAATTTCTTGGCAATTTTCGGACTGCTCAAAGATGGAGCAAAACCAGGAAAAATTCATGTACAAATCGCAACTTTGAGGGTCCAAAACCAAGTTGTTTTCTTCCAGATTTTGTTCAGCACCTTAGCCATGTTTTTCCTCCATGAAGAAGGCTAGAAACCAGCCTTGAAAGCCCCTAAAATTCCCCTTCAAACTCTCTACAAGTTGGCTGAAAAATGGCAGCCAAAAAACTGTCCAAGAATTTCAGCTCAGCAAAAATTCTGTGTAGTCCACTGTCCAGCTTTGTTTCCTAATTCTCTTCCTGCTGAAACACCATCCTTGTTCTGTATAAACTTCCCTTAAACCTCCAGTAACTGAGCTCCATTATTCCCCTTAAGCTTCTGCATGAAATTCAGACATGGCTGCCCCAAAATCTCTCCAACAAATCCCTGCAATCATGCTTGATTGATTACCAAATTTCCAGCCACCATAGTTTAGCAACCTTCCATAATATCCCTCAAATAACCAGACTTTTTCTCCACCATTATGCACCTTGTTTTCGGCCACCATAAACTACCTTGAACCAGCTTTCATCCCACCAAAATTCTGCTCAAAACAGTCGGCCATGGCAGATTTCCAAAGCTCTCCAATAATCAAGATATTCTAGGATATTTAGTTTCTAAATTTGCTTCCTAAAAATATTCTTCAAGGATTTTAACAACTAGCCTTTCATTTTCCCTTCCAAATCAGAGAACCATCTTCCTAAACCCTACAGAAAATTTGGCAGCCCTAGTTCTCACAGAATTTCAGCAGCTACAAATCAAATTCTCTCAAATTCCTTCAACCTTCAAGAACACACACAATACACCAAGAACACCTACTTCTTCCTTTCACCTAATACCCCCCTCCAAACCACTTCAAACCTTCTCCGAAATCTCAAGATTTAACCTACTCACTACCGTGAGTCCACCAACACCATTCTTAACATCAAACTCCACAAACCAACTCGCTAGTTCGGATCAAAACTAGAAAATTCTGTGAAGGTTCAAGAACACCTTCAAGGTAGGTTTGTTCTAACAATTTCATCTTCTCCAATTTTGATCTCTAGTGAAAATATATATGAATAAAAATGCTAATGCTCTCTCTCTCTCTCTCTCTCTCTCTCTCTCTCTCTCTCTCTCTCATGGCCGAAACTCTCTCTCTTGGCCGGATGGCTTCTTCTTCCATGGCCATGCTCCCTCCACCTTCCTTGGACGATTTTAGGCATCTAGGAGTTGAGATCCATTCTAAACTCCTTCAAGGTATTCATCAACCAAGTAAGTCCCTTCAATCTTTCTTTTAAACTCTAGATTCATGTCTCTAGGATGATGATAGAAGGTGGATTGTAATAGGATTTGAGTATGTATTGTTGAGATTGAAGTATGAATATATGTATGATTGTGAAGGAGATGGGATTTATGCATGGAAGGATTATCCTGGTTGATTGTATGATGATTTGAGGTTTGATGCATGTTACCATGTCATAGGTAGTATTTGTGGTGTAGTATGCTAGAGATTATATCACCTTTGGTGAATAGAATTTATATTCATGTTGGATTATTGAAACCATGATCATATTTATGCTAGTAGAGGTTAGATCATGTCTTGATAAATTTAGATCTATGCTTGTATGCATGATTTGGATGATTTGATGAATTGAAGGATTGTATATGTTCATGATTGTGAATAGCCATGGAAATATGATCATGACCTAGTTGTCCCGAAGCTAAATTTTATTTCTTCAAATAAAATATTTAATATTATGATTTTTGGCTAGTAATTTTGAAAAAACCCTAGGAAGGGTAGAATTGGATTATTATATATATATTAAGGATATTTTAGTCAAATAAATAATAACTCTTACTAAAAATAAAATATATAGATATTATATAAAGTAATGAAACAACTAAAGCCTTTTATGGAAATAATCATAATTAGTAAAATACTTATTATTGTAAATTTAATTATTATCTTTTAATCAAAGCCTATTAAAACTTATTTATTATTTTTTCAAGCAAGACTCATTAAAATTCATTTTCAACTAACTTTGGTTATCAATTATTTTCTAACAACTAAATTATTAATAAATCATTATTTTTCCTAAAAACCACCTAAGACTCTTCACCAAATAAACTCTAAACTTTCTTAGCAATATTTAAACCTTTAACTTATTAGTACTTATTTTTCAGAACAGTAATTATCTTAAATATCAAATTACCCTTAGCTTACAAACCTATTTACTTGTTGTTTGGCCTTAAAGCTTGGGACACTAGGATCATGATAGTAGTGAGTGGAGTTAATTTAAAATTGAGGAAGTGGATTGTGGCTTGAGATTGATTGTGGTTTGTTTTTGCCATGCAGGGTTAGGTCGGCTGTTGGAGACCTATTGTTGTGAGCGAGGATCAGGTAAACTCCTGCATAAAACCTGATTGATAAAAAGTGTTAAATTATGGCAAGCTAAATGTAGAGTGCATGGACACTCATTTTTGTAAAGGCAATTGAGGGTTGTCTCCTGTTTTATTTCCAATAAATGATTCATTTGAAAATTAATAGGCAGATTTACTCAAACTCAAAACTCTTTTTAAAACTGTTTTTGACAAAGATTTTGGAAACCCTTAATTGCCATGTTCAAGTGGAATTGTGTTTTGTTCATTTATCCCAAGTGGGATACGTTACGTTGAGTACTAAATAAGGGTGGACTGCTAGGGCTAGTCTTTGAAGGATTAGGGTAAGTCTCTCAATAGATGGCCACCTCTGAGGATTGAGTCCTTCCTGGATGAGATGTCAGTCCAGAAGGTCGTGCCAGTCCGAGCTAGCAGTTGGTTTTATTTCAGTCAAGTGACTATGTTTTGCCGGAATGGACACCCGATTGTTGTTGGGTATAGAAAAGGAGGAGTATCTTACCCGGTAGGCCGATCACCTACCTGTTGTCAGTTTGCACAAAGTGTCGGCATTCTGACCGGTTATGGGGCCCAACGTGTGGTAACTCATAATCATTTATTTCGAGTGGTTGATTTTATTGATTATGTATGCTTGGAAAAGCCAAAACACCACTCTTGCTTTTGACTAATGTTTATTGCTTACCAGTAATTCTTTTGTAAAGATTTCATACTTTGTATCCACGAACTGATTTCACTGAACACCCAAAGCACACACAGACTTACTGAGATTTTTGTCTCATCACTCGTTTTACCATGATTTCAGGTCAATCCTGCTGTGGGAATGAATAGCTAGATTATGCTTGCTTTGGAAGATTTTCTGATGATTTATTTTTGTGTAATGTTTTGGGGAGATGAAAGTGGATAAATTTTTATTGCGGATTTGTTTTGGTATTTTGGGATTCATCCTTGGATTGATATTTATTTTGGGATGTAATAAATTTTAAATTCAAGTATCATTTATATTCTGCTATTTCATTTGTGTGATCCAGTTATAAAGACCCCTTATCCTTTGGACGGGGCGACATCCCCGGCCCTCGCGGGCCTAGGTAGCAGGGTGTTACAGCATAGATCTAGATTCATCATGATAAGATACATCAATGTCCTATCTCATGCATGCTTTGTCTATGGCTTTCATCAACATGTTCATCCATCTAGCATATTCATGCTTTCATACTAGACTCCATAGGCATCCTTAAGCTAATATTTTGAAGTTTAAGACCATTTAAATCAATAAATATAGGATCTTAATTACCTCTTAGTGATTTAGACTTAAATCACGGCAACTCCTTATTGACTAGCTTGAGTTTGATCACTAGTTGAAGAGTTTGGAACGCGTGGATGACCTTGATCAAGACTCCCCAAAGAATGGATAAAATCAGTCCCTTATGATCGAGATTTAGGAGAAGAAGACGAGAGGAATTGAAGAGAGTTGATGAAGAGTTGAAGAGTTGCTTACCTTAGAGTTGGTTTTCAACTTTGATGGAGTGTTGGTGCTGTTTTGGTCCAGATGTGGAGGAGGGTTGGTGGCTGGAATTTCTGAGCAATAGAGGGTATTTAGGGTTTGTTTGAGGCTGTTTGATGAAGGAGATAGGTTAGGCTGAGGTGCTTTAGGGTTTAGGTGTTTGAAGAAGTTTTGGCCTTGCTAGGGTTTCTTGATCAAAACAGAAAATTGTTCAGCGTTGATGTTCTCTAGGGCTGCCAAGATTTTGGAGGGGAATTAGGGTTGGTGGTTGCTGTGTTTGTGAAGCTGAGGGTGCTAAGATTCTGGACAAAAAGAGAGGAGAAATCTGATTGGTTTTGGGCCCTTATAATAGCGAAAATAGGAGAGGAAGAATGGGCCTTTGTGCAGCTATATTTCTGCTTGATAACTAGGGAACTTTAGTGTAGATTTTGAGCTGGAATTTATGGATGAATTAGGGATGAAGGTGGCCGAAATCTGAAGGAAAAAGAGAAGAGAAAATTACTGATTTCTGGCTGCTTCTTGGACAAAGTTAGGAAGGGAAAGATTAGGGTTTGTGTAGCTGGTTGTGTTGGTCTGCTGGAGGGGTTTTTGATGTGGGATTTTGGCTGGAAATTTCATGAGAGTGTGTTTGTGAATAGTGACGAAAATTCTGAGGGTCTAGGGCTGAAATTCTGGTTTCCTTTTAGCTGAAAATAAATCCTAATTGGTTAGGGTTTTCTTGGCCAATCCTAGCTAGGTTTTGAAGAGTCTTATTTGGACTATAATTGCTCCAAGGTGGCGGCAGCTTTGATGCAATTTTTCAGAAAATTTGGTGAAGATATTAGGTTATCTATTTAAGAGATAATTTAATTTATTCCCTATATTAATTTGGGTAATGACTATTAATTAGTTATTAGGAAATAAAATTTCTGATTTCCTATATCTACTAAAATTTTCCCTAAAGGCTTCGAGATTTCCTGGATTTATCCAAGAGATAAATGCTTCATTTACATTCACCTCTAAGCCTTTTATTTCCATCAAGAAAATATTATTTTGAAAGGAGATAAAATATGGAAATTAATACCTATATGTTTTCCTATGTATATTCTTCTCTACTAGTATATTATTTAGATATTGCTAAAAGAAAGTCTAGATTAGTAATCTTTAAAATTCTCTAAAAGATTATGATAAAATATTAGAAACTAAAATTTGATTTGTTCTCCAATATTTTATAAAATAATTTTCAAATAAATCACTTTCCTAATTTATTTTTCTCTTCTTAGGAAATTAATTTCAAAGTGGCTATTCTCCTAGGGATTTCAGCCAAGCTAGGAAAAAATTAGGGAAGAGGAAAGAAAATAAGAGAATGAAAAGGATTGGAAATAGTTAGGATTCAAACTCAAGCCCGTCAAGGTTTAAAGGCCAAGCTTTATCCACCAAGCTACATTTTCTTTCTAAATATTCTCCTAACAACTCCCTTGATTTCTTCCCACTTGCTTTACCTCCTTTTTCTAATAAACTCTTCTCAATAAATGAAAGCTCCAGCAATCCAATTACTTCAAGAACAAATTAATTCATGCAATCCACAACTAATATTTTCATGAAAAATAACTCAAATCATCAAATGTGGTATAACTCACTCTGACATGCATGACTTTTCCCCCACTTACCAAAGATGGTCTAACACAGAGTATTACAATTACAATCCAAGAATTCAAGATAAATCCACAAATACATTGAATACTCTGCCTCTCAATGTAATACATAAAGAAAATAACACAAGGCCTTCAAAGCAAGCAACAAACTATCCACTCATCTCCACAGCATGACCGGCCTGAAAACATGGCAAAAGGGTGATAAGATAAAAAAAAAAATCTCAGTAAGTTCGTGTGTGCTTTGCGTGTTCAGTGAAAGCAGTTCATGTATGCAAGGTGTAAGAACTTCATAAAAAAAAGTACTGGCAAGCAATAAACAATGTTAAAACTCAAGCGTGGTATTTTGGCTTTTTCCACCATACTTGTACAATAAAATCAACCACTCAAAAGGGCGGCCATGGGTTACCACACGTTGGGCCCCATAACTATACAACAGTCAGAATGCCACACTTTGTGCCGACTGACAAAAGGTAAGTGATCGACCTACCGGGTAAGATACTCCTCCTTCTCTACACCCAAACAAAATCGGTTGTCCACTCTGGCAACACACAATCCACATGACTGAAACTTGCTAGCTCGGACTGACATGACTAAGTAGTACTGTTGCTTTTCCAAGTTGAGTTCATCTTCTGGAGGTGACCTCCTGCCAGAAGACTCACTCTTGCTCCTCAAAACTAGTACTACTAGCCTACCCTTATTGAGTACTCAACATAGTTTATCTCACTTGGGAGAAAACTGATAAAACATAGCTTTACTTGAAAATGGCAATTAAGGGTTTCTAAAGTCCGTGTCAAAATTGGTTTTAGAAACAGTTTGGTGTTTGAGTAAAACTGCTTGTTGATTTTCAAATAATTGGTTTGACTGAAGCAAGTAAGGAAATAGTCATTAATTGCCTTTACCAAATCAGTGTTCACATACTTCGTGTTTAGCTTCCTATAGTAACCTTTTACAACAAACAAGTTTTATGTAGGAGCTTACCTGATCATTTGCTCTAGATAAATCAAAGATCTCCAAAAGCTGACCTAACCCCTCCTGGGGTAAACTTAAGCCATAATTAAACTCAAGCCAAAATTTGCTTTCACAAATAATCCTAACTCAACTTACTACAATCATGACCCTAGTGTCCCAAACTTTAAGGCTAGATGATAAAAAGAATTTTATAAAATAAATCTAACTTGATAATAAAATAACTAGGGTTTGTGAAATAGTTTCTAATAAGTTGTAGGTCTAAATCTTGTTATAAATAAATTAGGGTTTATTTGATGAAGGGTCCTAGGCCCTATATGATATTATTTAAAATAATAATCTATTAATAATTAATGGTTAGAAAATAATTGATAAATAAAATTAATAATAAGTAAATTTTAATATGTTTTTATTAAAAGATAATAAATAAATTTTATTAGTATTTATGAACATATGACTTATAAGATTAATATTTTACCTATTATGATTATTTATATAAAAGGCTTTATTTAATATTATATGTATAATATTTTTATACTTTAATTTTAACAAAAGATATCATTTATTTGGTTAAAATATCATTATTTCATATAACAATCCAAATCCACATTTTCCTAGGGTTTTCGAAATCTCCAGAAGAAAATATAGTATTAATTTTTATTAATGAAATAAAATTGGCTAACGTAAATAGATTAGGAACATCAAGGTCATGATTATGGCTCCTATTGCTAACCATGAACATACACTCTACACCAATCAACAAACCATCCAAATCATGAATAAAAACATAGATCCATAACTACCAACCCATGATCCAAACTCCACTAAACATAATCATTTTCATGGCTTCTACAAGGATACAAGAACATAAAACCCTATTCACCAAAGGTGACATAATATCTATCATGCTTAATCATTCATACTACTCATGATATGAAGGCATGCAATAAACCCTAAAACATCATAAAATTCAACCAAAACAAATCATCCTCATACATCAATCCCAACTCCATCATATAAACACATACATCCTCATACTTCAATCTCAACTCCATCATATAAACACATGCTCAATCTCCAAACATAATCCATCCTTTTCCAACAACATCTAAAAGACATGAATCTAGAATTTAAAGAGAAGATTGAAGAGGCTTACTTGAATGATGACTACCTTGAAGACGTTTCAAGAGAATCCTCACACTTGGAAGGCTTGATCCGTCCAAGGAGGAAGAAGAAAAATGGCCATGGTTGGAGTAACCATTTCGGCCAAGAGAGAGAAAGAGAGAGAGAGGAGAGAGTTTATTAGTTTATTTCATTAACGATCGAAGAGGAAAGGAGACGGAGATAATCGATCATGTTTACCTTGAGAGTGTTCTTGAGCCTTCAAGAAAATTCTAGGTTTTTATCCGAAAGTGGAACCTTGATTTCAGTGTTTGATGTTATAAATTGCAAAAATGGATTCAAGAGAGTGAGTAGATGTGATCTGGAGTTTTTGGAGAGGATTGAAGGGGATTAGAGTGGTCTTAGGCTTGGAGAATGGTGGTGTGTGTTCTTGGTGTTCTTGGAGGTTTAGAGTGAATAGAGAGAATGGAGGAAAACTGGCTGAAATTTTGCTTGGAAAGGGTGGCCGAATGGATTGGAGAATTCTGGTGATTGAATTTTCAGATTTGGGAGAAAAAGGAAGGCTGGTTATTTGAAATTCAAAATGAGTAATTTAGGGAGTGAATTATGGTAGCAAATATGGTAAGAATATCTTGGTTGAAGGAGATCTTTTGAGCTTCAATGGCCGACTGGTTTGGCTGGAATTTTGCTGAGATGAATGATGTTTAAATAAGCTTTAGGGTGGCCGAATTATGGAGTGCAATGGTGAGGGAATTTTCTGGATGGTTGAGGCTTAATCCATGGAAGTTTGATGAAATAATTTGCTGGAATTTTGGACTCCAATTGAAGGCTTGATTGCAGTGATTGATGGAGTGATTCAAGGGGTAGCCATGGAGATCTTTTCATGCAGAACAATGGTGGAGATGATGAAGTTCAGTCCATGGCTGACTAAGGTTGGTTTTACAGAAAAATGATGTGAGTTTCGGACAAGGGTGAGGAGGAAACAAAGCTGGAATTTCTGGTTGCTTGCTCGAAGGTTTTGCTAGAAATTTCGTGCAGTTTTTTCTACCGTGCTCCATCCGATTTGCAGCAGGTTTGAAGGGTATTGGAGGATACTGTAAGGCTAGTTTCCAGCCTTCTTTATGGAGGAAAGTCATAGATGAAATACTGGTTTGAAGTCTAGAAGAAACAGCTTGGTTTTTGGACTATTAAGCTGCGAATTCTGCCCAGAATTTTTCTCTGGTTTGCACAGCTTTGTGCAGTCCGAATTTTGGCCAAAGTTTTCAGTCTTCAAGCTGAGTAAATTAGTTATTTTTCTGGAAGTATTTGAGAAGGAAAGATAGCTGAAGATTTTGACAATTGGACTGATCAAGAAGCTGGAAAAAATTTCTAGATTACTACATGAAGAAGACGAATACACATAAGTTGGAGTTTGAAGGTTCAACCATGGGGATTAATTCTCTTGGGAACCTTCCATAACTCTTCCCCATTTTCAGTTAAAATTCCATCCTCAAAAAGGCATTTTTCAAAGCTTCAAAATCACAAACCCTTGCTGGGATTTTCTGTAAATAAAATGGCTTAGATAAATTAAGCAACTTATTTGTGCAAGAATTAAGGTAAGCTAGAGAAAAAAAAGGGTATGAATCCCTTAGGAATTTTTGTAGGGCACAAGAGTAGGATTAGGACATTCCTTTCATGTCTCCCCTAGAACAACATTCCTACTCCTCCCTAAGGCATGCAAGGGCCGAAAATAGCCTACCTATCTAAAATAAAATTTAATCTTGCTAAAACTCAAATGATGGAATTTGAACTCAAGACCTCAAGAATTTATTCCGAAGCTCTAACCACTAAACCACAACAACTCTTGTTCTTATTTTTTCTCCCAAATATTTTTCCAATTTAATCCTCAAGCTATCTCCCTATTTCCACTTCAAGCAAAATTGCCATTTTGCCCTTCTTACTCAATAAGCACAATTAAGCCTTCTAGACTATAAATCACATATCCAAAGCACATAAGATCATACAAAAGCATATTTATGCATGCAAAAAAATATGATATGCATTCCAACCCCCTTACTTTAGGGTTGGTTTTAATTGGGGTTTCACACCCAAGTTCCAAAGGTTTTCATAAAATATTCCAATATGGACATTTGGAACATTTCCAAATACCAGATTCCAAAAAGAAACTCATTTAAGGAAATCCAGAATTCTAATCTCAAAAGAGAATTAAATTCAATGTTTCCAAACATATTTCCATAAAATGTTCCAAACGGTATATAATATAGCATTTCAAGGAAAAACAATGCACACTAACTTTAGAAAGAGTTTTAGAAATCCAAGGGACTCACCTCGTGTCCTAAGCAATCATTTCCGTTCATGACCATTTAACCTTCGTTTCTACCGTTTTCGATGTTCCGTTAACCGTTTATCACTAAACCTACATCAAACATCGTTTTCGGGTCAATTCGTGTTTGGCTGAAAAATAGCCGACGGGTAGCCGATGTTCAGCTGACGTGTCCGACGGTTAGCCGACGTTCAACCGTCGTTTAGCCGATGAGGCCGACAGTTAGCCGACGAGGCCAATGGTTAGCCATCGGTCAAGGAAAACGTTTAACTTTCGTTCGTGTCGTTTTTCTGTCGTTTGATCAATTCTTTCGTTTTCCCTTTTCCACATCCTTCCTCCCTTCATAAACAATGGATTTACTTCATGTTTCCCCAATTATTTTATCTAAAATCACACAATTAATCATCCTTAAATCCATTCATTTTCGGACTACTTTTCTGGAATTTCACTGGTTTGGCACACCATTTTGTTTTACACATAACTTTCAATTTACAGCTCCGATTTGGCTCCATGATATACCAAAATGACCATAAGACTCTTAAATTTAATTTAGTATAGGCCGTTTTTAGAGTTCTGGTTCCAGTATCACGGTACTGGGTAAAAACAGCCTCAGTAGATTTGACTTAGTTTCACTATTCATTCTTTCCTTAACATTCTGCAATTTTCGAGTTTGACACCCTAACTTGTTTTGCCCATAACTTTTAATCCACAAATCCAAATGATGTCAAACCAATTGTAAAATATCCTTAAGACATTCCTTTACAAGTTCCAATTATGGAGTACCAATTCTGTTGTCCATTTTTTTCAGTTTTGAACACAAAGATCCAGTAGTAAAATCTCGTTACTGATTTGGCACCTTTAACTATTTTCACCATAACTTTTGATCCGTAAATCTGATTAACCTCAAACTTGTTCTAAAATGTCTCTAGGATCCTTAGCTACAAAGATATATGCCTACTTTGTTCAAATCCAGAAATGTTACAGATTTACTGAACATAAAACCTCCCAAAATTTTCTGCACACAAGGACAGCTTTCACACAACTTCACCTAACTAGTTTCCATAATTCACACATAAACTTCTCACAATATATATACCAAAATGATCTACATGCTTTATATACCAACTTTACTTCAAGTAAGGTAGATCTTTACCTTTTCTTTGCTGCATTTGGAGGCTGAACAGTCCAAGCATCTTCTTGCTTTTCTCTCTCTCTTTCTCTCCTCTCTATTTCTGGTTTCTCTCTCTCTTTCTTCTCTATTTCCTTTTCTTTTCTCTTCTCTCTTTTCTCTCTTGTTTGCTCCGAAATTCTGGCTATCTAAAGCCATTTTAGTTGGCCTTCATGGCCTATATATAGAGAAATATGGTCTTCAAGGCAAAGGTTCATTAAATGTTCTCAAACATTTGGAAGCTCTTGATTGGTCCACCTAGCTACTTAGGTGTCATTTAGAATATTCAAGAATTCTATGGTGATTTGGCAACTCTAAAAGCCCTTAGATCTTTATAGAATTCAAAAGAAAATTGTGGAATATCCTAGAAAGTCTTGGAATTATGTAGAACCTACAAGAGTATTGGAGAATCTTGTAGAAATCCCTAGGATTCTCAAAAACCATTAGATATTTTCTAATCTTGCATGGCCATGCACATTCAACCATGGTTAACTTGCTCAAATAAAGATTATCTTAATTAAGCTTGGTCAAATGAAGTCAAAAGGTGGTCCAACTTGGTCAAGATTGTCATGCTTGTGGGCCATCCTTATTTATTTCTTGTGGACCCTCTAAATTATCTCAACTTACAACCAATCAAATAGAAACACTTGACCTCATTAACCAATCAAATAGAAGCACTTGTCGTCATTAACCAATCACTAAATGACACTTATTTTCATCCACCAATCATAAGAAGCCACACGTCCCATTTCCAACCGTAATTTTCTATTTTCTTCAAAAATGACCAAAATCGGATCCGTAATGGAAAACTATTTTATTTCACTATCCAACTCCAAAAATTCCACTGAATCCATTGGTAACACTTAAATTCTTCAATTCCCTCTCTACCCAGTCAAATTCGCAGTCGAAGTCACGAACGCGATCAAAATGACGAAAATGCCCTCGATACCCCGTGTAGCACAATTCACACCAAAACGTGCGTCTTATTGCATTGATCAATTTCTTTTTCTAGAGTACCCTAAAATTATTATTTTATTAATTTTAATAGCCTTCCAAAAATTTAGGGTACGGGTAGAACAAATCCAATAATTACATCCAAGTCCCAACAAAACTTTATTTTACCAAAGTATTCGTCTCATTATACCGATTAACTTTTGTTCTGGCCATCGATATAAATTCTCATCCCATTACAGGTAGTAGCAAATTGGAAGAAAAAGGTGGGGTGTTACAGTGGCTATGGGGTCCAATTGTGCAAGGTAAGTGGAGGGGGGTAATGGTGTTCAATTCATGGCTAAACAAGGATTAACTTATAGAGATTTGAGGGTGGTTTTCGGACAAGGCTTGAAGAGAACAAGACTGAAATTTTTCTGGTTGTGGTTTGAATGGTTGCAGAATTCTCTGTGCAGTTTTTTCTGCAATGTTCCAGCTGTTTTGCAGAAGGTTTTGAGAGGTGTTTGAGGGACCTTTCAGGCTGGTTCCCAGCCTTCTTTATGGAGGAAAAGCAGAGGTAATTTATCAGTTTGAAGGCAGTAGAAACAGCTTTGATTTTTTACTGCCATGCATTGAAACTGTCCAGAATTTTTTTTTTTTTTTTTTTTTTGCACAGCTTTGTGCAGTTCGGTTTTTGCAAAAGACTTTTAGTCTTCAAGCTGAATAAATTGGCCATTTTTCTAGCAACAATTGAGTAAGGTAGATGGCTAGGATTTTTGAAGACTAGGCTGCTCAAGAATCTAAAAAAATTTCAGATTCTTTTCATAGAGGATATGAACACTATGAAGTGGAGTTTGAAGGCTCAACCATAGAGATTAATTTCTCTTGGGAACCTACCTTAACTCCTTCCCTATTTTTAGTCCAATCTCCAACCTCTAAGAATCATTGTTGAAATTTCAAAGGCCAAGAATCCTTGCTAAATTTTCTAGAATTAAAAACACAGATTTGGATAAATTTTGAACAAATTTAATTGGTAAAGAGTTTAGGATAAGCTAGGGAATAAAAGGACATGAATCCCTCAAGAATTCTTTTTAGGACATAAGAATAGGATTAGGATATTCCTTTCATGTCTCCCCTAGGAAAACACTCCTATTTTTACTTATGGAATGCAAGAGACGAAAATCCAACCTTAAATTAAAATAATCATGACAAAACTTAAATGATGGGATTTGAACTCGTGACCTTATAGATTAATTCCAAAACTCTAACCACTAAACCACAACAACTCTTGTTCTTATTTTCTCTCTCAAATATTCTTCCTATTCAATCCTCAAGCTATCTTCCTCTTTTGACTTCAAGCAAAATTACCTTTTTAACCCTCCTACTCAATAAGCATAACTAAGTCTTTTAGCATATAAATCATAATTCTAAGGCACATAAAATCATTCAAAATATATATATTCATGCAAAATAATATGATATGCATCCCGACCCCCTTACTCTAGGGTTGTCTTTTGGTGGGGTTTCACATATGTCAACATATATTAGCCCAATTAATTAATTTATTCTAGCCCGATTCTTTTAATTAATTAATAATCTTTTCTGGGCCTTATCAAAACCCAAGACTAGTTAATTAATTCTAATTGGACTCTTAGAATAAATTTTATTTCTCTTCCAAATAATTATCCATTAAGCCCAGATTGTGTCTAAACAACACCAAGAAAACTTATTATTCATGGCTATTAAAATGATCAAAATGCCCTTATTATTAAATAGCCACATTTTATCATTTTAAATATCTCTATTTATCACCATATGAAAATATTAACCCCAAGAATAATATTGCTTAAAGCAATGTCTCCGACCTATAGGTAAAATAACATAAATACCCCTATGTAACACCCATTAATGAGACAGGATAAATGTACTATCACCCATCTCAAAGACATCTACCATCCTTAAATCTCTAGTCTAATAATCCATAACTTACTTGAATGTACCTGCTTATTATTGGAAGTTACCCAAAAGCACACATTCTAGAGTCACGTTCCTAAAGCCCTAGATCATTTAGATGATCCCAGACAATCATAAGGAGGTGATTTAATTTCATTAAGTGAAGCATAGAAACTCGATTGCATGAGTCCGTCTTAACTAACTAGAGTAATACATCCAACATATAAGGATATTGATCTCATAAAAGAAATCTCATCCAATATAGATCAAAATATAAAACCCTAGCTTTGCCAGACCACCAACTCATACTCAAGTATGAAGGTATCCATCCATGTTGTAGCAGTAATAGTCTGGTCTCTATAATTATAGTACTTTAAGAGAGGCCATTACTATAAGTTCAGTTCTACGTATTAGAAATACGCCTATGCATATGATGTAAGTGAACTACTCACTGATTCAAGGTAAATCATTCCTTATTAGAAATCATGGCACAATAGCCTTACCTTGATGAAATGTCCAATTCTATCAAACGACTAAGAACTCAATTTTACTTGTATGACAAGTACCCATGATCTATACCTTACTGTGAAGAACGGCCCATCATATAGACTATTACTTGTCATACTTGGACCTTTAAATATGCAATAATATAAGGAACAAACTAAATTGAATGAATAAATATTTTATTACACTATGTTTACACAGAATACATAGTCTTTGAGGTCATATTTTCCAATAGTTTATTCTCGCATCTCAACCAAAGCCCTCAAATTTTCCTTATTCATTATGTGTATCTTACAAGACTTTGGAGTGAGTTTGGATAGAGAGTTCAGTGAGCCGACTACTGAGCTGGACTTAGTGACTGAACATACTTTGGTTTAGTGCAGCTATAGATATGATGAAAGAGAGAGGAGGTAGAAGAAACCTTATGGGTACTGCATCCGGGGATGGTGGAACTTCCCCCAGATGATGATGAGCCGAAGAAGCAGCCTACTTGACCTCACACTCGTGCCAGCAGTTCTCATTCTAGTGCTAATTTTGAGGTACGAGTGGAGGCCCGACTGGAGCAGTTGAGCCTTGGACTCGAGACACAGATAACCATTCTCCTCCAGGTGCAAGACTCCATTGCTAAGCTTCATAGACGTCAGGATATCCAAGAGCAAAAGTTGGCAACTTTGATACAGAAATCCACTGGTGCATCTACTAGTAGAGCTACCGAAGATCCTGATGATGATGATGATGATGGTGATGATGATGATGAGTCTGAGAACTCCTGATTTCCTCATTATTCACTTTTATTTCATTTTCTATTATTTTTCTTTTATTTATTTTCCTTTATATTTTAATGGCCTTTCTTAGTTTTTGGCTATTACTTTACTGTGTTTTTTTTCTAGATTTATGCTTTCTATTTTTGTTTCTTTTGAGTTAGGTACCCTCTCCAATAACTCCTTGTGGTGGATTCCCACGTGTTGGAACTAATTCGCAATGGAAATATTTTATTTTCTCTATACTTTCCCTTTATTTATTTTGGTCCTTTGGCGTTGCTTTCTTTGATATATTTTTTGCCATTAGAGACAATGTCCAGTTTAAGTATGGGGGGAGAGTTTAGCATTGAAGATATTTTCTATATACATTTTGGCTAATTTTTTTGCTTTAGCAAGGTTGTAATTATCTTTCTTACTTGGATATGAGTTTTGTCATTCATTTGGTGGATTTTTATTAATAAAATAGTTTATTGAATGGGATATGTTAAGACTTGAGAATTTGGATTAATCTTATTTATGCATTAGTATTTGAGTATTATTTAATTCATCTAGTTTGAATATGAATAATATGATGAATATGTGAAAAGTTGTTGGCTAACTCTTGTATTATGAGTTTGAACTTTACTTGACTTTGAGTTGTGATAAGAAATGTGAGGAAAAAAATCTTTGAGTGAAAATTTTTATGGAAAAACATTGATTGTGAGTTGAAAATTGAGAAAAAAGAGATGATTGTTGTTTCATCTTTGAAGGTAGAACAGTACTTTTGCTTATTTATGGGGGCCAATATGGATAGTGAAAAGAAATCCACTTTCATGTGGCTATTAATTCCTGAGAGCAAAGGAAAGAAAGAAAGATTGCTGAAAAATGATGAGTGATGACTATAAGGGGACCAATACGGTACGTGAAGAGAAATCCATTCACTTGATGCTATCAATTTCCTGAGTCATTGAAAAAATTTGAGAAAAAAAAAATTGGAGTGTTTTCCTTGAATCATAACTTAAGTTGTGCAATTTATAGATTTATAATGCTTGAGTTGGTAGATATCTTGACTTATATAATTCATGTTATCTATGTTTTTTCTTAACGGGTGAAATAATGTTCTTGGACTAGAATATAAACTTGTTTAATTTAACTTTAAGGACCTTGATATGTCTTGTTTGGTACTTTATTTTGTGAATATTTTCAAATAGTTGAAAGAAAGGCAAGGACATATCTAAAGTTCGAAAGGCAATTGTGGCTTTGTTCTAAGTACAATTTTTGAAAGATTGTCTTGTTTTTTCTTGTTTTAAAGGGCTTTGCTTGAGAACAAGCAAAGGTTCAAGTGTAGAGGAATATGATAGAGGCAAAATTCATCTATATTTTCCTAGTTATTTGAGAATGTTTTAAGATACATTTGGTGTAATAATTAGGCATATTCCTTTATATTTGATATTTTATCCTCGGAATGGTGTTTTGGATTTTTATTGCAGAAAACGATGAAAAAATAAAAATCCCGTCACCATCAGAGCACGTTCGGGAGAAACAAGGGAAATACTGCTTGAAAAATAGGGCATGACTAGGCCGACCAAAGCATGGCCGGTGCCTAATCTACCAATATCGGCGAGCTTTTCCTTTCATGCACAGATTTGGTAATTTCCCAAGAGTTTTAGTATTTTCCAATCTCTACTTGGCCCAGAATTCTTAGAGAACGAATTTTAGCTTTTTGGGAGTCTATTTAAAAAAGAAAAACACAAAAAAAATGTGTGAATCCAAGGATTAAAGCTTTGAGATTCATCATTCAAGGACATTATTCAAGGAGATTTTCAAGGAGAATAATAAGGGCTTGTCTATGAGTTCTTTCTTTCACCTTTGTTTTCTTTTTCTAAAATAATGATATAATTACTGTTTTCATTCTAATTTGACTTTGTTTTTTGGGATTCATGATTTCTTGAGTTAATTTAGACCTTTAATCAATTGATTATTTGTCTTGGAATTTGATTACTTATTTTTATTACGAAGTTGGTTGATTAATTTTTGTTGTTTACTTCTTGAAAAAAGGGGTTGATAATGACTTCAATTAATTAATTTTATATTTTTTATCTCTTAACTTGCTTCAAAAAGGAGTTAATTGTTAAGAACTTTGATAATCAAAGGTTAGTTGATGATTGCTAGAATATGGATTCATTAACTAATTTCATGTTTTAAATCACCTAGAATATAGGGGTTTGTATGATGATTGATTTTAATGCATATTTTGAGTAAATTGATTGAGATGGAATATGTTCACTAATTTAACAAGAAGATAGTGTTTCTATGGATTGCAAACGAAGTGGGTCTATTTTAAATCCTTCATGAGAACAACAAGATAATTAATTGTAAATATTTGCTAAATGATTCATTGTCATGTTTTTAAAAGTATTTGTCTAAATTGCATATTTTTACATCCTTGAGTTGTAGATATTTTTTTTTTAAATTTTTATCATTTTATCACTATATAGGGTCGATTAAACAATAAATGAAAAATAATTAGTGTGTACTTATTCCCTAGAGGATCGATACTTGTTAATTCCCTATACTATGCTTGCGATGAGTATACTTGCTCGTATGTGTAATTTGGGATTAATGTTTTAATTAAAACTTGGTTAGGGATGAATTTAAATTTAATGCTTTTTATACACCCAAAATCTACGCATCACATATCATACTACATATATAATATCCTACTCATCAAAATCACTACTATTTGAGATAGGAGGTCTTGAGTCTAAGAAGACTGCATAGGATTCAGGTGTTTCAAGCTCATGATAATCAAACACATTCGGATTGACACCACTTGTAAGGTCCTCAAACCCAAAGTCATTTTCCTTTGCCACATCTATATCTAAGACTGACTTTGTCTCAACCTCCTCTATAATCGAAGCCTCCTGCTTCTAACATGGCATTATACCATTTCTTCCTTAGACAAACCTTTTATTCGTTCAAAAAAACCAAAACAACTCATAAAGCATTACTTTATAAAATAAAATGCTCACTAGCATTTATTACTTTTAAAAATCAAAAGGACTCACCTTATGTCTAAAGGCTTAAAAGGGGAAAACACAAAGCACGCAGCGGAAGCGAAAGCTAAAAAACTGGAAAAAACTAAAGAACAGAAGAACCCGAATGGAGCCGGTGCTGGTCCCACTCTATCGGGACTCCAATGAGAAAATTTTCTAACCTTTTCTTCTTGTTCTCAAAGATGGCTGGACCGGAATGTGTAGAACTAGGGTAGGTGCACTAGTGGAAACCTCTAGTGTGATTCCTGCACGCCTCCTACTCCGTCTTTGCATGGAGGTGAACGCCAATCTCTCAATTTTCCAATATATGGCCTGCCTAATTCCGTTTGGTGAATAACTTACAAGGCTAAGGAATTTTCTTGGAGAGAGAGAGAAAGAGGCGTTTGTTTTTTTTTTTTTTTCACCAGAGAGGAAGCCTGATGCATATTTATTTGGGTATAAAAAATCATACAAAAACTAAGCACATTCACAATCAAGTTTACATTAAAACGTTAACCCCAAATTACATATATGAGCAAGCGTATTCATCATTAACCGAGCATAGGGTTTAAACAAGTATTGATCCTCAAGGAACAAGTAGACATTAATTCCTTTTCTTTCATTGTTTAACCGACTCAATAAAGTAAACAACAAATAAAATCAAACAAAAGAAAATAAAAATATATACATGTCAAGGATGGAGATGTATGTAACTCAAACCATTGTTTAGACAAACATAATCTTAAGGTACCTAACCATTATCATAACTAATCATTCTCTTGGCACCGTGAAGGATTAAGATAAATTAGTATCACTTGGTCTGTCTCAACTAATTACTACCTTCTAGATAAATTAGCATCACTTGGTCTACCTCAACTAATTCATCCACAAGATGCATTAAACACAATCCTTGATTAAATTTCCTTAGTCTGGCAAATTTAAAACATGAAATTAATCAATGAATCCTTGGTCTGGCATACATCAATTAACCTTTAATTACTCAATCCTCAGCAATTAACCTCTTTGGTCTAGCAAGTTAACAGCCAATAAACATGAAATTAATCAATTGCAACCACCATCAACCTCTTTGGTCTAGCAAGTTAATGAAAAGAAACAACCAATTAATTTCGTAATACGCCCAAGTAATTAAATACCAAGAAGAACAATCAATTAATCAAAAGATCAAAGAACTCTAAAAATCATGAATATCTAAAACAATGTCGAATTACAATAAAACAATTAACATATCATTGTTCAAGAAAAAGAAAACAAAGTAAAAGAAAGCACTCATAGACAAGCCTCATTCTTCTTCCTTTGAAGACCTTTTAGCATAACCCTTCTTGAATTGAAGAATTCCTCCTTTAACTGAGTGATTTTATGTGATGATCAATGAATTCTCCCATTTTCCCTTGTATTTTTCATCTATTTATAGGCTTGGGAAGTGCCTAAACTCGTAGGTACAATGTTCTTGGCCGAGTAGAAGTTGGAAGCTACTAAAACTCCACAGATTACCAAAAATCATGTAGAAAAAATCAAGCACTGCCTTAACTTCAGGGCACAGCCGACGCCGCCTTGGCTCTCAAAGCCGGCACCAATTGTGTTCTGGTTCTCTACTTGTTCGCTGATTTTTCTCTGAATTTTGCACAATAAATACTAGAATGCAGCCGGCACCGCCTTGACTCTCGGAGACGGCGCTGGTTCCACTCTGTTTTGCTCTGTTCACCAATTTTTCGTCACTTCGAAGTTCATGCAACCAGTGCATAGCCAGCGCCGGTTCCTCTGTCCTAGCCGGCGCCGCCTCTAATTTGTTTTGTGACGTTTTTGTTTCGTTTTATCCCCAAAAATCTGCAATAATGAACAAAATACCTTTCCAATGGTAAAATCTCAAATATGAAGGAATATGACTAATTATTGAACAAAATGTATCACAAAAGAGCCTCAAATAACTAGAAAAAATGTGACTAATTTAACCCCTATCAAAGCCGTCAAAAAATAACCTTGTTCTCTATTCTCTTATTTAACCTAAATAAAACCCTAGGTTAAACTGGACTAACCCATTGGACTCTTAGTTTAGCCTTTTGGACTAAATTAATTATTCTAATTAGAACCAAATAAATGGCCCAACAAATAATTAATTTCCTAGCCCAAATAAACTAGTCCAATTAACAAACCTATATTAGTTTAGTCCTAGGTTAATCTTTAATTATTCAAATTGGGCCAAAGCCCTGAATAATTAATTAACTCACCAAACTAATTTAATTAATTCTCTCTTTCCATAGACCTTTATTTTATTTTAGCCCAATAATTAAATCAGGCTACTTAAATAAAATAAATTTCATTTAATTTAATTTAAGACCAACTCCTTAGCCTGTATATAATTAGGACTCACGGTCTATACTAGGGACCAAAAAACTCCTTGGCTACTAAAATGACCAAAATACCCTTGCCATATAAATAGCTGTATTTTGCATTTTAAATATTTCATAATATCACCATAAGGAAATATTGACCCCAAGGACAATGTTGCGTTAGCAAAGTCTCCAACCTACAGGTGTAATGACTAAAATACCCCTCTATACATCGCCGTACATTTAGAGAGGAAGAAATGTACTAACACCCCTCTAAATGACATCTACCATCCTTAGGCTTCTAGTCCAATGATCCACGACTTCCTAGATTGTTTCCACTTTCCAAGGGAGCTACCCAGAAGCAAACATCCAAGTCATGTTTCCCAGGGCCCTGGATACTTAGATCATTCAGACAACCATAAGAGGCGATATAGTATAGAAACTATCTTGTACAATTCTGTCTTAACTAACTAGTCACACATATCCAACATGCAAATATATTGGTCGTACGATAGAACCTCAACTATAGCATATCAAAGTACATGCTTCCAGCTTCGTCAGACCACCAACTCATACTCAAGTCGTAGAGTACTGATCCACGCTGTAGTAATAGTAGTCTAAATTTATACCATATAGTACTTTTAGAAACCACTACTACAAGTCCTGTTCTACGTATTCGAAATATGCTTATATCATGAAGTGAGTGGACTACTCACTGGCTAAAAGTAATCCATTCCCCATTTGAAATTCACAACATAATAACCTAGACATGATGAGATTCTCATTCTCATCAATCGGTTAAGAATGAACATTTATGTGTTAAGTAACCCGTGATCCATACCTTACTGTGAAAGACCTCCATTCACATGGACCACTTACTTAAACACAATGGGTCTTTTCCAAACGTAATTGTGTACAAATAAAAATGTAAATTCACAAACAATTTCTGAAAAATAAATTCTTTTATTAAAACATTCGATATTTACATCAGAAACCTAGTCTAAGAGGACATATTTCCCAATAGTGTCCTATATTACCTAGCCGTAGGTATAATGCTTCTAGCATTTCACCCGATATCTAATGTGGATAACCTCCATTAAAGGGCATTTCATTCTTAACTTAGTAACTAAAGTTCACAACTAATAGTTATTAATATAAGAAAATTGCTAATTTCCTAGCTTTCCTATTCCTTCTTGAAATAGCATTTCTTCACATAATGAAACCCATTATTCACTTCTTTATCCCTTTTTCCCAAATGAATACAAGACTTTAATAAGCCTTCTCAACCTTTCATTCATCCTTGAATATTACTGAAACAACAATGAAGTCTACTTTCTTGAAAACAATTTCTGCATTTTTCAGCTTTAATACTCAATCTTGATTTTTGCATAACTTTTCACATACAACTCCGATTAATCTCAAATTTGTGCCAAAACGCTCATGAAATTGTCCACTACAATCTTATGAATTCCCTTTGCACAGGCTTAAAATCGTTGCAGTACAGCTGAAGTAAAACTGTCCCAACTTTTTTTGTTCCAACCATTATTTCCACAAAATAATAATTATTCTTTTATTCTCCTTTAATTATAACAATTATATAACACTTAATCTCCTTGATTTCCCATCATAACATCCTTCAATTCTCTGATTTTCAGAGACAACCAACTCTGCAAATTTATATTTTCACAACACCTAAATCAACAACCATAATAATAACAACACTTCTATTTTTCTCAACAATTAAACCCTTTTTTCCATTCCATTTCTTTCTCCTTCTTATGCAGCCATGAACTACCCATTAAACCACTTTATATACGATATAAAATATAGCACATAACTTCTGTAAGCTACCAACATACATAGCACACACAAACACTTCAAAATATAGACAATTTCCAAAGAAAACCATAAATTTCATGAATTTCTCAACAAAATTCATACCAAAACAATCCTTGTGCTTCATGCTATAACTTTAATTCATGAAACATGAGCTTTAATCTTATTTGTTGAGTGCTCTAGGCTTGAAATGCTTCAAGATTCCTTCCTTTCTTTTTTGGAAATGCTTTCTCTCTCCTTTTTCTTTTTCTTCCAAATTTTCTCTAGCTTTTCTTCCTTTTTTTCCTTCTTTTTCCAACTTTTTTCCATTTATTCTTCTTGCTGCCAATTTTCATGCTCTCCACCTGCCTATCTTGGTCAAATTGTGGCAAATTTGGCCACAATTCATTAAACACTATTGTGGGTTATCCATCCATGTGTAAAATTCTCATTTGCTACCTTATTCCTTAATAACCTCATAAACTTATTTAATAATCTTCATGAAATATAACACATTCTTGAATATTTCATGCAACCAATAATATTTTGACACTTATTTCACCCACAAATCATATAGTGCTACATGTCTCAATTTTGGTCGTTCTCCATAATTTATCTCAGGAATGAACTAAAACTCGAGTCAGTATATATATTCCAATCGAGAAAACTTTTTATTCCATCGATGGAATCTACATATTTTACTAATCGCAATGGTGGGAGTCAAAATTTTGAAATTCTTTCTCAGCTTTTCTCTATTTGCGGTCAAAATTACGACAATACCTCCGAAAACTCAATTTATTCCAAAATGTTCGTCTCATTGCTCTGATCAACTTTTATTCTGAGCTTAAATACAAATTCTCATCCTATTAAAAGTAATCACTTTCTGAAGGTAAAAATACAAGATATTACAATCTTCCCTCCTTCAAGGAATTTTGTTCCTCAAAATTGATTTATCCTTAGAACAATTCTAGATATCTCTTCTGCATCTCCATTTCTGTTTCCCATGTGGCATCTTGTATAGGATGATGAGTCTATAATACCTTTACAAGTGGAATTTTTTTATGCCATAATTCCTTTTCAGCATACTCCAACAATTTAATTGATTTCTTTTCACATTTCAAGTTTAGAGTTATTTCCATAGGGTCCCCATTCAAAACATGTTTAGGGTCAGCCATTTACTTTCGAAGTTAAGAGACATGAAATACATTGTGGATGCTCTATAGCTCTACCAGTAAATCTAATCAGTAAGCCACTTTTCCAATTCGTTCCACGATTGGAAATGGTCCGATATATCTGGGTGTTAACTTCTTTCCTTGTCCTTTTCTCCCCAAATGACGTTGTGGAGTCAACTTCAAGAATACTCAATCTTCTTCCATAAATTCTAAGTCTCTCCTGCATTGATCGGCATAACTCTTTTGTCGACTTTGAGTAGTTTCTAACCTTATCTAAATTACCTCTATAGTCTATTACACTTCTTCATGGTTAAAAACATGTTGTATACTTGATTTCCGTCCCAAATTTTCCCAATATAATAGGGATTGATATTTTCTCCTATATAAAGCCTCAAATAGTGCCATCCCAATTTTTTTTTTTTTTTATCATGACGTAAATGTATATATTGATCAAAACGTATGTACATAGGATCTTACTAGTTAATAGCAAGGCAACTATTAACTAGTTGTGACAGATAGAATCCTCAAAATGGGTCAAAACATGAGGGTACAAGGTAAAAAGAATAGAGTATACATGTGTTTTGATCCTCTTTGTAATTTCCATAGGTTGACGGGCAACTCCTTCGAAAAGTGCTTGATTGTGTGCCAGCCAGATTTAGTAAACCATGGCAACCATTACAGATACTTTGGCTTTGGCAAGCCACAAGGACCCGCAAGTTGCCTGGCTATACCAATTGAGGCAAGTGTCGATCGAATTCATATCCTGTTGTATGGCTAACCATGCCTTAATATTCGTCCATACTTGTTTCGATATTACACAGTTAAAGAATAGGTGTCTGGTCGTCTCCGGATGTGTTTGGCATAATGGGCATAACATATCATCCAGCCTAAAAACCAATACATCTTTAGTTTTCAACCGGCCCTTAGCACACAACCAAACCATGAATGAGTGCTTTGGCGTGAGCCCCTACTTCAAGATCACTTTGGCCCATAGTACCTTCAACATTGATGGTCGGAGATAGTTATATTCCTGTATAGTGAATCCCGTGGTCCCTATTACCCAAGACTGCAATAGTATTGCTGCTCAGTTTGCATCTCTTTCCCTTTCCAAAATAGAATCCCTAATTGATAGCATTCTTCTAAACAAAGGAGAATGGTCCCTATGTTGCAGTATCTCCCAGATTGACTGGTAACTATGATTGCATGTGAATTCTGTATATGCCAAGTTATTAATCCACTTAGTCCCAAAATCTAACACACATGCCTACAATATATCTTCTAAAATTTGATTTACTTGCTCTATCTATCCATCCATTTGTGGGTGTATTGTGGTACTAAATTTTAATATTATCTCGTACATCTGTAGTAACTTATCCCAAAATTTTGGGACAGGTCTTGGATCTCAATCAAACACAGTACTAGAGGGTACTCCATGCAATCTGATAATTTCCTCCATATATATCTCACTTAATTTCTCCAAAGAAATTATCTCCCATATCGACTTGATGTGTATGAATTTAGGTATAAAAATCATATAAAAATAAGCACATTCCTAATCAAGTTTAAATTAAAACGTTAACCCCAAATTACACATATGAGCAAGCGTACTTATCATTAAGCATAGCATAAGGTTTAAAACGAGTGTCGATCCTCAAGGAACAAGTATGCCTTAATCACTTTTCTTTCATTATTTAACTGACTTAATAAAGTAAAAAAGAATAAAAGGGAAAATCAAATAAAATAAAAGAAAATAAAAGAATATATACATGTCAAGGATGGAGAATTATGTAACTCAAACCATTATTTTGACAAACATGATCTTAAAGTACCTAATCATTATCCTAACTAATCATTCTCTTGGCATCATGAAGGACTAAGGTAGATTCACTTCTTTTCAAATCCATGAAATCACTATCTTCTAGACAAATTAGCATCACATATCTTATCTCAACTAATTCACCCAAAAGATGCATTAAACACAATCCTTAATTAAATCTCCATATCCTAGCAAATTTAAAACATGAAATTAACTACTAAATCCATATCCTGGCAGACATCAATTAACCTTTAATTACCTAGTTCTTAGCAATTAACCCCTTTTCCAAGTAAGTTAATAGACAACAAATACGAAATTAATGAATTGAAACCACCATCAACTCCTTTTCCAAGCAAGTCAATAGAAGAAACAACAAATTAATTTAGTGATCAACATAAGTAATTAAATACTAAGAATAATGATCAATTAATCAAAAGATCAAAGTAACTCTAAAAATCATGAATACCGAAAACAATGTTAAATTACAATAAAACAATTAATACATCATTGTTCAAGAAAAAGAAAACAAAGTTAAAAGAAAGCACTCATAGACAAGCCTTCTTCTTCTTCTTCCATCGTAGACCCTTTTGTACAATCCTTCTTGATTTGATGAATTCCTCCTTAATTTTGAGTGATTTTTGTTTTGATTCGTGAATTCATTATTTAACCTTGTGTTTTCCCTCTATTTATAGGCTTTAGAAGTGCCTAAATTCATCCCTCTAGGGTTTCTAGCCAAATAGAAGTAGGAAAGTACTAAAACTCTGCAAATTGTCAAAAAAATGCGCACGAAAATTGAGGCACCGCCTCTGCAATAGTGCACAGCCGGCACCGCTTGACCTGCCTAAGGCTGGTGCCGGTTGTGTTCTACTTCTCCTATATGTTCACCGATTTTTCTTTATTTCACTCCAATTCTTCTAGACTGCAGCCGGCGTCGCCTCTGGGCTTCCAACCGGCATCAATTCTATTCTATTCCTCGACGATTTTGCTTTATTTTACCCCTAAAATCTGAAATAATACACAAAATATCTTTTCAAGGGAAAAATCTCAACTATGAAGGAATATGACCAGATATTGTACAAACTGTATTATAAAATGGCCTCAAATAACGAAGAAATACATGACTAATTTAGGCCCTATCATATTCCCCCACACTTAGCTCTTTGCTTGTCCTCAAGCAAAGTATCAAAGACAAGTAGAAAAACATAAGTTTTATAAAATCACTCAATTAATTTCAAAATAATATCTCCAATGCTTTCTTTATTCAAGACAACAAAGCATATGCAACTATACCTTTCACAACAAATGCAAGACTTGTGTAAGTAAATAATGACTAGTAGAACCATCCCAACACTTAACATCATTCTCAAACCATTGGAAAGAATTTAGTTAAAAAAGAATATGCATGCCATAAGCTTATTTTTCATACACTCTCTCCACTAATCCAAGACATATCATGATTCTACTTAGGTCAAGTAGAACTTTTAAGCTTGTAATGTAAGGCTAAAGGGTTTGTAATGTAGCTTGTCAAATGAAGGATATAGGAAAATCAAATATCAAAGACGATGAGAGTTTGCAAGAAAAGGATAAACAAAATGTACCAATAGATTCCAAACTTTTCTTGCTCTCCATCACAAAACTAATCAAAAACCCATAACATTGTATAGGAATCATATTACATTTCAAGCAAATCTTGCATTCTTTTCATCAATAATTCTCAACTCGTCAATCATATTGCACAAGATCATCAGAATTTCAACAATTCTTATTCCAGTTCAACCACATTCTTCCTAGGCTCTTCTTTTCGTTTTCTTTCATCTTTTCTTTTCTTTTTCTCTTTTTTTCTCTTCTTTTCAAATGCTGCTTTTGTTTGTTTCTCAGTTTTTTCTTTCAACATTTTTTAGCAGCTTTTTATTTTTTCTCAATCTTTATGTTTCTTCCTTCTTTCTCCTTTCACAACTCCAATTAAACACATGTTGTATCACTAAAAGTAACAAGTCATGACATTTACACAAGCATTCTCTCTCATAATCTTTCTACTTGTACTTTTATCCATCAAGAGCAATCAAAGATTTGGAAGGTAAATCAAACTCTCAGAAAGAAGTAATAAGCAAAGTATGATAACGGGTTTAAGAAATAAATTAATAGTTTAGACTCAAAATAGGCACTAGGGATAATATAAAATAGGTAGGCTTGAAAAGCTCAAACTATCCAAAGAAGGGCTATTACCGTCATCCCTAAGTTAAATCATGAATGTCTTTCTTTTTTCGCCTCGAGAGATACTCAAGTAAGTTCTAGAATGCTCAATAAATTTTAGCAGAAAAACAGGTTTAAGAACAATGTAAAGCATTTGGTCAAGAACTACTTAGTCCAAGTGCATGCAAAAAGTCATGCATAAGCCACAAATGATATAGAACATATGCTCTATTATCTCGCACAAAGATATGCATTAAAAATACATCTTGAAAACGCACAAAAAATTAGAAAAATTTTGAAAATTTTGCTCAAAAGGTTCAAAGAAGAATTTCAAGATAAATAAAGCATAGAAGAATTCTCATTCTGACCACTCCCCCACACTTAAACTGGACATTATCTTCAATGGCCAAACAAATAGAGAAAAAAAATATTGCCACACGACTAAAAATAAAGGGGAAAAGAGAAGAAAGAAAATACTTCTATTCATTATGCATTCTCCTACAAAAGAGTCGAATTCTGGCAGAAATGAGCATTGTTGAAGTACCTAAAAAGAAAAATACACAAAAGAAACACACCAAAGCATAAAAACTAGAAAAGAAAAATAAGCAAAAAGTAAAGAAAATAGTACAAAAAAGAAAAGTACAAGAAAGAACTAGAAAAGTCATGAAAATACAAAGGAAAAAAGAGAGTGACAAGTAGGAACAAGTGTAGACCAAATCATCTCAATCCTTCCCATCTTCATCATCATGTACTGAAGTGCCATCCCTTCCATGCAGTCCTGAAAAATGCTACATCCACTAAGCCCATTGCTACTCCTGAATAGTCTACCTCCTGGCAATGTCATCAATGGCGTCTTGCATATATAGCAACATCTCCGTCTGTTGAGCTAACTATCCCATCACCACAGCCTCAAAGTCGGTCCTTAGTTAGGACTGTGAACTACTGGCTCGTGCTCGCGATGGTGGTGGTGGGTACTGCTCCTCCACAAGTGGTGGCTGAACTTGGCCGAGATACTGTACCTTATAAGGAGTTAGCCATTTCTTCATCTCCTAGCTATATTTGTACCTACAAATGATCAATGTTTGCTCCATGACTAGGTCATACTCAGTGGTAGTCTCAGTCAATTCCCCCTCAGTACTAATGCCAAAATCTCTCAGAATTTTCATGATTACTAGATTTGGTCGAGAGGCGATGATAAACCACATCCCTAATGGATTGTATGATCAGTGGGGTAAGAGGGATAGGCTAGATGGTCATCATCCTATGCAAGATGTATATATCAATAGTGCGGGCCTCATTGAATCCACTGGCTTGGGGTACGACATTAAAAGCAAATGTGTAGACTAGAGCCCGAAAGTTGGCATCAAGATCATTGTTAGAATAGAAGCTGTTAGCTTAGAAAGCATTTCTCTTGCGCAACCCTAAAGTAGCTCTAGTTCTATTGGCAACCCAATTAGGGTCAGAAAGAATCTTTTGATAATTAGTATCTATCCCTAGCCTAGAATCATCATCATACACATAGAGAAGAGTAGCTAAATGGTTTCGTGTGCTGATAATAGGGGTTCCCTTCACTCGTGTTTCAATGTGTGGCAGACGGTTATTGTCCTTTGCAACTATGTTGGCATAAAATTCTTTTATGAGAACTGGACAATAATCCCCCTTAAGCTGTACTATAGGTCCCCACCCTAGCCTTCTAAACATCATTCCTAGTTTAAGGGCACGGTCTAGGGTAAGTGCGAAGGTGTGCTCTACAATAATCTTATTTGAAGCCTCCTATTGTACCACTCCTCACAAGATGGATCAATGAAATCTGTTGGCCTAAGGAACAGGGGGTCTATAGACGAAGGGGCTGAGGAAGAAGAACCTCTAGCCCTTTTGGATGATTAGCCCTATGCTCTAGACATATTAGCAAGGAGATAGTAGTGAAAATAGGAGTATAAGGACTGGGAAGCTCAAAGATTTCAGAAGAGTATAATCTCTCCTTTTTTCAAACACAATGTACAACACCATATTCAACTCTAAACTAGCTCACACCACAATTCCAAAACTCCTTAAAGTATACCAACACAATAATCAATTCAACCTCCTCCAATCAATCCACCACAGTTTTCACACAACCTACAAGAATAAGCATAATAACTCACTAGAAAGCATAATTGTGCTTAACAAACCCAATGTATCTAGATGCTCATAACATAATCATGTGAATTGTGGAATCATCATGGCATTATAGTGATCAAGTGTAAGATAATTCAAGGCCAATATGAAACTAGTTACTTCAATCATCATAATAGCCATAATCATACCCTTAATCGAATATACAAACTTCCTAATGATCATGTGAATGAATAAAGTTCTTAAGAATCATCAACTCATAATACATCTAATGTCATGAAGCTCACAAATTGATTCATAATGCAAGAGAACATTAAATATCCCAAATTTCGGCCAAAAATATACCCAAAATTAGAAAATTTTACCAACAATATTTTAACCGTAGGAATTCAAGAAACATCATACCTTTATGTTCTCCTATGCATGGGCAAGCAAAAGATGCATCCTTTTTTCAAAAATCAAAGCTCTTTGAATACGGATTTGAAGATTGGGTTTTTGTGAAAAATGGAAGATTTAGAGGATTTTAATCCGTAGAATCACTAAAAGAATGATAGATTGATACTCTAGAAGTGTTTAGGAGGTGAAAAATAAAATTTTGAAAGGGGTAGGAGGTGAAGCCGGCACGAGTTAGAGAGAATTTGAGAGGGATTTGGAGAGTTTGAAAGAAAAAATAGCCAAATCGGCCTATTTTTGTACTTCCCGTGACAAGAGCCAGCGCCGGTTCTAGGTCTGGACGGTGCCGATTACATTCCGTCCGAGCTTCGATTTTTTTTTTTTTTTTGAAAAATGAAATAATGAACACACAGTAGTGATGAATAATGTAATTCAATTCATGAAGAAACAAATAAAAATAAAATAAACAAAGAAAATAAAAATTATTCCAAATCTCAAAAAACTTAAAGCAAAAACGACTTCAATACTTTCCACGGCCTTGATCCTGTGAATTTTCTTTGGTGTTCCCTGGTAATGTCCCTACTTGATGATCCCCAAGTAATTTTTCTAGTCGGCCAATTTGGCTCTCCAAGTTGCGCATGAAGGCCTCTAAGTTTCTTGTTGTAGCATCAACCCCTTGGAACTTAATCTTCGTTGTACTTACCAGTTGGCCAATTAATTCCTCTAATAGTGGCTTGGAAGGTGCTAAATTGTTGTTCAAAGGAGGTTGGTTCCTTTGATTTCCCCCATAGTTGAAAGAGCCCTGCCTAGGTTGGTTTGCATTGCTCAAAGAGAAGTTAGGGTGATTTCTCCAACCAGGATTGTAAGTAGAGCTATAGGGATTGTTACCTAGACGGCCATTACCTGCAAAGGCTGCTTGTTCTGTGGTTTCTTGGAATGAACCCATATTTTGGCACTCATGGTTTGAGTGCCCTTCTCCACAGAAATCACAACTTACATTTAGCACTTGGCCTTGAGGTATCACCATTTGTTCCATCTTTTGAGTTAAAGCTTCCACTTTAGCTTCCAAAGCTGCTACAGTATCCACTTTGTGCACTCCTTGCACACGAGCTCTAGACCTTGCACTTCCCCAAGAATAGTTATTAGAAGCCAAATTTTTAATGAGATCGAATACCTATTCCGAGGTCTTATGATTGATGGAACCCCCTGCAGAAAAGTCCATCACTTGTCGTGTTGCAAATGTAAGGCTATTAAGAAAGATGAACATTTACATTCCTAGCTCAAATTCGTGGTGTGGGCACTTTCTCAACATCTCCTTTAACCTCTCCCAACTTTCATACAAAGGTTCAAAATCTAATTGTTAGAAGGCAAAAATTTTATTTCTGAATTTGGATGTCCTAGCTGGAGGAAAATATTTGTCAAGGAATTTTTCAACTAGGGCATTCCAAGTGGTGATGGAACCTGTGGGTAAAGACTTTAACTAGGATTTGGTTCTATCTCTCAAAGAAAAAAGAAAAAGTCTTAGTTTTATGGCATCTTCAGAAACACCATTCATCTTAAAGGTATCACAAATTTCAAGAAAACTAGCTAAGTGGGCATTGGGATCTTCTTCAAGTAGCCCATCAAATTAGACCATATTTTGGACTATCTGGATGATATTGGGCTTTATTTCAAAATTATTTGTATCCACCCTAGGTCTAGTGATACTCGAGCCCGTGCCTGAGATTGCAGGTTTCACAAAATCATCAATGACCCTCCTGTTATTTCCAGCATTGTTGTTTTGAGCACCATCTATGTCTGCGAGTAAGTTCCTTTTGAAAGTCCAGCGGATTTTTGATAATGTCCTTTCAATTTTAGGATCAAAATCTACTATATCGCCTTCATATTATCGGGTCATGTACCAAGGCTAATACCTAGAAAAGATAAGAAGAAAGTTAGATAACGAAATTCACAATTCAAACAAAATTAAAAGAACAAATTAGTTAGTTAAACATCAGTTAAATTTAGTAAATTAGATTACAAAGATACACAAGATACAAAAAATGGCACCTTTTTGTAGGAAGAACAATTGTACAAATTTACATATTTACATATTTACCTATTTACATATTTACATGGTTAAATCAATAAAATCCAAGCTTTCATGATATTGGTCCCCGGCAACGGCGCCAAAAACTTGATGTGTATGAATTTGGGTATAAAAATTATATAAAAATAAGCACATTCCCAATCAAATTTAAAGTAAAACGTTAACTCCAAATTACACATATGAGCAAGCATACTCATCATTAAGCATAGCATAGGGTTTAAAACGAGTGTCAATCCTCAAGGAACAAGTATACTTTAATCACTTTTCTTTCATTGTTTAACCGACGTAATAAAGTGAAAAAGAATAAAAAGGAAAATCAAATCAAATAAAAGAAAGTAAAAAAATATATACATGTCAAGGATAGAGAATTATATAACTCAAACCATTATTTTGACAAACATAATCTTAAAGTACCTAATCATTATCATAACTAATCATTCACTTGGCATCATAAAGGATTGGAGGTGTTTAGAGTGGTCTTGGGCTTGATAAAAGCTAGTGTGTGTTCTTGGTGTTCTTGGAGAAATTAAGAGAATTGGAGAGAAGCTGGACGAAATTGCTGAAAGGTATTAGCTGAATGGTTTGAGGGATTCTTGTGATTTGATTTTCAAATTAGGGAAAAGAGGGAAATCTGGTCATTTGAATTTCAAAGGGAGTAATTTATGGAGTGAATTAAAGTAGAAGATATAGTAGAGTAATTTGATTGATGGAGGTTCTTTGGAGCTTAATGGCCGATTGGTTTGCTGTAGTTTTTGCTGAAGTGAATGAGGTTTGAAGGAGCTATAGGGTGGCCGAAATTTTGAGTGTAATGGTGGGAGAATTTCTGGTTGTTTGAAGCTTAATCCATGGAAGTTTTCATGGAGTAATTTGCTGGAATTTTGAACTTTAATTGGAAGCTTGATTAGAGTAATTGAAGGAGGAATTTAAGGTGTGGCTATGGTGTTCATCGTGCAGGTCAGTGGGGAGGGTGATGAAGTTCAGTTCATGGCTAACTAAGGTTGATTTCACAGAAAGTTGAAGTGATTTTCAAACAAAGCTTGAAGTAGGAGCAAGGCTGGAATTTTCCCGGTTGGTCATTCAAACGGTTTGCTAGAATTTTTGTGCAGTTTTTTCTGCAATGTTCTAGCTGACTTGCAGAGAATTTGGAGAGGTATTGGAGGGTCTTTTAAGGCTGGTTTCCAGCTTCCTTTATGGAGGAAAGGCAGAGTTAAATTACTGGTTTGAAGGGTAGAAAAAACAGCTTAGTTTTTAGCCTGCCATGCTAGGAAACTTGCCCGGAATTTTTCTAGTTTACATAGCTTTGTGCAGTCCGATTTTTGGCAAAGAAGTTCAGTCTTCAAGCTGAACAAGTTGGTCATTTTTCTGGTAGCATTTGAGTAAGAAAAATGGTTGAAGTTTTTGAAAGCTAGGCTGCCCAAGAATCTAGAAAAATTTTCAGATTGCTACTATGAAGAAGATGAATACTTATGGAGTGGAGTTTGAAGGTTCAACCATGGAGATTAATTCTCTTGGAAACCTTCCTTAACCCTTCCATATTTTCAGCCAAAACTCTATCCTCTAAGAGTCATTTTCGAAATTCCCAGGTCAATCAACCTTGCTGAATTTTCTGGAATTAAAACATGGATTTGGATAAATTGAATAAGCTTAGTTGGTGAGAATTTAAGGTGAGCTGGGAAACAAAAAGGGCATGAATCCCTTAAGAATTCTTGTAGGGCATAACAATAGGATTAGGACCTTCCCTTCATGTCTCCCCTAGGACAACACTCCTACTTCTACTTATGGCATGCTAGGGACGAAAATACTCTACCTTATATAAAATAAAACTTAATTAGTGGGATTCGACCTCAAGACCTTAGAGATTAATTCCAAAGCTCTAATTACTAAACCACAACTACTCTTGCTCTCATTTTCTCTCCCAAATATTCTTCCTATTTAATTCTTAAGTTATCTTCTTATCATTACTTCAAGCAAAATTACCATTTTACCCTTCCTACTCATTAAGTACAATTAAGCCTTCTAAACTATAAATTATAATTCTAAAGCACATAAAATTATTTCAAAATATATTTATGCATGTAAGAAAATATAATATGCATCCCGACCCCCCCTACTCTAAGGTTGGTTTTAGGTGGGGTTTCACAAAAATTGTTAAGAGAATCTACAAGGAAAAAGAGGGAAAACTTGATAAAGATTAAGGAAGAAGGGAAGTTAGGAACAAAGAGAAAATTAGATGAAGTTTTTTAGGCAGAATCATCTGCTAAAGGAACTGTTCCGGACTCTGACTTATCTGAAAATATTCTAAGTGCAATCAGCTCCTTTGCTAAGAAATTGGAATCTCTCAGTTCAGAAATTAAGAGTCTTGAAAATAGACTTTCTGTTATTGAGCAATCTACTAAGTCTTCTGAACATGAAAAAGCTAAGAACAAGTCTGAATTGCTAGTGGACAAAAAGGATTCCTCTCCTGAACCTTCTCCTAAACCATCTCCTCCACCTTCTCCCTTAAGGAAGACTGAGACTCCTCCTCCTTCTCCCAAGCCCAAACCCTCTGGAAAAAGACAGAAACACGTTGTTGTGAAAAGAAAATCCAACAGAATAGCTATTCAATTTTCCAAGAAGGGTGCTGGATCAAAGGGTGAAACCATCAATATTTCCTAAATAGTAGTTTTAGGCAACAACATTGGTTGATGAACAATTTTCATTCTGCACAAAGTTGAACAATTTACTTTTTCAGTCATTTACATTCTATCTTTGGATAATTTCTATTAAATACTTGTTTAAGTTTAATTCTCTATTATGCTTATTATCTATCTGATGACTGTTGATTGCATATTATCTCTATGGTTTTCTTCTTCTTTCCTTCCGCTATGCTTCTTTTTGAATGATGACAAAAAGGGAGAAGGAAAATGTTGGTCTGTGAATATTATGGTCTGCAAGACTGTTGTGTGCATGACTTTGGTCTGAAAATGTTAATGCTGGTATGCATGACTGTTGGCATAATGTTGTTTGCATTCATTAGGGAGAAAGAAATATGTTGGTCTGAAAATGTTATGATCTGCATATATGCTATTGTATGAAATTGTCGGCATGCAGTAACTGATAAGGAGAAAATATTAGGTCTCTGCATGTTAGGTCTGCATATGACTGACAATCTACATGTTGAAATAAAAAAAGTTATGAGTTCTACATAATAATCTGATATGGATTCTACATGACTGATGTTACATGTATGAACTGAATTTTGGAATGATTTCTGTTTTGAAATTGGACTGATAATGGATTTGGGAAAGAACTACTATGATAATTGGAACCAATTTGAAAACTAAAACTGTCAGTGGAGAGATGAACAGTTGCTGAATTTCAAGTAACTGCAAAAACTGTTACGAATTGCATGAACTATTTCAGCTTATAAAAAATCACCTAAAATCAAATTTGAGCTATTATGATAATTGAACAGTTATGCATTGAAATCAAATTTGAGCTGTTATAAAAAATCACTGATTCATTGTTCACAAAATTTTCTAAAAACCCCTATGTTTGTTACGTTCAATTTTATTCAAAAACACAGAATCCTGGATGATTGAAACTAAATTATGTGCTAAGATTTTCATGCATTGAGTCAGGGGGTGTTTTGGACTCAGAAATTTTGAATCCAAAACAAATGTTCTTTTAAGTAGTTTTATTGAATTGAAAAATATTTTGGACATCCAAAATCCCTATCCAAATGTAATTCTGAAAACATTAGTTCTTCCAAAACCATTTTGGATACACTTTTTGATGAATAAATCATAACTTCTACTCATCCCTCTTTTGTTTAAAATATTCACGTAAGCATATATTTAGGGGGAGTATTTTATCACTTGCTATCTCTATCAAATCATTCTAAATATTTATATAGAGATATGAAAGGCTTTAGGATCATTGGGATATGTTTACAAATTTTTTATCATAAGATCTCTATGAGACCTATACAATGAGATTGCATTTATTTGCACCCTTTTCAACATGTTCTCTCGTTTCATATCAAATGTGCCAAGTTTGTCATCACTTAAAAAGGAAGAGATTGTTAACCCTAAGGGCTTTCTTCTATGTTTTGATTTATAACAAATGTTGATATGGACTATCGTGTCAATTTATTAAGATAGGACATGTTTGACCTTTATTCTTCAAAGTCTTCAGATAAGAATTGTTGGCAACTCCTTCATCGCTGATTTCAAGATTAGAAGATCAAAATGAGAAAAATAAAGAATGAGGAGTTATATATCAAGGAAGCTCTTTATGAAGAATGATAGACTAGGAAGTATTATTAAGGTATATTTATTAATTCCTATGTCTTCTTATCTTTTAATTCATTTGACTTTACCTTGAAGCTTCAAAGGAGATGTTTTCAAAGTTTTTTAAATTCACAGAATTTTGGATGGAATAGTTTAAGTCCAAAAGGTTCATCCAAAATCCTGTAAACTGGGTTGAAAAATTTCTGTCAGGAATGTACCATTTTGGACTTATCTTTTGGATGCATCTTCGTCCAAAACTCGGATGAGTTTAAAAAAAAAAATTTATAGCTGTTTTTTTTATGACCATTAGCACTCCACTTTTTGGCTCTATAAATAGCCCTTAAAGCAAGATTAGACTGAGGATTTTTGAAACACCTATCTTAGAAACATTATTGCTCAATATTTTCAAAAATATCTTTTTATCTAGCATCAAAGTGAGTTCATTGTGTATCAAAGATAAAAGTATTTGTGCCTTATATCCGAGAGAACATCTGCTCAAGTAAGTGAGCTTCTTACTATTTTATTGATATTCTAATCTTAGTTGTATTGCAAGGTTGTGGTGTAAAACCCATAGGGGTGAGCCTTGTGTTGATGTATGTTAAAGGTTGTGGTGTAAAACCTATTGGGGTGATCCTTGTTTTGTGGTTGTATCAAGGTTGTGGAGTAAAACCTAGTGAGCTGATCCTTGATGTGTTTGCATAACTGAGAGGTTGTGGAAAACCTAGTGTGGCGATCCTCTCTTGTATGTGAAACAGATTCATTAAGTGAGGTTAATGAAATAGGATTGAAAATCCTTAAGTGTGAGGCTTAAGGTAGTGGACGTAGATCATTGTTGATCGAACCACTATACATCTCTTATCTCATTTTATTCTATTGTTCATGTACTATTTTTTATGTTCTTTCACTGTATAAATCTGGATATACATCTACGAGTGCTTGGATAGCTTTCTATGCATCTATAAAGTCAGTCCAAGTATCTTGGTAATCATCCTTGTTCAGCATTTTAGACAAATCAGAAAAAGTATTTTTTCTTGACAAAAACCTTATTCACCCCCCCCGTCCCTCTAAGGTTTTTCATTTATGAATGTATATATATATATCAGTAGTGATTTGTTCATGCATCGTCAAATGGATTTTAAGAAAAATCCATACAGTAGCACACCACAAGACTTACTGAGATTTTATCTTACATGCATTTCTATCATGTTTTACAAGATTATATGGTGACTATAGCTTTGAAGAAGTTATTTTATCTATGTATTACTACTTGAAAATTTTAGAACTTGTAATGATTTTTTTTTTTTTTTTGGACCGAATGTTCTGGTATGTTTACTTTCAAGATAATCTATTTTTATTTCGGCATTTATCCTAGAGTTTGTTGTCTATACCTAGATTCTGGGTTATTTTTATTTTGTTCTGTTATAAAGACCCCTTGTCTTATAGACAGGGCAACATCCCCAACCCTTGGTGGGTTATTTTATAGTGGGGTATTACAATTGGTATCAAAGCAAGGTATAGAATGAAAACACCATGTGATGCAAGATTCTACCCATCCCATTCAGCCATTTAGAACTCCTATTTCTAGAATTCTCAAAACTTTTCCCTCCAGTGAACAATTTTTCAAAATTTTTCAGATCAAAGATTTCTTTTCCCTCAGGAAATTTGTTCAGCTCAAAGTTTTGAAAACCGGCATCTCTAACATCACAAATTCTGTTAAACAGCCTATGATCAAATTCTATTTCTCTGCCCTTTACTCTTGACACATACTATCTAATCATAAAACCTCCCTCAGTTTCTTCCAACTTTCTTTTTCTCAAATTAGCGTAAAATTCCCAGACCAGAGGAGTATATATTTTTTCATCAACTGACAACAAACTTCCCTACCTAATGTGATCAAACATGTCCAGAATATTAGACAAATTTAAAAAGGCAGAATGGTTAACCCGATAGCCAGAGATTACAGTTTGATTTCTTGAAAACCAATCATTATATTCAGTTTCACACTTTGAATCAAGAAATTGGGGTACCTGATTTGCAGAACTCACTTGTTCTAAAGAAGATTCTGACGTATCGTAGTGGGAAGCAAAAAAGTGTGGTTGAGGAGAAGCTTCATTCACTTTCGCCATGGTTGAACCCAAAGTCATTTTCTTTTTCACAGGAGATGATTTTTTCCCCTCCTTTGGTTTTGGAACAGTAGATTTAGTTTTTTCCATTGAAAGATTGAGGCTTTTTAGGGCTTTTTGGTCTTTGAAGAAGAAGAGTACAGAGGATTTTTGGAAGAAGAATGGTTTCAAGGGTTTCGAATGAGAGAAAACTAGATTGCTTTGAATGTCTAGAATAATGTGAGAATAAAGTGCCTTGAAAACATATGTTTTTTTGAGGAGTTTCGAAAATGGGCAAACTAATTTTTTTTAATTTAAAATTTGGAATAAGAAAATATTAAGGATAGGTTTTGGAACCAGACCCAATCGGAAACTTTTATCCAAAAGAATGTTTTCCCGAAAAGCATTTTGGACGTAGGAATTGATTCAAACACTGTGTCCAAAATGGATAATGAGGTATTTTGGATGTAGAACTTATTCCAAAACCTTTTTCTTCACAAATCCTTTACAAATAAGACTTATACCACATGGTTAGTTATCAAATTCTTGTAATTCCCAAACCTCTTCTCAAATTGTTGAATCTATCTTCAGCTAGAGGTTTAGTGAAGATATCTGCAAGTTGTTCATCAGTTAAAATATATTCAATACACACATGGCCTTTGAGCTCATGATCTCGGATGAAATGATGCTTAACTTCTATGTGCTTTGTCCTTAAATGCTGCACTGGATTTTTTGTTAGATTGATAGCACTTGTATTATCACACAATATAGGTACGCAATTAAAGTTAAGATTAAAATCTAGCAAAGTATTCTTTATCCATAAGATTTGAGCACAACAACTTCCAGGTGCAATATATTCAGCCTCAGTGGTGGATAAGGATACACAACCCTACTTTTTACTATGCCATAACATAAGAGAGTGTCCAAGAAATTGACAATGGCCACTTATACTTTTTCTTTCAACTTTACACCCTGCATAATCTGCATCAGTATATCCTTTTTCATCATGATCGAGTTTTATGGATGTACTCATAGGTGTGCTAATTTCTTTTGCTTCATTCATTCCAAATCTTTTGAGCAACTCATTGGCATACTTAGCTTGATTAATAAAGATATCGTCCTTTGTTTGCTTAATTTGCAGACCAAGGAAGAAGTTTAGTTCTCCCATCATACTCATTTCAAATTCTTGCTACATAATCTTAGCAAACATCTTGCATAAAGATTCATTAGTAGCACCAAAAATAATATCATCAACATAGATCTGAACAATCAGTAAATTATCAAGGTTATCAAACTTGATGAACACGGTATTATCAATCAAGCCTCTAGAGAATCCTTTTGAGATCAAGAATCCACTAAGTCTTTCATACCAAACCCTTGGAGCTTGCATTAATCCATAAAAAGCTTTAGAAAGTTTGAAAACGTGATTTGAAACGTTCTCATGAATAAAACCTGGAGGTTGTTCAACATATACTTCCTCCTTAATAAAGCCATTAAGAAATGCACTTTTGACATCCATTTGATAAAGCATGAATTTTTTTAAGGATGCAAAAGCAAGTAATATACGTACGGATTCCAGTCTGGCAACAGGTGCAAATGTTTCATCATAGTCAATACCTTCTTCTTGATTAAATCCTTGGACAACTAACCTAGCTTTATTTTTTATAACGGTCCCATTTTCATCAAGCTTATTTCTAAAAACCCATTTTGTACCAATAACAGGTCGATCATGAGGTCTATGGATGAGTTTCCAAACTTGATTTCTTTCAAATTGATTAAGCTCTTCTTGCGTGGCAATAATCTAAAATTCATCATGTAAAGCAATATCAATGCAGCTTGGTTCAATATTTGAAAGAAGAGCAAAGTTATCAATTAAATACCGTCTAGTTTTAACTCCATAATTTGAATTTCCAATAATTTGCTCCTTTGGATGACCTGATTTGTATTTCCAATCCTTCAGCAATTGATAATTTGCAGAATCTTCAATTTGTTCTTTCTCTTATTCAATATGCAATTCTTCAATCTCTTTTTCTTTTGCATGAGTATCTAATGGTGGGGCTTTATCATGATCTAACTTAACTTCATTTGAATTCCCTACATCATCGTCATCTTTTTTTGAAGTATAAATGTTAGATTCATCAAATACAACATGCACAGATTCTTCCACACAAAGTGTTCTTTTATTGTATACTCTATAAGCCTTTTTGTTGGAAGAATATTCAAGAAATATGGCTTCATCAGACTTGCTATCAAATTTTCCAAGATTATCTCTTGTATTTAGGATAAAATATTTACATCCAAATACTTTAAAATAAGAGATAGAAGGAGTTTTATCAAATATAAGTTCAAACGGAGTTTTTCTCAAAAATGGTCTTAACATAACTCGGTTTATTGTATAGCGTGTTGTGTTAACAACTTCCGCCCAAAAGTATTTTGGAAGAGCATTTTCACAAGGCATTGATCTAGCCATTTCTTGCAAAGTCCGATTTTTCCTTTCAACAACACCATTTTGTTGAGGAGTTCTAACTGCTGAAAAATTATGAAAGACTCCATTTTTATCACAAAAGTGAGTAAATTCACTGTTACAAAATTCTTTGCCATTGTCACTTCTAATAGAAACCAGTTTACATCCAATCGAGTTTTGGACACGCTTTATCAGTTTTGAAAATTCAGAAAATGCTTCATCCTTTTGTCCAAGAAATAAGGTCTAAGTAAATCTAGAGAAATCATCAACAATTACATATGCATATTTTTTACCTCCAAGACTAGCAGTCCTTATGGGTCCAAACAAATCCATATGAACTAATTCGAGAGGTTTTGAGGTAGAAATCATTTTCTTTAGTTTAAAAGAGATTTTGATTTGCTTTCCAAACTGACATGCATTATAGATTTTATGTTTATCAAATTTCATTTTTGGCAGTCCTCTATGTAACACCCCACTACCTAGGCCCACCAGGGCCGAGGATGTTGCCCCGTCCAAAGGATAAGAGGTCTTTATAACTAGGTCACACAAATAAAATAGCGGAATAAAAATAATACTTTAACTTAAAATTTATTACAACTCAAGATTAAATCTAAGAATAAATCCACAAATTCCTAAAAGAAACACAAATCCATAAATAAAATCATCTACTCTCAACTCCCCAAAGCAATACATAAAAATAAATGACAAAATTCTCTTCCAAGACAGATAACACTAGCTATTCATTCCCACAGCATGATCGACCTAAAATCATGGTAAAAATGGTGATGAGATAGAAATCTCAGTAAGTCCATGTGTGCTTTGAGTGTCCAATGGAAATAGTTCTATATGCAAAGTATAAAATTCCTTATAAAAAAAAATCACTAGCAAGGAATAAACGTTAGTCAAAAGCAAGAGTGGTGTTTTGGCTTTTCCAATCATACATAATCAATAAAATCAACCCCTCAAAAGAAATGATCATGGGTTACCACACGTTGAGCCCCATAACCGATCAGAATGCCGACACTTTGTGCAGACTGACAAAAAAGGTAGGTGATCGGCCTACCGGGCAAGATACTCCTCCTTTTCTATACCCAAACAATAACCAAGTGTCCATTCCAACAAAATACAGTCACTTGACTGAAAAATAAACTGCTAGCTCGGACCGGTACGACCTACTGGACTGACATCTTATCCGGGCAGGACTCACCCCTCAGAGGTGGCCACCTACTGAGAGATTTACCCTAACCCTTCAAAGACTAGCCCTAGCAGTTCACCCTTATTAAGTACTCAACGACGTCTCCCACTTGGGAGAAAATGAACAAAACACCGTTCCACATGAAAATGGCAATTAAGGGTTTCCAAAGTCTTTATCAAAATCAGTTTTAGAAAGAGTTTTGAGTTTGGGCAAAACTGCTTATGGATTTTCAAATAACTTGTTTGACTGAAATAGGGAGGAAATCAATCCTCAATTGCCTTTACCGAAATGAGTGTCCATGCACTCTACATTTAGCTTGTCATAATAAACATTTTACATCAATTAGGTTTTATGTAGGAGCTTACCTGATTCTTGCTCACAATAAAAGGTCTTCAACAAGCTGACCTAACCCCGCATGGGCAAATACAAACCACAATCAAACTCAAGCCAAAATTCACTTTCTCAATTTAAAACAACTCAACTCACTACTACCATGATCCTAGTGTCCCAAGCTTTAAGGCCAAACAATAAATAAATAGGTTTATAAGCTAAGCCTAATTTGAAATTTAAAATAATTAATGTTTTGAGAAATAAGTACTAATAAGTTGAAGGTTTAAATCTTGCTAAGCTAAATTCAGAGTTTAATTGGTGAAAAGTCTTAGGTATTAAGTAAAATAATGATTTGTTAATAATTAATTGTTTGAAAATAATTACTAGCTAAAATTAGTTGAAAATAAATTTTAATGGGTCTTGATTGGAAGATAATAAATAGACTTTAATAAGTTTTGATTAAAAGGTAATAATTAAATTTTTAATAATAAATATTTTACTTATTATGATTATTTTCATAAAAGGCTTTAGTTGATTTTATCATTTTATATAATATCTATATATCTTATTTCTTGAATAAAAGCTACCATTTATTTGGTTAAAATATCTTTTTAGTAATTCAAATCCACTTCCTAGGGTTTTTCGAATTTTCTAGCAAAATCATAATATTAAATATTTTATTAATGAAATAAAAATTAACTTAGGGACAACTAGATCATGATCATATTTCTATGGCTAACCACAATCATAAACATATACAACCCTTCCATTCATCAAATCACCCAAATCATGCATATAAGCATAGATCTAAATTTATCAAGATATGATCTAACCTCTACTATCATAAATATAATCACGGCTTCAATAATCCAACATGAATATAAATCCTATTCACCAAAGGTGACATAATCTCTAACATACTTGATCACAAATACTACCTATGACATGGAGACATGCATTAAACCCTAAATCACCATACAATCAACCAAGATAATCCATTCATGCATAAATCACATCTCCAACATATTCATACATATATTCATGCTTTACTCTCAACTCATCACAACAATATATACTCAACCCTATCCATGATTCATCTTCTATCAACATCATCCTAGAAATATGAATCTAGAATTTAAAAGAAAGGTTAAAAAGGCTTACTTGATCGATGAATACCTTGAAAGAGTTTTGAATGGATCTCAACTCCTAGATGTCTAAATCCGTCCAAAGAAGATGAAGGAAGCATGGCCATGGTTGATGAAATCATTCGGCCAAGAGAGAGAGAGAGAGAGAGAGAAGAGAAGAGAAGAGAAGAAGAAAGTCCATTAGCATGCTTAAACATATATATGTTCATTAGAGATTGAAGATTATCGAAGATGAAGTTGATTGAATAAACCTACCTTGAAGGTGTTCTTGAGCTTTCACAAAATTTTTGGTTTTTTATCTAAAAATGCGAGTTGAATTTTGGAGTTTGATGTTAAAAATGGTATGAATGGACTCACGGTGGTGTATAGATGAAATTTGGAAATTTTTAGAAGAAGTTTGAAGTGATTTGGAGAGGTATTAGGTGAAAGGAAGGAGTAGGTGTTCTTGGTGTGCTATGTGTTCTTGAAGGTTGAAGAGAATAGAGAGTTTTTGGGATTGGAGGCTATCGAATTTCTGTAGGGATTAGGGCTGCCGAATTGCTTGTAGGGTTTTGGAAGATGATTTTCTGGTTTGGAAGGGAAAAGGAAAGGTTAGTTGTTGAAATCCTTAAAGAATATTTTTGGGAAGCAAATTTAGAAACTAAATATGATAAAAATATCTTTGATTATTGGAAAGCTTTTGGGAAGCTACCATGGCCAACTGCTTATGCAGTATTTCGGCTGGATGAGAGCTGGTTGAAGGAGGCCAAGGGTGGCCGAAAATAAGGAGTATAATGGTGGAGGAAAGGTCTGGTTGTTTGAGGGATATTTTATAGAAGGTTGCTAAATTATGGTAGCTGAAATTTTAGTAACTAATCAAGCGTGATTGCAGAGATTTGTTGGAAAGATTTTCTGGTAGCCATGTCTGAATTTCATGCAGAAGCTTGGGGAGGACAATGGAGTTCAGCTCATGGTTGTTTAAGGAGGTTTGTGCAGAAGAAAGTTGAGGTTTCGGCTAGGGATGAATTAGGAAATAAAGCTGGAAAGTTTTCCTACACAGAATTTTTGCAAGGCTGGAATTTTCTGGGTAGTTTTCGGCTACCATTTTCTAGTCAGCTTGTAGAAAGTTTGAAGGGGATTTCAGAGTCTTTCAAGGCTGGTTTCTAGCCTTCTTTATGGAGGAAAAACGTGGCTAAGATGCTGAGCAAAAATTGGAAGAAAACAGCTTGGTTTCGGACCTCCAAAACTGCGAATTTGCCCAGGGATTTTTCTGGTTTTGCACAGCCTTTGTGCAGTCCGAAAATGGCCAGAAATATTTAGGTTTCAAGCTGATCAAAAGGGCCATTTTCTGGCAGCATTTGGGAGGGAATAATGGCTAAGAATTTCGACACCTGGAAGGCACAAGAAGCTGAAAAAATTTCAGCTCAATGCATAAAGGAAAATGAACCTAGCTAGAGTGAAGTTTTAGAGAGTTCACTAGGGAAATTAATTCACTTGAAATCCTTCCCCCTCTTCCATGGTTTTGGTCCATAAGATGTTTTTCTCTAAGACATTTTGAACCTTCAAAACCACAGCACATTGCTGGAATTTTTCTAGAATAAAATTGGCCTGAACAAATTGAACATCCTAATGGATTGAGAAATAGGAAAAATTAAGGATCAAGAGGAAATGAATTCCCCTTAGGAATTTTGTGTAGGGCAAAAGAGTAGGATTAGGATACTCATATCATGCCTCTCTTAGGACAACATCTATACCCTACTCCAAAGCACATAAGGTCGAAAATAACACTTTCCAAGCAAAAATAAAATTCAATCAAGCTAAAGATCCTATGATAGAATTTGAACCCAAGACCTCAAGAATTAATTCCATAGCTCTAACCATTAAATCACAAAAACTCTTGTTCTTATTTTCTCTCTAAAAAACATTTCCTATTCAATCTTTAAGCTAACACCCTTTTTCCACCTCAAGCAAAAATTACCATTTTGCCTTTCTCACTCAATAATCATAATCAAGCCCTCTAGACTATAAAACACAAACTCAATGTGCATAAAATCATATAAAAATATATTTAAACATGCAATAGAGAATGATATGCATCCCAACCCCCTTACTGTAAGGTTGGTTTCGACTGGGGTTTCACACTCTAACAAGTTCTTTTAAGGATAGTTTGTTTAACAAATCAAATGATACATGACCTAATCTTCTATGCCAAAGATAACCATCATTGACATTAACGGATAGACATCTAATTCCATGAACTACAAGGTCATTAACATAAAACACATATACATTTCCCATGCGTTTGGCAGTAAAGATGATTTCAAGATTTCCACTATTAAGTATAGAGCAAGAATCTTTTTCAAAAATGACTTTGCAACCATTGTCACAAAGTTGGCTAATGCTGAGCAGGTTATATTTCAGATCATCAATAAGTAAAACTTGCTTTATAATTGTTAAGGAACCTTTACCAATGTTACCAATGCCGAGAATCTTCCCTTTCTTCTTATCTCCAAACGTAACAAATCATTTATTTGTGATCTGAATATCTTCTAACAAGGCTGCATTTCCAATCATGTGTCTTGAACAATCACTGTCCAAGAACCACTTGGTGAAGCTTAAAGACCGTGCCTATACATAAGAAGGAAAGATGATTTTTGGTACCCACACCTTCTTGGGTCTATGAAGGTTAGTAACATTTTCTTTGATTTTCCAGAAAGTAACTTTACCATTTTCAACTTTTCTCTTGATAAAACATCTTGAAACGATATGTCCAAGTTTTTCACAATACGTGCATGCCTTGTATGCATTGTGAGAAGAAGTAGGTTTAACATATTGAGACTTATTCTTTTTGTAGTTATTCTTATGTTCATATCCTAAGCCATTTTGATTACTCGTTAAGATAAATCTGAACCTACAAATTTTATCTTTATCCTCGTGTCTATATCCTAAGCCACTTTGGTTACCAATTTGATGATGAGTTCCAAGTAACTTTTCCAGATTGTTTTTACCATTTGTGAATTTTTCTATGCAACTGATAAGATTATTTACTCTAATCTTCATATCATCAAATATTCCAACCCTACTCTCAAGAATTTGAATTTTATCACACTAGTTTTTATTTTCCAGGGATGCATGATGCAATGCAGTCATGATCACATCTTTTTCAATTATAGCACATGTATATGTTTCAAAAGACATTTTGTAGTCATTCAACAAGGCTTCATTTTCTTTCATCAAACATTTAACCTTCGACTTTAAATCTTTCTTTTTTCTGGACAATTTTTTTAATTCATGAAACATATCACATAATAACTCATTAGGATCAATATGCTTTTCAGTCATAGATATATGCAAATTAGACATGCAGTCTAATGTTGAAAGGTTTACCTCATTTTCCAAGGTCATGAAGCAAATGTTGGCAGTTTCTTCCTCAGATTCCTCATCTTCAAACTCAGCTTCATTTAAGTCACAAGCTCCCATCAATCCTTTACCTTTCTTGACCTTCAGGTCTTTCTTTTTCTTAGATATTTTTCCTTCCTTACCTTTTGCAACCGAACAGTCTGCAATGAAGTGATCGGAGCTCTTACATTCAAAGCATTGAGGTTTGAAGCCGGAGGTTTGTCCTTCCTTTCTTATAAGCTTCCTTCCTCGTTTGTAGTTTCCTTTGTTGAACATCTTTTTGAATTTCTTTGCTATCATTGCCAAGTCATCATTGTCCATTTCCATGCCTTCACTGCTTTCCGAAAGGCTTGTTTCTCCATCTTCATTTTCAGCCTTAAGCGCAATCCATCTTCTGCCTCTATCATAATCATCAGATTCATGAAATCTTTTAAGCTTCATCTCATGAGTTAAAAGAGATCCGATCAACTCTTCAATGGGTAAGGATTTTAAATCCTTAGATTTTTCTACAGCAAGAGTTTTAGGCTGCCAGCTTTTTGGTAAAGCATCAAGAATTTTCCGATTTTGTTCCCCAAGGGAATAAATCTTTCCGTAAGCTTTTAGACCATTTGAGATATTAGTAAATCTTATGAATATGTCATTGATGCTTTCATTTGACCTCATAGTAAATAATTCATAATCATGAATAAGAAGTCCTAATTTTGATTCTTTGACTTAGTTAGTCCCCTCATTGGTAACTGCAAGCAATCTCCACATATCATGAGCTAAATCACAATCACTAATACGGTTGTATTCAGTCGCATCTAGTACACAACACAAAATGTTCATAGCTTGAAAATTTAGAGTCATTTTCGCATTGTCTTCCACACTATACTCATCATTCTGTTTGGGTATTTTAACACCATCAATCATCTTTGATGGAATAAAAGGACCATTCTCTATTAAACTCCATAACTCGAAGTTAATAGAACATGCATAAATTTTTATTCTATTTTTCCAGAAAGTATAGTTGCTTCCATTAAACAAAGGAGGATGATTTGTTGAAAACCATTCAACATATGGAAGAGAGAATGAGCTTGCCATTAAGATATTTTCTACAAGGTTGTTAAACCAAGAGTATGTAGATCTCGCTCTGATACCAAATGAAAAACCTTAGAGGGGGTGAATATGGTTTTTGACAAGCAAAAATAATTTTTTCAAATTGTCTAAAATGCTGAACAAGGATGATCATCAAGATGCTTGGATTGACTTTATAGATGTATAAAAAGCTATCCAAGCACTCGTAGATGTATATCTAGATTTAAACAGTGAAAGAATATCAAAAATAATACATGAACAATAGAATAAAATGAGACAAGAGATGTATAGTGGTTCGATCAATAATGATCTACGTCCGCTACCTTAAGCCTCACACTTAAGGATTTTCGATCCTATTTCATTAACCTCACTTAATGAAACTGTTTCATATACAAGAGAGGATCACCACACTAGGTTTTCCACAACCTCTCAGTTATGCAAACACATCAAGGATCAGCTCACTAGGTTTTACTCCATAACCTTGATACAACCACAAAACAAGGATCACCCCAATAGGTTTTACACCACAACCTTTAACATACATCAACACAAGACTCACCCCTATGGGCTTTGCACCACAACCTTACAATACAACTGAGATTAGAATATCAATAAAATAGTAAGAAGCTCACTTACTTGAGCAGCTGTTCTCTCAGATGCAAGGCACAAATACTTTTATTTTTTATACACAATGAACTCACTTTGATGCTAGATAAAATGAGATTTTTTTAAAATATTGAGAAATAATATTTCTAAGATAGTTGTTTCAAAAATCCTCACTCTAATCTTGCTTTAAGGGCTATTTATAGAGCCAAAAAGTGGAGTGCCAACGGTCATAAAAAAAACAGCTATAAATTTTTTGTTTAAACTCATCCGAGTTTTGGACGAAGATGCATCCAAAAGATAAGTCCAAAATGGCACATTCCTGACAGAAATTTTTCAACCCAGTTTATAGGATTTTGAATGAACCTTTTGGACTTAAACTATTCCATCCAAAATTCTGTGAATTTCAAAAACTTTGAAAGCATCTCCTTTGAAGCTTCAAGGTAAAGTTAAATGAATCAAAAGATAAGAAGACATAGAAATTAATAAATATATCTTAATAATATTTCCTAATCTATCATTCTTCATAAAGAGCTTTCTTGATATATAACTCCTCATTCTTTAATTTTCTCATTTTGATCTTCTAATCTTGAAATCAGCGATGAAGGAGTTGCTAACAATTCTTATCTAAAGACTTTGAAGAATAAAGGTCAAACATGTCCTATCTTAATAAATTGACAAGATAGTCCATATCAATATTTGTCATAAATCAAAATATAGAAGAAAGCCCTTAGGGCTAACAATAAGCCTTCATACATTTTCCTTAAGAAATAATTTTTTTTGGGAGGTTATAATTTATAAACTCAATACTAAATAAAACAATGCAACTTTGGAATGAAATCATAATTTTTTGACTTACTGTAAAAAAAAATAACTTTGGGAATAAACATAAATCACGTATTGAGCTTTCATCAAATGTTTCTCAAGAATTTCAAATTTTGAAACATATCAATTCACAATTAGAAGTATGATGCATGCATATCATGCAACTTGAACAATTCCCATAGAAGTATGGTTCGCCCACACATACAAACTATGGATGTGGTTTGCCGACCATATGGTAGGTGATCAACCTACAGAGAGAATGCCCCTCCTTCTTCCCTCACGTCAACACCATAGGATTACAAATATAAAGGTCAACACCATAGGATTATATTCTTATGAACATGACCTGGATGTCCTACGTCTATCGTCAGAGTATTCACACTCTGCTACTAGCTAAGGATGACTTTGCAAAAATACTGACATCAAACTTAGAAAAGTCAACTATCTAGAGATGGCCACCTACTAGATAGTCTTCTTAACTTCGCTTAAGCTAATAAAGATGTAATACCCCTTTGAGTACTCAAGGATTCTCATGTCTCAGTACAAATCTATTCTTCAAAAAAAAAAAAAAAAAACTAGCTCAAACATTTGCCATCAAAACATTATTCCCAATTTTCAAAACATTTCCAAATCATTTCCAAGATTCACACTTCGAAAAGCATTTAAAATAATCCAAACATTTTACTCATGTAAAATCCTTGAAGGCAAGAATCACATACCATGTGATATCAAATATTCCTATATTTGAAATCCATATAAATTTTCATGCTATGACTTTCGTAAATTTATGCATGAATAAATATTTCATGCATTATTCTCATATATGCACAATACCGCAATATTTGATCATAATAATAATTCGAGTGATCATACCTATACCACTCCATATTTAAGCTAATCATAAAGCATTTCACTTGATAAAATAATTTATACAATGTACTAATAAGTGCTTCATTACTCAAAAATAAGAATTTTATCAAAAGTTTCATGCATATAAATAGAATTTAAGGAATTCCTATAAATATACAATTGTAACAAAATCAATTTTCGTAAATGCAAGGACTTACCTCTAGTCCAAGAGCAATTAGACAATCTAAGCTTAATTCACTTTATCATACACTTGATTGATTTCCAAATCTATCACATAGATAAGTAGGTATTACTTCCTATTCATAAACTTAAACATGATATAATTCCTCCATAAAAATCATGATCTTAATCAATTATAGGTTCACAACCTATCTCACACCAACCCCCAACAACAAATCACACATAAACTTCAAACATCAAGCTCATATAATATAACATGAGAATGTCATTATATTCAACAAATTCACATAATCACATTGTTCATATAGTAACTTAAAGTATTAGACTCATAGATTGATAATCAAAATAGTTTTCTATCATACAAAAGTCTAATGCATAATCTTTATACGTTAAGCAAATATAGCATGAACATATAATATAATCAAGCTCAGCAAATACCCATAATTAGATAATCAAATATCAATTAAAAGAAGATTTGAATGAGAACTAGTCATTTTAAGTAGTTTGCTAAGTTTATAAGAGTTAGCATATCATCATCAAACTATTTAACAAACAACATAGGAAATCATCGATCATAAATCACCTGCTATATTAAAGTATAATATAATTAAACTCAACAAATTTACATAATCATATACTTAATCCATTCATCGAACCAATAGTTCATTAAGGAACTAACAAATATCACATAATCACCAAATATCCACTTAATATAATCATATAGTCAAGTAAGCATTAAAGCATTGAATTGAATACATTGAAACCCTTTTATAATCATAAAATACCTACTTAAGTTGTTATAAATATATTTACATAAGTAAAACTTTGATTCACTTAACTTGATCAAATTAGCATTTTAGTTCAAATATAGCAAAACAGGGCTGATTTTAGTGTAATTAATTCAAAAAGCCAATGAACTCCAAACGTGATAAAATTTTTCAGATATAAATCTTGACATATGATGAATATACAGTTCAAATTTCATTAAAAAATAAGTTGTATAGGTAGGTCAAATAATTGCTCAAAGTAAGTTCATTACTACAGTAATATCCGAGAACCAGAGCAACTATTTTATTTGCAAAATTAATATAAAATAGAATACAAGTCCAAAATTAGTAATTATAGTTGAAAAAGAACCTTAAGACATGATATTACAACATATCCTAAAATCAATTCAAGATAATATCGGGAATGGGTTAATTATATGCAATAAATTTTAAGAAAAAATAGAGTTGTGAATCACTATAACACATAAATTTTGAAAATTCATATAAAATCAACCACAACTCCAAATTAAGTGATTCCAATGGAATATTAGTCCTGAGATCAAGAAGAATCAAATAAAGTCATAAAACATCATACTCATCAAGAAAAATCTCTGGAATTAAATCAAAAAATTTACGGGATAAATATTTCTAGATTAAAAATTCAATCATAAAACCAATATATAATCATCAAATCACCATCCAAATAATCCCAAACTCCTTCAATCACCCACATATAATCATCACAACACAAAAAAATTATCAAATCCCCAACTCCTTCACAAAATCATCTTCAATAATCAACCAATCTCAAGATTATATAAATCTGCCCAAAATGTTCTTCAATGTGAAAGAAGAGTTTTTCAGGAGAAATAAATTGAAAGGTCAAACCTTCTTTCTGTATAGTTGTAGGATATGCAATGTATAACTTTAATTCACCTTGAAAATCAAGAATTCAAGTTAGGATTAGTGAGTTTTATGAAGAAAAGTTGAAGAACTAAGAAGGGGGAGAGAGAGTGATGGCTAGAGTGAGTAAGAGAAGAAGAAATCTGAATTTGTGTGTATAATGGGAGCGGCTACATGTTTTTGAGTGTTAGGAGACTTTAGAGTTTATTTATTAATTTTTTTTAAGTGTTTAGATGATCAATGGTTGAGATTAAAAGAAATTAAATGACTAGGGTTTAAAAAAAATTGAATAGATGAGATTGGGCTGCCATATTAAGGGTATATAAGTCATCTTACCCATATTAGGGCATCACAAAATTTATTGTAAGAAAATAATTAAAAAATAAATAGGTTTTACATTAATTAAAACCAATGGCTAAGATTAAAACAATTTGAATGGCTAGGATTAAAGCACAACGGCGGCACCCTAGTGGTATTTTAGGTAATTCACATAATTTTGGAACACTAGGGTCTAAAATAATTAGGTTTAGGTTAATTAGAAATAAGGTAGATTAAAAATAAGTAAGTATAATTAATTAAAATGAAATATTTTAAGACTTTCGCCAAATTACATAAAAAGCACCGTGTTATGAAAATATTTTAATGCAGTATAAGTGTAATTAAAGTATGAAAATCAACCTCCAAAGGTTTTAAAATTGTATTTTTGATAAATCTTGATTTGCTCCCTAAAAGATTTAAAATGTGTTTTCTCATCAGTCAAACTCATATAATTCAAATACTTGTAATTAATTTGCACATAATCATATTCACTATTAAAGTGAATCATCTATCAACATTATAAGTACATATAAAATGCATTAAATAATAATAATAATAATAATAATAATAATAATAATAATAATAATAATAATAATAATAATAATAATAATAATAATAATAATAATAATAATAATAATAATAATAATAATAATAATATAGCTGCATATGACCATGAATGCAGATTATCCCTTTTACCCTTTTGTAAAAAGTCGGGTTGTTACACCATCTATATCTGAGTTTGACTTTGTCTCAACCTCCTCTATAATCGGAGCCTCCTACTCCACCTCTGCTTCTAACATGGCATAATGTCATTTCTTCTTTAGAGTAACCATTTATTTGTTTAAAGAAACCCAAACAATTCATAAAGCATTACTTTATGAAATAAAATGCTCACTAGCAGTTATTACTTTTAAAAATCAAAGGGACTCACCTTTTGTCCTATATCGCTGTAGCTGTAGGTATAATGCTTCTAGATTTTCACCCAATCTCTAACGTGGATAACCTACACTAAAGGGCATTTCATTCTTAACTTAGTTACTAATGTTCACAACTAATAGTTACTAATATAAGGAAATTGCTAATTTTCTAGTTTTCCTATTTCTTTGTGAAATAGCATTTCTTCACATAATGAAACCCATTATTCACTTATTTATCCCTTTTTTCCAAATGAATACAAGACTTTCATAAGTTTTCTCAACCTTTCATTCATCCTTGAATATCATTGAAACAACATTAAGTCTATTTTCTTGAAAACAATTTCTGCATTTTCAGCTTTAATACTCAACCTTGATTTTTGCATAACTTTTCACATACAACTCCGATTAATCTCAAATTTGCACCAAAACGCTTGTGAAATAGTCAACTACAATCTTATGAATTCCATTTGCACAGGCTTAAAATCGTTGCAGTACTACTGAAGTAAAACTGTCCCAACTTTTCTTGTTCCAACCATTATTTCCACAAAATAACCATTATTTTTTTAATTCTCCTTTAATTATAACAATTATACAACACTTAATCCACTTGATTTCCCATCATAACATCCTTCAATTCTCTGATTCTCAGAGACAACCAACTCTGCAAATTCATATTTTCACAACACCTAAATCAACAACCATAACAATGACAACACTATTCTATTTTTCTCAACAATTAAACCCTTTTTCCATTCCATTTCGTTCTCCTTCTTATGCAGCCATGAACTACCCATTAAACCACTATCAAAATCACTTCATATACCATATAAAACATAGCAGATAACTTCTCTAAGCTGCCGACATACACAACACACACAAAAACACTTCAAAATATAGCTAATTTCCAAAGAAAACCATAAATTTCATGAATTTCTCAACAAAATTCATACCAAAACAATCATTGTGCTTCATGCTATAACATTAATTCATGATACATGAGCTTTTACCTTATTTGTTCATTGCTCTAGGCTTGAAATGCTTCAAGCTTCCTTCCTTTCTTCTTTGGAAATACTTTTTCTCTCCTTTTTCTTTTTCTCCCAAATTTTCTCTAGCTTTTCTTCCCTTTTCTCTTCTTTTTCCTTCTTTCTTCCTTTTATTCTTCTTGCTACCTGTTTTCATGCTCTCCACCCGCCTATCTTTGTCAAATTGTGGCCAATTTGGTTGCAATTCATTAAATGCTATTGTGGGCTATCCATCCATGTGTAAAATTCTCATTTACTAGCTTATTCCTTAATTATCTCAAAACTTATTTAATAAGCTTCATGAAATATAACACATTCATGAATATTTCATGCAACCAATAACATGTTAACACTTGTTTCACCCACAAATCATATAGTGCCACATGTCTTAATTTTGGCCGTTCTCCATAATTTTTCTCAGGAATAAACTAAAATTCGAGTCAGTATATATATTCCAATTGGGAAAACTTTTTATTCCACCAATAGAATCTATGCGTTTTATTGATCGCAATGGTGGGAGTCAAAATTTTGAAATTCTTTCTCAATTTTTCTCTATTTGTAGTCAAAATTAGGACAAGATCCCCGAAAACTCAATTTATGCCAAAATGTTCATCTCATTGCAGTAATCAACTTTAGTTCTGAGCTTACATACAAATTCTCATCCTATCAAAAGTTGTTGGTTTCTGAAGGGTAAAAATACAAGATATTACAAAATCAACTCACACAACATACACATTTAGGTAGGTGCACCTATTGTGTAGTGTAGAGAACATTAGCAAGTATCGAAAAAACTTTAGGGAAATACGACAAGTACCCCTACTTTTTTCTTTTCTCATTATTTAGCCAATTGATTAGGTGGAAAAAGACTTAACTATTTACACTAGGAATCCTATCTAGTTCAAACACAAGGAAAATCACAAAGTCATCAATGAATTGGCATAAGGGAGAAAGGCCATGTAATAAAAGGAATTCCTCTAATTAAACACCTAAAAGAAGAGTTCCCCTCAGATCTATTAATCTCAACTGTAAGCATCAGTGTGAGTTCAATAGTCAATCTTACTCTTTCTCGAGTTATGAGATTCCTAATCCCTAGTTTAATTACTAGGTATCTCTATCTAATCAACGAAACCTAAGGAGGTATTAAATACCACTTACAAACCCAAATTATTCGGAAGTCATAAAACTCTTATCTCTAGATAATTTCATAAACTCTTTAATTATTTAGTCCTAATTCTCATCTCTCTCTTAAGTTGATCAAGAATAACAAACATCAAATTAGCCAAGTAGGTGTTCAAAACCTTAACCCTATCTCCCAAATTTATTAAGGAAAACAAATAATTGAATAGAATTAATTAAAACCCAACTCAACCAACTCAATACAATAAAGCCAAATAGTTAAATGCCATAGAGTAAAATCAATAGATTCAAGCAAATGCATTATCAAAAAGTATAAAATAGGGTGTAACCCTCCATTATAACTAAAAATAAAAGATTAACACAATATTGACATGTTAGATTTACAAAAAAAAAAAAAAGGGAAAGAAAGAATCATTGACAACCCATTCTCTTCTTCTTCTTGAAATCTTCTTGCAATCCTCTTCTTCTTCCTCTTTCAATTCCAGGCTCTTTCTCTTCTTCTTGTGTGCAAACAAGTTTTCCTAGGGTTCTTAGAGAAAACCCAAGGTCCAAAAACAAGTTTTCAAGGTTATAAAAGGGTTTTTATAGCCATTTCCTCGTATGTTCTTCAAAAAAACGGCCCATAGTTCTTGGGAGTACCTTGGACCGCCTAGTATTTTTGCCTAACTAGAGACCAGGCTGCCCATGGTGGTTGGGACCACCCTTGCAGCCCACTGTGGTCCAACAACTCTAGGCTACCTAGTTTCTGTCTACTGCCTCTTTTCTTCTATTTTGCACACCAAGTGGCCTATAATAGACCACCATAGGTTGCCTTGGTTCTGGAAAATTTTGTTCTTTTATTCTATTTTTTATCCCTTTTCAACCTTATTCATCTTTAATTAATCTTTCAAGTTCCTCAAAAAGAACAAAGCAAAAAAAGTGCAGTAAGTAGTGATTTAAATAAGAAATCATCACAATTAACGCACAATTACTATAGAAAATATATACATAATAAGCACTCATCAGGAAGTTTGGGTGGGATTTCAAAATTTGGAGAATTAGAAAAGTGGAGCCAAAGTACAAGCCATTGGGAGGCATGTTGCAGCTAGTTAAAGTGAAGCTATTTTCTTGACTCGATTTTGGACAAAATGATGTCGTTTTGCCCATTTCTTGGGATGTGTGACATGGTCTGTCCCGTACTACTACATGATCCTAAGAACCTCAAATCTTGGTCATTAATTGGCCATGTAAGTTCTGTAATGAACTTGTGCGGCCCCTGATAGGGGAAAAATTCATCAATATTTTTCTAATTATTTGGGATGTTTTGTGATATATTTGGTGTAATAACTAGACATATTCCTTCATATTTGATATTTTATCCTTGAAAATGTGTTTTGATTTTTTATTGCAGAAAACGGCAAAAAAATGAAACATCCTGTCATCGTCAGAGCACGGTCGACGCCGGTCCCATTATGGAGAAACATGGGAATTTTGAGGGAAAAAAAAAGAGCATGATCGGGCCGACCAGAGCACGGCCTGTGCCGGTCGTGCCAAGCGGAGCCGGCACCAGCCCTGATCTATCCAATGTCAGTGAATTTTCCTTTCACGCACGAATTTAGTAATTTCCCAAGAGTTTTGGTATTTTCCAATCTCTACTCGACTCAAAACTCTTAAGGAACAAATTTTGGTCTCTTAGAAACCTATTTAAAAAAGAAAAATATAAGACAAATGTGTGAATCCAATGATTAAAGTTGCCAATCACTCACAAGAAGGAGAGATTCATCATTCAAGGGGCATTATTCAAAGAGGTTTTCAAAGATAAAAAGGAGGGCTTGTCTATGAGTTCTTTCTTTTATCTTTATTTTCTTTTTCTAGAATAATGATATAATTAATGTTTTTATTATAATTTAACATTGTTTTGGGGATTCATGATTTCTTAAGTTCATTTAAATTTTTGATCAATTAATTATTTTTCTTAGGATTTGATTACTTGTTTTTCTTATGAAGTTGATTGATTGATTCTTGTTATTAGCTTGCTTGAAAAATAGGTTGATAATGACTTCAATTAATTAATTTTATATTTATTATCTCTTAATTTGTTTGAAAAATGGGTAAATTCTCAAGAATTTAGGTAATTAAAGGTTAGTTGATGATTGCTAGAATATGAATTCATTGACTAATTTCATACTTTAAATCACCAAAAATATATGGGTTTATATGAAGATTGATTTTAATGCATCTTTTGGGTAAATTGGTTGAGACAGAATATATTCACTAATTTAACAAGAAGATAGTGATTATATGGATTGCAAACGAAGTAGGTCTATTTTAAATCCTTCATAAGACCAGGATGATAATTAATTATGATATTTGCTAAGTGATTCATTATCATGTTTTCAAAAGTATTTGTCTAAATTGAATATTTTTACATCTTTGAGTTATATATATTTTTCTTTATTTTCTTTTTATCATATTATTACTTTATGGGATCGGTTAAACAATGAATGCAAAGTGATTAGTGTATACTTGTTCCTTTGAGGACTCCTTAACTCCCTATACTATACTTGCGATGAGTATACTTGCTCGTATATGTAATTTGGGATTAATGTTTTAATTAAAACTTGGCTAGGGATGGATTTAAATTCAATTATTTTTATACACCCAAAATTTACGCATCAGCCTTGGATCCCTATTTCTCTCATTTTTGGATAGAAATGATATTAAAACTTTGACTTTGTAGTGATGTATACAAAACTTAATCTCCCATTCCCCTTCCATTCTTTTTCTTTCCTTCTTTAAAAAAAAAAACTTAAACACTTAAAATCTAAAATTTCTATTTCTTCTCATTTCTTTTTTTTTTCCCTCGCTATTTCCTTTTTGCTAGTAAAAATTTCTTTAATGCTTATGGTTTGGGATATCATCTTCAATCTAGCATAAATGGATTCCTTAATGGAGATGTCATAAACAATAAATATAAATAGAATTTGTAATGGATATATTCTATATTTTAAGTATAAATTTGAGCGTGTTTGTTTGTTTGTTTGTTTATATATTTATTTAAAGTATATGTACATGGGTATAAAGGAGCTTCGTATGTGGAGATGAAAGGGGGACAAGATTGGTAAATGATAGGACTAAATATTCAACATGGCAAATGCCAGGAAGGTTTGTGATTTATGAACGTATGGATTAAAATAACAAATGTCATTCAACATTTTTCTAAATGTATATATTAAAGTGAAGAGGGGAGTGAATTGTCTATATAGATTTTCTAACTAATTGTTATTTTTTTTTTATCTTTTCAACTTTTCCAACTAAATGGTGTAGATCTAATAGAACCTTTGGTATTTGATTATGAATGGTGTTAATTTCATCAACACTTCTAACTAATCTGTTAAATGGTTGAGATTAGTTTGGTCATTTATGGATAAAGTAGACATTTAAAATAATTTTTTTTAAAAAAATATGAATATTATATTATTGTATATTTCATTATAACTATTATCATTATTACTGTATTAATCTCATCAATACATTATGAAGAGACTTTAGCTCTTCCCCTTTCTTACTCTAGTGATATGTACTTCCTATGTCCCAAATTATCAGTCCACTTTCTAACTTAATCTTTGTTTCAAATTATCTGTCTCTTTAGGAAATCAAGATTTAATATTCCAAATTTACCTTTATTTAATAGTATTTTATTTTTCAAACATATTAAAATATAGGTCAAAAATTCATTTTATGAGTTCTAATATTCATACTCATCTCGTTAATTCTCAAGAAATATCAATAGCAACTTGGAGAGAGAATTAAATATTTCTCAATATTTTGACCCATTTTCTAGAAAGGATTAAATACTTAAAAAAGAGAAGTAATTTGGAGTTATATCAAAGTTTTGAAGTTTGTGTATTTCTTAATATAAAGAGAGATACTCATCATTGAATTGTAAAGGTAAAAATGGAAGAGAATGTTTAATTAATTAAAAAAATTACTTTTCTTAATCTCCGCGTAATCGGTTAAAGTAGACAGATAATTTAGAATGGAGGGAGTAGTTATGTTTACAGAGATGATTTAGGGCCTCTTGGGATTGGGACTATCATGAGATTATTATTGATTGAAAACATAAGAATAAATGACACTAATAAAGACAGATAGGAATGATATATACAACTTTGAAAATGAAATAAATTAACTTTGCAAGATGGCATGTGCAGTACGTCTAGTTACAAATTCTTGTCACAGAAATTAATTGTTGCTTTTCATGACTTCTTAAGGCTTTTAAGGTCATGCTACTTGGTACATTCAAAAGCTTACAACTTTTATTTACAAAATAGAATGTATTAATTGTTTCAGTATATTTCTTCAACCTCAAATTAGAATAGGACAACAACTTTCCGTGAGCAAGTTGTGTCACGTTTGGTCATTGGTCTTCCCTATTTCCAATTATCGACATGATTATAAAAAAATGTCTTAGACTTATTTTTTTAATCTCAACACATTATCCTCTAAAGTGTGAGAAGCCTTAAGTGTAATATTAACATTTCAAAATGAATTCCTACAATTTTGAACATACGACCAACAAATGGAAAGAAATAATTCTTCTATTCTTACAATTTGACATTAATAAAAGATGGCAAGTAGGATCTACAAAGATTTAAAAGCAGATATGATGTAAGATGCATCTACAAGGGATCATACCAGTAACAATGCACAACAGTGGAGGTTTTGTACATACATAAATAATAAACTATAAAAGAATTATGCATAACTTATTTATGTTTTTTTTGAAAGAATGCTACTAAAAGAATAACCAATTACCAATATGATAATTTGTTATTATCTTTAATTTGAAATCAAAGAAAGGTAAATTTCAGAGGCATCTTATTTTCTTTTCATCATCTAACATTAAAAAGTATATTCAAAAGTTATTAATCAAATTCATGTTAAAGAATTGTCATAGCGATTTTCTAAGTAGTTTTTATTTTTTTCATCTTTTTAATTTTTCTAATTAATGGTGTAGATATAATAGAACTTTTTATGTTTCATTATGGATGGTGTTAATCTCATAAATACTTCCAACTAACATTTTTGATGGTTGAAATTGATTTGGTTGTCATGGATAAACAAGATAATTAGCATTATTTTTAAAAAATATATAAATATATGTTTAATAACCGATAAAATTTTCATGCGCAGCGTGAAATTATCAACTAGTCAATCTCTATTTTTCAAGTGAAAAGAATTTTTTCCTCCTCAATCTCCCAATCCAAATTTCCTTCAAGGGCTAGTTTAGATGAAGGATTTGAAACGAAGTGAAGGAATTTGGGAGAATAAGAGAATCATTTCTTTCATTTGAGAGTTTTAAATAGAGAGAAGAGAAGAGAAAATTTTTTTCTTTCTCCCTATATGCAGAGAAAATAGATAAATTAATTAAAGTTAATATAAGTAAAACTAAAAAATAAAAAAAAATGACCTTCAAATATTTATTTTTATTATAAATTTAAAATTTTATATGTAAATTACTTAAATAGAAAAATCATATGTCCTAACTCATACAAAACAAAATAAATAATTACATTTCTCTTTTTCTTTTGCCTTCTCATTAATTTTTTTTTCTTTTGGTTTCGAAACTCCATAAGTGGATAAGAATTGATTTAATATGATTTTTGTCAAAAAATTATTAAATATGTGAGTTCAGGTAAATTTCACATAGGGAAGATATAATATGTTATGAGTAAATAATATTTAATATATATATATATATATATATAAAATAATATATTTAAATTAAAATAAAATTTTAAACTAAAATAAGATCGAAAAATACGAATCTGTTATAAAATTAGGGTAGTGTTAGAATAAAATCTACACACTACACACTAAGAAAATTCTAACTATTCTTTGCACAAGAATTTCTCTTCAAACTTCTCTCTTTCTTTCTCTCACAATTCTTTCTCCAATCTTTCTTTCACTAATCTTTCTTTCACAAAATGATGGTGTATTACAAGTTTAGAGAATAGCTCTATTTATAGAGCTCTAATTAGTGGAATACATCATGGCATACATCATCTTCAACTAATCTCAATTAATGGTGTCTCCACTAAATGGTGGACATCCATAAAAATCTTCTAATAATTCACATAAATCCATAATTAGTGGAGCCTCCACTAATTAATGGAGATTCCAATAATTCATAACACTCCCCCTTGGATGTCCATCCATACATAAAGAATATGCCTCGTTAAAACCTTACTAGATAAAAACCCAGTGGGAAAAAAAATCTAGTGAAGGAAAAAGAGTACAATATTCTATATGTCTGTTTATTACTCCCCCTGATAAGATGATTCCTTTAAAATTTTAAACCGACGCATACCGATTTTATATCTCAACTTCTCAAATGTTGCAGTCGGTAAAGTCTTCGTAAAAATATCTGCGAGGTTATCACATGACTGAATTTGTAGCACATCAATTTCACATTTCTTCTGGAGTTTGGTGACCTATGTTGTGTCCGATCTCCTTTAATATATCCTCCTCGTAATTATGTTTATGCCAGCTGCATTATTTCATGAATGGCTGTAATTTCAGTATAATTTGAAGAAGTAGCTGCTTGGAGATATCGAAGGACTTGTTTAATTCCATTCCAATGTCGTCATGTTGGTGAAGAACTAAATCTTGCTAATAAATTGACAGCAAAAGCAATATCAGGTCGTGTATTATTAGCAAGATACATCAATGCACCAATTGTACTGAGATATGGTACTTCAGGACCAAGGAGTTCTTCATCATTTTCTTGAGGTCGGAAAGGATCTTTATCCACATTTAATGATCGGACGATCATTGGAATACTCAATGGATGTGCTTTGTCCATGTAAAATCTTTTTAGCACTTTTGCTGTATATATTGATTGATGAATAAATGTTCCACTCTCCAGATGTTCAATTTGTAAACCAAGGCAAATTTTGGTTTTACCAAAATCCTTGATTTTGAATTCTCTTTTTAAATAATCAATTGTTTCTTGGAGCTCTTCAGGAGTTCCAATAAGATTAATATCATCAACATATATAGCTAATATCACAAATTTAGAACTAGATTTCTTAATAAAAACATATGGACATACCTGGTCATTTTTAAATCCCGCTTTCAATAAATATTTACTAAGACGTGTGAACCACATGCGCCCAGATTACTTCAGGCCATATAATGATTTCTGCAACTTGATGGAGTAATTTTCAAGAGGATAATGTTTATATGCTTCAGGCATATGAAATCCTTCGGGGATTTTCATGTAAACATCATTTTTTAAATTTCCATACAAGTAAGCAGTGACAACATCTAATAGGCGCATATCTATCTTTTCATGTACTTGCCAAACCGATAAGATATCGGAGTGTAATAGCATCAACAACAGGAGAATAAGTTTCATCATAATCAATACCTGGTCTTTGTGAAAAACCTTGGGCTACTAATCGCGCTTTATATCGAACGATTTCACTCTTTTCATTGTGCTTTAGCACAAATATCCATTTGTAGCCAACGGGTTTTACACCTTACGGTGTTCGGACTGCAGTCCGAAGACTTCACGTTTTGTCGGTGCATTTAACTCCGATTGAATCGCATCTTTCCATTGCAGCCAATCTTTTCTATGCCGACATTCATCAACTGATATTGGTTCAGGATCATCATTATCCTGTATAACATCAAGAGATATTATATGCAAACATATGATCAATAATTGTTTCTATCCGATTCCAACTTCTACCGGAAGTGGTATAATGGATAGAAATTTCAGTGTTACTTTCATTTATGTCTGGTTCTTTGTCATCAGTTCTCTCTTGGTCTTTATCATTCTTTTCTTCAATATGATCATCTGTACCATTAATCCTCTCGTATTTCGAGGATTTTTATCTTTAGAACCAAGAGGTCGGCCATGCTTCTGGCATGCTTTTGGCTCAGCAACTATATGTAAAATCTTTTGTTCTATTGGAACTTCAATTAGAATAGGAGCATTTATAGCTGGTATATGCGATTTTGTTACTCTTCTAGAGTCAACAAAAGCGTTTGGCATTTGATTTGCAATGCTTTACAAATGAATTATCTTTTGAACTTCAAGTTCACACGCGCTTGTATGCGGATCAAGATAATTTAATGATGTTGTCCAATCACAATCTTTCTTGTACTGTTTCTGTTCTCCCCCTAATTTAGGGAATAATGATTTCACAAGAGAATAAGAAAAGAAATATAAGAAAATGATGACAAGCAGGAAATGCCAAGAAAAATATCTCCTTTTTTTTTTCACCCTTCCCCGTACCGACTTTTCATCTTCCTCTCTTGTCTTTTCTTCTCCTCCGACACTCTACCTACCATCTACCTCTTCTTCTTCCTCATACGATATATATATATATATATATATATATATATATCGATATATATCTCGATTATCGATCATTAGTAAACATCAAAAACAAAAATCACAAAGCGAGATATGGAGACTCGTAATTCATTTGAGACATGGTCAAATTTTGACTCGGTTTCTGCAGCAGATGTTGATGTATTTTTCTTTCCAAACCAACCGCTTCTGCCTAATTCAAACATAGAAGATTTTGATATGTTTTCCTTTCCAAACCAACCGCTTCTGCCTAATTCGAACGCAGAAGATTTTGATATGTTTTCCTTTCCAAACCAACCGCTTCCTCCTAATTTCAGGTGAGATACCTTTGAGGGCTTCCATTTGTTTTTAGTATACTTGATAATGAAATTAAACTCTCTTTTGGTTTGTTTTTGATGTAAATCGATGGAAGTTTTGAACATACTCGCTTTGGACCAAGTTGATCCGCCCCTACAAGAGATCGCTTTTGATACTGTTCCTCTTGATGCTATTCCTTTGAATGAGGATATGCTTATGCATGATCCATTCTACTCTCTAATGGATTTTGAACAAAACCAGAATATGATTCCAGGTTATTATACATTTAAACATGGATTTTGAATGGTATTACCTTTACTGATATTATTTTCTTTTTCTAGGAGAAATAATAAGTGGTCTTGGCAACGTAGTCGGAGTAAGTACTCATGAAATATATAATATCGAAATTCAAGATATTATTGCAAACAAAATTCCTGGGGAGAAGAAGATGATTAAGAGGCAGAGAGAGAAGAAGGGCAATAACTCCCAGACACTATCAAGAGAAACAATTTCGCAATACTTTTACCTACCAATCAAGAGCGCAGCCAAAGAATTGAATATTGGCATAACCCGTCTCAAGAAAAGATGTAGGGAGTTAAGAATTCGTCGATGGCCTCACAGGAAGTTGGTGAGCTTGGAGACCACAATCAAGAATGTTCAGGTTCTCTCTCATACATACTTATAATTTGCAAGTATGAAACTATGAAAGATTTATAAGTAAATAACCGATGATATCACTTCGAGTTACAGGAGATGCAAAATAAAGAAGAAGGAGGACATATGGCTGAGAAGAAGTTGAAAGAAGCCATTGCGATACTGGAATGTGAAAAACAGTTGATGGAAGAAAGTCCTAATACGCAGTTAGATGACCAAACACAGAAATTGAGACAAGCATGCTTCAAGGCCAAATATAATAAGAAATTTAATTATAATAAACTTAAGGGGATCATAAAATCCCAAGACTCATTTCGCAGTAATTTTACGGCTAATTCTGCTGCTAGTTTCGATGCTGGCTTAAAAGGGAAAGAAAAGGAGGAGGATGCCGAAAAAGAAGAGTTGAAGTCCATAATTACTAATTGTTTGTCTTCCTCTAATGTAAATATTGAAAAAGAACAATTACAAACCTTCATCTTAAATTTGTCAGCTCAATTACAAAAGAGCAACTATAAGCATGTATCCTCAAGTTCATATGAACACTAGTGATATGAATAAAAGATGTGATGCTTATTATTAATGGAAATATCTTTTTCCCTTATTATCTTTTCTGTTCCACTTCAGGTGGCCAGTATTTCTCCGTGATAAGGGAAATATCGAGTGTGTCCATGACCATAACTACGGCCACTGCCACAACTACGACTATAACGATGGTTTCTGCTGGAGCCAACAACATTTACTTCTAGGAGTGCTGTTGAGCCAGTTCATCTAGCTTCATGATTTCTCAATAATAACTCATGTTAAATTTGTCAATTTGGGATACCATTTTTCTCGATATTGTTACTGCAGGACAATATTCGAGGTATGAAAAGTGGAGAATGTCTTCTCCAATATAACTTCATCAATAACTTTTTCTCCGCAAAATTTTTAACTAAGATGTAGTTTTATACATCACGGAGTTCACGGTTTTACAATCTTGCAACTTCAGGTGCAACCATTCATACCGTGCAGTGGGTAGTACGACCATCTTCAGGTGGTCAAATCTTTCTTTTTATCCACATGACATATGGATCTCCTTTTTTTTAACATTTAGATGCATTTTTGTATGACATATAAATTTTTTTTTTAGAAATATCAAGGGCTACAAATTCGAATTTAGCGAGATCAATAAATGCGTACCTGTCTTCTGACTTTAATAACGGCAGAGACTCGTGCTGATAACGTGTTATAAAATTAGGGTAGTGTTAGAATAAAATCTATACACTACACACTAAGAAAATTCTAACTATTCTTTGCACAATAATTTCTTTTCAAACTTCTCTCTTTCTTTCTCTCACAATTCTTTCTCCAATCTTTCTTTCACTAATATTTCTTTCACAAAATGATGGTGTATTACAAGTTTAGAGAATAACTCTATTTATAGAGCTCTAATTAGTGAAATACATCATGGCATACATCATTAACTAATCTCAATTAATGGTGTCTCTACTAAATGGTAGATATCCATAAAAATCTTCTAATAATTCACATAAATCCATAATTAGTGGAGCCTCCACTAATTAATGGAGATTCCAATAATTCATAACAGAATCTACTTTAGTCCCATGCTAATCATAACTCTTTGTATTCCTTCAGCTAGAGGATAGAGGGCGTTGGCTTTTTTTTCTGCAAAATGGCACCGTTTCAATTCATTGCTTTCATGGCCAAACACTCGGCTCCTCCAAGCAGTTATTCCTTTAATGCTTGTATTCTATCAGGTCTACAATGTCAATCCTTAGGCCCATCGCTGATAGGAGCTAAGAACAGACGTAACTTCGGCTCTAATTTTGTATTTGGGAGGTCAGCAGTACGAATCATTTTAATGGGTATGCGGACAGCATTACCAATTGGGATATTAACAGTGGGAAAGAAAAGGTCAAGCGGCGTGCAATCAATAGTTGACGACTACATAAAAAAGATCAGTCTCTAGTGCCCTGTTTCTGATATTCGTGTTAAATCCAACCCCAAGAATGCTCGGTTAGTTGCAGTATTTTTTTTTCTTTTTTTTTACTGGGGTTTTTTTTGGAGAGGTGGGGGGGGGGGGGGGTTGTAATCGAATTCTAGTGTTTCTATGCACTTTATAAGTTTCGGTAGAATTTGAGTTTTTTTTTTTTTGGGGGGAAGTTTGAATGCATTTGTTAGTCGTAATTTTTTTAATTTGTGTATGTATGGTGCCTAGCCCTTTGCTTTTGTTCTTCTTGTTGTTGGGCAGGGATAGAAACATGGAGAAGTTTGGATGTTAGAAGCTGTGAAAATTTAGAGTATCACTGCTGAATACAGTATGATGCTCAGGCAATAACATGCTCTTGCAAACAGAATCTCCATTTTGCCCTTCTTTACCAACCTTTGGCATCCTGTTTTGCTCCCCTGGTATTGCTATGCTGTAATCTAGAGCACACTGCTTGCAAAGATCTGTTTGTGAGTGTTTGAAAGGATGTGGTTTGTTGAAGGAATGCCTTCAATGACACTACAATGTGAGTTTTGTCGTTCTACTTTTGGACCTATGGTTGTTGCCAGGATGTTGGCTGCATTTCCTTTATGCGAAGGGGCAAAATTAAACATCTCCTTGCTGAACCACCTGAATAGCCACATAACTTCCGTCTCTTCAACTTTCACCTCAGATTAACATTTTGCACTTCTATTATATTTCCAACCATTCAGTAATTCAATTGCTCACTCAACCAGAAACTGAAACATAAGCCTAAACTCATCTTTCCATTCTCGATAGCATTTAACCTTTTGTCTTGCATCACTGAGAGGATGAGAAGCCTTGTGCCCTGATAAAATAGGGGAATGCTGTCTAACATCAGTAACATTTCTTGTTGATCTTGTTGCTAATTAACATGTTCACTTTCTTTACTGTATCCAAGTTGAACTTGAGAAAAAACAAGAAATATGATATATTACACAAGTCTTTACTACGCACTGACATCAAAAGTTGTAGTTTGGGAATTCGACCTTCTACCAATAGTATTTACTTGTGACAGCAGATCAGTCACCTTCCAATATTGCCTCTAAAGTCTAAAATTGTTGAAACGGAAGAATATTGTAGACGAAGGCTAAAGTTGTGCAAGTGTATGTGTGATGCTTTCAATTTTAAAATATACTGTTTGGAGCTTGCCAATATGGAAATCATGATTGTGACATTGAAACACATGGAGATATTTTTTTTTTGTCCGTGAGAATCTGTTAAGAATATATAAAGGAGAACAGAGCGAAACCTAGTTGATTGGTTTATGAAATTTTCATTTGTTAAGTACAAAGGTGTATTATTAGTACTTATTTATTTTGTGACAGTGATGTGAAGGCACAGATTGAACATGAGGATATGGTTTCCATGGCTCGTATCAGGTCTGATGAATGGGTATATCTCAAAAGCTGTACAAGTTGATCACCCTCAAAAGATATATTCTTTATTCTCTGCATCTTATTGTTCTTTGGTTTTTGTGAGGTATAGAAAGCCAAAGAGTGAGAGGTGTATTTGAATAAGAGACTTTCTTCTCAGTGAGGAAAGAGATGATTTAGTAAAGTGGAAATTTGATATTTCCATGTCACTCTAAAGCAAGCTAAGTTTCATTAAAAGTTGAATTCTCCAAGGAGTATAGCTGAAGTTGCAGTGATAGACTCTTATCTTGCCTTGGATAATTTAGTTTCATGGGCAGATCCCTTTAGTTTCATTTCCAGATCCAAGAAAGACTAACATAGGAGAGATTACGTCTGTGTTGAGCATGGAGAAACTAGTTTAATATTGCATTTTTTAGACCAATTGGTAGCTTGGGCAACTATTGCATTTGTTTGTACATATAAATTAGTGACGAACTTGCATTGGTGAAACTATTTCAGTATGGGAGATGAGAGATGATGTAGAGGCAATAAAATTCAGGCCTAAACCTTGTTTTGTACCTGAATTCAAACCTTTTACAGCCAAAGAACTCTTTCTTCTAATGTGTACTCCATCAGAAGCTCTATAATATCAAAATTCAACTCTGTACCTTGTCAGGCATCTAGCTAGAATTGAAACTGTGAATCAAAAGTCTGGAGTTTTTGCAATGTTTTTTGTCAAAGATAAAGAAAAAGAAGCCAAAGTGTACTGTTTGCTTTGTAAATCTGTACCCCTTCTTCAAGACTAGTAGATTTCAGGTGTAAATGGACAGCAATTGAATTGAGATAATTTATTTGAATATAATAAAAAATTATTAAATATGTGAGGCCTAGTAGAGCCCAAGGTACACCTAAAGAGAGATAATATGATGTGTTGTGGGTATATAACAGTTTTCAGGAAAGAAAAATACATAAAATAATAATTTTTTAAAATTAAAGTGATTTTGGTTTGGGATGAGTTGGGGTGCTCAATAACACCCTATAACTGCCTTTGGTCTGCTATAAAGGTTCATGGTGGAGTCTTGCCAATTATTTGTTAATTTTTTTAATGTCTCTAATTATTTTCATACAAGCAGATTTTCTTTCTCGTTGAAAATTTTTGTTAGATGAAGGCTGATAATGCGGGACAAAGACTGTTCCCTTTTTGTGGAGTGAGGAACAAGATTGGCAGTGGGTTTCATCTGAAGGGAATTTTTTTTTTGGGGGTCTGCAATTATCTTGAAAAAGAGGGTTTAATGGACCGCTGCAAAGGTATCAGAAGATGGGTGAAATTTACTAGGCTGTGACTCAGGTTAGAGAATTTTTGTGGGGTTTTTAATGATGATTAAAACAATTGTGTGGGATCGGATTATCTTTGCTTAGGGTTCTTGACTTATTGTTTGATAGCCTGTGAAGGGAAGAAGAGTCAACTGGTTTATCTTGCAGGGAAAGTTGGAAGATAATATTTATAAGTTTATAAATGCTTTGGTAAGTGCCAAAGGCTCTTGCTTGCTTGGTACAAATGTAAGTAGAGAATCTGATATCCTTATTATCTAGGTTGACTTGGATTTTCGAAAGCAAGCCTTGAGATGAGGTGCTTCAACTTCTTAAATCCGGCATGCTTTGGGGTTTACCATTGTTGTTAGCATATGAAGATGGCAAAACAACAACATTTGATTGTTCACTCCCAATTGCTGCTTAATTTAGTTGGTCCCCGAGCATTATTCTTTTAACCGATGTAGAAGAAGCACTGATAGTTCTATTCTCTTTGTGGAAAGGATACTTTAGGAAAAGAGAAACAAGGAGAAAAGAAGAGTTAAAAAATCTAGAACAATTAATGCATTGGAAAATAACTTTCTTTTTTATTTTTTCTCTTGGTGGATAGATAAGTGGGGGAGAGGGAATTATAGCCCAAAATACTTGGACATATTGAATGATACTTGATATGCTACCAATTGCTTATACTTCAGAGATACGAGTGAAGCTTTTTCTGAGTATGAAATTCAGTATTTTCCTATGATTAGTAAACTAGACAAGATTTCTTTGAGAAAGTAACTGGTAGGTAAATATTCCTAGTTATCAAAGTGAAAGCAAAATGCTTGTATAATATAGAAACATCTTTCTGCCTGCGTATTTAAGCACAGGCTTGTTTTAGCTTATATAATTTTAATGCTAGAATAACATCTTTATTATATAGTCATGTGATTCAACTACTGCAAGACTGATGTTCAACTATTCATTAGTTGTAATTCTGTAAGTGCCGAGCATATTAGGTTTTTGGCTAGAAGATAGCTTCTGAAGCATTCACAAGTTGTGAAATAATATTCAAAAGTTGCTGAAATGCCTTTCTTAAATTTTTTTCCCCAAATTTTTTGTTTTTGTTTTTGTTTTGTTTTTTGTTTTTTGTTTTATGCCTTTTTTAATAGCTGATACAACTGTTAATTATATGCATGATCTTCACTGTGATGCATATTTGGAAGTTGGTCCTTCTGTGAAATAAAGAAGTTTCATGCCCAATTACTGTTGAGCAATTAAAAAATTTGAAGTTCCTATTCTTTGAATCTCTATATGTTATTCCTTTGTTTATGTTGTGTTATCAATCTCATGCAGGTTATAATGTTGGATGAGCATGGGCTGGATGTAAATTCAGAGCAAATGGCTTTGCTGTTTGGGGATGCTATGAACGCTGTATGGACTAATTTCTTCTGTGCAAAATCTTTTCTAGACAATGCTCTTTGTTCTTTCTTAACTGGAAAGTAGGTAAAAAGAATTACTCTTCTCTAGAAACAAGCATGACATCTTGAATTGATTGTTAGGTTTGGATTGTATCCAAGATGAAAAAAGTCAACATAGATTATCAGGGGGACACAATTAGGGCTGTCAAGAGACATGGCTTGTCAGCTTGGTTGTGATGTAGAATGTAAGACACGAACAAGAGGATTTGGAAGATCACATAAATGAAAAAGTTGAAGATATTTTTAGTTGTTTATAACAAATATTCAGTCCTGTAATTGTTGTTTGTTTGATTCTCTAGGCCTAAATGTCTAGGTTGCTTTTAGTAATTTTCAGCTTGCAGCAAATTAGTTTAAGCAGTCAACATGAGGTAGTTTTAGTCAAAGATTTCAGCTTTAAGTTGCTTAGGGTTACTTAAAATTCTCTTAGGTTTGAAGTAGTATTGTTTCTAGGATCTTGATTCTATAAATATCCTTGTAACATCATTAAGATGGGAGGTGATTGTTGAATGATGAAATAGAGTTGTTTATTGTGAGGATCTGCCTCTTTCCTCTCTATTCTCTAGCTGAATTCTTCTTTCTTCTAATTCTTTCTTCTTCTTCTTCATAAATTAAGCAACACCATATCAGCCACAACTTAATATGAAACAAAGCTTTATCAATTTGGTATCAGAGCTAGAGAATCGTTCTCTCCTTTGGTCTTTCATATTTACTTTCAATCATCATGACTACAAATGTTAAACTTAAATCATGGGTTGAAGCTCTTTCGAAAGATTTTGAAGCTCAAACAAGAAGTTAATTGCAGAGTAGGTTCTTTGGAAGTGTGGTTTCTGAAATTAACTGCAGAATACATTCTTTGGAAGCCTCTATCAATTCCATCAAAGCTTCTATAGATGCTTTTATTGCTGCTAAGAAACAGAGCGAAGATCTAAAGCAAAAGGATGCAGTTTCTATCTTCATAGTAGATAATAAAACACTAGGCAGAGCATGTGTTATTGTTCTTGATTCACCAGAAGAATCTCCTATAACTAAGGTATTTATTCTTACTTCCCCCGTAGAACATCCCTAAGATGCCTCAAGAAGCTGCAAAACACATTGAATAACTATAAGCTGAACTTGGTTAAAAAGGAACTAATATTCAGAAATATGATGTCAAGTATGAAGTATGGTTGAGATTCATGCCATGGAAAACGGGGATATTTTCCGTAAATTCTGTGCTCCTTGCGTGGATTTTGTTATTCCAACTAGATTTTGATTATGCAATTAAGAAAGAACTTTTGATAGGTTCATTTCTACCTCCAATGGATATTATTAGATCAAGAACAATGAAGACTTCAGTCCTTAAAGGCACTTATGTCAGACATGCTTTATTATCCTAATGCACTTCAAATCTTGTGATTGAGTCTTTTTCAAATGCATGGGGGGATGATGTTGAATGCGAAGACAACTAAAAGGATGTGGAATATCACATATATAGTAAAGCTAATAAAGATATTTTTAGTTATTTGTAACAAATACCCAGTCCTGTAATAGTTTATGTTAAGGTTTAATCTCTAGGTTTTAGTAATTTTCAGCTTGGAGCAAATTAGTTTAAACAGTCAACATGCAACAGATTTTGTGAAAGAGTTCAACTTTTAAGTTGCTTAGGATTGAAGTTACTTAGAATTGAAGTTTTCTTAGCTTTGAAGTAGTTTTGTGTCTTGGGTTTTGGTATCTATATAAATATCCTCGTAATAGCGCTAAGATGGGAAGAAATTCTTCAATGATGAAATGAAGTTACTTCTTGTGAGGTTTTATGACTTTTCCCTCTATTCGCTTCTTTCCCCTGATTCTTTCTTTCTGTTCTATAAAACTAAGTTCTTTTCTTTTCTAAATTCTTGTACTACTTCATAAATTAACGAACACTATATCCACTTCTCAAGCTAAAATGGTGGTGCATTTGGTGGTTATGTTTTACTATGACAGAGGACTTGTTTGATAAAATTAAAATTTTAATATTTAATTTTAAGATTTGAATTTTGAAATTTGAAGTTTGAAAACTGAATCTTAAAATTTGGTGTAAGTGGATTAAGATTTTATTGAATTAGATTAAGATGAATTGTATTGAAAGTAGAAAAATAATTAAATATGTGGAGTTAAAGAGATAAACCGATATGTTGTGAGTATATAATATTTTTTGAGAAATGAAAATGATTTCAATTTTTATTAATTTTAAATTAAAGTGAAATTTTGGATTGGGATGATAATGAGAAATTGCAATCCAAATACATCCTTAAATTTGAATTTTAAATATAAAAATAAACTAGTATTTTATGGTTATTTATCTCTAAATGTTTTTAAAAAAAAATAAAAATTTGCATTTTCTTTTTTTTGCTTGAGAAGATTTATAACCAAATCTAATTAGCCTTGAGTAATTAAGTGATAAAAATAAATAGTTACCAATCACACTAAAGTGAAAATAAGTATTTAATAATATTTGTTATCAAACACATTTAATTAAATAAATATTTAATTAATTAATTTTAGATACATATTTTTGTAATCAAAGAGGCCTAAATGAATGAAGTTGAAGTGGAAAAATTTTGTAAGTGGAAGTGGAAATGGGATCAAGCCTAAATGAATGAAGTTGCAACTATTCAGTTTGCTACAGGCTTGGAGATTCCACATTGATGAGGATAATAATTATGCAATTTTTATTCATATTTAGCTGTTAACCTATAGAGCAGGAATGCGATACTTCTTTGTATGGTCCTCAAAAACAGTTTATATATGCCAACCTGAATTTCGTAATTTTCAGTTCAAAGCAATGAAGAGAAAACACAGTTTTCTAACTTTTCTTGGCCCTGACCAACATTCATTAAACCCTAAATGACAACATAAAGATAAAAATGGGTCCTGATGTGGTCTTAAATTTACACCCTGTGTTCCAAAATAAAGGAGTCTCCATGCAACTTGACATCAAATTAGGAGAAACTTTGACCATATTGAATTTCCAATTTTACCTCTATTTAGTGATGGCAAAAATGTAACTACTTTCGTTTTATAATATAAGTCATTTTAGATTTATGTACAAGAATTAAGAATTTTAAATTTTAAATAATTTTAAAACTAAATTTTCAAAAACACCTTAATTAAGTCTTTGTCTGTATTAGTAATTGGAAAAATTTGAGTCGTAGATAGTAAATTGGGAGCGATTGCAGAAAGGAGTAGAATAGGAAAAATATAATAATAAATACTTACAGAATTTTGTAAAATGATTTATATTGTGAAAAAAAAAATTCAAGTCTAAAACGACTTATATTGTGAAATAGAAGTAGTAATAACATAAATTCAAGTAGGGTCATTGACATACATGCTGTTAAAAAATAACTGGTTTTGCAATTGCACAAAAATTCACAATCATGCCATTCTTTCCAAAAACTAATGTTGAGCAAGACCTTTGACTGTTTGGAAGTACTTGACTATGATAAGAAAAAAATTTAGAGATTTTATGGAAATATTTTATTTTCCCATTGAAATTTTTCCTTTTTCTAAAATTTTACCAACGCAAAAAAAAAAAAAAAAAAAAACATTGGGAAGTAAAGGAAGAGAAAATAGAACATATTTTTATAAACCCACTAAACTTTTTTCCTATTGCATTAAGTCCTTTCAAACAGTCAAAATTCTTGGTCCACATTAGTTTTTGGATGTAAAGGCATGATTGCAAATTTTTTAAATTTAGGAATGCAAGCACCCGATTTTGTAACAGAGGGAGTAGGTGTTTGATGTAAGATTAACTGTATTTATTTATATATTATTATTATTATTATTATTATTGTTGGTGATAGGGAGCTTCAAGCCTTCTCTTTAGCATTGGTGGACCTTATGGTCATGGTAGGCAATTACGGGAAAGGGCTAATGCGTCAATCAAATTGTCATCTTTGGTTTTAAATCATGAGATAGCCTTGATTGTATTGATGGAGCAAATTTACAGGTAAGATATCCGTTAAATCACTACCGAATTTACTGGTCTTTATAAAGCCCCTCTATATATTGCACCCTAGAAATCTTTTCTTGTTTGGGTTCTCAACTTTAGAAAGAATATTCTTAACAAAGCTTCAAGATAGAAACTGGCTGGGAACAAGCTGTGTAATCTGAAGCAGAATGTCCTAAACAAAGCTTCGAGAAGTGCAAGTATAGAAATTGGCTTGGAACAAGCTGCAGAGTCTGAAGCCTCTGCAGATGTTTGTTTTGCATTTGGGGCTGTATGTTCAGGACACCACAATTTGAAGAACCTGTAGCTTCATTCTATGTCTGCAAATGTGATGCCTCTTGGTCGTGTGAAGCCTCAAATTCGAGAACCGGCTACTAGAGAAAGATAGGAGGTGGGTTTTGGTGATGGTGCAGAAAGAAGCAGGGGGTTGAGGAGGAGGAAGTAGGGTTGTAAATGGATCGAATGTTCGTGAATAAAAATTCATTCAAATTTATTCATGTTTAAATAAGATTCATTCATTTAATAAATAAATAAATCGAATAAAATATTATATTTATTTATTAATTGAACGAATTTATGTTCGTGAATATGTAATATATTTTTAAAAATTAATTATATTATATTAATTAGATATATTTTAGAATATTATATATTTTTAATATTAGTTAGAATTATTAATACACCACTTTAACCTTATTTTTTTTATTAATTAGGGTTTAGATTTAATTTTTTTAATAAATTTTTGAATTTCTTTAAATTTTAAAATAAAAAATATAAAATAAATAAACAAACAGTTCGAACTCAAACACTAGTTGATTTTTTTTTTTTTTGAATTTGAACAAATAAAAACATTATAAAATAATAAACGAACGAACTTGAATATGAATTTAAACTCAATTAATAAATAAAATTTGAACGGTATTCATTTATGTTCGAATTTGTACTCAAAAAATTTAATATTAAATTCGTTTGTATTCAAATACAACCTTAACATAAATAGGGCTTTGGTGGTGGAGCAGGAAGAAGTAAGGGAGAGAGAAAAGGCAACGGTTAAAGAGGGGAAGATGAAAAGAGGAGATGGATGTGGTGGTGCAATGGAGAGAAATTAAGTAGTGGTGATGTTGGTGGTGCTGCATGGTGATGTTTACAGCAGTGATGTGATGTCAGTAATGGTGAGGGAGGGACACTAGGTCTTGATTTTATCAGGTGATGTGGAGGTACGGGGAAAAATAAATAAGAGGAAAAAGAAAAAGATAAGGGAAAGAAAACAGATATTGACTTACCTTTATTGCCACAGCAAAATAGTTTAGGGACAAAATAGGCAATTTTCCCCTTTAAAACTTGTTTTGGGTCAGCCCTTGTTTTTTTATGTGGAATTTTGTTGATGAATTTGTGATAATTTATTTTTATGTAGTAGTTTCATTCCAATAACGAAATGTTTTATGAACTGGTTTAGGGCATGGACTATACTCGGGACAGAAGTACAATCACTAGGCATCTCATCAGTGTTGGATAATCTAGTGCCACAAATATACCATTGGTATTTTTCTTGTAATTTAAGACTCATTTTATAATAATCTTGTTTTGAAGCAGCTCTAAACACAAATCTGTTAATCATGCCAATTATTCTTAAACTAGAAATATCATACTTTCAATCGTGTTTTTGGGGCAGAATCAGCAACAAAGAACAGATACATTTGCAGATTTGGCCCCTGCTCTAGACTTCTTGGTGTCCCCTTATTGTGTATCCTTCAATATTTTATTACTGATTTTCCTTTTTATTTTCTGTCTCAATTTCAGTATGGAAATCACATCTATGAAGGAATTAAGATATGTGTCTGTATTTGTAGCACTGCCGCAATGTTTCATCCAGTGCAGTTATATATCGTATTCTAACTTGAGGCTAGGAGTTTGTTCTTCAAGAATGATGAGAAGAAGGGAAGGGCTCTGGCTGGCTGGTAGCAAGGAACAAGAGTCCAGATCTATGGCTGCAAATGTCTAAGTTTCGGTACTTGATTAAAATCCACCAACCTCATTGTTAAAATCCACCAACCTTAATCACAAGCCATCCCATTGACTTACCAAAGCATATATCAAAAGATACTCGCAAACATACTTCCATCTTCAATCATGCATCATCAATCAATTCACAATTGACATAGTTTCTATATACCTCAAACAACTCAACTATTTCATAACATGAGTTTATATCAAATATAGCCTCACGTATAAAAGACTGCATCATCTTTAGCATAAAGACAATATCACATTCTTGATCTCTAGCATATCATACAATACCCACATCAAAGTTCCCTATCATTCATTCGTCAAATGAATGGATCTCCAACTTCATCATACAACTATATCACCAAAACTTTAGTAGTTCATAGCATATAAGATCCAATACATTCAATTGCATCACTAGATATCATAGCTCCCAACAAGATATTATCTTCATGTACTCAATCATACTTCTAAAGTATACCGTCACAACAAATCTCAATCATCATACATCATCAAATCCAAAGAAACTAATCGCCATTCATTGATTATTCCATTATCATAGCTACATAATCAAGATCTGCACAAGCGAATCCTATCAACCATGAGTTCTTCATGCTTACAATCTCATAAACATGAAAGCTAAAGAGTGAGAATAAAAAAGTGTAATTTACTTGCTTAGGGATGACCATGATTTTCTTCCCGGGATTGAAGATGTTGTATTGGTGGCAAGGTGTTACTCTTGGCTTTAAAGAAGAAAAGAAGAAAAGATTGAGAAGAAATATAGAAAACTTGGTTCCTTTTCTTGTTAAAAGAGTGATGAAGAAATGGAGAAAGAGAGCCATGTTCTCGTTTGAATGGTAGAAACCCGAGTGTACCTGAGTGTCTTGAGCTCTAAAGGAGAAAGATCAAAAGATGAGAAGATTGTGGGTGCAATTGCTTGATTCTTAGAGAAGATGAGAAGACCGAAAGCAATATTGTGCATTGGTTCTTCCAGTGCCGATGGAGAAAAGAAGAGAATGAGAGAGAGAACGAGAGTGCAAAGAAAAGGGATGTGTGTGTACGTGCTTCAGCAGTTGTTTGAGAGAATAGAGAGCGAGACCGAGAGTTTCCAAGAAAGTGAAATGAGAGTGGTCTCGTGTGTTGATTACCAATGAGAGTTCTAGTTAGTTTAGCCCCTAGAGAGATTCTAGGAGTAGTTTTAGGCTTCAAATTCAAAAGGATTTGAATGGCAAGGATGTGGCTGAAACTGTGGGATGAAGAGTGGAGTATGCATGTGTGAGCTTGCTCGGTTTTAATGAGAAGAAAGGGAAGACAATAGTAACCAGGAGGGTGTGAGATGCGTAAGCTTGGCTTCTAGTGTGAAGAAAGGAAGGTTAGTGTTTAGCATGGATGATAAGGGAGTTATCAAGTAGAGAGTTCCTAGGAGCCAGTTTAGGAAACTTTTAGGGAATTTAAATTCAAACAACAGCTATCTAACTTTGATAACTTTCAGCCCTTGGTTGGAGAAGTGTTTTGGTTGTGTGCGAGTAGAGGAAAACAGAGAAGTAGAAGAAGAAGAAGAAGAAAGAAAAGAAGAGAGGAGTATAAGTGTCACGGCATTCTTGTGTGAGTAGAAACCGAGAGAGTGAATGCATCAAGAGAGAGAGACTTGGTTCTTGTGTTTGACGGAGGAAGGCTGATGTTAAAGTGTGATAATAAGGGAGCTAACAAATAGAGTATTTCTCGGAGCTAAATTGGGAAAGTTCTAAGAGAGTTTAAAATTTGAACTAATCTTGCAACTATTGAACTCTTCATGCCTTGGTTGGTGCATTGCGGTTGAGAGAGAGGCCGAGAGGAAGAAGGAAGGAATGGGTGTGCTCAACAAAAAGGAAAATTTTAGGAGTAGAGTAGGAGCTTTGAAATTCAAAGTGAGCATTTCAATTTCAAATGCTTGGTTTTTAAACTTTCAAAAACTTCTTGTTCCTAACCTTCCTCCTAGCTTTCGGCTAGCTTAAACAAGAAGAGAAGTACATGGAGTAAATTAAGGGTGTTGGCCGGCTGTTTACAGCAAATGAACGCTAAGAAATTAACCTAAGCTTTAACAAAACTAAATTTAACTTATTTCAAAAGACAAGTGGTAAAAAGTTTTTAGGAAGAATTTTAGAAAGTTCGAATTTGAACTCCTAAACATTCTCTATTCAAATTTCTATCTTTCAAATGAGTAGAATCTTCCCCTTAGAGCTCAGTCAGCCAAGAAAAGCAAAACAAAAATTTACATTTGAAAAGAAAATTAATTTAAATGAGGTTAAGGATAGGATTAGTAAAAGTAAGAATTCAAGGTTTGTTCAAATCTCTTTATTACACAACTCCAAACTCTTAGGAGTTCAAAAGTATTCCAAGTGGAGGTTGGGAAGGGATTAACGGGCCAAAGAGGAAAAGAAAGAGGAATCATAGAGTTTTATAAAAGTTGAGATTTGAATTCAAGTTGTTAGCTAACAATCCGAAGGCTCTAACCACTCAGCACATCAATCCTCGTGTTTACTTCCTTACAAAATCATTTCACCTCTATCTCATCCTTAGCTCATCATACCTCAATTCTAGCATATATAAAGGCTTATGTACATAATCAAAATAGCTACTTCACTTACACAATTTTCTCTATCAAGTCACAAACACATAAAGCAATACACACATAAATGCATTAAAAATTCATATACATATAGAAAATACTATGCAATACATATCCCCTTCTATTTCTAAGGATAGTTTAGGACAGGATATTACAACAGATATATGGAGGAATGTTTGTATGATGGTTTTATAATATTTATGCATCATAAAAATAGTTATAATTGTCATATACAGACATGAAATTCATTTAGTGCGCATGACATTCGCTAGGATTTTCATCTTACTCTACTGTGTTTTCAATATCTACACCCTCATGTTCCTTTCGATTGCGAAACTTTATGCTTTCTATTTTATTTGTTTTATACTCTTTCCGTCCTAAAAAAGATATCAATCTAGCAAATAGCACACAAATTAATGAATTGTAAAAACTTATATAATTATAATAGAAAAGAACTATTATATCTCTGAATAAAAGTAAACCTTTATTAATTAGATTGTGAATACACATATTTAATAAGTCAAATAATTATTGAGTATTTAATGAGTCAAATATTTATTGAGTAGTTGAAGGAGAAATAAATTAAGAATATGCGTAATAAATGTATTTCTGATTTGTAAATGCATTCCTAATTTTGTAAGTATTTTGGTACAATAAAAATAGAAAATTTTCACATTATTTTTAAGATGGAGGGAGTATGATCTACTAATATAATTTTCAAATGGGTTGACATTGCTACAATACAAGATACATAATAAGGATATCACATGTCATGTGTACGAGAATTGTAAGGGACGTGGATTGTTGTTGTTGTTGTTGTTTTTTTTTTTGACAGCATAGCATAGAACGTCCAATCAAATACCAATGTCTATCAGGAAACCTTTTCTAAAGAGTCCCTTGGCTGCTGCTATTCAGAACTGTGCTGGTGGATGCCTGGGATCTCTTTCTGTGATTCTGAAATCCTTCCACTATCATGCGGTGGATGAAGGGAGGAATTCATTAGCATGTTGGTTGGGAAAAAGGAAAACTTTTGCTACCTTAAAGCTGTTCACATAATTATCTACTTGATACAAACAAGTACCAACAATACCAACGTTTATGTTATTTATCCCTAACACAAGCGTCCCCTTCTGGGAAAAAGAAAAAAATTGCAAACATTTCTCCCACGAGGGAATAAAGAAAAAAAAAATCTTAATCAAATATTTAAAAAAAAATTAATCTTAACTAATCTCTTTTCCGAAAAACTAAAATTTTTTTACATCGTCACACAAAATACAGAGGAAGACCAAACTTATAATACGAGTAAAACAAGGCGCACAAACGAATCCTGACCTGCTATTGAATGATCAAGAGTCTGGTGCAGATTGTGCAGTAATACTTGCGCTTAGTCTTGAAATAAAGCGGAACAAAGCATAACCTCCACTCTTTCTGCACGTCCATGGCTTGAATCATCCCACCACAATAGGGACAAGCCCCTGGCGCTGGTTGTCTTGTCAGAACTCTTTCATCTTCGTCGCAAACAAACACCAAACACATCTTTTCGCGCCTCCAAATTTTGTTCTCGCCGTATGCGATGATGCAAAAATTCCACGATTTGATTTGATCAAAGGTATTGCTTTTTGTTCCGAACGCCAAATTCTAACTTCTTGATCAAGGGAATTGCTTTTCTAAGGAATGATACGGATTGCCCATTAGGAACTTTATACAAATGGTCAAGGATAAACTACGGCGACTTTGGGCAAAAAGGAGTTCTAGAATACACTAGCGAGCTCAAGAATAAAGGCGGACTTTATAGCAAATGGTCAGTAGTTTCAGGATGGATATTGCACGCGGTGGGAAGATCACAAAGTCCCATGGAACCGAAAAGAATAATTATCAGTTTTGGCCCTCAAATTTTTTTGCTGAACTTTTGGCCCCAAAATTTCACTAAATATCTTTTTCCTTCTCAAACTTTTTAATTGTTTTTTCCCCCTCTGAACCAAACATGGGCTAATTTCAGTACTCAAAAGCCATGTCAGCCTTAATATGTAGCAGTTACAGCTTGAGGCCAAGCATCCTGTATCCACATGCAATAGTCATATGCAAGCCCCCAAAGCTAGCTTTGATAGTAAATATGTATAGATTTTACGGTCTAAACAAAATAAAAACCTCTAGTTTTGGAATTACTATTTCGAGAGAAAAGAAAAAAAAAATGGAAAAACACTGAGAGGGAGGTACAAGAAGATCTTTGGAGAAAGAAAGGAATGTTACCTAAGAGGAATCACAAAAGAAGAAGGGGAATCAACTTGTCTATGAGTGTTCTCTATCTTCCTCTGTAATTTTATTCTAACAATGATGAATTGAATTGCTTTAATTGTATTTGGAGAGTTGAACCTAAATTATGATCTTGTATTGAATTCTTCTTTTGATTAATTGAATCCTAAGTTTAGTATTTGATTACTTGTGCATATTGATTAGATTGATTCATACCAGTTTATTTGATTTGATGATTTGTTATCCTTTAAGATATTTACTTCTTTTGAATTTACTTTGGGTAATTTGGGGTTAATTTGATTTAACTATAGGATTAAATTAATGAGATAGAGATATCTATTACTTGAACTAAGGGTAGAAAATTGATAACTTGAGAAAGAGTGGATTTCATATGAGTAACCCATTCTAGTACTAGATTGGTGGTTTCATCAACTTGGGTTTGAATTCTTTATTGGACATATTATCGAGGGATTCCTTTCAAATACATGTCCTTACTCCTTGATACTCTTATGACTTGACTTGTGTGGGTTGTCTCTAATTTCTAGTTTAGTAGTTTGTAATTACTTTGTCTTGTGAATTGTTAGGCTAAACAATGGTCTTAGAGTGAGTAGTGATATATGTTCCTTGAGGATTGATACTTCATAAATACTTATACCATATATGTGATGTGCCTATTTGTCCTATTGTGTGTGGTTTTTGGTATTTAGCATTTTAATTAAAACTTGATTATTTGCGAACCTATTGATAATTTTTCCTACACTTAAATGCACACAACAACTACTCCTACACAAAATAAGGTGAAAAGGATAGGGGTGAGTAGTCATATACACAAAATTTTCTTCACAAATACAACACATATGACACAGAAATGATAACAAAATTAGCATATATCACAGTCCCACACTTGAACCTTTACTTGTCCTTAAGTAAAAATCATAAACCCAACGAGTTTGCAAACATGGTAGAGATATTATCTTTTCCTTTAATCTTATAATCTAACCTAACACCTATCCACTCAAGCTAATCTCACATAAAGTCACATATTAAGCTAGATATTGTTGGAATGTATGCCCTTAAAAACTATGTATTCTGTATGAACATATTGCAATAAGATATTTATATATTCATTCAATTTAGTTTGTTTCTTACATTATTGCAGGCTTAAAGGTCCAAGTATGGCAAGTAATGGTCTATGTGTTGGGTTGTTCTTCACAGTAAGGTATAAACCATGGGTACTTGTCACATAAATAAAATTGAGTTCTTAGTCGTTTGATAGAACTAGGCATGTCATCAAGGTAAGACTATTATACCATGATTTCCAATGAGGAATGGTCTACCTTAAATCAGTGAGTAGTTCACTCACATCATAGGCATAAGCATATTACTAATACGTAGAATTGGACCAGTAGTAGTGGTATCTCTTAAAGTACTATAATTATAAAGACAAGACTATTGCTGTTATAACGTAGACGAATACATTTATACTTGAGTGTGAGTTGGTGGTAGGGTTTTTATACTTTGATGTATGTTGGGTGAGATTTCTTTTGTGAGATCAATATCCTTGTATGTTAGGTGTATTACTCTAGCCAGTTAAGATGGATTCAAACAAAAGAGTTTTTATTCTTCACTTGGTGAGGTTTAATCACCCCCTTGTAATTGTCCAAGAAAATCTAAATAATCCAGGGCCCTGGGAACGTGACTCTAGAATGTGTGCTTTTGGGTATCTTCTAATAGTAAGCAAGTATATTTAAGTGAGTCATGGATTATCGGACTAGAGATCTAAGGATGGTGGATATTTTTAAGATGGGTGTTAGTGCATTTATTTATCCTGTTTCATTGATGGATGTCACATATAGGGGGTATTTCTGTCATTTTACCTATAGGTCGGAGACATCGCTTTAAGCAATATTATTCTTGGGGTCAATATTTTCATATGGTGATAAATGGAAATATTTAAAATGATAAAATGCAACTATTTAATAGTAAGGGAAATTTGGTCATTTTAGTAGCCACGAATAATATGTCTTTTCATCCCCAGAGTAGCTCAAGTGACTTTGGTGTTGTTTAGGCATAATCTGGCCTTAATGGATAATTATTTGGAAGAGAAATAAAATTTTTTCTAATAGTCCATTAAATTAATTAACTGGGCTGAAATAACTTAATTAATTGAGCTAATATATGTAGACATATATTAAGAGTCCAATTAGAATTAATTAATTAATCTTGGGTATTTAATGAGACCCATAAAAGATAATTAATTAATTAAGAGGATTAAGCCAGTCTTGGATTGTTTTTTTAGCACAGCATCTAGACTATTAGGGCTTGATGATTTTCAGCCATTAGGGCTTATGGAAACCCTAAGGCTAGCCGAAAATAGGCAGACGAAAAAAAAAAAAACCCAACGAGGTTTTTTAAGTTTTTTTTTTCTCTAGAGTGCCGCCTCCGCTCTCCCTCTTTGGTTTTCATCCTTCTCTTCCTTCTCTTTTGGAGAGTGTTTTGATTATCTAAGAAGGTGCTTTCTCTAAGCTTACGCCAAGAATAAGGTAGAGCCATACTTTGGAAGACGAAGAGAAAAAATGTTTGATGCCTAGGAGTAGAAGATTGGCAAGAATTCCTGTTGAACTGCAGGCACCTTCTCTTTCCCTTCCAACGCAAGAAATACTAGTGCAACCCGTCCCACTTTGGTTAATCCGTGACCAGCAATAAAAAGTAAGTACTCTCTTCTAGATGTAGTTAGGAAAAATGAAAAATTTCTGCTGCGTTTTTCTTTAATGTTTTTCCATGATCCTTTAAGTGGTATCAGAGCTACGATTTTCATCTAGGAGCATGTAGTAGGGTTAAAACTAGCAAAGGTAGTTTCTTTACTATTTAAAAATGAATCTTTCGTGATTTCATTGGATCCCTCATACATTAGTTTCTAGAATTCATATGTATTCTATTTTTCCCCCCCTTTTCCCATTGTTTTTCTAGTTTTAAGTAGATTCGATGTACGCCTTGTGGTTAAAGGCATAGATGCTTGTAAAAGCATGTTCTTTATGCCTATTTTTTCTATTTCTTTGTATTCTTATAATTTGTAAACTTTGGGGACTAGAAGAACGTGATTGCTGGATTTTTGGAAGTGCGAAAAGTGTGCTAGAATAAATTGTGGGCAATGCTGGAATTTTCGGGTAGGCAAATTGCCATACTCTAGAGTGTAGCCAGCGCCAGTTGCGGGAGTTAGACTCGGCGCCGGCTCCTCTTGGGAATGGCAAGCCGGCGAACTCCAGAGTGCAGTCGGCGCCAGTTGTTGGAGTTAGAGCTGGCGCCAATTCCTCTTGGGTATGGTAAGCCAGCAAACACCATAGTGTAGCCAGCGCCGGTTGCAGGAGTTAGAGCCGATGCTGTGATAGGTATCCACCCAAGTATCATGCCAAAGCTAAAGAAGGGGGATGGAGATTCAAAACTTACTCTATGGTGTCAAGGAAGAATTTCAATTACAAAGGCTTTCAATGGAAGATTCAAACCAAACAAGCCACCAAGTTAAGAAATATAAAGATTGTCAAGAAGTGGGTGCCAAAATGAAGATTGGAAAACCTTTAAAAAGACAAATCAAGAATCAAGAAAGTTATCAAGCAATGGAGGATCAAAGAAGGGCAAAAAAGATCAAGGCTTGAATAACAATTTGTGTGGAGGATTAAAGTAGCACAAGAGACAGGTTGAATGCAAGAGAAAATAAGCCAGCGGTGAAGAACAGTGCTAATCCAGCGCTAGGTCCTCTCGGTCCATTGGCCAATTTTGGTAGATCCAACTCGGTGCCAGGCCCATAATGGCGACCTAGTGCCAGGTCCCTTCAGGCATAGCCCAGTTTTGATGATTTTTCTTGTTTTGTTTTATTTTTGTTTCTAATTTAATTTTCACGACTTTTATTATGTAGTAGGAATATTTTGAACCTTTTAAAGGTTTGAAAGGTTGAGATTTCATCTCACTATAATTAGGTTTAGATGCATATATATATATATATATATATATATATATATATGACATTATAACATTGAATGTAACAACTTTTGGATTTTGAGAGAAATCAAAGAGTCTCTTTTGAGAGCTTTTGAGAGGTGATTCCTCTTAGGTAAATCCTATGAACATCAAGACCATTCTTAGGGCCTAGTCCTTCCCTATGTATTGAGTATATAAACACTTTTAGGATAGATCAATTAGCTTGCTAATTTGGGTCTTAGGTTATAGATAATCTAAGGTTCTTCTTGGAGGTAAAATTGGTTACCTAAATAATCTTTTTCAAAGTGTTCCTGATTTCTTGTTGAATCAAGGGTTTTTTGTTGTGATTTGGATGACTTGATTCTCATTTCTAGCATTCTAAGTTCTCTATTTTGGCTTAAGATCCTAGTATTTGAATTGGGTGTCTTGTTTCTTCACTAATTTCACTGTTTTGAACTATTAGTTGGGTCTTGAATTTTACCCCAAATTTAGCCACAAAATTCATTGAGAAAACAATGCCAAGATCATATCACATCGGCTCCTCTCGGGAATGGGAAAATAGGTCCAAAATGCAGAGCAAAACAAGTGATAGTTTGACTAGTCGTCCAAGAAAATAAGCAGCTGCTGAAGTTTTGTTCCTCAATTTTCCTTGATGTAATCATGTTTTGAAACCATTGTATGAGGTTAATTTTCTACAATTGTTTTATTTATCTATGGATGAATAATTTGCATGAAAATAAATAGTAAGGGATGGAACCACTTTAGGATTAAACAAGATCATTAATTTTTAATTCATGATGTTTAATCAATTATTTAGTCACATAGGAATAAATGAATAGTTTGAGCATGAAAAAGTTTACTTTTGGTATTATGCTTATTTCGGTTTTGTGATCAAATGCACAAGTTCTTATGAGACCAAAATCTCACTAGGTAGGACAGGTTTTTGATAAAACGTTTTAATCTAAGAAACTTTAAAAATAAAAGAGTTCATGGTTTATTCTCTTAAAGGATATAATCCTTGATATAGAGAATAATATTGAACTTAAGGTTATTTAATAAAGTTTTATTTGGTTATTAACTTAGAATAGTAAAATAAATTCATAGTTTAATCTCTCAAAGGATATAACCCTTGACATAAAGAATAATATTGAATTTTAGATTTTTTACTAAAGTTAATGAAACCATAAGATTATAGAAAACGTTCTTTGGGCATAAAACTCTATTTTCAATAAAAGATTAAATAGGAGAGGGGTTCCAATGATCCCATGGCTTCTATTACAACTTTCATTAGAGATAGTGAATTTTCTCATGTCATTTTGAGCATGACCCCCTATAGGATGAATTTTCACAAGTATCTAGAACTAATGGAAGAGAAATTAAAAGCCTAGGGTATTTGCTAGGATCAACCAACCTACATTGGAGGTTTTTAGTATTAGATTACCCGTAGGTGGTGTGAATTAGTGGCCATCCTATCGGTGGAACTTTTTTTAAACCATTACCTATTTTAGGATGTTTTGATTTGTGATGGTTATATAATTAACTTAGGATACTATTAATCTTCCTACGAAGCTCTATTAGCTTTTTTAAGAGCCAAACTTTTTATATTATTGATAATGGTTTTAAGAGTTATCTATTATTAAAGAAATAATATAAAGAATGTGCATTTTTATTTCTTGCAAACTAAATGAATATTTTCGCAATATTTCAGAAATGTCTGGTTTCAGTTCCTTGTCAATCATTCTCAAGGAGAATAAGTTGACAGGCCCAAATTATATGGATTAAAAGAGGAACCTGACCATAGTACTCACTGCCGAGGAGTATAAGTATGTTCTTACAGATTCCTGTCCTGAGATTAGGGAAGAATCCACTGATTAAAAGCGAGAAGTCGAGAAGGCATGGAAGAAAGTCGATAAGATGGTTAAATGCTACATGTTAGCTTCCATGTCTAGTGTGCTCCTATCTAAGCATGAGTATGTGGCTACTACGTATGTTATTAATCTGTCATTGCATACCATGTTTGCTGATAAGAGCCAGCCCCTACAAGACAGGAAGCTCTTAGAGCAATCATGAATACTAGGATGACTGAGGGGGCATCAGTTCGAGAGTATTTACTCAAGATGATTACTTACTTTAAGGAGGCCAAGGTCCTAGGCCTAATGATAGATCTCGAGAGCCAAATTGACATAGTTCTTGAAACTTTACCTAATTCATATTCGAAGTTCAAGTTGAACTACAATATGAACAAGTTGAATATGAATCTTATAGAGCTTATGAAAGAGCTCCATGTGGTAGAGAAGATCATGAAATCCGTGTCAAAGGTTTTGGTTTCTCGTTCTACCTCTTCTTCTGGAATTAAGGCGAAGCTTAAGAAATTCAAGAAGAAGAAGGTCTAGAACAATGCAAGGGCTCAGCCTAAAGCATCTGGTTAGACCAAGCCCAACAGGAAGCCTAAAGGAAAATGTTTCAAGTGTGGCAAGAAGGGGCATTGGAAGAAAGATTGTCCGGATTTCTTAGCCAAGTGTACTTTAGGTATTGCTCTATACCTAGAGTATATTTTAATGGTTGGATCAACATCCTCTTAGATAGTTGATTTTGGAGTCACTAACCATGTCTGTAACTCTTTGAAGGGGTTCTAAAGGACCAAGGAGACCCAGTAAGGGTGAGCATGGACTTCAAGTAGGTAATGGAGCAAGAATATGGGCTAAAGCAGTAAGAGATCTTGAGCTTATTTTTTATTGTAATAGGAAGTTAGTTTTAAAAGATATTTTATATGTTTCTTGTTTTAAATGGAATTTGATTTCAGATTCTAAATTAATGAATCAAGGATATTCTATTTTTTTCCATTCTGGTGTTTCCATCAGTAGAGATGGTAATTTAATTTGTTCAGGAAACATGTATAGGAATCTTTTTTATATTCATCCTATTTGAAATCAAGTAAACAATATTCAAACTGAACCTAATAATAAAAAGAGAAATGCCGTATCAAATGACTCGTATTTGTGGCATCTTAGATTGGGACATATAAATCCCAATTGGATTCAGAGGCGAATCCATGATGGGCCCTTAAGTTCATTAAGATTAGAAGAATGGCCACAGAGTGAATCTTGCCTTAAAGGTAAAATAACCAAAAAGTCCTTTACCAAAAAGGTGGATAGAGCTATGGAAATACTAGTACTAGTTCATACAGATGTTTACGGTCCGATGACTACACCAGCTAGAGGAGATTACGAATATTTCATCACTTTCATAGATGATCACACTCGTTTAAGTTACATCTATTTGATGAGGCGCAAGTTTAACTCTTTTGATAAATTCAAAGAGTTTAAGGCAGAACGGGAGCGTCAAACAGGTAAACTAATTAAAGTTTTGAGAACAGATCATGGTGGAGAGTACCTCCTCAATGAGTTTAAGGATTACTTGGTATATCACGGTATAAATATCTCAGTAAACTGCGCCTGGGACTCCCCAACAGAATGGAGTAGCGGAGAGAAGAAATAGAATTTTGATGGAAATGGTCAGAAGCATGATGAGTCATGCATCGCTTCCTTTTTTTTTTTTTTGTTTGGGTATGCCTTAGAAACAACGGCATATATTTTGAACTTGGTACCTTCCAAATTAATACCTATGACACCCTATGAGATATTGACTGGACGAAAGCCTAGTCTGAATCATCTCAAAATATGAGATTGTCCAACTTATGTGCTGGCAAAAGGAAGTAAGTTAGAACCAAGATCAGACTTATGCTAGTTTATTGGGTATCCAAAAGGAACAAGATGTGGATATTTCTATCATCCTCAAGAGCATAAAATACTTGTTAGTACTAATGCTAGATACTTAGAGGATGAACATGTTACATCCACCATGGGTTCAAGCTGAATATAGTTAGAAGAGAAGCTAGTCATTGATTCAACTTCATGTACTTTTAACACCCTGATCAAGGAACTAAGAGAAACACAGCCGAATGTTTCTATACAAACTAAGCCTCATCGTAGTAGGAGGATTACAAGTGTTCCAAAAAGGTGGACTAGTGAATTCTATGATCTAGTCTTGGATCATCAGGAATAAGATTCCACTAGATATGAGGAAGCTATTGTTGATGCTGATGCAGATAAATAGCAACTAGCTATGAATGGCGAGATTGAATCTATGTACCTAATCAGGTTTGAGATCTTGTCATTGTGCCTGATGAGATAAAACTCATTGGGTGTAAGTGGGTATACAAGAGGAAAAGAAGTGCAAAAACCTATAAAGTAAGGTTGGTTGATAAAGGTTATACTAAAAAAGAAGGGATCGATTATGAAGAAACCTTTTCACTAGCAGCCATACTTAAGTCTATCCGAATTCTCTTAACCATTGCATGTCACTATGACTACGAGATATGGTAGATGAATGTCAAGATAGCCTTCTTAAATGGCTATCTTAGTGAAGACATCTATATGTCCCAACAAGAAGGTTTTGTTGCTAGAGGTCAAGAACAAATGGTTTGTAATGTAGAATCCCACCTAAACCTACCTTAGAGTGAGAAGAATGGGGTGTATATCATATCATCTTGCATAAAATATATTCCTTGAATGATTACGTGTACCTTAGAATTGTAGTATATGGGTTATATGGTTTACTTATGCTAGTTGAGTAGTAAGGGTAAAAAGGGAATTTAGCTTGAGGACGAAATAGAAAGAAGGCTTAAGGCTTAGATAGGAAGAGAATTTTGTTGGAAAAATAAGAATAAAAGTTGTTGTGGTTAAGTGGTTAGAGTATTATGATTTAATCTCTAAGGTCTTAAGTTCAAATCCTATTACCTAAGTTTTATTCTTAATTATCTTAACTAATGTTTGAATTTTTCTTTTTCTTACATTCCTTAAAGCTATGAATGTTGTCTTAGAGAAGATACAATGGCAATGTCCTAACCATGTGATTTTGCCCTAAAAGAAATTCTAGAAGAGTTTTGGTCTTTATTATTTTAGCAAGCTTTGTCCTAACCTATTTAAATTTAAACTACTCATATTTCTTTAATTCTTTTCAATTTCTATAAAATGTCTTGGATAATTTTTTGCTTGAATTTTCAAAATTTCCAGCCATTAGGGATAGGAGGATGACCGAATTTGAGGAAGGAAAATAGGAAGAGGTTTTCAATTAAATCACCATAGCTTTTCTTCCATGGACTCCATTTTCTTCTTATTCTTGTTTTTGTTAAAAATTTAGAAAATTTTCAAATTTTCCTCTTGGATGATTTTTGAAAATTGTAGCAGCCTTTACCTATATAATTCTTACTAGCAACCAGCCATTTTATGTAGATAAGAAACACGGAACTTCGCAGCTTTAACAAGCCCTACCAAACCAGACATTTTCCAGAAAACTATCAAGACTTAGACATGGAATTTAGCCATCAACTCAAGCATAAGAACACCTTAAACTTTCCCCCTTCTTCTCCAAGATGATGGTTGGAAAACCACCATTAATGGGCCCTAAAACACTCCTAAGTTTCAGTTGCAAATCCATTTCAAAATGGTTCAAAATTTTTGCTAAAAAATCCTTCTACAACCTAAGAATTCTTGTAGCTAAAACTAGAATTTTTTCAGCTTGCTTAGCAAAGTCAAGAACCAATTTCTTCCTCAGTTATCCTCAACATTTTCGGCCGCCTTGAAGCCATGGACTGAACATCTTGTCTTCTTCATCTACCATGACCATTGGAGCTCTATTAACATACCTCAAACCACTCCTAACCTGACTCCATTCAAAACTTTTCAAACCTGAAAATTAAATTCCAGCTTTTTCTCCATTAAACTCTCACCTAGCTATATGAATAAACCAGAATTTTCCCTCTCTTGTACAGCCATTTTCGGCCAGCTATAAGGCTGAAACACCCCTCCATTTCACAATCAAAACACAGCTAGACTAGCCACCCACCATTGGAGGACAAGAAACCTTCAAGGAGAAAACACTAATACCAAATCTTCTACCTCAAACATCTCCACATTTTCCTCACTTTAAAATTCAAAATATTTGAACTCTCTCTCTCTCCCTTGGATAACCAAAACTCTCCTCCCTAGCTAGGCCATTCGGCCATCATTCACTAGACATACACGCATCACTTTCTCCTAATTTCCTCTTGTGTTCTCAAGAACTCCAAGAACACACACTAAACTTCTTCAACCTTCAATCACCTCTATTCATCCCAAATCACTCCAAAAACTCTCAAACCAGCTAGGATTCAACCTACATAATCCATAGCACACTCCATAATACTAAAAACACCAAAGTTGATCTTCCATTCGGATCAAACGACATTTTTGCCCAAGAACAAGAAGAACATAAAGAGGGTAAATTCAATCACCTTGATCCTTCTACACTTCTTCATCACCATTTTGCCATCATCCTAATCATTCTCTCTCTCCCTCTCTTTTGGCCGAACCATTGGTGGCCATTCTTGAACATACTTCAATTAAGGAAGGACTCCTCAAGCACTCAAGGACCTTTATTAGACAAGACGACATCTTTAACTCCAACGATTATCAAACAAGTATTTCTTTCATAACCTTCTTCTTAAATTTTCAAACTCAAAGCTTTTAGATGATGGAATTAATAGGTTGATCGAATAATGTTGGGTTGGAGATATGTATGTGGGTGAAGGGAATAAATTTAAGACAAGAAGATTGAAATGAATATTGAGACTTATGAATTATGGATTATGCTTTAGGACCATTGTATACTTATTAGTACATTATGATTAAAGGCTTTATGTCACCAATACGGTTGTTGTGATGAATGATGGACATTATACCACCATTGTTTGATTATGCTTCTATGATGTTATTTTTGTCAATAAATCCATTGATAATATTATTGCTAGTAGAGTATCACATTTGTTGTGATGATTATTATTACAAGTCTATTTTTGGACAAATCAACATGCTATTTATTGGATATACGTGTGTATGAATATATATAAATTTTAGTACTAGTAAATTCACTATGGTCATTAAAATCATTATTAGAGCTACTTTTACTACTAATATTATTATCATCATTATTATTAACAGTATTAGTATTATTATTTAATTTAATTTATTAATTTCGGTAAACCTCAACATTTTCGACAATAATAATTACCTAAAACATTATTATTTTATTAGATAGGTAAATATTAATATTTTCACAATTAGTAGTAATATTATTTTCGAAATTGATTAATATCAAATATATTTTAAATTCATATTATTTAATATTCTTACTAAAACTTTTGTCTAAACTTATGTATTACTTAATAAATAAATTGTAATTATTAATCAATGTGATTATAATTTATTATTTATTATTAATGCCACTTGTTATTTATTATTAGTATTATTTTTTATTTATTAATAATATTATTTATTGTTTATTATCAATATTATTTAGTATGTATTATCAAAAGTACAAATTATTTATTATTAATTAATATTATTTGTTAATAAATAAATATTGTTATAATTTGTTATTTGTTATTTATAATGTGAAACCCCAGTCGAAACCAACCTTAGAGTAAGGGGGTTGGGATGCATATCATATTTTTTTGTATGTTTAAATATATTTTTATATGATTTTATATGCTTTGAATTGGTGTTTTATAGTCTCGAGGGTTTAATTATGTTTATTGAGTAAGAAGGGTAAAATGGTAATTTTTTGCCGGAGGTGAAAATAGGGAGATAGTTTGAGGATTAAATAGGAAAAATATTTTAGAGAGAAATTACGAACAATAGTTGTTGTAATTTAGTAGTTAGAGCTTTGGAATTAATTCTTGAGGTCTTGGGTTGAAATTCCATCATTGGAGTTTTAGCATGATTAAATTTTACTTTTGTTTGGGAATGTTGTATTTTCGACCTTGAGTGCTCTAGAGAAGGGTAAAGGTGATGTCCTAGGGGAGACATGATAAGAGTACTCTAATCCAACTCTTGTACCTTACAAAAATTTCTAACGAAATTCATACCCCTCTTGATCCTTAGTTTTCCTTACTTTTCAATTTCTTAAGTTTTTCAATTTATTCAAGCCAATTTCATTCTAGAAAAAAAAAATTCCAGCAAAGTGCTGTGACTTTGAAGGTTCAAAATGTATAAGTGTAAGACATCTTATGGACCGAAATTGTGTAGGAGTTGGGGAAGGTTCCCAAGAGAATTAATCTCCATAGTAAACTTTCAAAACTCCACTCTAGCTATGTTCATTTTCCTTCATGAAGTAATCTGGAATTTTTCCAGCTTCTTGTGCATTCAAAGTGTTGAAATTTTCAGCCATCATTCCCTCCCAAATGCTACCAGAAAATGGCCCTCTTGATCAGCTTGAAATCTGAAATTTTTTGGCCAAATTCGGACTGCACAAATGTTGTGCAAAACTAGAAAATTTTCTAGGCAAAATCGCAGCATAAGTGAGCTGAAACAAAGCTATTTTCTTCCAGTTTTCTCCCAGTACTTTAGCCACGTTTTTCCTCCATAAAGAAGGCTGGAAACCAGCCTTGAAAGACCTCTGAATGCCCCTTCAAATCATCTATAAACTGACTGGAAAATGGCAGCAAAAGCTATCTAGAAAATTCCAGCAGCTTGCGAAATTCTGTACAGAATTTTCCAGCTTTGTTTCCTTTTCCAACCCTGATCGAAACTCCCTCATCTTTCTGTTCAAACCTCTCTTGCACAGCCATGAACTGAACTCCATTGTCTTCCCCAACCTTTTGCTCGAAAAACCAGTCATAGCTGCTCCTAAAATATCTCCAACAATTACTCCAATCAAACCTTGATTGAAGACCAAAATTCCAGCAATCCTTATTTAGTAAACTTCCATAAAATATCCCTTAAACAACCAGACCTTCCTTCACCATTGTACCCCCTCTTTTCGGACACCATTAAGCTTCTTCAACCAGCTTTCATCCAGCAAACACACTGAGCAACAGTCGGCTATTACAGCTTCCAAAAAGCTCTCCATTGATAAAAGATCTTCTTGCCATATTTTATTTCCAAATTTGATTCCCAAAAATATTCTTTTAGGATTTCAACAACTAGCCTTTCCATTTCCTTTCAAACCAGAAAAATCATTTACCAAAACCACTCAAACAATTCGGCTACTACAATCTCACAAAATTTCGGCAGCCTCAATCAAAATCTCTCCATTCTCTTCAACCTTCAAGCACACATAGAACACCAAGAACACCTACTAGTTCCATACGCCTAATACCACTCCAAACCACTTCAATCTTCTTCAAAAAAAAAAAAAAAAAAAAATTCTAGATTTCATCTACTCATTGCTGTGAATCCATCCATACCACTTTTAACATTAAACTCCAAAATTCAACTCTCTCTCTTGGATAAAAAATCAGTATTTTTGTGAAGGCTCAAGAACACCTTCAAGGTAAGCTTGTTCAATCAACTTCATCTCCACTAATCCTCAATCTCTAATGAACATATATGTGTATAATCATGCTAATGGACTCTCTTCTTCTTTTCTCTCTCTCTCTCTCTCTTGGCCGAATGGTGACTTCAACCATGGCCATGTTTTCTTCATCTCTCTTGGACGAATCTAGTCTCTTAGGAGTTGAGATCCATTCGAAACTCCTTCAAGGTACTCATCAATCAAGTAAGCCCCTTCAACTCTCTTTTTAAATTCTAGATTCATGTCTTTAGGGTGATATTGAAAGGAGATGGATTATGTTTGAGGTTTGAGCATGTATTGTTGTGATGAGTTGAGATTGAAGTATGAATAAATGTGTGTATATGATGGAGATGGGATTGATGCATGAGTTGATTATCTTAGTTGATTGTGCGATGTTTTTAGGGTTTAGTGCATATCTCCATGTCACGAGTGGTATTTGTGTTCAAGTATGTTAGAGATTATGTCACCTTTGGTGAATATGATTTATATTCAAGTACTATTGTTAAAGCCATGAGTATGTTTATGCTAGTAGAGGTTGGATCATGTCTTGGTGAATTTAGATCTATGCCTTTATTCATGATTTGGATGATTTGATGAATTGAAGTGGAGTGTATGTTCATGATTGTGATTAGCAAGTGGAAATACGATCATGATCTAGTTGTTCCTAATCTAATTTTATTTCATCAATAAAATGATTAATATTATAATTTTTGCTAGTGGATCTCAAAAACCCTAGAAAATGTGGATTTGGTCTTTTACATAAAATAGTGAGATTTTAGTCAAATAAATGATAGCTTTTATTACAAAAATAAAATATATAGATATTATATATAATAATAATATCAAATAAAGCCTTTTATATAAATAATCATAATAAGTAAAATATTAATTTTGTGAGTCTTATATTTATAAATATCATTAAAATTTATTATCTTTCAATTATTATCTTTTAAACAAGACCTATTAAAATTCACTTACAACTAATTTTAGTTACCAATTATTTTCTAACAATTAATTATCAATAGATTACTATTTTAAATAATTACATCTAGGTCCTAGGACCCTTCAACAAATAAACTCTAATTTATTTTTAGCAAAATTTAAACCTTCAACTTATTAGTACCTATTTTCCAAAACACTAATTATTTTAACTCTCAAATTAGACTTAGCTTATAAATCCTTTATTTATTTTCTAGCCTTAAAGCTTGGGACACTAGGATCATGGTTGTAGTAAGTTGAGCTAGTTTTACTTGTGAAAGTGAATTTTAGTTTGAGTTTGATTATGGTTTATATGTACTCTAGGTGGGGTTAGGTTAGCTGTTGAAGACCTTTATTTTATCTCAAGCTAAGGATCAGGTAAGCTCCTGCATAAAACTTGTTTGATGCAAAATGTTTATTATGGCAAGCCAAATGTAGAGTGCATGGACACTCATTTCTGTAAAGGCAATTGAGGATTGTTTCCTATCTTATTTTTGTCAAACAAATTATGAAAATTAATAAGCAGATTTACTCAAACTCAAAACTCTTTCTAAAACTGATTTTGACAAAGACTTTGGAAACCCTTAATTGTCATTTGCAAGTGGAACTATGTTTTGTTCCTTTTTCCCCGAGTGGGGTAAGTTATATTGAGTGCTCAATAAGGGTGGACTGCTAGGACTAGTCTTTGAATGGTTAGGGTGAGTCTCTCAGTAGGTGGCTACCTCTGAAGGGTAAGTCCTTCCCGGATAGGATGACAGTCCAGTAGGTCGTGCCGGTCCGAGCTAGCAGTTTTTCAGTCAAGTGATTGTGTGTTGCCGGAATGGATAACTGATTGTTGTTTGGGTATAGAGAAGGAAAAGTATCTTACCTGGTAGGCCGATCACCTACCTTTTGTCAGTCTGCACAAAGTGTGGCATTCTGACTGGTTATGGGGCCCAACGTGTGGTAACCCATGACCACTTTTGAGTGGTTGATTTTATTGTATCTGTATGGTTGGAAAAGCTAAAACACCACTCTTGATTTTGACTATTGTTTATTGCTAGCCAGTATTTCTCTTATGAAGATTTTACACTTTGCATTCACGAACTGTTTTCACTGAACACTCAAAGCACACACGGACTTACTGAGATTTTTATCTCATCACCCTTTTTACCATGATTTCAAGTCGATCCTGTTGTGGGGATGAGTAGCTAGTTGTAGCCTGCCTTGGAGGATTTTTCTGATATTTATTTTGTGTAATGCTTTGGGAGTTGAGAGTGGATAATTTTATTTATGAATTTATTTCGAATTCTTAATTTGTAATAAATTTTAAGTTTAAAGTATTATTTTTATTCTATTATTTTGATTGTATGACCTAGTTATAAAGACCCCTTGTTCTTTAGACGGGGCGACATCCCCGGCCCTGTCAGGCCTAGGTAGTGGGGTGTTACATATAACACCTATTTTATTTTGACTTATCAAATTAATCTTATAAAATACTTTATCAATTAATGTTAAAGCTTAAGGCATTGTTGTCATTACTAGATATTGTTGTAACTAGTTGAGCTTAAGTATGTTAGGCTGAGAGTTATTTCTTTAAGCAAGTGATGTTTGGATGTTGAGACTTATACCCTATATTTACCCTAGGCGGGACTGGTTTGCCTTGAACCAACTTTAAAGGCTATTGTATCAAGAAAAGCTAGAGATCAGGTAGCTATTTAAAGATCAAAATCACTTTAGCAAGTCAAAATATGATGTATACGTGGAAATGTACTTTGAATAAAATTATGGACAATTTTCCTTTTCTTTCCTATTCAAGCAAACAATTTCAAGTTGAACAAGCAATTTTACACAAATTGCTAAACTTTTCCTAAAAAACCAACTTTGACAAGAGTGTTGTAAACCATAATTGCATTTTCAAAGAAAACACATTGAATGATTTTTCTTTTTCCAAAAAAGACAAATACAACGTTGAGTACTTAATATGGATAGACTACTAGGACTAGTCTTTGAAGGGTTGGGTAAGTCTCTCAGTAGGAGGCCACCTCTGGGTGCGAGCTTTGCTTAGACAAGACAACAATTCTTGTTGGTTAGGCTGGTCCAAGCTAGTAATCACAGTTCAGGTGGATTATTTATTTTTGGAGTGGACAACCGGTAACTTTGGGTTTAGAGATGGAGGAGTATCTCATCCGGTGGGCCGTACACCCACTTTGTATCAGAATGCACAAAGTGTGACATCTTGATCATTCTCTTGTCATGATGCATAAAGTGTGGCATCTTGACCATTCTCTTGTTATGGTGCACAAAGTGTGATGCCATGTCCATTCATGATATATGGTTTCATAGTTAACTTTGTTTGAGTTGTTATTCCTTTACAAGTTGAGAACTTTTACTTTACAAATGCCGATAAAACACCACTAAGTGTTCAAAGATAAATTTCTGGACTTGCAAACTTTTTTTATTATGACTTGTTCAAAACTTGCATACATAAATTTTTTTTCTTGAAATACCATGAGCACACGCATGGCTTATTGAGAAATGTTTCTCACACCTTTCTATATCATGTCTTCCGGTCGATCTTGCTTTGAAGGTTGATTTACTTAAGTTGCCATGAGCTTGGAAGACTTATTTTGATGTATTTATTAGTGGAGATTTTATTTTCCTTTTATTTGTTCCAAGAGTTGTATAAGTATTGTTTTGGGAATTTTAATAAGTTTATTTTAAAGTTATTTCTTCTATATTTTCTATTATCTCGTTATAAAGACCTCTTGTCCTAAGGACGGGGTGACATCCCCGCCCTTTTTGGGTACGTAGGTAGTAGGGTGTTACAAGTGGTATCAGAGCTTAGGTTTTGGTAGCTATTGGCAATATTTAGGTTTATTACATTATGTTTTATAATATCTAGTATTAATTTGTGTGTTCTATTTGTAGGATAGTTAGGAGATTCGCGTTCATTACTCGAGATTGGCCTTTCGAGTGTGGTAGAAAACCTACTCCACCCAAAACTGGATTAGATTGGTTTGAGTTAGAGAGCTGTGATTGTAAGATGGAGATTGAGGTTTCCAACCTTATTGTGCCTAATAATGGTAAGGAAAAGAATATGGAAGTTGAGGTTGCTGAACTAGAGTTACTCGAATAGGAAGGAGGTGTTGAGGATGTGCAGGCGGTAGACCCTCCCATACCAGTGGTTTATTTAGTCTCAGATAGCGAGGTTGAGGAGGAAGCTCCTGATCTTAATTTAGGTGGTGAGGGTGGAGACGAAATGGTTGATGCTGATGGTGAGGGAGATGAGGAACTGAGTAATGCTAACGATGGGGGAGGAGAAGAGATGGATGATTCTGATAGTGAAATAAAAGGGGGGGATGGAAGAGTTTGATAAAGAGGAGGAGGAGAAGGAGAAGGCAGTTGTGCCTCCTCGGACAAGGGAAAAGGGAAGGTGGAAGAAATTGTAGCTAAAACATGGAAAAATGAAAATTCACAGAAGCATGGTAATGAAATAGAGCATACGCATAGATGCAGTGGAAGAAAAATTTTTATACCTCTGTGCTTGATCATTGGTCTAGGGGGTGCTGGCTGCGTTTCTATCTGAACCATTTCTGGTCCTGAGATTAGTTCTTCCAACTATTTTCCCGCAAGCGATAGCTTCTTCTGGGTATCAATGCGAATCCTTTTGGCTTTTGGAATATAATCCCACCCGAAATGCTTGGTGAATGTTGTGGAAGCAAAGGATGATCTTACTATTCTGATAGAATGCTATTGAGCATTAAAAAGGAGAGTTTCTGTGTCTCTGTTCTTGCTTTCACAAAAACCAGAGAACACCTACGAGAGAGAGAGAAGACAACGTGAGCCTTCAGGAAAAAAAAAAGCAGAATGAAAGGCTATGAACTTCTGTGTTGATTTCTTGATCCCAACAACCTTAATGATAGGTTATTATTTGGGTATTCAAAAATCAAACAGAAGCCCTAAGGCCCACGTCATGTTTAAGCCATTAAACAGGCCTTTGGACCTATAGCCCAATTCATTGGGTTAAGCCTTTCAATTTAATTTAATTATTCTTGGACGTAAACAAGCTCAATAATTAAATTAATTAAATAACCCAATAGACCAATATAAATCTCAAGCCTTGGCCCAGTTCATTGGGTTTAACCTTTAATTCAATTTAATTATTCCTAAACTAATACAAGCCTAATAATTAAATTAATTAAATAACCAAAATGGGCCAATAAATAATTCTCTCTATTTGGACCTTTTATTTTATTCTAACCCAATATATAAACCAGGCTACTCGAATAAAATAAAATCCATTTAATATTAGATCAATCCCTCAACCCAAACCCATCAGGACTTATGGGATATTCCGAGGACCAAAAGACATGTCGCCTTGGCTACTAAATTGACCAAAATACCCCTCTTATAGAAATAGCTATATTTTGTATTTTAAATATTTCTTAATATCACCATAAAGAAATATTGACCCTAAGGATAATGTTGCATTAGCAAAGTCTCCAACCTACAGGGGTAATGACTAAAATACCCCTCTACGCATCACCGTACATTTTAGAAAGGAAGAGTGTACTAACACCTCTCTAAAAGACATCTACCATCCTTAGACCTCTAGTCCAATGATTCACGACTCTTGAAATATTTTTGCTTTCCAAGGGAGCTACCTTAAAGCTAACATTCAAGTCATGTTCCCTAGCTTCTTCAACCTTTAGTCACCTCTATTCATTCCAAATCCAAGAACCTTCAAACCAACTAGGATTCGGTCTATACTCCCTCATAGGCCACTCTATAACATAAAAAACACCAAAGTTGATCTTCCATTCGGATCAAGCACACTTTTTCGGTCAAGAACAAGAAGAACATCAAGAAGGTAACTTTAAACACCTTAGACCTTCTTCATCTCATCATCACCATTTCAATATTATCCTAATCTCTCTCTCTCTCTCTTCGCCGAACCTTGAATGGCCATTCTTGGACAAATTTCAACCAAGAAAGGACTCTCAAACACTCAAGGACATCCATTAAGCAAGGTGATATCTTCATCAAATGTTCATCAAATCAAGTATTTCTTTCTTGATCTTCTCTTTATATTTTCAAACTCAAGACTCTTAGATGATGGATTTGATAGCTTGATTGAATAATGTGGGTTTTAAGATGTGTATGTGGGTGAAAAGAATGGATTTAAGAGAATTGGAATGAGTGTTGTGACTTATGAATTATGCTTTAGGATCATTGTATGTTCATTATGATTAAGAGCTTTATGGATGTTTTGATGTATGATAGTCATTATACCACCATTGTTGATTAAGCCTTCATGATGTTATTTTTCAATAAATCCTTAGATAATATTATGCCTAGTGGAATATCATCCTTGTTGTGATGTATGTTAATTCAAGTCTATTTTTGGATAAATTGACAAGTTATTTGTTGAATCCATGTGTATATGAATATGTATATGGATTTTCTCTAGCAATAAAATTATTGTAAGAACTACCATTATTATTTTTAGAATTATTATTGCTATCATTACTATTATTAATATAATTAATATTATTATTTAATTTAATTGACTAATTTCGATAAACACAAATATTTTCAAAATCAATAATTAGTTGAAATATTGTTAATTTATTAGACAAATAAATAGTAATATTTTTATTAAATATAAATAATATATTGGAATTAATTAATATCAAATGTCTTTTATATTCATATTCATATTATTAGTTAGCCTTACTAAAACTTTTATTTACACCCAAAAATATTATTTATATTAGAATAATTTGTTTATTATTAAAATTATTTATAACCTATTATTAATATTACTTATTATTTGTAATAATATTATTTATTATTTATTACCAATATTATTTATGATTTATTTTTAATAATACTTATTACCTATTACTAATTTTATTTATTATTAATATTATTTGGAATTATTATTATTTGTTAGCAAATAAAATTGCTATAATTTATTATTTATTATTTATAACACCTATATTATTTTGACTTATCAAATTCTTCTTATTCTATAAAATGCTTTATCAATTAATTTTAAAACCTAAGACATTATTGTCCTAACTGGATGTTGTTGTAACTAATTGAGCTTAAGTATGTTAGGCTAAGAGTTATTTATTTGAAGCAAGTATTGTCTGGATATTGGGACTTATGCCCTATGTTTACCTCAGGCAGGGTTAGGTTGCCTTGAACTATTTTGGAAGGCTATTGCATCAAGGAAAAGCAAGAGATCAGGTAAGTCCTTACATAAAGATGTTTGTGAACAAATGCATTTCTGTAAGTCAAATGCACTGATTGTCGTGGAAGATGTATTTTGAGATGTAATTATGGATAATTTATTCCTTCTTCTAAAATAAAATAATTTTTGTCAAGCAAACAATTTTCCAAGCAAAACAATAAATTTTCCTTAAACAAATTTTTACCTAAGGTTGTTTGAAAACCATAATTGCTACTTCAAAAAAAGCTCTTCATTAATTTTATATTTCCCAAGTGAAATAAACATAACGTTGAGTACTCAATAAGGGTAGACTACTAGGACTTGTCTTTGAAGGGTTAGATAAGACCTTCAGTAGGAGGCTATCTCTGAGGGGCGAGCTCTGTCTAGACAAGATGACTATTCTTGTTGGTTAGGCTGGTCCTAACTAGTAGTACAGTTCAGGTGGACTGTTTATTTCTGGAGTGGACAATCAATAAGTTTAGGTGTAGAGATAGATGAGTATCACATTCGGTAGGCCGTACATCCACCTTGTATCAGCATGCACAAAGTGTGACATCCTGATCATTCTCCTGTCATGATGCACAAAGTGTGGCATCCTGACCGTTCTCTTGTCATAGTGCACAAAGTGTGGTGCTATGTCCATTCATGCTGCATGGTTTCATAGTTGACTTTGTTTGAGTGGTTATTTTTGTATAAGTGGAGCACTTTTACTTTATAAATGCCGATAAAATACCACGTAGTTTTCAAAGATAATTTTCTGGACTTGCAAACTTTTTATTATGACTTGTATACGCGAACTATTTTTCTTGAAATACCATGAGCACACACAAGATTTACTGGGAAATATTTCTCACACCTTTTATATCATGTCTTTTGGTCAATCCTGCTTGGAAGGTCAATTTACTTATGTTGCCATGAGCTTTGAAGATTTATTTTGATGTATTTATTTATTAGCGGATTTAGTTACCATCTATTTATTTCAAGACTTGTATAAGTATTATTTTGGGATTTTAATAAGGTTGTTATTAAGTTATTTCCTTTTATATTTTCTATTACCTAGTTATAAGGACCTCTTGTCCCTAGAATAGGACGACATCCCCGCCCCTTTCGGGGTACATAGGTAGTGGGGTGTTACACATGGTGCCAGTTTAATTCTTTATTTCTCCTGAAAGAATATTCTCTTTGAACTTTGTTTTGCATAGCCTGTATATATATTGTGTAGTATACCATTCATTTTGAGTAGTGATAAGCTAGACCATAAGAGTCAAATCTATTAACTATGAATAGGATAGATTTTCTTATTAATTAGTTAAGCATCCTTCATCGTGCAAGGAAGTAGGGATCTATAGGTTTGATTTTAGAGATGAAATTTTGGTTGGGGAAGTAAAATTTATTAAGAATTTGACTCATTTTTATTTTGAGAATATGGTAACATTATAGGCATGGAATGATGGTCAAAGCAAGGAGTTAAGTTGGTTATAGAGATAGAATAACACATCTTTGTGGATCAAATGGGTATGATTAAATTTTAGAAGAGGTAAGGTGAAGGAAGTGTAGATCATAATGCTAGGAGTGAAGGTTCATAAACTATTGTTGAAGGAATACTAAGGATATCTAGCCTGGTGTTGTAGCCTGCAAGACCTAGTGGTAATAGTACAAGAAAAGGATGGAATTTTAAAGCTATGTATAGACTAGAGAATGTTGAATAGTTTGGTCATCAAGAATATATATGGTCACTCCTACGTTAGACTTGTGATAGGGATATCACTAGGTATGAATTTGAGAAGGGATATACTCGAGATTATGACTAACATTAGGAATAGGTGCTAAGGACGAGTGGTGATGTCATATTGATTGACAATGGCTCTATTGCTTATAGAGTTAATGCATAGGATTTTAATCTTTCTTTGATAAATTTATGGTGTTTTTTCAGATAATGCCTTATGTATTTTGAATGCCATTATGGACATGGAATAGTTGAAATTGGTATTAGAAATTAGAGATAGCATAAACGTCCATTAAGTTTGGTAAGTAAAAGTTTAGTTGAGCATAGTTCTATTTCTGGAATGAGAGGTAACCAAGGGATAGTTTTAAGGTAGCCCTGGCCAAGGTAGAGACAGCATGGGATATCATTGAGTATTGTGTCTAAGTGGGACCTAGGTTCGCTACAATATTTTAGACTAAGTTCTTAGAGATAATGGGATCAACTTGGAAGTTCTGAACTACAGCATATCCTCAAAATTGATAGCTAGGTAGAGAAACTTATTCAGATACTAAAGGACATGTTTAGGGCATGTATACTGAACTTTATTGATAAATGGACTGAAAGCATGCCGCCAGTAGGCCTACAATAGCAGTTACCGATCTTCTATTGGTTTGGCCCTATATGAAGTGATGCAAAGCCAGATATGACAAGTACCATTATGGTAGGGATAAATAGAAGATAGGCAGATTATCAAATCTGATAAAGTTTATGCTCGAGAAATGGCAGACAAGGTAAAAGTAACAAGACAATGACTGAAGGTAACTCAGAGTCGGTAGAAGAGTTATGCGAATGATAGGAGGAGAATGTTGGAATTGTCGTCTAAAATACTTTATCAATTAATGTTAAAGATTAAGGCATTGTTGTTATAACTGGATGTGTTGTAACTAGTCGAGCTTAAGTATGTTAGGTTGAGAGTTATTTATTCAAGCAAGTGATGTTTGGATGTTGGGACTTATACCCTATATTTACCCCAAGCAGGACTAGTTTGCCTTGAACAAATTTGGAAGGCTATTGCATCAAGAAAAGCAAGAGATCAGGTAACTGTTTGAAGATCAAAATCACTTCGGCAAGTCAAAATATGATGTCTACGTGGAAATGCACTTTGGATGCAATTATGGACAATTTTCCTTTTCTTTTCCATTCAATTTGTTAGCCCTAAGGGAATTCTCCTATGTTTTGACTTATGACAAACATTGATGTAGACTAAATTGTGTGATTTATGTGTGATAGGATATGTTTGACTTTAGTTCTTCTAAGGCATTCAAATAAGATTACTAAGCAACTCTTAAATAATGGAATTCAAGAATGGGTGATCAAGAAGAAGTCAAAGCTTATGAGATTGCATACCAAGAAGTCCTTGTAGAAGAACTCTAGACTAGGAATTGTCATTAAGGTATTTCTTGTTAATTCCTATATCTCTTTACCTTATGATTCAATTTATTTCTACCTTAAAGCACACAAACAAAAAGATTTCAAAGTTTTAAATCTCAGAATTTTGGATTAAGTAGTTTGGATGATTCTGCAACCAAAAGATTAGTCCAAAATCCCGTAAACTGTGTCAAATCGTTTCTTCCTGAAAAAGTGTCATTTTGAACTTACCTTTTGGATGCATTGTCATCCGAAACATGAGTCCAAAATGTGGGTTAATTTGACAGTAAAATTATAGCCGTTTTATAGTCGTTGGTACTTCACTTTATGTCTCTATATAAGCCTCTAAACTTAATTTGATAGTAGATTTTTACTGTATCCTTCTAAGCAACACTCTTGCTCCATAGAAAACAAAAAACTCCTTTATCAAAGTGCTTCAAAGTGAATTCAAATTGTGTCTTAAATGTAAAAGTGTTTGTGCTTTTTCCTTGGTGCACATTTGCTCAAACAAGTGAGCTTTTACTATTCCATTGATATTCAATTTCTTTTGTATAACAAGGTTATGGTGTAAAACCTATCTGGGGTGAATCTTGATTTGTTGGTTGATTGAGAGGTTTTGGAAAACCAAGTGTAGTGATCCTTTCTTGTATTTTGTGTAGATTGATTCCTTTAAGTTGGGTAAATGAGATCTGGTTGAAAATCCTTAAGCGTGAGCTTAAGGTAGTGGATGTAAATCTTGGTAGATCAAACTAATATACATTTTGTATATCATTACTCTGCATATAGCATTAACTGCATTGTGTTTCTTACCTTAGTATGAATCTGCATATTTTTCAAAGTTTCATTGGATAGCTTTCTCTGTTACCATGAAGTTGGTTTAAGAAACTTGAAGAACATTAATATTTTGTATAACAGATTTCTTGAAAATTTTAGTTTGCCAAAAACCTTATTCACACTCCTCTAAGATTTTTCATTTGGTATCAGAGCCTGGTCTACATATTCTCAGTGTAACAACCTTGTAGGAAAGATCCTCATGGCAAGCTCATCATCTTTTCCATATGTTGAAGGTTCTTTGATAGGGGCAAAATTAGTCATATTTTTTCTAATTATTTGAGGTTATTTTGTGATACATTTTGTTCAATAACTAGTCATATTCCTTCTTGTTTGATATTTCCTTTATAAAAATACTTTTCTATAATTTAATATAAAAATAAGAAAAAATTAGAGCTAATTGTGTGATTTTCCAGAACAGAGGCGGCGCCAGCTCGAGAAGGACAGCCGGTGCCGGTTAGCCACTAGAAGAACAAAGAAAAAAAAAAAGAAGAAAAGAAGTTCAAGGGAAGTCAACAATAACGGCTAGAAGAAAGAAAAGAAAAGGAAAACAGCTTCGGTGGGCTTGCCGTGTGAAGTGAGCCGATACAAAAGAAAGAATCTCGGTCAGCAATCAGCAAAAGGGAAGAAGAATTTCAATTAGCAAAAGACAAAAGCAAAAGAAAAAGAAAGAAGAAGGAAATTTGGGCAAGCACAACAGGATAGTTTTTTCGGCAGCTTCATGGCTCCAAGCCAAAGCCGACAACAAAAGCAACAACAAGCAAAACAAAGAAAATGATGGAATTTGGTGGGTCCTAGAAGAAAGCAAAGTCAACAAAAGTGGCTCTACAGAGAACAAAAGGAAATTAGAACAAGATGCAACAATTTCGGTGGGTTTTGGTGCTTAGCGGCTCAATTGAGCCAAAGCAAGGGAAGCGGCTCAATTGAGCCACTGCGACAACAAAGAAAGAAACAACAATTTTCGTGGCTTCAAGTGGCTCAATTAAAAGCCAAATCAGATAATTCCAATTCCAAATTCAACATCAATTGAAAGCTTCAGCAGAAAACGACAAGTCCAAATCAAGAATCCAATTGAAGTCCAAATTGAAGTCAAATTGAATTTCCAATTTCACAAAGTCAAAAGGCAGTGGGGTTCTCAATTCTTATTTAGTTATTTAGGTTTTTATTTTAGCTTTTGACTAATTCTTTTTGGTTTTGGATTATTTAGGTAATTACTTCTTCTTTTTTTAGGACTCTTTTAGGAATTTTGTAAGCTTATAAATAAAGGCCAATTTATCCTAGAAAAGGGAGGTGTACAATGTAGGGACTTAGATTTATTTTTGAGTGCATCACCAATATTTTCCGGAAATAAATGGTTCAAAGAGGGTTGTACAAGAAGGTCTTCAAAGGAAGAAGAAGAAGGCTTGTCTATGAGTATCTATTTCTTTACTTTGTTTTCTTTTCTTAACAATGATATGTTAATTGTTTTATTGTAATTCAACGTTGTGTAGATATTCATGATATTTAGAGTTCTTTGATCTTTTGATTAATTGGTTATTATTCTTGGTATTCAATTACTTGTGCTTATTAAGAGATTAGTTGGTTGGTTCTATCCATTGACTTGCTGGACCAAAGGGGGTTGATGGTAGTTTCAATTTATTAATTTCATATTCTATTGGCTATTGACTTGCTGGACCAAAGAGGGTTGATTGCTTAGGACTAGTAATTGAAGGTTAATTGATGTCTTTCGAGACCAAGGGTTCATTGATTAATTTCATGCTTTGAATTTTTCGAGACCAAGGGAATTTAATTAAGGATTATGTTTAATTTGTCTTTTGGATGAATTGGTTGATACGGACCAAGTGATTCTAATTTATCTAGAAGATAGTGATTTCATGGATTGACCATTGAAGTGAATCTACTTTAATCCTTCATGATGCCAAGGAAATAATTAGTTATGATAAAGGTTGGATATTTCAAGATCATGTTTGTCTAACCAATGGTTCGAGTTACATAAACCTACATCCTTGACATGTACATATTTTTATTTTCTTTTTTATTTGTTTGTCACTTTATCGAGTCGGTTAAACAATGAAAGAAAATGGATTAGTGTCTACTTGTTCATGGAGGATTGACATTTGTTTGAACCCTATACTCAGTTAATGATGAGTAGGTTTGCTTATATGTGTGATTTGGGGTTAATATTTTAATGTAAACTTGATTGAGAATGTGCTTAGTTTTTGTATGATTTTTATACCCAAGTCTGAACAAATCATTCTTCAACAAATTGACCTCATTTGTTCAATGAAAACAACTACACATTCTGAAAAAATAAAATGAAAATCTATGTGTGCTCAATCAACTTTAAGTTGTGGAATTTGATAGAAAAAGGTCCTTTTATTTCATCAAAAGTTGTTGATGGCATAAAAATGCCTAAACAAAATGACGAGTGTGATTTTGAAGACAATGCTAAGATGACATTGAATTTTCAGGCTATGAATATCTTATGCTGTGCACTAGATGCAATTGAATACAATCGAGTTAGTGGTTGTCATTTAGCCCATGACATGTGGAAATTACATGAGGCCACCCATGAGAGGACAAACCAAGTTAAGGAATCTAAATTGGGGCTTCTAATTCATGATTATGAATTATTCACAATGAAGCCGAATGAAAGCATTACTGATATATTCACTAGATTCACAAATATCACAAATGGTCTCAAAGCCTATGGGAAGGTTTATTCCTTTGGGGAACAAAACTAAAAAATTCTGGATGTATTACCTAAAAGCTGGCAGCCTAAAGCTCTTGTTGTGGAAGAATCCAAGGATTTAAAATCCTTACCAATCGAAGAGCTGATCGACTCTCTTCTAACATATGAAATGAAATTCAAGAGGTTTCAGGAATCCGATGATCATGATAAAGGTAAAAAGGGAATAGCATTGAAAGCAGAAAAAGAGGATGAAGAAACTAGTCAATTTGACAGTAGTGATGAAACTGTAGTAGACAATGAAGATCTGGCAATGATAGCAAAGAAATTCAGAAAGATGTTCAACAAAGGAAACTTCAAAAGAGGAAAGAAGTTCACAAAAAGGAAAGAACAATCCTTAGTGTTCAAGTCTCAATGTTATGATTGTAAAAGCACTGAACACTTTATTGCTGACTGTCCAGTTGCAAAAAGAAAGGAAGGCAGAATGCTTACAAAGAAGAAGGAGCCGAAGGCAAAGAAAGGCAAAGGATTGATGGGGACTTAGGACTAAAATGGGTCTGATTCTAAAGAAGAAGATTTTGAGAATGAAACTGCCAACATATGCTTCATGGCCATGAAAAACAAGGTAAACTCTACTACTTCTAATTTCATGTCTAATTTGCTTATATCTATGATTGAAAAGCATGATGATTTAAATGAGTAATTAATTGATATGTTCCATGAAATAAAAAAATTGTTTAGGAAAAATAAAGAAATGAAATTGAAGATTAATTGCTTGTTAAGTGAGAACAAAATTTCTCTTGAGTCATACATAAGTGCTATTATGGAAAAAGATGTGATCATGATTACTTTACAGTACGCATCTCTAGAAAATAGAAGTTTTTATGATAGAATTCAAAATTTTGAAAGTATGGTTAGCACTTTTGATGGCAAGAAAAATAGAGTCAATGACCTTACCACATGGATTGAAAAATTCACAAATGGGAAAAGCAACTTGGAAAAATTACTTGGGACTCAACATTAAGCTGGAAATTGAAATGGCTTAGGATATAAATATGAGAATAAGGACAAAATTCACAAGTCTTGATTTGTTAAAGCTGTCTCATGTTACATAACACACAAAGCATGCACATATTGTGAAAAATTAGGACACACAACATTAAGATGTCTTTTTAAAAGAAAAGTGGAATCCAGTGGAATAACTTTTTGGAAAATCAAAGGAAACGCTACTAACTCCCATGGACCCAAGAAAATGTGGGTACCAAAAATTACTCTTCTTTCTCATATATAGGCACATTTTTTGGAGAAAATGAGCTTCACCAAGTGGTTTTTGGATAACGGTTATTCAAGACATATGACTGGAGACGCAGCCTTGTTAGAAGATGTACAGACCACAAATGAAGGATTCGTTACTTTTGGAGACAAGAAGAAATGAAAGATTCTTGGCATTGGTAACATTGGTAAAGGTTTCTCAATCATTATAAAAAAAGTATTACTAATAGATGATTTGAAATACAATTTGGTTAGCATTAGCCAACCAAGTGATAACGACTGCAAAATCATTTTTGAAAATGATTCTTGTTCTATCATGGATAGCTCAAATCTTGAAACAATCTTTGTTGCCAACTATGTTGGAAATGTGTATGTATTTTATCTAAATGACCTTATAGCTCATGGTATTAGATGCCCCTCCGTACATGACAAAGATGGTTACCTTTGGCATAGAAGATTAGGTCATGTATCTTTTGATTTACTAAACAAACTGTCCTCAAAAGAGCTTGTAAGGGGATTGCCCAAAATGAAGTTTGATAAAAGTAAAGTTTATAATGCATGCTAATTTGGAAAACAAATCAAAACTTTCTTTAAACCCAAGAAAATGATTTTAACCTTAAAACCTCTTGAATTAATTTATATGAATTTGTTTGGACCAATGAGGACTGTTAGCCTTAGTGAATAAAAGTATGCATATGTGCTAGTTGATGATTTCTCTAGATTTACTTGGACTTTATTTCTTGGACAAAAGGACGAGGCCTTTTCTGAAATTTCAAAACGGATCAAACGCGCCCAAAACTCTATTGGATGCAAATTGATTTCTATTAGAAGTGATAATGGTAAAGAATTTTGCAATAATAAATTTACACACTTTTGTGATGAAAATGGAGTATTTCACAATTTTTTAGTAGCCAAAACACCTCAACAAAATGGTGTTGTTGAGAGGAAAAATTGAACTTTGCAAGAAATGGCTAGATCCATGCTTTGTGAAAACGCCCTTCCAAAATGCTTTTGGGTTGAAGCTGTTAATACAGCTTGCTATATAGTAAACCGCGTTATGCTGAGATCGTTTTTGAGAAAAACACCATTTGAACTTATATTTGACAAAACCCCATTATCTCTTATTTTAAAGTGTTTGGTTGTAAATGTTTTATCCTTAATACACGATATAATCTTAGGAAATTTGATAGCAAATCTGATGAGGCTATATTTCTTGGATACTCTTCCAATAAAAAGGTATATAGAGTATACAATAAAAGAACTTTATGTGGTGAAGAATTCGTACATGTTGTGTTTGATGAATCTAACATTTATGCTCCAATGAAAGATAATGATGATATAGGAGGTTCAAAGGAAGTAAGAAAAGACCAACTCAAAGCTTCACCGCTAGATACTCATGCAAAAAAAGAAGAAATTGAAGAATAACAAGCTAAACAAGGAAAGGAACAAACTGAAGATTCTACGGATCAACAATTACCAAAGGATTGGAAATACAAAACAGGTCATCCCAAAGAACAAATTATTGGTGATCCAAACTATGAAGTTAAAACTAGACGATATTTCATAGATAACTTTGCCCTTCTCTCAAGTATAGAACCTAATTGTATTGATGTTGCACTGCATGATGAATTTTGGATTATTGCTATGCAAGAAGAATTAAACCAATTTGAAAGAAATCAAGTTTGGAAACTTGTTCCTAGACCACTTGATCATCCGGTTATTGGTACCAAGTGGGTATTTAGAAATAAACTTGATGAAATGAAGCTATTATTAGAAATAAAGCTAGATTGGTCACCCAAGGATTCAATTAAGAAGAGGACATTGATTATGATGAGACATTTGCTCCCGTTGCTAGACTAGAATCTATAAGAATGCTTCTTGCTTTTGCTTCCTTCAAAAATTTCATACTCTATCAAATGGATGTTAAGAGTGCATTCCTAAATGGCTTTATTGAGGAGGAAGTGTATGTAGAACAACCTCCTGGTTTTTTTCATGAGTACTTTCCAAATCATGTTTTCTAAGTTAAAACAAACTCCACGAGCTTGGTATAAGAGCTTAGTGGATTATTGATTTCAAAAGGTTTTTCAAGAGGTTTGATTAATACCACTTTGTTCATCAAATTTGATAAATTCTATAATCTACTTATTGCTCAGATTTATGTTGATGATATCATTTTTGGTGCTAAAACTAATGACTCTTTATGCAAGATGTTTGCTAAGACAATGCGGAAAGAATTTGAAATGAGCATGATAGGAGAACTAAACTTCTTCCTCAGGCTGCAAATTAAGCAAACCAAGGATGGAATCTTCATAAATCAAGCTAAGTATGCCAAGGAGTTGCTCAAAAGGTTTGGTATGAACGAAGCTAAAGAAATCTACACACTTATGAGTACTTCTATAAAACTTGACCTAGATGAAAAGGGTAAGAATGTAGATGAACATAAGTATAGAGGTATGATTGGAAGCTTACTCTATCTCACTGCTAGCCGGCCTGATATTATGTCCAAAGAAATCACACCTATGTACAATAAAACACATCATTCGATATCTAATCGGCACATATGATTATGGCTTATGGTATCCTCACACTAACACATTTGATCTTATAGAATACACTGATGCAGATTATGCGGGCTACAAAGTGGAAAGAAAAAGCACAAGTGGCCATTGTCAATTTCTTAGACACTCTCTAGTGTCATGGCATAACAAAAAGCAAGCACATGTATCCTTATCCACAACCGAGGCTGAATATATTGCAACCGGCAGTTGTTGCACACAAATCTTGTGGATGAAAAATACATTACTTGATTTTGGTCTTAACTTTAATTGCGTACCTATATTATGTGACAATACTAGTGCTATCAAACTAACTAAAAATCCTGTTCAACATTCTAGGACAAAGTATATAGAAGTTAAACATCATTTTATCCGTGATCATGTGCTTAAATGTGATCTGTGTATTGAATATATTTCAATTGATGAACAACCTGCCGACATCTTTACAAAACCTCTAGCCGAAGAAAGATTCAACAATTTAAAAAGAGGTTTGGGAATTACAAAAATCACATAACTAACTTGGTTGCACAAATTTTCTTTATTTTGCAAGATTAGTGAAGACAAAGTTTTGTATGCAGTGTTTGTATCCAAAACGCACCAACAAAGATTTTGGATGCAATACTTGAGTCCAAAACCCACCTCCAAAACTCATACCTGAAAAAGTTCCGTTTAGATGTATATTTCGGATTGGGTTAAAATTCAAAATGGAATTATCTTTGATACTTCATATTTCCCTTTTAAAATAACTGCTTCCATATTTTCATATTTGAATTTCAAAAAGCTTGCATTTTTCTCAACACAATTTTTTTTTTCTAATCTCTGATGTAAGTGGTCTTTTCAATGTGCTTTCTATCACAACTTTCTAGGTATTCAAAGGACTTTCGTTCCCTCTCTCTTAAATCTCTGTAACTGACGAATCCTCACTCTATCTTTCATAAACTCTCTGAGTTTTTCCTTTCCAAATAACCAACTGTCAAAGCCCTAATTTTCTCAATGGCAAAAACGAAATCAACCATACAAAAACCAAAAAAGGTACAAAAAATGTCTCCGGAGATAAAGAAGAAGGGTTCAACAATGAACAAAGGAAAAGAAGTTTCACCAAAACCAGATTTCTCGACCTCACATTATGATTCCTCAAAATCATCACCGGAACAAGAGAGTTCCAAAACTTAGGTACTTCGATTTATAGATTCAAAGAGAGAGTCTGATTACAATAACTGGGTTTCAAGAAATAGAACTATTATTACTAGGTATCGTGTTAATCCATCATCTTTTCTGAATTTCTCCAATGTGTTGGATATATTTGAGTCTATTAGTTAGGGTAGTTTACTGTTTGTTGATGAAAAATTGTTTACCCCGTTCATATGGGAATTTTATGCCAATCTGAGGAAAGGTCGTCTTGAGGAAACTGGGAGAGGATTTATGATTCAGTGGTATATTTCTAGAGTTAGAGGTAAGAGTATTGAGTTTGATTACCGTTTGCTGAATAGAATATGTGAAGTAAGAGACGGAGGGATTCAATACTTTGAACTAAATAAATTTTTAGAGGGAATTGACATGTTTGAGTTAAAGAAATTTGAAGAAATATTTGCTGGAGGGAGGAGTTTTGAGAATTCCAGTAATAGAAACACTAAATGGCTAAATGGAGTAGGGAGGATCTTACACCATATGGTCTCTACCACGGTGGTGCCAAGTTTTGGTCATAAAATGTCCATTAAAATTTTGCAGATGGTAATTATGTTAGCCTTCGCTGAGGGAAGGCAAATTAGTTTTGGGTTCTTAGCTGCCAAGTTAATGCTGCAAACAAGAAACACCATTAGCAAAACCTTGCCATTTGGAAATCTGTTAACAAAGGTCTTCAGATATTTTGATGTTGATTTAAATTCAGTCCCCTGTGCGCTATTAAAAATGAATATTTATAGCTTTGAGTCCTTTGAGCATATGCGATATGTGAGGATGGAAAATGAATGGAATTTTCTCCGTGACACCAAAGGTGAGGAAAATGAAAGATTGTTGAAAGTAAAAGCGGAAGGAAAGAATACCCTTTCTATTGGAGCCAAAAGAAAAATTGAGGAAGATCCTCAAGAAGCATCCTCTACCAAAGGAAAAGAAAAGGCTCAAGACAAGGGACTATCTGAAAGCATTTTAGATGCCATCAACTCTTTGGCTGTTAAATTGGATGGCCTCAGTTCAAAACTTCAAAATCTTGGCAATAGACTAACTGTAGTGGAGAAGAAAGCAAAAATAGATGACCCGGTGTCTGCTCTTGCAGCATTTGCTCCAGCAAAGGCAACAGAAGAGGAACTAGTCATTGAGGAAGAAACTGGACAAGAATAGCCTGCTGCGGAGGAAGTGACTATTACTGTGCAAGCCAAGGAAAAGTCCCTGCCTCAGAAAGCTGTAGCACCCCCTGCCTTCTCTGAACCCCATGTCTCATCTGGGAAGAGACAGAAATATGTTGTGGTTAAGAGGAAATCAAGTAGGATTGTTAGTCAACACTCTCGAAAGGGTGCAGGGTCAAAAACTAAAACAATTCATATCTCCTAATTGACCAAATTGGTAGAATGCACTCCAGTTGACCTCTAACTTGACTACCTTCAATTCTCTTTGTTATCATGAACAAATGTAAATTTCTCTTTTTGTAGTTGAACAATTTAATTTTCTATCTTTACTTATGCACAAGACTATCTGCTTAAATTATGAATACTTCATATCTATATATATTCTTTTTCTTCTGCTTCTTTTATGTTATTCCTTTCTTTGATTGATGACAAAGGGGGAGAAAACATAAAACTGTTTGGATATGATTGGATTTATTGGGAAACTGATTGGATATGATTGGATTTGTTGGGATAATTTCTGCATAAAATTGACTGGATATGATTGGATTTGTTGGGATAGTTTCTGCATAAGTTTCTGCTGGGATTTGTTGGGATAGTTTTTGCATAAAATTCTACTTATAATTATGAGCGTTACAATTAGCACCGTTGACTGGGCTGTGATTATTCTACTGATTTATTTCTTGAATCTATCTATGTGATAGTATGCTATGCTCTCTGTTCCTAATTGTTAATAATGCATTTATGAATAACTGATTGACAGTCTGCCTGACAGTCCTTGAGTAGTAAACTTACATGAAGGAAACATTGTGCTTTAATTTGATATTTTGCACCAATATATTACCTTTGAATATAGCTAAGGCTCTATAATTCTTTCTATGAAATTCATGACAAGTTTTGGATGAACTGCTTGATATGAATATTGATCATCTGTGATCTCACTTTGTTGATGTCCAAATTGAACACCGATTTGGTATCCTGAATATTGTCCAAAAGTACTCTTTTCGATAATAAAGGTATCTTTGAGACTAGAGTGATTAATAAGATGGTTTTTAAGTTATTAACATGATTCTGTGATAAATTCATTGATAAAAATTTCAGTTAGATGGATTGCTTCCTTAATGATCAAAACTCCTTGGGAAAACCAGGACAGATAAAAATTCTAAAAAATCCATTATCTCTTGCATTATGTCAGCGGGAGTTTTGGACTCATATTTTTTTGATCCAAAAATCTTGTCCAAAAATGTTATCTTCAAAAACTTTATACTATTTTAGACATACCTTTTGGATATCCAAAACTCACATTCAAAAAGGTTTCATACTCACTTTCACCAAAGTTTTGGATGTACGTTTTGAACGTACAAAATTGACTCCAGTTTTCTCTCATCATTTACAAATATTCATATATGTGAATATTAAGGGGGAGCATCTCATCTCATGACTTATTTGCTATATCTCTTCTATAAAAATCATTATATCGGTTATTTTTTTATGGAATAATAGTTTGATGGAAAGAAGGAGGATATGGAGGTAGGTTGAGCTATAGGCTCATTGAGCCATGCTTATGAAATATATATATATATATATATATATATATTTTCTATCTTAATTTCATAAGCACTCTTTGAGCTCTATAATGAGAGATTGTATTTCAATGAAGAATATCCTTATTTCTCTCGGTCTAACATGTTCATACAGTACATATCATTGTTTTTATTTCACAATCCTATCAAGTTTTGTCATCACTCAAAAAGGGAGAGATTGTTAGCCCTAAGGGCATTATCCTATATTTTGACTTATGACAAACATTGATGTGGACTAACTTGTGTGATTTATATGTAGTAGGACATGTTTGACTTCAATTTTTCTAAGGCATTCAAATAAGATTGTTAAGCAACTCTTTGAGCAATGGAATTCAAGAATGGGTGATCAAGAAGTCTAAGCTTATGAGATTGCATACCAAGAAGTCCTTGTGGAAGAATTTTAAACTAGAAATTGTCATTAAGGTATTTCTTGTTAATTCCTATGTCTCTTTACTTTATAATTTAAATTATTTTTACCTTGAAGCACACAAACAAAAAGATTTCAAAGTTTTAAATTTCAGAATTTTGGATTGAGTAGTTTGGATAATTATGTATCCAAAATATTCGTCCAAAATCCTGTAAACTGTGTCAAATTGTTTCTGCCTGAAAAAGTGCCATTTTGGACTTACCTTTTGGATGCATCGTCGTCCGAAAGATAAGTCCAAAACGCGGGTAAATTTGACAGTAAAATTATAGCCATTTTATAGCCATTGGTACTTCACTTTAAGTCTCTATATAAAGCCTCTAAACTTGATTTGACAATAGATTTTTGCTGTATCCTTCTAAGCAACACTCTTGATTTGAGACACAAAATGTAGATCTTGATAGATCGAACCACTATACATTTTGTATTTCATCTCTCTACATACAGCATTAACTGCATTGTGTTTCTTACCTTACTCTGAATCTGGATATTTCTCAAAATTTCCTTGAATAGCTTTCTCTGTTGCCGTGAAGTTGGTCCAAGAAACTTGAAGAATATTAATATTCTGTATAACAGATTTCTTGAAAAATTTAGTTTGCCAAAAACCTTACTCACCCCCCTGTAAGGTTTTTCACAATCAAACAATTTCAACTTGAACAAGCAATTTTATGCAAAATGCTAAACTTTTTCAAAAATACTAACTTTGACAAGAGTTTTGTAAACCATAATTACACTTTCAAAGAAAACACATTGAATGATTCTTCTTTTTCTAAAAGGGACAAAGATAATGTTGAGTACTCAATAAGGGTAGACTACTAGGACTAATTTTTGAAGGGTTGGGTAAGTCTCTCAGTAGGAGACCACCTCTGGGGGGTGAGCTCTACCTAGACAAGATGACAATTCTTGTTGGTCAGGCAGGTCTGAGCTAGCAAGCACAGTTCAGGTGGACTGTTTATTTTTGGAGTAGACAACCAGTAAGTTTGGGTGTAGAAATGAAGGAGTATCTCACCCGGTGGGCCGTACACCCACCTTGTATCAGAATGCACAAAGTGTGACATCCTGATCATTTTCTTATCATGATGTACAAAGTGCGGCATCCTGACCGTTCTCTTGTCATGGTGCAGAAAGTGTAGTGCCATGTCCATTCATGATGCACGGTTTCATAGTCAACTTTGTGTGAGTAGTTATTTCTTTACAAGTTGAGCACATTTACTTTATAAATGCAATGATTGGTGTTACACAATCTGGGTTTAATGGATAATTATTTGGAAGAGAAATAAAACTTATTCTAAAAGTCCATTAAATTAATTAATTGGACTGGAATAAATTAATTAATTGGGCTAATATATGTTGAAATATATTAAAAGTCAAATTAGAATTAATTAATTAGTCCTGGGTATTTAATGAGGTCCAAAAAAGATAATTAATTAATTAAGATGATTAGGTCAATCTTGGATTGTTTTTTGAGCACAGCACCTAGCCCATTAGGGCTTGATGATTTTTGGCCATTAGGGTTTATAGAAGCCCTAAGGCTAGCCGAAAATAGGCAGACAAAAAAAAAAAAAAAAAAAAAAACCCCATGAGATTTTTTAAGTTTTTTTTCTCTAGAGTGCCGCCTCTGCTCTCCCTCTCTAGTTTTCGTCCTCCTATTCCTTCTCTCTTGGAGAGTGTTTTGATTATCCAAGGTGCTTTTACCAAGCTTATGTTGGGTATCTCACGCATATCATATATGGCGTAGTAGAAATATAAGATTTAGATACTACCACAGGATCCGCATATGTGTGGAAAACAAGATATAAAGAGAATAAGGATAACAACTTTACCTTTCTTTGAGCGTCTAAAAAATAAAATTTTTCCTTCTTCAAGTTGAGGCACGATCCAACAATCCTTTTGATCAAACATGATGAGAGTTGAATGTCCAACCACTACAATCACAGTGTGTGATTGTCTCTAATAGAAATCTACACAGAGGATCACACTCAAGCACCAAGATTTCTGTGCTAGCAGAAAAACAAAGTGGCGGCTAGGGTTTTTCTTGTTTTTCAACAAAAAACGAGAAAGAGAGAAGAGAAGGTTGGAAGCTATTGTTTCATGAATCATCATTTCCATTAGGGTTTCGTGCGTATACCTTATATCTCACGAAAAATCACTAAAAAATTGAGAATTCTAAAACAATTAGAATTCCCTAATTGTAATTGGAAACATCTAATTCTCACAATTATAATTTAGACCATAAATTATAACTAATTATAATTTAGCCAAGCAACTTCTCTTTCTCGCAATTAAACCCTACTATGTTATCAAATAACATCTTGAGTATATAATTCTCTATTGTGTGTGACCTATTAGGTTTCCCAATCAATTGGTAGCGAACATGAATTAACTCAAACGTCTTTGAGATTAATAATCCACAATTAATTAGAATTAATCCTATTAATTCTAATCAGGATTGGTTTATTAATTCATCAATTAATAAATCTATATTTCCATATCAAGAGCGGAAGCTAGCAACACATCATGACCACCCAAGAGTCCAGGAAGTCAAGTAGCTTGACATGAACCCTTTAATAACAAACTATAGTGCAATTAACTCCTTTTCCCATACAATATCTCATTCGGTCTGGAGTATAGAATTAGTGCCAACTCCCTCCAGAATATATATTAATTCTGGCCTGAATATAATAGTACTTGTACCAAGAACTCATTACTCTAGATGTGTATCCATTGAAACTGTTTCCAATACACAGTCACATTGGCCAAGGACTTCTTAAGTAGTAATTTCTACAAGTGGCCGTGAGATATTTGCCTCTACTATTAGAAGTGGTAAATCCGTTATTACCCTCTCAACTACTTTTATTTACCTCACAATGTATCCAATATCCATCCCATAGGCGGCCCTCGATCTGACTCCAGAGATTGGAATTAAAGTACAATGCTCAGCAAACAAAGTATCTTGGAGATCTCAAGTCTAAGAATACTTGCACGTTTTCTATATTGAGATTATATCACTGGCACTAAATAGTTATCCATGTGATTATCTCATAGCTAGGTCATTCAATAAACTTGTTTCATTAACAAGCATTCACGTGTTAACTTGGAGTATCTCAATACTCATGAATATGAGAAACACCGCCTGATCAAATCAGGAAGTCTAACACATGCTAGTCTTAATGCATTAATGATGTCCAGTCTCATTAATACTACGACTAGGGACTATTTAAGTACTAACACTATATAGTGTAGTAGGAATCTCATATCATGATCTCTATGATGATCTCCTTAACACAGTGTTGTACTAGGAACTTTATCTAACAGTTATATTACACAAAAGTAAACAAAAGAAACTGTAAAATAAATAATGCATTTTATTAAAATAAAATGTGTTATATACAACGTACAAGTGATTGCCTCTAGGGTATAACACTAACAGCTTACGTTATGAATAAGGTAGAGCTATACTCCGAAAGACGAAGAGAAAAAATGTTTGATGCGTTGGAGTAGATGACTGGAGAGAATTCCTGTTGAACTACAAGCGCCCTCTCTTTTCCTTCCAACCCAAGAAATACAGTGCAACCTGTTTGCATGTTGGTTAATCCGTGATTAGCAAGAAAAAGTAAGTACTCTCTTCTAGATGTGGCTCGAAAAATTAAAATTTTCTATTGTGTTTTTCTTTGATGTTTTTCCATGATTCTTCAGATATCACCAAGGCTATCAAAGTTAATTTAAACAAGTTTATGCCCATTTTGATGATATTCACTCCTTTTTTTTTATTCAAGAATATAGATAATGAAACTCATATAAGTAAAGAATAATTAACTAATTCAAGTTCCATAGTTTAGTTCTAAACTACTACAATCTGGGCAACAAAGTAAGCATTTTTCACAAGTTTCTGGTGGGTACGTTTTACGTTTCATCTCATCTTATTTGTGCAAAAACAACTCACTTTTAACTAGGAAAACAATATAACCAGGTAAATTTTTTTCTATACTCACATACTTTTCCTTTCTTTTTTTTTTTCTTTCATCTAGTAGGTGCATTGTATGTTCATCCTACCTTGTCCTATTTGCTTAAATCTAGAATTAGGACTAGTTCAGAACACCACAAAACAAAAATCAATCATTATTCTTCACTTATATGTCATCACATCATTCTTATCAATTCTTAAAGAACAAAACTTTGCTCATCTACTTAGACATAAATAAGGTTAACCCAAAATTTAAACACTTAACCTATATCTAATCCTAATATTATTCAAGACTAAATTCAACCAAATAAGTCTGAAATCATATTCTAAAGCTAAAAGAAAGAACATAGTTCCACCACATTCATCAACAATCATAAAAAATTCAAAAAAATTGGCCTAAAAAATTCGACACACTAAAAAATCTTGACAAAGTATTACATTCCCTCTCCCCTATAATTAAATTGAGCATTGTCCTTAATAGCCAAAACACTATCAAAAAAAGGTCTATATATATGTTAACATTTTTTATAGCGGCTCTAGAGCCACCAGAAATAAAGGTTTTATATGGCATATTGTAATACCCTACATTTTTGAATTTCGGATGGCTACTACTTTGGATAAAATAGGAATTTGTACCAGTGGCCAGAACAAGAAATGGTCAGTATAATGAGATGAACATCTTGGTGCAATAAAAATATCCAGCGGCATTATTGGAATTTTGGAATTTATAGGGACCTAGATGGAATTTTTAGATTTGTTCTACCCATACTCTAAATGTTTAGATAGTGACTACTCTTAGTAGAGTGAGAGTTTGAGGGTACACTTAGAACAAAAATTGAATAGTGTGATGAGACGGATGTTTTGGTATAATCCGAGCTATCAAGGGCATTGTAATAATTTTGACCGCGATCGTGGTTTTGACCGCAAATTGGAAAGAATTGAGAATTTTGAGTCCTCTCATTGAGATCAGTAAAATTTATAGATTCCATTGGTGGAATAAAATATTTTCCTGATACGGACCGGAATTATGGCTATTTTTTGAGAAAAATTAGAAATACAGTCAAGATTTGAGCACATGGCATTGTGTGAATGGTCGATAAAAAAATTGTTAAAATATCATTGGAGGAGTGAAATATTTGTGGGATTATTTAATTGCAAAAGCTTATTGAATAAGTTTAAGAATTAAGGAATTTAATTAAATAAACCAATAGGAAAAATGGTTGAAAATGGATAGCTCACAATTCATTAATTGTTGGTTGACCTTGTGACCATTTTTGGCCACAAGATGAGGCGGTGGAAGGCTATTTTTCAACAAGAAAAATGGCAGCAAGAAGACCATAAGAAGAGAAAAAGAAAACAAGGAAGAAAAGGAAGAAAAAGTTAAGAAAATTTGAGGAAAATTAGAAAATAGAGAGAGAAAAGTGTTCTTGAGCAAAATCAAGCTAGAGGATCTGACAAACAAGGTAAAATGCTACACCCCATGAATTAAAGTTGTAGATTTCAGTGCGGTAATCATTTTGATATGAATTTTAATATGAAATCATGAAGATTATGATTATGTGTAGCATTAATTTGGTACTATGTGAAGAATTGTGTGTGAGAGTGTGTGCTGGTTTCTTGGAGGGTTCATGTGCTATATTGTTGTGTGATGGATAGGTGTGTTTTGATAGTGATTTGAAGGATTGATCATGGTTGTAAAGGGTGACGGTGAAATTGGAAAGAAAATGGGAGTTAAGAACTTAAAAGAATGAATTATGATCATTCTTGTTTGTAAATGTTGGTTGTGTGTTGTTTAAATATAAACTTGGTAACTTGCTTGGCTTTGAGAAACTGAAGAATTCAGGGTGCTTTGAAGGGAAATGAAGTGGATTAAGTGTGCAATAGATGTTATAAAGTAAGGAGAACAAGTAGGTGAAGTTGTTTGTGGAAAATGGATGAAATCTAAAGAAATTTTGAGACCGTTTTATCTCAATAGTGTCTAGACAAAACTGAAGTTGAGTGAGCGGACTTCATAGAAATGTAGTTGAAGGTCTAATGAGTGTTTTGATATAAAATGGAGACCAATCAGAGTTGTGGATCAAAAGTTATGCACAAAACAAAATGGTGTATTAAAGAGGTAAAATGCAAAATTTTATTTTAAAGGAAATGAACTCAAAGGAGTTTTATTTGTTTGAAAAGAGGAATGAAAAGAATGAGAATCATGAAGAGATATTATGCTTAGAGAAAGGAAATGTGGAAATGAGAAATGAAAGATTTAGATATATGATATATGTATATATGTGCTTATTCTACAAAGAGAATGAAGAAATAGGAAATGAGTGATTTCCTTATATTGGTACTAGTCGAATATTGAGCTAAGCTTTGGTATATCAAACTAAACATAACATGACGCTTAATGTAGGTTGTTCACGTTAAGCGTTTGGTGACCAGCTAGATATGATATCTAGTCAATTATAATGTAGGACACGAGGTGAGTCCCTCTTGTTTTATAAAACCTTATTTTATGCTAGTGAAATTACGTTTTACTGAAGATATGTTCTATGAATCCTTTTGGTTTCTTTGAACAAATAAATGGTTTCTCTGAGGAGGAAATGGTATCATGCTATGATTGGATTTGAATGGAAAATGTAGATTTTCATACATGGCATTATTCATAATTAGTGATTAATTCTAAAGTCTTTTTATAACAAGGTTAATGGACCTTGTGCTTTTATAAGAAAATATGATTTTTCTGAATGGAAAATTATCGAAGACTTTAGGAAATCGTGTTTTCTATAAAGAATTTTGGTTCACTTGAGTATGGATAACTCCTAGGTACAAATATATACTTGAAAGGCTTTTTTCCTTATTAATTATGAGACAAAATAATGTTTTATTCTGGGAAAGCATAAATATTTCTTTTTATGGAAACGATTTTTGGGAAAATGTGAATTATGGATTTTATGGAAGCATAATTGGAATTTCTTGAATTAATCCTTCTTTTAGGGTTAAAAATTCTAGAATTCGTGAATAAAACTCCTTTTGGAATTGGGTATCGTGAAACCCTGGTCAAAACCAACCTTAGAGTAAGGGGGTTGGGATGCATATCATATTTTATTTCATGATTAAATATATTTTCATATGATTTTTATGTGTTTTGGATTCGGGTTTTATTGTCTCGAAGTCTTGTTGGTGAGTATTGTGTGAGAGGGGCAAGATGGTAATTTTTGCCTGAGGTGAAAATAGGGAGATAGCCTGTGGATTGAATAGAAAATAATTTTCTAGTGAAAATATCAACAAGAGTTGTTGTGATGTAGTGGTTAGAGCTTTGGAATTAATTCTTGAGGTCTTGGGTTCAAATTCCATCATAGAAGCCTTAGCTAGATTAAATTTTATTTTTGCTTAGTGGAGGAAATTTCGGTCTTAGGAGCTTAGAGTAAGGTAGGGATGATGTCCTAAGAGAGACATGCTAGGAGTATTCTCATTCCACTCTTTTGCCCTACTCGAATTTCCTAAAGGGAATTCTTGTTCCCTTGATCTTTGGTTTTCCTTAGGTTTCAACTTCTTAGTTTGATCAAGATGTTCTATCCATTTTCTTTTCAGAAATTTCGGTAAAATGCTGTGATCTTGTGGGATCAAAATACCCTAGTAAAAGGATTCTCATGGTTTGAAAAATGCGGAAGAATGGTGGGAAATTCCAAGGGGAAAAATCCCTCTAGTAAGCTTGCTGAAATTTCACTCTAGACTAGTTCATCTTCCTTCATGGCATGAGCTGAAATTTTCCAGCTTGTTGTACCTTCAAAATGTTGAAATTTTTAGCTAACATTCCCTCCCAAATGCTTCCAGAAAAATGATCTTTAAGATCAGTTTGAAACCTGAAAATTCTTGACCAATTTCGGACTGCTCAAAGCTGGAGCAAAACAACAAAAATTCCTGTACGAAAAACAGTTTTGAGAGTCCAAAACCAAGCTGTTTTCTTCCAGATCTTGTTCAGTACCTTAACCATGTTTTTCCTTCATGAAGAAGGCTGGAAACCAGCCTTGAATACCCCTGAAATTCCCTTTAAAACTTGCTGCAAATTGGCTGGAAGTGGCAGCCGAAATTCTGCCCAGAAAAATTCCTGTTCAGCAAAATGCTGGGCAGTCCAAAGTTCCAGCTTTGTTTCCTATTTTTCTTCTAGCTGAAACACCAACCTTAATCTGTCAAAACCTTCCTTAAACCTCCATTAACAGAGCTCCATTGTTTCCCTCAAGCTTCTGCACGAAATTCAGCAATGGCTGTCCGAAAATCTCTCCAACAATTCCCTGCAATTTAGCTTGATTGGTTTCCAAAATTCCAGCCATCCTTGTTTAGCAACCTTCCATAATATCTTACTTAAATGACCAGACATCTTCATCATCATTGTGCACCTTAGTTTCAGCCACCATAAGCCACCTTGAATCAGCTTTAATTCCTCATAAAAGCTGCTCAACCAGTCGGCCAAAGGAGACCTTTAAAGCTCTCCAAATTATCAAGATATCCTAGAATATTTAGTTTCCAAATTCACTTCCTAAAAATATTCTCCAAGGATTGTGACAACTAACCCTTCCTTTTATCTTCCAAATCAGAGAAACAACTCCCTAAACCCTACAGAAATTCAGCCAGCCCTATCCCTCACAAAAATTCAGCAGTTGCACAAGAACAACCTCTCGAAATCTCTCAATCTCCAAGAACACACACACTACACCAAGAACACCTACCTCTTCCCTACACTTAATACCCCACCAAACCATCTCAAATCCTCTAAAAAACTTCCAGATTTGACCAACTCACTGCTGTGAGTCCATCAACACCATTATTAACATCAAACTCCTCAAATCATCTTGCTACTTCGGATCAAAAGCAGAAATTTCTGTGAATGACAAGAACATCTTCAAGGTAAATTCACCCTATCAACTTCATCTTCTCCAAACATGATCTCTAGTGAGAACCTATGTGAATAAACATACTAATGATCTCTTCTTCTTCTTCTTCTTCTCTCTCTCTCTCTCTCTCTCTCTCTCTCTCTCTCTCTCTCTCTCTCTCACGGCCGAAACTCCTCTCCCTTGGCCGGATGACTTCTTCTCCATAATCATGCTCTCGCCATCTCCTTTGGACAAAGTTAGACATCTAGGAGTTGAGATCTACTCTAAACTCCTTCGAGGCATTCATCAATCAAGTAAGTACCATCAATCCTTCTTTTAAACTCTAGAATTATGTCTCTAGGGTGATAATGATAATAGGTGGATGGTGATAGGATTTGAGTATATATATATATATATATATATATATATATTGTTGAGATTGAAGTATGAATATATGTATGATTGTGAAGGAGATGGGATTTATGCATGGAAGGATTGTCTTGGATGATTATATGATGATTTGAGGTTGATGCATGTCATAAGTAGTATATGTGATGAAGTATGCTAGAGATTATGTCACCTTTGGTGAATAGGGTTTATATTCATGATGGATTAATATTGAAGCCATGATCATGTTTATGCTAGTAGGGGTTAGATCATGTGTTGATAAATTGAGATCTATGCTTGTATGCATGATTTGGATGATTTGATGAATTGAAGGATTGTGTATGTAATGATTGTGGTTAGCCATAGGAATTTGATCATGATCTAGTTGTCCCCAAACAAATTTTTACTTCATGAATAAAATATTCAATAAAATAATTTCTCTTAGCATTTTCGAAAGAAAAAAAAAACCCTAGGAAGGGTAGATTTGGATTGTCATATATATAAAGGATATTTTAGTCAAACAAATAATGATTTTTGCTAGAAAAATAAATATATATATATATATGTATATATTACTTAATATAATGAGATCAATTAAAGCCTTTATGAAAATAATTACAATTAGTAGAATATATATTACTAAAAATTTAACTATTATCTTCTAATCAAAACTCCTTAAGAATTTATTTAATATTGTTCAAGTGAGACTCATTAAATTTATTTTCAACTAATTTTAGCTACCAATTATTTTCTAACAACTAAATTATTAATAAATCAATATTTTATTTAATATTACCTAGAACTCTTGACCAAATAAACTTTAAATTTTCCCTAACAAGATTTAAGCTTTCAACTTATTAAATTTATTTCCCAAACCATTAATTATTTTAAATAATTGTGCTAGGCTCAACTCTTAAACCTATTTACTTATTGTTTAACCTTAAAGCTTGGGACACTAGGATCATGGTAGTAGTAAGTTGAGTCGATTTAAAATTAAGGAAGTAGTTTGTGGCTTGAAATTGATTGTGATTTGTATTTGCCCATGTGGGCTTAGGTCTGCCGTTGGAGACCTTGTTATTGTGAGCAAGAATCAGGTAAGCTCCTGCATAAAACCTGTTTGATGCAAAATGTTTATTATGGCAAGCCAAGTGTAGAGTGCATGGACACTCATTTATGTAAAGGCAATTGAGGGTTAAATCTTTTTTTATTTCAAACATTTGAATTATTTAAAAGCCAATGAGTAGATTTACTCAAACTCTTTCTAAAATTGATTTTGTTAAAGACTTTGGAAAACCCATAAATTGCCATTTTCATGTGGAACAGTGTTTTGTTCATTTTATCCCAAGTGGGAAACGTTGTTGAGTACTCAATAAGGATGGACTACTAGGACTAGACTTTGAAGGGTTAGGGTAAGTCTCTCAATAGGTGGCCACCTTTGAAGGGTGAGTCCTTCCCGGATAAGATGTCAGTCCAGTGAGTCGTGCCAGTCCGAGCTAGTAGTTTGTTTTTAGTTAAGTGATTGTGATTTGTCGGAATGGACATCAGGTTGTTGTTTGGGTATAGAGAAGAAGGAGTATCTTGCCCAGTAGGCCGATCACCTACTTTTGTCAGTCTGCACAAAGTGTCGGCATTCTGATCGGTTATGGGGCCCAACGTATGGTAACCCATATCCCGTTCTTTCGAGTGGTTGATTTTATTACTTATGTATGGATGGAAAAGATAAAATGCCACTCTTATTTTTGACTAATGTTATTGCTTGCCAGTATTTCTCTTATAAAAGTTTCACACTTTGCATCCACGAACTGTTTTCACTAAACACCCGAAGCACACACGGACTTACTGAGATTTCTGTCTCACCACCATTTTATCATGATTTCAGGTCCATCCTGCTGTGGCCATGAGTAGCTATATATTGTCTGTTTTGGATGAATTTTCTGAGGATTTATTTTGTGTAATGTTGGGAGAGCTGAGAGCGGCTGAATTTTTATTATGGATTTGTTTTGAGTGTTCTTGGATTTATTATTATTTCTTTTGGGTTGTAATAAATTTTAAGTTGAAGTATCATTTTATTTCCACTATTATATTTGTGTGTCCTAGTTATAAAGACCCCTTGTCCTTTGGACGGGGCGACATCCCTGGCCCTGGCGGGCCTAGGTAGCGGGGTGTTACATGTATCCTTCAAATGGCGAAAATAACCTTGGAAACTCATTTTATCATATGAAAAGGACTTTTTATTCTTTTTCGCTATGGTTTTGGAGAACAATCCTCAGTATGAGATTAATTTTGAAGGTATTTTAACCCTAGAAATTATTTTATTTATATTCCTTTGGGAATGGAATAATTGATTAGCCTTGTCAGCCAATAGAATTAATTAATTGGTCTTGTGAACCAGTAGGATCAATTTCTGGAAAATGATATTTTGGCCTTAGAAAATGTTTTATTGGTATTTCTTCGGGAATGGATATTTATCTGGCCTTGTGAGCCAGTGAAATTGGACTGCTCTTGTGAACCAGTGGAAAGGATAAGTACTTAACAAGAGCTGACCTTTGTACTAGCTCACATTAGATGTAGATGTCCCCAAGTAACTCTATCAGTTCTGGAGATTATCTTAATCTAAATGGGGCAATAGGACATTGGAAACGGCTAAGGACATACAGGATGGGTTGGTAAGTGCCTGATTGACCTCTTGCTCCCTCTTGTGTGATGAATGATACGGGCATGGGTCCCCGTGAAGGCAAAATATGGCAAAATGAAAATTCACTGAAACATGCTAATGAAACAGAGCATATGCAGAGACACAGTGGAAGGAAAATTTTTTATACCTCTGCGTGTGATCACTGGTCTAGGGGGTGGTAGCTGCGTCTTAGTATGAACCACTTTTGGTCCTGAGATTAGTTCTTCCAGCTGCTGTCCCGCAAGCCGACGGCTTCTCTTGGGCATCAACACGAATCCTCTTGGCTCTCAGAATATAACCCCACCTGAATTGCCTGGTGATTGCTATGGATCAAGAGGATGATCTTACTACTTCAACTAAATGCTATTGAGCATTAATCAAGAGAGTTTCTGCGTCACTATTCTTGCTCTCACAAAAACCAGAGAACACCCACGAGAGAGAGAGAAAACGCCGAGAGCCTTGGGGAAAAAAAACAGAATGTGAGGTTATGAACGTCTGTGTTACCTTCTTGATCCCAACAACCTTAATGGTAGGTTATTATCCGAGCATTCAAAAATCAAACAGAAGCCCTAAGGCTCATGTCATGTTAAGCCATTAAACAGGCCTTTGGACCTATGGCCTAGTTCATTAGGTTAAGCCTTTTAATTTAATTTAATTATTCCTGGACTGAAACAAGTCCAATAATTAAATTAATTAAATAATCTAATGGACCACTATAAACCTCAAGCCTTGGCCTAGTTAATTAGGTTTAGCCTTTAATTTAATTTAATTATTCCTAGACTAATACAAGCCCAATAATTAAATTAATTAAATAACCTAAATGGGCCATTAAATAATTCTCTCTCTTTGAACTTTTTATTTTATTCTAACCCAATAAATAAACCAAGTTACTCAAATAAAATAAAATCCAATTAATATAAGATTAATCCCTCGACCCAAACCCATTAGGACTTATGGGCTATTCTGAGGACCAAAAGACACATCACTTTGGGTATTAAAATAACCAAAATACCCCTACTATAGAAATAGTTATATTTTACATTTTAAATGTTTCCTAATATCACCATAAAGAAATATTGACCCCAAGGACAATGCTACATTAGCAAAGTCTCCGACCTACAGGTGTAATGACTAAAATACCCCTCTACGCATCGGCGTACATTTAGAGAGGAAGAGTGTACTAACACTTCTCTAAAAGACATCTACCATCCTCAGACCTCTAGTCTAATGATCCATGACTCCTGGAATGTTTCCACTTTCCAAGGGACCTACCCTAAAGCTAACATCCAAGTCATGTTCCCCAGGGCCCTGGATATTTAGATCATTCGAACAATTACAAGGGTGATATAACGCATAAGCTATCTTGCATAAGTTTGTCTTAACTAACTAGTCACATATAACCAACATACAAGTATATCAGCTCTACAATAGAACCTCAACTATAGCATATCAAAGTACATGCTTCCAGCTTCGTCAAACCACCAACTCCTACTCAAGCGGTAGAATATTCGTCCATGCTGTAGTAGTAATAGTCTAGATTTCTTCTAAATAGTACATTTAGAAACCACTATTACATGTCTTGTTCTATGTATTCGAAATACACTCATGCTATGAAGTAAGTGGACTATTCACTGGCTAAAGATAAGTCATTTCCCATTTGGAATTCATAACATAATAACCTAAACATGATGAGATTCTCATTCTTATCAATTAGTTAAGAACAAACGTTTATATGTTAAGTAACCCATGATCCATACCTTATTGTGAAAGACTACCACTCACATGGATCACTTATTTAAACACAATGGCTCTTTTTAAATGTAAATCGTACACAACTAAAATGTAAATTCACAAACAAATTTTGAGAATAAATTCTTTTATTAATAAAATCGATAATTACATCAGAAAACTAGTCTAGAGGGTATACACTCTAACAATTTTCCACTTTCACTATAATACTAAGAAAGTCCATAGATGCCCACCATTATGGCGTCTAAGTATTTTTTGAAGACTCTTCTCAGCCAAAGGCTTGGTGAAGGGATCTGCTAGGTTGTTCTCCGAGGCTATCTGTTCCACCATAATTTCCCATCTCTGGATGAAATCACGGATCAGGTGGTACTTCCTCTCAATGTGCTTCCCCTTCTTGTGGTTCCTAGGTTTTTTGGATTGTGAGATTGTTTCAGTGTTGTCGCAATACACCACAATTGGTTTGTCCATGTGTGGCACGATTCCAAGTTCTGAAAGGAATTTCTAGAGCTAGACTGCTTCCTTAGATGCCTCCAAAGCTGCAACATACTCAGCTTCCATGGTTGAGTTAGCAATGCAAGATTGCTTGATATTTCTCCATGAAACTGCTCATTCAGACAAGGTGATGACATATCCACTAGTAGATTTTCTTTCATTCTTATCTGCCTAGAAGTCTGAGTCTGTGTATCCAGTAGGAATCAATTAGCCCTGTAAACCAGTATATAATCTCTCGTACCTTTGAAATACTTGAGAATATGCTTTACAGCTTGCCAATGAACCTCCCCAGGGTTTGACTGATATCTGCTAATTAAGCTTACGACAAAGTAGATATCTAGCCTAGTGCACAACATGGCTTACATGAGACTTCCCACAGCCGAAACGTAGGGAATCATACTCATTCTGTTTTTTTCTTCTTGGGACTTAGGACAGTCCTTTGAACAAAAAGACAACCCATGTCTGTAAGGGATTAGATTTCCCTTGTATAAGTCCATGCTGAACTTGACTAGTATCTTGTCAATGTATATCGCTTAGAATAATCCTAATATTCTCTACTTCTTATTTCTAAGAAACTTAATCCAGAGAATGTAACTGGCTTCTCCCAAGTCCTTCATACTGAATTGACTAGACAACTAAATCTTATTAGATGATATTGTTCCTACATCATTCCCAATGAGTAGAATGTCATCCCATATAGGACAAGAAAACCACATTAATGCCTTTCAATTTTCTGTACACACATAGTTCTTCCTCGTTTTGAATGAAATCATAAGTCTTTACAGTCTCATCAAAACAAATATTCCATGCCCTAGATGCCTATTTAAGTCCATAAATAGACTTCTTAAGCTTGCAAACCATATGTTCCTGGCCATTAGCAATAAAACCTTCCGGTTGGGACATATAGATGTCCTCACTAAGATGGCCATTAAGAAATGCCGTCTTAACATCCATTTGCCATATATCATAGTCATATTGACATGCAATGGCAAGGAGGATATGGATGGACTTAAGTATGGCTACCAAGGAAAAGGTTTCCTCATAGTCGATTTCCTCTTTCTGAGTATACCTTTTCACCACAAGCCTAGCTTTGAAGGTTTTCACATTCCCATCCACTCCCTTCTTTCTCTTGTATATCCACTTACACCCAATGGGATTTATCCATTCAGGTGAAGCTATATGATTCAAAACCTGATTGAAGTATATAGACTCAATCTTGACTTTCATTTCTTCATGCCATAGATATACATCGGCATCAGCAATAGTCTTCTCGTATCTAGTGGGATCTTATTCCTGATGGTTAAAGACCAGCTTGAAAACCTCTTCAGTCTATCTTTCTGGAACTCTAAATACCCTCCCACTACGACGAAGCTCCGTTTGTATAGGTTTTTGAGCTTGTGCCTCTTCTAATTCCATAATTGGATCTGAAGAAGTTAATTCCGAAGATAACTTCTCCTCCAGTTGTTAAACCCCACCAAAAGCCAACCTTAGAATAAGGGGGATGGGATGCATATCATGTTATTCTGCATAATTAAATACTCTTTGAATGATTTTATGTGTCTTAGAATTATGATTTATAGGTTAAATGACTTATTTATGCTTGTTGGGTAGAAAGCGTTAAAAAGTAATTTTGCTTGAGGTCAAAATAGGAAGATGGCTTGAGTTTTAGATAAAAAGAATATTTGGGTGAGAAAATAAGAACAAGATTTAGTGTGGTTAAGTGGTTAGAGCTTTGGGTTTAATCTCTAAGGTCTTGAGTTCAAATCCCATCACTTAAGTTTTATTCATGATTATCTTAGCTATGTTTGAATTTTTGATTTTCTTACATTCCTTAAACAGAGGAATGTTGTCTCAAGAGAGACATGAAGATAATGTCTTGATCATGTGATCATGTCCTAAAAAGAATTCTAGAGGAATTCTTGTCCCCTTTAATTTCTCTAGCCTTGTCTTAACATTTTTATAATTTAAACTATCCTTAAACCATTAATCCATCCTTTTAATTCCAAAAATTCTGTGATAAACCCCTAGCCTTGAAATTCGAAAATCAGCCTTAAGGGATAGGGGATTGCTGAAAATAGGGAGAAGAGTTAGGATGGATTTCCAAGGAAAAGAAATCGCCATAGTCAAAACTTCAATCCTACATTTTGTTCATGATTTAGTAAAGGAAAAATTTGGAAAAATTTTCCGAAATTTCTGCAAGGTTATTTTCAAAAGTTTAGCCAATATTCTTACTCTATTTGCTACCAGAAAAATGGTCATTTCATGTAAGGTTGAAGGCAGAAAATTTAGAGAATTTTCGGACTGCACAACCTTTGTAAACTAGAATTTTTCCTTCAGCAAATTCGCTGCATGGAAGCTGGATTTTGAAGCCACCTTTGAGTCCTTAGAACAGCTGGAGCTTCCTCTATTTTTCTTCAGAAAGAAGGCTAGAAAACCACCATGAAAATACCTTCAAACACCCTCAAAAACTAGATGTAAATCGGGCCAAAGAAAGCAGAAAATTCTGCACCATAAACCATCTCTATTCTAGGTACTCTTGAAGCATTGAAAACTAGAAAATTTCCAACTTGGTTTCTCAAGGCAAAGGCCGAAAACTTGCATTTCAACCTCTGAAAATTAGACCTTGTTCAGCCATGGACTGAACACCATTGACCTCTATATTAACCTTGAGTGCTTGGACTCCATGATCACACATCAAAAAGCTCCTAAGATTACTCTATCCAAAACTCATTTGAACTTCCAACTAATTCCAGAATTTTTGCTCCATTAAAACACTCTTATAGCAAGTGATCAAATCAGAATTTCTTAGCCATTATAGACTAAGTTTCGGCCAGCTTAGCAACCTGAACAACCTCCATTCATTGTATTAAGCCTAGCTTATTCAGTCTTGCACCATTGAAGAACAAGAGACCTTCCATGAACAACCACCATTAACTAATCCTCTACCTCAAATAACTCCTCATTTTCCTCCATTTGAATTTCAAAAAAATTGAACAGTTCTCTCTCCTTCTTGCTAAACCGAAACTTCTAACTACACAAGACCATTCGGCCAACAACAACTCTAGAAATTCACAAGCCATTTTCTCTCAAACTCTCTAAAAAATACTAAGAACACCAAGAACACACACTTCACCTCTTCAAGCCTAAATCTATCCTAAACATCTCCAATCACCCCCAAATACTCCAGATCACTCATATTTAATCCCTAGTCTTTATTTCTGGTCTTATAACATGAAATTACGCAAACCAGAATTTTTGAACGGATCAAAACCAGTTTTTTTTTTTTTATTTTTATTGAAGGTTCCAAGAACATCAAAAGGTAAAACAAGAACAACCTTCTTGTTCTTTCTCTTCTACTCAACTTTTAATGTTCCATTCTATTGCTCTCTCTCTCTCTCTCTTGGCCGAAATGATGATGATCAACCATGGCTATTGTTCGGACCACTAAAGGCTCTCAAGCTCGTGTGGACCTTCACTAATTAAGAAACCTTCAAAAAGCGATCATCTATCAAGTATTTCTTCTTAAATCTTCCTTTTAATTTCTGGATTCATGTCTCTTAGATGTTGATAGGAAGATTGAATATAAATGGGGGTTGAGTATATGTATGTGGATGAAGGGAATGGAGTTAGGACATGAGAGTTAAAATGTATGATTAGGCCTTATGGATTTTTCATTTGAATCAATATAAGCTCATCATGGTTAATGAGACTTATGGATGTTTTGATGCATGCTAGATGTTATGACACCAATGGTGATTAGGCCTTTATGTTCTTAATTTTCAATAAAGCCATGAATGATGATTATGTCTAGTAGGATATTGGCCATGTGTTAGTATGTGTTAGTTCAAGTGTATGTTTATGAATGGATTAGTTTATTATTTGATGTTAGGGAATGTGTTCATGTATCTTTTCTCACAATAGGAAATCATGTTCTAAAATTATTTTTATTAACAAATTTTATTAATTTAATTAGAATTATTATATTTACTTTATAAAATCCGAAAACATTAGGAAGGTTGGAAAATAGAATATTAATTAGAATATTAACATTTTTATTAGTTAAATAAATAAAATCTTTTATTAATATATATATATATATATATATATATATAATATTGGAATTAATTAATATCAAATGACCTTTTTGACCATAATAATTAGCCTTACTAAAACATTTACCTATATCCATAAATATTATTTATATTAAAATTTATTTATTATTTATTAATTAAAAATTAAGTATAATTCATTTATTATTAATTTTATTGGTTATTTATTATCTATTAATTATTAATTAAAAATTATAGTGTAATTTATTATTTCCAATAATAGTACTATTTAAATATTACCATTTACCAATATTATTTAGGACTTAGTATTATCCAATATTTAACACTAGTTTATTTATTAGCAATAATACCCATAATTTATTATTTGAAACTATAACTTATTAGTATTTATTTTAGAACCCGTAGTTATTTTAACTCATCAAGCTAGATTTATTTTATAAAATACTTTATCAACTAGTATTAAAGCTTAAGACATTATAGTCATGGTTAGTTGTGGTTGTGACTAGTCAAACTAGGAATTATTTATGTATGGTAAATATAGTCCAAAGGTTATCCTATGCCTTGTGTTTACCCCAGGAGGGTTAGGTTGACCTTGGAGGATTTTTTAGTTCAAGAAGAGCAATGAATCAGGTAAGTTCCTGCATGGAGTTATTTGAAGACCAAATGTGGCAAGCCAGCTCGTTGTATATGAGAATTTCTATTGTAAAGCAATTATGGACAATTTTTCTTTTTTTCCAAGTAAGTAGGCTATTTAAAACTAAGCAAACGATTTTACACGAAATGCTAAAATTTTCATGAAACTCAACTTTGGCAAGAATTTTAGAAACCATAATTGCTATTTTCAAGTAAATCATTGTATGATCATTTTTCTCCCAAGTGGGACAAACATCGTTGAGTACTCAATAAGGATAGACTGCTTGGACTAGTCTTTGAAGGGTTAGGGTAAGTATCTCAGTAGGTGGCCACCTCTGAGGGGTGAGTCCTTCCCAGATAGGATGCCAATCCTGTGTGTCATACTGGTCCGAACTAGCTAGTTCAGTCAAGTAGACTGTGTGTTTTCGGAGTGGACAACCGATAAGTTTGGGTGTAGAGAAGAAGGAGTATCTTCCTCGGTAGGCTGTACACCTACCTTGTGTCAGTATGCCCAACGTGTGGTATTCTAATTGTTATATTGTCATGGTGCAAATAGTGTGGTGTCATGGCTACCTCTTTTGAGTAGTTGTATTTATTGTGCACATGTATGTTTTGGAAAGCAAAACACAATTCTTCATTTAAGACATTTATTTAATGCTTGCCAGCACTTTCTTTTATGAAACTTTTACAACTTGCATACATGAACTGTTTTACTTGAAACACTCAAAGCACACACGGATTTACTGTGATTTTTATCTCACCACCTTTTATACCATGTTTTCATGTTGATCCTGCTGTGAAGGTCATTAGCTAGAATGTTGCCTATGTATTGAAGACTCTTTGTTATCTTTCCTATGTATTGCTTTTGAGAGACTGTAGCAGGCATTTATTAATTTGAATTTGTTCATGTATTGCTGGGTTGTAATAAGTTAAATTTTGTAGTATTTCTTTTATTTTATTTTATGTGATTTAGTTATACAGACCCCTTGTCCTGTGGATGGGGCGACATCCCCAGCCCTAATGGGCTTAGGTAGTGGGGTGTTACAAGTGGTATCAGAGTTAAGGTTTAGGCAATTATTGATAGTATATACTTTGTTTTACTAAGGTTAAATCTTTTGGCTAACCTGGCTTGTTTATGCTGTAGGATGGTTAGAATTATTAGAACTGCATGGAAAGGGCAGCAATGGCATCCACCCATTCCTATCAACCCGAAAGATTTACCAGTGCCTCAACCTGCACCGCAGCCTACACCTCAACCAATCATACCCTTGGATGAAAGCAGTGATAATGAGGTTCAAATTATTGAACCACTTCCAGTACCTGTAATAGACCTAGTTTCTGATAGTGAAGATGAGAAAATTAACTTGGAGTATATCCCATTCCCACCTAGTCCTGTGATTGATTTTACTGCTGGGAGATAGACTATAAATCTCCACATAGACCTTCCTTTGCATCCCCACCTAACCAAGTTGAAACTGGGGAGAGTTCTAGGAGACCCGAGAAGGAGCCAATGGATTATGGGTTCGTGAATGGGACTGGGACAGACTTTTCTAGGAATTCTGGAGGATAGTTGTATGATGCTGACTTTGAAGACTCTGATGAGGATTAGAGAGGCTAAGTTTTGCTACGCTTAGGATTTTTTATTTACAGCTTTTAATAAACTCCTGTGCTAGGAGTCCATCTATGTTTATTGCTTTATTTCAAAATTTATGCAAATAAAAGTGCCTAGAGTACTCTAAATCTTGGGGGAAAAAAATCTATATACAATTCTTTATACAAAACTTGCATCTAATTTTCTTTCGCTTAAAGCAGAATGTGAATGCATGCTCAATTTAAATGTTTTAAACTTTGATGCATAAACTTATTATCTGGGGCATGGTTTAGAATGCCACCCACGCTGGTGCAACCACATCTAGCAGAAGGGTTCTTAAGGCAGAGCCCGTGACACCGGAGTTTGATACAACTCAAATACCATCACTAAACTGGGGAAATAAGAATAAATTGGAGCTAGATCGGAGGAACCTATCAGCATAACCATGGGGCAAGAGTTTCACAAAATGACCGAGATTCTACAAACTCTGACTGAGCGGAGGAATCCAAAGGGGGAAGATGAAGCCTTGGAGAGGTTTCTAAAATTTCAACCTCCTATCCTGTTGTGAGAGGCCAAGCAAGATCAGAAAGTAGAACAATACGTGGAATAGATTGAGGACATCTTCGCTACACTCCAGTACACTGAGAAGCGAATGGTGAAATTTGCTGCATTTTGACTGAAGAGCCCAGCTCGGGCATGGTGGTAATAAGTCCAAGATAATTGGGAGATGATCGATCAAGACTGGACATGGGCTAACTTCATGGAAGCATTTAGAGCCGAATATATCCCTTAGTGGATAGTAGAGAAAAGAGAAGAGGAATTCCAAAATCTGACACAAGGGGGCATGACGGTGGCATAATATGTGGCATGTTTTACTCAGCTATCGAAATATTATAAAAGGCTGGTGGAAACCAAGTAGAACAGAACGAGGCAATTTGTTAAGGGATTAAGGCAGGAGTTAAGAAGGGCATTGGCACCTTCTCCACCAACGACTTATTCAGGGGCTGTGGACGTAGCGACCCTGACTGAGAATGAGAATCGCAGCAGGATGGTACCAAGATCTTTCTTGTCGCTAAGACAACCGCCGAGACCTTTCCAGAGGCAACAACCCCATAAGCGCCGTGCCATCCAGCAATGACAGAATCGAGAGAAGCAAGCACGAACAGCACCAGTTAGTCCTACACAGAATCTTCCATTATGCCGACATTGTGGAAAAAGGGGCCATATGGAGAAAAAATTGTTGGACCCGGAGAGTTGAACGGAAATGCTACCACTGCAGAGACCCGAATCATCTGCAAAACGCCTATCCTAAACTTCTCCAAATTGGGCAAGGAAACCCGGCTCAGATAGGGGGAGCTAATCAAGCCAATGCTGCGGGAGCCTCCTGAAGTGGAACTCAGAAGCTACAGGTGAAATCAAAGGTTTTCGCTCTTAACCGGGAGGAGGTGGGAGTAGATGCAGTGGTGGTGGAAGGTACGTTTACTATCCAAGGTCATTCCGTTAATGCATTGATAGACCCTGGATCTACCCATTCCTATTTAAACAAGAATTGTGCATATCATTTGGGTTAGGATGGAGTAGAACTACCTTTTACCTTTTTGGTGAGTACGACCTTAGGGAAAATAGTGCAAGTGGATCAATATGTGCAGAATTGTAAGATTGAAGTGGGGAGAGAAAGCTTGGAGGGAGACTTGATAGTCTTAGCCATTGATGACTATGACTTGATTCTGGGTATGGATTGGCTAGCTAAGCATGGGGTTAGAGTAGACTGTAAGAATAAGTCGGTTCAGTTCATTAGACCAGGATGTGATGTGTTGGAGTTCAATGGCAAGAGAGTAAAAGAGTTGAGGTTTTTGATAGTTGGGGCACAAGCCCGGAAATTGTTGAAGTAAGGATGTCAAGGATATTTAGCTTATGTGATAAATAAGCAAAATGATCAGTACACCCTTGAAGATACTGAGGTGGTAAGAGATTTTCCTGACATGTTCCCTGCAGAACTCATTTCTCTACCTCCAAATCGAGAAGTCAAGTTCACCATTGATTTAGTTCTCGGAGCGGAACCGGTATCCCGAACTCCATATCGGATGGCACCGACAGAGCTGAAAGAATTGAAGGAGCAGCTAGAGGAGTTGGTGAAGTAAGGTTACATAAGACCTAGCACGTCACCATGGGGAGCTCCAGTGCTATTTGTGAAGAAGAGGGATGGGACCTTGAGGTTGTGTATTGACTATCGGGGACTAAACAACCTGACCATTAAGAATAAATATCCTCTACCATTAATTGACGAACTATTCAACTAGTTGCAAGGGTCCAGTTGCTACTCCAAATTGGATTTAAGGCAAGGATACTATCAAGTAAGGATAAAAGAGGAGGATATTCCCAATACGACTTTCAACACAAGATATGGTCACTATGAGTTTGTGGTAATCCCTTTTGGGGTGACTAATGCACCAGCGGTATTCATGGATTTGATGCATCAAGTTTTCCAACCCTATTTGGACAAGTTCGTAGTGGTTTTTATCGACGATATACTCATATACTCTAAAAATCCCGAGGATTATGCTGAACATTTGAAGCTGGTATCGAAAAAGCTAAGAGAGCACAAGCTTTATGCCAAATTTAGCAAGTGTGAGTTTTGGCTAGATAGTGTGTCATTTCTTGGCCATGTGGTGACCAAGAATAGAATCAAGGTGGACCTAGCAAAAGTTGAAGCAGTTTCGGACTGGAAACAACCAAAGAACATCACAGAGATTTGAAGCTTCTTGGGATTGGCCGACTATTATAAGAGGTTTATTAAAGGATTCTCAACGCTAGCATCACCTATGACCTGGCTGCTGAGAAAGAATGTACCATTTGTTTGGAATAAGAAATGTGAAAAGAGTTTCCAAGAGCTGAAGTGGAGGTTAATGAAAATACCCGTGTCGAGTTTACCCAAGGGAGATAAGCCTTACGCTCTGTATACTGATGCTTCGAAGGAAGGCTTGGGAGTAGTATTAATGTAGGATAGGAAGGTAATCGCCTATGTTTCTTGAAAGTTGAAGTCTCATGAAGTTAATTATCCCATGTATGATTTGGAGCTGGCTGCCATTGTATTTGCTTTAAAGAAATGGCGGAATTACTTGTATGGAGCTGAGTATGAAGTGTTTACTGGTCACAAGAGCCTGAAGTACATCTTTACACAGAAGGACTTGAATTTGAGGCAACGGAGATGGATGGAATTTTTGGAAAAGTATCGCTGCCCTATCAACTACCACCCCAGGAAGGTTAACATCGTTGCTGAGGCCCTGAGCCGTAAAGTCAAAATGGCCAGGCTGAGAGTGCAGAAGATTCAATCGGTCCAAGACGTGCTGGATAGAAGAGCAGAAGTGCAAGAAAATAGGATTATTGTTAGCAACATGAGATTGATGCCGGATCTAAGGAGGGAAATCATCAAAGTTCAGCAAAGTATTGCAGAATTTCAACTTTACAAGGACAACGAGCTTAAACAGAAAAGCAGAGATTTCTGACTCGACGAAGTGGGAGTCCTGTATTTTTGAGACCGTTTGTGTGTACCCGATGAGCACCAGTTGAAGGATATGATTTTAGAAGAAGCGCATAAGAGCAAGTATGCAATTTATCCGGGAGAGGTGAAAATGTATCAAGACCTAAAACGGGCTTATTGGTGGCCCGGAATGAAGAGGAACGTGGTTAAGTATATTCTAATGTGTCTAACTTGTCAGAGAGTTAAACCAGAGCATAAAAAGTTGGCGGGATTGTTGCAACCGTTACTGAAGGCATAGAAAGCGGAAAACACAGGGCACATAGCGGAAGCAAAGATAAAAAATACTGGAAAAACTAAAGAACAGGGGATTCCGGATCAGAGCCGACGCCGATCATGCTCTGGCGGGACTCCGAGGTTAAAATTTTTTTTACCTTTTTTCCTCGTTCTAAGAGTTTGCTGGACCGGAATGTGCGCAACCGAGGTAAGTGTGCTGGTAGAAGCCTCTAGTGCAATTCCTGCAAGCCTCCTACTCCGTCTTTGCATGTAGGTAAACGCCAAACTCTCGATCCTCCAGTATATGGCCTACCTAAATCCGTTTGGTGAACAACTCACAAACTTTTCTAGAGAGAGAGAGAGAGAGAGAGAGGCATCTGGCTTTTTCCACAGAGAAGAAGCCGTCTCAAAGAGTGTGTTCTGCAACCACATTGTTTCTAATCCTCCTGTTTAACCTAAATAAAACCCTAGGTTAAACTGGACTGGACCATTGGACTCTCAGTTTAACCTTTTAGGTTTAATTAATTATTCTAATTAGAACTAAATAATTGGCCCAACAAATAATTAATTTCCCAGCCCAAATAAACTAGTCCAATAAATAAGCCTATATTAGTTTAGTCCCAAGTTAATTTTTAATTATTCAAACTGGACCAAAGCCCTGAATAATTAATTAACCCACCAAACTAATTTAATTAATTCTCTCTCTCCATGGATCTTTATTTTATTCTAGCCCAACAATTAAATAGGCTACTTAAATCAAATAAATTCCATTTAATTTAAGATCACTTCCTTAGCCTGTATTTAATTAGGACTCACGGTCTACATTGGGGACCAAAAAGTACACCGCCTTGCTACTAAAATGACCAAAATACGCTTGCTATATAAATAGCTGTATTTTACATTTTGAATATTTCCTAATATCACCATAAGAAAATATTGACCCCAAGGACAATGCTGCGTTAGCAAAGTCTGCGACCTATATCTGTAATGACTAAAATACCCCTCTATACATCGCCGTACATTTAGAGAGGAAGAAGTGTACTAACACCTCTCTAAATGACATCTACCATCCTTAGGCCTCTAGTCCAATAATCCACGACCTCCTAGATTGTTTTCGCTCTCTAAGGGAGCTAACCTAAAACAAACATCCAAGTCATGTTTCCCAGGGCCCTGGACATTTAGATAATTCAGACAACCACAGGGAGCGATATAGTATAGAAACTATCTTGTACAAGCCTGTCTTAACTAACTAGTCACACATACCCAACATGCAAGTATATTGGCCATACTATAGAACCTCAACTATAGCATATCAAAGTATATGCTTCCAGCTTCGTCAGACCACCAACTCATAATCAAGTCGTAGAGTACTAGTCCACGCTGTAGCGGTAGTAGTCTAGGTTTCTACCATATAGTACTTTTAGAAACCGCTACTACAGGTTCTATTTTACGTATTCGAAATACGCTTATGTCATGAAGTGAGTGGACTACTCACTGGCTAAAGGTAAGCCATTCCCCATTTAGAATTCATAACATAATAAGCAAGACATGATGAGATTCCCATTCTTATCAATCGGTTAAGAACGAATGTTTATGTGTTAAGTAACCCATGATCCATACCGTACTGTGACAGACCTCCATTCATATGGACCACTTACTTAAACACAATGGGTCTTTTCCAAACGTGATTGTGCACCAATAAAATTATAAATTCAAAAACAATTTCTGAAAGTAAATTTTTTTATTAAAACATCTGATTTTTACATCAGCAACCTAGTCTAAGAGGGCCTACCCCTATGAAATCTAAGTGTCTCTTAAAGACTTTCTCAGCCAAAGGCTTGGTGAATGGATTAGCCAGATTATTCGCGGAGGCAATCTGTTTCACCACAACTTCCCGTCTTTGGATAAAATCCTAGATCAAGTGGTATTTCCTTTCGATATACTTCCCCTTCTTGTGGATCCTAGGTTCTTTGGATTGTAATACTGCTCCAGTGTTGTCACAATACAACACAATTGGCCTGTCCATGTGTGGCATGACTCCAAGTTCTGAAAGGAACTTTCAGAGCCAGACTACTTCCTTGGATGCCTCCGAAGTTGTCACATACTCACATTCCATGGTTGAATCAGCAATGTAAGATTGTTTGATACTTCTCCATGAAATAGTTCCTCTAGACAATGTGAAGATATATTCAGTAGTGGATTTTCTCTCATCCTTATCCGCCTGGAAGTCTGAGTCTGTGTATCCTGCAGGAACTAAGTCGTCAGCCTTGTAAATCAGCATATAATCTCTCGTTCTCTTGAGGTACTTCAGTATATGCTTTACAACTTGCCAATGAACTCCCCAGGGTTTGACTGATATTTGCCAACCAAGCCTCTGGCAAAACAGATATTTAGCCTAGTACATGGTGTACATGAGACTTCCCACAGCTGAAGCATAGGGAATCCTACTCATTCTGTCCTTTTCTTCTTGAGACCTAGGACAGTCCCTTGAAGAAAATGACAACCCATGTCTGCAAGGAATTAGAGCTCCCTTGCATGAGTCCATACTATACCTGGCCAGTATCTTGTCAATGTATGCTGCTTGGGATAATCCTAACATTCTCTACTTCCTATTTCTAAGAAGTCTAATCCCGAAAATGTAGCTGGCTTCTCCTAAGTCCTTCATACTGAATTGACTAGACATCCAAACATTTGTAGATGATAATGACCCTATATCATTTCTAATTAGTAGAATATCATCCACAAACAAGACAAGAAAAATCACATTAATGCCTTCAAATTTCCTGTACACGCATGGTTCATCCTCATTTTGAATAAAACCATAAGACTTTATAATCTCATCAAAACGAATGTTTCATACCCTTAATGTCTGCTTAAGTCCATAAATGGACTTCTTAAGTTTGCAAACCATATGCTCTTGGCCTTTAGCAACAAAGCCTTCCGATTGGAACATATAGATGTCTTCACTAAAATGGCCATTTAAAAATGCCATCTTGACATCCATTTGCCATATCTCGTAGTCATAATGACATGCGATGACAAGAAGGATACGGATGGACTTAAGCATGGCTACTGGGAAAAATGTTTTCTCATAGTCGATTCCCTCTTTTTGAATATACCATTTCGCCACAAGCTTAGCTTTGAAGGTTTCCACCTTCCTATCTACTCCCTTCTTTCTCTTGTATACCCACTTACACCCTATGGGTTTTATCCCTTCAGGTGAAGCTACAAGATCTCAAACCTGATTGAGATACATAGACTCAATCTCGGCTTTCAATGCTTCATGCCACAGATTTGCATTGGCATCAGCAATAGCCTCCTCGTATCTAGTGGGGTCTTGTTCCTGATGGTCGGAGACTAGCTCGAAAGCTTCTCCAGACTATCTCTCCAGAACCTGAGACACTCTTCTACTACGACGAAACTCCGTTTATACAGGCTCGTGAGGCTATGCCTCTTCTTGTTCTACAATCGGGTCAGAAGAAGTTGCTTTCGAAGATAACTTCTGCTCTAGTTCTAACCTAGTTGAACCTTTTGTGGAAGTACTTTGATCGTCCTCTAGGTATCTACCATTGGTACTAACCAGTACTTTCTGCTCCTTCAGATGATAAAAGTAACCACCTTTTGTCCCTTTTGGATACCCAACAAAATAGCATAATTCTGTTCTTGGTTCCAACTTATCTACTTTAACCAGTACATAAGTTGGACAACTCTATATCCTGAGATGATTCAGACTTGGCTTACGCCCAGTCCACATCTTATAGGGAGTCCTAGGTACTAACTTGGAAGGCACCAAGTTCAGACTATATGCCGCTGTTTCCAGGGCATATGCCTAAAAAGACACTGGAAGAATAGCATGATACATCAAGCTTCCGACCATTTCCATCAATGTCCTGTTACTTCTCTCAACTACTCCATTTTGCTGGGGTGTCCCCGGCGCAGAGAGCTGGGATACTATCCCATGATGTACTATGTAGTCCTTGAATTCACCAAGGAGGAGCTCTCCACCACGATCCGATCATAAGGTCTTGATCAATTTACCTGTCTGACGCTCCACTTCAGCCTTAAACTCTTTAAACTTGTCAAAAAAGTAAGACTTGCGTCTCATCAGGTAAACATAACCAAACCTTGTACAATCATTCGTGAAAGTGATGAAGTACTCAAAACCTCCTTTAGCTGGTGTAGACAAGGGACCATACACATAGTGTGAACAAGACTCAATACATCATTGGCATTATCCGCTTTAGGGGTAAATGACCTTTTGGTCATCTTTCCCATCAGGCTGGACTCACATTAAGACTAATTTTTCAATCTCAATGAGCCTAAGGGCCCATCATGGATCAACCTCTGAATCCTGGTTGAGTTGATATGACCCAACCTTAGTGCTAAAGATAAGAGTCATTGACATTGGTCTTCCTCTTCCTTGTTAAAGGTTCAGATTGAGCGTTATTTAATTAATTGTTAATAGGGTTGAAGAAAAATAGATTCCCATACATGTGCCCAGTACATAAAATTTCTCCATCTCTATGATAGAAATACTAGAATAGAAAGATATAGAATATCCTTGATTTATTAGTTTTGCAATTGAAATCAAATTCTGCTGAAATCTAGGTACATATAAAATATCTTTCAAAATCACTATTCTATTGGGTATCTCATGCGTATCATATACGGTACAGTGGAAAAATAAAAACAAGATATCATCCAGGATCCGCATATGTGTGGAAAATAAGACACACACACACACACACACACACACACACACATATAACAAAGAAACAAAGATAACAACTTTTACCTTTCTTTGTTTGTGTGGAAAACAAAATTTTCCTTCTTCGAGTAAGATAGTTGTGGCGCGATCTAACAATCCTCTTGAAGAATCACCACAAGAGTTGTATGTCCAACTAATATAATCACAATGTTTGATTATCTCTAACAGAAATCCACACAGAGGATCTCACACAAGCACCAAGATTTTCTGTGCTAGCTGAAAACTACAATGGTGGCTAGGGTTTTTCTTTCTTGTTCTACTTCATAAGCAAAAACAGAGAAAAGAAGAAGAAGAAGAGTCTTGGATTCCCTCTTGGAAGAAGCCACTCGAGAGAGAGAGATGTACAAGAGAACATGAAGATCATATCTCTATTATTCTCTTGAGAGGATGGCCCCACACACATTATTTCATGTGTGTTGATAAAAAGGAGCATTGGCACCCATTCCTTCATGTGTGCCCTTTTGTTTGTTTTGTATGACTTCTTGTTCAACAATAAAACCACTTTGATTACATCTTATATAACCAAAAGCCTCTACAAAAACCCTATGTGAGAATTCCAAAAAATTCTCCAATTGCATTTGGAACCCATCAAGTTCTCAGAATTATAAATTGGCCTATCAATTATAACTAATTATAATTTGGCCACATCAACCTCTCTTTCTTGTAATAAACCCCATTATGTTATCAAATAACATCTTGAGTATATATTCCTCTTTTGTGTGTGACCTATTAGGTTTCCTGATCAATTGGTAGCGAACATGAATTAAACCAAACGTCTTTGAAATTAATAATCCTTAATTAATTAGAATTAATCCTATTAATTCTAATCAGGATTGGTTTATTAATTCATCAATTAATAAACCTATATTCCCAGATCATGAGTGGTATCTAGCAACACATCATGACCACCCAAGAGTCCAGGAAGTCAAGTGGCTTGACATGAACCCTTTAATAACAAACTACAGTGTAATTAACTCATTTCACCATACAATATCTCATTCGGTTTGGAGTACGAAATTAGTGCCAACTCCCTCCAGAATATATATTAATTCTGGCCCGAATATCATTATACTTGTACAAGGAACCCACTACTCTCAATGTGTCTCAATTGGAACCCTTTCCAGTACATATACGCCTTGGCCAAGGACTTATGAGTAGTAATTCCTACAAGTGGCCGTGAGATATTCGCCCCTACTATTAGGAGTAGTGAATCCTTTATTGACCCTCTCAACTACTTTCGTTTACCTCACAATGTACCCAATATCCATCTCATAGGCGGCCCTCGATCGAGCTCCAGAGATTGGAATCAAGGTACAAGGCTCAACAAATAAAGTGCCTTAGAATCTCAAGTGTAAGGATACTTGCACGTTTGCTATATTAAGATTATATCATTGGCACTAAATAGTTATCCATGTGATTATCTCAAAGCTAGGTCATCCAATGAACTTGTTCCATTAACAAGCATCTATGTGTTAACTTTGAGTATCTCAATACTCACGGTTATGAGAACCACCGCCTGATCGAATCAGGAAGCCTAGCACATGCTAGTCTTAATGCATTAATGATATCCTGTCTCATTAATACTACGACTAGGAACTATTTAAGTACTAACATCATCTAGTATAGTAGGAATCTCATATCATGATTTCCTTAACACAGTGTTGTACTAGGGACTTTATCGAATAGTTATATTACACAAAAGTAAACAAAAGAAACTGTAAGATAAATAATGTCTTTTATTAAAATAAAATGTGTTATATACAATGTACAAGTGATTGCCTCTAGGGCACAACACTAACATATTCTATAACAATAAAAAACAAGATCCAGCTCTCCCACTGCAAGGGCCTAAACTTGTGCTCCATTTTCCACGCGTAGTCCATGTTCGCCCTTTTGGAGTCTTCTAATCTTTATAAACCCTTGCAAGGAGTTATAGATGTGATCAGTGGCCCATGAATTAATAATCCAAGTGGAAGTTGATTCAACCATTGATATAGACTCTAGATAGAAAATATTACCTGTGGGGTTCTTCTTGGCTTGAAGATCCAAACACTTCTTTTTCCAGTGTCCCTTCAGTCCACATTTGAAGCATTTGCCCTTGGGTTTGTTTTTGGGTTGGGCCGCTGCGTTCCCCTTCTTCTTCTTGAACTTCCTGGGCTTGGGCCCAGTTCTAGAAGATGAAGCCTTAGCAATCATAGCCTTAGATTGTGGCTTCATGACCTTCTCTGCCATTTGGAGTTCCTTCATCAACTCAGTTAAACCCATGTTCAACTTGTTCATGTTATAGTTCAACTTGAACTGAGTAAAGAAATCTAGTAGAGATTCAAGAACTATGTCCACTTGACTCTCGGGGTCAATAACAACCCCTAAGATTTCTGCCTCCTCGAAAGCAGCAATCATCTTGAGCATTTACTCTCTGACTGATGCTTCCTCAACCATCTTAGTGTTAATGATGGTTCGAAGAGCCTCCTGTCTTACGGGCCGGCTCTTATCCGCGAACATCGTGGCTAATGATTGGGTTATGTCATACGCAGTGGTCATGTGCTCATGTTTGGATTGAAGCACATTAGACATAGAGGCCAACATGTAACAATGAGCCATCTTGTCGGCCTTCTTCCATTCCTTCTTAGTCTCACGCTCCTCGACGGTGGAACCTTCCCCGATTACAGGGTAGGTTTTGTAAAGGACATACTTTGGTCCAGGTTCCTCTTCTAGTCTACATAGTTTGGTCCCATTAGCTTATTCTCTCGGAGAATAATGGCCAATGGACTAAAAGAACCTCCCACCATTTCTGAAAAATCGAAAAATAAAAGAAAAAGATTCAATTTGTGAAAACAAAACAAATATGTGCACTTTATCCCTATTATCAAAACTGATAATAATCAATTTAGGTCATAGGAAAATTGACATAGCTTCTTGGGAAGATTAACAGTTTTCTAAGCTAAGTGTGTTAACCACCACAAATTAATTTCCCTTCTAGGTAATGATCTAGAAGATAACTCTATCGAGGGGATTGCCGTTTCCTCTCATTTCCTATGAACATACCTGGCCGATCATAGTACGTGCCCCGGGTTATTAATTACATTCCTCAATTAGATCTAGATCCTTGTAGTATCCCCATCCTATACGGATCCACTCCTAGGGTGACACGAGGGGACCCACGATCTCTAATGAAGATCATGATAGAAGCCGTGGGGCCGTTGTAACCCCTCTCCCACTTAGTCTTTTAAAATAAAAGTTTTTTGAAAAATATCCTTTTGAAAATTTCCATCAAGTTTTCCCTTAACTCAAAAATAAAATATCTAAACCCATTAAAATCTCTATGTCAAGGTTTATATCCTTTGAGAGATTTTTCCCATGGACTAATTTTATTTAAGTTAAAAACTTAATGATTTTCAAAATTTTTCAATTAAAACTTTCTAGAGACTTTGGTCTCAAGTTTATTTTGGCAAAACAATTTTTCTAGTAGAAAATAAAACAAAATGGCTTTCTATTTTAACTTACAAAAATATCTAAATCCAATATATTTTCTATGTCAATGATTAAATCCTTTGAAAAAATATCTAAGGATTAATTTTTGTTTAAGTTAAAATAGCCATTTGATTTTTTTTGAAGAAAAAAAAATATTTTTCTTGTCAAAAATATTCCTAAAGACTTTGGTCATTGAGAAAATGTGCACATAGGTACTCAAAATAAATAACATGCTAGAAAATAGTAAACGTTTTCATGCATTCTATTTTTAAACCTAAGTGCCCAAATAATAGAATTAAACATATTAATTAATCAATTAATTAATGGTCTTGTTTAATCCTAAAATCTCTTACTAATATTTTCATGCAAATATATTCCTAGAATATTAACTATTACAAAAATATTAACTTCGCCTGGTATGGGACCTAAAACGAAAAAAAAAAATGCAAGAAAAATTACAAGAAAAAAATCAAAAAATTTCTCCTTGGTCCACTGCACCCGCCACACTGGATCATGCGCCCATCTGCACTGTGGTCCACTACACCCGCTGCACAGAACTAGGACCCACGAGAAACCAGTGTGCGGACCAGCCTTCTAGACCTAAGTCGGCGCCGGTTGCGGTCTGACCGGCTCTTCCTGCAATTTTTTTTTCTGCGAATTTCTCCTATTTTTCTGCACAACTTCTGGCTTCGATGGCTCCCCGATTTCAAACCAAATACAATAAAATCAACCAAAACCAACAATCACCTATACCCATAAATATTGGGCTTACACAATTTGCTAAGAAAAATAGTAAATTACAAATCCCCTATACCTCCACCCGTGAGGTTTAACAAAGAATCTATCTATACCATAAATAGTGAAGGATTACAATTTTAAACCCACAAATGTGTCCAGTTTTATTCATCTAGATGCATACTCCCTATATTAATCAAACAACCTGTTATGATACCACTTGTTGAAGGCATAGAAAGCGGAAAATACAGGGCACGTAGCGGAAGCTGAGATCAAAAATACTGGAAAAACTAAAGAATAGAGGATTCCCAATCAAAGCCGGCGCCGGCTTCGGCAGCCCTAGCCAGCGCCGGTCGTGCTCTGGTGGGACTCCAAGTTTGAAATTTTTTTTACCACTTTTCCTTGTCCTAAGAGTTGGCTGGACCGGAATGTACGCAACCGGGGTAGGTGTGCTGGTGGAATCCTCTGGTGCAATTTCTGCAAGCCTCCTACTCCGTCTTTACATATAGGTAAACGCCAAACTCTTGATCTTCCAGTATATGGCCTGTTTAAATCTATTTGGTGAACAACTCACAGACTAAGGAACTTTTCTGGAGAGAGAGAAAGAGAGAGAGGTGTCTGGCTTTTTCCACAAAGAAGAAGCCGTCTCAAAGAGTGTATGTTCTGCAACCATGTTTTTTTCAATCCTCCTGTTTAAACTAAATAAAACCCTAGGTTAAATTGGACTGGGGCATTGGACTTTTACTTTAACCTTTTGGGATTAATTAATTATTCTAATTAGAACCAAATAATTGGCCCAACAAATAATTAATTTCCCAGCCCAAATAAACTAATCCAATAAATAAGCCTATATTAGTTGAGTCCCAGGTTAATCTTTAATTATTCAAACTGGGACAAAACCCTGAATAATTAATTAACCCACCAAACTAATTTAATTAATTCTCTCTCTCCATCGACCTTTATTTTATTCTATCCTAACAATTAAATAGGCTACTTAAATAAAATAAATTCTATTTAATTTAAGATAACTTCCTTAGCCTGTATTTAATTAAGACTTACGGTCTATACTGAGGACCAAAAGGCACATCGCCTTGGCTACTAAAATGACCAAAATACCCTTGCCATATAGATAGCTATATTTTACATTTTAAATATTACCTAATATCAGCATAAGAAAATATTGACTCCAAGGACAATACTACGTTAGCAAAGTCTGCGACCTACATGTGTAATGACTAAAATACCCCTCTATACATCACCGTACATTTAGAAATGAAGAAGTGTACTAACACCTCTCTAAATGACATCTACCATCCTTAGGCCTCTAGTCCAATGATCCACGACCTCCTGAATTGTTTCCGCTTTCCAAGTGAGCAAACCTAAAGCAAACATCCAAGTTATGTTTCCCAGGGCCTTGGATATTTAGATCATTCAAATAACCACAAGGGGCAATATATATAAACTATATTATACAAGTCTATCTTAACTAACTAGTCACACATACCCAACATGCAAGTATATTGGCCATACTATAGAATCTCAACTATGACATATCAAAGTATATGCTTCCAGCTTCGTCAGACCACCAACTCATACTCAAGTCATAGAGTACTAGTCCACGTTGTAGCAGTAGTAGTCTAAATTTCTACCGTATAGTACTTTTAGAAACCACTACCACAGGTCCTATTCTACGTATTTGAAATACGTTTATGTCATGAAGTGAGTGGACTATTCACTGGCTAAAGGTAAGACATTCCCTATTTTGAATTCATAACATAATAAGCTAGACATGTTGAGATTCTCATTCTCATCAATCGGTTAAGAATGAATGTTTATGTATTAAGTAACCCGTGATCCATACTTTACTGTGAAAGACCTCTATTCACATGGACCATTTACTTAAACACAATGGGTCTTTTCCAAACGTGATTGTACACAAATAAAATTGTAAATTCATAAACAATTTCTGAAAGTAAATTCTTTTATTAAAACATTTGATTTTTACATCAGAAACCTAGTCTAAGAAGGCATATTTCCCACTAGTTACTAGTACCTGAATGGAAATAGGAAGAGGTGACCATGGACTTCATTACCAGACTCCCTATGGCAAGGACCTAAAAGGACACCATATGGGTAGTGGTAGATCGATTGACTAAGCCAGCGCATTTTATACTGGTGAATGTAAGGGATTCAATGGAGAAGTTAGCATAAACCTATGTGTAAGAAATAGTTAGATTTTATGAAGTGCCTTCGAGTATTGTGTCCGACTAAGACCTGAGATTAACATCCTGATTTTAGGGTAAGTTTCAAGAATTAATGGGTTCTAGTCTAAAGTTCAGTACAATGGCACATCTGCAAATCGATGGTCAGTCAGAGAGGGTTATTCAGATATTAGAAGACAAGCTGAGAGCCGGTGTATTGGATTTCGGGGATAAGTGGATTGAATGTGTACCATATGCAGAATTAGCTTACAATAATAGCTACCAGTCTTCAATTGGAATGGCCCCGTATGAAGTATTATATAGACGTAAGTGTCAAGTACCTCTATACTAGAGTTGGTCGGAGGACAGCCACATAAGCAAGTTTGGAGAAGTTTGTGTTCAGAAAATGTTGGATAAAGTCAAGCTGATCAGAGAAAAGTTGAAAGCGGCCCAGAGTCGACAAAAGAGTTATACAGACAATAGAGGAGGTTGACACCGAATAGTGTAATTCTGAAACATCCGAAAGGTGGGAAGCTGCCATTTCTGATAAAGGAAAGAATTGGACTGGTGGCATATCGATTGGGATTTGCCAGATAGGTTGACGAGAATACACGATGTGTTTCATGTGTCACAGTTGAAGAAGTACAATGCCGACCCTGGACATGTTTTGAATAGTAAGCCATTGGTATTGCAACCCGACTTGAACTATATGGAGAAACCCGTGAAAATTTTGGACCGAAGTATCAAGACTCTTCGGAACAAGTAGATTCCTACGGTGAAGGTACAGTGGGAGTATCATGGCATGCAAGATGCAACATGGGAAACGGAAAAGTGGGTAAAACGAAAGTATCCCGTCCTGAGGTAGAGGTATGCCTAAATTTCGGGACAAAATTCTTCTAAGGAGGAGAGGATATGAAACCCCACCTAAGGCCAACCTTAGAGTAAGGGGGATGGGATGTATATCATGTTATTCTATATAAAAAAAAATACTATTTGAATGATTTTATGTGCCTTAGAATTATGGTTTATAGGTTAAATGATTTATTTATGATTGTTAGGTAGAAAGGGTAAAAAGGTAATTTTGCTTGAGGTCAAAATAGGAAGATGGCTTGAGGTAGATAAGAAGAATAGTTGGGTGAGAAAATAAGAACAAGAGTTGTGTGGTTAAGTGGTTAGAGCTTTGAGATTTAATCTATAAGGTCTTGAGTTCAAATCCCATTACGTAAGTTTTATTCATAATTATCTTAGCTATGTTTAAATTTTTTATTTTCTTACATTCCTTAAAGATAGGAATGTTGTCTTAAGGGAGACATGAAGATAATGTCTTGATCATGTGATCATGTCCTAAAAAGAATTCTAGAGGAATTCTTATCCCCTTTAATTTCTCTAGCCTTGTTCTAACATCTTTATAATTCGAACTATCCTTAAACCATTAATCCATTCTTTTAATTCCAAAAATTCTGTGATGAACCCCTAGCCTTGAAATTCAAAAATCAGCCTTGAGGGATAGGGGATTGCCGAAAATAGGGAGGAGAGTTAGGATGGGTTTCCAAGGAAAAGAAATCACCATAGTCACACCTTCAATCCTACCTTCATTTTGTTCATGATTAAGTAAAGGAAAAATCTGGAAAATTTTTCTAGAATTTCCGCAAGGTTATTTTTGAAAGTTCAGCCAACATTCTTACTCCATTTTTTGCCAGAAAAATGGTCATTTCATGTAAGGTTGAAGGCAGAAAATTCAAAGAATTTTCGGACCCATTATCCTGTGGATGGAGTGACATCCCTAGCCCTAATGGGCGTAGGTAGTGGGGTATTACAAGAGTTCTATCCTTGTTGAATATTTAGTTGAAGTACTTTGATCATCCTCTAAGTATCTAGCATTAGTACTTACCAGTATTTTCTGCTCCTTGGGATGATAAAAGTAACCTCCTTTTGTCCCTTTTGGATTCCCAACAAAATAGCATAATTCTGATCCTAGTTCTAATTTGTTTCCCTTGATCAGTACGTAAGCTGGACAACCCCATTTCCTGAGATGATTTAGACTTGGTTTACACCCAATCCACATCTCATAGGGCGTCCTAGGTACTGACTTGGAAAGAACCAAGTTCAGAATGTATGCAGCTGTTTCCAGGGCATATCCCCAAAAAGATACCAGAATAGTAGCATGAGACATCATGCTTCAGACCACTTTCGTCAATGTTATGTTCTTTCTCTTAGCTACACCATTCTGTTAGGGTGTGCCCGATGCAGAGAACTGTGATACTATCCCATAATATACCATATAATCTTTGAATTCACTGAGGAGGTACTCTCCACCACAATCCGATCATAAGATTTTGATTAGTTTACCTGTCCGATGCTCCACTTTAGCTTTAAACTCTTTGAACTTTTCAAAAGAGTCAGACTTATGCCTCATCAGGTAGACATAACCAAGTCTTATGCAATCATTCGTGAAAGTGATAAAGTACTCAAAATCCCCTCTAGCTGGTGTAGACAAAGGACTACACACTTCAATATGAATAAAGCCCAATATCTCCTTGGCTCTATCAGCCTTTTGGGTGAACGACCTTTTGGTTATTTTTTTCATAAGGCAAGATTCACACTGAGACTAACTTTCTAATCTTAATGCGCCCAAGGGCCCATTATGGATTAACTACTGAATCTTGGTTAAGTTAATATGACCCAACCTTAGATGCCAAATATATGAGTTACTGACATTGGTTCTCCATTTCTAATAGTGGGAGGGTATCTAGGGTTCTAGAAAAATAGATTGGATAGACTTTTGAGTTGGTCTCTGACTATCAAGAATAAGATCCCACTAGATACGAGGAGGCTATTGTTGATGCCGATGCAAATATATGGCATAAAGTAATAAAAGTCGAGATTGAGTCTATGTACTTCAATCAAGTCAGGTTTGGGATCTTGTAGCTTCACCTGAAGGGATAAAACCTATTAAGTGTAAGTGGGTATACAAGAGGAAGGGGGGAGCAGATGGAAAGGTGGAAACCTTTAAATCTAAGCTTATGGTGAAAGGGTATACTCAGAAAGAGGAAATTAACTATGAGGAAACTTTTTCCTTGGTAACCATGCTTAAGTTCATTTGTATCCTCTTTGCCATCGTATGTCACTATGACTATGAGATATGGCAAATAGATGTCAAGATGGCATTTCTTAATAGCCATCTTAGTGAAGACATCTATATGTCCTAACTGGAAGGTTTTATTGCTAAAGGCTAGGAACATATAGTTTGCAAGCTTAAGAAGTCTATTTATGGACTTAAATAGGTATCTAGCGCATGGAACATTTATTTTAACGAGACTGTAAAGCCTTATGATTTCATTTAAGACAAGAATGAACCATGCATGTACAGGAAATTGAAAGGCAGTAATGTGGTTTTTCTTGTCCTATATGTGATGACATTCTACTCATTGGGAATGATGTAGGAACATTATCATCTACTAAGATTTGGCTGTCTAGTTAATTCAGTATGAAAGACTTGGGAGAAGCTAGTTGCATTATCGGGATTAAGCTTCTTAGAAATAGGAAGCAGAGAATGTTAGGATTATTCTAAGCGATATACATTGACAAGATGCTAGTCAAGTTCAGCATGGACTCATGCAAGGGAGCTCTAATCCCTTGCAAACATGGGTTGTCTTTTTGTTCAAAGGACTGTCCTAAGTCCCAAGAAGAAAAAGACAGAATGAGTAGGATTCCCTACATTTCGGCTGTGGAAAGTTTCATGTACGCCATACTGTACACTAGGCCAGATATCTACTTTGTCGTAGGCTGAGTTAGCAGATATCAGTCAAACCCTGGGGAGGTTCATTGGCAAGCTGTAAAGCATATTCTCAAGTACCTCAAAGGTACGAGAGATTATATGCTAGTTTACAGGGCTGGTTACTTGGTTCCTACTAGATACACAGACTCAGACTTCCAAGTAGATAAGGATGAAAGAAAATCTACTAGTGAATATATCTTCACCTTATCTGGAGGAGCAGTTTCATGGAGGAGTATCAAGCAATCTTGCATTACTAACTTAACTATGGAAGTTGAGTATGTGGCAGCTTCGGAGGCATCTAAGGAAGCTGTCTAGCTCGGGAAATTCTTTTCAGAACTTGGAGTCTTGCCATACGTGGAGAGACTAATTGTGGTGTACTACGACAACACTGGAGCAGTCTTGTAATCCAAAGAACACAGGAACCACAAGAATAGGAAGCACATCGAGAGGAGGTACCACCTAATTTGGGATTTGATCCAGAGACGAGAAATCGTGGTAGAACAGATAACTTCGAAGATCAACCTAGCAAATCCCTTCACCAAGCTTTTGGCTGAGAGAGTCTTCAAGAGATACTTGGATGCCATAAGGGTGGGCATCTACGGACTTTTTTAGTCTTAGAGTGCAAATGGGAGATTGTTGGAATGTATGCCCTCTAGACTAGGTTTTTTATGTAATTATCGAATTTATTAATATATGAATTTATTTTCAAAATTATTTGTGAATTTTACATTACATTTGTGCATGATTTTATTTGGAAAAGACCCATTGTGTTTAAGAAAGTGGTCTATGTGAATGGTGGTATTTCATAGTAAAGTATGGATCACAGGTTACTTAATACATAAACGTTAGTTTTTAACCGATTGATAAGAATGTGAATCTCATCATGTCTAGGTTATTAGTTTGTGAATTTCAAATGGGAAATGGCTTACCTTTATCCAGTGAGTAGTCCACTCACTTCATAACATAAGTGTATTTCGAATACGAAGAACAAGACCTGTAGTAGTGGTTTCTAAAAGTACTATTTGGTAAAAACCCAGACTACTTCTGCTACAGCGTGGACTAATACTCTATGGCTTGAAGCTTGTACTTTTATGTACTATGGTTGACGTTCTATTGTAGAGCCAGTATACTTGTATGTTGGGTATATGTGACTGGTTATTTAAGACAGACTTATACAAGATAGCTTTTATGCTATACCTCCCCTTGTGACTGTTCAAATGATCTAATTATCCAGGGCCCTGGGGAACATGACTTGGATGTTAGTTTTAGGGTAGCTCCCTTGGAAATCGGAAACATTTCAGGAGTCGCAGATTATTGGACTAGAGGTCTAAGGATGATAGATGTCTTTTAAAGAGGTGTTAGTACACTCTTCCTCTCTAAAATGTATGGCAATGCTAGAAGGGTATTTTAGTCATTACACCTGTAGGTCAGAGACTTTGCTAACGCAGTATTGTCCTTGAGGTCAGTATTTCCTTATGGTGATATTATGAAATATTTAAAATATAAAATACAGCTATTTTTATAGTAGGGGTATTTTGGTCATTTTAGTAGCCAATGCAATGTGTCTTTTGGTCCTCGAAATAGCCCATAAGTCCTGATAGGTTTGGGTTGAGGGATTGATCTTATATTAAATGGATTTTATTTTATTCGAGTAGCCTGGTTTATTTTTTGGACGAGAATAAAATAAAAGGTCCAAAGATAGAGAATTATTTATTAGCCCATTTGGGTAATTTAATTAATTTAATTATTAGGCTTGTATTCGTCCAAGAATAATTAAATTAAATTAAAGGCTTAACCCAATGAACTGGGCCAAGACTTGAGGTTTATATCGATCAATTGGGTTATTTAATTACTTTAATTATTGGGTTTGTTTCAGTCTAAGAATAATTAAATTAAATTAAAAGGCTTAACCTAATGAACTGGGTTATAAGTCTAAAGGTCTGTTTAATAGCTTAAACGTGACGTGGGCCTTAGGGCTTTTGTTTGATTTTTGAATGCCCGGATAATAACCTATCATTAAGGTTGTTGGAATAAAGAAGGAACAACAGAGGTTCACAAAAGGACGTTCTTGTTTTTTCTACTCAAGCCTCGCGTCCTCTCTTCTCTCTCGGGCGTTCTTTTTGTTGTGAATAACAGCAAGAACAGAGATAAAGAACTCACCTGATTAATGCTTGGTAGCATTCTATCAGAATGGGAAGATCATCCTTTTAATCCATAAGCATTCACCACGCATTTTAGGCAGGGTTATATTCCGATAGCCAAGAGGATTCGCGTGAATGAAAAGAAGCAGATGGCTTGCAAGACTGCACGTAGAGGTTTCTTTGGGAGAACCAGTGGCTTCAAAAATTTAACCTGAAGCAATCCAGATATCTTCCTCAGTGCCCAAGAAAACTTTAAGATGTAGATGTATTGTAATTCTTAAAGCTTCTGCTGCTTCTGGTTTGATATCATCGCATGCTTTGTTTTCGTTTTATCACTGTTGCATGCTTCTGTGATTTATTTTGCCTTATTACGCCTTCATTCGGCTCCTCTTACATTATACAGCTCAGCTTGGCTTCGGCAGCTCGGCTTCATGGCTCGGTTGCTATCGTGACCTTCTTCTCCAAGTTTTTCTATAAATTGCAGACATCTCTAGACTTGGTTTTTTTCATTGATTTTGACCAAAACTCATCCAAAACAATCCACAAATGCCAATGCCTTTAATTATAGGCTTACATGAACACTATGAAAACTTCAAAAATAACTTTTACAATGTTCCTATGTCTCAACCGTGAGACTTACAGAGGAACTACCCATACAAAAAAATACGAAGGATAACTGATTTTAATCATTTGACCGGTTTTATTCACTAAAATACAACCTATATTTCCATATAAGCCATTCTCTGATACCACTTGAAGGAAAAACATGGCAAAACGAAAATTCATAGAAGCATGCTAGTAAAACAGAGCATACGCAGAGACACAGCAGAAGGAAAAATTTTTATACCTCTGCGTGTGATCACTGGTCTAGGGGGTGTCGGTTGCGTCTCTGTCTAAACCACTTCTGGTCCTGAGATTAGTTCTTCTGGTTGTTGTCCCACAAACTGATGGCTTCTCCGAGTATCAACGCGAATCCTCTTAGCTCTCAGAATATAACCTCGCCTAAATCGCCTGGTGATAGCTATGGATCAAAAGGATGATCTTACTACTCTAACTAAATGATATTGAGCATTAATCAGGAGAGTTTCTTTGTCTCTGTTCTTGCTTTCACAAAAACCAGAGAATACCCACAAGAGAGAAAGAAGACGCCGTGAGCCTTAAGGGAAAAAAAAAACAGAACGTGGGGTTGTGAACGTCTGTGTTACCATCTTGATCCCAACAACTTTAATGATAGGTTATTATTCAGGCATTCAAAAATCAAACAGAAGCCCTAAGGCCCACGTTATGTTTAAGACATTAAATAGGCCTTTGGACTTATGGCCCAGTTCATTGGGTTAAGCCTTTTAATTTAATTTAATTATTCTTGGACTAAAACAAGCCCAATAATTAAATTAATTAAATAACTCAATTTACCAATATAAACCTCAAGCCTTGGCGCAGTTCATTGGGTTTAGCCTTTAATTTAATTTAATTATTCCTGGACTAATACAAGCCCAATAATTAAATTAATTAAATAACCCAAATGGGCCAATAAATAATTCTATCTCTTTGGACCTTTTATTTTAATCTAGCCTAATAAATAAATCAGGCTACTCGAATAAAATAAAATCCATTTAATATAAGATCAATCCCTCAACCTAAACCCATCAGAACTTATGGGCTATTCTAAAGACCAAAAGACACATCGCCTTGGCTACTAACCCTAATTTTATATAGCTGTATTTTACATTTTAAATAATTTCTAATATCACCATAAGGAAATACTAACCCTAAGGAGAATGTTGTGTTAGTAAAGTCTCCGGCCTACATGTGTAATGACTAAAATACCTCTCTACGCATTGCCGTACATTTAGAGAGGAAAAGTATAATGACACCTCTCTAAAAGACATCTACCATCTTTAGACCTCTAATCTAATGATCCATGACTCCTGGAATGTTTTCGTTTTCCAAGGGAGCTACCCTAAAGATAACATCCAAGTCATGTTCCCCAGAGTCCTGGATATTTAGATCATTCAAACAGTCACAATGGGCGATATAGTGTAGAAGTTATCTTGTACAAGTCTATCTTAACTAACTAGTTACATTTACCTAACATACAAGTATATCAGCTCTACGATAAAACCTCAACTACAGCATATCAAAGTACATGCTTCTAGCTTCGTCAGACCACCAACTCATACTCAAGCGGTAAAATATTAGTTCACGCTGTAGCAGTAGTAGTCTGGGTTTCTTCTAAATAGTATTTTTAGAAACCACTATTATAGGTCCTAATTCTACTATTCAAAATACGCTCATGCTATGAAGTAAGTGGACTACTCACTGGCTAAAGGTAAGCCATTCCCCATTTGGAATTCATAATACAATAACCTAAACATGATGAGATTTCCATTCTCATCAATCGATTAAGACCAAACGTTTACGTGTTAAGTAACCCGTGATCTATACCTTACTATGAAAGACCATCATTCACATGGATAACTTACTTAAACACAATAGGTCTTTTCCAAATGTAAACCATGCACAAATAAAATGTAAATTCACAAATAAATTTTGAAAATAAATTTTATTATTAATAAAATCAATAATTACATCAGAAAACTAGTCTAGAGAATATATACTCCAACACCAGCAAGCAATAAAGTATAAACTATGTCCCCCTCTCATGTAAGGAACGGACAGTGATCCGAAGGTGTATGAATCAAATAAGTTAGGTAGAGTGTGAAGATATTTCTACCTTTCCAGCAATGCGTAATAGAGTGTTATAGGCTTGTGTCCTTAGTGCAATAAGAATGTGATGTCAAAGCGAAGCCTTATGATATTTGCACATAGATCGACCCTCTATTGAGATAACTGTCTGTATTTTTGAAATTGGGGCAATGATATTGAATAGAACTCAGTTTTCCAAAAATGATTGAATTCTAAATAAACTCTTTCCTAGAGAGTTTTAGAATTGTTTTCAGCAGAAAAAAAATGCAATGCTTTCCTATAATGGTTTTATAAAGTTATAACTAATAACACATTTATCTGTTTGTTTATAAATCACTAGTGCACATGGGACTCACTAGGTGATTTTTCACTCATACGTATATTATTTCTCTTAAAATTTTAGGGATTGGAAGCGCATGTAGAAGTGCGGTGGACTCCCAGAGGCTTATGCTACATATTGGATCTGTAATACCCTTGAGCTTAAGTATTTGAAGTCAAATTCTATGTACTTTCCTATATTCAATAAAGATAATTTTGTAAAAAATTTTCGCTACGTATTGAACAAAGTTTGTTATAAAGACCCCTTGTTTGACCAATCAGACGGGGTGACATCCCATAAATTGAAGCCCGCTACACTATGGTAATATGGGGTGTTACACATGCCATCGTATAAAATCATTAAAAATGGTAGCCATGACAACTGTCTTATATATTCAATTATACATGATAGACCGTCATATGTAGTAAATTAATTATGGTGGTCCATCATATAAAATAGTTATATAAGATGGCTTCTCAAGGCGCTATTATTTTAAATATTTTTTATGGCAGTTTTCAGAATATCATAATTATAAGAATAAATGCGATAGTCTTTGAGATATGTAATAAGGCTTTATGAAAACCATATATATTATAAAATTTAAGATGATTTATTTACTACGGTTTCTTTATAATACCCAAATACCCAGACTACCTACGTACCCCAAAAGGAGCGGGGATGTCGCTCCGTCTATAGGATCAGGGATTTTTATAATTAGGTAATAAAAAATAATAATTGAAACTTATTACAAGTACTCAAATACTTATACATAGTCTCAAAAGCAAATCAATTAAATAAACAAGCTCCAAATAAAAGTACATCAAAAGCAATTTATGTCATTAGCCTTTAAGCTAAGTCCAACCTTGCTAAAGTAGGTATCTCCTGAAAAGCATTGTTCGTGCTATGCCATAGAGACAATCACATGTATTTTATATATTGCACATTTATTTTATAATACAAGACATTCTTTATCTTTCAGTTTGTTTTATTTCTACTTTCGTGTGAATATAACTGTTAGATAAAATCCCAACTGCAACACTGTATTAAGGAAATCATGATGTGAGGTTTCAACTACACTAGATGGTGTTCGTACTTAAATTTTCCCTAGTCATGGTATTAATGAGATAGGACATCGTTAATGTGTTAAAATTAGCACGTATTATACTTCCTGACTTGATCAGGCAGTGGTTCTCATATTCGTGAGTATTGTGATACTTAAAGTTAACACGTGAATGCTTGTTACTAGAACAAGTACAATGGATGACTTAACTCTGAGATAATCACATAGATGACTATTTAGTGCTAGTGATAGAATCTCATCATAGCAAATGTGCAAGTATCCTTAGGCTTGAGATCTCCAGGGTACTTTGTTTGCTAAATATTGTACTTTGATTCCAATCTCTGGACTCCTAACAAGACTGCCTATCGGATGGATATTGGGTACAACGTGAAGTAAACAAAAGTAGTTGAGATGATCAATAAAGGATTCACCACTGCTAATAGTAGGGGCAAATATCTCACAGCCACTTGAAGGAATCATTACTCGAGAAATCCTTAACTAAGGCAACTGTATATTAGAAATAGTTCCAGTTGATACATATGATAAGTAATGGATTCCAGGAACAAGTGCTAAAGTATTCGGGCCAGAATTAATTAATATTTCGAAGGGAGTTGGCACTAATTCCATACTTTAAACTAAATGAGATATTGTAAGGTGAAAGGAGTTTATTGTACTGTTGTTTGCTATTGAGAGGTTCATGTCAAGCCACTTGACTTTCTAAACTTTTGAGTGGTCATGATGTATTGCTAGATATTGTTCATGATCTGCTAAATATGAATCTATTAATTAGAGAATTAATAAATCATTCTTAATTAGAATTAATAAGTTAATTCTAATTATCAAAGATTATTAATTCTAAAGTTAGTTGGATTAATTCATATTTTGCTGCCAATAGACTAGGAAACCTAATAGGTCACACACAATAAAGGTTTGAGTGCTCAATATATTGTTTGATAATATTATGGGGTTAATTCTGAGAAGAAAATAATCTTATGAGTGAATTATAAATTTGTTATAATTCATGGGCCTAATTATGATTACACAAACTTAAAGGATTTAATTATAGTTAATTGATCTTAGAGGACTTAATTGCAATTGGTTAACATCCTAAAACCTATAGGAAATAGGAAAATTGTTTCCTTTAAATATAGGACATAAAAACTGTTTCTATGTTGTCGTCTTCTTCCCTCTTCTCTAATCAAGAACCCTAGCCGCAATATTGCTCTGCTAGCACAGAACTGAGTGATTCGTGAGTATTTAAATTTTTGTGTAGATTTCTATCAGAGACAATCCTATCATTGAATTATAGGATTGTCTTATCTTGAATGATCAAGAAAAAGGAGAAAAACCTTGTTCATTTTTACTTGGTTGTATTAAATGAGCAGTTGGATTTCCTTGCTGGATCCTGCCAATCAACGTTAAGAAAAATTTTAAAATCTGACGAAGAAAGGTAAACCTCATGCCCATTACTTTTATACCAGTTTTAATTCACAAGCATGTGATCTTGGGGCTTGGGTTTCAGTTTTTTTTCCTGCTACTTTTACGTTATTGCATGACTAAAATCCCTATAGTGGTATAAAAGCCTTCATGTTTGTGATTTTAATGTGTTCTTTTATGCTATGAAATTATTTTGAGCATGCTTTTGGGTGTTGTTTACCACTACAATATTTGTTTGGGCTTGTGAAAATCATTTTCACAATTGTTTTGTGAAATTATTTCGTGAACTTGGGTTCTTGTTGTGTATTTGGAATGCACTGGATTTCTGAAAAACTTTAATTTTTTGGGGTTGAGTATAGCATATTTGTAATGGTTACAGTAGTATGATGATCCCAGAAAATTTATTTTCTAAAAAGGTTTCATGTTAACTTTCTACAAAGAGGAAAACATTTTTGTGAATTTGTTTTGCAAAGAAATCATTCTTCATTTAATTTTGGTTTTGGTTTTGTTTTCAGAGAATAGAATGTTTGTTCGTTAGAGCACAAAATGGAAGTTGAAATATTATTTTTCTTTAGCATTTAATAGAGGAATTATCTTTTGTAATCGCCGGAGAAGACGACTGGAAAGATTGTAGAAAAGATTGAAAAAAAAAAGGTTTTTCGGTTCAAACCGCGGCCAAATTTGGTTGAACCAGCCGCGGCTTGGACAATTTTATGTCCAAAGCTGCTAGGCCGCAGCCAGATTTCAACAAGCTAGCGACTGGTGTGGCAAACAATTTTTTTTTTAAAATTCTTTTTTTGTTTTCAGCTTTTCTGTTTTCGTAGAAGACCTACAAGAAATTATTTTTTTGAAATCACCCCAAGTTTTTCCCAAAAGTTGGTTTTGGGACTAACGAAATTAATTTTCAAATTTTGATTTTAGAAATTAATATATTTTCTAAAATATTGATTGTAAAATATATATTATTTTAAAACCTAAAATTTGATTTTAGCAATTAATATATTTTCTAAAATATTGATTTTAGAATTTATTTTATTTTTCAAAATAGCGATTTGGAAGGGAGAACCTCATTGGACCGCCGTTTTTTTCAGGATAAGGGGACTCAAAAGTTTTTGTCAAAATTTGATTTTGGGACTAACTATTTTATTTTTCCAAAATAATGATTTTGGAAATTTTTATTTTATATATATATAGAAATTTTCAAAATTTGATTTTGGAAGCTTTTGTAATTTCTAAAATTTGATTTTAGAAATTAATATATTTTTTAAAATTATGATTTTAGATTTTATTTCTAAAATAGTGATTTTGGAATTGTATGCTACGTTTTATTTTGCTTAATGTGTTTTGACCATGGTATTAGCATGGTGGATGGTTATGAACCAAGACCAGATATATCTGTTCATGCATTATTTATAATTTTAGTTTTAATGAAATAGGGCCTGCGTATTCTACCTTTTTTATTATTCTTGTGTAATTTCTCTTCTCATCTATACTCCCATCGAATGTAACTTGGGGTTTCTTTATTTAGGAAATTTATGTAACTAGATTACTAGGTTAGATAGAGTTAGAAAAATTATTTACTAGGCAATGGAGATGGCGACCAAAATAAGGTTAGAGGGTAAGACCTTCTACTTATATCATTCATGAACATATAGGGTTGACCATATTAATTTTCTTCATGGCTCGAGGAAATTAATTTAGGAAAAGTCTATAACTATACCACGTAATTATGTTTTATGCCATGTATATATGTTGATATTATGCATGCTATCTATGGGACCATTAATATAACAAATCACTCAATTAATATTAAACCTAATGCCTTCAATTAATAAAGTAAGAACGAGAGCTCTTTTTTGAGACCAGATTGTTGGGCTAACCCAAGCCTACTTGACATCGAGTATGGTTAAGCTGTGGAGTTTTAAATACCTAATAAATGGATTGCGTTTAACTAAATTCTTTATCCCTATTGGGTTAACTCAAGCATAAAGAAAATTAGAGGTAAGATTGAGTTAGCTTAAAGGCTTTAAGATTAAAAGATGTTAATCACCCAATGATCTAGTAATTACATTCGATGTAATTGGTACCATTAAGCTTATAGATGGTTTGTTGGGCAAACCAAAGGTTATTCTTAAGGAATTTGGATACTAGTCCACTAAGAAGCTTCCAACGGGCTTTCCTGAATCAATGGTGAGGGCTATTGGTTTGAGTAAAATAGTGGAATAATAATAGTTTTAATTAAAGACCTAATTATTTGCATTGCATATGCATATACAATTCGCTAATTTCTCTATCTTTATATCTTGGTCATTTGCATTATGATAACAAATTTGAACTTATGTAGCATTTTGGAAACGAATAAACTTACCGTGTCAAGTTTTCTAAACTGGTATAGAAACTTGAGAATCATTCTCAAGTCGGAAAAGTTGCTCTACGTGCTAGATACTCCTATTCTGCCACCACCAACTCAAGATGCTCGTGTTGATAAGTATGTTGTCTACAAGAAGCACAAAGAGAATAGTGACACAACATCCTGTGTGATGCTGGCATCAATGACCCCAGAATTGCAAAAACAACATGAGCATATAGATGTTTACTCGATTATTTTACATCTTCGAGAGTTGTTTGATGCACAAACCAGAATAAAAAGATATCAATCTCAAAACAACTGTTCTGTTCTAAAATGGCTGATGGTACGTCTGTGGCCACTCATGGGCTAAAGATGTTGAGCTTAATTGAGAAGCTTGGGTCTCTTGGGTTCGTAATGGACAATGAATTAAGTATTGACTTAATTCTATAATCATTACCAAGTAGCTTTTCATAATTTGTGATAAACTACCAAATGAACAAGATTCAGTCTACTATACTCGAGCTGATCAACCTTCTCAAGACTACAAAATCCTCCATGAAGATGGAATCCAATGCAGTCATGATGATAGAATCTTTATCTTCTAAGTAGAAAGTTCCCAAGAAGAAGAAGAATGCTCACATTAAGCCCAAATGTGGTGTAAAAAAGAAGGAGGTAGCTGCTAAAGCCCCATGTCATCACTTTGGCAAGATGGGCCATTGGAGGCGTAACTGTAAAGCCTACTTGGAGACTGTAAAGGAAAAGAAGAAGAAGGTGAAGCTTGTAGGCACTTCTACTTCTACTTCTAGTATGTTTACGTTTAAAATTAATATTGCCTTTAGAAATGAGATATGGGTATTGGATACCGAATGTGGTCTCATTTATATAATAATTTGCAGGAACTAAAGGATAGTAAAAGGCTTGAAAAGGGTGATATGGACCTATGTGCTATAAATGGAGCAAAGGTTGCTGCACTTGCTGTGGGGACTTACGAGCTACACTTGCCTTTTGGATTAGTTTCAGAACTTATAACTTGTTTTTATATACCTATTTTACTTAACAACATTGTCTCAATCGCTTGTTTGGACATAAATAGTTTTCATTTAATATTTAAGGATAAAAGTTGTTCTTTTTCATTAAATAGTGTCCAAAATGGAAATGCGATTTTGATAAATGGTTTGTATGCTGTAGACATGAATGATCCAATTCTTAATATGAACAATAAGAAAAAAAAAAAGATAACTCAATTTTATCTTACTTATGACATTGTCATTTAGGTTATATAAATAAGAATGGCATTTTTAAGTTATACAAGTTTGGTGAATTAGAGTCATTTGATTGTGAATCATATGATATATGTAAATCATGTTTACTTTGAAAAACTCCCTTTCTGGAAAAGGAAAAAAGGGCCAAAGAGTTATTAGAATTTATGCATACTGAAGTATGTGGCCTAATATCAGTACAAGTAAAAGGAGGTTATCAATACTTCATTACTTTTATTGATGACTACTCATGATATAGGTATTTATATTTAATGAAATACAAATCTAAAGCCTTTGACAAGTTCAAAGACTTCAAGAATGAAGTAGAGAAACAAATTAGCAAAAGTATGAAGATTGTAAGATCTGATCGAGAAGGTGAATAGTTAAGCAAAGAGTTTCAAAGTTATCTTAGAAATAATGTGATATTATCTCAATAGACTTCACCATATACACGTCAACACAACGATGTATTTGATAGAAGGAATTGAACCCTTCTAGATATGATACAAACCGTGATGGCTCTTGTGGACACACTAAAATTATTTTGTGAGCACGCATTAGAGACTGTTTTTACGTTTTAAACAGAGTTCGGTAAAAAACGGTTGATATTACCCTATTTGAGCTATTCTTTGGTAAAAGACCAAAGTTTTCTCACTTAAGAATATGAGGTTTCCCTGCTTTTGTCAAAAGGCCATAGTTAGACAAATTTAAGAGTAAGTCTGACAAGTATTTTTTTGTTAGATATCCAAAAGAGTCATTCGGATATTACTTTTATCTCCCTTGTGAAAATAAAGTATTTGTTTCAAAGCATGTCATCTTCTTAGAGAATGAGCACATACTGAAAGGAGACAGTGGGAGTAAAATTAAACTTAGTAAAGTTCAAGAAGAACAAACAAACATAGATCAACTATCTAATCCCACAACTATTGAGAGAATAGATGAACCTTCGACTACACAAGAACCTCGTAGGTCGAGTAGGATACGTATGGCACTTGAGAGATATGGATTTCTCATAAGTGACCATATTGACGTATTGCTCATAAATGAAGATGAGCCTGCTACTTACAAGGATATTCTGAATAGTTTAGAATATGACAAATGGCTTGAAGTTATGAAGTCAGAGATGGATTCTATGTATGACAACCAAGTATAGACTTTGGTTGATCCACCCAAAGGAACCAAACCTATTGGGTGCAAATGGGTTTTCAAAACGAAAATCGACATAGATGGTAAAATAATTACCTATAAAGGATAATTGGTTGTTAAATGTTATCGTCAACAATATGGTATTAACTATGATGAAATCTTTTCACCAGTTGCTATACTTAAATCTATAAGAATACTCCTAGAACTTCCCTCTCATTATGATTATGAGGTCCAGCAAATGAACGTGAAAGTAGCTTTCCTAAATGGAAACCTAACTAAAAAAATGTATACGACGTAACCTGAGGGTTTCATATTCAATTATGGTACTGGAGGTGAAAAATGGAAAAATAGATGTACACAGAAGTATATAAAAATGATACACAGTGGAAGAAATATTATATCTCTGCATTTTTTTAGTTTTCTTAGGATGTACGGTTGGAACAGATGAAACGCTCATTCTTAGTTCGCTTCTAGGTGATTATGGATCCTGACCAGCAAGCCTCTAGATTCTTCTTAGCATGAACAAACGCACGGCTTTTGGTCTTTCAAAATATACTGTTGCTTGAAGACTTGGTGAAAGCCAAAGGATAAAAGAAAGGTCTTCCTTGAAAAAACTACAATCAAGAAGTATTGAGAATATAGCTTTTTGTTCGAGAACAAGACGACATACAGAAAACTCAGAGAGAATATTTTTTTAGTGAAGAGAGTGCTCCTTTGTTAGGAATTTCTGATCAGCTCTATCTCACAAGATTCCCGATAGCTTAACACGATATCTTATCAGATTTCAGTAGAGCTATCTCCGGGAATTTAAAAATGAAACTAACTATCTAAAGGCCCATACCCGTTTTACCTTATCCGGTTAAACATGGACCTTCGATTCGATCCCATTGGGCTACCCACTAATTCATTATCTGGACCAAGACCCCAACAAATAATTAATTAGTTAGCCTAAATGGACTAAACTAATTTCTCAAGCCATTTACTTAGATTCAGACCAGGCCAACTTTAATTATTCAAATTGGGCATGAGCCTTGAATAATTAATGAACCAACTGAAATAGGCTTTTAATAAATTCTCTCTTTGGGCCTATTATTTTATTATTGCTCAATAATTAAACCAAGCTACCTGAATAAAATAAAACCCATTTTGTTTAGACCAATTTCTCAACCTAAATCCATCAGGACTTATGGCTATTCTGAGGACCAAAAGACACATTGCCTTAGCTACTAAAATGGCCAAAATACCCCATCTATAAAAATACCTGTAATTTACATTTTAGACATTTCAAAATATTACCATAAGAAAATCATGACCTCAAGGACAATGCTGCGTTAGCACAGTCTCCGTCCTACATATGTTATCACTAAAATACCCCTCTACATATCGCTATATATTTAGAGATGATAAGTGTACTAACACCTCTCTAAAAGACATCTACCATTCTTAGACCTCTAGTCCAATAATCCATGACTTCCTGAAATTTTTTCACTTTCCAAGGGAGCTACCCTAAAGCAAACATCCAAGTCATGTTTCCCAGGGCCCGGGATATTTAGATCATTCAAATAATTATAATGGGTGATATAGCATAGAAACTATCTTGTAGAAGTCTTTCTTAACTAATTAATCACATATACCCAGAATACAAGTATATTAGTCCTACGATAGAACCTCAACTACACTATATCAAAACATATGCTTCTAGCTTCATCAGACTACCAACTCATACGCAAGCCGTAGAGTATAAGTCCATTCTGTAGCAGTAGTAGTCTGGGTTTCTGCCATATAGTACTTTTAGAAATCACTACTGCAGGTCTAGTTTTATGTATTCGAAATACGCTTATGTTATAAAGTGAGAGGACTACTCACTAGCTAAAGATAAACCATTCCTTACTTGAAATTCATAACACAATAACCTTACCATAAAGAGATTCCCAATCTCATTATTTAGTTAAGAACAATCATTTATGTGTTAAGTAACCCGTGATCCATACCTTATTATGAAAGACCACCATTCACATAGACCACTTACTTGAATACAATGGGTCTTTTCTAGCATAATTGCACACAAATAATAATGTAAATTCATAAACAAACTTTGAGAATAAATCTTTTATTAATATTAATCAAAATTACATCAGAAATCTTGTTTAAGAGGGTATACAATCCAACAATCTCCCACTTGCACTTTAAGACTAATTAAGTACGTCCATAGGTGCCAACCCCTATGGCATCAAAGTGTTTTTTAAAGACTCTTACAGCCAAAGCTTGGTAAATGGATCTGCTAGATTGTTCTCCGAGGCTATCCATTCCACCATGATTTCTCTTCTATAAATAAAATTTCAGATCATGTGGTACATCCACTCTATGTGCTTCCCTTTATTGTAATTCCTAGATTATTTGGATTGTGAGATACGCTAGTGCTGTCGCAATATAGCACAATTAGCTTGTCCATCTGTGGCACGGCTTCAAGTTCTGAAAGGAACCGGAGCCAAACTGCTTCCTTGGATGCCTCCGAAACTGCCGCATACTCAACTTCCATGGTTGAATTAGCAATGTAAGATTACTTAATACTCCTCCATGAAATAGCCCCTCCAGGCAAGGTGAAGACATATCCACTATTAGATTTTCTCTCATCCTTATCCGCCTAAAAGCCTAAGTTTGTATATCCTGTAGGAACCAAGTCATCAATCCTACAAACCAACATATAATTTGTCGTTCTCTTAAGGTACTTGAGAATATACTTGACAACTTGCTAATGAACCTCCCTAGGGTTTGACTGATATCTGTTGACTAAGCTTACAGTAAAACAGATATCTAACCTAGTACACAGCATAGCATACATGAGACTTCCCACAGCCGAAGCGTAGGGAATCCTATTCATCTTGTCTTTTTCTTCTTGAGACTTAAGACAATCTTTTGAAGAAAAAAACAACCCATCTCTGTAGGGGATTAGAGCTCATTTGCATGAGTCTATGCTGAATTTGGCTAATATTTTGTCAATGTATATTGGTTTGGGATAATCCCAACATTCTTTACTTCTTATTTCTAAGAAGCTTAATCTCGAGAATATAACTGGCTTCACTCAAGTCTTTCATACTAAATTAACTAGACAGCTAAACCTTAGAAGATGACAATGTCCCTACATTATTCCTAATGATTAGAATATTATCCATATATAGTACAAAAAAAATCACATTAATGCCATCAAGTTTCCTGTACACTCATAGTTCATTCTCATTTTAAATAAAGCCATAAGACTTTATACTCTCATTAAAATGAATGTTCCATACTCTCGATGCCTGCTTAAGTCTATAGATGGACTTCTTAAGCTTACAAACCATATGTTCCTAACCTTTAGCAATATAAATGTTTTCACTAAGATGTCTATTAAGAAAGGCCGTCTTGACATCTATTTGCCATATCTCATAGTCATAATGACATACGATGGCAAGGAGGATACGGATAGAATTAAGCATAGCTATCAGGGAAAGAGTTTCCTCATAGTTGATTCCCTCTTTCTAAACGGCGTCATTTGAAGAAATGGCGTCATTACCAGTACGGAGCTGAATACGAAGTGCTCACCGACCACAAAAGCTTGAAGTACATCTTCACCCAGAAGGATCTAAATTTGAGACAGCGAAGATGGATGGAGTTTTTAGAAGAGTACCGCTGTCCAATCAACTATCATCGCGAGAAGACCAATGTTGTTGATGCCCTGAGCAGAAAAGTTAGTATGGCCAGATTAAGAGTGCATGAGATTCAAGTAGTTTAGGATGTGTTGGACAGAAGAGTGGAAGTGCAAGAGAAATGAATTGTTGTCAGCAACGTAAAGTTGGTACCGGATCTAAGGCGAGAAATCGTGGAATCTCAAGTGAGTTCTGGCAAGACGAAGCGAGACTTTTGCATTTCCGGGATCGGTTGTGTGTACTCGGAGAGCGTCAGTTAAAGGATAAAATTTTGGAAGAGGCGCACAAAAGCAAGTACGCAATTCATCCGGGGGAAGTCAAAATGTACCAGGATCTGAAAAGGACTTATTGGTGGCCCGGAATGAAGTGGAATATGGTTAAGTATGTCTCGACTTGTCTCACCTGTCAGAAGGTCAAGGTGGAGCACAAGAAGTCAGCAGAATTGTTGCAGCCATTGCCAGTACCTGAATGGAAGTGGGAGGAGGTGACCATGGATTTTGTTATCGGACTTCCTATGTCAAAGACCTAGAAGGACGTGATATGGGTGGTAGTGGATTGACTGATCAAGTCAGTACATTTCATACCAGTGAACGTAAGAGATTCTATAGAGAAGTTGGCTCAGACCTACGTGCGTGAAATAGTCCGTCTCCATGGAGTGCCTTCAAGTATTGTGTCCGATCGAAACTCGAGGTTTACGTCTCATTTTTGGGGCAAGTTTCAAGAATCGATGGGGTCGAGTCTGAAGTTCAGTACGACGGCGTATCCGCAGACCGATGGACAGTCAGAAAGAGTTATATAGATATTGGAAGATATGCTGAGAGTCTGTGTTCTGGATTTCAGGGATAAATGGATCGAATGTGTGCCGTATACAGAGCTGTCATATAATAATAGTTATCAAGCTTCAATTGGGATAGCTTCGTATGAGGCTCTGTATAGATGCAAGTGTCAGGTGCCGCTATATTGGAGTTGGTCAGAAGATGGGCACATAAGCCAGACCGGAGAAGTTTGTATTCAGGAAATGTTGGACAAAGTCAAGTTAATCAGGAAAAGGTTAAAGGCAGCTCAGAGCCGACAAAAGAGCTATGCGGACAATAGGCGGAGAGAGTTGGAGTTTCAAGTAGGAGACAGTGTATTTCGGAGTTTATCACCAAATAGAGGAATCTTGAAGCATTCGAAGGGTGAAAAGCCGAATCCGAGGTATTTGGGATCGTTCCCGGTAAAGGAAAGGATTGAGCCGGTAGCATGTCGACTAGACTTGCCAGATGGATTGACGGGAATTCATAATGTGTTTCATGTGTCACAGCTGAAGAAGTACAATACTGATCCCGGTCATGTTCTAAATGATGAGTCGTTGGTGTTGCAGCCTGATCTGAGTTATGTGGAGAAACCCGTGCGAATATTGGACAGAAGTGTCAAGACTCTTCGGAACAAGTAGATACTGATGGTAAAAGTTCAGTGGGAGCATCATGGCAAGCGAGATGCCACATGGGAATCAGAAGATTGGGCAAGACGGAAGTATCCCGATCTGAAATAGAGGTATGCCTGAATTTCAGGATGAAATTCTCCTAATGAGGGGAGGATGTGAAACACCAACTAAAATCAACCATAGAGTAAGGGGGTTGGGATGCATATCATATTTTCTTGCATGCATAAATATATTTTTATATGATTTTATGTGCCTTAGATATGTGATTTGTAGCCTGGATGGCTCGATTGTGGTTGTTGAGTAAGAAGGGTAAAATGGTAATTTTGCATGAGGAGGAATTAGGGAGATAGCTTGAGGATTAAATAGGAAAAATATTTGGGAGAGAAAATAAGAACAAGAGTTGTTGTGGTTTAGTGGTTAGAGCTTTGGAATAATTCCTTGAAGTCTTGAGTTCAAATTCAATCATTGGAGTTTTAGCGTGATTAAATTTTATTTTGTGCTAGGTAGGCTATATTTCGGCCCTTATATACTTTGGGGAGGAGTAGGAGTGTTGTCCTAGGGGAGACATAAAAGGAATGTCCTAATCTAACTCTTTTGCCCTACAACAATTTCTAAGGAATTCATACCCTTCTTGATCTCTAGCTTTCTTTATTTTTTAATCAATTAGGTTGTTCCATTTATCTAAGCCATTTTATTTCCAGAAAATTTGCAGCAAACTTCTTTGATCTTGGAGTGTCGAAAATGTCTGTGTGAGGATGTCTCCTTGACCGAAAATGGGGAGGAATTGTGGAAGGTACCCAAGAAAATTAATCTCCATGGTTGAACCTTCAAACTCCAACCTATGTGTGTTCATCTTCTTCATGTAGTAAACTGGAAATTTTTCCAGCTTCTTGACCAGTCCAAATATCGAAACCTTCAACCATTTTTCCCTCCCAGATATTGCCAGAAAAATAGCCATCTTCACCAACTTGAAGCCTGAAATTTCAAGGCCAAAACCGGACTGCACAAAAGCTGTGCAAATAAAAAAATTTCTGGACAGCTTTCGCAGCAAAGCAGTCCGAAAAACCCAGCTGTTCTTCCACCTTTTTAACCAGCAATTCAACCTTGTTTTCCCTCCATAAAGAAGGCTGGAAACTAGCCTTAACCCTCTAATAGATCTTCAAACCTTCCGCCAGCTGACTGAAATATGGCAGGAAATCTGCCCAAAAATTCCACCAAGCTTGCGAAAAACCTGATCAGAATTTCCAGCTTATTTCTCCTTTACCCTTATCCAAAAACTAATCCTATTTTTCTGTGCAAACTCAACCTGATCAACCATGAACTGAGCTCCATCATCTTCTTTAGAGCTCTGCACGAAAAACAGCTCCATGGCTGCTCCTAAAATCTCTCCATCAATCACTCCAATCAAGCCATCAATGGGAGTACAAAATTTCAGCAAGATATTTCAGCCAACTACCATAGATTAACCCTCAAACAACCAGAAAATTCCTTCACCATTATACACCATATTTTCGGCCACTCTAAAGTTACTTCAAACATCATTCATCTCAGCAAAAATCATAGCCAAGCAATCGGCCATTGAAGCTTCCAAAAGCTCTCCATTAACTAAGATCTTCTGACCATATTTGTTTCCAAAATTGATTCCCAAAAATATTCTTTATGGATTTAAACAACTTGCTTTCCTTTTCCTCTCAAATCAGAAAATTCAATTACCAAAACCCTCCCAAACAGTCGGCCACTCCTTCCTAAACAGAATTTCGGCCAGCTCTCTCTCTATTCTCTCCAAACTAAGAACACTAAGAACACCTACTAATATTCTCAAGCCTAAGATCACTCCAAACATCTCCAATATTCTCCAAAAACTCCAGATCACACCTACTCAACCCCTTGAAACCACTTCTACAATTTTTAACATCAAACACTGAAATAAAAGTCTCACTTTTAGATCAAAAGCCAGAATTTTCTTGAAGGCTCAAGAACACCTTCAAGGTAAGCATAACAATCATCTTCATCTTCTTCCACCTTCAACTTTGATGAGTATATGCTAATGAACTCTCTTTTTATCTCTCTCTCTCTTTCTCTCTCTATCTCTCTCTCTCTTGGCCGAATGGTTACTTCAACCATGGCCATATTTTCTTCTTCTCTCTTGGACGGATCAAGTCTCCTAAGAGTAAGGCTTCTCTTGAAACGACTTCAAGGTAGTCATCATCCAAGTAAGCCTCTTCAACCTTCTCTTTAAATCTTAGATTCATGTCTCTAGAATGTTTTGGAAAGGAATGGATTATGATTTAAGTTTGAGCATGTGTTTTGTGTTGGAGTTGGGATTGATGTATGAGAATGGATGTGTTTTGCGATGGAGTTGAGATTGAAGCATGAATGAATGTGTGTATATGATGGAGTTGGGATTGATGCATGAGTTGATTGTCTTGGTTGAATGTATGGCGTCTTAGGGTTTGTTGCATGTCTTCATGTCGTGAGTAGTATGAATGATCAAGTATGTTAGAGATTATGTCACCTTTGGTGAATAGGGTTTATGTTCTTGTATTATTGTTGAGGCCATGCATATGATTATGTTTAGTGGAGTTGAAACAATGTGTTGGTACATTTAGATCTATGTTTTTATTCATGGTTTGGATGTTTTGATGATTGGTATAGAGTGAATGTTCATGATTAGGGTTAGCAATAGAAAGTATGATCATGACCTTGTTGTCCCTAAGCTAATTAAGTTAACCAATTTTATTTCATAAATAAAATGATTAATACTATAATTTCTTCTAGTAATTTCGAAAACCCTAGGAAAATGTGGATTTGGATTCTTATATAAAATAATGATATTTTAGTCAAATAATTGATAGCTTTTATTAAAGAAATAAATATATAGATATTATATATAATAATAACACCAAATAAAGCCTTTTATATAAATAATCATAATAGGTAAAATATTAATTTTGTAAGTCTTATATTCATAAATACTATTAAAATATATTCATTATCTTTTAATCAAATACATTAAATTTTATTTACTATTAATTTTATTTATTTACCAATTATTTTCTAACAATTAATTATTAATAGATTATTTTTTTAAATAATTTCATCTAGGTCCTAGGACCCTTCATCAAATAAACCCTAATTTATTTAAAGAATAATTTAAACCTTCAACTTATTAGTAGCTGTTTCCCAAACCCTAGTTATTTTAATATCAAGCTAGATTTATTTTATAAACCCCTTTTATTCATTATCTAGCCTTAAAGCTTGGGACGTTATGGTCATGATTGTAGTAAGTTGAGCTAAGTTTATTTGTGGAATTGAATTTTGGCTTTGAGTTTAATTATAACTTATGTTTGCCTCAAAGTGGGTTAGGTCGACTATTGGAGATCTTTATTTTGAGCAAGGATCGGTAAGCTCCCGCATAAAATTTGTTTGTTGCAAAAAGGTTACTATGGCAAGCTAGACCCGAAGTATATGAATACTGATTTGGTAAAGGTAATTAAGGATAGTTTCATTTCTTGTTTCAATCAAACCACTTATTTAAAAATCAACAAGCAGCTTTACTCAAACACCAAACTATTTCTAAAACTGATTTTGACAAGGACTTTAGAAACCCTTGATTGCCATTTTCAAGTAAAGCTATGTTTTACCAGTTTTTTTGTTTTTCCTTTTCTTTTTCCCAAGTGGGACAATCATCGTTGAGTACTCAATAAGAGTAGGCTAGTAGTACTAGTTTTGAAGAGCAAGAGTGAGTCTTCTGGCAAGAGGCCACCTCCAGAAGATGAACTCAACTTAGAGAAACGTCAGTACTACTTAGTCATACCGGTCCAAGCTAGCAGTTTTCAATCATGTGGACTGTGTGTTGCCAGAATGGACAACCAGTTTTGTTTGGGTGTAGAGAAGGAGGAGAATCTTACCCGATAGGCCGATCACCTACCTTTTGTCAATCTGCACAAAGTGTGGTATTCTGACCATTGTATGGTTATAAGGCCCAACGTGTGGTAACCCATGGCCGCCTTTTGAGTGGTTGATTTTATTATTCATATATGGTTGGAAAAGTCAAAACGCCACTCTTGCTTTTAACATTGTTTATTACTTGCCAGTATTTTTCTTATGAAGTTCTTACTTCTTGCATTCATGAACTGATTTCTCTAGACACTCAAAGCACACACAGACATACTGAGATTTTTATCTCATCACCCTTTTTACCATGATTTCAAGTCGATCCTGCTGTGGGGATGAGTAGCTAGTTATTGCCTGCTTGGAAGATATTCTGATTTATTTTATGCAATGCTTTGGAAGTTGAGAGTGAATAATTTTGTTTCAAATTTGTTCTTGAATTTTTGGGTTATAATAAGTTTTAATTTTAAAGTATTGTTTTATTTTTATTTGTGTGTCCTAGTTATTAAAATCCCTTATCTTTTGGACGGGGTGACATCCCTGGACTTGTTGGACCTAGGTAGTAAGGTGTTACAAGTGGTATTAGAGCCTAGGTTTAAGTAAATATTGATAGTGTATGTTCTATTCATTTAAGTTCTAATCTTTATCTAACCTATCTTGTTTATGCTGTAGGATGGTTAGAATACTTAGAACTGCGAGGAAGAGGTAGCAATGGCATCCTCCTATTCCTATTTATCCAGAAGACCTTCCAGTTCCTCAACCAGTTATCCCTTTGGAAGATAGCAGTGATGATGAGGTCCCGATTCATGAGCCACTCGCAATCCCGATGTTAGAAATAAGTTCTGACAGTGAAGATGAAGAGATAGCCGTGGTGAATGTTCCCCACCCTCCTAATCCCATAGTGGATTTGTCAGCAGATAGTGATGACCCGGGGGAGATAGATTATGAATCTCCACCTAGGCCTTCCTTCTTTCCTCCTCCCTGTCAATTTAAGCCCGGGGAGAGTTCTAGGTAACCCGGGAAGGAGCCAATGGAGGGGTTTGCCAGTGGGGCTGGGGTAGACTTTTCTAAGAACTCTGGGGGATGGTTGTATGAGGCTAATTTTGAAGATTCGGATGCGGACTAGAGGGCTGAGAGTTATTTCGGTCAGGATGTTTATTTATTATTTTTCTTAAAATTTTATGTTAAAGAGTTTTACTTCCATTTTCCGTTTGAATTCAAACTTATGCAAATAAGAGTACCTGAGTACTCTAAGATTTGAAAGAAAATTTATGAGCAATTTTTTAGACAAAACTTGCATCTGATTTTCTTTTACTTATATATGACTGTGAATGCATGCTCAGCTAAAATGATTTAATCATTGAATGCATAAACTTATCATTTGGGTATGGTTTAGAATGGCACCCACAGCTTCGTCAAGTAGGAGAATTCTGAAAGCAGATCAGGTGGCACCGAAAGTTGAGACGACTCAGTTGCAATCACCCAACCGGGGTAATGGGAGTGATCCAGATATGGGAATGGGGTCTGAGGCACCGGTTGATGTGTCGATGGGACAGGCATTCAGTAAGATGGCAGAGATTCTGCAGACCCTGACTGAGTGGAGAAACCCCAAGGGAGAAGATGAGGTATTAGAGCGGTTTTTGAAGTTTTAGCCGCCCGTCTTCTTGGGTAAAGCTGAGCAAGATCAGAAAGCAGAACAATGGATTGAGCAGATGTAAGATATATTCGCAACACTCCAGTATACGGAGGAATGTATGGTTAAGTTTGCTGCATTTCGATTGAGAGGCCCAGCTCGGGCATGGTGGCAGTGGGTTCAAGACGACTGGGAAATGGTTGATCAGGAATGGACGTAGTCTAACTTCATTGAAGCCTTCAGAGCTGAGTACATCCCTCAGTGGATAGTGGAAAAGCGGGAGGACGAGTTCCAGAGTTTGAAGTAGGAAGGCATGTCAGTAGCACAATACACAGCACGGTTCACCCAGCTGTCGAAAGACTACAAGAGACTAGTAGATACCGAGCAGAATAGGATAAGGCAATTTGTTAAGGGACTGAGACCGGAATTAAGGGTGTTGGCACATTCTCCTCCAACGACCTATTCGGGGGTCGTAGAAGCAGCTACCAGGACGAAGAATGAGGATTGCAGCAGGATGGCGGCAAGGCCTTACCAGCCGCTAAGGCAACCACAAGGACACTTCCCAAGGCAGCAACCCAACAAGCGACCCGACAATCAACAGTGGCAGAACTGGGGCAAGCAAGCCCAAACTGCACTAGCCGGACTAGCTCAGAACCTTCCGTTATGTCGGTAGTGTGGGAAAAGAGGCCACACAAAGAAGAACTGTTAGTCCAAAAGAGGAGAGTGGAAATGTTATCGCTACGGCGACCCGAACTACTTGCGGAATGCCTGCCCTAAACTGCACCGAGTTGGGCAAGGAAATTTAGCTCAAAATCCCGGGCCCAATAGAGCCAATACCGTGGGAGCATCCGGGAGTGGAACACCGAAGCCTCAAGTGAAAGCCAAGGTATTCGCTCTCAACAGAGAGAAGGTTGGACCCGATGCAGCAGTAGTGGAAGGTACGTTTACTATCCAAGGACGTTTCGTTAATGCATTGATAGACCCTGGCTCTACTCATTCTTATTTAAACAAGAACTATGCATGTCATTTGGGATAGGATGGAGTAGAGTTACCTTTTTCCTTACTGGTAAGTACACCTTTGGGAAAGATGGTGCAAGCAGACCGATATGTGCGAAACTGTAAAATTGATGTGGGGAGAGAAAGCCTGGAGAGAGATCTGATAGTGTTGGATATTGAGGATTATGATTTAATATTGGGGATGGATTGGTTAGCAAAGCATAGGGCTCGGGTAGATTGTAAGAATAAATCGGTTTAGTTCATTAGACTGGGTTGTGATATGTTGGAATTCAATGGCAAGAAAGTAAAGGAATTGAAATATCTGATAGCGGGGACTAAGGCCTGGAAATTGCTAAAGCAAGGATGTTAAGGATACCTAGCTTATGTGATAAACAAGCCAAAGGACCAGTGCACTTTGGAGGACACCGAGGTAGTGAAGGACTTTCCTGATGTGTTCCCAGAGGAACTTACTTCTTTACCTCCCAGCCGAGAAGTGGAATTCACCATTGACCTAGTTCTGGGAGCAGAACCAGTATCTCGGACCCCGTATCGGATGGCACCGACAGAGTTAAAAGAACTAAATGTGCAGTTAGAAGAGTTAGTAGAGCAGGGCTACATCAGACCTAGCATGTCACCGTGGAGAGCACCCGTACTATCTGTGAAGAAGAAGGACGAAACTCTAAGGCTATGTATTGACTATCGAGGCTTGAACCACCTAACGATCAAGAACAAGTATCCCCTACCGCTGATTGATGAGCTGTTCAACTAGTTACAAGGATCCAGTTGCTACTCTAAATTGGACCTAAGGCAAGGGTATTACAAAGTGCGGATAAAAAAGGAAGATATCCCTAAGACAGCCTTCAACACCAAATATGGACATTATGAGTTCGTGGTAATGCCGTTCAAGGTGACCAATGCTCCAGCAATGTTCATGGATTTAATACACAGAGTGTTCCGGCCCTACTTAGACAAGTTCGTGGTGGTCTTCATCGACGACATTTTAATCTATTCCAAGAGTTCGGAGGAGCATGCAGAACATCTGAAACTCGTATTGGAGAAGCTTTGGGAGCACACGCTGTTCGCCAAGTTTAGCAAGTGTGAGTTCTGGCTGGACAGTGTAGCATTTCTTGGTCATGTAGTGACTAAGGAGGGAATCAAGGTAGACCCAGCAAAAGTTTAAGCGGTGTCGGACTGGAAGTAACCAGAGAACATCACCGAGATTCGGAGCTTCTTGCGATTGACTGGTTACTATAGGTGGTTCATCAAAGGATTTTCAACGCTCGCATCACCTATGACTCGATTGCTGAAGAAAGATGTCCCATTTGTTTGGAGTGAGAAATGTGAGAAGAGTTTCCAAGAGCTGAAGCAAAGATTGGTGACAGCACCTGTGTTGAGTTTGCCAGAGGGAGATAAGTCTTACGCGTTGTATACCGATACCTCGAAAGAAGGACAGGGGCAGTGTTGATGCAAGACCGAAAAGTGATCGCCTACGCTTCTCGAAAGTTGAGGCCTCATGAAGTCAACTACTCTACGCATGACCTGGAGTTGGCTGCTATCGTGTTTGCTTTGAAGAAATGGCATCATTACCTGTACGGAGCTGAATACGAAGTGATCACCGATCACAAGAGCTTGAAGTACATCTTCACCCAGAAGGATCTGAATTTGAGACAGCAATGGTGGATGGAGTTTTTAAAAGAGTACTACTGTCCAATGAACTATCATCCAGGGAAGGCCAATGTTGTTGCTGATGCCCTGAGCGGAAAAGTCAGCATGGCCAGATTAAGAGTGCAGGAGATTCAAGTAGGTCAGGATGTGTTGGACAGAAGAGTGGAAGTGCAAGACAAACGAATTGTTGTCAGCAACCTAAATTTGGTACCGGATATAAGGCTGGAAATCGTGGAAGCTTAGCAAAGTAGCACAGAATTTCAGCTTTTCAAGGACAAGGAGCTTAAACGGCAAGGCAGTGAGTTCCGACAAGACGAAGCGGGACTTTTGCATTTCAGTGATCGGTTGTGTGTACCCAGAGGACGTCAGTTAAATGATAAAATTTTGGAAGAGGTGCACAAGAGCATGTATGCCATTCATCCGGGGAAAGTCAAAATGTACCAGGATCTGAAGAGAACCTATTGGTGGCCGGAATGAAGCGAGATGTGGTTAAGTATGTCTCGATTTGTTTCACTTATTAGAAGGTCAAGGTGGAGCACAAGAAGTCAACAGGATTGTTGCAACCATTGCCAATGCCTGAATGGAAGTGGGAGGAGGTGACCTTGGATTTTGTCACCGGACTTCCAATGTCAAAGACCCAGAAGGACGTGATAAGGGTGGTGGTGCATCGACTGACCAAGTCAGCATATTTCATACTAGTGAATGTAAGAGATTCCATGGAGAAGTTGTCTCAGACCTACGTGCGCGAAATAGTCCGTCTCCATAGAGTGCCATCAAGTATTGTGTCCGATCGAGACCCAAGGTTTACGTCTCGTTTTTTGGGCAAGTTTCAAGAATTGATGGGGTCGGGTCTGAAGTTTAGTACGATGGTGCATCCGCAGACTGATGGACAGTCAGAAAGAATTATACAGATATTGGAAGATATGCTGAGAGCCTGTGTTCTGGATTTTGGGGATAAATGGATCGAATGTGTGCCGTATGCAGAGCTGTCATATAATAATAGTTATCAAGCTTCAATTAGGATGGATCCGTATGAGGCTCTGTATGGATGCAAGTGTTAGGTGCCGCTATATTAGAGTTGGTCAGAAGATGGGCACATAAGCAAGACCGGAGAAGTTTGTGCTTAGGAAATATTAGACAAAGTTAAGTTAATCAAGGAAAGGTTAAAGGCAGCTCAGAGCTGACAAAAGAGATATGCGGACAATAGGCAGAGAGAGTTGGAGTTTCAAGTGGGAGACAGTGTATTTCTGAGATTATCACCAAATAGAGGAATCTTGAAGCATCCGAATGGTGGAAAGCTGAATCCAAGGTATTTAGGACCGTTCCCGGTAAAGGAAAGGATTGGGCCAGTAGCATATTGATTAGACTTGCCAGATGGATTAACGGGGATTCATGATGTGTTTCATGTGTCACAGCTGAAGAAGTACAATGTTGATCCTGGTCATGTTCTAAATGATGAGCCGTTGGTGTTGCAGCCTAATCTGAGTTATGTGGAGAAACCCGTGAGAATTTTAGACAGAAGTGTCAAGACTCTTCGGAAGAAGCAGTTACCGATGGTAAAAGTTCAGCGGGAGCATCATGGCACGCGAGATGCCACACGGTTATCAGAAGAGTGGGTACGGCGGATGTATCCCAATCTAAAATAGAGGTATGCTTGAATTTCGGGGCTAAATTCTCCTAATGAGGGAATGATATGAAACCCCAAGTAAAACTAACTATAAAGTAAGGGGGTTGGGTTGCATATCATATTTTCTTGCATGCATAAATATATTTTTATATGATTTTATATGCCTTGGATATGTGATTTGTAGCCTGGATGGCTCGATTGTGGTTGTTAAGTAAGAAGGGCAAAATAGTAATTTTGCTTGAGAATGAATTAGGGAGATAGCTTGAGAATTAAATAGGAAAAATATTTGGGAGAGAAAATAAGAACAAGAGTTGTTATGGTTTAGTGGTTAGAGCTTTGGAATAATTCCTTGAGGTCTTGAGTTCAAATTCCATCATTGGAGTTTTAGCATGATTAAATTTTATTTTGTGCTAGGTAGGCTATATTTCGGCCCTTGTATACTTTAGGGAGGAGTAGGAGTGTTGTCCTAGGGGAGACATAAAAGGAATGTCCTAATCCAACTCTTTTGCCCTACAACAATTTCTTAGGAATTCATACCCTTCTTGATCTCTAGCTTTCCTTATTTCTTAATCAATTAGGTTGTTCCATTTATCTAAGCCATTTTATTTCCAGAAAATTTGCAGAAAACTTCTTTGATCTTGGAGTGTCGAAAATGTCTGTGTGAGGATGTCTCCTTGACCGAAAATGGGGAGGAGTTGTGGAAGGTTCCTAAGAAAATTAATCTCCATGGTTGAACCTTCAAACTCTAACCTATGTGTGTTCATCTTCTTCATGTAGTAAACTGAAAATTTTTCCAGCTTCTTGACCAGTCCAAATATCAAAACCTTCAGCCATTTTCCCCTCCCAAATACTTCCAAAAAAATAGCCATCTTGACCAACTTGAAGTCTGAAATTGCAAGGCCAAAACCGGACTGCGCAAAAGCTGTGCAAACCAGAAAAATTTCTAGACAGCTTTCGCAGCAAAGCAGAACGAAAAACCCAGTGTTCTTCCACCTTTTTAACCAGCAATTAAACCTTGTTTTTCCACCATAAAGAAGATTGGAAACCAGCCTTAACCCTCCAATAGACCTTCAAACCTTCCGCAAGCTGACTAAAATAAGGCAGGAGAATCTGCCCAGAAATTCCACCAAGCTTGCAAAAAACCTGATCAGAATTTCCAGCTTGTTTCCCCTTCACCCTTATCCGAAAACTCATCCTATTTTTCTGTGCAAACTCAACCTAATCAACCATGAACTGAGCTCCATCATCTTCTTCAGAGCTCTGCATGAAAAACAGCTCCATGGCTGCTCCTAAAATCTCTCCATCAATCATTCCAATCAAGCCATCAATGAGAGTCCAAAATTTCAGCAAGATATTTCAGCCAACTACTATAGATTAACCCTCAAACAACCAGAAAATCCCTTCACCATTGTACGCCATATTTTCAGCCACTCTAAAGCTCCTTCAAACATCATTCATCTCAGTAAAAATCACAGCCAAGCAGCCGGCCATTGAAACTTCCAAATGCTCTCCATTAACCAAGATCTTCTTACCATATTTGTTTCCAAAATTGATTCCCTAAAATATTCTTTTTGGATTTCAAACAACTAGCATTCCTTTTCCTCTCAAATTAGACAATTCAATTACCAAAACCCTCCCAAACAGTCGGCCACTCCTTCCCAAACAGAATTTCGGCTAGCTCTCTCTCTATTCTCTCCATGCTCTCCAAACCAATAACACCAAGAACACCTACTAAAATTCTCACGCCTAAGACCACTCCAAACCTCTCCAATCTTCTCCAAAAACTCCAGATCACACCTACTCAACCCCTTGAAACCACTTCTACAATTTTTAACATCAAACACTGAAATCGAAGTCTCACTTTTGGATCCAAAGCCAGAATTTTCTTGAAGGCTCAAGAACACCTTCAAGGTAAGCTTGAACAATCATCTTCATCTTCTTCCACCTTCAACTTTGATGAGTATATGCTAATGAACTCTCTTTTTCTCTCTCTCTTTCTCTCTATCTCTCTCTCTTTCTTGGCTGAATGGTTACTTCAACCATGGCCATATTTTCTTCTTCTCTCTTGGACGAATCAAGTCTCCTAAGAGTAAGGCTTCTCTTGAAACGACTTCAAGGTAGTCATCATCCAAGTAAGCCTCTTCAACCTTCTCTTTAAATCTTAGATTCATGTCTCTAGAATGTTTTGTAAAAGAATGGATTATGATTAAAGTTTGAGCATGTGTTTTGTGTTGGAGTTGGGATTGATGTATGAGAATGGATGTGGTTTGCGGTGGAGTTGAGATTGAAGCATGAATGAATGTGTGTATATGATGGAGTTGGGATTGATGCATGAGTTGATTGTCTTGGTTGAATGTATGGCGTCTTAGGGTTTGTTGCATGTCTTCATGTCGTGAGTAGTATGAATGATCAAGTATGTTAGAGATTATGTCACCTTTGGTGAATAGGGTTTATGTTCTTGTATTATTGTTGAGGCCATGCATATGATTATGTTTAGTGGAGTTGAAACAATGTGTTGGTACATTTAGATCTATGTTTTTATTCATGGTTTGGATATTTTGATGATTGGTATAGAGTGAATGTTCATGATTAGGGTTAGCAAAAGAAAGTATGATCATGACCTTGTTGTCCCTAAACTAATTAAGTTAACCAATTTTATTTCATAAATAAAATGATTAATACTATAATTTCTTCTAGTAATTTCGAAAACCCTAGGAAAATGTGGATTTGGATTCTTATATGAAATAATGATATTTTAGTCAAATAATTGATAGCTTTTATTAAAGAAATAAATATATAGATATTATATAAAATAATAACATCAAATAAAGCCTTTTATATAAATAATCATAATAGGTAAAATATTAATTTTGTAAGTCTTGTATTCATAAATACTATTAAAATCTATTCATTATCTTTTAATCAAATACATTAAAATTTATTTACTATTAATTTTATTTATTTACCAATTATTTTCTAACAATTAATTATTAATAGATTATTTTTTTAAATAATTTCATCTAGGTCCTAGGACCCTTCATCAAATAAACCCTAATTTATTTAAAGCATGATTTAAACCTTCAACTTATTAGTAGCTGTTTCCCAAACCCTAGTTATTTTAATATCAAGCTAGATTTATTTTATAAACCCCTTTTATTCATTATCTAGCCTTAAAGCTTGGGACGTTATGGTCATGATTGTAGTAAGTTGTGCTAAGTTTATTTGTGGAAGTGAATTTTGCTTTGAGTTTAATTATAGCTTATGTTTGCCCCATGCGGGGTTAGGTCGACTATTGGAGATTTTATTTTCAGCAAGGATCAGGTAAGCTCCTGCATAAAATTTGTTTGTTCAAAAAGGTTACTATGGCAAGCTAGACCCGAAGTATATGAATACTGATTTGGTTAGGCAATTAAGGATAGTTTCCTTTCTTGTTTCAATCAAACCACTTATTTGAAAATCAACAAGCAGTTTTACTCGAACAACAAACTATTTCTAAAACTGATTTTGACAAGGACTTTAGAAACCCTTGATTGCCATTTAAAAGTAAAGCTATGTTTTACCGGTTTTTTTTTCCTTTTCTTTTTCCCAAGTGGGACAATCATCGTTGAGTACTCGATAAGAGTAGGCTAGTAGTATTAGTTTTGAAGAGCAAGAGTGAGTCTTCCGGCAGGAGACTACCTCCAGAAGATGAACTCAACTTAGAGAAACGTCAGTACTAATTAGTCATGTTGGTTCGAGCTAGTAGTTTTCAGTCATGTGGACTGTGTGTTGCCGGAATGGACAACCGATTTTGTTTGGGTGTAGAGAATGAGGAGAATCTTACCCGGTAGGCCAATCACCTACCTTTTTATCAGTCTACACAAAGTGTGGTATTCTGACCGTTGTATGGTTATGGGGCCCAACGTGTGGTAACCTATAACCGCCATTTGAGTGGTTGATTTTATTATTCATGTATGGTTGGAAAAGCTAAAACGCCACTCTTGTTTTCAACATTGTTTATTGCTTGCCAGTATTTTCTTATGATGTTCTTACTCCTTGCATTCATGAGCAATTTTCACTGACACTCAAAGCACACACGGACTTACTGAGATTTTTATCTTATCACCCTTTTTACCATATTTCAGGTTGATCCTGCTGTGAGGATGAGTAGCTAGTTGTTGCCTGCTTGGAAGATATTCTGATTTATTTTATGTAATGCTTTGGAAGTTGAGAGTGAACAATTTTATTTCGGATTTGTTCTTGAATTTTTGGGTTGTAATAAGTTTTAATTTCAAAGTATTGCTTTATTTTTATTTTTATATCCTAGTTATAAAGACCCCTTGTCTTTTGGACAGGGTGACATCCTCGGCCCTGTTGGACCTAGGTAATGGGGTGTTACATTATCCTTTCAGGTAAAGCTACAAGATCCTAAACCTGATTGAAGTACATTGGCTAAATCTCGGCTTTCATTACTTCATGCCATAGGTTTATATCTGCATCAGCAATAGCCTCCTCGTATTTAGTGAGATCTTGTTTCTGGTGATCGGAGACTAGGGTAAAGACCTCCTTAGTCCATCTTTCTAAAACCCTAGATACCCTCCCACTATGACGAGGCTTCCTTTGTATAAGTTCCTGAGGCTGTGCCTCTTCTTGTTTAATAATCGGGTTAGAAGAAGTTGATTTAGAAGATAACGTCTCCTCGAGTTCCAACCTAGTTAAACCTTTTATGGATGTATTTTGATCATCTTCCAAGTATCTAGAATTAATACTTACCTATACTTTTTGCTCATTGGGATGATAAAAGTAACCACCCTTAGTCACTTTTGGAAACCCAACAAAATAGCATAATTCTGACCGTGGTTCTAACTTGTCTCCTTTAATCAGTACATAAGCTGGACAGACCTATATCATGAAATGGTTTAGACTTAGCTTACGCTCAATCCACATCTCATAGGGGGTCCTAGGTACTAACTTGGTAGGTACCAAGTTTAGAATATATACCGCTGTTTCCAGGACATATCCCCAAAAAGACACTGGAAGTGTAGCATGAGACATCATGCTTCAGATAATTTCTATCAATGTCCTATTCCTTCTCTCAACTACTCTATTTTGCAAGGGTGTCCCTAACACAAAGAGTTGAGATACTGTCCCATGATGTACCATGTAATCTTTGAATTTACCGAGGAGGTACTCTCTATCACGATTTGATCGTAGGGTCTTGATCAGTTACCTTATTCGATGTTCCACTTCAGCCTTAAACTCTTTAAACTTGTCAAATGAGTCAGACTTGCGCCATATCAAGTAAACATAACTTTACCTTGTACAATCATCTGTGAAAGTGATGAAGTACTCAAACCCTGTTCTCGCTGGTGTAGACAATGGACCACACACATTAGTATGAATAAGACTTAATATCTCATTAGCTCTATGCGCCTTATGGGTAAAAGACATTTTAGTCATCTTTCCTATGAGGCACGATTCACATTAATACCAACTTTTCAATCTCAATGAGCCTAAAGGCCCATCATGGATTAACCTCTGAATCCTAGTTAAGTTAATATGACCAAACATTCGATGCCAAATATATGAGTTATTGACATTGATCTTTCTCCTCCTACTTAAAGGTTCAGATTGATCATTATTTAATTAATTATTAATAGGGTTAATGAAGAACAAATTTTCATATATGTGCCCAGTACATAAATCTTCTTCATTTCTACTGATAGTAATTCCAGAATGGAAAGAAACAAAATATCCTTAATTTATTAGTTTTGCAATTGAAACCAAATTCTGTCTAAAATCAGGTACATATAAAATATCCTTTAAAATAACTATTCTATTATAATAATAATACTAATAAAGTTCTAGCTCTCCCACTGCTAAGGCCCATACTTATACTCCATTTCTCACACATAGTCCACATTCACCCTTCTAGAGTCTTCTTATCTTTCTAAACCCTTACAAGGAGTTACGAAAATGATCAGTGGCTCATAAATCAACAATTCAAATGGAAGTTGATCCAACCATTAAAATGGACTCTAAATAATACCTGTGGGGTTTTTCTTAGTTTGAAAATCTGGACACTCCTTTTTACAGTGTCCCTTCTTCCCACACTTGAAACACTTGCCTTTGGGTTTATCTTTGAGCTAGGATTTGGGTTAGGCCATTACATTTCCTTTCTTCGTTTTGAACTTTCTGGGCCCAATTCTTAAAGAAGAAGCCTAAGCAATCATAGCCTTAGACTATGGCTTCATGACCTTCTCCGCTACTTGAAGCTCTTCATTAACTCAGTTAAACTCATGTTTAACTTGTTCATATTGTAGCTCAACGTGAACTGAGTAAAAGATCCCAGTAGAGATTCATGAACCATGTCTACTTGGCTCTTGGAGTCAATCGCAGCCCCCAAGGCTTCTGCTTCCTCAAAAGTAACATTCATTTTGAGCATATATTCCTTAACTGGTGCTCTTTTAGCCATTTTAGTGTTAATGATCATTTTAAGAGCATCCTGCCATGCGGGTCAGCTCTTATCAGTGAACATTGTGGCTAATAACATGCTGATATCGTAAGCAGTGACCATGTGCTCATGTTTGGACTGGAGTACATTAGACATAGAGGCTAACATATAGTAATGAGCCATCTCATCGGCCTTCTTTCATGCTTTTTCAGCCTCTCGCTCCTCTTTAGTAGAACCTTCCCCAATAACAGGACAGGTTTCGTAAAAGATATACTTATACTCCTCTATAGTGAGTATTATGTCTAGGTTCCTTTTCCAGCCCATATAGTTTGGACCTGTTAGCTTATTCTCCCTGAGAATAATGGCTAAATGACTAAAAGAATCTCCACCAACCATTTTTGAAAATTGAAAATAAAAGAAAATTCTTAGATTATGAAAAATAAATAATTTGTGCACTTTATCCTCATATTAAATATGATAATAGTTAACCATATTACTATTATCTTTAATATGATTAATTTGGCTCTTAGGAGAATTGACATAGCTTCTTGGGAAGATTAACAGTTTCCTAAGCTAAGTGTGTTAACCACTACAAATTAATTTTCATTCTAGGTAATGATTTAGAAGATAACTCCATTGATGGGATGGTCATTTTTTCTCATTTCCTATAGACAATCCTCACATTATAACCTCAAACGTGGGCTAGCCAATCATAGTAAGTGTAACACCCTACAGCTACAGGGCCCGAATAGTTGTGGATGTCACCCTATCATAAAGACAATGGGTCTTTATATTGGTACAATTTATTAAATAACAAATGTAGAGACTAGATGGCTCCAAAAGAAATTATATCATATACTCCGAACAGTTTCTTACACAAACTGCAACTACAAAGTCTCCTGGATCTAAACCCGTACAATAATAAGGTAGAAGAGTTCAAATACATAAACTAGCTTCATTGGGTCTTGCCTCTACACAAATCCAGATATTCACAAAAGTCTGCCTGAAAAGTATGGATAGAACTTATGTGAGATATAATATATCTCAGTAAGTCCCATAGTGTACTGTGAGAAGTTTTAATAGCACTGTGGTTGTGAAGCATGATTAAAATTGTTGGAACGGTAAAAAGAAATTACTATTTCTTGTTTAAGAAGTATCTATAGTGAAATAATTAAAGTATTGCTCTTTTCTTCGGGAAAATATACCATCAACATCATGACATGGTGTAAGATATAAGCTTTGGGCTTTTAATCAGAAATCATTCTGTTTTTTTAGAATATGTTTCATAACTAAAATTTAACATTACTATCTCATTTGGAAGGAATATTATTCCAACTGATATTGCCACACTGGCCCATACAGGATTTACAATCCCACGTTATTAATTAATATGAATAACCCAGCACGTGCATTGTGATTAAACATATGATAACCATCGTCATGGTATGCCACATTGGCCAGGGTGTCCCATGCCCATCCCTCCATTTCCACTTTGGATAACGGGTGCTAGCTAAGGACAACTAAACATCAAATATTGGTATTCCGTGAAATAAGAGACCACAGTCTAGAGATGGCCACCAACCGGACGGCGTTCTCAAACCTACGTAAGTTAGTATAGGTGTAAAGTCCATTTGAGTACTCAAGGAGCACATCACATTAGACGTTATCGCAATGTCTCAACATTTCCACAACCCAATCAATTCCAAAACATTTCTATTCTGAAGATATTTTCTTTCCCAAAATGACTTTGAATACGAACACATATAATTTGGGTCCATTCCGATATTTCATAAAATCATATTCTCATGCTATAGCTTTCACAACCTTTATGCATGAAGTGCAATCATAAATTGCTTAATGAAATTCATGCAGGGTATCCAAATCATTTCATCATTGGGTATGACTTATCAAAGTAAAGTATGCTTAAATAGTGCATAGTCATTTATGCTTCCAAATGATTCATAATATTTTCAATGAAATAAACTAGCATGCTTTAAAATATTTTCTCGTAAAAAAACATTATTGAAAACTTGCGTGGATGTGGAGACTTACCTTGAATAGCTTATCACTTAGCAAGATAAATATTCGCTAAGTTGTCACCAATGTTTAACATTGAACGGCCTACAATAATAATCATTCATAACATATTTAGTATTCTATGCTTTTCAACAACTATGTACATATGGCCAAATATATAATTATCTAAGGATATTACTTCATTTCCTATTTCATTTCATACTTGAAATGAAATATAATCCTTGCACGCTTGTAATCTATTTCCTTATTTCCTCTTCTTCACAAGAATATAAGGTCTTCATGTACCCAATTAACTTCTCATTCATCCATGAACATAAATAAAATCACTTCATAAATTTATTTGTTCTTTAATGAAGATTCTGCAATTCCCAGCTTTGACACATCATCTTTTTTTTTTTTTTTTTGCTCATAACTTTCAATCCACATGCCAAAATGATGTCAAATTTGTTCTAAAATGTCCTCAAGACATTCCTTGGTGATTTCCAATTCATGAACTACTTATTTCCCCTCTCATTTCATTCAATTTTTCTTAGAACATCTCAACTTTTCAATCCCGTCACAGTTTTGGCGGCTTGTGGTATTTTCAACATAACATTTTATTCACAACTCCAAATCATGTAAATTTGGTCCTAAAATGATCCTAAGACATTTAGCTACAATTTTAAGGTAATTTGGTTCCAAAACACCAAGTCAATTTTTACAATTTATTCATTCTTCAAAGCTGCTCGGAAATTCTTCATAACAGAATTTCTGTTTCTGTTTCCTTTCTTTACATAATCCATTTTCTTTTCTTTCCTACACAATATATATGTCGTTTAATCATTGAAATCCTTTTTTTATCAACTAAGTATCACATAATCCTTCTTGATTCCAGCCATGCACAATCAGTATCTTTCATATTTAAACAACAAAACCAACAGCTTTGAATAATAATAACAATATTCCGTTTTCTTTAACAACTAAACTATTTTCTATCTTATTTCCATCTTCCATTTTTGCAGCCATGAACAACTCTTTAAACTATCTCTAAAACACCTTCAAACATCATATAAAACACAGCATACATGTCTCCAAATGCACCACCATATAAGAACACACAACTACCCCAAAATCATAGTTATTTCCAAATATTTTTCATAATTCTCATGAATTTCCCAACAAAATTAATATCAAAATAATCCTTGCAACTTAATTTAAAACTTTAATTCATGAAGCTTGAATGTTTACCTTGTTTGTAGCTTGATTTAGGTGAAAAATGCTTCAAGTTTCCCTTTTTCTCTCCAAGAACTCTTCTTCTCTCTCTTCTTCCCTTTTTCTTTATTTTTTTTTTCTCACTTTTCTTTCCTTTTCCTTTCTTTTCTTCCTCTCCTCCCTTTTGTTCTTTTCTTGGATGAATTTCCTTGCTGCCCACTGCCATTATGGTCCAATTTATGACCAATTTTGGCCACAAAGTCAAGAGAAATTAAATGCTATTGTGGGCTATCATGACATGTGTCATTTCCTTGTTTTTCCACCATTATCGTTATTCATTTCTTAAGATTATTTGATAAGCTATTAAAATTTAATAATCTCATAAATATTTCACTCATCCAATGGTATTTTGACACTTGTTTTATCCACCAATCATATTATGCTGCTTGTCTCAATTTCGGCCACACTTCAAAATTTCTTAAGAAAATAACTATAACTCCAACCCATATTGGAAAAATATTTTATTTCACCAATGGAATCTATAAATTTTATCGAATTCAATAGTGGGAATCAAAATTCTCAATTCTTCCCAATTTATGGTCAAAACTCCGATCACGGTTAAAATGATGATATTACCCCTGATAGCTTAGGTCTTACCAAAATGTTCGTCTCATCGTACTAATGAATCTTTGTTTTGGAGCATACCCCCAAACTCTCACTCTATTTAAAGTAGTCACAATCTGAAGATTTAAGGTACGAAGAGAACAAATCCAAAATTCCATTCAGGCCCCCATAATTTTAAAATTTCAATAATGCCCCTAAATATTTTTATTGCACCAAAGCATTTAGTTCATTAAAATGATCATTTCTTATTCTGAGCCTTCATACAAATACTCATTCTATATAAAGTAGTAACCAGTCAAAGTGTACAAGAGAAGGATGTTGTAGTAAGTGCCCCAAGTTATTAATTATATCCTTCCATTAGTTCTAAATCCTTGTGGTGTCTCCATCCTATACGGGATTACTCCCAGGGTGACGGGAGGAGACCCACGATCTTTAATAAGGACGTAATAGAAGCCGTGGGGCCATTTGAACCCCTATCCTACTTAGTCTTTTAAAAACAAGGGTTTTTCCTTGGAAAAATATCCTTTTGAAAATATCCATTAAGTTTCATTTAAAACTTGTAAAATATCTAAATCCATTAATCTCTATGTCAAGGTAAAATCCTTTAAGAGATTTTTTATGAATTAATTTGGAAAAATATCCTTTTGAAAATATCCACTAAGTTTCACTTAAAACTTGTAAAATATCTAAATCCATTAATCTCTCTGTCAAGGTAACATCCTTTAAGAGATTTTTTATGGATTAATTTTACCTTGTCAAGTATTTAATGATTTCAAAAATTTTCCATTAAAAATTTCTACAGACTTTGGTCTCAAGTTTTATTTTGACCAAAATAATTTTTCTTCTAAACAAATTAAAATGATTATTCCTTTTTAAGTCACAAAAATATCTACATCCAAAATATTCTCTATGTTAAGGTTAAAGTCCTTTAAGAGAATAACCAAGGATTAATTTTGCTTTGAGCTAAAAATAATCATTTAACTAGAGATTTTTTTTTTTTTTTTTGGTAAAAAATTTCCAAAGACTTTGGTCTTTGAGAAAATGTGCACATAGGTACTTAAAAGAAAAGAGCACGCCAGAAAATTGTAAATGTTTTCATACTTTCTATTCTTTCAACTTAAATGTCCAAATAATAGAATTAAACACACTAATTAATTTAATTAATGGTCTTGTTTAATCATAAATCCATTACTATTATTTTTCATGAAAAATATTCTAATAATATTATCTATGCAAAAATAATAACTTCACTTAGTATGAGACCCAAAACGAAAAAGAAATTTGCATGAAATTATAAGGAAAAATAATAAAAAGATTCCTCTTGGTCTTATGCACCCAAACCACTGGATCATAGCCTTATGTACCCCCGCGACCCGCGATTGCCCCGACCCGCCCACCAAGGGCCAACCCGTGACCTGGTCACCAAGTGACCAAGCCGCGGGAGGCACCCCCATGGTGCAGCTAGCTTTGGGCATTAAAAAGCCCAAAGCCATGGATAGCATGGGGCATGCTGCAGTTGGCTGTGAAGCCATACCACAGCACAACAAACTCCAAGCTGTGGCTGGCTTGGCTTCAGGTAGCTAGTCACCCAAAAAATGGCAGCTTGGCTTGTGGCTCCTAAGCTGGTACTGTTCATCATTCTTCTTCATTTTCTCCAGTTCTCATGCGCATCATTTACAGGCATAATTTTCATCACAGAACTCAATGAAATTGATTCAAAACTAAACCAACACTTGCCTATGCCTTTGCATATCAAGCTTACATAAAATCACTATAAAAGCCATTAAAACATTACAGAAGATCCTATGTCTCAACTGCGAGATGTACATAGAGTTCTACCCATACCAGAAACACGAAGGATCGCAAAACAACAATCAACGCAATTTGATCTTGCTGTTTTTATTAATCTAGCATGCATCCTAAACCGTTAAACCAACCTGGCTCTAATACCAATTGGAGGTAAAAACGAAAAAATAGATGCACATAGAAGCATATAAAAATGATGCACATGGGAAGAAATATTATAGCTTCTGCGTTTTTTAGTTTTCTTAGGATGTATGGTTGGAACTGATGAAACGCTCGTTCATGGCTTGCTCCTGGGTGGTTGTGGATCTTGACCAGCAAGCCTTCGGCTTCTTTTTTGCATGAACACATGCACAACCTTTGGTCTTTCAGAATATACTATTGGCTAAAGACTCGATAAAAGCTGAACAATAGAAGAAAGGTCTTTCTCGACAAAACTGCTATCGAGCAGTACCAAGAGTATAGCTTTCTCTTTCTGTGTGTTCTTCAGGACAAGACGACATACAAAAACTTAGAGAGAATATTTTTTTTAGTGAAGAGAGAGCTCCCATGTTCTGTTAGGAATTTCTGATCAGCTCTATCTCGCAAGACTCCCAATAGCTTAACACTATATGTTATCAAATATCAGTAGAGCTATCTCCGGGAATTCAAAAATGAAACCAACCATCTAAAGACCCAAACTCGTTTAACCTTGTCCGGTTAAACATAGACTTTCGATTCAATCCTATTGGGCTACCCACCAATTAATTATTTGGACCAAGATCCAACAAACAATTAATTAATTACCCAAATGGACCAAACTACTTTCTCAAGCCATTTATCTAATTCAGACCAGACCAACCTTAATTATTCAAACTGTGCTCAAGTCCTGAATAATTAATTAACCAACTGAAATAGGCTTTTAATAAATTCTCTCTTTGGGCCTATTATTTTATTCTTGCTCAGTAATTAAACCAAGCCACCTGAATAAAATAAAACCCATTTTGTTTGGACCAATTTCTCACCATCAAGACTTATGGGCTATTTTGAGAACCAAATGACACATCGCCTTGGCTACTAAAATGATCAAAATACCCGTGTTATAAAGTAGCTGTAATTTGAATTTTAAATATTTCTTAATATCACCATAAGAAAATACTGAGCCCAAGGACAATGCTATGTTAGCACAGTCTCCGTCCAATAAGTGTTATGACTAAAATACCACTACAACAAATATGACAATTAGTGATGAATTGCTAAATAACGTATTGTCAAAATGTCACAAGAAGTATTCATAGCGTGATGAAAATTATAATTTGTCACTTAATGAATATTTTCATGACGATATGTTACATCGTTACATACTAGCATCCCAATATATTTGGTGCCAACATTTTCTACCAACTTAAGACGAAACAAAATATTTTTTGTAACGATACAAATATTGTATGATGTTTTAATTTTTTCATCAATGTATTATCTTTTTGTGACGAATTATATAACATCATTATTTACTATAGAAATTTGATATTACATCACTAATATTATTGTTCATTAACTGTGACAACTTTTATTGTATTATGTGTTTTTTAACTATTTGGGGACACACACACACACACACACACACACACACACACACACACACACACATATATATATATATATATATATATATATATATATGTCACCAAAAATACAAGTGTTAATGACAATTGCATTACATCACACTTATGTGTAGTATTAGACGACATTTTTAATAATATCACAAATTTTTTAAATAATATATAATGTTAATTATCTATCCCAAAAAGGATCACATTCGCGTAATGTTGTATGTGACAATATATCTGTGTCATGTATTATTAAGTTAGAATTAAGTGACAATTTTGCATACTACATAATTTTTTTTAACTAATCCATTACATTAACTACTTGTAAAAAATGAGACGATATTTATATGATATAATTAAATTTTTATTACATTCAACTTATCTTATAAATAATTATTTAATTAACTAAACTAAATTTTGTTTATACGATATTTATTTTTTATAACTATTAAATTAATTGTTTGCTTCTCTTTAAACTGAAAATTAAAATTAATAAAAGATACGCTATAAGAAAAAAAAAATGGCTTTCTTGATGCAAAAAAGCATCAAGAAATGGATGTTAGAGTGACATTTTTCACTTTTTGATGCTTTTGGGCGCGTCTGACGCTCGAAAAGTGTCATGAAAGGGTGTTAAATATGACATTATATAATGTCACCATATATTTATATAATTACACAGCTATTTTGCCCTTACAGATCACATAATGGCAAAAAATTTTAATGCGATATTTGTTTATTGCTACTCCAAAAAGCGTCATAATAAACATGTAATACAACGAAAAATTGTGTCAATACCATCACCATAAGCCCTAAAGAATGCATTTTAAAGTGTCTTCATAAATTCCCTTAGTTGCCATATCCTTTTTTTGTCATGTTAAGCCTTTTTTTTTCCCTATCCTACTCTCTCTCTCTCTCTCTCTCTCTCTCTCTCTCTATATATATATATATATATATATATATATTTTACCGACAAATAAAATACAATTACTAAATGCATTAATAAACATCAAAACAATCAAAAGTAGACCACATTGAACAAAATGTCAATTTAAATATAAGTTTCATAATATCCAAATTTAACATTCATAGTAATCAAACAAAAGTAGTTCAAAAATAAAAAGTAAGTATTTAAACATCAATCATATGTGAACGAATCATGACCAGCTATCAGCTTCCAAAATCTTAATTTGTAGTCATATGCCTCAGAAGAAGCTCTGAACAACCTCAGGGGAGATTCTTCAAGCCTCAGTCTTAAGGTGATGGATCGTTGCCTCAGTTTCTTGTTCAAGCCGATTAACATTAGCACTTGACACTACAAAAAAAAAAAAAAAAAAGTGGCTTTTGGCAACGCTTTTATTCACAACATAGCAAAATCGGTGGTGAAAGCTTAGTTTTTATCACAATTTTGAATTCTGTGATATATAAACCTTTTTGTAACACTTTATTTTGTCGCGGTCACGTTTTTGTATGTAAAAGTTCTTTTTTACCACAGATTTAAAAATTGTGTGGGTAAAAATAATTTGTTGCCACAGAGATTTGAAATTGTGGGTAAAAAATTTTTATTACCCATAGTTTTACTAAATTGTGGAAAAAACATATTTTTTCTTATTTTATCAAATATTAAAAAATGTCAACATAAAATGGAAGCTTTCATTAGACACCATGGTTGAGATAATTGTATATATTCAAGTAGTTGTGTTTTTAAATCTTGAGATTACTATTTTATTAATTTTTATAAAGTTTTTTAGACCAACTACCTAGTTTTTTTGAATTGTTTTCTAGATATTATTATGTGCCAAAATATATTCGATTACCTTTAAATTTTGTCATAACACTTTTCTCAGTAATTTTAACAATCCTAGTGGTTGGATCATTAATATGATACGCCTATCTTTATAAATGCATTGGGTTTTGGATTTTTTTTTCTAGATATTCTGTAAGAAAATCTGCCAAAATATATCCGATTACCTTCGAATTTTGTCATAGCACTTTTCTTAGCAATTTTAACAAATCTGACAATTGGATCGTTAATTTGATACGCCTATCTTTGTAAATGCGTTAGATTTTGGATTTTTTTTTAGATATTATGCTAGATAATAGACCAAAAAATATCAGTTTTCTTTCAAATTTTGTCATAACATTTTTCTTAACAATTTTAACAAATCAAATGGTTGGATTATTAATTTGATACGCCTATCTTTATAAATGCGTTAGGTTTTGGATAATTTTTTTGAATATTATGCTAGATTATGTACGAAATTATATCCAAGTACTGATTTTGATACATCTAACGATTGGATTGTTAATTTGATACGCATGTCTTTGTAAATGTGTTAGGTTTTTTATATTTTTTAGATATTATGCTAGATTATATACCAAAATATATCTAATTACTTTCAAATTTTGTCATAACACTTTTCATAATAATTTTAACAAATCTAACGGTTGGACCATTAATATGATACGCCTATCTATATAAATGCATTAGGTTTTGGATATTTTTTTTAGATATTATGCTAGATTATGTACGAAATTGTATCCGATTACCTTCAAATTTTGTCATAACACTTTTCTTAGTGATTTTAATAAATCTAATGATTGGATCGTTAATTTGATGTACATGTCTTTGTAAATATGTTAGGTTTTGGATATTTTTTTAGATATTATTCTAGATTATGTACCAAAATATATCCAATTACTTTCAAACTTTATCATAACACTTTTCATAGTAATTTTAACAAATTCAACGGTTGAATTGTTAATTTCATATGCCTATCTTTGTAAATGCGTTAGATTTTAGATTTTTTTTTATAGATATTATGCTTGATTATGTACCTAAATATATCCAATTAACTTCAATTTTTTCCATAACTCTTTTCATAGTGATTTTAACAAATTTAATGGTTTGATCATTAATTTGACATACCTATCTTTGTAAATGAGTTAGGTTTTGGATTTTTTTTTTAGATATTGATTATGTACTAAAATATATTCGATTACATTCAAATTTTTTCATAACATTTTTCTAATTGATTTTAACAAATCTAATGGTTGGATCGTTAATTTAATACGCATATCTTTATAAATACATTAGGTTTTGGGTATTTTTGTAGATATTATGCTGGATTATGTACCAAAATATATCTGATTACCTTCAAATTTTGTCATAACACTTTTCTTATTAATTTTAACCAATTTAATGGTTGGATCATTAATTTGATATGTCTATCTTTGTAAATGCGTTAGATTTTGGATATTTTTTAAGATATTATGCAAAACTATGTGCCAAAATATATCTGATTACCTTTAAATTTTGTCATAATATTTTTATTAGTAATTTAACATATCTAACGGTTGGATTATTAATTTAATGCCTATATTTGTAAATGTACTAGGTTTTGGATATTTTTTTAGATATTATTCTAGATTATGTAGCAAATTATATCCAATTACCTTCAAATTTTGTTATAACACTTTTCTTAGTGATTTTAACAAATCTAACGGCTGGATTGTTAATTTGATTTGCCTATCTTTGTAAATGCATTAATTTTTGGATATTTTCTAGATATTATGAAAATTGTGTGCCAAAATGTATCTGATTACCTTCAAATCTTGTCTTAATACTTTTCTTAGTAATTTTAAGGAATATAACGGTTGGATCACTAATTTGATATGCCTATCTTTGTAAATACTTTAGGTTTTGGATATTGTTCTAGATATTATGCTAGATTTTATGCCAAAATATATCCGATTACCTTCAAATTTTGTCAAAACACTTTTCTTAATGATTTTAACAAATCTAACGATTGAATCATTAATTTGATATACCAATATGTATTTAGTGTATATATATTAATATATATATATATATATATATATATATATTCATATGCTATATTAATACACACACACACACACACACATATGTATATATATATATATATATATATATAGATATACGTATATGTATATATATATATTTATTAATATATTAAAAAGTATGGTGTGTATATATATATATTTGTATATTATATATATGTATATTTATATATATAGAAACATAATGAATTCTAATTTTTTTGAATAAATAAAAATTAGAAATAATAGAATCGATTTTAATTTGTTGCTTAATGAAAAAATTTAGAATTTATAACCAATTGAGAAAAGTATATTTAAATTTAATATTACTATTTTTGGACTGATAATATTTCGTTCAATATGGTCTATTGAGATTTGGTCCATGAAAATTGATATCTTATTTAATTATAGATCATTTCAAAAATTTTATATATCATTTTCAGTTGTACCATTTATAAGATAAGATCATTAATATTTTTTATTTTTTTATTTTTTTAAGTACAAGTTTTTTTAGAATTTTATAAAAAAAATTTATTATTCTAAATAAATTTTAAAAAAAGATTAAAAATAATTTTTTTTGTCAATGAATAAATTAATTTTATTTCACTTAATATTTATAAATTTATAACAATAATAATGTTAATAGTAAATAAATTAATTAATTAACAAATATACTACTTCAAGTTTTAATATGTATATGTAGATTATATATATATATATATATATATATATATATATATATATATATCACCGTTGACTCCTCACCATCACTGTAAACTCCTTCTCCACTACTTTTCTTCCTCAATCACTACCCAAATCGGCTCTCTTCGCCCTCAACTTTCTGTACATACACCCTCACCTCCATGACACCACCACCCATTTTCTTTCTCCAACAATTCTTCCTCCATTGCCGGGCTACTTCGCTCATTGCCCTGCCCTTTCTCCTCCAAGTTTAGATTCTTCTCTTCCTAAACTGATGATCCGACAGAAGAAGATCCCATTGTAAGTCAGGCATGTGGCGACAAAAAAGATTCCTTTTTTGATGACCCGAATGACGAAGAATCCGTTGCTCAGATTCTTTCTAGTGAGCTTTTGAAAGATCCGGATTTGGAATTTCTCTCTTTGCAGCAAAGGTTGGACCTTTTCTCATTTTACTCTTGAGCCTTCCTTAATTCTCAATACCCTCAATTGTTCCCTAAATGTTAGTCGTACGGTTCTTGATTTTCTCAAATGGGTAAAAATAAGACCTAATTTCACGGTTAGTGATGAAATATTTTCTTATTTTGTGGATTATTTTGGAAAAAGAAAAGATTTCAAAGCTGCCCATGATGTACTTGTTGATGGGATTGGGAAAACTGGTATCAAATGCTTTGATTCCCTTTTTGATAGGCTAGTTAGGGCAGGGCGGCCTACACAGGTAGTTGCATTGTTTGAAAAAAATGGAGAAATCATAAGATTAGCATGCCACTAATATTATCTTCGTTAGAATTTTCCTTTTCCTTTTTTTTTTTCTGTTAGTTTGATCTTATAAGCTTGCCACTAGCAGTATCTTTGGACATGTTACTTCTATGGTTTCATTGACTTTAGATATGTATACTCGATTAATGCTGATTCATGACTCTTATAATGATGATAGAATAAAAATCTTCTTCCAAGATGTCCATGAGCCATATATTGAGGAAAAGTTTTCATTTATAAGTTTTCTTATATGTTTTTGAGATGCATTAATTTGTAGTACATATCTATCCTAGTAATTGGTTTGACGCTAATTTGTTTTTAGAGACGATATAGGCCATCTCCATTTGTTTGCCCCAGAGGATACAATTTATGTGTTTTTGAAAGTTTCAATATAAAGAGATTGTATTATCACCAAAGCTGCAATGGATGCCTTTCGAACCTTGTCATTTTATTTCATTACCTCAAATCTAAGATGAAAATTTAATAGGATTTTTTATTTTTATGCAATATGGGAATAATGAGCCAAGATTTTTAGATTAATAAAATTAGGATCCTACATTTGATGTTTAAAAGGTCTGGAAAATCAGTCTGTGACATTCTAATATTATTTTTGGTGGTTATATGACCTACTTAATGAGGAAGAAAACTATCACTAATTTGAAGGTTATAAAGGTGCAATATGCACGGCTTGAAGGCGATCAAATAGCATGTTGAGGGAAAGGAATGATGATTAAAGGCTTAGCAAACGGTTTGTTCTTTTTGCTGGGCTTTGAAATGAAGTAATTTTAGGAACCTTAGATATTAAACTCCTTGAATTTTTTGTAAATTATTTGGTGTTCTTTGAAAAACTTAGAGAAATAAGTATTGTATGATGAAGAAATATGAGATAAGTATTATACATGAGTGGAAAAAGATGGAATTTGCATATCCTGTTTCTTTTTAAGGAATTTTAAAATCCAATAAATTATAGGACTTATAGTTATTGTGGTATTTTAGTTTCTTACAAATCTAGCAAAAAAACTGGGATAACATTCAAATATGTGGGACTCTTGAAATTCTTTCAAAAGAAAAGACATGCCACAATTGAAATTCATTGGTTGCACATGGATAAATATTCATTATTGTAGATTGAAAATGAAAAACAGAGGAAACATGCTGTGCGGAAACGAAAAAAAAACAGAGGCCAAAAACAACGACGAACAACAGCCCGGAAGCATTTAATCAATACCTCTGTGTGCCTTAAGCCTCTTTGCCTATGAAGAGATCGACTGAACCACAGGGATAGCTCCTTCTTCCCTACTTGTTGAAGCCTCCGGTTGAAATCCTGCTAACTTCCTACTTCGCCTTGTTTGCATGAATGCCAAAGATTTCCGGATCTCGGAATATTCCACTACCTCAATCTTTGTTGGTGAAACAAAAGGCGAGGATGAGTGGTCTCAATGTTCTTAATTCTTTGCTATTTGATTAGCAATATCAAGAACAAAGGTAGAGAGAAGAAGTCACGAGAGAGAGAGAGAGCAAAAAAAAAAAAAACAAATGGCTTGTTCTTTTTTTCTCACAGAGACGTGAGTCTCTCTTGCAATATCCACGGTATCGAATATCTGATAACAATATCCCCGGGGATATGATATTTCAAACACCCGGATGTTATTAACAGAGTGAGTTTGGCTTAGCCTTAAACTCTTCTGAACCGTATCTGGAAAAACCCTACGGTCCAGGCTATTGGGCCAAAATAATATTTATTATTTTTCTTGGACCCAAAAAGCCCAAAATAATAAACATTAATTATTTATTTCCTGGGCTTATAGAAATAACTCAATAAATAATTAATGAGCCAAAATGAACCAAAAATAATTAAACATTAATTATTTATTTCTTGGGCTTATAGAAATAACCCAATAAATAATTAAACAAGCCTTTTTTCCATCTAGTTTAAACCCAGGTTAATTTTCTAATTATTCAAACTGGACCTTGGCCCTGAATAATTAAATAACTAATTAAACCAAATAATAAATTTCTCTCAACATCTTTTTATTTATTTTTATTCCAATCTAATAATAAATTAGACTTCCTAAATAAAATAAAATCCTCTTTAACTGAGACAAATTCCTCAACCCAAAATTAATTAGGACTTACGGGCTATTCTGAGGACAAAAAAAACACATCGTCTTGGTTACTAAAATGACCAAAATACCCCTGCTATATAAATAGCTGTATTTTGCATTTTAAATATTTTCTAATATCACCATAAGAAAATATTGACCCCAAGGACAATGCTGCGTTAGCAAAGTCTCCAAGCTACAGGTGAAATGACTAAAATACCCCTCTACACATCGTCGTGTATTTAGGAAGGAAGAAGTGTACTAACACCTCTCTAAATGACATCTACTTGAAGGCACGGGAAGCGGGAAAACACAGGGCATGCAGCGGAAGCGAACATAAAAAAAAACTGGAAAAACACAAGAATAGGGATTCCAGGACAGGGTCGGTGCCGGCTCCGGCTGCCATAGCCGGTGCCGGTTGCACCCTGTCCAAATCTCGAGGTTTTAAAATTTTTACCTCTCCTTCTGGTTTTCAAAGGTGGCTGGACCAAAACGTGCGCAACCGGGGAAGGTGTGCTGGTAGAAGCCTCTGGTGCAATTCCTGCAATCCTCCTACTCCGCCTTTGCATGTATGTGATGTTGAACTCTCAGTCTTCCAGTATATGACCTGCCTAACTGCCATTTGGTGAATAACTAACAGGCTAGGAAATTTTCTAGAGAGAGAGAGAGAGAGATGCCTGGCCTTTTCCAAACAGAAGAAGCCGTCTATTAGATTATGTGTTCTATAACAACGACGTTATTTCCAATCCTCCTGTTTAACCTAAATAAAACTCTAGGTTAAATTGGACTGGGCCATTGGACTCTTAGTTTAACCTTTTGGCCTTAATTAATTATTCTAGTTAGACCAACTTAATGGCCCAATAAATAATTAATTTTTCCAGCCCAAATAAACCAGTCCAATTAAATAAGCCTAAATCAGTTTAGTCCCAAGTTAATCCCTAATTATTCAAACTGGACCAAAGCCCTGAATAATTAATTAATCCACTAAACTAATTTAATTAATTCTCTCTCTCCATGAACCTTTACGTTATTCTAGTCCAATAATTAAATCAGGCTACTTAAATAAAATAAATTCCACTTAACTTAATTGAATTTCCTAGTCCGTATTTAATTAGGACTTACGGTCTATACTAGGGACCAAAAGACACACTGCCTTGGCTATTAAAATGACCAGAATACCCTTGCCATATAAATAGCTGTATTTTGTATTTTAAATATTTTCTAATATCACCATAAGGAAATATTGACCCCAAGGACAGTGCTGCATTAGCAAAGTCTCTGACTTACAGGTGCAATGACTAAAATGCCCCTCTATACATCGTCGTACATTCAGAGAGGAAGAAGTGTACTAACACCTCTCTAAATGACATATACCATCCTTAAGCCTCTAGTCCAATGGTCCATGAATTCCTAGATTATTTCCACTTTCCAATGGAGCTACTCTAAAGCAAACATCCAAGTCATATTTTCCAGGGCTCTAGATATTTTGATCATTCAAACAACCACAAGGGGCGATATAGTATAGAAACTATCTTGTACAAGTCTGTCTTAACTAACTAGTCGCACATACCCAACATGTAAGTATATTGGCCCTACGATAGAACCTCAACTATAACATATCAAAGCATATGCTTCTAGTTTCGTCAGACCACCAACTCATACTCAAGTCGTAGAATACTAGTCCATGCTGTAGCGGTAGTAGTCTAGGTTTCTACCATATAGTACTTTTAAAAACCACTACTACAGGTCTTGTTCTATGTATTCAAAATACGCTTATATCATGAAGTGAGTGGACTACTTACTGGCTAAAGGTAAGCTATTCCCCATTTGGAATTCCCAACATAATAACCTAGACATGATGAGATTCCCATTCTCATCAATCGGTTAAGAACAAAAATCTATATGTTAAGTAACCTGTGATCCATACTTTACTGTGAAAGACCTCCATTCACATAGACCACTTACCTAAACACAATAGGTCTTTTTCAAACGTAATTGTGCACAAATAAAATTATAAATTCACAAATAATTTCTGAAAATAAATTCTTTTATTAAAATATTCGATTTTTTACATCAGAAACCTAGTCTAAGAGGGCATACATCCCAACAATCTTCCACTTACACTCTAAGACTAAGTAAGTCTGTAGGTACTCACCCCTATGGCATCTAAGTGTCTTTTGAAGACTTTCTCAGCCAAATGCTTGGTGAATGGATCTGCTAGATTGTTCTCGGAGGCAATCTATTCCACCACGACTTCTCATCTCTGGATGAAATCCCAGATCAAGTAGTACTACATCTTGATGTGCTTCCCCTTCTTGTGGTTCCAAGGTTCTTTGGATTGCGATACTGCTCCAGTATTGTCGCAATACATCATAATCGGCCTATCCATGTGTGGCACGACTCCAAGTTCTGAAAGGAACATCCGGAGCCAAACAGTTTCCTTGGATGCCTCCAAAGCTGCCACATACTCAACTTCCATGGTTGAGTCAAAAATGCAAGATTGCTTGATACTCCTCCATGAAATAGCTCATCTGGACAAGGTGAAGATATTACCACTAATAGATTTTCTCTCATCCTTATCTGCCTGGATGTTTGAGTCTGTGTATCCTGTAGGAACCAAGTTATCAGCCCTGTAAACCAGCATATAATCTCTCATCCCCTTGAGGTACTTGAGTATATGGTTTTCAACTTGCCAATGAACCTCCCCAGGGTTTGACTGATATCTGCTAACCAAGCTTACGGCAAATCATATATCTAGCCTAGTACACAGAATGGCCTACATGAGACTTTCCATAGTTGAAGCGTAGGGAATCTTACTCATTCTGTCCTTTTCTTCTTGATACTTAGGACAGTCCCTTGAAGAGAGTGGCAACCCATGTCTGCAAGGGATTAGAACTCCCTTGCATGAGTCCATGCTATACCTGTCCAGCATCTTGTCAATGTATACCACTTGGGATAATTCTAACATTCTCTGCTTCCTATTTCTAAGAAGTCTAATCCCAAGAATGTAGCTAGCTTCTCCTAAGTCCTTCATACTAAATTGACTAGACAGCTAAACTTTTGTAGATGACAATGACCCTACATCATTTTCAATGAGTAGAATGTCATCCACATACAAGACAAGAAAAACCACATTAATACCTTCAAGTTTCCTGTACACACATGGTTCATCCTCATTTTGAACAGAATCATAAAACTTTACAATCTTATCAAAACAAATGTTCCATGCTCTCGATGCCTGCTTAAGTCCATAAATAGACTTCTTAAGCTTGCAAACTATATGCTCTTGACCTTTAGCAATAAAACCTTCCGGTTGGGACATAAAGATATCATCACTAAGATGGCCATTTAAAAATGCCGTCTTGACATCCATTTGCCATATCTCGTAGTCATAATGACATGCGATAGCAAGGAGGATACTGATGGATTTAAGCATGGCTACCGTGGAAAAGGTTTCCTCATAGTCGATTTCCTCTTTCTAAGTATACCCTTTCACCACAAGCCTAGCTTTAAAGGTTTTCACCTTCCAATCTACTCCCCTCTTTCTCTTGTATACCCACTTACACCCTATAGGTTTTATACCTCTAGGTGAAGCTACAAGATCCTAAACCTGATTGAGATACATAGACTCAATCTCGGCTTTCAATGCTTCATGCCACAGATTTGCATCAGTATCAGCAATAGCCTCCTGTATCTAGTGGGATCTTATTCCTGATGGTCGGAAACCAGCTCAAAAGCTTCTCCAGTCCATCTCCCTGGAACCCTAGACACTTTCCCACTACGACGAGGCTCCATATGTACAAGCTCTTAAGGTTGTGCCTCTTCTTGTTCCACAATCGGGTCAGAAGAAATTGCTTCCAAAGATAACTTCTCCTCCAGTTCCAACCTAGTAGAACCTTTCGTGAAAGTACTTTGATCATCCGTATCTAGCATTGGTACTAACTAGTACCTTCTGCTCCTTAGGATGATAAAAGTAACCACATTTTGTTCTTTTTGGATACCCAACAAAATAGCATAATTCTGATCTTGATTCCAACTTGTCTCTCTTGACCAGTACATAAGCTGGACAACCCCATATCCTGAGATGATTCAGACTTGGCTTACGCCCAATCCATATCTCATAGGGAGTCCTAGGTACTACCTTGGAAGGCACTAAGTTCTGAATATATGCCGCTGTTTCCAGGGCATATCCCCAAAAAGATACTGGAAGAATAGCATAAGACATCATGCTTCGGACCATTTCCATCAATGTCCTATTCCTTCTCTCAGCTACTCCGTTCTGCTGGTATGTCCCCAGTGCAGAGAGTTGGGATACTATCCCATGATGTATCATGTAGTCCTTGAATTCACTAAGGAGGTACTCTCCACCACAATCTGATCGTAAGGTCTTGATCAATTTACCTCTCCGACGCTCCACTTTAACCTTAAACTCTTTGAACTTGTTAAAAGAGTCAGATTTTCGTCTCATCAGGTAAACGTAATCAAACCTTGTACAATCATCCGTGAAAGTGATGAAGTACTCAAAACCTCCTCTAGCTGGTATAGACAGGGGACCACACATATCAATGTGAACAAGACTCAATACCTCCTTGGCTCTATCCGCTTTAGGGTCAAATAACCTTTTGGTCATCTTTCCCATCAGGCAGGACTCACACTGAGGCTAATTTTTCAATCTCAATGAGCCCAATGGCCCATCATAGATCAACCTTTGAATCCTGGTTGAGTTGATATGCCCCAACCTTAGATGCTAAAGATAAGAGTCATTGACATTGGACTTTCTCTTCCTTGTTAAAGGTTCAGATCGAGCGTTATTTAATTGATTGTTAATATAGTTTAAGAAAAATAGATTCCCATACATATGCCCAGTACATAAAATTTCTCCATATCTACTGATAGAAATACCAAAATGGAAAGATGCAGAATATCCTTAATTTATTAGTTTCGCAACTGAAATTAAATTTTGTCTAAATCTAGGTACATATAAAATATCTTTCAAAGCCACTATTCTATTACAATCAAATACAAGATCCAGCTCTCCTACTGCAAGGGCCCAAATTTGTGCTCAATTTCCCACACGTAGTCCATGTTCACCCTTCGGAGTCTTCTAATCTTTCTAAACCCATGCAAGGAGTTACAGATATGATTAGTAGCTCCTAAATCAACAATCTAAGTGGAAGTTGATCCAACCATTGATATAAACTCTAGATAGAAAACATTACCTTTGGGGTTTTTCTTGGCTTGAAGATTTGGACACTCCTTTTTCCAGTGTCCCTTCAGTCCACACTTGAAGCACTTGCCCTTGGGTTTGTCTTTGGGCTGGACCGCTGCATTCCCCTTCTTCTTCTTGAACTTTTTAGGCTTGGGCCCAGTTCTAGAAGATGAAACCTTAGCAATCATAGCTTTAGATTGTGGCTTTATGACCTTCTCTGCCATCTAGAGCTCCTTAATCAATTCAGTCAAGCTCATGTTTAACTTATTCATGTTATAGTTCAACTTGAATTGGATAAAGGAACCCGGTAGAGATTTGAGAACCATGTCCACTTGGCTCTCGAGGTCAATGACAGCCCCTAAGATTTCTGCCTCCTCGAAAGCAGCAATCATCTTGAGCATATGCTCTCTGACTGATGCTCCCTCAGCCATCTTAGTGTTAATAATGGTTCGAAGAGCCTCCTGCCTTGTGGGCCGGCTTTTATCCGTGAACATCGTGGCTAATGGTTGGGTTATGTCATACACAGTGGTCATGTGCTCATGTTTGGATTGGAGCACAATAGACATGGAGGCCAACATGTAACAATGAGCCATCTTGTCGGCCTTCTTCCATGCCTTCTCAGCCTCATACTCCACGGCAATGGAACCCTCCCCAATAACAGGACAAGTTTCGTAACGAACATACTTATACTTTTCCGCTATGAGTATTATGTCCAAGTTCCTTTTTTAGTCTACATAGTTTGGTCCCGTTAGCTTATTCTCTCAGAGAATAACGGCCAATGGACTAAAAGAACCTCCCACTATTTCTTAAAAAATAAAAAAATAAAAGAAAAAATATTTAGTTTGTGAAAACAAAACAATTATGTGCACTTTATCCTTATTATCAAAACTGATAATAATCAATTTGGCTCTTAAGAAAACTGACATAGCTTCTTAAAAAGATTAACAATTTCCTAAGCTAAGTGTGTTAACCACCACAAATTAATTTCCCTTCTATGTAATAATCTAGAAAATAACTCCATCGAGGGGATGGCCATTTTCTCTCATTTCTTATGGACATACCTCGCACTATGACCTCCAACGAGGGGCTGGCCGATCATAGTACGTGTCCCGAGTTATTAATTACATCCCTCTATTAGATCTAGATTATTGTGGTATCCCCATCCTATATGGGTTCATTCCAAGGGTGATGTGAGGGGACCCACGATCTCTAATGAGGATCGTGATGGAAGCCGTGGGGCCGTTGGAACCCCTCTCCCACTTAGTCTTTTAAAATAAGAGTTTTTTGAAAAATATCCTTTTGAAAATTTCCATTAAGTTTTCCCTTAACTCAAAAATAAAATGTCTAAGTCCATAAAAATCCCTATGTCAATGCTTATATCCTTTGAGAGTTTTTCCTATGGACTAATTTTATTTAAGTTAAAAACTTAATGATTTCAAAAATTTTCCAATTAAAACTTTCTAAAGACTTTCGTTTGATAAAACAATTTTTCTTATGCCAAACTAAAACAAAATGGCTTTCTATTTTAACCTTACAAAAATATCTAAATCCAATATATTTTCTATATTAAAGATTAAATCCTTCGGGAAAATATCTAAGGATTAATTTTTGTTCAAGCTAAAATAACCATTTAATTTGTAAAAAAAAAAAATGTTTTCCTTGTCAAAACATTCCCAAAAACTTTGGTCTTTGAGAAAACGTGCACATAGGTACCAAAAATAAATAGCATGCTAGAAAATAGTAGACGTTTTCATACTCTTCTATTTTTAAACCTAAGTGCCCAGATAATAGAATTAAACACATTAATTAATTAATGGTCTTGTTTAATCCTAAAATCCCTTACTAATATTTTTCATGCAAAAATATTCCATGAATATTAACTATTGCAAAATATTAACTTCGCCTGGTATGGACCCCAAAACCAAAAGAAATTGCAAGAAAAATAACAAGGAAAAATTAAAAAAAAAATTCCTTGGTCTACTGCACTCACCGCACTGAATCAGCCACCCATCTGAATTGTGGTCTACTATACCCGCCGCACAGAACTAGGACCCACGAGAAAATAGTGCAGACCAGCCTTCTAGACCCTAGCTGACGCCGATTTCGACGGCCTAGCCGGTGCCGGTTAGGCTCTGTTCACCTCTTCCTGCAGTTTTTTTTCTGCGATTTTCTTTTGCGAATTTCCTCTATTTTTCTGCACAACTTTTGGCTTTGATGGCTCTCTGATTTCAAACCGAAAATAATGAAATTAACCAAAACCAACAATTACTAAACCTATAAACATTGGGCTTACATGATTTACTAAGAAAAACAGTAAATTCCATATTCCTATACCTCCACCTGCGAGGTTTAACGGAGAATCTATCCATACCATAAACAACAAAGGATCATAATTTTAATCACACATATGTGTCCAGTTTTATTCATCTAGATGCATGCTCCCTATATTTTCACAAAACCTTCATGCTCTGATACCAATTGAAGGCACAGGAAGCGGGAAAACAAAAGGCAGGCAGCGGAAGCGAACATAAAAAAAAAAACTGAAAAAACACAATAACAGGGATTCCAAGACAGGGTCGGCGCCAGCTCTAGCTGCCCTAGCTGGCGCCGATTGCACCCTATCAAATCCCGAGGTTTTAAAATTTTTACCCCTCCTTCTGGTTCTCAAAGATAGCTGGACCAGAACGTGCACAATCGGGGAAGATGTGCTGGTAGAAGCCTTTGGTGCGATTCCTGCAAGCCTCCTACTCCACCTTTGCATGTATGTGAATGCCGAACTCTCTGTCTTCTAGTATATGGCTAGCCTAACTACTATTTGGTAAACAACTAACAGGCTAGGGAATTTTCTGGAAAGAGAGAGACGCCTGGCCTTTTTCATAGAGAAGAAGCCGTCTCTTAGATTGTGTGTTCTGTAACAACGACGTTATTTCCAATCCTCCTGTTTAACCAAAATAAAATCCTAGGTTAAACTGGACTGGGCCATTGGACTCTTAGTTTAACCTTTTTTAGATTTAATTAATTATTTTAGTTAGAACCAACTTAATGGCCGAACAAATAATTAATTTTTCCAGTCCAAATAAACTAGTCCAATTAAATAAGCCTAAATCAGTTTAGTTCCAGGTTAATCACTAATTATTCAAACTGGGCCAAAGCCCTGAATAATTAATTAACCCACTAAACTAATTTAATTAATTCTCTCTCTTCATGGACCTTTACGTTATTCTAGCCCAATAATTAAATCAGGCTACTTAAATAAAATAAATTCTTTTTAATTTAATTTAATTTAATTCCTTAGCCGTATTTAATTAGGACTCACGGTCTATACTGGGGACCAAAAGACACACCGCCTTGGCTACTAAAATGACCAAAATACCATTGCCATATAAATAGCTATATTTTGCATTTTAAATATTTCCTAATATCACCATAAGGAAATATTGACCCCAATGACAGTGCTGTGTTAGCAAAGTCTCCGACCTACAGGTGTAATGACTAAAATACCCCTCTATACATCGCCATACATTCAGAGAGGAAGAAGTGTACTAACACCTCTCTAAATGACATCTACCATCCTTAGGCCTTTAGTCCAATGATCCACGACTTCTTTGATTGTTTCCACTATCGAAGGGAGCTACCCTAAAACAAACATCCAAGTAATGTTTCCTAAGGCCGTGGATATTTAGATCATTCAGACGACCACAAGGGGCGATATAGTATAGAACTATCTTGTACAAGTTTGTCTTAACTAACTAGTCACACATACCTAACATGCAAGTATATTGGCCCTACGATAGAACCTCAACTATAGCATATCAAAGCATATACTTCCAGCTTCGTCAAACCACCAACTCATACTCAAGTCGTAGAGTACTAGTCTACACTGTAGCGGTAATAATCTAGGTTTTTACCATATAGTACTTTTAGAAACCACTACTATAGGTCCCGTTCTACGTATTCGAAATACGCTTATGTCATGAAGTGAATGGACTACTCACTGGCTAAAGGTAAGCCATTCCCCATTTAGAATTCACAACATAATAACCTAGACATGATGAGATTCCCATTCTCATCAATCTGTTAAGAACAAAAGTTTATGTGTTAAGTAACTCGTGATCCATACCTTACTGTGAAAGACCTCCATTCACATAGACCACTTACCTAAACACAATGGGTCTTTTCTAAACGTAATTGTGCACAAATAAAATGTAAATTCACAAATAATTTCTAAAAATAAATTCTTTTATTAAAACATTCGATTTTTTACATCTAAAACCTAGTCTAAGAGGGTATACATCCCAACACTACCATCCTTAGGCTTCTAGTCCAATGATCCACGCCTTCTTGAAGTGTTTTTTCTTTCCAATAGAGCTACCCTAAAGCAAACATCCAAATCATGTTTCCCAGGGCCTTGGACATTTAGATCATTCAGACAACCACAATAGGCGATATTGTATAGAAACTATCTTGTACAAATTTGCCTTAACTAACTAGTCACACATACCCAATATGCAAGTATATTGGTCCTATGATAGAATCTTAACTATAGCATATCAAAGTATATGCTTCCAGATTCGTCAGACCACCAACTCATAGTCAAGTCGTAGAGTACTAGTCACGCTGTAGTAGTAGTAGTCTAGGTTTCTACCAAATAGTACTTTAAAAAACCACTACTACAGGTCCTGTTCTACGTATTCGAAATACGCTTATATCATGAAGTGGGTGGACTACTCACTGGCTAAAGGTAAGCCATTCCCCATTTGGAATTCATAACATAATAACCTAAACATGATGAGATTCATATTCTTATCAATCGGTTAAGAACAAATGTTTATGTATTAAATAACCTGTAACCCATACCTTACTATGAAAGACCACCATTCACATGGATCACTTATTTAAACACAATGGTTCTTTTCTAAATGAAACTGTGCACAAATAAAATGTAAATTCACAAACAATTTCTGAAAATAAATTCTTTTATTAAAATATTCAATGTTTACATCAGAAACCTAGTCTAAGAGGGCATATTTTCCAACAATTATATGTATACCATAGTAATTTTCCTACATTCAATTGGACATGAAGAAGACTCTTCTTGAACATCTGAAGATAAAATAAATTCTTTAATTAAAATATTCGATGTTTACATCAGAAACCTAGTCTAAGAGGGCATATTTTCCAACAATTATATGTATACCATCATAATTTTCCTACATTCAATTGGACATGAAGAAGACTCTTCTTGAACCTCTGAAGACCTTTCCTTCCACTCAAATTCAATCTCATCATTCATACCACCACCTGTCATAGGTGGATAGTACAAGACTTTATCTAAGAGGTTGGTGGTTTTTAAGACAATGCTTATTGTTTGGTAGTGGTGGTGAATTTGGAATGTGTAGTAATATTAACAGTGTTATGTTCTGGGGAATGGAAAGCATGAGCATTTTTATTGTGAGTTTTTTTGTTAAACTCCATATGGTTGTTGTCATACCTCTGGTATTGAACAATATTTCCTATTTCATCTAAATGTAGTTTGCTATTCTCCTAATTTTTCTTTTCCCTAGTTTGCTTTGTAGTTTTGAAATGGAATTTTGTTTGAGATGTTATTGTGTTGTAGTATCTCGTTGGCTTTGCTTATTCTCATACAAATGTTATTCATAAGTATTTTAAAGCTTCCTAGTTTCGTGCTTTGGGTAGGATTGTTCTTGGCATGTTCCCTTTTGAATGTGATTTATTGCAGTGCTGGATAATGGGTTCTTTTTAACATAGACACAGTAGGTGTTGAATTGACCATGTTGCTTTTGAGTTCAATAGATTGGAGTACCTGTTTAGGAAGGGAATAAAGATATAGAGAGAGAGAGAGAAAAAAAAAAATAGGCTTTAAGGCTTTTTGAATTGGAAATAATATTTTGTATGGATTTGATTGTTTAAAATTTTATTTCTTAGGGAAATGATCGTTGGTTTTACTTCAAATATAGTATAATTTAATTAACATGGTAATATGTTTGATTACTTTTTGTTCTTCAATTGCAATTGAAGTTGGAATTCTGGGTTCTCATCTTCCACGTTCTAATCTCACTTCAGGCTATCTTGCTTCTCTTTGTATGTACTTGCTTAGAAACAACTCATATTTTGCAGTTTCTTTTGAATGGTTTAAAGTGAGTTTAATTTATACTGGATGAAAAATAGATTTTTATAGCTTTCTTAAGAATTAATCTTGTCCTTTTTTTCTTAATGACAGGAGGAATAAAGATCAAGGTGGTTGAAGGTTCATTTAACTATGGCATTATTTTTTTGTCCTTGATGAATTTTTATGACTTCTGATGGATGTCATAGTTAGAATTGTGGTTTTATTTTGGACTATTTTGAATTAATATCAAATATTAGATTCATGTTACTTATCAAACTCCATTTAGTTATTTTTTTTTTGTATATTAAGTTATTATTAATGGAAGATGGCATTTTGAATGTTCGATCAATGGATGATAGTTGATTATAAATATTGGAGGGTTTCATGGTTCTATAAGTATAGTAGATGATCTTGTTAAAGTAGAAGGAAAAAAAAAAATTGTCAATATCATCATATTGAATTCAATGTTCATTCACTACAGATGTAAAAAATATGGAAATTTATCCAAAAATTGTGTACCATTTTTTCTGAAACTTTAAAGCGTGGCAAAAATTATTAATTACAATAGCAAGGAAATCGTAGCAAATGGGCATTACCCATGGTTATGTTAATTTAGAAAACAACAGTGACAAAAAGGATTATTTCCAATAAAAATTTAATGGTAACAAATAATATTCTCCACAGTTCTAAAATGTTGGAAAAATCGTGACAAAAAATTGAAATCTTTGCCCACAGTTAATAATTGTTGGAAAAAATTGTGGCAAAAGTTCATGAACAAATATCACACTTTATTTACAACGACTCCAAAACTGTGGTAAATCTGTGACAAAAGGTATTCTCCACGGCTACACAACTATGCTAAACTTTTTGCAATGGCTGTAACGCCCACGCCTCGAAAACCATGGCGTTTTTGTGGCAAAAATGTATTTGCCACAATTTTGGCTAATTTCGCCACACTTTCTCTGGCGTTGCCATAAGTCACTTTTTTTGTAGTGTGAATCTCTACTAGTCTATGAAATAGAGTCTTGTTATCATATGCATGGGAAACAAACACAACTCAAACAATATTTTAACAAGAAAGGGAGAGCTAGGAAATTGGTAGGAAAGTTGAAAAGAATAGAACTCAGTAGCAAGGGTCCCCAGAACACGGAAAATGGCATTAAGATAATTAAATTAGACTAGAACACTAACCGTATGACAATAATAGAAAGGAGAATGGAAATAATTTCTAGAATCACTAACTCATCCCAAAATAAAATACTTACAAGGTACCATGGGTTGAATACACTTCCAGAATAAAATCATAGATGGAAGAGAGGATAAATCAAGAGATACCTAAGACTAGCAAGCTCACGTGCAGGCAAAATAAAGAAATATCCATAAATTTTATTTTTTTTCATACAGCTAAACACAAACATATAACCAGATAAATGTGTGCATATACACACACCTATATCAAGTTTCATCCAAAATACAAAACAATTAGACTCAGTGTCTCTTAGTCATAAATCAAACCATATGAAATGATTCCTATTGTTTTCCAAAGACCTCTTTATCCTTTCTATTGTTCTTGGAATTTTACCTCAGCAACTTTCCTCTGAAATTCCGCTTCCGTTTGTGCATGGAACTTAGCAATTTTTGTCTCAGCTTCTTCTTTGGCCTGATTCAGTCATGCCTGTTTTGCTGCATAGCCACAAAAAGGGGGGTGCGCAAAGTGATGTTGAGTTACTAGCATTTATTGTTGAAACATGTAATAAATGGCATCTAATAGGAATAGAAGGGTGCTAATAACACAATACTAAACTGGTTCCTATTACAGATTACATACCAGAAATTGGCTTGACAACTTTAATTCACAACATCCTATCCACAAAACTCAAGTTTAACCATGATGATAATAACTAGATTCAGCATTAACAGTCTATCATCATCTAGAGCAACATTTATAATTCAAAGTAAGTATTTAAACAAAAGTAGACATATGTGAACAAATCTCAGTCACATGTTCTCTTCTATGCATGTGTTCTCTTTTATGCAAATATTGAATCAATTATTTGGAAACCCTCAGGTAAGAGTATTTCAGGTACTTAACTTTTCATGCAAGATTAATAGAGATTATGTTGTTTTCAATCCTTTGGAACTCCTTTTCATGCCAGATTTGTTTTGAAAATTACACCTGCCATCTCCCTAGTTTTTCTGTAGTAGTTCCCTTGAATAATTATCAACCAGAAGGTTTTTCCAAATATGGAAATTTCCACCTCTCACAAATTGAATACCCAAGGTTGATGCCACCCTTCAAAGTATTTAAAAAAAATAAAAACACAAAAAGTAAGCTAGTTGCCACATAATATTGAGTAAATTTGATTAAGTTCTATTGCCTATTTATTTCTTGTGACAAGTCATTGCACTAATAATACATCTACAATATTTTCTGGTAACCAATTTTCTGTAGCAGATAAATCAACACTCAAAGAGCAGAACTGTAGCATAAATAAACCATGAAGGAACACATTTGATTTTGGCAACCATTTTAGTAAAATCACACCGTATGAACACAATAACACTTATGAAGATGGAAATATAGTACACTCATTAAATCCGAATAGCAAATATGTAACTATTTATAGAAGGGAAAGAAATTAATAAGATTAGTCTGTTCTATCACATCACTAGCACAACTAATACCAGACCCATATAATAAACTACTATATTCCTAAATTGGAGAACAGATATATAGGGCTATATAAAATCAGAACTTTCATCTAAAAACCAACATTGCAATTAACATGCTTTCCAATATTGTGAATTATTTCACGATTGTTATAACAAAAAAAAAAAAAAATACATAACGTGTTAACAAACACAAGGTGCTCTTGTGTTCCAAATAATAAGGAGGCAAATTTCCAAGGGAAATCAAGTAAGAATAATGCACCCCATAACATGAACTTTATATCCAAAGCAATATAAATCAACTACTTTTAACTCCACCAGAAATTTAATCCTCATGCATCTTAAAAAACCAACAAGAACACATGAAATAAGAGATGGACAAAATATCACCAACTACAGTTAAACACTGGATCAATAATAAACTGATGTATTAATTGAAGGATGAAAATGGCAAAAACGATGAAACCGAAAGCATGCTTACAGAACGAAAAAATTTACCTATGTGTTTGAATGACTTTATTGTCACTACAGAAGATGTTTGTACCAGGATGCTTGAAGCTACTGAATTACGTCCTTGTAAATATCGACTTAGTCTCATTCACGCGAATCTTTTGAGCTTCCAAAATGGTGCACTTTCCTCTGCCAGTGAAGCTCACAGAATGTTGGGTTTGCTATATCCTTAGCCTCTGAAAGCCTCTGAGTAAATAGGTTTGCTGAAAGCTCACCTTTTGATTTCCTCTTCATTTTTTTTTTATACCTTCACCGAGAGAAAGAGACCAACAGTACGAAACAAAAAGCACCATGCTTTATGTTATCTTTCATGCCCGTGTTGTTTTTTTTTTTTTAATTTTATTTTACCCTTGGTCTTATTCATTAGGCTAGATAAAATTATTTACTCTTGAGCTTGAACACCCATAAATAATAAGTCTCAATTATTTATTTTCTAAGCTTCATTAAACAATCTAATAAATAATTAACAAGCCCAAATAGACCAATATAAAATATCAGGCCTTTTATCTAGTTTACACCTAGATTAATTTTTTAATTATTCAATCTGGGCCTTGAGTCCTAAATAATTAATTAACCAATTAAACTAGATAAAATATATACTCTTTCTCGGGCCTTTTATTTTACTCTAGTCCAATAAATAGTTAGACTACTTAAATAAAATAAAATAAAATCCATAATCATCAAGACCATTTCTTAACCTAAATCTGTCAAGACTTAAGGGCTATTTCGAGGACCAAAAAACACATCGCCTTAGTTACTAAAATGACCAAAATACCCCTACTATATAAATAGCTATATTTTATATTTTAAATATTTTCTAATATCACCATAAAAAAAATTGACCCTAAGGATAATGTTGTGTTAGCAAAGTCTTCGACTTACAGGTGTAATAACTAAAATACCCCTCTATGTATCACCGTACATTTAGAGAGAAGGAGTGTACTAACATTTCTCTAATAGACATCTACCATCCTTAGACCTCTAGTCTAATGATCCACAACGATTGAATGTTTTCACTTTCCAAGGGAGTTACTCTAAAGTAAACATCCAAGTCATGTTCCTCAAGGCCCTAGATATTTAGATGATTTGAATAGTCATAAGGGGCGATATAGTATAAAAGCTATCTTGTATAAGTCTATCTTAACTAATTAGTTACATATATCTAACATATAAGTATATCGGTTATACGAAAGAACCTCAACTATAACATATCAAAGTACATGTTTCCAGCTTCGTCAGACCACCAACTTATACTCAAGCGGTAGAGTATTAGTCCATACTGTAGCAGTAATAGTCTGGGTTCTTCTAATTAGTACTTTAAGAAACCACTATTACAGGTCCTATTCTACATATTCGAAATACGTTCATGCTATGAAATAAGTGGACTGCTCACTGACTAAAGGTAAGCCATTCCCCATTTGAAATTCATAACACAATAATCTAAACATGATGAGAGTTCCATTCTCATTAATCGGTTAAAAACAAACATTTATGTGTTAAGTAATCCGTAATCCATACCTTACTGTGAAAAACCACCATTCACATGGATCACTTACTTAAACACAATGGGTCCATTCCAAATGAAAATCGTGCACAAATAAAATGTAAATTCACAAATAAATTTTGAGAATAAATTCTTTTATTAATAAATTTGATAATTACATCAAATAAAATTAGTCTAGAGGGTATATATTCCAACACTAACAATACATTTCAGTACCAGTTAACCAGAAGATAGGATAAAATTCAAATAAGGTTCAACATGCTTACTAAAAAACAATTACAATCAAGTGCTGAAAAACTTACATTCTATTCTCAATGGTCATTGAGCCAGTTTGCAAATTTCTTCATATTCAATAGCCTCTAAGGGGAATGAACATAAGCTTGTACTTGTACTTGTCAGGCTTATGCATTTTGGCATGCATGCATATGCACCCAATAGTTAGGTGTACCAAAAGGCCTGGATATTTGGAAGAGCATTGGATATTTAAAAATCCTTTTTTTCCAAACAAAACCTAGTACAAAAGAACTACAAACATATCTGCATCTTTAAACTTCTTTCAAAAAAAAAAAAAAAAGAAGGCAAGATTTGGAAACCACAAAATAACATGTTTTCATGGGTGAGAGTATCCATCAAAAGGTAACACCACCTACACACTGCTACATAAAAATTTAATTTTGTTGAAGTTTTGGTTTAACATTAATCTTTTGATAACCACAACAAATGGTACATTGAAAAGTTTCATCCTTCACAAAAACACAACAAGAGCATCTAGGTAGGTTCACTAAGAGAGAACCGATGGCAGCAGCTTCTTGATGGCTTGATACATTTTAAAGGCTCTTGCTAAGACCTAAAAATGGATTACAATTTGCCAAAGATATAGCATTTTTTCTTTGTCAACCAAAATATACTATCTACGCAACATAGCAGATTTCCCCTTACACTTCCATAAAATGACTTTTCAGAGCGCCTATTCAAATCGAATACTATTACCCCCCCCCCCCCCCAACTCTAGCAGTAAAAATAACAAAAGTTAAGGCATATATGAAAATTTATAACCAACTTTGTGTTGAAAAGTATGCCCTCAAAGACTATGTATTCTGTGAAAACATATTACAATAAAATATTTATTCATTCAATTTAGTTTGTTTCTTATATTATTGCACATTTAAGGTCTAAGTATGACATGTAACGGACTATGTGTTGGGTCATTCTTCACAATAAGGTATAGACTATGGGTACTTGTCATACAAGTAAAATTAAGTTCTTAGTCGTTTGATGGAACTAGGTATTTCATTAAGGTAAGACTATTATGTCATGATTTTCAATGAGGAATGGTTTACCTTGATTTAGTGAGTATTTCACTTACATTATTGGCATAAGTGTATTTCAAATACGTAGAACTGGACCTGTAGTAGTGGTCGCTCTTAAAGTACTACAATTATAGAGACCAAACTATTATTGCTACAGCGTGGACGGATACCTTCATACTTGAGTATGAGTTAGTGGTCTGGTGAAGCTAGGGTCTTGTACTTTAATGTATGTTGGGTGAGATTTCTTTTGTGAGATTAATATCCTTGTACATTTGGCGTATTTCTCTAGTTAGTTAAAATAGACTCATACAACAGAGTTTCTATGCTTCATTTAGTGAAGTTAAATCACCTCTTATGATTGTCTAGGATAATCTAATGATCCAAGGCCCTGGGAACGTGACTCTAGAATGTCTACTTTTGGGTAGCTTCCAATCATAAGCGAGTACAATTGAGTGAGTCATGAATTATCGGGCTAGAGATCTAAGGATGGTAGATGTCTTTGAGATGGGTGTTAGTATATTTATCCTGTCTCATTGATAGGTGTTACATAGAGGGGTATTTTCATCATTTCACCTGTAAGTCGGAGATATTGCTTTAGCGATATTATTCTTGGGGTCAATATTTCCATATAGTGATAAATAGAAACATTTAAAATGGTAAAATATAACTATTTAATATAAGGGCATTTTGATCATTTTAGGAGCTATGAATAATATGTCTCTTGGTTCCCAGAGTAGCTCAAGTTACCTTGGTATCGTTTAGACATAATCTGGGCTTGATGGATAATTATTTGAAAAAGAAATAAAATTTATTCTAATAGTAGATTTAGAATTGATTAATTAGCCTTAGGTTTTAATAAGGTCCAGAAAAGATAATTAATTAATTAAGAAGAATGGGTTGGAATAAATTAATTAATTGGGATGATATATTTTGACATATATTAAGAGTCCAATTAGAATTAATTAATATGTCTTGGGTATTTAATGAAGTCCAAAAAGATAATTAATTTATTAATTATGAGAATTGGGCCAATCTTAGATTAGTTTTTGGAGCACAACACCAAGTCCATTAGGGCTTAGTGTTTTCGGCCATTAAGGTTTCATGAAGCCCTAAGACTGGCCAAAAATAAGAGGGAAGAAAAGGATGGGAAAAAAATAACATTAATTTTTCCTTTCACTCTCTTGTGTGCCGTCTCTTCCTCTCTCTCTATTTCACATTCTTCTCTTCTTTCTCTTTTGGAGAGTATCTTGATTATCCAAAGAAGGAGCTTTCACCAAGCTAACCCAAGAGCAAGGTAGCATCATACTTCGGAAGACGAAGAGAGAAAGCTTGGAGACGCTTGATGCGTAAGAGTAAAAGATTAGAGGGAATACTGGTCAAACCGCAGGTGCCTCCTTCTCCTTTTCCAACGCAAGTTCTAGTGCAACTCGGCCTCTCGTTGGTCAATCCATGACCAATAAAGAAAAGTATGTACTTTCTCCTAGATGTGGCTCGAAAAACTGAAAAATTTTCCGCTGCGATTTCTTTGATATTTTCCATTTTGATCCTTCAAGTGGTATAAAGCCACGGTTTTCATCTTGGAGCATTACTAGGGTGATTCTTGAAGGATCAAAATGAATGTATGAGGAAAAGGTGATTCTTTTACTATTAAAAATAAATCTTTTGTGATTTCATGTGATTCCTCATACTTGATTTCTAGGGTTCATGTACGCCTCATGGTTAGAGGCATACGATCATGAATTCTAATGGTTTTCCCATCGTTTTTCTGATTTTAAGTAGATTCATTGTACGCCTCATGGTTAGAGGCATAGGTACTTGTAAAGGCATATTTTTATGCCTGGTTTTGAGCTTCTTTTATCCTGTAAATTTTGGGGACTAAAGAACGTGATTATTGGAATTATTGAGGGGTGAAAATGGTTGAAAAGTAGGATTTTTCCAGAAGTCGATGAATTCTAGAACGGATTCGGTGCCAGGTGGGCCAATCGGACCAGTCGGAGGTTTTGGAGAAACAAAGCAGACCTGATGCCAGGAGGGCCCAATGGACCAAGCACCAAGTCCACTCCGCCCAGGGTTGGATGCACACAATTTTGTCCAAGAAAAGGGAGAGCACTGCTAAAGTTCTGTACCTCAATTTTTCCTTGATGTAATCATGTTTTGAAATCATTACATGAGATTAATTTTCTGCAATAGTTTTATTTATCTATGGATGAATAATTTGCATGAAAATGAGTAGTAAATAATGGAACCACCTTAGGATTAAACAAGATTATTAATTTTTAATTCATGATGTTTAATCCATTATTTGGTCACTTAGGAATAAATGAATAATTTGACCATGAAAAAGTTTACTTCTGTTAACATGCTTATTTCATTTTTATGATCAAATGCGCAAGTTCCTGTGAGACCAAAGTCTCACTAGATAGAACGATTTTTGATAAATCGTTTTAATCTAAGGTACTTTAAAAATAAAAGAATTTATAGTTTATTCTCTTAGAGAGTTTAATCCTTGACATAGAGAATAATGTTGAATTTAAGGTTATTTAATAAAGTTTTACTTGGTTATTAACTTAGAATATAAAAAAAAAATTCATAATTTATTCTATCAAAGGATTTAATCATTGACATAGAGAATAATATTGAAATTTAGTTTTTTTACTAAAGTTAATAAAACCATAAGATTATAGAAATCATTTTTTGGGCCTAAAACTATATTTTCAATAAAAGATTAAGTCGGAGAGGAGTTCCAACGATCCCATAGCTTCCATCACAACTCCCATTAGAGATAGTGGATTTCCTTATGTCATTCTGAACATGACCCCCTATAGGATGGATTTCCACAAGTATCTAGAACTAATAAAGAGTAAAATTAAAAGCCTATGGTATTTACTAGGATCAACCAACCTACGTTGGAGGTTTTTAGCACTAGATTACCCGTATGTAGTATGAATTAGTGGCCATTCTATCGGCAGAACTTTTTCTAGACCATTACCTATTTAGGAAGTTTTGATTCGTGATGGTTATACACTTAATTTAGAATGCTATTAATCTTCCTATGAAGCTCTTTTAGCTTTTTTAAGAGCTAAACTATTTATATTATTGATAATGATTTTAAGAGTTATCTATTGTCAAATAAATAATATAAAGAATGTGTGTGAAGCCCCACCTAAAGCCAACCTTAAAGTAAAGGGGTCGGGATGCATATCATATTATTCTGCATAGAAATATATATATTTTTTTGAATGATTTTATGTGCTTTAGAATTGTGGTTTATAGGTTAAAAAACTTAGTTATGCTTATTCAATAGGAAAGGTAAAAAGGTAATTTTGCTTGAGGCCAAAATAGGAAGATGGCTTGAGGTTTAGATCAGAAGAATATTTGAGTGAGAAAATAAGAACAAAAGTTAGTGTGGTTAAGTGATTAAATCTTTGTGATTTAATCTCTAAGGTCTTAAGTTCAAGTCCAATCACTTAAGTTTTATTCATGATTATCTTAGCTATATTTGAATTTTTGTTTTTCTTACATTCCTTAAAGATAGGAATGTTGTCTTAGGGGAGACATGGAGAGAATGTCTTGATCATATAATCATGTCCTAAAAAGAATTCTAGAGGAATTCTTATCCATTTTATTACCTCTAGCTTTGTCCTAACATCTTCATAATTTAAATAAACCAAAACCTATTAAATCTCTTCTTTTAATTCCAAAAATTCTGTGATAATTCTTCAACCTTGAATTTTGAAAATTATACTTGAAGGATAGAGGATTGGCCGAAAATAAGAGAGAAGTTAGGATGGGTTCCCAAGAGAAATAAATCACCATGGTAGAACCTTCCATCCCACCTTCATGTTGTTCATGGTTTTAATGAAGAAAATCTGGAAATTTTCCAGAATTCTTGACAGACCAGCTTTCGAAAAATTCAGTGAATAATCCTAACCATTTGCTACCAAAAAAATGGTCATTTCATGTAACTTGAAGACTAAAAATTCTGTGCAAAATTCGGACTGCACAAACTGCACAAAACTAGAAAAATTCCCTGCACAACTCGCTACATTCTAATATAGAATTGAAGCTGTTTTTTTTTTTTTTTTTTGTCATCAATTCAGTAAGAACATCCTCTGTTTTCCTCCAGAAAGAAGGCTGGAAAATCACCTTTGAAAGACCTTCAAACACCCCAGAGAAATAGTTGCAAATCGGGCCATGGCAGTGCAGAAAATTCTACATTGAAAATCTTCAGCATTCGAAGCCTTGCACAACTTTGAAACTAGAAAAATTTCCAGTTCTGTCTCTTTATGCCTAGGCCGATTTCCTCTGCAAATTGGACCTTGTTCAGTCATGGACTGAACACCATTAACCTCCACACTTACCTTGAGTACTTGGACTCCATAATCACACCTCAAAAAGCTCCTAGGATCACTCTATCCAAAACTCATTTGAACTTCAAAAAAATTCCAGAATTTTGCTCTATTAAAACACTCTTGAATCAAGCAAACAAACCAGAATTTTTCTCGGCCATTATAGACTGAATTTTGGTCAGCAATAAAGCCTGAACAACCTTCATTATTTTCCTTAAACCTGATCAGTCCAACCGGCACCATTGAAGAGCAAAGAAACCTCCCTTAATCAATCACCATTAGCTAATCTCCTACCTCAAACAACTCCTCATTTTTCTCCATTTGAAATTCAAAAAAATCTGATCATTCTCTCTCCTTCTAGCTGAAAATCGAAACTCCTAATCACCCTAGACCATTCGGCCAACAGCTTTTCCAGATTTTGTGAAGCCTTTTCTCTCAATTCTCTCCAAAACACTAAGAACATCAAGAACACACACTACACTTCTTCAAGCCTAAACCCACCCTAAACACCTCCAATCACTCTCAAATACTCCAGATCATTCCTACTTGGTCCATAGACTTCATTTCTGGCCTTTATAACACAAAATCACACAAACTAAAATTTTCAATCGGATCAAAATCAACTTTTTTTCTTGAAGGTCTCAAGAACATCAACAAGGTAAATCAAGAACAACCTTCTTGTTCATCCTCTTCCATTCAATTTTCAATATACCATTCTAATGCTCTCTCTCTCTCTCTCTTGGTTGAAATGGTTGATCAACCATCAACCATGGCTGTTTTTTTTTTCCCCTTGAACGACTAAAGGCTCTCAATCGCGTGGACCTTCTTTAGCCTTCATCAAGCGATCGTCTATCAAGTATTTTTTCTTAAATCCTCCTTTTTTATTTCTGAATTTATGTCTCTTAGATGTTGGTAGCAAGAATGTATATGAATGGGGAATTGAGTATATGTATGTGGATGAAGGTGATGGGGTTAGGACATGAGGATTAATGTATATGACTAAGCTATATGGATTTTCCTTTTGAATTTATGTATGTTCTTCATGCTTAATGAAATTTATAGATGTTCGAAGCATGCTAGATATTATGACACCAATGGTGATTAGGCTTTTATATTCTTAAGTTTCAATAAATCCATGAATGATGATCATGCCTAGTAGGAGATTGACCATGTGACAGTATGTGTTAATTCAAGCATATGTTCATGAATGGTTTAGCCTATTAGTTGATGTTTGGGAATGTGTTCATGAATCTTGTCTAGTAATAGGAAAATCATGATTATTTTCTTGTTAATCCTAGATTATTTTTATTAATAAATTTTATTACTTTAATTAGAAATACCTCTATATTTTTCCTAAGAGTTTCAAAATTCCTAGGGAGATTTGAAAATGGAATATTAAATGAAATATTAATATTTTATTAGTCAAATAAATAATATCTTTTATTAAAAATAATATATAATAATAAATAAATCTTTTATATAAATAATAATAAATAAAATATTAGAATTAATTAATGACCTTGTAGACCCTAGTTAAAACTTTTACTTATATTCCTAAATATTATTTATAATAAAATTTATTTTTTATTTATTAATTAAAATTTTAATATAATTCATTTATTATTAATTTATTATTTATTATTTATTATTTATTATTTATTATCTATTAATTATTAATTAAAAATTAAGTGTAATTTATTATTTATTTATTTATTTATAATGATACTATTTAAAAATTACCATTTACTAATATTATTTGGGACTTAGTATTATTCAATATTTTATTTATTAGCAGTAATACTCAAGATTTATTATTTAAACCATAACTTATTAGTAATTATTTTAGAACCCTAGCTATTTTAACTTATTAAGCTAGATTTATTTTACAAAATACTTTATCATCTAACCTTAAAGCTTAGGACATTATAGTCATGGTTAGTCATGATTGAAACTAGTTGAGCTATGAATTATTTATGTAAGGCAGATATAGTTTAAATGTAACATTATGCCTTGTGTTTAACCCAAGCGGGGTTAGGTTGACCTTGGAGGATTTTTTAGTTCAAGAAGAGTTAAGGATCAAGTAAGCTCCTGCATGGAGTCATTCGAAGATCAAAATTATTGTGACAAGCCAAATTCAATATGTATGAACATTCATTTTGTAAAGGCAATTAAGAATAGTTTTTCCTTTTTATTTTAGTCAGGCAAACCATTTGAAAATTAAACAAGCAGTTTTACACAAAACGCTAAACTCTTTCTAAAACCTAACTTTGACAAGAGTTTTAGAAATCCTCAATTGCTATTTCCAAGTAAATCATTGTATGATCAATTTTCTCCTAAGTGAGACAAGCAACATTGAGTACTCAATAAGGGTAGACTACTAGGACTAGTCTTTAAAGGGTTAGGGTGAATCTCTCAGTAGGTGGCCACCTCTGAGGGGTGAGTCCTTCTCAGATAGGATGCCAATCTGGTAGGTCATACCAGTCCAAGTTAGCAAGTTTCAGTCAAGTGAACTATGTGTTTCTAGAGTGGACAATTGGTAAGTTTAGGTGCAGAGATGGAGGAGTATCTCACCCAGTAAGCCGTACACCTACCTTATGTCAACATGCTCAACGTGTGGCATTCTAACCGGTAGCATGCTCAATGTGTGGCATTCTGACCATTATATTGTCATGGGACCCAATGTGTGGTCCCATGGCTACCTCTTTGGGTAGTTGTATTTATTGTGCACATGTATGGTTTGGAAAGCAAATCACTACTCTTCATTTTTAACATTTGTTTAATGCTTGCGAGCACTTTCTCTTATGAAATTTTTACAACTTGCATACATGAACTGTTTTACCTGAAACACTCAAAGCACACATGGGCTTACTAAGATATTTATCTCACCACCATTTATACCATGTTTTCAAGTCGATCCTGCTACGAAGGTCATTTGCTAGATTGTTGCCTATGATTTCAAAGACTCTTTATTATTTTTGTTATGTATTGCTTTCGAGAGATTGTAGCAAACAATTATTTTTTTAAATTTGTTCATGTATTGTTTGGTTGTAATAAGCTTAATTTTGAAGTATTCATTTTATTTTATTTTATGGGACTTAGTTATAAAGACCCCTTGTCCTATGGATGGGGTGACATTCCCAGCCTTGATGGGCCTAGGTAGTGGGGTGTTACAATGTGCATTTTTATTTCTTGCAAACTAAATGATTATTTTTTTCATAATATTTCAGAAATGTCTAGTTTCGGTCTATTGTGAATCATTCTCAAGAAGAATAAATTGACAAGCCCAAATTATGTGGATTGGAAAAGGAATCCGAATATAGTAATCACTGCTAAGGAGTATAAGTATGTTCTTACGGATCCTTATTCGGAGATTGGGGAAGAATCCACTGATCAGGAACGAGAGGCCAAGAAGGCATGAAAGAAAGCCGATGAGATGGCTAAGTACTATATGTTGGCTTCCATGTCTAGTGTGCTCTAATCTAAGCACGAGCATATGGCCACTGCATGGATTTGTTATTAGGAACCATGTTTATTGACAAGAGCTGGCCCGCAAGGCAGGAAGCTCTTAAGGCTATCACGAACACTAGGATGGCTGAGGGCGCATCGGTTCGAGAGCATCTGCTCAAGATGATTGCCTATTTCAAGGAGGCCGAGGTCCTAGGTACAACGATAGATCCTAAGAGCCAAATTAACATGGTTCTTGAAACTTTGCCTAATTTATATGCTCAGTTCAAATTAAACTACAACATGAACAAGTTCGATATGAATCTCACAGAGCTTATGAAAGAGCTCCAGGCGGTAGAGAAGATCATGAAACCCGTGTCAAAGGTTTTGGTCTCTCATTCTACTTCTTCTTCTAGAATTAAAGCAAAACTTAAGACAAGAAGAATAAGGTCTAGAACAACGCAGGGGCCAAGCCCAAAGCATCTGATCAGGCCAAGCCCAACGGGAAGCCTAAAGGCAAATGCTTCAAGTGTGGCAAGAAGAGGCATTGGAAGAAAGATTGTCTGGACTTCTTAGTCAAATTTACTTCAGGTATTGCTCTATACCTAGAGTCTATTTTGATGGTTAAATCAACATCTTCCTAGATAGTTGATTCTGGAGCCACTGACTATGTCTGTAACTCTTTGTAGGGGTTCAGAAGGACAATGAGACTCAGCAAGAGTGAGCATGGACTTCAAGTAGACAATAGAGCAAGAATATGGGCTGAAGCAGTAGAAGATCTTGAACTTATTTTTTATTGTAATAGGAAGTTAATTTTAAAAGATATTTTATATGTTTCTTATTTTAAATAGAATTTGATTTTAGTTTCTAAATTAATGGATCAAGGATATTCTATTTCTTTCCATTCTGGCATTTCCATTAGTAGAGATGGTAATTGAATTTGTACAGGAAACATGTACGGGAAATCTCTTTTATATACATCCTCGTAGAAATCAAGTAAATAATATTCAAATTAAACCTGATAATAAAAAGAGAAAGGCCATATCAAATGACTCATATTTGTGGTATATAAGATTGGGACATATAAATCCCAATCGGATTCAAAGGTTAATCCATGATGGGCCTTTAGGTTCATTGAGATTGGAAGAATGGCCTCAGTGTGAATCTTGCCTTAAAGGTAAAATGACCAAAAAGTCCTTTACCAAAATGATAGATAGAGACATGGAAATACTAGCACTAGTTCATACAAATGTTTGTGGTTCGATGACTATACTAGCTAGGGAAGACTACGAGTACTTCATCACTTTCATAGATGATCACACTTGTTTTGGTTATATTTATCTGATAAGGTGCAAGTTTGACTCTTTTAATAAATTTAAATAGTTTAAGGCTAAAGTGGACCGTCAAACAGGTAAATTAATTAAAACTTTGAGATCGGATCATGCTGGAGAGTACCTCCTTGATGAGTTTAAGGATTATTTGGAACATCACGACATAGTATCTCAGTTAACTATGCCTGGGACTCCCTAGCAGAATGGAGTAGCTAAGAAAAGAAATAGAACTTTGATAGAAATGGTCAGAAGCATGATGAGTCATGCGTCTCTTCCTATTTCTTTTTGGGAGTATGCCTTAGAAACAGTAATATATGTTTTAAACTTCGTACCTTCCAAATTAGTATTTAGGACATCCTATGAAATATGGACCGGACGAAAGCCCAGTCTGAACCATCTCAAGATATGGGGTTGTCCAGCTTATATAATGACAAAGGAAAGTAAACTAGAACCAAGATCAAAGTTATGCTACTTCATTGGGTATCCAAAAGGAACAATAAGTGAATATTTCTATCATCCTCAAGAGCATAAAGTATGAACAAGTTACTTCCACCACGGGCTCAAGTAGAATAGACTTAGAAGAGAAGTTGGTCATTGATTTAACTTCAAGTACTTCTAACACCCCAATCGAGGAACCAAGAGAAACACTACCGAATATTCCTATACAAACTGAGCCTTGTCATAGTGGAAGGATCACAAGAGTTCCAGAAAGATGGACTAGAGAGATCTAGGATCTAGTCCCTGACTATCAAGAATAAGATCCTACTAGATACGAGGAGGCCATTATTGATGCTGATGCAGACAAATGGTAGCTAGCCATAAATGCCAAGATTGAATCCACGTACCTCAATCAGGTCTGGGATCTTGTCACTGTGCCTGATGGGATGAAACCCATCAAGTGTAAGTGGGTATACAAGAGGAAGAGAGGTGCAGATAGAAATGTTGGTTGTTAAAGGTTATATTTAGAAAGAAAGGATCAATTATGAGGAAACATTTTCACCAATAGCCATAATTAAGTTTATCTGAATTCTCTTAGCCATCGCATGTCATTATGACTACGAGATATGGCAAATGAATGTCAAGACAACCTTCTTAAATGGCTATCTTAGCGAAAATATCTATATGTCCCATCCAGAAGCTTTTGTTGCCAGAGGTAAAAAACAAATGGTCTGTAAGTTTAAGAAATCCATCTATGAACTTAAGCAAGCATCACAAGCATGGAACATACGTTTTGATGAAACTGTGAAAGATTATGATTTCATAAAAAACGAGGATGAACTATGTGTGTTTAGAAAATCAGACAGTAACAAAGTAATTTTCTTAGTACTTTATGTAGATGGCATTCTACTCATTGGAAATGATGTAAGGACACTGTCATCCATTAAGGTTTGTCTATCTAGTCAATTTAGCATGAAAGATATGGGATAAGCTAGCTATATTCTAGGTATTAAGCTTCTTAGAGATAGAAAGTAAAGAATATTAGGCTTATCCTAGTCTGTTTATATTGATAAAATATTGGTCAAGTACAACATAGATCAATATAAAAGGGTTATTATACTCTTTAGACATGGATTATCCTTATCTTCTAAGTAATGTCCTCAAATATAGGAAGACAAGTAGAAAATGAGCAGGATCCCTTATACTTCGGCTGTGGGAAGACTTGTAACACCCCACTACTTAGGCCCGACAGGGCCGGGGATGTCGCCCCGTCCAAAGGACAAGGGGTCTTTATAACTAGATCACACAATCAAAATAATAGAATAAAAACAATACTTTAAACTTTAAACTTATTACAATCCAAGAATTCAAATCAAATCCAAAATAAAAACTGTTCACTCTCAACTCCCAAGCATTACACAAAATAAATATCAGAAAAATCTTCCAAGGCAGGTAACAACTAGCTACTCATCCCCACAGCAGGATCGACCTGAAATCATGGTAAAAGGGTGATAAGATAAAAATCTCAATAAGTTCGTGTGTGCTTTGGGTGTCCAGTGAAAACAGTTCGTGAATGCAAAGTATAAAATCTTCATAAGAGAAATACTGGCAAGTAATAACCGATAGTCAAAATCAAGAGTGGTGTTTTGGCTTTTCCAACCATACATATTCAATAAAATCAACCACTCAAAAGATGATCATGGGTTACCACACATTGGGCCCTACAACCATACAACGGTCAGAATACCACACTTTGTGCAGACTGACAAAAGGTACGTGATTGGCCTACCGAGTAAAATACTCCTCCTTCTCTATACCCAAACAAAATTGGTTGTCCATTCTGGCAACACATAGTCACTTGACTGAAAACTACTAGCTCAGACCGGCACGATCTACTGGACTGGCATCTCATCCGAAAAAGACTCACCCTTCAGAGGTGGCCACCTACTGAGAGACTTACCCTAACCCTTCAAAGACTAGTTCTAGCGGTCCACCCTTATTGAGTACTCAACGTAACTTATCCCACTTGGGAAAAATGAACAAAATATAGTTCCACTTGAAAATGGCAATTAAAGATTTCCAAAGTCTTTGTCAAAATCAGTTTTAGAAAGAGTTTCAGGGTTTGAGTAAATCTGTTCATCGATTTTCAAATAATTGATTTGACTGAAATAGGAAACAGGACAATCCTCAATTGCCTTTACGGAAGTGAGTGTCCATGCACTCTACATTTGACTTGCTATAATAAACATTTTGCATTAAACAGGTTTTATGCAGGAGCTTACCTAATCCTTAGCTTGAGATAAAATAAATGTCTTCAACAGCTGACCTAACCCCGCCTGGGGTAAATATAAACCATAATCAAACTCAAGCCAAAATCCACTTTTACAAATAAAACTAGCTCAACTTACTACAACCATGATCCTAGTGTCCCAAGCTTTAAGGCTCGATAATAAATAAAAAGGGTTTATAAGCTAAGTCTAGTTTGATATTAAAGTGATTAGAGTTTTGGGAAATAGGTACTATTAAGTTGAGGTTTAAATCTTGCTAAAAATAAATTAGAGTTTATTTGATGAAGAGTCCTAGGTGGTATTAGGTAAAATAATGATTTATTAATAATTAATTATTAGAAAATAATTGATAACTAAAATTAATTGCAAGTAAATTTTAATAGGTTTTGATTAAAAGATAATAATTGAAGGATTATAAATTTTAATGGTATTTATGAATATAAGACTCACAAAATTAATATTTTACTTATTATGATTATTTATATAAAATGCTTTATTTGATTTTATTATTATATATAATATCTATATATTTTATTTCTGTAATAAAAGCTATCATTTATTTGACTAAAATATTACTATTTTATGTAAAAGACCAAATCCAGATTTTCTAGGGTTTTTGAGATCTACTAGCAAAAATTATAATATTAATCATTTTATTGATGAAATAAAATTAGCTTAGGGATAACTAGATCATGATCATATTTCCATTGCTAACCACAATCATGAACATACACTCCACTTCAATTCATCAAGTCATCCAAATCATGATTAAAGGCATATTCATGATCCAACCTCTACTAGCATAAACATATTCATGGCTTTAACAATCATACATGAATATAAATCCTATTCACCAAAGGTGACATAATCTCTAACATGCTTGATCGCATATACCACTCACGACATAGAGACATGCATTAAACCCTAAAAACACTATGTGATCAACCAAGACAATAAACTCATGCATCAATCCCATCACCCCTATATACACACATTTATTCATGCTTCAATCTCAACTCATCACAACAATACATGCTCAAATCCTAATCATAATCCATCTTCTTCCAATATCATCCTAGAGACATGAATCTAGAATTTAAAGAAAGGGTTGAAAAGGCTTACTTGTTTGATGAGTACCTTGGAAAGTTTTGAATGGATCTCAACTCCTAGGAGACTAGATCCATCCAAGAGAGATGAAGAAAACATGGCCATTGTTGAAGGAATCATTCGGTCAAGAGAGAAAGAGCATTTGGCCAAGAGAGAGAGAGAGAAAAGAGATAAAGAGAGTCCATTAGTATGATTTCACACATATATATTCATTAGAGGTTGAAGATTAGTGAAGATGAAGTTGATTAAACAAGCTTACCTTGAAGGTGTTCTTGAGCCTTCACAAAAATACTGGTTTTTTATCCAAGAAAGAGAGTTGGATTTTGGAGTTTGATGTTAAAAGTGGTATGAATGGATTCACGGAAGTGAGTAGGTGAAATCTGGATTTTTTTTGAAAAAGATTGAAGTGGTTTTGCTGGCCTTAGGCGAGAGAAAATGAGTAGGTGTTCTTGGTGTTCTTGAAGGTTGAAGAGAATGGAGAGGATTTGATTGAAGCTAGCCGAAATTCTGTGGGATTGGAGTGGCTGAATTGTTTGAGGGGTTTTGCCAATTGAATTTTCTAATTTGATAGGAAAAGGAAAGGCTGGTTGTTTGAAATCCTAAAAGAATATTTTAGGAGATCAAATTTGGAAACAAAATATGGCAAGAAGATCTTTGATCAATGGAGAGCTTTTTGGAAGCTGTAATGGCCTACTGTTGGTTAGGGATTCTGCTGGAATGAAAGTTGTTTGAAGAAGCTAAATGGTGGCCGAAAAGAGGGAGTACAATGGTGAAGGAAGGTCTGGTTGTTTAAGGGATGTTTTATAAAGTTTACTAAATATATTTGCTGAAATTTTGATCTTCAATCAATGGCTTGATTGAAGTAATTGTTGGAGTTTAGGGGCAGCCATGACTGGTTTTTCGAGCAGAAAGTTGGGGAAGATGATGGAGCTCAGTTCATGGCTGTTCAAGATAAGTTTGTACAGAAAAATGAGGGAGTTTCGGTCAGGGCTGGAAAAGGAAACAAAACTGGAAAAATTCTGTACAGAATTTCGCTAGTTGCTGGAATTTTCTGGGCAGCTTTTGCTACCATTTTCCAGTCAGTTTGCAGAGGTTTTGAAGGGGCATTCAGAGATCTTTCAAGGCTAGTTTCCAGCCTTTTTATGGAGGAAAAATGTGGCTAAGGTGCTAGATGAAAACTGGAAGAAAACAGCTTGGTTTAAGCTCATCTAAGCTGCGAACTTGCCCAGAAAATTTTCTGATTTGCACAGCATTTGTGCAGTCTAATTTTGGCCATAAAATTTCAGACTTCAAGCTGGTCAAGAGGGCTATTTTTCTAGCAGTATTTGGGAGGGAATGATGGCTGAAAATTTTGACACCTTAAATGTACAAGAAGCTGGAAAAATTCCAGATCACTTCATGAAGAAAATGAACATAGCTAGAGTGGAGTTTTGAAGGTTCAACCATGGAGATTAATTCTCTTGGAAACCTTTCCCAACTCCTACCCATTTTCGGTCTATAAGATGTCTTACACTTAGACATTTTGAACCTTCAAAGCCACAGCACTTTGCTGGAATTTTTCTGGAATGAAATTGGCTAGAACAAATTAACCAACCTAATGAATTGAGAAGTAGGAAAAACTAAGGATCAAGACGGGTATGAATTCCCTTGAAAATTTTTGTGGGGCACAAGAGTAGGATTAGGATATTCCTATCATGTCTCCCCTAGGACAACACCTCTACTCTTCTCTAAAGCACACAAGGCCGAAAGTACAATCTTCCCAAAAAAAAATAAAATTTAATTATGCTAAAGCTCCAGTGATGGAATTTGAACCCAAGAACTCAAAAATTAATTCCAAAGCTCTAACCACTAAACCACAACAACTCTTGTTCTTATTTTCTCTCCAAAATATTTTTTTTATTTAATCCTTAAGCTATCTCCCTATTTTCACTTCAAGCAAAAATTACCATTTTACCATTCTTACTCAATAAACATAATTAAGTCTCCTAGGCTACAAATCTCAAATCCAAAGCACATAAAATCATATAAAAATATATTTAATCATGCAATAAAATATGATATGTATCCCAACCCTCTTACTCTAAGGTTGGTTTCGACTGGGGTTTCACAAGACTCATGTATGCTATGCTTTGTACTAGGCCAGATATCTGCTTTGCAGTAGGCATGGTTAGTAGATATCAATCAAATCCAAGGGAAGCTCACTGGCAAGTTGTAATGCATATCCTTAAATATCTCAAGGAAACGAGAGATTATATACTTGTATATCATGCGGATGATTTGGTTCCTACTAGTTACACATACTCAGACTTCTAGGTAAATAAAGATGAAAGAAAATCTACTAGTGGATATATCTTCACTTTGTTTGGAGGATCTATTTCACAGAAAAGCATCAAGCAATCCTACTGATTCTATCACGGAAGCTGAGTACGTTGCTGCTTCAGAAGCTTCTAAAGAAGCTGTGTGGCTCTGGAAGTTCCTCATAGAACTTGGAGTAGTACCACACACAGATAGGCTTGTCATAATTTAATATGACAACACTAGAGCGGTGTCACAATGCAAGGAACCTCAAAACTCTAGGTGTTGGATTTCATCATGCTTATCATATAAGAACGTGGAGAAAATTACCATGAAATTCATGTCCAATGATCACGTGTTTGCAACTAAAACGGGAATAGAGGAAGGAAGCAGAGGTTACCTTTTGTAGCAGAAAAATAAAATTTTCTTACGGATAGAAATTTAATTAGCAACCCTGGAACCAATTCCTTCTATTTTGACTGTCCAATCGCACCACTACAATCCAAGAGTAAGATTGTCTCTTCTATAGCAAAAAAACAAAATTTTCTTGCGGATAGAAATTTGATCAGTAACCCAGGAACCAATTCCCTCTATTTTGATCCTCTAATCACACCACTACAATCTAAGAGTAGGATTGTCTCTATTAGTAATCCACATGAAGTTGAATTGCTCACAAAATTCACTCAAAACTATGCTAGTAGAAGAGGAGCGGCTAGGTTTTAATTGGAGAAGAATAGGGATGAAGAAGAAATGATTTCTCAGAAACCTTTTTGCAAAAGGGAATGATTCCTATATTTGTAGTTTTTAAGATTTGTGTTAATTGCAATTAAGTCCTCCAAGATCCAATATCTACAATTGGGCCTTTGAAGTTTATATAATTGCAACCAACTCCCATGAATTATAACAAACTTATAATTCACCAATAAATATATTTTATTCTCTTAATTAACCCCACAATATTATCAAATAATATATATTGAGCATTCAAACTTTTATTGTGTGTGACCTATTAGGTTTCATAGACTTATTGGTAGCATAATATGAATTAATTCTATTGGCTTTAGAATTAATAATCCTAAGTAAGATATAGGATTAATTTATTAATTCTTTAATTAATAAATTCATATTTAACAAATCAAGAGTGACATCTAACAATGACTCTAGATCTCCCAAAAGTCCAGAAAGTCAAGTGGCTTAACATGAACCTTTTAGTAGCAAATAACTAGTGTAATAAACTCCTTTCACCATACTATATCTCATTTGGTCTAGAGCATAGAATTAGTGCCAACTCTCTCCAGAATATTATTAATTCTGGCCCGAATATTTTAGCACTTGTTCAAGAAATCTATTACTCGATATGTGTGTTAATTTGGAACTATTTTCAACACATAGTCGCCTTAGCTAAGGACTTCATGAGTAATGATTTTTACAAATGGCCTTGAGATATACCGTCCTACTATTAGGAGTGGTGAATCCTTTATTGACCTTTTCAACTACTTTCGTTTACTTTACATAGTACCCAATGTCCATCCCATAGGCAGTCCTTATAAGACTCCAAAGATTAGAATCAAAGTACAACTCTCGATAAACAAAATACCTTGGAAATCTCAAGTTTAAGAATAATGAGATTATATCACTGACACTCAATAGCTATCTAAGTAATTATCTCATAGTTAGGCCATCCAATAAACTTGTTCATATAACAAGCATCCATATATTAATCCTAAGTATACAATACTCACGGTTATAAGAACCACCGATTGATCTTATCAAAGGATATAACATGTGCTAGACTTAGCATATTAATAATGTCTCATCTCATTGATACTATGATTAGGGATTATTTAAACACACACACTACATAGTGTAGTAGGAATCTCGCATCATGATCTCTATCATGATTTCCTTAATACTGTGTTGTACTAGGAACTTTATCAAACAGTTTATATTCATATTAAGATATAAAAATCAAGCTAAAAGATAAAGAATGCCTTTTTTTTTATTAATTATTATGCAATATACATGGTAAAGTGATTACTTCTAGAGCATAACATTAACAATAGGAAGGGCAAGCATATAGAGAGGAAGTATCATCTCATCCAGGAGTTCATCCAAAAATGGGAGATTGTGGTCGATCAGATTCCCTTTGTCAATAATCTGGGAGATCTCTTTACCAAGCCTTTGACAGAAAAAGGTGTTTTGCAGACATAGGGGTAGGTACTTGTGGACTTTCTTAGTCTTTGTAGTACAAGTAGGAGAATGTTGGAAAGTATGCACTTAAAGACTATATATTCTGTGCAAACATATTGCAATATAATATTTATTCATTCAATTTAGTTTGTTTATTATATTATTACACATTTAAGGTCCAAGTATGACAAGTAACGATCTATGTGTTGGATCGTTCTTCGCTATAAGGTATAGACCGTAGGTACTTATCATACAAGTAAAATTGAGTTCTTAGTCATTTGATAGAACTGGGCATTTCATCAAGTTAAGACTACTATGCCATGATTTTCAATAAGGAATGGTTTATCTTAATTTAGTGAGTAGTTCACTCACATCATTGGCATAAACGTATTTCGAATACGTAGAACTGGACCTATAGTAGTGGTCTCTCTTAAAGTACTATCATTATAGAGACCAAACTATAATTGTTATAGCGTAGACGGATACCTTCATACTTGAGTATGAGTTGTGGTCTGGCGAAGCTAGGGTCTAATACTTTGATGTATGTTAGGTGAGATTTCTTTTGTGAGATCAATATCCTTATACGTTGGGTATATTACTCTAGTTAGTAAAGACGGACTCATACGACAAAGTTTCTATGCTTCACTTAGTGAAGTTAAATCACCCACTTGTGATTGGCTGGGATAATGTAATGATCCAGGGTCCTAGAACGTGACTCTAGAATGTGTGCTTTTGGGTAGCTTCTAATGATAAGCAAGTACATTCGAGTGAGTCATGGATTATCGGACTAGAGATCTAAGGATGGTAGATGTCTTTGAGATGGTTGTTAGTGTTAGGGATATGCCCTAAAACAATTTGTACTTTTACTATTGTCATTATGTATTATGTAATAATATAAGGCATATCTTTTCATCAATAGTGCATTTAATTTTGTGATCATTAAGTACGTTGCTTGATAATAAAACCCTATAACAAATACAATGACTATTCTTAAATTGTCCCTAATCGATTATTATTAGTGGAACAATAATAAATTAAGATTAGTATATTTGTGACTTGATGACTATGTTTTACTGGTCATGAATATATGTGATATCAAGTTAAAGCATCAATAAATGTTAAAGAATATTGTATTGGATATGACCCACTATAAGAGCACTTCATAGAACATGTCATAAGTACTTTTAAGCCATAATGATATTAGAAGTCCTTCGACCTAAATTCATTATAGTGTCCTACCTGATAAATTCTATATTTTGTCATTATCTAAAGTTGTCTTTAGCTAAATAATAAATTAGACCACGGTTGGATATAGAATAAACCAGGGAGAGGAATATGATTGATAGAGAAGGAATTTGTCCCTCTCAATTTTGGGAGAGATGTCCATGGGCCCATTAATAAGTTAGAGTGTTAAAATGCATGACCGTGCTCAAATATATCAATTTGAAATATTGATGTCATTTGTTTGAACAGTCTACTATGAGATCAAGAAATAATTGATTAAGCTTAATAAGGATGACATGCTCCGTGCTTAATCTGGATATCGTGTGACAAAAGGATTAAATATAAAGTTACGGTTTGGTTCAAAGAGATCACTGATCTTCATTTAACCTGGATAGTTGTAATATTTTACTAGAAACTACTTATAACTTGTGGGCCATTTAAATGTGATTTGGGCACACTACCAGCGTTAAATGAACCTATATGGTCACACATTAAGCGAACACTTTAGGTTATTTTTTTGGTAACTAGGTTCGATGAATCTGATAATATGTCTAAGTTTATTGAACCTAGAAAATTGACTAGATATAATGAATCTGAAAAATATGTCCACATTCGATGTATCTGGATGATGTCTAGATTGTAAGAATCTGACTCGGTAAATTAATTAGTTAAATTACCGAGATAATGGTAGAATCTTATCATATCAGTTTTAATTTAATTTGAATTTAAAATAAAATATAATAAAATATTATCAGAGTTGGACTCCAAAAAGTTCGGGTGGTTTTAAAAGAAAAACCCTAGCCATCTTCTCAAGAGTGCTCTCTGTTAATATTCGTGCCTCCATTCACCAGAAAAATTTAAGCCTCTCAAACCCTAGGCTCTAGCACTCTTGAAGTAACGAGTTGGTTCGCCGTGTGTATCCGATAGAGGGCATTCGCACATTGCAGCATCTGGTGATCGTTCGAGTTGCACGTACGATAGAAAACCAGAATCTAAAAATCTTGATTACACCGAATAAAGGTAATTCTGTAATTCCTAGATCATCTTAATCATTTGGCTTGGGTCATCGGAAGGGATTCGTGGATGTTTTTTCCGTTTAGGAGTCCACAAATCCCAATAGTTAGTACATTTATCCTGTCTGATTGATAGGTGTTATATAGAGGGGTATTTTCGTCATTTCACCTATAGGTCGGAGACATTACTTTAGCAATATTATTCTTGGGGTCAATATTTTCATATGGTGATAAATAGAAATATTTAAAATAGTAAAATGTAGCTATTTAATAGTAAGGACATTTTGGTCATGTTAGTAGTCATGAATAATATGTTTCTTGGTGCCCGGAATAACTCAAGTTACCTTGGTGTTGTTTAAACACAATCTGGGCTTAATGGATAATTATTTAGAAGAGAAATAAAATTTACTCTAAGAGTCTAATTAGAATTGATTAATTAGTTTTAGATTTTAATAAGGCCCATAAAAGATAACTAATTAATTAAGAAGATTGGGCTAGAATAAATTAATTAATTAGGGTGATATATTTTGACATATATTAAGAGTCCAATTAGAATTAATTAATTAGTCTTAGGTATTTCATGAAACCCAGAAAAGATAATTAATTAATTAATTAAGAGAATTTGGCTAATTTTGGATTGGTTTTGGAGCACAGCACCAAGCCCATTAGGGCTTAGTGTTTTCGGCTATTAGGATTTAATAAAGCCCTAAGGCTAGTCGAAAATAAGAGGGAAAAAAACAACGTTAATTTTTCCTTTAACTCTCGGTGTGCCGTCTCTTCGTCTCTCTTTATTTCACGTTTTTTTCTTCTTTTTCTCTTGGAGAGTATCTTGATTTTCCAAAGAAGGAGCTTTCACCAAGCTAACCCAAGAGTGAGGTAGAGACATACTCCAGAAGATGAAGAGAGAAAGCTTGGAGATTCTTGATGCGTAGGAGTAGAAGATTTGTGAGAATACCGGTCGAACTGCAGGCGCCTCTTTCTCCTTTTCCAACGCAAGTTCCAGTGCAACTCAATCCCTCGTTGGTTAATCTGTGACCAATAAAGAAAAGTAAGTATTCTATCTTAGATGTGGCTCGAAAAATTGAAAAAAATTTCGCTGCATCTTCTTTGATGTTTTCCGTTTTAATCATTCACTTTGACATTTTAAATGGTAGACAAAACACGTTTCTACCTATCATTTTCTCTAATAGGACAAGACAACTACAAATTACTGATAGTTGTTTTCCATATGATCCTAAACCAACAAGAGGAAAAAGAAAAATAGGAGGAAAAAATATGTGTTTCCAAGAAAAGCTTATGAGTTAATGTTCCATTTGCAGGCGCGGAAAAATAGAGACTCCATGCACACAAGAAAATAAGACCATGAAAACAAGAACACGACACAATGGAAGGTTAAAATTAATACCTTTATGCATCCTTTTCTGGTTTAGCTAAGAAGATGAGGCACTAATCATGGGAACAACTACCTATCTCAACGACGATTCCGGTGAGAAATCAACGATCCATCAGCTTTTTCTTGGCATGTACGCGAAGCTTTTCGCTTCTCAGAATATTCCACTGCCTATCTGTGTTAGTGAAACAACCTAGGTGAGGATTGGTCCTTCTTGATCTTTTGCTATTGGTTAGCAAAGATAAGAAGATGGAAAAGAGAGAAGAAAAGCAAAACAAGAAAGAGAGAACAAAGACTTGGGTTTTTTTTTCTCTTCAATAGTGTCGTGTGTTATTTTTTTCCTCTACACAACGACACCTATTCACCTCCTAGATAACCCAACCCCGGTGTTTTGATATTTCAAACACCTGGAGGTTATCAACAGAAGAGGATTGGGTAATCCCCAACTCTTCTATACCGTGAATAATAAAAATCCTTTAGTCTAGGCTACTGAGCCAAAATAATTTATTATTTTTCCTTGGATCCAATGAGCTCAAAAATAATAACCATTAATTATTTATTTACTGAGCCTATTAAAATAACTCAATAAATAATTAATGAGTCCAAATGAACTAAAATAATTATTAAGCCTTTTAGTAACTAGTTTAAGACCAAATTAATTTTTCTAATTATTCAATCGGGGCTTAGGCCCTAAATAATTAATTAACCAATCAAACTATATAATAAATTTAATTTCTCTCATTTCTTTTATTTTATTCAAGTCTAAAAAATAAATTAGACTTCTTGAATAAAATAAAAGCCTTTTCCATTGTGACTATTTCCTTGACTTAAAATAATTAAGACTTACGAGCTATTCTGAGGGCCAAAAAGACATGTTGTCTTGGCTACTAAAATGATCAAAATACTCTTGCTATATAAAAAGTTTTATTTTGCATTTTAAATATTTTCTAATATCACCATAAGAAAATATTGACGCCAAGGACAACGCTGCGTTCGCTATGTCTTTGACCTACAGGTAAAATGACTAAAATACCCTCTACACATCGTCGTTCATTTAGAAAGGAAAGAGCGTACTAACACCTCTCTAAATGACATCTACTATCCTTAGACTTCTAGTCCAATGATCCATGATTTCTTGGAATATTCCAGCTTTCCAAGGGAGCTACCCTAAAGCCAATATGTAACACCCTACTGCCTAGGCCCGCCAGGGCTGGGGATGTCGCTCCGTCCAAATGACAAGGGGTCTTTATAACTAGGTCACACAAAAAAAAATTAGGAATAAAAATAATACTTTAACTTAAAATTTATTACAACCCAAGAATAAATCCAACAATACCAAAAACAAATGCATAATAAAATTTATCCACTCTCATCTCCCCAAAGCACTACACAAAATAAATTATCAGAAAATCTTCCAAGGCAGGCAATATCTAGCTACTCATCCTCACAGCAGGATCGACCTGAAATCATGGTAAAAATGGTGATGAGACAAATATTTCAGTAAGTCCGTGTGTGCTTTGAATGTCGAGTGAAAACAGTTCGTGAATGCAAAGTATAAAATCTTTATAAGAGAAATACTGGCAAGCAATAAACATTAGTTAAAATCAAGAGTGGTGTTTTGGCTTTTCCAACCATACATAATCAATAAAATCAACCACTCAAAAGAAATGATCATGGGTTACCACACGTTGGGCCCCATAACCAATCAAAATGCCAACATTTTGTGCAGACTGACAAAAAAGGTAGGTGATCGGCCTACCGTGCAAGATACTCCTCCTTCTCTATACCCAAACAACAACCGGGTGTCCATTCCGGTAAAACACAGTCACTTGACTGAAAAATAAACTGCTAGCTTGGACCGGCACGACCTACTAGACTGACATCTTATCCAGGCAAGACTCACCCCTCAGAGGTGGCCACCTACTAAGAGACTTACCTTAACCCCTCAAAGACTAGCCCTAGCAGTCCACCCTTATTGAGTACTCAACGTAACGTATCCCATATGGGAAAAATGAACAAAACACAGTTCCACATGAAAATGGCAATTAAGGATTTCCAAAGTCTTCGTCAAAATTAGTTTTAGAAAGAGTTTTGAGTTTGAGTAAATCTGCTTATTGATTTCCAAATAATTCATTTGACTGAAATAAGAAAGAAGTCAATCCTCAATTGCCTTTACAGAAATGAGTGTCCATGCACTCTACATTTGGCTTGCCATAATAAACATTTTACATCAATCAGGTTTTATGCAGGAGCTTACCTGAACCTTTGCTCGAGATAAAATAAAGATCTTCGATCGCTGACCCAACCCCACCTGGGATAAATATAAATCGCAATCAAACTCAAGCCAAAATCCACTTTCACAAACAAGACTAGCTTAACTCACTATTATCATGATCCTAGTGTCCCAAGCTTTAAGGCCAAATAAAAAATAAAAAGGTTTATAAGCTAAGTCGAATTTGATATTTAAAATAATTAGTGTTTTGGGAAATAGGTACTAATAAGTTAAAGGTTTAATTCTTGCTAAGAATAATTTAGAGTTTATTTGATGAAGAGTCCTAGGTGGTATTAGGTAAAATAATGATTTACTAATAATTAATTGTTTGAAAATAATTGCTAACTAAAATTAGTTGAAAATAAATTTTAATGGGTCTTGATTGAAAGCTAATAAATAATTTTTAACAGGTTTTGATTAAAAGATAATAATTGAAAATTAATAAATTTTAATGATATTTATGAATATAAAATTAATATTTTTACTTATTATGATTATTTATATAAAAGGCTTTGTTTGATATTATTATTATATATAATATCTATATATTTTATTTCTTGAAATAAAAGCTATCATTTATTTGACTAAAATATCCTTATATAATAATCCAAATCTACCTTCCTAGGGTTTTTGAATTTACTAGCAAAAATTATAATATTAAATATTTTATTGATGAAATAAAATTAGCTTAAGGACAACTAGTTCATGTTCATATTTCTATTGCTAACTACAATCATGAACATATACTCCCTCTAATTCATCAAATCATCTAAATCATGAATAAAAGCATAGATCTAAATTTATCAAGGTATGATCCAACCTCTACTAGCATAAACATAATCATGGCTTCAATAATCATACATGAATATAAATCCTATTCATCATAGATGACATAATCTCTAGCATACTTGATCACAAATACTACCTATGACATGGAAACATGCATTAAACCCTAAAAACACCATACAATCAACCAAGATAATCAACTCATGCATAAATCCCATCTCCATCATAAACACACATTTATTCATGCTTCAATCTCTACTCATCACAACAATACATGCTCAAATCCTATTCATAATCCATCTCCTACCAATATCATCCTAGAGACATGAATCTAGAATTTAAAAGGAGGGTTGAAAAGGCTTACTTGATTGATGAGTACCTTGAAGGAGTTTCGAATGGATCTCAACTCCTAGATGTCTAAATCCGTCCAAGGAAGATGAAGAAAGCATGGCCATTGGTGAAGAACCATTCGGCCAAGAAGAAGAGAGTGTTCGGCCAAGAGAGAGAGAGAGAGAGAGAGAGAAGAGAAGAAGAGAGTCCATTAGCATGCTTATTCATATATATATTCATTAGAGATCAAAGATTAGTGAAGATGAAGTTGTTTGAACAAACCTACCTTGAAGGTGTTCTTGAGCCTTCACAAAATTTCTGATTTTTTATCCAAAAGAGCAAGTTGAATTTTGGAGTTTGATGTTAAAAATGGTATGGATGGACTCACGGTAGTGAGTAGGTGAAATCTGAAATTTTTGAAAGAAGTTTGAAGTGGTTTGGAGAGATATTAGGCAAAAGAAAGGAGTAGGTGTTCTTGGTGTTCTATATGTGCCTGAAGGGTGAAAAGAATGGAGGGATTTTAGTTATTGCTGGCCGAAATTCTGAGGGAGAGAGTGTCCGAATTGTTTTGAGAGGTTTTGGAAGATGATTTTTTTTTTTTTTTGAAAGGAAAAGGAAAGGCTAGTTGTTGAAATCCTAAAAGAATATTTTTGGGATCAAATTTGGAAACAAAATATAGCAAGAATATTTTGATCAATGGAGAGCTTTTTGGAACTGCTATGGCCGACTGATTGCTCTGTGATTTAGCTGGATGAAAGCTGATTGAAGAAGGTTAATGGTGGCCAAAAAGAAGGAGTGTAATGGTGAAGGGAAGGTCTAGTTGTTTGAGGGACATTTTATGGAAGGTTGCTAAATTAAGTTTACTGGAATTTTGGTATCCAATTAAGGCATGATTGCAGTGATTTGTTGGAGACATTTTCGGGCAGCCATGTCTAATTTTCGTGCAGAAGCTTGGGGAAGACAATGGAGTTCAGTTCATGGCTATTTAAGAGTGGTTTGAACAGAAAAATGAGGAAGATTTCGGACATGGCTGAAGTGGAAACAAGGCTGAAAAAATTCTACACAGGATTTTCGCAAGTGCTAGAATTTTTCTAGGCAGTTTTGGCTGCCATTTTCCAGCTAGGTTGCAGAGTTTGAAAGAGATTTCAAAGGCCTTTCATGGCTGGTTTCCAGCCTGCTTCATGGAGGAAAAACATGGCTAAGGAGCTGGGAGAAAACTGGAAGAAAACAGCTTGAACAGAAAAATGGCTGAAGTGGAAACAAGGCTGAAAAAATTCTACACAGGATTTTCGCAAGTGCTAGAATTTTTCTAGGCAGTTTTGGCTGCCATTTTCCAGCCAGGTTGCAGAGTTTGAAAGAGATTTCAAAGGCCTTTCATGGCTGGTTTCCAGCCTGCTTCATGGAGGAAAAACATGGCTAAGGAGCTGGGAGAAAATTGGAAGAAAACGGCTTGGTTGAAGACCACCAAAGCTGCGATTTCAACCAGAAATTTTTTCTGGTTTTGCATAGCATTTGTGCAACCCGAAATTAACTAGAAAATTTTAGATTTCAAGTTGATCAAAAGGGCCATTTTTTGGCAGCATTTGGGAGGGAATAATAGCTGAGAATTTCGACACCTTGAAGGCACAAGAAGTTGCAAAATTTCAGTTCATTACATGAAGGAAAATGAACCTAGCTAGAGTGAAGTTTAGAATGTTCACTAGGGGAATTAATTCTCTTGGAACCTTCCCCATCTCTTTCACATTTTTGGTCCATAAGATGTATTTCCCTTAGACATTTTGAACCTTCAAAGCCACAACACTTTACTAAAATTTCTGGAATGAAATTGGCTAAAATAAATTTGTCCAATCTAATGAATTGAGAATTAAGAAAAATTAAATATCAAGGAGGAATGAATTCCCTTAGGAATTTTTGAGTAGGGCACAAGAATAGGATTAGAGTACTCCTATCATGTCTCCCCTAGGACAACACCTCTACCCTATGCTAAAGCACTTAAGGCCGAAAATACCCCTTCCCAAGCAAAAATAAAATTTAATCATGCTAAAGCTCCAATGATGGAATTTGAACCCAAGACCTCAAGAATTAATTCCAAAGCTCTAACCACTAAACCACAACAACTCTTGTTCTTATTTTCTCTCTAAAATATTTTTCCTATTTTATCCTCAAGTTATCTCCCTATTTTAACCTCAAGCAAAAATTACCATTTTGCCCTTCTTACTCAATAATCATATCAAAGCCCTCTAGACTAGAAAACACAAATCCAAAGCACATAAAATCATATAAAAATATATTTAAACATGTAATAAAATATGATATGCATCCCAACCCCTTTACTCTAAGGTTGGTTTTGACCGGGGTTTCACACAATATCCAAGACATGTTCCTAGGGCCCTGGATAATTTGATCATTTGGACAACCACAAGGGGCGATATAGTATAGACACTATTTGTACAAGTCTACCTTGACTAATTAGTCACATATACCTAACATACAAGTATATTGGTCCTTCTAATGAACCTTAACTATAGTATTTCAAAGTATACATTTCCAGCTTCGTCAGACCACTAACTTATACTCAAGGTGTAGAGTATAAGTCTACGCTATAACAGTAGTAGTTTGGGCTTCTATCACATAGTACTTTTAGAAACCACCACTGCAGGTCCAGTTCTACGTATTCGAAATACGCTTATGTTATGAAATGAGTAGGCTACTTATTGGATAAAGGTAAGTCATTCCCTATTTGAAATTCATAACACAATAACCTTACCATGATGAGATTCTCATTCTCATCATCCTGTTAAGAACAATACTTTATGTATTAAGTATCCCATGGTTCATACCATACTGTGAAAGATCTCCATTCACATCAACCATTTATTTAAACATAATCTATCTTTTCCAAACAAATTGTGCACAAATATGAAGAAAATTTTACAAACAAATTCTGAGAAAAATACTTTTATTAATACAAGTTAAAATACATTAAAAACCTAGTATAAGAGGGCATATATTCCAACAATCTCCAACTTACACTCTAAGACTATGTAAGTCCATAGGTGCCCACTCATTTGGTGTCTCAGTATCTTCTAAAGACTCTCTCCACCAAAGGCTTAGTGAAAAGATCTGCTAGATTGTTCTCCGAGGTAATCTGTTCTACCACGACTTCCGTCTCTGGATGAAATCCCGGATCTGGTGGTACTTTCTCTCTATGTGCTTTCCCTTTTTGCAGTTCCTTGGTTCTTTAGATTGTGAGACTACACCAGTGTTGTTGCAATACATCACAACTGGTTTGTCCATGTGTGGCATAACTCCAAGTTCCAAAAGGAACTTCCAGAACTAAACTGCTTCCTTGGATGCCTCTGAAACTGTCACATACTCAGCCTCCATAGTTGAGTCAGCAATACAAGATTGTTTGATACTCCTTTATTAAATGGCTCCTCCAGGTAAGGTGAAGACATATCCACTAGTGGATTTTCTCTTATCCTTATCCGCCTAGAAGTCTGAGTCCGTGTATTCTTTACGAACCAAGTCATCAGTCCTGTAAACAAGCATATAATCTCTCGTACCTTTAAGATACTTAAGAATATGCTTTACAGCATGCTAATGAACCTCCCTGGGATTTGACTGATATTTGCTGACTAAGCTTACGGCAAAATAGATATCTGGCCTAGTACACAACATGGTATACATAAGACTTTCCACAACCGAAGCATAAAGAATCCTACTCATCCTATCTTTTTCTTCTTGAGACTTTGGAAAATCTTTTGAAGAAGAAGACAACACATGTCTGCAAGGGATCAATGCTTCATTGTATGAGTTCATATTGTACTTAGCCAACATCTTATCAATGTATGTAGCTTGGGATAAACCTAACATTCTCTACTTCCTATTTCTAAGAAGCTTTATTCTGAGAATGTAACTGGCTTCACCCAAGTCCTTCATACTAAATTGACTTGAGAGCAAAACCTTAGTAGATGACAGTATCCCTACATCATTTCCAATTAATAGAATGTCATATACATATAGGAAAAAAAATAACATTTATGCCTTCTAATTTCCTATACACACATAGTTCATCCTCATTTTGAATGAAACTGTAAGACTTTACAGTCCTATCGAAATGAATGTTCCATGCTTTGGATGCCTGGTTAAGCCCATAAATGGATTTCTTAAGCTTACAAATCATATGTTCTTAGCCTTTGGCAATAAAGCATTTTATTAGGACACATAGTTATCTTTACTAAGATAGCCAATTAAAAATGTCGTCTTGACATCCATTTGCTAGATCTCGTAGTAATAATGACATGTGATGGCAAGAAGGATACAGATGGATTTTAACATGGCTACTGAGGAAAATGTTTTCTCATAGTCGATCCCTTCTTTCTAAGTATACCCTTTCGCCACAAGCCTAATTTTGAAGGTTTTCACATTTTCATCCACTCCCCTCTTCCTCTTTTAAACCTACTTACACCCAATGAGTTTTATCCCTTCAAGTGAAGCTACAAGATCCCAAACCTGATTGAAGTACATAGACTCAATCTCAGCTTTCTTTGCTTCATGCCACAGTTCTGCATCGGCATCAGCAATAGCCTCCTCGTATCTAGTGGGATCTTGATCCTAATGGTCAGAGACTAGGTCAAAAGCCTCTCTAGTCTATCTTTCTGGAACTCTAGATATCCTCCTACCACGACGAAGCTCCAATTGTATAGGTTTCTAAGGTTGTGCCTCTTTTTATTCTATTATTGGGTTAGGAGAAGATGATTCAAAATATAACTTCTTTTCAAGTTCCAACTTTGTTAAACCTTTAGTGGATGTACTTTGTTCATCCTCCAAGTATCTAGCATTAGTACTCACGAGTACTCTCTGCTCCTTAGGATGATAAAAGTAACCACCATTTGTACCTTTTGGATACCCTACAAAATAGCATAATTTTGATTTTGGTTCAAACTTATCTCCCTTAATCAATACATAAGTTGGACAACTCCATATCTAGAATAATTTAGACTTGGATTATGCCCAGTCCATATCTTATAGGGAGTCCTAGGTATTTACTTGGAAGACGCCAAGTTTAGAATATATGCCACTATTTTTAGGGCATATCTCCAAAAAAATACTAGAAGAGTAGCATGAGATATCATACTTCGGACCATTTCCATCAATGTCCTGTTTCATCTCTCAGCTACTCCAATCTGTTGGGGTGTCCCTGACACAGAGAGTTGGGATACTATCCCATGATGTACCTGTTGGGAAATATGCCCTATTAGACTAGATTTCTGATGTAAATATCGAATGTTTTAATAAAAAAAATTTATTCTCAAAAATTATTTATGAATTTACATCTTATTTATGCACAATTATGTTTGGAAAAGACCTATTATATTTAAGTAAGTGGTCCATGTGAATGGTGGCCTTTCATAGTAAAGCATGGATCACGAGTTACTTAATACATAAACATTTGTTCATAACCAATTGATGAGAATGGGAATCTCATCATGTCTAGGTTATTATGTTATGAATTCCAAGTGGAGAATGGCTTACCTTTAGCTAGTGAGTAGTCCACTCACTTCATGACATAAGCGTATTTCAAATACGTAGAACATGACATGTAGTAGTAGTTTCTTAAAATACTATATGGTAGAAACCTAGACTACTACTGCTACAGCGTGGACTAATACTTTACAGCTTGAGTATGAGTTAGTGGTCTGACGAAGCTAAAAGCATGTACTTTGATATGCTTTAGTTGAGGTTCTATCGTAGGACCAATATACTTGCATGTTGGGTATATGTGACTAGTTAGTTAAGACAAACTTGTACAAAATAGTTTCTATAATATATCGCCCCTTGTGGTTGTCTGAATGATCTAAATATCCAGGGCCCTGGGAAACATGACTTGGATATTTACTTTAGGGTAGTTCCCTTGGAAAGTGGAAATAATCCAGGAAGTCATAGATCATTGGACTAGAAGCCTAGGGATGATAGATTTCATTTAGAGAGGTGTTAGTACATTTCTTCCTCTCTAATGCACGGCGATGTATAGAGATGTATTTTAGCTATTTCACCTGTAGGTCGGAGACTTTGCTAATGCAGTATTGCCCTTGGGGTCAATATTTCCTTATGGGGATATTAGAAAATATTTAAAATACAAAATACAGCTATTTATATGGTAAGGGTATTTTGGTAATTTTAGTAGCCAAGGCGGTGTGTCTTTTAGTTCCCAGTATAGACTGTAAGTCCTAATTATATACAGGATAAGGAATTGATCTTAAATTAAATTAAAATAAAATTTATTTTATTTAAGTAGCCTGATTTAATTATAGGGCTAGAATAAAATAAAGGTCCACAGAGAGAGAGAATTAATTAAATTAGTTTGGTGGGTTAATTAATTATTCAGGGCTTTGGCCCAGTTTGAATAATTAAATATTGACCTGGAACTAAACTAATATAGTCTTGTTAATTGGACTAGTTTATTTGGGCTGAAAAATTAATTATTTACTAGGTCATTTATTTGGTTATTAGGATAATTAATTGGGTTCAAGAGATTAAACTAAGAGTCTAATAGGCCAAATTAAAAATCCAGTTTAACCTAAGATTTTATTTAGGTTAAACTGGAGAAAAAAGATGTACGTTGCTTTCTTCTTCTTCTCTGAGAAAGAAAAAAAAGACGGCCTCTTTTCTCTCTGAAAAAATTCCTTAGTCCTATGAGTTTTCACCAAACGTGGGTTAAGCAGGCTATATATTCGAAGATCGAGAAGAAACTTGGAGTTCAAATACATGCACAAATGCAGTAGGAGGCTTGCAGGAATCGCACCAGAGATTTCCACCAATGCACCTACTCCAATTTCGCATATTTCAGTCCAGCCAATTTTAAGAACAAGAAGAGGTAATAAAAAAAAAAAAATTCCCTTCATGTAGGAGACCTCGCGTTTTTTTTTTTTTTTTTTGTAGTTTCTCGGCTGGTTTTTTCGCTGTATTTGACTTGCAATTTCATCTTCAGTACTATATAGTCCTTGAATTCACCAATAAGGTATTCTCCATCACGATTTGATCGTAAGGTCTTGATTAACTTACCTGTTCGACGCTCCACTTCAACCTTAAACTCTTTGAACTTGTCAAAAGAGTCAAACTTATATCTCATTAGATAAACGTAACCATATTTTATACAATCATCTGTGAAGGTGATGAAGCACTCAAACCCCCCTCTTGCTGGTGCAGACAAAGGACCACATACATCAGTGTGAACAAGACTCAATGCTTTTTTGGCTTTATCTGCCTTTTGGGTAAATGAGCATTTAGTCATTTTCCTCATAAGGCGGGATTCATATTGAGGCCAACTTTCTAATCTTAATGAGTCTAAAGGCCCATCATGGATTAACCTCTGAATCCTGATTGAGTTAATGTGACCCAACCTCAGATGCCAAAGATATGAGTCATTGACATTAGTCTTTCTCTTCATATTTAAAGGTTTTGATGAGCATTATTCAATTGATTGTTAATAGGATTAATGAAGAATAACTTCTCTATTTCTACTGATAGTAATACCAGAATAGAAAGAAATAGAATATCCTTAATTGATTAATTTTGCAACTGAAACCAAATTTTGTCTAAAATCAGGAACAAATAAAATATCCTTCAAAACAACTATTCTATTAAAATAAAAAGTAAGTTTCAGTTCTCCCATAGCAAGGGCCCAAACTTGTACTCTATTTCCTACACGTAGTCCTTGTTTGCCCTTCTAGAATCTTCTAACCTTCATACACCCCTGCAAGGAGTTATAGATATGATCAGTGGCTCCTAAATCAACAATTCAAGTGGAATTTGATCCAACCATTGATATAGACTCTAGATAGAAAATATTACCTATGGGGTTTTTCTTGGCCTAAAGAACTGGACACTCATTTTTCCAATGTCCCTTCTTCCCACACTTGAAGCATTTGCCCTTAGGTTTATCTTTGGGTTGGGACTTGGGCTAATGCACTGCATTTCCTTTCTTCTTCTTGAACTTTTTAGGCTTAGGCCCAGTTCTCGAAGAAGAAGCCATCATGACTCTAGCCTATGGCTTCATGATCTTCTCTATCACCTGGAGCTCCTTCATCAACTTAGTTAAACCCATGTTTAACTTGTTCATGTTGTTATTCAGCTTGAACTGAGAGAATGAGCCCAGCAAAGACTCGAGAACCATGTCCACTTGGCTCTCAAGTTCAATAGTAGCCCCCAAGACTTCTGTTTTTTCGAAAGCAGCAATCATCTTGAGCATATGCTCTCTGATTGATACTCCCTCAGCCATCTTAGTATTTATGATCGTTTTAAGAGCCTCCTACCTTGCCGCGAATATTATGGCTAGAGATGTACTAATGTCATATACGGTAGCCATGTACTTGTGTTTGGACTGTAGCACATTTGACATGGAGGCTAATATATAGCTCGGGCCATTTCATCAGCCTTCTTCCATACCTTTTCAGCCTCACACTCCTCAGTAGTGGAACTTTCCCTGATTATTGGGCTGGTCTTGTATAGGACATACTTATACTCTTCGGCTGTGAGTATTATGTCCAGATTCCTTTTTCAGTGAACATAGTTTGGACCTGTTAGCTTATTCTCATAAAGAATAACGTCTAACGAACTAAAAGAACTTTCACCAACCATTTCTAAAATTTTGAAAAATAAAAGAAATTCTCAATTTTTGTAAAACAAAAATAATTTTGTGCACTTTATCCTCATATTAAACTTGATAATAGGTAACCCCATTACTATTATTTTTAACATGATTAATCTGGCTCTTAGGAAAACTAACATAGCTTCTTGGAAAGATTAACAGTTTCCTAAGCTAAGTGTGTTAACTACCACAAATTAATTTTTCTTCTAGGTAATGATTTAGAAAATAACTCCATCGAGGGGATGGCCGTCTCTTCTCATTTTCTATAGACATACTTTACACGATAACCTCTAACGTAGGTCGGCCGATTATAGTACGTGTTTCGGGTTATTAATTACATCATTCCATTAGTTCAAGATCCTAGTGGTATCTCCATCCTATACGGATTCACTCTCAAAGTGATGCGAGGAGACACATGATCTCTAATGAAGATTGTGATGAAAGCCGTGGGGCCATTGGAACCTCTTTCCCACTTAGTTTTTTAAATAAGGGTTTTCTTAGAAAAATATTATTTGAAAAATTTCAATTAAGTTCTCCTTTAACTTAAAAATAAAATATCTAAATCCATAAAAAGATTTCTATATTAAGGTTTATACCCTTTGAGAAATCTTTCCTCATAGATTAATTTTATTTAAGTAAAAAAATTAATAATTTCAAAACTTTGCCATTTAAAAATTCCTAGAGATTTTGATCTCAAAACTTTATTTGACAAAAATAAAGTTTCCTTTGCTAAAATGAATTAAAATGGCTGTCCATTCTAACTTACAAAAATTTCTAAATCCATAATATTTTCTATGTCAAGGATAAAAAACTTTTAAGAAAATAACCAATGATTAATTTTTGTTTAAGTTAAAATAACCATTTAATTAAATAAAAATATTTTTCCTTGTCAAATAAAAATTTCCAAAGATTTTGGTCTTTGAGAAAAGTGCACGGAGGACTTAAAATAATTAGCATGTTAGAAAATTGTAAACGTTTTCATGCTTTTCTATTTTTAATCCTAACTGTCCAAATAAAAGAATTAAACACATTAATTAAATTAATTAATGATCTTGTTTAATCCTAATATCCTTTACTGTTATTTTTCATGCAAAATATTCAATGAATATTAACTATTACAATAAAAATAACTTCGTTTGGTATGGGATCAAAAACTATACACACACACACACACACACACACACACACACACACACACACACACACACACACACACATATATTCCTCTGGTCCAGTGCACCCGCCACACTGGATCATGACCCCATGGGAAGACCCATGGACCAAGTTGCGGGCACCCGGGCTCCTGATGCAGCAGATTCCACAAGGAAGTTGCGGCTCAGCTTCCCCGAGGAGGCTATTGCATCCACAAGGAAGCTTCCTCGCTCGCGCCCAGAGTTGAGGATATGCTCGGGCCCAGCTGTGGCTTCAAGCCGCAGCTGCCCTAGGCAACCTCGGCTCCCCTCACTAAGGGTGTTCATTATTCGGTTTAAACCGAAAAATCGAACCGAACCAATCCTAATTTCGATTTTCGATTCGGTTTTAATGAAATTCGGTTCAGTTCGATTTGGTTTTAAAGTTTATATAAAACTTCGGTTCAATTTTCGATTTTCTAAAATAAAAAATTGAAAAATCGAATTATATTTTTAAAATTTAAAATATATAATTAATATTAAAATGTTGTTCATTAATTAATTATTTATTTTTATAAATTATGATTTTTTAAAAAAAATTTATGTTCGATTTCGATTATTTTAGTTTAGTTTGGTTTGATTTTGTCCAAAATAAAGTAATTAATAATTGAGTTTAAGATCTTTATTTTTGCAATTTGCATCCACGATCATAATTTTCTACTAAAATGTTTTGCCCAATTCTTTAAAATATTTGGACTTTAATTTATATTACATTTTATATTAGATTTGAAATGTAATTTATATTAAACTTTACTTGTTTGGATTTAAATTTATATTATGTTAATGGATTCATTCAAATTTCATCTAAAACTGAACCGAACCGAAATTATTTCAATTCAGTTCTATCGGTTTTCTTTAAATTTTGGTTCGGTTTGGTTTTGAAAAAAAAAATAAAAACAAAAAAAAAACCGAATTTCACAACTGAAAACCGGTTGAACACCCCTACCCCTCACAACGAGGGTCCAGCTTGGCTATGGCTCGGTCCATCTTCTTCCTCGAGATTTCACTGTGAATTTCTTCTGCAACTTTTGCTGGGCACTTCTTTAATGCTTTGCAATCATCCAAGGTCATTTCTTGTTACATTTTTCCACTAAAAAACATAAAAACCTCCTACACCCTTTCAAATTAAGTTCACATGAATCTAAACAAAACAGTAAAAAAAAATTTTACAGCGGATCCTATACCTCAACAGTGAGGTGTACAGAAAATCTACCCATACCAAACCAACGAAGGATCTCAGTATAAACAGTCTTGCCAGGTTTTATTAACTAGCATGCATCATCCTAAGCCTTTCAAAGCAAACACCCTAATACCACTAGCAAGAACGGAAAAATAGAGACGCCAAGCACGCAAGAAAATAAGACCTAGAAAACTAGAATATGGCACAATGGAAAGTTAAAATTAATACCTTTCTGTATCCTTTTCTGGTTTGGCTAAGAAGATGAGGCACCAACTACGGGAACTGCTGTTGGGTATCTCAGGCTCGTATCCTATATGGCGCAGCGGAAAATAAAACGAGATACCATCCCAGGACCCGCTTATGTGTGGAAAACAAGACATAAAGATAATAAAGGTAGCAGTTTTTTACCTTTGTTTGATCGTCCGAAGAACAAAAATTTCTTCTTCAAGTTGAGACGCGATCCAACAATCCTCTTGATCCAACTTCATGAGAGTGGAACGTCTAACCACTATTATCTCTAATAGTAATCCACACAGAGGAATACTCAAGCACCAAAATTTCTTGTGCTAGCAGAAAAAGATGGTAGGTAGGATTGTTTACTTCAAGAACAACGAGAGAGAGAGAAAGGGAGAGAAGATCGTGGCTATTATTTTTCGTGTGTTAATAATCTAGCTAAGGTTTCGTGTATCTCATCTATATGTTACACGAAAATCCCTTACCAAAACTGAGAATTCTAATCCTATTAGAATTCTCTAATTGTAATTGAAAACTTCAAGTTCTCACAATTACAATTTGAACCATAAATTATAACTAAATATAATTTGTCCACAACAACTTCTCTTTCTCTCAATTAACCCCACTATGTTATCAAATAACACCTTGAGTATATAATCATCTATTGTGTGTGACCTATTAGGTTTCCCAGTCAATTGGTAGAGAACATGAATTAATCCAAACGTCTTTGAGATTAATAATCTATAATTAATTAGAATTAATCCTATTACTTCTAATCAGGATTAGTTTATTAATTCATTAATTAATAAACCCATATTCCCAGATCATGAGCAGTATCTAGCAACACATCATGACCACCCAAAAGTCCAGGAAGTCAAGTGGCTTGACATGAACCCTTCAATAACAAATTTCAGTGTAATTAACTCATTTCACCATACAATATCTCATTTGGTTTGGAGTACGGAATTAGTGTCAACTCCCTCCAGAATTAATTATGGCCCGAATACAATAGTACTTGTACCGGGAACCCACTACTCTAGATGTGTATCAATTGAAACTATTTCCAATACACAATCGCCTTGGCCAAGGACTTCTCGAATAGTAATTCCTACAAGTGGCCGTGAGATATTCGCCCCTACTATTAGGAGTGGTGAATCCTTTATTGATCCTCTTAACTACTTTCGTTTACCTCACAATATACCCAATATCCATCCCATAAGCGGCCCTCGATCGAACTCCGGAGATTGGAATTAAAGTACAATGCTTAGCAAACAAAGTATCTTGGAGATCTCAAGTCTAAGGATACTTGCACATTTGCTATATTGAGATTATATCACTGGCAATAAATAGTTATCCATGTGATTATCTCAAAGATAGGTCATCTAATGAACTTGTTCCATTAACAAGCATCCATGTGTTAACTTTGAGTATCTCAATACTCACGGATATGAGAACCACTGCCTGATTAAATCAGGAAGTCAAACGCATGCTAGTCTTAACGCATTAATGATGTCCTATCTCATTAATACTATGACTAGGGATTATTTAAGTTCTAACACTATACAGTGTAGTAAGAATCTCATATCATGATCTCTATCATGATTTTCTTAACACAATGTTGTACTACGGACTTTATCGAACAGCTATATTACTTAAAAGTAAACAAAAGAAACTGTAAGATAAATAATGTTTTTTTATTAAAATAAAATGTGTCATATACAATGTACAAGTGATTGCCTCTAGGGCATAACACTAACAACTGTTACCTGTCTCGACGATGATTTCGACAAGAAACTAGCGATCCGTTGGCATGTTCTTGGCATGTACGTGAAGCATTTCGCTTCTCAGAATATTCCATCGCCTATCTGTGTTGGTGAAACAACCTAGACAAGGATTGGTCCATCTTGATACTTTGCTATTAGTTAGTAAAGACAAGAAGATGGAAAAGAGAGAAGAAGAGCAAAACGAGAGAGAGAAAGAACAGAGACCTGGGTTTTTTTTTTTTTCTCTTCAGTAGTGTCGAGTGTTATTGAAGGCTTAAAATGAAAAAAATCAACAAAACAAAAGCATGCTAGGAAAACAAAAAATTTACCTCTGTGATTGAATGGCCCTCTTCGCACTGGTGTAGATGTCTGTACAAGGATATTTGAGGCTATTAGATCACATCCTTGTAAACGCCTACTGCGTCTCATTCCCGTGAAGCCTTTGATCTTCTGAAATAGTGCTAGTAGCACAATCGGTGAAAGCTTAAAGATTGAGTTTTGATAAGCCTTAAAGGCTTCTGTGAATGGGATTTGATTTTTTGTGAATGAAAATGAACAACGAAGAGCACTTTCTTTCCTTTGCTTCTCTGTGATTGAAAAATCAAAAGCTCCAAAAGTGCAAACCAAAAGGCTACCTCTTCAATTTATTTTCCATTCATTTGAATCAATACCAAAGAGAGTATCTATTCACGTGCATGTTATCTGTTCTCTTGCATGTGAAACAACACGGGTTCCATCCCATGTTATTTTTTTATTTTTTTATTTTTGTTTTTTAAATTAATAATTAATTAATTTAATATTTTTTAAAAATTTTATTTTACCCTTGGTCTTATTCATTGGGCCAGATATAATTATTTATTCTAGAGTTTGAACATCCATAAATAATAAATCTCAACTATTTATTTTCTGGGCTTTATTAAATAGCTCAACAAATATTTAACAAGTCCAAATAGACCAATATAAAATTTTATAACTTTTATCTAGTTTATATCCAGATTAATTTTTTAATTATTCAATCTGGGCCTTGGGCCCTAAATAATTAATTAACCAATTAAACTAGATAAAATAAATACTCTCTCTCAGACCTTTTATTTTATTCTAGTTCAATAATAAATTAGACTAATAAAATAAAATTCATAATTATCCAGACCAATTCCTTAACCTAAATCTTTCATGACTTCAGGGTCATTCTGGGGATCAAAAGACAGATCGCCTTGGCTACTAAAATGACCAAAATACCCATGCTATATAAATAGCAATATTTTTCATTTTAAATATTTTCTAATATCACCATAAAACAATATTGACCCTAAGGACAATGCTGTGTTAGCAAATTTTTTTACCTAGAGGTGTAATGACTAAAATACCCCTCTATGCATCGCCGTGCAACTAGAGAGGAAGAATGCACTAACACCTCTCTAATAGACATCTACCATCCTTAGACCTCTAGTCCAATGATCCACGACTCCTGGAATGTTTTCACTTTGCAAGAGAGCTATCCTAAAGTAAACATCCAAATTATATTCCCCAGAGCCCTGGATAACTAAATCATTTGCACAGTCACCATGGGCAATATTACGTAGAAACTATCTTGTACAAGTCTGTCTTAATTAACTAGTCACATATACCAAACATACAAGTATATTGGTTCTACACTATGAAGTGAGTGGACTACTCACTAGCCAAAGATAAGCCATTCCCCATTTAGAATTCATAACACAATAACCTATACATGATGAGATTCACATTCTCATCAATCAGTTAAGAATAAATATTTATGTATTAAGTAACCCGTAATCCATACCTTATTGTCAAAGACCACCATTCACATGGATCACTTACTTAAACACAATGGGTCTTTTCCAAATGAAAATTGTACACAAATAAAATGTAAATTCACAAACAAAATTTGAGAATAAATTCTTTTATTAATAAACTCAATAATTACATTAGATAAACTAGTCTAGAGGGCATATATTCCAACAATCTCTCACTTGCACTCTAAGACTACGAAAGTCCATAGGTACCCACCCCTATAGCATCTAAGTCTTTCTTGAAGACTCTCTCAGCTAAAGGCTTAGTGAAGGGATCTGCTAGGTTGTTCTCTAAGGCTATCTGTTCTACCACGATTTTTCGTCTCTGGATGAAATCCCGAATCAGGTGGTACTTCCTCTGGATGTACTTCCCCTTCTTGTGGTTCCTGGGTTCTTTAGATTGCGAGATTGCTTCAGTGTTGTCGCAATACACCACAATCAGTCTGTCTATGCGTGGCACAACTCCAAGTTCTGAAAGGAACTTCCGGAGCTAGACTGCTTCCTTAGATGCTTCCAAAGCTATCACATACTTAACTTCCATAGTTAAGTCAGCAATACAAGATTGCTTGATACTCCTCCATGAAATAGCTCCTCCAAACAAGGTGAAGACATATCCACTAGTGAATTTTCTCTCATCCTTATCCGCCTGGAAATTTGAGTCTGTGTATCTAGTAGAAACTAATTCGTCAGCCCTATAAACTAGCATATAATCTTTCGTACCATTGAGGTATTTAAGAATATGCTTTACAGCTTGCCGATAAACCTCCCCAGGGTTTGACTAATATCTACTAACTACGCTTACGGCAAAGCAGATATTTGACCTAGTACACAGCATGGCCTACATGAGACTTCCCATTGCTGAAGCGTAGAGAATCCTACTCATCCTATCTTTTTCCTCTTGAGACTTAGAACAGTCCATAGAACAAAAAGACACCTCATGTCTGCAAGAGATTAGAGCTCCCTTGTATGAGTCCATGCTAAACTTAGCTAGCATCTTGTCAATGTATGTCATTCGGGATAATCCTAACATTCTCTACTTCCTATTTCTAAGAAACTTAATCCCGAGAATGTAACTGGCTTCTCCCAAGTCCTTCATACTAAATTGACTAGACAGTCAAACCTTAGTAAATGATAATGTCCCTACATCATTCCCAATGAGTAGAATGTCATCCACATATAGGATAAGAAAAACCACATTTTTGCCTTCCAATTTCTTGTACACGCATGGTTCATCCTCGTTTTAAATGAAATTATAAGACTTTACAGTCTCGTCAAAAAGAATGTTCCATGTTCTAGATGCCTGCTTAAGTCCATAAATGGACTTCTTAAGCTTACAGACCATATATTCCTGGTCTTTAGCAATAAAACCTTCCGATTAGGACATATAGATGTCTTCATTAAGATGGCCATTAAGAAATGCCGTCTTAACATCCATTTGTCATATCTCATAGTCGTAATGACATGCAATGGCAAAGAGGATATGGATGGACTTAAACATTGCTACCGAGGAAAAAGTTTCATCATAATCGATTCTCTCTTTCTGTGTATACTCTTTCGCCACAAGCCTAACTTTGAAGGTTTCTACCTTTCCATCTACTCCCCTTTTCCTCTTGTATAGCCACTTACACCCAATAGGTTTTATTTCTTCAGATGATGCTATAAGATTCCAAACCTGATTGAAGTACATAGACTTAATCTCAGCTTTCATTGCTTCATGCCATAGATCTACATCGGCATCAACAATAGCATCTTCATATCTAGTGGGATCTTGTTCCTGATGGTCAGAGACCAGCTCAAAAGCCTCTCCAGTCCATCTTTCTGGAGCTCTAGATATCCTCCCACTACGATGAAGCTTCGTTTATACAGGTTCTTGAGGTTGTGCCTCTTCTTGTTCCATAATTGGGTCTGAAGAAGTTGATTCCAAAGATAACTTCTCTTCGAGTTCCAACCTTATAAAACCTTTAGTGGAAATACTTTGATCATCCTCCAAGTATTTAGTATTAGTACATACCATTACTTTATGCTGCTTAGGATGATAAAAATAACCTCATTTTGTCCCTTTTGGATATCCAACAAAGTTGTATAATTCTAATCTTCGTTCTAGCTTGTCTCCCTTGATCAGTACATAAGCTGGACAACCCCATATCTTGAGATGATTTAGACTTGGTTTATGTCTAGTCCACATCTCATAGGGTGTCCTAGGTACTGACGTGAAAGGCACCAAGTTTAGAATTATGCCACTGTTTCCAAGGCATATCTCTAAAAAAAAGACCGAAAGAGTAGCATGAGACATCATGCTTCGGACTATTTCCATCAATGTCCTATTCCTTCTCTCAGCTACTCCATTTTGCTGGGGAGTGCCTGACGCAGAGAGTTTGGATACTATCCTATGATGTATTATGTAATCCTTGAATTCATCGAGGAGGTACTCTTCACCACGATCCGATCATAAGGTTTTAATCAATTTACCTGTCCAACGCTCCACTTCAGCATTAAACTCTTTGAACTTGTCAAAAGAGTCTGACTTATGCCTCATTGGGTAGACATAATCAAACCTTGTGCAATCATCCATGAAAGTGATGAAGTACTCAAAGCCCCCTCTAGCTTGAGTTAACAAAGGACCACACACATCAGTATGAATAAGATCCAATATCTCCTTGGCTCTATCAGCCTTTTGGATGAACAACCCTTTGGTCATTTTTTCCATAAGGCAGGATTCACACTGAGGCTAACTTTTCAATCTTAATGAGCCCAAATGCCCATCATGGATTAACCTCTGAATCCTAGTTGAGTTAATATGACCTAACCTTAGATGCCAAATATATGAGCCATTGACATTGGTCTTTCTCTTCTTACTTAAAGGCTCAGATTGAGCGTTATTTATTTGATTATTTGTAGGATTTAAAAAGAATAAGTTTCTATACATGTGCCCTGTACATAAAACTTCTCCATTTCTACTGATAGTAATACCATAATGGAAAGAAATAGAATATCCATGATTTATTAGCTTTGCAACTGAAATCAAATTTTGTCTAAAATTGGATACATATAAAATATCCTTTAATACAATTACTTTATTACAATAAAAAAAAAAAGATCCAGCTCTCCCACTGTAAAGACCTATACTCGTGCTCCATTTCCTACTCGTAGTCCATGCTCGCCCTTCCAGAGTCTTCTTATCTTCCTAAACCCCTGCAAGGAGTTACAGATATGATCAATGGCACCAAAATCAACAATCCAAGTAGAAGTTGATCCAACCATTGAAATAGACTCTAGATAGAAAACAATACCTGTAGGGTTTTTCTTGACCTGAAATTCTAGACACTCCTTTTTTCAGTATCCCTTCTGCTTGTATTTGAAGCATTTGCCTTTGGGCTTGTTGGGCTAGTTTTTATGTTAGGCCTGTGCATTTCCCTTCTTCTTCTTGAACTTCCTAGGCTTAGGCCCAGTTCTAGAAGAAAAAGTCCTAGCAATTATAGCATTAGACTATGGCTTCATGACCTTCTCCGCCACCTGGAGCTCTTTCATTAACTCAGTTAGAGCCATGTTTAATTTGTTCATGTTGTAGTTCAACTTAAACTGAGTAAAAGAGCCCGGCAGAGATTTGAGAACCATGTCCACTTGGCTCTCGAGGTCAATAACAGCCCCTAAGACTTCCGCTTCCTCGAAAGTAGCAATCATTTTAAGCATATACTCCCTGACTGATGCTCCCACAGCCATCTTAGTGTTTATAATCGTCCTAAGTACTTCCTGCCTCGCGGGCCGGTTCTTATCGGCGAACATCATGGCAAATGATTGGTTAATGTCATATGCAGTGGCCATATGCTTGTGTTTTGACTGGAGCACATTAGACATGGAGTCCAACAAGTAGCATCGAGCCATTTCGTTAGTCTTCTCCATGCTTTCTCAGCCTCGCACTCATCAGCAGTAGAACCCTCCCCAATAATAGGGCAGGTCTCAAAGAAAACATACTTATACTCCTTAGCAGTGAATATTATGTCCAAGTTTCTCTTCCAGTCTACATAATTTGGACCCGTTAGCTTATTCTCACGGAGAATAACGGCCAAAAGACTGAAAGAACCTCCACCAACCATTTTTGAAAAAATTAAAACTAAAAGAAAATTCAGTTTGTGAAAAAATAAAATAATTTGTGACTTTATCCTCATATTAAATTCGATAATAGTTAACCTTATCACTATTATTTTTAATATGATTAATTTTAGCTCTTAGAAAAACTGACATAACTTCTTGGGAAGATTAACAGTTTTCTAAACTAAGTATATTAACCACCACAAATTAATTTCCTTTCTAGGTAATGATCTATAAGATAACTCCATCGTGGGATGACTATTTCTTCTAATTTCTTATGGACATTCCTCACATTATAACCTCCAACGTGGGCTGACCGATTATAGCACATGTCCCGGGTTATTAATTACATCCATTCATTAGCTCTAAATCCTGGTGGTATCCCCATCCTATACGGGTTCACTCTCAGGGTAACACAAGAGAACCCACGATCTCTAATGAGGATCGTTATGAAAGCCGTAGGGCCATTGGAACCCCTCTCCTACTTAGTATTTTAAAATAAGGGTTTTTTTTTTGAAACATATATTTTGAAATTTTCAATTAAGTTTTCTTTTAACTCAAAATAAAATATCTAAACCCATAAAAATTTCTATGTCAAGGCTTATACCCTTTGAGAAATTTTTTATGGATTAATTTTATTTAAGTTAATAAACTTAAAATTTTCAAAATTTTCCAATAAAACTTTCGAGAGATTTTGATCTCAAGATTAATTTGACAAAAACAATTTTTCTTGTTAAGATTCAATCAAAATGGTTTTCTATTTTAATTCATAAAAATATCTAAATCCAATATATTTTCTGTGTCAAGGATAAAATCCTTTGATAAAATATCCAAGAATTAAGATTGACCATTTGATATAAGAAAAATGTTTTTCTTTGTCAAAATTCCCAAAGACTTTGGTCTTTGAGAAAACGCGCATATAGGGTACAAAAAGAAATAAACATTCTAGAAAACTGTAAACGTTTTCATACTTTTCTATTCTTTTAACCGAAGTGTCCAAATAATAGAATTAAACACATTAATTAATTAATAATCTTGTTTAATCTTAAAATTTTCTTTGCTATTATTTTTCATGCAAAATATTCAAAGAATATTAACTATTGCAATAAAAATACTTTGCCTGGTATGGGACCAAAAATAATTTTTTTTTATTTGGGTCAGGTCTAGTGCACCCACCACACTGGATCACGGCCCCATGGGAAGACCCATGGGCCGGATCCGGGTTGGTGCCCAACCGTGCGCGCCCACCCCAGCTGCGGTCAAAATTGCTGACCGCAGCTTCAATTTGCAATTTTGCAAATTGAAAAGCTTCCTCGCGCATGGAGCAGCTCGGCTGTTGGCTGCGGCTCATGGCTCAGCTCAACTAGCTCGGCTCAACTAGATTGCACAGTTCCTTCTTCTCCAAAATTTCTTCTGCGATTTTGTAGCCACTCTTTGCATGATTTTTTCATCGTTTTTTATCAAAACTCATCTAAACCACCTATGCCCTTAAAAGCACAAGGCTTACACGATATCTATGAAAGCAATTAAAATACATTGTTCCTATACTTCCACTCGCGAAGCTTACAGTGAAACTACCTATACAAGTAAATACGAAGGATCACAGATTTCAACCAAAATAATTTTTTTTTTTTTTTTAGTTAAGCCTAGCATGCTTCCTATATTTGCCAAACCATAGCTCTAATACCAATTGAATGGCAAAAATCATCAAAACGAAAGTATGTTAGGAAAGCGAAAAATTTACTTCTGTGATTGTATGGCCCTCTTCGCACTAGTGTAAATGTCTATACAAGGATACTTGAGATTATTGGATCACATCCTTATAAACGTCTATTGCATCTTATTCACGCGAAGCCTTTGATCTTCCGAAATGATGCTCGTAGCATAGCCGGTGAAAGCTTAAAGATTGGGTTTTGATAAGCCTTGAAGGCTTCTGTGAATGGGTTTTGATTTTTGTGAATGAAAATGAACAACGAAGAGCACTTTCTTTCCTTTGCTTCTCTGTGATTGAAAAATCAAAAGCTCCAGAAGTGCAAACCAAAAGGCTACCTCTTCAATTTATTTTCCATTCATTTGAATCAATACCCGAGAGAGCATCCATTCGCGTGCAAACAGAAAGCATCCATGCTTTCTGTTATTTTGCACGCGAAACAACACAGGTTCCATATCGTGTTGTTTTTTATTTTTTTTAATTAAATTAATAATTAATTAAATTAATAATTTTTTAAATTTTATTTTACCCTTGATCTTATTCATTGGGCCAGATAAAATTATTTATTCTTGGGTTTGAACACCCATAAACAATAAATCTCAATTATTTATTTTCTGGGTTTTATTAAACAGCCCAATAAAAAATTAACAAGCCCAAATAAACCAATATAAAATTTCATACCTTTTATCTAGTTTATATCCAGATTAATTTTCTAATTATTCAATCTAGGCCTTGGAACTTGAATAATTAATTAACCAATTAAACTAGATAAAATAAATACTCTCTCTCGGACCTTTCATTTTATTCTAGTCCAATAATAAATTAGACTAACAAAATAAAACCCATAATTATCAAGACCAATTCCTTAATTCAAATCTTTCATGACTTAAGAGCTATTCCGGGGACCAAAAGACACATCGCCTTGGCTACTAAAATGACCAAAATATCCATGCTATATAAATAGCTATATTTTGTATTTTAAATATTTTCTAATATCACCATAAGAAAATATTGACCCCAAGGATAATGTTGCGTTAGCAAAATCTTTGACCTACAGGTGTAATAACTAAAATAGCCCTCTACGCATCACCCTGCAATTAGAGAGGAATAGTATACTAACACCTCTCTAATAGACATCTACTATCCTTAAACCTCTAGTCCAATGATCCATAACTCTTGGAATGTTTTCACTTTCCAAGGGAGCTACCCTAAAGTAAACATCCAAGCCATGTTCCCCAGAGTCTTGGATCAGTAGATCATTTGAATAGTCACAAGGGGCGATATAACATAGAAGTTATCTTGTATAAGTCTATTTTAACTAACTAGTCACATATACCTAACATACAAGTATATTGGTTCTATGAAATAACCTCAACTATAATATATCAAAGTATATGCTTCTAGTTTCATTAGACTACCAACTCATACACAAGCGGTAAAGTATTAGTCCACGTTGTAACAGTAATAGTCTGCGTTTTTTTTAAATAGTACTTTTAAAAACCACTATTACACATCCTGTTCTACGTATTCGAAATACGCTCATGCTATAAAGTGAGTGGACTACCCACTGGCTAAAGGTAAGCCATTCTCCATTTAGAATTCATGACACAATAACTTATACATGATGAGATTCCCATTCTCATTAATCGGTTAAGAACAAACATTTATGTGTTAAGTAACCCGTGATCCATACCTTATTGTGAAAGACTACCATTCACATGGATCACTTACTTAAACACAATGGGTCCTTTCCAAATGAAAATCGTGTACAAATAAAATGTAAATTCACAAACAAATTTTAAGAATAAATTCTTTTATTAATAAATTCGATAATTATATCAGATAAATTAGTCTATAAGGCATATATTCCAAAAGTTATTTTTTTTCCTCTACACAACAACTCCTATTCACCTCCCAGATAACCCAACCCAGGTGTTTTGATATTTCAAACATCCGGAGGTTATCAACAGAAGAGATTTGGGTAATCCCAAACTCTTCTATGCTATGAATAATAAAAACCCTTTAGTCCAAGCTATTAGGCCAAAATAATTTATTATTTTTCCTTGGACCCAATGAGCCCAAAAATAATAACCATTAATCATTTATTTGTTGGGCCTATTAAAATAATTCAATAAATAATTAATGAGCCCAAATGAACTAAAATAATTATTAAACCTTTTATTAACTAGTTTAAGTCCCAATTAATTTTTCTAATTATTCAATCTGGGTATAGGCCCTGAATAATTAATTAACCAATCAAACTAGATAATAAATTTAACTTCTCTCATTCCTTTTATTTTATTCCAGTCCAAAAAATAAATTAGACTTCCTAAATAAAATAAAATCATATTTTCATTGTGACCATTTCCTTGACCTAAAATAATTAGGACTTACGGGTTATTCTGAGCACCAAAAAGACACATTGCATTGAATAGTAAAATGACCAAAATACCCTTACTATATAAATAGCTGTATTTTGCATTTTAAATATTTTCTAATATCACCATATAGAAATATTGACCTCAAGGACAATGTTGCGTTAGCTATGTCTTCAACCCATAGGTGAAATAACTAAAATACCCTTCTATACATCACCATTCATTTAGAAAGGAAAGAGTGTAAATGACATCTACCATCCTTAGGCTTCTAGTCCTAATTCACTATTCCTTGGAATATTACAGCTTTCCAAGAGAGCTACCCTAAAGCCAATATCCAACTCATGCTCCCCAAGGCCTTGGATAATTTGATCATTTGAATAACCATGAGGGGCGATATAGTATAAACACTATATTGTACAAGTCTGTCTTAACTAACTAGTCACATATACTCAACAGACAAGTATATTGGTCTTTCTAAAGAACCTCAACTATGGCATATCAAAGCGTACATTTCTAGTTTCATTAGACCACCAACTTATAATCAAGTTGTAAAGTACAAGTCCACGCTGTAGAGTAGTAGTATGGGTTTCTATCACATAGTACTTTTAGAAACCACTACTATAGGTCCATTTCTACGTATTCGAAATATGCTTGTGTTATGAAATGAATAGACTACTCAGTGAATAAAGGTAAGCCATTCCCAATTTGGAATTCATAATACAATAACCTTGCCATGATGAGATTCTCATTCTTACCATCCAATTAAGAACAATACTTTATGTGTTAAGTATCACATGGTTCATATCTTATTGTGAAAGACCTCCATTCACATAAATCATTTACTTAAACACAGTGGGTCTTTTCCATAAAATCGTGTACAAATATAAAGAAAATTTCGTAAATAAATTCTGAAAAAAATACTTTTTTAATACAAGTAAAAAATATATCAAAATTTTAGTCTAAGAGGGCATACATTCCAACACCATTCAAATGATATGAACAATAAAAGAGTAGTTAAGCTCAAACAATATGAGAAACAAATCTAATCATTGGGATTACGATTGCAAAACAACAGTGTAAACTTCACATAATTTTTTAAATGCCACACTCTACCAATCTACTAATGACATAACACTTCACCATTAGAGTAACATGCACTATTGTAACCTTGCTCATGCCAAAGTACCAGCATGGCTGATAAGAGAATATTCCAATGGGCAACGTCCTATCCAACTTTAACTATCATTGCACTATCTGGCACACCCAAATACCACCTCTACCATGGAGTAGTCAACAACTGATTAAAAGTACAACATAATAAATAATCAAGAATTTGATTCATAGAAAAGCTAAAATTCTGCAAAATTGTAATGGATGGTTAACAAAAGCACTTCCTCAATAAAGAAAGCCTCAAAAGCCATCTAAAATATCCCATAAGTAGTAGTAAAGGCCAATCAAACCAAGAACTACAAACAGTGATGTTTTTATTGAAACAATACCAAAAGAATTGCAATTAATTACACCCCAAAAAACTCACCAAGCCATTCTCAAAATGACTCAAAGATCAAAATAATAAAATTCTATAAGAGATCAATCTCAACTTTCAACCTAGAAAGACCAAACTTGAAAGTGTAACTCGCTTCATTACTCCGCTGTTAACAGAATTCTATCCAACAAAACTGTCTAAAATTTTTAAAAAAAAATCCTAACTTTCGTGTCTACCCACTTCATCCAAACACAACCAAATAAAAACAAACAAATTATATTTTTTGTAGAAAAAAAAAAGTAAACTAATTTCCTTTCTTCTCCTTAGAATCTTTGCAGAGTAAGTAAACTTACAACCAAATAGAAATTCACGCATGCCTCCAACAATTACACGTTACATACACGTATATATAGCAAAAATAGATAGAAGAGAAGCTACAGAGATCACCAGATGATCAATCAGAGAATAGAAACATCAGAGTCACCGTAGTGCACAAGGAATTGTAGTAATCAACAATAGATTAAAGTAAAAGGGGAAAAAATCAAGATCCACTGATAACAACAACTAAGATTAGAACTTGAACAAGCCCTAGAATCTGCAAAAATGGTAAAAAATCATTGAGAATCCACCAAAAAAAAATACAGAAAGAGGAAAAATCATGTAATGCGAACCGTTGAAGAGTAGAAATGAGAAGAGAACAACATCGAATGGAATTGGAACACAGTTCCGGAGATGTAGGAAGTGAAAGCAACTAATTGATGCAACAGAAATTATTAGTTTATTAATTGAAAACCGTAGGGAAAGATAGGTCTCTGATGATGAGAGAATGAGAAGGAAATCAAAGGGGTGATGCTGTTGGATTGTATACCCTCTTAGACTAGGTTTCTAATGTAAAATCGAATATTTTAATAAAAGAATTTATTTTCAGAAATTGTTTGTGAATTTACTTTTTGTTTGTGCACAATTTTCGTTTGGAACAGACCCATTGTGTTTAAATAAGTGATCCATGTGAATGGTGGTCTTTCACAGTAAGGTATGGATCACGGGTTATTTAACACATAAACATTTGTTCTTAACCTATTGATGAGACTGGGAACCTCATCATGCTTAGGTTATTATGTTATGAATCCCAAATGGGGAATGGCTTACCTTTAGCCAGTGAGTAGTCCACTCACTTCATAACATAAGCGTATTTTAAATACGTAGGACAGGACCTGTAGTAGTGGTTTCTAAAAGTACTATATGATAGAAACCTAGACTACTACCGCTACAACGTGGACTAGTACTCTACGACTTGAGTATGAGTTGGTGGTCTAGAGAAGCTGAAAGCATATACTTTGATTTGCTATAGTTGAGGTTCTATCGTAGGGCCAATATACTTGCATGTTGGGTATGTGTGACTAGTTAGTTAAGACAGACTTGTACAAGATAGTTTCTGCACTATATCACCCCATGTGGTTGTCCGAATGGTCTAAAATGTCTAGGGCCCTGGGAAACATGACTTGGATGTTTACTTTAGGTTAGCTCCCTTGGAAAGCAGAAACACTCCAGGAAGTCGTTGATCATTGGACTAGAAGCCTAAGGATGGTAGATGTTATTTAGAGGGGTGTTAGTACACTTCTTCCTCTATAAATATACGGCGATGTGTAAAGGGATATTTTAATTATTTCACCTGTAGGTCGGAGACTTTGCTAATGCAGCATTGTCCTTGGGGTCAATATTTCCTTATGGTGATATTAGGAAATATTTAAAATGCAAAGGCGATGTGTCTTTTTGATCCTCGGAATAGCCCGTAAGTCCTAACTAATTTTGGGCTGAGGAATTGGTCTCAGTTCAAGAGGATTCTATTTTATTTTATTTGATTTTATTCAGGAAGTCTAATTTATTATTAGACTAGAATAAAATAAATAAATAAATAAAATAGGAGTTGAGAGAAATTAATTATCTAGTTTATTTGGTTAATTAATTATTCAGGGCCTAGGTCCAGTATGAATAATTAAGAAATTAACCTGGGCTTAAACTAGGGAAAATAATTAATGTTTAATTATTTATTGGGTTATTTATGTAGGCCCAAGAAATAAATAATTAAAGATTAATTATTATGGTTCATTTGGGCTTATTAATTATTTATTGGGTTATTTATATAAGCCCAGGAAATAAATAATTAATGTTTATTATTTTGGGCTTTTTGGGTCCAAGAGAAATAATAAATATTATTTTGGCCCAATAGCTTGGACCTTAGGGTTTTTCCCAGATACGGTTAAGAAGAGTTTAGGGTTAGGCCAAACTGATTTTCAGGATAACATCCGGGTGTTTGAAATATGATATCCCGGGGATATGTTTATCAGATTATGAGAGACCTAGTTTTGGCTAACCAATAAACAAGTCTCCGGGAAAAAGAAAACCCTAATCTCCTAAGGCTAAGAAACTCACGCAGCTTCCTCTCTCTCTCGGACGTCTCCTTCTATTCTCTTGAGTTCTTCTTGTTTCTTTGCTAATCAATAGCAAGAGAACCAAGGAGATTTGAGACTGTCCCTCTTCACCATTGTGTTCACCGACTAGAGGTTGGGCAAAGGAATATTCCGAGAGCTGAAAGGCTTGGCGTTCATGCAAACAAGGCGAAGTAGGAGGCTAGCGGGTGTTCAACCAGAAGCTTCTTCGAGTGGGCAAAGCGAAGCGATTCCAGTCGTTCAATCCACTCCTACTCAACCTAGAAGGCTTAAGGAGCGCAAATGTATGATCTTCACGCTTCCGTATGGCCTCTAAGGCTTGCGATTTTTTTTCTCTGATTTTTTCTCGTGGATGCATGGCTCTCCTGTTTTTCGGCCCCTCAATGTGGTATCAGAGCCTATGGTTCTATGATCAATATAGGGAGCATGGTAGTTAATAAAAATGGAGAAGATGATTATACCTGTGATCCTTCGTTGTTTTGGTATGGGATAGGTGGATTTGTAAGCTTCACAGTGGAAGCATAGGCATCTCTGTAAATTTTTGGCTTTGATGTTTTAATCGTGTAAACCCAATTTTAATGGGTATAGGCGGTTGTGGTTTTGTTTTGGATGAGTTTTTATAAGTAAAAATGTCCAAAGAAGCCAAAGAAGACTGAAAAATCGAACCAGAGAAGTCTCTGCAATTTCGCGCGGACGAGAAAGAAAAATGAAGAAGGAAGCACTGTTCATAAGCCGCCGTTGGAGCCGAGCCGAGCCGCGCCGCAAATTCTGTGAGAGGAGCCGCGTTTGTGGAGCTGCAAAGCTGAGCCAATTGCCAGTGATTTTGAGCCGTTTGCGCGATGCAATTGCAATTCGCGCGCAGTAACGGGTCGAAGCGCGGGTCTCTTGCAGAGAGGAAGTGGTCGCGGGTCTGGGCTGCTCCATGGGTTGCAGCTGGAGTGTGATCTGGTGCGCGCAGTGCACCGCGGCCGCGGTGGACCGCAGGCCATGCGGGCGCAGATCCGGTACGACCGGTGCAGTGGACCACCAGCTTTTTTTTTTTTTGCAATTTTTTTTAAATTTTTTTTCCTTTTTCGTTTTAGGTCCCATACCAGGCGAAGTTAATATTTTTGCAATATTTTATATTCTTGAAATATATTTTCATGAAAAATATTAGTAAGGGATTTCAGGATTAAATAAGATCATTAATTAATTAATTAATGTGTTTAATTCTATTATTTGGGCACTTAGGTTTAAAAAAAATAGAAAAGTATGAAAACGTTTATTATTTTAAGCATGCTATTTTTTTATGTACCTATGTGTGCCTTTCTCAAAGACCAAAGTCTTTGGGAACATTTTTGACAAGAAAAATATTTTTCTTCAAAAATTAAATGGTTATTTTAATTTGTACAAAAATTAATCCTTGAATATTTTCTCAAAGGATTTAATCATTGACATAGAAAATATATTGGATTTAGATATTTTTGTAAATTAAAATGGAGAGCCATTTTGTTTTGTTTTGGACTAGAAAAATAATTTTGTCAAATAAACTTGAGACCAAAGTCTCTAGAAAGTTTTAATTGGAAAAATTTTGAAATCATTAAGTTTTAACTTAAATAAAATTAGTCCATGGAGAAATCTCTCAAAGGATATAAGCCAAGACATAGAGATTTTAATGGACTTGGATATTTTATTTTTGAGTTAAGAAAAACTTAATGAAAATTTCAAAAGGATATTTTTCCAGAGAACCCTTTATTTTAAAAGACTAAGTGGGAGAGGGGTTCCAACGGCCCCACGGCTTCTATCACGGTCCTCATTAGAGATCGTGGGTCCCCTCGGTCACCCATGGAGTGAACCCGTATAGGATGGGGATACCACAAGGATCTAGATCTAATGGAAGGATGTAATTAATAACCCGGGGCACGTACTATGATCGGCCAGCCCACGTTGGAGGTTTAGTGCGAGGTATATCCATAGAAAATGAGAGGAAACGGCCATCCCACGATGGAGTTATCCTCTAGATCATTACCTAGAAGGGAAATTAATTTGTGGTGGTTAATACACTTAGCTTAGGAAACTATTAATCTTCCCAAGAAGTTATGTCAGTTTTCCTAAGAGCCAAATTATTTTCAGTGCACCAATTTTATTTTGTTTTCACAAACTTAATTCTTTCTTTTATTTTTCGATTTTCAGAAATGGTGGGAGGTTCTTTTAGTCCATTGGCCGTCATTCTCAGGGAGAATAAGTTAACGGATCCAAACTATGTGGACTGGAAAAGGAACCTGGACATAATACTCACAGCTGAGGAGTATAAGTATGTCCTTTACGAGACCTGCCCTGTTATCGGGGAAGGTTCCACCGCCGAAGAGCGAGAGGCTGAGAAGGCGTGGAAGAAGGCTGACGAAATGGCACGTTGCTATATGTTAGCCTCCATGTCTATTGTGCTCCAGTCAAAACATGAGCACATGGCTTCTGCATATGACATCAGTCAATCATTGGCTACTATGTTCGCAGACAAGAGCCGGCCCACAAGGCAGGAGGCTCTTCGAACTATTATAAACACTAAGATGGCTGAGAGAGCATCAGTCCGAGAGCATATGCTTAAGATGATTGCTGCTTTCGAGGAGGCGAAAATCTTAGGGGCTGTTATTGACCCCAAGAGCCAAGTGGACATGGTTCTCGAATCTCTACCGGGCTCCTTTATTCAGTTCAAGTTAAACAAAAACATGAATAAGTTGAACATGAGTTTAACTAAATTGATGAAGGAGCTCCAGATGGCGGAGAAGGACATGAAACCGCAGTCAAAGACCGTGATTGCTAAGGCTTCTTCCTCAAGAACTGGGCCTAAACCCAGAAAGTTTAAGAGGAAGAAGGGGACTGCAGCAGCCCAGCCCAAGAACCAACCCAAAGACAAACCAAAGGGCAAGTGCTTCAAATGTGGGAAGAAGGAACACTGGAAAAAGGAATGTCCAGATCTTCAAACCAAGAAAAACCCCACAGATAATATTTTCTATCTAGAGTCCATATCAATAGTAGGATCAACTTCCACTTGGATTGTTAATTCAGGAGCCACTAATCATATCTGTAACTTCTTGCAGGGGTTTAGAAAGATAAGAAGACTCAAGAAGGGCGAACATGGGCTTCGAGTGGGTAATGGAGCACAAGTCTGGGCCCTTGCAGTAGGAGAGCTAGATCTTATTTTTTATTGTAATAAAATAGTGGTTTTCATCAGAATTTGATTTCAGTTGCAAAACTTATTAATCAAGGATATTCTATATCTTTCCATTCTGGTATTTCTATCAGTAGAGATGGAGAAATTTTATGTACTGGGCACATGTATGGAAATCTGTTCTTTTTAAACCCTATTAACAACCAATCAAATAACGCTCACTCTAAACCTTTAACTAAGAAGAGAAAGACCAATATTAATGATTCATAACTTTGCCGTCTAAGGTTGGGTCATATTAACTCAACTAGGATTCAGAGGCTAATCTACGATGGGCCTTTGGGCTCATTGAGATTGGAAAGTTGGCCTCAGTGTGAATCCTGTCTGATAGAAAAGATGACCAAAGGTCATTTACACCAAAGGCGGATAGAGCTAAGGAGGTGTTGAGTCTTGTTCACACTGATGTGTGTGGTCCGTTGTCTACACCAAGTAGAGGAGGTTTTGAGTACTTCATCACTTTCACGGATGATTGTACGAGGTATGGTTACATTTACCTGATGAGACGCAAGTCTGACTCTTTTGACAAGTTCAAGGAGTTTAAGGCTGAAGTGGAGCGTCAGACAGGTAAATTAATCAAAACCCTACGATCGGATCATGGTGGAGAGTACCTCCTAGGTGAATTCAAGGACTACATGGTACATCATGGGATAGTATCCCAACTCTCTGTGCCGGGAACACCCCAGCAAAACGGAGTAGCTGAGAGAAGGAACAGGACATTGATGGAAATGGTCCGAAGCATGATGTCTCATACTACTCTTCCAGTGTCCTTTTGGGGATATGCCCTGGAGACAGCGGCATATATTCTGAACTTGGTGCCTTTCAAGTTAGTACCTAAGACGCCCTATGAGATGTGGACTGGGCGTAAGCCAAGTCTGAATCATCTCAGGATTTGGGGATGTCCAGCTTATATACTGGTCAAAGGAGACAAGTTGGAACCATGATTAGAATTATACTATTTTGTTAGCTATCCAAAAGGGACAAAAGAATGTTACTTTTATCATCCTAAGGAGCAGAAGGTGCTAGTCAGTACCAATGCTAGATACTTGGAAGATGATCAAAGTACTTCCACTAAAGGTTCTACGAGGTTGGAACTTGAGGAGAAGTTATCTACGGAATCAATTTCTTCTGACTCGATTCTGGAACAAGAAGAGGCACAACCTCAAGTGCCTGTGCAAATGTAGCCTCGTCGTAGTGAGAAAGTGTCTAGGGTTCCGGATAGATGGACAGGAGAAGCCTTTAAGCTAGTCTCTGACCATCAGGAACAAGCCCCCACTAGATACGAGGAGGCTATTGCTGATGACGATGCAAATCTGTGGTATGAAGTAATAAAAGCCGAGATTTAGTCTATGTACCTCAATCAGGTTTGGAATCTTGTAGCTTCACCTTAAGAGATAAAACCCATTGGGTGCAAGTGGGTGTACAAGAGAAAGAGGGGAGCGGATGGGAAAGTGGAAACCTTCAAAGCTAGGTTTGTGGCGAAAGGGTATACTCAGAAAGAGGGAATCGACTATGAGGAAACCTTTTCCTCGGTAGCCATGCTTAAATCCATCTGCATCCTCCTTGCCATCGCATGTCACTATGACTACAAGATATGGCAAATGGATGTCATGACAGCATTCTTAAATGGCCATCTTAGCGAAGACATCTATATGTCCCAACCGGAATGCTTCATTGCTGAAGGCCAGGAACATGTGGTTTGCAAGCTTAAGAAGTCCATTTATGGACTTAAGCAGGCATTGAGAGCATGGAACATTCATTTTGATGAAACTGTAAAGTCTTATGGTTTTATTTAAAACGAAGATGAACCATGCGTGTACAAAAAACTTGAAGGTATTAATGTGATTTTTCTTGTCATGTATATGGATGACATTTTACTCATTGGAAATGATGTAGGGACATTGTCATCTACAAAGGTTTGGCTGTCTAGTCAATTCAGTATGAAGGACTTGGTGTTAGTGTTGTGCCCTAGAGACAATCACTTGTACCATGTATATTGCATATTAAATTAAGAAGAGGCATTCTTTATCTTTCAGTTTGATTGTTATATCTAAATATGTGTACAAACCGTTAGATAAAGTCCCTAGAACAACACGAGTGTTAAGGAAATCATGATAGAGATCATGATGTGAGATTCCTACTACACTATGCGGTGTTTGTACTTAAATAATCCCCGATCATAGTATTAATAAGATTGGACATTATTAATACGCCAAGACTGGCACATGTTATATCTCTTGATTGGATCAAGCGGTGGTTCTCATATCCGTGGATATTGGGATACTCAGGATTAACGTGTGGATGCTTGTTTTGAAACAAGTTATTGGATGACCTAGCTACGAGATAATCACTTGGATAACTATTTAGTACCAGTGATAGAATCTCATTATAGCAAGTGTGCAAGTATCCTTAGACTTGAGATCTCTATGGTACTTTATTTATCGAGCGTTGTACTTTGATTCTAATCTTTGGAGTCTTATCTAGGACCACCTATGGGATGGATATTAGGTACAACGTAAAGTAAACGAAAGTAGTTGAGAGGGTCAATAAAGGATTCACCAGTCCTAATAGTAGGAGAGTATATCTCAAGGCCACTTGTAGAAATCATTACTCATGAAGTCCTTGGCCAAGGCGACTATGTGATGGAAATGGTTCCAATTGATACACATATCGAGTAATGGATTTCTTGAACAAGTACTAAAATATTCGGGCAGAATTAATAATATTACGGAGGGAGTTGGCACTAATTCCATGCTCTAGACCGAATGAGATATTGTATGTTGAAAGGAGTTTATTGCACTGATAATTTGCTATTGAAAGGTTCATGTCAAGCCACTTGACTTTCTGGACTTTTGGGTGGTCAAGAGTCATTGCTAGATATCGCTCTTGATATGCTAAATATGAATTTATTAATTAGAGAATTAATAAATTTAATCCTTTATTTTATTAAGGATTATTAATTCTAATATTGTTAGAATTAATTCATATTATGCTATCAATAAGACCAGGAAATCTAATGGGTCACACACAATAAAGGTTTGAATGCTCAAATATATTATTTGATAATATTGTGGGGTTAATTAAGAGAAGGGAATATATTTATAGGTGAATTATAAGTTTGTTATAATTCATGGGACCTAATTATAATTAAGTAAACTTCAAGGACCAATTTGTTGACAATTGGACGTTGAAGGACTAAGTTACAATTTATGGTAATTATAAATCTATAAATATAAGGAAACGGTTTCCTTAGGGTGAGAGACAGACTATTCACGCAATAACAGAGAAACCGTTTCTCTGCCTCTCTCTTGATCAAACCCTAGCCGTCTCTCTTCTTGATCAAAACCCTAGCCTCCCAAATTCTACTAGCATAGAATTGTGAGATTGTGAGCATTCAACCTTGTGTGGATTATCATTAGAGGGAGTTCTTTCTTGGACTTCAATTGAGTTGCAGGTGAACGGTTTTGGATAATCCGGATCGCGCTGCGTTCTTGTTTACGAAATTTTTGAATTCAGGCTTCACGAGGTAATAAACGCAATCTTCTCCTTTTTCCCGTTTCTATTGCAAACCCGTGATCCATGGCTTGGATTTCTTGTTGTTTTCCACTGCGCTTAATCTGATTATGCATGATAGAAATCCTACAGTGGTATCAGAGCCAACGGGTTTGTGTTTTAATGGGATGTTTTATTGCTTTGAATTGTTCAAGCATGTAAATTGCATGATTACAGCATGTTAATTGTATGATCATGTCTGCTGGTTTGTATGTAATCGTCTGGGTTTTGTTTTGAATAATCAGGGTTGCAGAAATCGTTTCTGTGTTGTGGGTTTTATGCTTTTGAAAATATTGTAGAATGGTTCTGCGTCTGTGTTTAGGTTTTGGCTTCAGTTGATGTTCATCCTATAATTAAGCCTTCCTTTTAACAATTTGGATTGTTAAATTGATTGTGAGAATGATCACAATGGTTTGTTAATAAATATTAACAAATGTCAACGTCAAAAACTGGTTTTGATTGATCTTGGAACGGCCTCAAACTGAACAAAAAATTTCCAGAAAATCCAAGCCGCACACGGTGGTTACTGTTCATTTTTTTTAAAAAAAAAAAGTTCTGCAATAGAATTTTGAAAATCTCATTTGATGAGAGGTGGTAAAATCTCATTATAGCAAATGTGTACGTGTTTTTAGACTTGAGATCTCTAAGGTACTTTGTTTACTGAGAGTTATACTTGTTGGATTGTATGCCCTCTTAGACTAGGTTTCTGATGTAAAATTGAATATTTTAATAAAAGAATTTATTTTCAGAAATTGTTTGTGAATTTACTTTTTGTTTGTGCACAATTTTTGTTTGGAACAGACCCATTGTGTTTAAATAAGTGATCCATGTGAATGGTGGTCTTTCACAGTAAGGTATGGATCACAGGTTATTTAACACATAAACATTTATTATTAACCTATTGATGAGACTGGGAACCTCATCATGCTTAGGTTATTATGTTATGAATTCCAAATGGGGAATGGCTTACCTTTAGCCAGTGAGTAGTCCACTCACTTCATAACATAAGCGTATTTTGAATACGTAGGACAGGACCTGTAGTAGTGGTTTCTAAAAGTACTATATGATAGAAACCTAGACTACTACCGCTACAGCGTGGACTAGTACTCTACGACTTGAGTATGAGTTGGTGGTCTGGCGAAGCTAGAAGCATATACTTTGATTTGCTATAGTTGAGGTTCTATCGTAGGGCCAATATACTTACATGTTGGGTATATGTGACTAGTTAGTTAAGACAGACTTGTACAAGATAGTTTCTGCACTATATCGCTCCTTGTAGTTGTCCGAATGGTCTAAAATGTCCAGGGCCCAAGGAAACATGACTTGGATGTTTGCTTTAGGGTAGCTCCCTTGGAAAGCGGAAACACTCCAGGAAGTCGTGGATTATTGGACTAGAAGCCTAAGGATGGTAGATGTTATTTAGAGGGGTGTTAGTACACTTCTTCCTCTCTAAATGTACGGCGATGTGTAGAGGGGTATTTTAGTCATTTCACCTGTAGGTCGGAGACTTTGCTAATGTAGCATTGTCCTTGGGGTCAATATTTCCTTATGGTGATATTAGGAAATATTTAAAATGCAAAATACGACTATTTATATAGTAGGGGTATTTTGGTCATTTTAGCAGCCAAGGCGATGTGTCTTTTTGGTCCTCGGAATAGCCCGTAAATCCTAACTAATTTTGGGCTGAGGAATTGGTCTCAGTTCAAGAGGATTCTGTTTTATTTTATTTGATTTTATTCAGGAAGTCTAATTTATTATTAGACTAGAATAAAATAAATAAATAAATAAAATAGGAGTTGAGAGAAATTAATTATCTAGTTTATTTGGTTAATTAATTATTCAGAGCCTAGGTCCAGTATGAATAATTAAGAAATTAACCTGGGCTTAAATTAGGGGAAATAATTAATGTTTAATTATTTATTGGGTTATTTATGTAGGCCCAAGAAATAAATAATTAAAGATTAATTATTATGGTTCATTTGGGCTCATTAATTATTTATTGGGTTATTTATATAAGTCCAGGAAATAAATAATTAATGTTTATTATTTTGGACTTTTTGGGTCCAAAAGAAATAATAAATATTGTTTTGGCCCGATAGCTTGGACCTTAGGGCTTTTCCCAGATACGGTTAAGTAGAGTTTAGGGTTAGGCCAAACTGATTCTCAAGATAACATCGGGTGTTTGAAATATGATATCCCGGGGATATGTTTATCAGATTATGAGAGACCTAGTTTTGGCTAACCAATAAACAAGTCTCTGGGAAAAAGAAAACCCTAATCTCCTAAGGCTAGGAAACTCACGCAGCTTCCTCTCTCTCTCAGACATCTCATTCTATTCTCTTGAGTTCTTCTTGTTTCTTTGCTAATCAATAGCAAGAGAACCAAGGAGATTTGAGATTGTCCCTCTTCACCATTGTGTTCACCGACTAGAGGTTGGGCAGAGGAATATTCCAAGAGCTAAAAGGCTTGGCGTTCATACAAACAAGGTGAAGTAGGAGGCTAGCGGGTGTTCAACCGGAAGCTTCTTCGAGTGGGCAAAGCGAAGTGATTCCAGTCGTTCAATCCACTCCTACTCAACCTAGAAGGCTTAAGGAGCACAAATGTATGATCTTCACGCTTCCGTATGGCCTCTAAGGCTTGCGGTTTTTTTTCTCTGATTTTTTCCTGTGGATGCATGGATCCCCTGTTTTTCGTCCCCTCAGAGGCAGCTTTTATTTCAAGAGCTTTCTTCTTACTTCCCTTAAAGTTTTTTTTTTTTTAATCTTTTTCTGTTTTTGAATTCTGATATCTTTCTTTTTTTCCTTTTTTCAGATTGGGATATGAACAAACTTTTTAATTGTCATTTTTTTAAACATTTATATTTAAAATTATTTGTCATTTTATAAAATAAAAATATATTTATTATTTTTTAATTATATAAAATTATAACATTAATTAATTTTAAAATAATTTTATAATATTTAATGAGAATAATTTAATCTTTTTTTAAACTTTATAAATGTTAATATTTTCTTAATTTTTATGATTTATTTAATAATTATTATTATTTTAAAATGAATAGAATAGTTTTATTTTTCTAATTTTTTAAATTATACTAATTTGATTCCCCGTACATTGCACGGGGTGTTAAATTATTAAAATTCAATATATTAATATTAAACGCATGTATATCTTATTAGTTAATTTAATTAATGAATATTTTAAACGAATTCATATAATATTCATTTTTCCTCAAGAAAGAATTTAATTAATTCAGTTAACATTTACGTTTTATCTTAAATTAAGATTAGACATTTATTATTTAATATTATATTTTAAATTTAATGTTTCTTATGTGATACGTAAAATGTTTTAAAAAAATTAAAATTGAGCATTAAATAATTGTAAAAATATATTATGTAGATAATAAGTTCACAAATTGACTTCGAATTGGCCTTCTTACGTCTTCCATTATTTTAAACGTACTTTTTTGACATTTAAAGAATAATAATAGGTAATTAAGAAACTAATAGTAAACGTGGTTAAGGTAAAAAGAGAGAAAAAACAGGAAGGATATAAATTTGGACGTAAATGGATAATTACAGAATATATAAAAGTAAATAAGGTAATTGTAGATATATATGTGCGCGTGTGTATGTGTGTTAAGCCTAATATTAGTTTGTCTTTTAGTCAGAGCTAAATAAGAGGCTAATACTGTTGGAATATATGCCCGAAATGTACTATGTATTTCTGTATTTTGAAAATTAATAAAAATTTCATTCATTTATGGTTGTTTGTTTATATATATATTCGCACATTAAAGGTCTAAGTGTGTTAGTAACTAATCTACTTGCTTGGGTCATGCTTTACAATAAAGTATAAATTATGGACTACTAACACATAAGCAAAAAAATTGTTCTTGATCAATTGATGAAGTCGGACACTTTATCAAGGTTTAGATCATTATACTATGATTTCCAAATGGGGAATGGTTTACCTTTAAATAGTGAATAGTCCATTTGCACCAATAGTGTAAGCGTATTCGGAATTCGTATAATTGGACCACACAATAATAATCTTTAATAAAGTATTAAAATAAATAAAAATTAGTTTTTCGCAGCTATTGCGTGGATGAGTACCCTAGAACTTGAGTATAAGTTGGTAGTTTGGTGAAGCTGGACTTATACACTTTGATGTATGTTGGGTGAGGTCTTATCGCAAGGCCAATAACCTTATACGTTGGTGCATGACTCTAGTTAATTAAGACGGATTTATACAATAGAGTTTCTATACTTCATTACGTGAAAAAATCACATCCTGGTGATTGTCCGGGATGCTCTAATAATCTAGGTCCATACGAAACATGATTAAGTATGTACTCTTTTGGGTAGCTCCCTGTGATAAGTGGATACGTACTGGAAATCATGGATTATTGGACTAGTTATCAAAGGATGATAGATGTTATTGAGAAATGTGTTAGTACTATTTTCTTATTTCAATGACGAGTGTTACATAGAGAGGTATTTTTGTCATTACACCTGTAAGTCAGAGACACTGCACCTGTAATATTCTTCTCGGGGTCAATATTTTCATATGGTGATAAATAAAACAGTTAAAATGATTAAAATACAGCTATTTATTTGTAGGGGTATTTTGGTCATTTTATTAGCAAAAAATAGTATGTCTTTTGATCTCTAGAGTAGCTCAAATAATCTTAATAAATTTATTTACTATATGAGCTTATTAGGGGAATTTATTATTAGAAGAATTATTCTAGGAGTCTAATGATTTATTTATTTGGACTAGAATAATTAATTTGGTTAATTTAATTAATTATTTTATTAATTAATTATCTTCAGTAATTTTATATTAGGCCCAAGTAGTTTAGTTAATTTAACTAATTGATTTATTGATTAATTATCTTGGGTAATTTAATATTGGGCCCAAGTAGTTTAATTAATTAATAAAAGAGATAATTTAATTATTAGTTTATTAATTAATCATTTTGGGTAATTTTAATATTGGGCTCAAGTAGATTAATTAATTAATAAAGAAGCTATTTAATTAGTCATTTGACTAATTAAGAGAGCATGGTTCATCAGAGTTTTGATGGAAGTAGCCATGTAAAAGGAAAAAGGAAAAAAAGAAATGGAGGTGCCTGATTTTGTTTCTAAAAAGAAAAGGAAAGCTAATAATAATATTTGTATAGGCATCTCCTGTGCCATTAATGGTTCACAAAAATTTCCACAACAATTTTGCTTTCGTTTTTCGTGAGAAATAGCCGCTGTTTTTTTTTCCCCCCCTTTGTTTTTTCTTAATGTTTTGCTCTTCCATTTTTGTTTCAATTTTATTCACCCTAATTCTACTTTCACTAATAGAGGTCCATAGTAGTGAGAGAATACTCTGGAAGGTCAAGAGTTTGCAAACGTGATAAGTGTTTGATGCGAAGTAGACGTTCCTGTTCAACAAGCGCCGTTGAACCCGAATCCAACTCCGGTTATTAAAGTTAATTGCCTTAGAAGTAAGTATTTCTAGACTTTGGCTCAAAAAAAATTTAATTTGTTGTCTTCCACTGTGTATTTATTTTCTCGCAATCATTCAAGTGGTATCAGAGCCTTAGTTAAATCTACGAGCATGCTTAGAGTTAATAACTGGAAAAGGTAGTTCATTTACTAATAAAAAATATAATATTTGTGATTGTATGGATCCCTCGTGATTTTTTATATGGGTATATTTTGTGTATGTCTCACATGTGGAGGCCTAGGCACCTATAATTTATTTTTAATTGCCTTCGTAGAAATCATGTACGCCTCATTTTGAAAGGCATAGGCATTTGAAATTATATTTTATTTTATTTATGATTTTTATGTAACAAAAATAAATTAATTAATTAATTTGGTGCCTGAATGCAAAACCCTTGAAGAAAGATTGAGATTGTACAGAGAAAAGAAATATGGAGGACAACCCAAAAAGATAAGTCGTGCATGGCTCGGGAGATTAGTCTCCCTGGTGCTACACTGGCGCTTGCGTGGCTGAAGCTCCTGGGAGCCATGATCAAGGCCAAGAAAGGCCTTGATCCTTGGGAGGATGATACTAAGCCTCCCAAGGCTCGCATAATTGGAAAAGACAAAAATGCAAGACTTCATTGTGCAGTAGTTCAATGGTTCAGTTCGCGGGTCATTTGGTCTTCTTGTTTTTTTATTTATTTTATTTTTTTGTATTTTATTTATTTTTTTTTTTGGGCCCATATCACACAAGGTTATTTTTCTTGTAATGGTTTATTTATAGTGATAAATAATTTTGCACAAAAATTGTTAGTAAAGGGAAACCACCTTAGGATTAAATAAGATCATTTTAATTTTTATTATTATTATTATTATTATTATTATTATTATTATTATTATTATTATTATTATTATATTTAATCCATTATTTGGTCACATAAGAATTAAAGGTTAGAAATAGCATGTAAATTTTTTTTTTTTTTTTGGAGCATGTCTATTATATTTAATTTTGTGATCAAATGCACAAAAGTTTTTGAGAAATTAATTTTTTCTCTAGGTAAAACAATTAAGGAAAACGTTTTAAATTGGAACCACTTAATTTTAAAATAAATTTATGGTTTATTCTTCCAAAAGTTTTTATCCTTGATATGGAGAATAATTTTTAATTTAAGTACTTTATATTTAGTTCCTAGAAAATGGTTTTAACCTAAGTAGTGAAGTTAAAAATTCATAATTTATTTTCTTAAAGGGTTTTTTCCTTAACATAGAAAATAATAGTTGAATTTTTTGGATTTTTACTAAAGTTAATAAAAACCAATTAATTTTAAAGAAGCGGTTTTCCTAAAAATCTATTTTTTTTTTTCCAAAAGATTAAGTGGGAGAGGGATTCAATTGGCCCCACGGCTTCCATCATGAATTCCTATTAGAGATTGTGATTATCTCACGTCATTCTGAGCATAACTCCTTATAGGATGGATTTCGACGAGAATCTAAAACTAATGGAGGAATTATAATTAAAGCTTAGGGTAAGTATTAATGTCGACCAACCTATCGTTGATGGAATTAATGCTAGATTATCTGTAGGTGGTGAGAATAGTGGCCATCCTATTGATGGAACTATTTCTGGATCATTACCTATTAAGAAAGTTTATTTTGTGATTGTTATATACTTAACTTAGAAAATTATTAACCTTCCTACGAAACTCTGTCAATTTTTCTAAGAGCCAAATTATTCATATTTTTAATAATGATTTTAATAGGTTAATGATGTGTGTTTTTTAGTGTAGAAAATATTACCAACAAATAACACAATTACCCAAGTTTTAATTAAAATGCCAGCCATTAAAATCACACATACGAAAAAGTATACCCATCGTATAGTATAGGGAAAAATAAGTATCGAATCCATGAGAATTTAGGCTCCCATCTCACTTTACCCAAATTTTTATTATTTAACCAATAAAATAAGAAGAAAATAAAAAGGAAAATAAATAAAGTTAAAAATAGATATAACTCAAGGATGCAATTTCATGTGACTAGACAATTATCTTGAAAACATAAGATTGAATCAATTAGTATTCATCACAATTAATTGTCATCTTAGCATCATGAAGGATTTAATATAGACCCACTTCGTTTGCAATCCATGGAATTACTATCTTCTAGTTAAATTAGTGAACATATTCTGTCTCAACTAACTTTTCCAAAAGATGCATTAAAATCAATCCTCATATAAACCCTTATATTCTAGGTGATTTAAAACATGAAATTAGTCAATGAATCCATACTCTAGCAATCATTAACCAACCTTTGATTGCTAATGTTCTAAAAAATTAACCCCTTTTGGCACAAGTTAAGAGATAACAAATATGAAATTAATTAATTGAAGTCATTAACAACCTTCTTTTCAAGCAAGTTGAAAAACCTTAGAGGAGGGAGGGAGGGGTGAATAAAGTTTTTGGCAAACTAAAATTTTTTAAGCAATCTGTTTTTCAGAATATAAATGTTCTTCAAGTTTCTTGGACTGACTTCACAGCAACAGAGAAAACTATCCAAGGAAATTTTGAGAAATATCCAAATTCAGACTAAGGTAAGAAGCATAATGAATTAATGCTATATGTAAAGAAATGAGACACTGAATATATACTGGTTTGGTCTTCCAAGATCTACATCCATTAGCTTAAGCTCACACTTAAGAATTTTCAACTAGATTTTATTTACCCAACTTAATGGAATCAATCTGTACCAAATATAAGAGAGGATCACCACACTTGGCTTTCCCAGACTCTCAATCAACTAACAGATCAAGGCTTACCCTAGATGGGTTTTACACCACAACCTTGGTTTACAAAAAAGATTGAATATCAATAGAACAGTAAAAGATCACTTTTTTGAGCAGATGTGCACTAAGAAAAAGTACAAACACTTTTGCTTTTAAGACACAATTTGAATTCACTTTGAAGCATTTTGATAAAGGAGATTTTTGTTTTTTATAGAGTAAGAGTGTTTCTTAGAAGGATAGAGCAAATATTTACAGTCAAATCGAGTTTAGAGGCCTTATATAGAGACATAAAATAAAGTGTCAACGACTATAAAATGGCTATTTTTACTATCAGATTTATCTGCATTTTGGACTCATGTTTCGGACAATGATGCATCCAAAAAGTAAGTCCAAAATAGCACTTTTTCTGGCAGAAACGATTTGACACTGTTTACTGGATTTTGGACAAATCTTTTGGATACAGAATCATTCAAACTACTCAATCCAAAATTCTGATATTTAAAACTTTGAAATCTTTTTGATTGTGTGCTTCAAGGTAGAAATACATTGAATCATAAGGTAAAGAGACATAGGAATTTATAAGAAATACATTAATAACGATTCTTAGTCTAAAGTTCTTCCACAAGGACTTCTTAGTATGCAATCTCTTAAGCTTGGTCTTCTACTTTATCACCCATTCCTAGATTCCATTGCTCAAGAATTGCTTAGCAATCTTATTTGTATGCCTTAAAAGAACTGAGGTCAAATATGTCCTATCATATATAGAACACACAAGTTAGTCCACATCAATGTTTGTCATAAGTCAAAACACAGAAGAATGCCCTTAGGGCTAACAATCTCCCTCTTTTTGAGTGATGACAAAACTTGATAGGATTGTGATAAAAAAAAATGATATGTACAGTACAAATATGTTAAACCGAGAGAAATAAGAATATTTTCCATTGAGATGCAATCTCTTATTATAGGACTTAAAGACTGCTCATGAGATTAAGATTAAAGCATATACTCACAAATATAGCTCAATGAGCCTATGTCCAAACCTACCTCTATAGCCTCATTCCTTCCATCTTATGATTATTCCTTAAAGAAATTATTGGGAGATATGCCCTCTTAGACTAAGTTTCTGATGTAAATATCGAATATTTTAATAAAAGAATTTATTTTCAAAATTTTTTTGTGAATTTACATTTTTATTTGTGCACAATTACATTTGGAAAAGACCTATTGTGTTTAAGTAAGTGGTCCATATGAATTAAGGTCTTTCATAGTAAAGTATGGATCACGAGTTACTTAACACATAAACATTCATTCTTAACCGATTGATAAGAATGAGAATCTCATCATGTCTAGGTTATTATGTTGTGAATTCTAAATGGGGAATAGCTTACCTTTAGCTAGTGAGTAGTCCACTCACTTCATGACATAAGCGTATTTTAAATACGTAGAATAGGACCTGTAGTAGTGGTTTCTTAATGTACTATATGGTAAAAACTTAGACTACTACCACTACAGCGTGGACTAGTACTTTACGACTTGAGTATGAGTTGGTGGTTTGACGAAGTTGAAAGCATATACTTTGATATACTATAGTTGAGGTTCTATCATAGGGCCAATATACTTGCATATTGAATATGTGTGACTAGTTAGTTAAGACAGACTTGTACAAGATAGTTTCTATACTATATCGCCCCTTATGGTTGTCTAAATGATCTAAATATCCAAGGCCCTGGGAAACATAACTTGGATGTTTGCTTTAGGGTAGCTCCCTTGGAAAGTGAAAACAATCTAGGAAGTCATGGATCATTGGATTAGAGGCCTAAGGATGGTAGATGTCATTTAGAGAGCTGTTAGTACACTTCTTCCTCTCTAAATGTACGACGATGTATAGAGGAATATTTTAGTCATTACACCTATAGGTCGGAGACTTTGCTAACGCAGCATTGTCCTTGGGGTCAATATTTTCTTATGGTGATATTAGAAAATATTTAAAATGCAAAATACAGCTATTTATATGGCAAGGGTATTTTGGTCATTTTAGTAGCCAAGGCGGTGTGTCTTTTGGTTCCCAATATAGATCGTGAGTCCTAATTAAATACAGGCTAAGGAATTGATCTTAAATTAAATGGAATTTATTTTATTTAAGTAGTCTATTTAATTGTATAAAATAAAGATCCATGGACAGAGAGAATTAATTAAATTAGTTTGGTGGGTTAATTACATATTCAGGCTTTGGCCTAGTTTGAATAATTAAAGATTAACTTGGGACTAAACTAATATAGGCCTGTTAATTGGACTAGTTTATTTATGCTGAAAAATTAATTATTAATTGGGACCATTTATTTTGTTCTAATTAGAATAATTAATTAAGCCCAAGAGGTTAAACTAAGAGTCTAATGGCCTAGTCCAGTTTAACCTAGGGTTTTTATTTATGTTAAACAAGAAGATTGGATAGAACGTTATTCTCGGAGACGGCTTCCTCTCTGAAAAAGAAAAGCCAAGCGTCTCTCTCTCTCTCTCTCTCTCTCTCTCTCTCTCAAAAGTTCCTTAGTCTGTTAGTTGTTCACCAAACGGAATTAGGCAGGCCATATACTGGAAGACCGAGAGGTTGGCGTTCACCTACATGCAAAGACGGAGTAAGAGACTTGCAGGAATCACACCAGAGGTTTCCATCAAAATACCTACCCCGGTTGCACACATTCTGGTCCAGTCAATGCTTAGAACGAGGAAAAGAGGTATTTTTTTTAAAACTTCAGAATCCGTACAGAGCACGACGAAGCCGGCGCCGGCTCTATTCGGTTCCCCTGTTCTTGAGTTTTTCCAGTTTTGTTTTGTTTTCGCTTCCGTTGCGTGCCCTGTGTTTTCCGCTTCTATGCCTTCAATTGGTATCAAAGCATGAAGGTTTTGTGAAAATATAGGGAGCATGCATTTAGATTAATAAAATTGGACACATATGTGTGATTAAAATTGTGATCCTACGCTATTTATGGTATGGATAGCTTCTCTGTTAAACCTCGCGGGTGGAGGTATAGGAGATGTGTAATTTATTGTTTTTCTAAGTAAATCGTGTAAGCCCAATGTTTATGGGTATAGGCGATTATTGGTTTTGGTTGATTTCATTGTATTTGGTTTGAAATTGGAGAGCCATCGAAACCAGAAGTTGTGCAGAAAAATAGGGGAAATTCGCAAAAAAAAAAAATTGCAAGAAGAGTCGGTCAGACAACAATCGGCGCCGGCTTGGGGTGTTGGAACCAGCACCGGCTTGGGTCTGGAAGGCCGGTCTGCGCGTTGGTTTCTCATGGGTCCTGGTTCTGTGCGGCGGGTGCAGTGGACCAAAGAGAAATTTTTTGTAATTTTCCTTGTAATTTTCCTTGCAATTTCTTTTGGTTTTGGGGTCCATACCAGACGAAGTTAATATTTTGCAATAGTTAATATTCAAGGAATATTTTTACATGAAAAATATTAGTAAGGGATTTTAGAATTAAACAAGACCATTAATTAATTAATTAATGTGTTTAATTCTATTATCTGGGAACTTAGGTTTAAAAAATAGAACAGCATGAAAACGTCTATTGTTTTTTAGCATGCTATTTTTATGTACCTCTGTACACGTTTCTCAAAGACCAAAGTCTTTGGGAATGTTTTGACAAGGAAAATATTATTCTACGAATTAAATTGTTATTTAAACTTGAACAAAAATTAATCCATAGATATTTTCTCAAAGGATTTAATTCTTAACATAGAAAATATATTGGATTTAGATATTTTTGTAAGGTTAAAATAGAAAGCCATTTTGTTTTAATTTTGGCACAAGAAAAATTGTTTTGTCAAATAAACTTGAGACCAAAGTCTCTAGAAAGTTTTAATTGGAAAATTTTTGAAATCATTAAGTTTTTAGCTTAAATAAAATTAGTCCATGGGAAAAACTCTCAAAGGATATAAACCTTGACATAGAGATTTGTATGGACTTAGACATTTTATTTTTGAGTTAAAGGAAAACTTGATAGAAATTTTCAAAAGGATATTTTTCAGAAAACCCTTATTTTAAAAGATTAAGTGGGAGAGGGGTTCCAACGGCCTCACGGCTTCCATCATGATCCTCATTAGAGATTGTGGGTCCCTGAGTCACCCTAAGAGTGAACCTGTATAGGATAGGGATACCACAAGGATCTAGATCTAATGGAGGGATGTAATTAATAACCCGGGACACGTACTGTGATTGGCCAGCCCCTCGTTAGAGGTCATAGTGCAAGGTATGTCCATAGGAAATGAGAGGAAACGGCCATCCCCTCGATAGAGTTATCTTCTAGATCATTACCTAGAAGAGAAATTAATTTGTGGTGGTTAACACACTTAGCTTAGGAAACTGTTAATCTTCCTAAGAAGCTATGTCAGTTTTTCTAAGAGCCAAATTGATTATTATTAGATTTGATAATAAGGATAAAGTGCACATATTTGTTTTGTTTTCACAAACTGAATCTTTTTCTTTTATTTTTTGATTTTTCAGAAATGGTAGGAGGTTCTTTTAGTCTATTGTCCGTAATTCTCTGAGAGAATAAGCTAACAGGACCAAACTATGTGGACTAGAAGAGGAACATGAACATAATACTCATAGCGGAAGAGTATAAGTATGTCTTTTACGAAACCTGCCCTGTTATCGGGGAAGATTCCACCGTCGACGAGCGTGAGGCTGAGAAGGCATGGAAGAAGGCCGATGAGATGGTTCATTGTTATATGTTGGCCTCCATATCTAATGTGCTCCAATCCAAACATAAGCACATGACCACTGCGTATTACATAACCCAACATTAACCACGATGTTCGCAGATAAGAGCCGGCCCGCAAGGCAGGAGGCTCTTCGAACCATCATTAACACTAAGATGACTGAGAAAGCATCAGTCAGAGAGCATATGCTCAAGATGATTGCTGCTTTTGAGAAGGCAGAAATCTTAGGGGCTGTCATTGACCCCGAGAGCCAAGTGGACATGGTTCTCGAATCTCTACCGGGTTCCTTTACTCAGTTCAAGTAGAACTATAACATTAAACAAGTTGAATGTAGGTTTAACTGAGTTGATGAAGGAGCTCCAGATGGTGGAGAAGGTCATGAAGCCATAATCTAAGGCTATGATTACTAAGGCTTCATTTTCTTGAACTAGGCCCTAGCCCAGGAAGTTTAAGAAAAAGAAGGGGAATGTAGCAACCCAGCCCAAGACCTAGCCCAAAAACAAACCCAAAGGCAAGTGCTTCAAATGTGGACTGAAGGAACACTAGAAAAAGGAGTGTCCGGATCTTCAAGCCATGAAAAACCCCACAGGAAATGTTTTCTATCTAGAGTCTATATCAATGGTTGGATCAACTTCCACTTGGATTGTTGATTCGGGTGCCACTGATCACATCTGTAACTCCTTGAAGGGCGAACATGGACTACGTGTGGGAAATGGAGCACAAGTTTGGGCCCTTGCAGTGGGAGAGTTGGATCTTGTTTTTTATTGTAATAGAATAATGGTTTTGAAAGATATTTTATATGTACCTAGATTTCGACAGAATTTGATTTTGGTTGCGAAACTAATAAATTAAGGATATTCTATATCTTTCCATTCTGATATTTCTATCAGTAGAGATGGAGAAATTTTATGTACTGGCCACATGTATGGGAATCTATTTTTCTTAAACCCTATTAATAATCAATTAAATAACGCTCAATCTGAACCTTTAACAAAGAAGAGAAAGACCAAAATCAATGACTCTTATCTTTGGCATCTAAGGTTGGGTCATATCAACTCAACTAGGATTCAAAGGTTAATCCATGTTGGGCCCTATGGCTTATTGAGATTGGAAAATTGGCCTCAGTGTGAGTCTTACCTGATAGGAAAGATGACCAAAAGGTCATTTGCCTCTAAGGCGGATAGAGCCAAGGAGGTATTGAGTCTTGTTCACACTGATGTGTGTGGTCCCTTGTCTACACCAGCTAGAGGAGGTTTTGAGTACTTCATCACTTTCACGGATGATTGTACACGATTTAGTTACGTTTACCTGATGAGACGTAAGTTTGACTCTTTTGACAAGTTCAAAGAGTTTAAGGCTAAAGTGGAGCGTCAGACAGGTAAATTGATCAAGACCTTACGATCGGATTATGGTGGAGAGTACCTCCTTGGTGAATTCAAGGACTACATGGTACATCATGGGATAGTATCCCAGCTCTCTGCGCCAGGGACACCCCAACAGAACGGAGTAGTTGAGAGAATGAATAGGATATTGATAGAAATGGTCTGAAGCATGATATCTCATGCTACTATTCCAGTGTTCTTTTTGGGGATATGCCCTGGAAATAGTGGCATATATTATGAACTTAGAGCCTTCCAAGTCAATACTTAGGATTCCCTATGAGATGTGGACTAGGCGTAAGCCAAGTCTAAATCATCTCAGGATATGGGGTTGTCCAACTTATGTACTGCTCAAGGAAGATAAATTGGAATCAAGATTAGAATTATACTATTTTGTTGGGTATCCAAAAGGAACAAAGGGTGGTTAATTTTATCATCCCAAGGAGCAGAAGGTACTGGTTAGTGCCAATGCTAGATACCTAGAGGATGATCAAAGTACTTCCACGAAAGGTTTAACTAGGATGGACCTAGAGGAGAAGTTATCCTCGGAAGCTGCTTCTTCTGACCCGATTATGGAATAAGAAGAGGCACAGTATCAAGAGCCTGTACATATAGAGCCTCGTCATAGTGGGAAAGTGTCTAGAGTTCCAGAAATATAAACTGGAGAAGCTTTCGAGCTGGTCTCTGACCATCAGGAACTAGACCCCACTAGATACGAAGAGGCTATTGTTGATCTGATGCAAATCTGTGGCATAAAGCAATGAAAGCCGAGATTGAGTCTATGTATCTCAATCAGGTTTGGGATCTTGTAGCTTCACCTAAAGGGATAAAACCCATAGGGTGTAAATGGGTATACAAGAGAAAGAGGGGAATATATGGGAATGTGAAAACTTTCAAAGCTAGGCTTGTGGCGAAAGGGTATACTCAAAAAGAGGGCATCGACTATGAGAAAACATTTTCCCCAATAGCCATGCTTAAGTCCATCTGTATCCTCTTTGTCATCGCATGTCATTATGACCACGAGATATGGCAAATGGATGTCAAGATAGAATTTTTAAATGGCCATCTTAGTAAAGACATCTATATGTCCTAACCGGAAGGCTTTGTTGCTAAAGGCCAAGATCATATGGTTTGCAAGTTTAAGAAATCCATTTATGGACTTAAGCAGGCATCAAGGGCATGGAACATTCGTTTTGATGAGACTGTAAAGTCTTATGGTTTTGTTCAAAATAAGGATGAACCATGTGTGTACAGAAAACTTGAAGGCATTAATGTGATTTTTCTTATCTTATATGTGGATGACATTCTACTAATTGAAAATGATGTAGGGTCATTGTCATCTACAAAGGTTTAGTTGTCTAGTCAATTCAATATGAAGGACTTGGGAGAAGCCAGCTATATTCTCAGAATTAGACTTCTTAGAAATAGGAAGCAAAGAATGTTAGGATTATCCCAAGCGGCATACATTAACAAGATGTTGGCTAGGTATAGCATGGACTCATGCAGGAGAGCTCTAATTCCTTGTAGACATGGGTTGTCATTTTCTTTAAGGGACTATCCTAGATCTCAAAAAGAAAATGACAGAATGAGTAGGACTCCCTACGCTTCGGCTGTAGGAAGTCTCTTGTACGTCATGCTGTATACTTGGCCAGATATCTGCTTTGTCGTAGGCTTAGTTAGCAGATATCAGTCAAACCCTGGGGAGGTTCATTGACAAGTTATAAAGTATATTCTCAAGTACCTCAAGGGAACGAGAGATTATATGTTGGTTTATAGGGCTGATGACTTGGTTCCTACAAGAAACACAGACTCAAACTTCCAGGCGAACAAGGATGAGAGAAAATCCACTAGTGGATATATCTTCACCTTGTCTGGAGGAGCTATTTTATAGAGGAGTATCAAGCAATCTTATATTACTGACTCAACCATGGAAGCTGAGTATGTGGTAGCTTCGGAGGTATCCAAAGAAACAGTCTAGCTCCGGAAGTTCCTTTCAAAACTTAGAGTCGTGCCACACATGGAAAGGCCGATTATGATGTATGGCAATAATACTGGAGCAGTATCACAATCAAAAGAACCCAGGAACCACAAGAAGGGGAACCATATTGAGAGGAAGTACCACCTAATCTGGGATTTCATCCAGAGGCGGGAAGCCGTGGTGGAACAAATTGCCTCTGAAAACAATCTAGCTAATCCATTCACCAAGCCTTTGGCTGAGAGAGTCTTCCAGAGACACTTAGACGTCATAGGGGTGGGCACCTACGGACTTACTTAGTCTTAGAGTGCAAGTGGGAAATTGTTGGGAGATATGTCCACTTAGACTAGGTTTCTGATGTAAATATCGAATGTTTTAACAAAAGAATTTATTTTCAGAAATTATTTGTGAATTTATATTTTTATTTGTGCACAATTACGTTTGGAAAAGACCAATTGTGTTTAAGTAAGTGGTCCATATGAATAGAGGTCTTTCACAGTAAGGTATGAATTACGGGTTACTTAACACATAAACATTCATTCTTAACCAATTGATGAGAATGGGAACTCATCATGTCTAGGTTATTATATTATGAATTCTAAATGGGGAATATCTTACCTTTAGCCAGTGAGTAGTCTACTCATTTCATGACATAAGCGTATTTTGAATATGTAGAATAGGACCTATAGTAGTGGTTTCTTAAAGTATTATATGGTAGAAACCTAGACTACTACCACTACAACGTGGACTAGTACTATACAACTTGAGTATGAGTTGGTGGTCTCACGAAGTTGGAAGCATATACTTTGATATGCTATAGTTAAGGTTCTATCATAGAGCCAATATATTTGCATGTTGGGTATGTGTGACTAGTTAGTTAAGACAGACTTGTACAAGATAGTTTCTATACTATATCGCCTTTTGTGGTTGTCTGAATGATCTAAATATCCAGGGCCCTAGGAAATATGACTTGGATATTTGCTTTAGGGTAGCTCCCTTGGAAAGTGAGAACAATCTAGGAAGTCATGGATCATTGGACTAGAGGTCTAAGGATGGTAGATATTATTTAGAGAGGTATTAGTACACTTCTTCCTCTCTAAATGTACGGCGATGTATTGTGGGATATTTTAGTCATTACACCTGTAGGTCGGAGACTTTGCTAATGCAGCATTGTTCTTGGGGTTAATATTTCCTTATGGTGATATTAGAAAATATTTAAAATACAAAATACAGCTATTTATATGACAAGGGTATTTTGGTCATTTTAGTAGCCAAGGCAGTGTGTCTTTTGGTCCTCAGTATAGACCGTGAGTCCTAATTAAATACAGGCTGAGGAATTGATTTTAAATTAAATGGAATTTATTTTATTTAAGTAGCCTATTTAATTGTTGGGCTAGAATAAAATAAAGGTCCATGGAGAGAGAGAATTAATTAAATTAATTTAGTGGGTTAATTAATTATTTAGGGCTTTGGCCCAGTTTGAATAATTAAAGATTAACCTGGAAATAAACTAATATATGCCTATTAATTGGACTAGTTTATTTGGGCTGAAAAATAAATTATTAATTGGGCCATTTATTTGGTTATAATTAGAATAATTAATTAAGCCCAAAAGGTTAAACTAAGAATCCAATGGCCTAGTCCAGTTTAACCTAGGTTTTTTATTTAGGTTAAATAAGAGAATTGGATATAACGTTGTTTTTTACGGCCTCTTCTCTGTGTGGAAAAAAAGGCCAGACGTCTCTCTCTTTCTCCAGAAAAAGGTTCCTTAGTCTATAGTTGTTCACCAAACGGATTTAGACAGGCCATATACTGGAAGATTGAGAGTTTGGCGTTCACCTACATGCAAAGATGGAGTAGGAGGCTTGTAAGAATCGCACAAGAGACTTCCACTAGCGTACTCACCCCGGTAGCACACATTTCGGTCCAGCCAATTTTTAGAACGAGGAAAAGAGGTATTTTTTTAAACCTCAAAATTCGTGTAAAGCACGAATAGCACTAGCTAGGGCTACCGGAGCTAGCTCCGACTCTGTTCAGGGTTCCCTGTTCTTTAGTTTTCCAGTTTTTTTTTTATCTTCGCTTCCATTATGTGCCCTATGTTTTTTGATTTCTATGCCTTCATCTCCCACTTGCACTCTATGACTATGTAAGTCCTTAGGTGCCCACCCCTATGGTATCTAAGTGTCTTTTAAAGACTCTCTCCGCCAAAGGCTTAGTGAAAGGATCTGCCAGATTATTCTCCGAGGCAATCTGTTCCACTACGACTTCTCATCTCTGGATGAAATCCCGGATTAAGTAGTGCTTCCTCTCTATTTGCTTTCCCTTTTTGTGGTTCCTTGGTTTTTTAGATTGTGAGATTGCACCAGTGTTGTTTCAATACATCACAACCGACTTGTCCAGGTGTGGCACGATTCCAAGTTCCAAAAGGAACTTTCGGAGCCAAACTGCTTCCTTAGATACCTCCAAAGCTACCACATCTCAGCTTCCATGGTTGAGTCAGCAATACAAGATTGCTTGATACTCTTCTATGCAATGGCTCCTCTAGACAAGGTAAAGACATATCCACTAGTAGATTTTCTCTCATCCTTATCCGTCTGGAAATCTAAGTCTGTGTATCCTGTAGCAATCAAGTCATTAACCCTGCAAACCAGCATATAATCTCTCGTGCCTTTGAGATACTTAAGAATATATGCTTTACAGCCTACCAATGAACCTCCTAGGGATTTGACTAATTTCTGTTGACTAAGCCTACAGTAAAGCAGTTATCTAGCCTAATACACAATATAGCATACATGAGACTTTCCACAGCCGAAACATAGGTGTAACACCCCCTAACTACTACCCTAAAAAGGGCGGAGATGTCGCCCCGTCCCGAAGACAAGGGGTCTTTAAAACGAGGTACATAAGACAAAGTCGAACTCAAAATATCAAACTTAGATAAGTAAAGGGAACTCTCTTTACATCAGAATCAACCTTGCGAAAGTTTAAACATATGCATACATCGGAAAAAGAACATAAATGAACATCTGTCTCTCAAAACATAAATAAAGCAACAAAGCTCCAACTACTAGACCTCCCGCTAGCTCAGCAGTATCAATCTCCTGAAAACATGATATAAAACAGTGTGACATTAATATCTCAGTAAGTACCGTGTGTGCACATGGTACTTTGAACAGTTCGTGAATGCATAGCTGAAAATATTTGCAGAAATATTTGACAAATCATAAATAATTTCTCTTTGCAAGGAGTGGAGTTTCCTCATTGTCACACTTTGTACAAAATAAATTATCTACTCGAATAAACAGTCATGGTGCCACACTTTGAGCCTCATGATAAGAGAGCCGTTAAGGCACCATCCTTTGTGCACCATGACAAGATCAGATTACCACACTTTGGGTGTTCTGATCAAAGGTGGGTGTACGGCCCACCGGGTGAGATACTCTTCCATCTCTACACCTAACAAAACCATCCGGGTGTCCATGCTGGGAAAATAATACCTTACCAGGTAAAAATGCTAACTCGGATCGGGTTGACCAATCAATACAGTCGCCTTTTCAAGCAGAGCTTATCTTCTGGAGGTGGCCGCCTGCCAAAAGACTTACTCAAGCCCTCCAAGACTAGTATTATTAGCCTATCCTTATTGAGTACTCAACGAATATATCCGTCAATTCCTGATTCACAATGATTCCATACGTTGGCTTTGTAAAATATGGTTTTCCTTAAAAAGAGTTTTCTAAAATGTTTAAGAGAAAGAATAGTTCTTGATAAAGGTGTTAGTTTAACAAAACCATTTAGAGAATACACACCCACATTTACATCCCAACTATCATAGATCAACAATAGCTTTACAAAGCTTTACAACATTCGACTTGCCACCACAAGCATTTAACAAAAGAGTTTTATACAAGGACTTACTTGATACGCCTCAAATAAACAGATAAAAATCAACTGCTTGCTTCCTTCAAATAACCTCCTGATCTAGAATCACATAATATCATGATCAAGGTCTCAATCGATTCAAGCATGCAGTTAAACTCATTTATTCCTATAACAACTCATGATCCATTATCTAACTTCAAATAAATCACCCATTCCACAAAGTACATACACCATGACCATATATCCATCAAAGATATGAACAATATATCAAAAAAGGTCTTGACTTAATCATCACAATTCACATCCATCATTATCACATCACACATAGCATCGCTATCTATTGAACATGCTTGATACGATACTCATCTCAAAATATTTATCTATCCCAACTAAACATATTCATCATGCTATCATACTTCCATAGACATCATTAAACACATTAAACCTTAGCTTCGACATCAAGGGTAAGAATTCCTTTACCTTACAACCACTGGATTAACAAGATCTCGATACTCCTATGGTGATCTTCCCGAGTTCGTTTGAGAAGAAGAGAAAAGCTGCCTTCTTTGCTCCTCTTAACCGAAAGTTAAGAAAGAAAGGTGAGATCAGCCCTTATATGGCATGGTTCAAGAGAAGGAAAAGAGAAGAATCAATGGAAGAAAGGAATAGAGAGGTTGAGAGGATTTTTGCTTACTTTAGGGTGCGTTTGATTTTTTGCTAGGGATTGCTCTTGTGTTTTTCGAAATTTGCAGGAGAGATTTTGTTAGAATTTTTGTGCAGCAAAGAGGGAGTGGACGGCTAACTTGGTTTAGGGTTAGGAGAGTTTATCTAGGGTTGGAAGTTAATGTTATGAAGGTCTCCTAACAGCTCTAAACTTCCTTGGCAGCAAGGCCGAAAATCTGGCAGCTTGTTGTACCTGATTGCTGGCAGAAATTCAGAGAGGTTAAGGGGAGAAAAATAATCTGGAATTATTCTCCTAGGCTGGCCGAAATAGTGCACAAGGGAAGGGTTGTATGTGTTCAGGTTTTTGACCAAAACTAGAAGAAGTTTGAGTGGGTTTTGTCAACCAAAAATTCTGTGCAAGAAGGGTGTGTGTGTTGTGCGAAAATTACTGAACAAAAGAGAGAAAATTCTGGGCTGTTTTGGTTATTGTTCTGCCACAAATCAGAGAGGAAAAGTGAGAGTTTTAGGTGTTGTAAATTGGCTTAATCAACAAGGTGTTTTGGTATGTCTTGGAGTGCAAAATTTCGTGCAGAATAATGTGTGCAAAGTTGACCGAAATTCTGTGCACAAGCTGGCCGAAATTCTAGAAATTGAAGGGGATAAAAATCTGATTTGTGTAGCTAAAGTAATCTGAATTGGTGAGAGGTGTTTTAGGTGATTTGAGCTAGGTTTAGAAGAGTTTGGATGCCCATAGGAGTGCAGGATTTTCGTGCAGCATGTGCATGCACAAGGCTGACTGAAAATCTGCAAGATATGAGGAACAAAATCTGATTTGTTTAGGATTAGAATAAAACCTGATTTGCAAGAAGATTTAAGATAAGATTCCCTAGTCTTGGAAGAGTTTGTGTTGAGCTAGGAGTGCTCCAAGGGTGGCGGCACAAAGCTGGAAAATTTTCCAGATTTTCAGCTAGGGTTCTAAGTTCAAAATCAACAATATATTTTGCTAGGAAAATAACAAATTAATTCAAGCTAACTAATATAAAATCTGATTAGATAAAGACAAGCTAGAATTTAATTATTCTAGCTAAGATTTTCGAAAATTAAAGAGGATATAAGCTGAAATATAATTTAGTCTTTATCCTTATAAAAAATCCTTGAATTTAGGAGATAAATATGGAGACTTATCCCCTAAGAAGATGGCGCTGAATTTCACAAGGATAGCTAGGGTTTTTCGACCAAGGCATGAAGAAACCTAGGAAAAGAATTCAAAAAGAAAGCTAAAATTCTCAAGAGATAAGATTCGAACTCGAGTCACCAAGGGATAATCACCAAACCTAACCGCTATTCCAAATCAACTCCGATGTTAATATATCTCTAAGAAATTCTTTTCACCTTAGTTCTCATCCCTCCATTTCCTCTACTAAATTTTACCTAAACGATTCTCAAATAATGCAAACAACACAACTATTTTTCATTAAATAAATTAATGCAAGAGCAACCTTGAAAATCACATGCACCCATGCAAAAATAATTTTAAGATATCACATGAAATGCAAAATGCTATACAATGTATGACTTTTCCCCTTTAGGTCAAAGGTAATTTTGGGCGGGGTATTATAATAGGGAATCCTATTCATCCTATCTTTTTCTTCTTGAGACTTTGGACAGTCCTTTAAAGAAAAAGATAACCCATGTCTGCAAGGGATCAATACCCATTTGCATGAGTTCATGCTGTACTTAGCCAACATCTTGTCAATGTATATAGCTTGGGATAAACCTAACATTCTCTACTTCTTATTTCTAAGAAGCTTTATTCCACGAATGTAACTGGCTTCGCCCAAGTCATTCATACTAAATTGACTCGATAGCCAAGCCTTAGTAGACGACAGTGTCCCTACATTATTTTCAATGAGTAGAATTCATCCACATACAGGATAAGAAAAACCATATTTATGCCTTTCAGTTTCCTATACATACATGGTTCATTCTTGTTTTCAATGAAACCATAAGACTTTACAGTCTTATCGATTCGAATGATCCATGCTTTAGATGCCTTCTTAAGTCCATAAATAGATTTCTTAAACTTATAAACCATATGTTCTTAACCTTTAGTAATAAAACCTTCTGGTTGAGACATATAGATGTCTTACTAAGATGGCCATTTAAAAATACTGTCTTGACATCCATTTGACATATCTCGTAGTCATAATGACATGCGATGGTAAGGAGGATACAGATAGACTTAAGCATGGCTACTGAGGAAAAGGTTTCTTCATAGTTGATCCCTTCTTTATGAGTATACTCTTTCACCACAAGCCTAGCTTTGAAGGTTTCTACTTTCCCATCCACTCCCCTCTTCCTCTTGTAAATCTACTTATACCCAAGGGGTTTTATCCCTTCAGGTGAAGCTATAAGATTCCAAACCTGATTGAGGTATATAGACTCAATCTCGGCTTTCATTGCTTCATACCATAGGTCTGCATCAGCATCAACAATAGCCTCCTCGTATCTACTGGGCTCTTGTTCCTGATGGTCAGAGACTAGGTCAAAATCCTCTCCAGTCTATCTTTCTAGAACCCTAGATATCCTCCCACTACGACAAGGCTCCAATTGTATAGGCTCCTAAGGCTGTGCCTCTTCTTCTTCTATAATCATGTTAGGAGAAATTGATTCAGAAGATAACTTCTCTTCGAGTTCCAAACTTCTTGAATCTTTAGTGGATGTACTTTGTTCATCCTCCAAGTATCTAGTATTAGTATTCATGAGTACTTTCTGTTCCTTGGGATAATAAAAGTAACCACCCTTTGTACCTTTTGGATGTTGGGGATATGCCCTAGAGTCAATTTGTACTTATACTATTGTCATTATGTTTTATATAATAATATGAGGCTTTCCTTTCCATGAATAGTGAGTTTTGTTTTATTGGTCATCAAGTACGTGACTTGATAGTAAAACCCTACATTGAATACAATGACTATTCTAAAACTGTCCCTGATCGATTATTATTATTGGAATAATAATAAATTAAGATTAGTATGTTTGTAACTTGATGGCTATGTTTTACTGGCCATGGATATTTGTGATATCGAGTCAAGACATAAATAAATGTTAGAGTACATTGTATTGGACATGACCTACTGTGAGAGTACTTCATGGAATATGTCATAAGTACTTTCTAGCTATAATAATATTGAAAGTCCTTCGACTTAAATTCATCATAGTTTCCTACTTGATAAATTCTATATTTTGACATTGTCTAAAGTTGTCTTTAACCAGATAATAAATTAGACTACTGTTGGATCTAGAATAAATCAAGGAGAGGAATATGATTGATTGTGAAGGAATTTGTCCCTCTCAGTTATGGGAGAGATATCCATGGGCCACTTGATAAGTTAGACTGTTAAAAATGCATGGTCGTGCTCAAATATATCAATCTAAGATATTGATACCATTTGTTTGAACAGTCGACTATGAAATAAAAAAATAATTGTTAAGCTTAATAAGGATGACATGCTCCGTGCTTTATGCTTAATCTGGATATCGTGTGACAAAAAGACTAAATATAAAATTATGGTTTGGTTCAAAGAGATCACCGAACTTCATTTAACCTGGATAGTTATAATATTTTACTAGAAACCGCTTATAACTTGTGGGCCATTTAAATATGATTTAGGCACACTGCTAGTGTTATATAAACCTATAGGGTCACATAATAAGCGAACTTGTTAGGTTATTTTTCTGGTGACCAGGTTCGATGAATCTAGAAATATGTCTAAGTTAATCGTACTTAGAAAATTTACCAGATAAAATGAATCTGGAAATATGTCCACATTCGATGTATCTGGATGATGTCCAGATTATAAGAATCGACTCGGTAAATTAATTAGTTAAATTACCGAGATAATGGCGTAATCTTATCATATCGGCTTTAATTTAATTTGAATTTAAATTAGAATATGATAAGATATTATTAGAGTTGGACTCTAAGAGGTTCGGGGGTTTTTAAGAAAACCCTAGCCGTCTTTTTAATAGTCCAATTTTTTGGTTGAGAACATTCGTGCCATTCTCTACTAGAAAAGAAAAAAAAAACCTCTCAAACCCTAGGCGCTAGCACTCCCCGGGTATCGAGTGAGTTCGCGGTGTGTATTCGATAGAGGACGTTCGCATACCGCAACGTCTGGTGATTGTTCGGGTTGAACGTACAACAACAGCAACTCGAATCAAAGGATTTCGATTACAAAGAACCGGAGGTAATTCTTAAACCTTAGATCTTCTTAATCGTTTACTTGGGTCCTCGGGAGGGATTCGTAGATGTTAGCATAATTCTGATTTTAGTTCCAACTTGTCTCCCTTGATCAATACATAAGTTGGATAACCCTATATCTTGAGTGATTTAAACTTGGCTTACGCCCAGTCCACATCTCATAAGGAGTTCTAGATACTGACTTAGAAGGCACCAAATTCAGAAAACATGTCATTGTTTCTAGGGCATATCCCTAAAAAATTATTGGAAGAGTAGCATGAGACATTATGCTTCAGACCATTTCTATTAACGTCCTGTTCCATCTCTCAGCTGCTCCATTCTGCTGGGGTGTCCCCGATGTAGAGAGTTGGGATATTATCCCATGATATATAATGTAATCCTTGAATTTACCAAGGAGGTATTCTCCACCACGATCCGATCATAAGGTCTTGATCAATTCACCTGTCTGACGCTCTACTTTAGCCTTAAACTCTTTGAACTTGTCAAAAGAGTTTGACTTGCATCTCATCAAATAAATGTAATCATACCTTATGCAATCATTTGTAAAAGTGATGATGTACTCAAACCCCCTTCTTGCTGGTATAGATAAAGGACCACACACATCAGTGTGAACAAGACTCAACGCTTCTTTGGCTCTATCCGCCTTTTGGGTAAAGGACCTTTTAGTCATTTTTCCCATAAGACAAGATTCATATTGATGCCAACTTTACAATCACAATGAGCTTAAAGGCCCATAATGGATTAACCTCTGAATCCTGGTTGAGTTAATGTGACCCAACCTTAGATGCCAAAGATATGAGTCATTGACATTGGTCTTTTTCTTCCTATTTAAAGGTTCTGATTGAGCGTTATTCAATTGATTGCTAATAGGATTAATAAAGAATAGATTTTCATACATATGCCCAGTACATATAACTTCTCCATTTCTGATAGTAATACCAGAATGGAAAGAAACAGAATATCCTTGATCTATTAGTTTTGTAGCAAAAACCAAATTCTGTCTAAAACTAGGAACAAATAAAACATCCTTCAAAACAATTATTCTATTACAATAAAAAATAAATTCCAATTCTCACACAGCAAGGGCCCAAACTTGTACTCCATTTCCCGTACACAGTATATATTCGCCCTTCTGGAGTCTTCTAACCTTCCTAAACCCTTGCAAGGAGTTACAGATATGACCAGTGGCTCCAAAATCAACAATCCAAGTGGATGTTGATCCAACTATTGATATAGACTCTAGATAGAGAATATTACCTGTGAGGTTTTTCTTGGCCTGAAGATCTAGACACTCATTTTTTCGGTATCCCTTCTTCCCATGCTTAAAGCATTTACCTTTGGGTTTATCTTTGACCTAGGACTTGGGCTGATGTAATGTATTTTCCTTCTTCTTCTTGAACTTTCTGGGATTGGGCCTAGTTCTTGAAGAAGAAACTATCATCGCTCTAGCCTGTGGCTTTATGACCTTCTTTGCCACCTAGAGCTGCTTCATCAACTCAGTTAAACCCATATTTAACTTGTTAATATTGTAATTCAACTTAAACTGAGTGAATGAGCTCGGCAAAGATTTGAGAACCATGTTCACTTGACTCTCGGGTTCAATAACTGCCCCCCAAGACTTCTACTTCCTAAAAAACAACAATCATTTTAAGCATATGCTCTCTGACTGATGCTCCTTCAGCCATCTTGGTGTTCATAATCATTCTAAGAGCCTCCTACCTTGCGGGCCAACTTTTATCCACAAACATTGTAGCTAGAGATATGCCAATATCATATGCAGTAGCCATGTGTTCGTGCTTGGATTGTAGCATATTTGACATAGAAGCTAACATATAGTATCGGGCCATTTTGTCAGCCTTTTTCCATTCCTTTTCAACCTTACACTCCTCAGTGGTAGAACCTTCCCCGATTACTGGGCAGGTTTCGTATAAGACATATTTATACTCTTTGGCTATGAGTATTATGTCCAAATTCCTTTTTCAGTCCATATAGTTTGGACCTGTTAGCTTGTTATCACGGAGAATCACGGCCAAGGGACTGAAAGAACCTCCACCAACCATTTCTAAAATTTTGAAAAATAAAAGAAATTCTCAGTATTTGTAAAACAAAAACAATTTTTGTGCACTTTATCCTCATATTAATCTTGATAATAGCTAACCCCATTACTATTATCTTTAACATGATTAATTTGGCTCTTAGGAAAACTGATATAGCTTCTTGGGAAGATTAACAGTTTTCTAAGCTAAGTGTGTTAACCACCACAAATTAATTTTCCTTTTAAGGAATGATCTAGAAGATAATTCCATCGAGGGGATGGCCATTTCTTCTCATTTCCTATGGACATACCTCGCACTATAACCTCTACCATGGGCCGACCGATCATAGCACGTGTCCCGGGTTATCAATTACATTCTTCCATTAGTTCTAGATTCTTGTGGTATCTCCATCTTATATGAGTTCACTCCCAGGGTGACATGAAGAGACCCATGATCTCTAATGAGGTTCGTGATGGAAGCTATGGGGCCATTGGAACCCCTCTCCCACTTAATTTTTTAAATAAAGGTTTTCTTTAAAAAATATTATTTGAAAGATTCCAATTCAGTTCTCCTTTAACTTAAAATAAAATTTCTAAATTCATAAAAAAAAATTCTATGTCAAGGTTAACATCTTTTGAGAAATCTTTCCTCATGGATTGATTTTATTTAAGTAAAAAACTTAATAATTTCAAAACTTTTCCATTTAAAAATTTCTAGAGATTTTGATCTCAAGGCTTTATTTGACAAAATTAAATTTTCCTCTGCTAAAATGAATTAAAATGGCTATAACTTATAAAAATTTCTAAATCCATAATATTTTCTATGTCAAAGATAAAAAATCTTTAAGAAAATAGCCAAGAATTAATTTTTGTTTAAGTTAAAATAACCATTTAATTAAAGAAAAATATTTTTCTTTGTTAAATAAAATTTCCCAATGACTTTGGTCTTTGAGAAAACATGCACATAGGACTTAAAATAATTAGCATGCTAGAAAATTGTAAACGTTTTCATACTTTTCTATTTTTAATCCTAAGTACCCAAATAAAAGAATTAAACACACTAATTAAATTAATTAATGATTTGGTTTAATCCTAATATCCTTTACTATTATTTTTCATGCAAAATATTCAATGAATATTAACTACTGCAATAAAAATAACTTCGTCTGGTATGGGACAAAAAAAAATTCTAGTTAGTGCACCTGCCACACTGGATCATGGTCCATGGGAAAACCCATAGATCACGGTCGGCAGGTAAGTGCCCCCAACCCGGGCGCTAGGTGCAGCAGCTGTTGCTTAGTTTCCACAAGGAAACTAAGCTCCTGCAAGGCAATAGCTTCCGCAAGGAAGCTTCCTCACGCGCGCCTAGAGCCGAGGCCATGCTCGGGCCTGGCTGCGGCTTCAAGCCGCGACTGGCCTGGGCTGCCTTGGCTCCTCTCACACCAAAGGACCAGCTTGGCTTTGCTTCGGCTTGGCTGCAACTTGGTCCATCTTCTCCACCAAGATTTCACTGCGATTTTTTTTCTGCAAATTTCGCTGGTCTCCTCTGCAATGCTTTGCAATCGTCCAAGGCCATTTCTTGTTACATTTTTTCACCAAAAAACATTACAACCGCCTATACCCTTTCAAATTAGGCTTACACGAAGCTAAACAAAATAGTAAAGAAAGTTTTACAGAGGCTCCTATACCTCGACGGTGAGGTGTATAGACAATCTACCCATACAAAAATAGCAAAGGATCTCATTATAAGTGGTCTTGCCAGGTTTTATTAACTAGCATGCATCATCCTAAGCCTTTCAAAGCCAATGCTCTGAGAACACTTGCAGGAACAAAAAAAACAAAGAAACATGCACGCATGAAACCGACCCAGAAAAATAAGAACACGACACAACGGAAGGTTAAAACTAATATCTCTACGTGTCCTTTTCTGGTTTGGCTGAGAAGATGAGGCACCAACCACAGGAGCAGCTACCTGTCTCGACGACTATTCCGACTAGAAACCAGCGATCCATCGGCTTCTTCTTGGCATGTATGCGAAGTTTTTCGCTTCTCAGAATACTCTTCGCTTCTGGATCCTTTGCTATTAGCTAGCAAAAACAAGAAGATGGAAAAAGGGAGAAGAAGAAGAAACGTGAAGAAGAGAGAGAACAGAGACTCTGGTTTTTTCTTCTTAGTCTGTCGTGTGTTATCTTTTTTTCTCTACACAACAACTCCTATTCACATCCCAGATAACCCAATCCTGGTGTTTTGATATTTCAAATATCCGGAGGTTATCAACTAAAGAGGTTTGAATAATCCCCAACCCTTTTATACCGTGAATAATAAAAAACCCTTTAGTACAGACTATTGGGCCAAAATAATTTATTATTTTTTCTTAGACCTAATGAGCCCCAAAATAATAACCATTAATTATTTATTTCCTGGGCCTATTAAAATAACTCAATAAATAATTAATGAGCCCAGATGAATAAAAATAATTATTAAGCCTTTTATTAACTAGTTTAAGCCCAGGTTAATTTTTCTAATTATTCAATCTGGGCTTAGGCCCTGAATAATTAATTAACTAATCAAACTAGATAATAAATTTCATTTCTCTCATTCCTTTTATTTTATTCCAGACCAAAAAATAAATTAGACTTCCTGAATAAAATATAATCCTTTTTCCATTATGACCATTTCCTTTACCTAAATTAATTAGGACTTAAGGGCTATTCTGAGGACCAAAAAGACACAACGCCTTGGCTACTAAAATGACAAAAATACCCTTGCTATATAAATAGTTGTATTTTACATTTTAAATATTTTCTAATATCGCTATAAGAAAATATTGACCCCAAGGACAATGCTGCATTAGCTATGTCGTTAACCCACAGGTGAAATGACTAAAATATTTCTCTACACATCTTCATTCATTTAGAGGAGAAATAGTGTACTAACACCTCTCTAAATGACATCTACTATCCTTAGACTTTTAGTCCAATGATCCACAACTTCTTGGAATATTCCAGCTTTCCAAGGGAGCTACCCTAAAGCCAATATCAAAATCATGTTCTCGAGGGCCCTGGATAATTAGATCATTTGGACAACCACAAGGGGCAATAAAGTGTAGACACTATCTTGTACAAGTCTGTATTGACTAACTAGTCACATATACCCAACATACAAATATATTGGTCCTTCTCAAGAACCTCAACTATCGTATATCAAAGTATACATTTCCAACTTCGTCAGACCACCAACTTATACTCAAGCTGTAGAGTACATGTCCACACTGTAGTAGTAGTCTGGGTTTCTATCACATAGTACTTTTAAAAACCACCACTACAGATTTAGTTCTATGATGTGTATGAATTTGGGTATAAAAATCATATAAAAATAAGCACATTCCTAATCAAGTTTAAATTAAAACATTAACCCCAAATTATACATATGAGCAAGCGTACTCATCATTAAGTATAGTATAGGGTTCAAACAAGTGTTGATCCTCCAGAAACAAGTATGCATTAATCACTTTTCTTTCATCATTTAATCGATTTAATAAAGTGAAAAATAATGAAAATGAAAATAAAATAAAATAAAATAAAATAATATATACATGTCAAAGATGGAGAATTATGTAACTTAAACCATTATTTTGACAAACATGATCTTAAAGTATTCAATCATTATCATAACTAATTATTCTCTTGGCATCCTGAAGGATTAAGATAGATTCACTTCTTTTCTAATCCATGAAATTACTATCTTCTAGACAAATTAGCATCACATATCTTGTTTCAACTGATTCACCTAAAAGATGCATTAACCACAATCCTTAGTTAAATCTCCATATCCTAGCAAATTTAAAACATGAAATTAACTAATTAATCCATATCCTAGTAGACATCAATTAACCTTTAATTACTTAGTTCTTAGCAATTAACCCCTTTTCCAAGCAAGATAATAGGCAACAAATATTAAACTAATCAATTGAAACCACCATCAACCCATTTTTCAAGCAAGTTAATGGAAAGAAACAACAAATTAATCTCATAATCAACACAAGTAATTAAATACCAAGAATAACAATCAATTAATCAAAAGATTAAAGTAACCCTAAAAATCATGAATACCTAAAACAATGCCAAATTACAATAAAAAAATTAATACATCATTGTTCAAGAAAAAGAACATAAAGTAAAAGAAAGAACTTATAAACAAGCTTCTTTCTTTTTCCTTCGTAGACTTTCTTGCACAATCCTCCTTGAATTAAAGAATTCTTCCTTAATTTGAGTGATTTTCTGTTTTGATATGTGAATCTTCCCATTTTCCTTGTATTTTTCCTTTATTTATAGGCTTTAGAAGTGACTAATTTCATTCCTCTAAGGTTTTTGGCCGATTAGAAGTAAAAAAATACTAAAACTCTATAAATTATCAAAAAATGCGTGAGAAAATCGAGGCATCGCCTCGGCATCAAGGCACAACCAGCGCCGTCTATCTTGGCTAGAGCCGGCGCCGGTTGTGATCTGTTTTTTCAATCGTTCGTCGATTTTTTTTTTTTATTTTCGTGCCAATTCTTCTAGAATGTAGCCAGCGCTGCCTCTGGTCTCCTAGCTGGCACCGATTTGGTTCTGTTTCACTGCTTTTTTGTCACCTCGAAGTGTGTGCCAATAGCACATGGCCGGCGCCGATTCTCCTATCCTGTCTGGTGCTGCCTCTATTCTGTTTTGCGACGTTTTTGTCTTATTTTACCCCTAAAATCTGAAATAATGTACAAAAAACATTTCCAATGATAAAATCTCAAATATGAAGAAGTATGACTAGTTATTGAACAAAATGTATCACAAAATAGCTTCAAATAACTAAGAAATATATGACTAATTTAGGCCCTATCATTCTACGTCTTCAAAATATGCTTGTGTTATGAAATGAGTAGACTACTCATTAGTTAAAGGTAAGCCATTCTCTATTTGGAATTCGTAACACAATAACCTTGCTAAAATGAGATTCCCATTCTCATCATCCGGTTAAGAGCAATAATTTATGTGTTAAGTATCCTATGGTCCATACCTTACTGTGAAAGACCTCTATTCATATGAACTATTTATTTAAATACAATGGGTCTTTTCTTATAAAATCGTGCACAAATATAAAGAAAATTTCACAAATAAATTTTGAGAAAAATACTTTTATTAATACAAGTAAAAAATACATTAGAAACCTAGTCTAAAAAGGTATACATTTCAACGTTGTATACGACATTGATGTTTTGTTGGGCACCATATTTGCTAACAAGAGCCGGCCTACAAGGTAGGAAGTTCTTAGAGCAATCATGAACACTAGGATGGCTGATGGGGCATCAGTTCATGAGCATATACTCAAGATGATTGCCTACTTTAAAGAGGCCGAGACCCAAGGGGCAACAATTGCTCCCGAGAGCCAAATTGATATGGTTCTTAAGACTTTGTCAAAATCATACTCTTAGTTCAAGTTAAATTATAACTTGAACAAGTTGTGTATGTTTTTGCTAGATTTGATGAAGGAACTTCAGGTTGCAGAAAAAATTATAAAGCTTAACTCAAAGATTTTGGTTACTCGCTCTGATTCATCTTCTAGAATTGGACCTAAGCCCAAGAAGTTCAAAAAGAAGAAGTCCTAGAATAATGCCAGGGCCCAGCCCAAGGCATAAGCCCGGTCTATCTAAGCCCAACAACAAGCCCAAGGGTAAGTGTTTCAAATGTGGTAAGAATGGGCATTTCAAAAAGGATTATCTGGACTTCTTTGCCAGATCCTTCTAAGGTATTGCTCTTTACTTAGAGTCTATTTTGATGGTTGGATCATCATCTGCTTGGATTATTGATTTTGAAGCTACTGACTATATCTGTAACTCCATGCAGGGGTTTAGCAAGATAAGGTAACTCAGTAGAAGAGAGCATAGACTTAGAGTGAGTAACAAAGCACCAGTGTGGGCCGAAGCAGTAGGAGATTTAGAGTTATTATTTTACTATAATAGGGTTTTAATTTTGAAAGATATTTTATATGTTTATAGTTTTAAACTCAATTTGGTTTCAGTTTCTAAATTGATTAATCAAGAATATTCTGTTTCTTTCCATTATGGTATTTCAATCAGTAGAAATGGAAATATTATTTGTTCTAAAAACATGTATGAGAATCTTTTCTATATTGATCCTATTAATTGCTAAATATATAATACTCAGACGGAACCTAATAATAAAAAGAGAAAGGCCATATCAAATAACTTTTATTTTTAGCACTTGAGATTAGGACATATAAATCCTTTGGATTCAAAGGTTAATCCAAAATGGGTCTTTGGACTCATTAAAATTGGAGGAATATCCTCAGTGTGAATCTTGTCTTAAAGGTAAAATAACCAAAAGGTCCTTTACTCAAAAGGCAAAAAGAGCCAAGGAAATATTAGAGTTAGTTCATACTGATGTTTGTGGTCCTATATCTTCACCAGTTAGAGGAGGTTATAATTACTTTATCATGTCCTCAACTTTTGCTATGTAATGCATAGAATACTTACTACTCGAGATGCTAACACTGGACTCAATTTAAGACAAATCGATGCCATGAGAGATCTAGAGCAACTTCAACTTTTAAACTGGTATTATGTTAAGCCATTTTGTTTAGATTTTCTGGCGCTAACAGCTATTTCAGGAAACTACTTTAGCCCTGAAATGGGAGAACGACTGTTCTCAAAATTACCAGATCAACTTGGAAAAGAAATCCATGAAACATGGAAATCAATGACTGTGCCTCCTCAATTTGATAATGTTGGAATCAGGATCCAGCATATCCTCAACAAATTAAAGGAAAAATGCACTCACATAGCCACTCAAAAGATGCTGAAGAATCAGAAGTATGGTTTCTGTTCTCAAATCTATACAGCCCAGCAATATGGTGCAAGACATCCAAGCACCAAAACTGCTAGGAAACACAAACCGTTGAAAGGTAAACAAAAGGGTAAGCCTTCAAAGAAATATTACTTGAGAAAAAGTAAGGCTAAAAAGCCTTGTCTTGACAAAAAGAAACATGTTAGGAGATTTAAGCCATCTAAGTCTTACCAATCTACTTTAACATGTTATGCCTGTAATAAACCTGGCCATATATCTTCTGTATGTCCAGACAGGAAAAACTTATTCACTAGGGAAGCATTACTAGTAAATACTACAAATTGTGACTTACTGGAAGTAATGTCTGATGTATCAGACACTTCTTCTATTTACTCTATCTGTGAAATTAATTCATTAGAGCAGGAAACAGGCACAGAAGCAGACTACAGGTTAATCAATGAGTTGACAAAACCTGTGTCCTTTATGTAGTTAACATTCTACTCATTGAAAATGATGTAGGAATATTGTCATCTATAAATGTTTGGCTATCAAGTCAATTTAGCATGAAGGACATGGGAGAAGCTAGCTACTTCTTGGTTTTAAGCTTCTTAGAGTTTGGAAGCAAAGAATGTTAGGCTTATCCCAATCTACTTATATTGACAAGACATTGGCTAGGTTTAACATGGATCAGTGTAAAGAGACAATCATACCCTTTAGGTATGAATTGACTTTATCTTCCAAGCAGTGTCCTAGGACACAAGAAGAAAATGAGAAGATGAGTAAGATTCCTTATGCTTCGGCAGTAGGAAGTCTCATATATGCCATACTTGTACTAGGCCGGACATCTATTTTACAGTAGGCATGGTTAGCAGGTATCGGTCAAACCCTGGGAAGAACATTGATAAGTTGTAAAGCATATACTTAAGTACCTAAAGGGAATGAGAGATTATATACTAGTTTATAGAGCCGATCACTTAGTTCCTACTGGTTACACGAACTTAGATTTTCAAGCAGATAAAGATGGAAAAAAAATCCACTAGTAGATATGTCTTCACTTTGTCTGTAGGGGCTATTCCATGGAGGAATATCAAGCAATCTTACATTATTGATTCTACCATGGAAGCTGAGTGTGTGGCAGCTTTAGAAGCTTCTAAATAAGTGGTTTGGCTCCGGGAGTTCCTGACAGAACTTGGAGTTGTGCCACATATAAACAAACCCATATTGTTAAAATTCTAGAGTTATGTTATAATGTAAGGAGCCAAGAAACCTTAGGAAGGGCAAACACATTGAAATGAAGTATTACTTGGTCAGGGAGTTCATCCAAAAACAGGAAATAGTAGTGGATCAAATTTTCTCAGTAAATAATTTGGCGGACACATTTACCAAGACTTTGATGGAGAAGGTGTTTAAAAGACACTTAGACATCAAAAGGGTCGGTGCATATGGACTATTATAGTCCATTGAGTGCAAGTGGGAGATTGTTAGAATATATGCCTAAAATGTACTATGTATTTCTGTATTTTGAAAATTAATAAAAGTTTCATTCATTAATGGTTGTTTGTTTACATATATTCACACATTAAAGGTCTAAGTGTATTTGTAAGTAATTTATGTGATTGGATCATACTTTCATAATAAGGCATAGATTACGAGCTACTAACACATAAGCGAAAAAATTGCTCTTGATCGATTGATGAAGCTGGACACTTTATCAAAGTTTAGATCGTTACACCGTTGCTTCTAAATAAGGAATGGTTTACCTTTAACCAGTGTATAGTCCATTCACACCAATAGTATAAGAGTCTTCAGAATATGTAAAACTAGATCATGCGATGATAATCTTTAGTAAAGTACTAAAATAAATAAAGATTGGTTTATCGCAGCTACTGCGTGGATGACTACCCTAGGACTTGAGTATAAGTTGGTGGTCTGGTGAAATTAGACTTGTACACTTTGATGTATATTGGGTGAGGTCTTATCACAAGGCCAATAACTTTGTACGTTAGGTGTATGACTCTAGTTAATTACGACAGACTAATACAATAGAGTTTCTATACGTCATTACGTGAAGAAATTACCCCATTGTGATTGTCAGAGATAATCTAATAATCCAAAACCCTGGGAAACATGACAAGTATGTACACTTTTGGGTAACTTCCTGTGATAAGTGGATACGTACTGGAAGTCGTGAATTATCGGACTAGTTATTAAAGGATGGTAGATATCATTGAGAAATGTGTTAGTACTATTTTTCTATCTCAACGACGGGTGTTAGTAGAGGGGTATTTTCATCATTACACTTGTAAGTCAAAAACACTGCACTTACAATATTATTCTCGGGCCAATATTTTCATATAGTAATAAATGGAATATTTAAAATGATTAAAATACAACTGTTTGTTAGTAGTGGTATTTTGATCATTTTAGTAGCTAATAATAATATGTCTTTTGGCCATCAGAGTAACTCAAATAACCTTAGTAAATTTATTTACTATATGGGCTTATGAGGGAATTTATTATTAGAAGAATTATTCTAGGAGTTTAATTAATTATTTATTTGGGCTAGAATAATTAATTGGGCCAATATAATTAGTTAGTTTTTTAATTAAATCCTTGGTGAATTTATGTTGGGCCCAAATACTTTAATCAATTAATAAAAAAACTAATTTGATTAATTAATTATCTTAGGTAATTTTATATTGGGCCCAAGTAGTTTAATTAATTAATAAAAGAACTAATTTAATTAATTGTTTATTTTGGATAATTTTAATATTAGGCCTTAGTGAATTAATTAATTAATAAAGGAGCTATTTAATTAGTTATTGGACTAATTAAGAGAGCATGACCCATCAGGGTTTTGATAGAAGTAGCCATGTAAAAGAGAATAGGAAAAAGAGGAAAAAGGAAAAAAAGAAGTTGAGGTGGCTTATTTTGTTTCTAAAAAAAGAAAAGGAAACCTAATAATAATATTTATATAGGCATCTCGTGTGTCATTAATGGTTGACAAAAATTTCCACAACAATTTTGCTTTCATTTTTCATGAGAAACAGCCGCTATTTTCTTGTTTTTATTTCCCTTCATTTTTCCTTAACATTTAACTCTTCCGTTTTTGTTCCGATTTTATTCACCTTAATTCTAATTTCACCAGTAGAGATTAGAGAATACTTTGGAATGTAAAAAGCTTGTAAATGTGGTAAGTGTTTGATGCAAATGAGTCGACGGTAAGCTAGTGTCCCTACGAAACAAGTAGACATTCCTATTCAACAAGCACCGTCGAAGTCGAATCTGACTCCGGTTATTAAAGTTAATAACACTAAAAGTAACTATTCCTAGATTTTGACTTAGGAAAAATTTCAATTTGCTATCTTCAACTGCATATTTATGTTTCCCGCGATCCTCAAATACATATTAACTTTAGCCTTAACACAAGAAAATTCATAATCATATGATGTGATTAATAAGTCCTAGTCACAAATAGTTATTTGTTTCACTACTAATTAATTTTAATATAGGTATTTTAAAGTATATGGAATGTAGAGTTTAGGACAACCTTGAGATATTACTAAACATATTGCCTAACACATCTTTACAATAAAAAGTCTATAATCATGCCTGAGAAACAAACAAAGTACGCTCTCAAGCTGGGTGGCTAATATATGATTATAGATACATCAATAATAATTATAAATTTTATTTAAAAAGATAATAGTCTTCGAGAGTTAAAAAAAAAAGATAATAGTCCAATATCTTTTAAATAAAAATATAGGATAAATATAATTATATATATTTGAAATAATTAGTAGAATTAAAATAAATACAACATCCACATATACATGTATATATAGAACTTTATGTTGTTGTCTTATAATGAATCAAAAGTTACATAATTTTATACGTTTTATAGTCTTATTAAATTTAACTGTTGCTTCTTATATATATCTTGAATAATTAACAAAATTAAAATAAATAAAGTGTACATATATAATTTTATGCTGTGTATGCATATTTATAAATAATTATTCTTTTTATTTTATTCTATATTTGAATTTTTTTGTTTATCTGTATTATTAAAATTGTTTAAAATTAAAAAAACTTTATAAAAACAAGAAGAAGAGTTTTGAAACTACGTCATTTTATATGAATAAATCTGCAAACTACGTCGCTGGTTAAAAACTGCCCATCTGGCCTAGGCGCTAGTTTTATCAAAATATTTCCCAAAATTTTCATAGACTGACCCCAATTCAACTTCTCAATTGCCCCTTTTTATCTCTATAGCGCTCTCACTTTTTACTTCATTCTCTTCTCTCGTGTTGTCTTCTTTGAAATCAACGTCTTTGTTAGTTGTCAGTCCAGCAAATTTTCCTAGGCATCACTTCGTTTTGCTGTTCCTAAGTGGATTCACGATGTTGGCTGGCGATTGCCTATTAGTCTTAGGCCTCAGATCTGAACTGTCGAAGCCATTGTCGTGGGATCGGAAGGACTTCTTCAAGGAGAGGAAGCACGAGAGGTCCGAGCAACATCATCATCAGCACCCTCACCCGCACCAAATAGGTGGAGCCGGCGGCTTCGCTGGGGTTAGGGGATTTGGAGGAGGTCCATCCACATCCCCCACCCCCAACCCAATCTCTATCACTACCCCTCCTGTCGTTGAATGTCATCTGACTTCCTCTATAGACCTCCTCATGGTAAGCTTTTTATAACCTTCCTCGCCTCTCTTTTCTGCTTTCTTGGTTTCTAGACGATTTGGGTTAAAACTAGGTTGTTTTTCTCTTTTCTCCCGTCACCTCTCATTTTCACAGTCTTCAAGACTCCAAAACACCTTTCTTTGTATCATTTTCTGTTTCTCCTCCATTATATCTACTCATAATTCTCTGCTTTGTTGAAGCCCTGATCTCCATTATCTCCGCACTCAGGTATTGCTGCTGTTGTTTTCTGCTTTTTTGGTTTTTTCATAAAATATCTTATGAAAATATTTTTGTGGGTAGTTTTACTCGGAAAAGATTACGTAATATAGCTTGGTTTGGGGTTCTTTTTGTGAAAATTTTTTACTCCGGCTGTTGAATTTATGGATTTTTGAAGGTGTTGATGAGCTGGTGGAAATTATTAACATATAAGATCATGTTAAATTTGGTGGGTTCTTATGTTCAACCCCTTTTTTGGCATCCTTTGCAATTGTCTTTACTCTTGATTTGTAAATGACAGATCTTAGGAATGCCGACAAGAGAGGAAATCAAGTGTATGAAACTAAACTACAGCGAGTTAAGTTTCATCAGATCAAAGCTCATCCTTGGCACAAGGTTAGTTGAGATGGATATGGAGAATGGGTCCTTCTTGGCCCTTACTATTTTAGTTGAGATGGACGGTAGTGATTAGTAAAGAAATGTGTAAACTGGAAAATTAAGTTGGTGATAGCATTGCCATGGTTATCTGGGTGCCTGTCTTGTTTGTTCACAGAATTTATTACTATTAGCACTTTATCTGTCCATTTCTCAGTAACATGACTTGAGAAATCCTTTTAGAACTTGTATACTTTGATTATTTAACTGTGATGAATATATTAACAACATTATATACTTGATTATACCTTCATATGAACTAAGAAATTGGATTTAGATGGTGACTGAATAGTGAATCCTTTGATATTTTCTAATGGTTTAGACTGCCTTCCTATGAGGCTTTAGTTGTAGTTACTTGGATTAAGTAAACATTAATTATTATGTTAACAACTATGTTAGTTAATTACTTGAACTTGCCAAGTGCATTATACTAGAGACTCTTCTAATGCTTTATCTATATCAAGAAGCTGCTTGGTTATTTGCTTGCTCTGTGCATTTTGTAATAGTTATGTTAAATCTAAAGGTATGCAGGCTTCTATTGGATGTTAGTTTGTTAGCAAAGGCCTAGGGGTGATTTCTCCATCATAGTATTGCTAGATGAGTGTCTCAAAACTTAATGATATTTTGTAGTGTTTGTATATTATGAAAGGGTGTTGGATAAATCGGTGAAATAAAACAATCCTACTTACAACAATAATTTTTTCACTTAATCTTTGCTTTGTCAATATAGTGTATCAGAAATGTATAGGTTTATGTGGTCTATATAAATATAAATACATATCTTTTTTTGGTTTCATGGTAGCTTCCGAAAATACATGCAACTAGCTCTGAGAATCCTCTAACAAAATTTCTTTTTGTTATAATATGAACAGCCTTTAGAGATATAAAAGTTAATATTCAATTTTCACTGGAAGATCTTAAGACCATCATAGTGATTGGAAAGGGAAGTGGAGCTGTGGTAAAACTTGCTCGCCATAAATGGTTTGGAACACTATTTGCCTTGAAGGTGCATAGCATTAAACCACTTGTTTAGAATTTCTAATTTTTCCTGGATCTACTTACATATATGATTTCTATTTTCATGGTTTTGCTGGCATGTGATGAGTGGAGGAATCGAGCACAAGTATGGTTGTAATATGTATAAACTGTTACCTCTGAAAGATTGATACTGGTCTGTATGATAGAAACATCTAATGTGTTACCATGGTACTGATATATAAAGCTAGTTGTACAACTTATTTCTTGGATAGTGTTGGATAGCTTGCAAGGACTAACGTTGTTAACAGAGAGGCCTTGGATCTCTTTCAAATATATTTTGGCATTAGATTCCTTTTTATCTTATCAATGAAGGCAGTTAATAGTCTCTTTTGGTCACAGGTTATCCAGATGAATAGTCAGGAAGATATTCGAAAATAAATAGTACAGGAGCTGAAAATACATCAAGCATCACAGTCTTCTAATTTTGTGGGTTGCCATGTCTCTTTACTCATGGCAAAAGTTGCCATGTCTCTTTTAGATCCATAGACACTACCAGCTACCTTTTCTTGAAAAGTTCTGCATGTGGGCTTTTACTTTGATGAACTTTTTTGGTTCTTGGATACGGAGGTAAAGTTGTTACTTGGTTTTGGTCTATTTTTGTTGATTGATTGATGGATGGTGATATTTTGGAGTTTTTGATATGTTTATGAGGATGTTTTTGGGTATATTTCTTCTGCTTGCAATCTGAGTTTGTTTGGCTCCTTTTTATTTTACCAGGTTTTTTCTTCGATATTTGTTTTTCTTTATACTTATTTTTAATAAAATTCATAACTTTCGAATATAGGGTGGTTTATAGATTTTGAAATTCGTTGAATTTTTTACTAGATAGGAAAAGGATATTCTTTCCTCCCTTCACTTGAACTTCTCATTGGAGAACTGAAGAAAGGAAAGAAATATATTTTGAAACCTTTTAAGCAATGAAGGTTGTGAAACCCCACTTAAAGTCAACCTTAGAGTAAAAGGGATGGGATGCATATCATGTCCTCATGCATAAAATATGTTTTTTTTTTAATGATTTTATGTGCTTTAGAATTGTGGTTTATAGGTTAAATGACTTATTTATGCTTGTTGGGTAGAAAGGGTAAAAAGATAATTTTGCTTGAGGTCAAAATAGGAAGATGGCTTGAGGTTTAGAGAAGAAGAATATTTGGGTGAGAAAATAAGAGTAAGAGTTGTGGTTAAGTGGGTAGAGCTTTGTGAATTAATCTCTAAGGTCTTGAGTTCAAATCTCATCACTTAAGTTTTATTCATAATTATCTTAATCATGTTTGAATTTTCGATTTTCTTACATTCCTTCAAAATAGGAATGTTGTCTTAAGGGAAATATGATGGTAATATCTTGACCATGTGGTCTTGTCCTAAAAAGAATTCTAGAAGAATTTTTGTTCCCTTTTATTTTGCTAGTCTTGTTCTAAAATCTTTGAAATTTAAACTATTCTTAATTCATTAATCCAAATTTTAATCATAAAAATTCTGTGATAAATCTCTAACTTGGAATTCGAAAATCAGCTCTTGTGGGATAGATGAGGCAGAAAATAGGGAGGAGAATTAGGTAGGGATTCCAAGGAAGAAAACACCATAGCTATTCTTTCAAACTTCATTTTCATCTTGTTCATGGTTTGGTAAAGAAATTCAAGGTTGTTTTCAAAAGTTTCAGCCAACTTTCTTATCCAATTTCTACAAGAAAAACAGACATTTTATGTAAGGTTGAAAGTTGGAAATTCAATGAATTTTTGGACACAACAAACATTCTAAAACCAGAATTTTGCTTTAGCAATCTAGCCACATTAAACATGGATTTTGAAGCCACCGTTAGAATATAAGAACAGCTAGAACTTTCTCTGTTTTTCTCCAAGATGAAGGTTGAAAAACCACCATTAGAAGACCTTCAAACACCCTTAAGAATTAACTTCAAAATCGTGCTAAAGAGAACAAAAAATTCTGCCCAAAAAACATCTCAATTCCAGATATTCTGGAAGCTTAAATTCTAGAAAATTTTCAGCTTGTCCCCTCAAGGCTAAGGCTGAAATTCTTCACTCAAAACCACTGCAATTTGGACCTTGTTCAGCCATGGACTGAACATCTTGGCCTCCACACCAACCTTGAATGCTAGGACTCTATGATCATACTTCAAAAAACTCCTAAGATTACTCTATCCAAAACTTATTCAAATTTCAAACTAAATTTCAGATTTTGTTCCATTAAAACATACCTATAGCTAAGTGATTAAACCAGAAAATCCCCTGCCATTATAAGACCATTTTCGGCCAGCCGTAGGTACTGAACAACCCTCCATTCTTTGATTAAAACCTAGCTAATTCAGCCTTACACCATTGAAGAATAAGAGACCTTCCATGAACATTAACTAATCTTATACCTCAAACAGCTCCACCTTTTTCTCCATTTGAATTTAAAAAAAAATCTGAAAACCTTCTCTCTCATTCTTAATATCCAAAACTCCCTTCTACACTAGGCCATTCAGCCATCACAATTCCAGCAACTCTCAAAATTCATTTTCTCTCAAACTCTCTCAAGGAACACCAAGAACACGCATTTTACATCTTCAAGCCTAAACTAATCCTAAACATCTCTAATCACTCCCAAACACTCTAGATCATCCATATTCAACCTATAATCTTCATTTCTGGCCTTTATAACACCGAATCACTCAAAGTGGAATTTCCATACGGATCAAAACCAACCTTTTTTTTTTTTGTTGAAGGTTCCAAGAACATTAAAAGGTAAAATAAGAACAACTTCCTTGTTCTTCCTCTTCTATTTAACTTCTAATATTCCTCTCTACTCTTATTCGTCTCCTTCTCACACACACTCTCTCTCTTGGCCGAAATGGTGATGATAAACCAAGGCTACTTCCGGACCACTAAAGGCCATCAAGCTCGTGAGGATCTTCACTAACCAAGGAAAATCCTTCATCAAGAGATCATCCATCAAGTAATTTTTCTTTAAATCTTCCTTTTTGATTTTTAGAATCAAGACTCTTAGATGTTGATAGGATGATTAAATAAAGTAGGTGTTGAGTATATGTATGTGGGTGAAGGGGATGGAGTTAGGACAGGAGAGTTGGAATGTATGATTAGGTCTTATGGATTTTTCTTTTGAATCAATATATTGTCATCATGATTAAATGAATTTATGGATGTTTTGATGCATGTTAGATATTATGACACCATTGGTGATTAGGCCTTTATGTTCTTATTTTTTAATAAAGCCATAGATGATGATCATGCCTAGAAGGAGATTATCCATGTGTTAGTATTTGTTGATTCAAGTGTATGTTCATGGATGGATTACTATGTTATGTGAGAATATGTTCATAGATCTTCTTTAACAATAGAAAATTATTGGAAAAATTATTTTCTATTAATTCTAGAATTATTTTACTAACATTATTGTTATTAATTTAATTAGAATTATTATTCAATTTAATCTATAAAATTCGAAAACAATAGGTAGGTTTGAAATAGAGTATTATTTAAAATATTATTTTATTAGTTAAGTAAATAAAATCCTTTTATTAAAAATAAATAATAAAATATTGGAATTAATTAATATCACATGACCTTGTAGACCATAGTAATAATATTAATTAGCCTTACTAAAATTTTTACCTATATCTATAAATATTATTTATATTAAAATTTATTTATTATTTAATAATTAAAAATTAAGTATAATTCATTCATTATTAATTTTATTGACTATTTATTATCTATTATTTATTAATTAAAAATTAAAGTGTAATTTATTATTTATAATAATAATATTATTTAAATATTACCATTTACCAATATTATTTAGGACTTAGTATTATCTAATATTTAACATTGGTTTATTTATTAGCAATAATACTCATAAATTATTATTTGAAACTATAGCTTATTATTATTATTATTATTATTATTATTATTATTATTATTATTATTATTATTTATTTTATAACACTTATTTATTTTAACTTGTCAAGTTAAATTTATTTTACTAGTATCAAAGTCTAAGACATTATGGTCATGGTTAGATGTGGTTGTGACTAGTTGAATTAGGAATTATTTATTTAAGGCAAATATGGTTTGGATGTTGTCTTATACTTTGTGTTTATCCCAGATGGGGTTATGTTGACTTTGGAAGATTTTTGAATTCAAGAAGAGTAAAAGATTATGTAAGTTTCTATATGGAACCATTTGAAGACTAAAGTTATTGTGGCAAGTTAAACTCAATGTATACGAGTATTTGTACTGTAAAGGCAATTATGGACAATTTTTCTTTTTCTTTTAGTCAAGCAAACCATTTAAAACTAAACAAACAATTTCTCACCAAATGTTAAATTTTTCCTAAAAACGCAACTTTGGTAAGAATTTTAGAAACTATGATTGCTTTTTCAAGTGAATCATTGTATGGGCTTTACTTTCCAAGTGGGACAAACAACGTTGAGTACTCAATAAGGATAGATTACTAGAGCTAGTCTTTGAAGGATTAGGGTAAGTCTCTCAGTAGGTGGCCACCTCTGAGAGGTGAGTCCTTCTCGAATAGGATGCCAGTCTTGTAGGTCATACCGGTCCGAGTTAGCAAATTCAGTTAAGTGGACTGTGTGTTTTCAGAGTGGACAACCGGTAAGTTTAAGTGTAGAGATAGAGGAGTTTTTCACCCGGTAGGCCATACATCTACCTTAGTGTCACAATGTTCAATGTGTGGCATTCTGATCGTTATATTGTTATGGTGCACAAAGTGTGGTGCCATGGATACCTCTTTTGAGTGGTTGTATTTATTGTGAACATGTATGTTTTGGGAAAGCAAAACACTACTCTTTATTTATGAAATTTATTAGAGGCTTGCTGGCATTTTCTTTTATGAAACTTTTACAACTTGCATACATGAACTGTTTTACCTGAAACACTCAAAACGCACACGAGCGTATTAAGATTTATATCTCATTACTTTTTATACCATGTTTTCAGGTCGATCCTGCTATGAAGGTTATTAGTTAGAGTATTGTCTATGTCTTGAAGACTCATTGCTATTTTTCTATGTATTTCTTTTAAGAGACAGTAGCAGACAATTATTTTTGAATTTGTTCATGTATTGCTAGGTTGTAATAAGTTTAATTTTGAAGTATTTCTTTTATTTTATTTTGTGTATCCTAGATATAAAAATCTATTGTCCTGTGGACGGAGCGACATCCCTAGCCTTAATGAGGTATAGGTAGTGGGGTGATACAAAGGTAGTTATTGTTGTTAGGAGTGTAAAGTCCAAAGCTTTGTGATAATATTTTATTTGCTGCAATTCTGGAAATTCAATATCTTTTGGTGGTGGAATTAGTTATCTCTACGTGAGTTGATGGTATTGTTGAATTTGCAATAGGGTTAGTTTTCACCATTTCCAACATGTTGTTAGCCATTTACCAGAAAACCTATATCAAACATCGTTTTTATGTTTAGTTGTATTTGGTCGAAAAGTAGCTGACGGTTAGCCGACGTGCTTGATGGTCAAGAAAACGCTCAATAATCATTCATGTTATTTTTTCGTCGTTTGTTCAATTCTTCTATTTTCCATTTTCCATATCATTTCTCTCTTCATGAACAAGGAATTATCTTCATGTTTCTCATTCATTTCATCCCAAAGTCACACAATTAATCCCTTTTAATTTCATTCATTTCCCAACCAAAATTCCAGAATTTCCCTTCTTGACACACAATTTTGTTTCGCTCATAATTTTCAATCCACTACTCTGATTGGGTTCCAATTTTTTTTTTTTTTTGAGGTCAAAACGCTTGTAAGATCCTTAACTACACTTTTGTAGATTCCATTTCCACCATCTCAAAGCCGTCCAGGAGATTCTGGGGCATAAACGTCCCAGATGTTTCTTGTGTTTAACCCATTTTCACAAAACAACTTCATCTACTTGTTCTTCTTGATATATAACACCTATATAACATTTAATCGACTTTATTTCCCCTTCAAATAACCTTAATTCATTAGGTTTTTAGGTTCAAGAAAGTCTCTAAGTTTCTATGCAAATAACACACAATCAACATCTATATTAAAAAAAAACAATCATAATCCGTTTTCTTTAATGTTTAACTCCATTTTCATTCCGATTATGCCATGTTTCTTCGCAATTATGAACAACCCCTTAAATTACCATTCAAGTACCCTTATTCACTATACAAAATATAGCTTATAGATATTCCATTCTATCGTTACACACACTTGCACACACAAGGTCTCACATAGTACACAATAATCACTTTGATCATCACGATTCTTATGTTTTCATGTTATAATTCATATCAAAATGATCACCATAAAGAAATCTACAACTTTAATTCTTAAAGCATAAGATTTTACCTTGTGTATGCGATGTTCTAGCTTGAATTTGCTCCAAGAATCTCCAAATTCTCAAGAACAACACTTTTTCTCTCTTTTTCCAATTTTTTTTTTATTTTCTCAAACTTTTTCTTCTCTTCTCTTCTTCTTATTGTGGCTGCCGGTTTTTCAGCCTCCTCACCACCCCAAAATGGTCAAATTGAAGACCAATTAGCTTTCATTTCATTATTTGCATGGTGGCCACTTTACACATGTCAAAATCTCATTTTTTTCCCACCTATTTTCTTTTATTATAAAACTTCTTCAATAATCTTTTCATGCATGAATATTACATGCATCCTCTTATTATTTGACACATGTCCTTGGCCACCAATCACAAAATGCCACACGTTTCATTTCTTTTAACCGCGACTTCACTTTTTCTTCAAGACAATCAAAATTCAGGTCCAAAATGGAAAAATATTTTATTTTACCTTTCAACTCCAAAAATTCCACTAAATCCATTGGTAATACTTAAATTCTTCAATTCTTTCTCAGTTTGATCAAATTTGCAGTCAAAATCACGGGCGCGGTCAAAATGACAAAAATACTCCCGATAACCCGAATAACTTAATTCACACCAAAATGTGCGTTTCATCGCACTTATCGATTTTCGTTCTCAGTGTACCCTCAAATTCTTATTTTATTAACAGTAGCAGCCTTCTGAAGATTTAGGATACGGGTAGAATAAATTCAATAATTACATCTTGGTCTCGACAAAATGTTATTATATCAAAATATTCATTTCATTATGCTGATCATCTTTTGTTCTGGCCATCGATACAATTTCTCATCCTATTACAAGTTGTAGCCAATTGAAGGTTAAAATATAGGGTATTACAATCTCCTCTCCTTACAAAAATTTCATCATTGAAATTGGCTTACACCTGGAATAATTCTAGATACTTCTTCAACATCTTCGCTTCCGTTTCCCAGGTCGCGTCTTGTACTGGATGATTTCATAACGCTTTTACAAGTGGGATTTTCTTATTCCGTAATTCCTTTTCAGCATACTCCAAGATCTTAATAGGCTTTCCCCCATACTTCAAGCTTGGAGTAATCTTAATAGGCTCTTCATTCAAAACGTGTGCAGGATCGGCTACTGAAAAACCTTAGAGGGGGGGTTGAATAAGGTTTTTGGCAAGCAAAAATAACCTTTCTCGATTGTCTAAAATGCTGAACAAGGATGATCACCAAGATACTTGGACTGACTTTATAGATGCATAGAAAGCTATCCAAGTACTCGTAGATATATATTCAGATTTAGACAGTGAAAGATCATAAAAACAAAATGCATGAACCACTGAAATTAAATGAGACAAGAGATGTGTAGTGGTTCGATCAACAATGATCTACGTCCACTACCTTAAGCCTCACATTTAAGGATTTTCAACTCTATTTCATTAACCCCATTTAATGAAACAGCCACATACAAGAGAGGATCACCACACTAGGTTTTACACAACCTCTAAAATACATCAAGGCTCACCCCTATGGGTTTTACCACACAACCTTGCACTCACAAACAGAGAATATGAAAATCAATAGAATAGAGATAAGCTCACTTACTTGAGCAGATATTCTCTCGGATACAAGCCACAAAATACTTTTATCTTTGATACACAATCAACTCACTTTGAAGCTTAAGATAAAAGGAGATTTTTAAAAATATTGAGTAATAGTGTTTCTAAAATGAATGTTTCAAAAATCTTTCTTGTAATATTGCTTTAAGGGCTATTTATAGAGCTAAAAAGTGGAGTGCCAACGGTCATAAAAAAACGGCTATAAAATTTTTTGTTTAAACTCATCCGAGTTTTGGATTCTGGTTTTGGACGAAGATGCATCCAAAAGTTAAGTCCAAAATGGCACATCCGTGACAAACAATTTTCAACCCGGTTTACAAGATTTTGGATGAACCTTTTGGATTCAAACTGTACCATCCAAAATTCTGCAAATTTTAAAAACTTTGAAAATCATCTCATTTTAAGCTTCAAGGTAAAGTCAAATGAATCAAAAGATAAGAGGACATAGGAAATAATAAATATACCTTAATGAACACTTCCTAGTCTAATATTCTTCAGAAAAAGTCTTCTTGATGTATAACTCATTATACTTGATTTTCCATTTGATCTTCCATTCTTGAAATCAGTGATGAAGGAATCGCCAACAATTCTTATCTGAAGACTTTAGAAGAACAAAGGTCAATCATGTCCTATCACAATAAATTGACATGTTAGTCCATATCCGTGTTTGTCATAAATCAAAATATAAAAGAAAGCTCTTAGGGCTAACAATCTCCCCCTTTTTGAGTGATGACAAACATGACACATTTAATATGTAGATAGAAATAACATGATGAACAAAAAGTGCAAATAATTGTAACAAGTCTCATAGAGATCTTATAAGTAAACATATTTCAATAATCTTAAGGCATGTAATATCTCTATATAAATATTCAGAATAGTTTGATAGAGATAAAATGCTAAAATGCTCCCCCTAAATATATGCTTATGTGAAAATTTCGAACATAAGAGGAAATAGAAGAAGTAACAATTTATTCATCTAGAAAGTGTATCCAAAATATTTTTGGATGAATGTATGTTTTCAGAATATTTTTTGATGGGGCTTTTGGATATCCAAAACATTTTTCAAAAACTGCTTATAAGAGTATTTGTTTTGGAAATGAAGTTTCTGAGTCCAAAACTCCCCTTGAGTCGATGCACCATAAAATTTATCACAGAAGTTTGTTTCAAAGATCCAATCATCATTTAGAATTCTGTGTGCATAACTGTTCACGCCAGAAGTAATTTATACAGCTCATAACAGTTTATGCAATTTTCATGAAATTTTGTAATTGTTCAACAACAGTTTCAGTTTCAGAACGGTTTCAGCAGTTACTTCGCATGTAAAAAAAAAACTCTGTATTAACAGTTCAAATTCAATTCATCAGTTTCATATCAGATTATTATGCAGAACCCATAACATTTTCAGACTAGCATATTTCCTTCTTCCTAGTGAATGCCAACAGCATCATGTCGACAGTCATGCAGACAATAATATTTTCTCAGATCAACATTCAACATTTTCACAACAGTATTTTCACAGACTATTATTCAACATTTTCACAGCAGAATTTTCACAGATTAGCATTTAATATTTCCACAGCAGATTATAAAATTTTCAGACCAACATTGTCTTCAGATCAACATATTTCATTCTCCCCCTGTCACAGATCATCAAACAATCCCATAGTATTTTTACTGCCTCAATAATATAACATTTCATAATATTTCTATTTCTCCCCATAGATCATCAGATAATCCTCAAATTTTCCCCATAATTCTTACTGCACCAGCTAATATCATAACAGTCTATGACATTCCTATTTCTCCCCCTTTGTCATCAATCAAAAAGAGGCATAGTAAACGGAGAAATAAGCAACAGTTAGTAGATAGATAATTAAGATTAAAAACAAACATCAGTAATTATCCAAAGACATGAATATAAATGGTGGAAAATAAATTGTTTAACGGAGTGCAGAAAAGAAATTGTTCATCATCCCAGTTGCGATCCCAGAAAACAGTTTATCCAATGTTGATTGTCTTAGATTTTGCTCCAGCACCTTTCTTGGAAAACTGACCAGCAATCCTGCTGGATTTTCGCTTCACAACTACATGTTTATGCCTTTTTCCTTTGGGTTTGGGAGAAGGAGGAGGAGTTTCTGTTTTCTGAACGGGAGAAGGTGGAAGAGATGGTTCAGGAGAAGTTGCAGGAGAAGGTTCAGGAGAGGAATCCTTTTTGTCCACAGGCAGTTCAGATTTATCTTCAGTTTTTTCATGTTCAGAAGTTTTAGCAGATTGCTCAATGACAGATAGTCTATTTCCTAATAGTTTGATTTCTGAGCTAAGAGATTCCAACTTCTCTGCAAAAGAATTGATTGCACTCAGAATATTCTCAGATAGACCGAAGTCCGGAACAGTTCCTTCCTCATCAATCTTTCTTTTGGTTCCTGACTTTCCTTCTTCCTTGATCTTTATCAAGTTTTCCTTCTTTTTTCCAGTAGATTCTCTCAACAATTTCCATGAATTTCCTTCCCTAACATATCCCATCTTTTCAAAAGAGTCATAGCTGTAGACATTTGTTTTTGAGGGATCACATGGAATAGAATTTAAATCAACTTTAAAAAATTGAAAGACTTTTGTCAACAGATTGCCAAAAGGAAGAGCTTTGCTTGAGGTGTTACGAGATTGCAACATAAGCGTGGTGGCTAAAAAACCAAAATTTATCTGCCTCTGTTCAACCAACCCAAGCATTACCACCATTTGCGAATATCGATAGAAGTTTTATGACCGGAATCGGGAATAATCATGGTTGATACCATGTGGTGCAAGATTCTACCCGTTCCATTCAGCCATTTTGAATTTCTATTTCTAGAACTTTCAAAGCTTTTCCCTCCAGATGAATGCAGTTTTTCAAATTTTTCGGATAAAAAATTTCTTTCCCCTCAGGAAATTTATTCATCTCAAAGTATCGAAGGCCGACATCTTTAACATCACAAATTTTGTTAAACAGCCTATGATCAAATTCTATTTCTCTGCCCTTAACTCTGGATACATACCATCTAATCATAAAGCCTCCCTCAGTTTCTTCCAACTTTCCTTTTCTCAAATTAGCGTAGAATTCCCGGACCGGAGGAGTATATATTTTCTCATCGATCGACAACAAACTTCCCCACCCAATGTGATCAAACATGTCCAGAATATTAGACAGATTTAAGAAGGCAGAATGATTAACCCGATAGCCAGAGATCATAGTTCTGTTTCTTGAAACCCAATCATTGTACTCAGATTCGCATTTAGAGTCAAGAAATTGGGGTACCTGATTTGCAGAACTTGGTTGTTCGGAAGATGATTCAGACGAATCATAGTGAGAAGCCGAGAAGTGAGGCTGCGGAGAGGCTTCTTTGGCTTTGCCTTTTGAACCCGAAACCTTTTTCTGTTTCATCGAAGTGGGCTTTTGCTCCTTTTTCGGTTTTGGAATGGAAGATTTAGTTTTTTCCATTGAAAGATTCAAGCTTTTTCAGGGCTTTTTGGGTTTTCAAAGAGAAAGAACACGGAGAAGTTGCTTTGGAGGAATGACGGTTTCAAGAGTTTCGAGAAAATTACTAATCCTTTTTTGTTTTGGATTTTTAGCAAATTACTTCTTCTTTACATAGGATTCTTCTAGGAAAATTGTAAGCCTATAAATAAAGGCTATTTGTGTTAAAAAAAAAAAAAGGGGGGGGGGTGTCCACAATGTAGAGATTTAGAAATATTTTTTTAGAGTGTATCACAAATATTTTCTCTAGAGAAATAATACAAGGAGCATTGATTCATGGAGGAGTTTTCATTGGAAATTGAAAAGCTTATCTATGAGTATTTATCTCTTTCCTTTATTTTGTTTTTCTTAAACAATGATGAGTTAATTCTTTAATTGTATTTAGATATTATTCTTGAATTTATGATTTTGAGTTAATTTAGTTCTTTGATTAATTATTATTATTATTATTATTATTATTATTATTATTATTTGGTATTTGATTACTTGTTTTTCCTACAAAATGATTAATTAATTCTTGTTATTAACTTGCTTAAAAAAGAGGTTGATAATGGTTTTTATCTGATTAATTTCATATTTGTTATCTCTTAACTTGCTTGAAAATGGGATTAATTGTTTAGAACATTAGTAATCAAAGATTAGTTGATGATTGTTAGAATATGGATTCATTGACCAATTTCATGTTTTTTATTTAAGGATTGATTTTAATATATCTTTTGGATAAATTGGTCGAGACAGAATATGTTCACTAATTTAACTAGAAGATAGTGATTCCATGGATTGCAAATGAAGTATGTCTATATTAAATCTTTCATGATGCCAAGATAACAATTGATTGCGATAATTGCTAAGCGGTTCATAGTTATGTTTTCAAGAATATTTGTCTAATTACATAATTTTCCATCATTGAGTTGTATATATTTACTTCTTTATTTTTCTTTTTATTATCTTATTACTTTCTTTGGTCGGTTAAATAATGAATGAAAAGTAACTAGTGTATACTTCTTCCTTTGAGGATCGTTACTCATTAATTCCATATGTTATGCTTACAATGACTATACTTACTCGTATGTGTATTTTGGGATTAATGTTTTAATTAAAACTTCACCAATGGATGAATTTAAATTTGATGATTTTTATACACCTAAAATTTACGCATCAAGTTTTTGACGCCGTTGCCAGGGAATAATATCATGAAAGGTTGGACTTCATTGATTTTGCCATGTAAATATGTAAATAGGTAGATACATGTTAATAATTACTAACTTCATTTTGTATGTTTGCATATATTGTATATTTAGTTATTTAATTTTGCTCACTTAATGTTAATGTGAAATATGTATACTAATTGTATTTTTAAATTTGATAATTTTTATACACTCAAAATTTGCACATCAAGTTTTTGGCACCATTGCCGGGAAACAATATCATGAAAGGTTGGACTTCATTGATTTAGCCATGTAAATATGTAAATAGGTAGATACATGTTAATAATTACTAACTTGTTTTTGTATGTTTGCATATATTGTATAGTTAATTATTTAATTTTGCTCACTTAATGTTAATGCGAAATATGTGCACTAATTGTAGTTTTGATTTGATGGTTTTTACGTTAATCATTTTGAGTCTCTACTAATTTTTTTTTTCAAGTTTGGACTTTTTGTTTATGTACACCAACACTATATTTTGGGTGAACTAATTTATTTTTATTTTTATTCTATTTGATTTTTTTTATTATTAATACTTTTATTTTTATTATTTTAATGGTAGTATAGTTTTTAATTTATGCATTCTCATTTTAAATGTACTATGTTCATGCATTCAATTAGGATAGTTTTTAACTATTTAAAAAGAAAGAGAAAATAAAAAAAATTTGGGCTAGCGCCAGGCGAAAAAATGGCCAGGGTGCTAGTCCAGCACTGCTTGGTAGAAAACACCAAAAAAAAAAAAAAAAAAAGATGGGTCAAAGCTGACCAGGCGCGGGCCAGCACTGCCCGACAGAAAACACACCCAAAAAAAAAAAAAAAAAATCAATTTTCAATTTTCTTTCTTTTAGTTTTTTTTCCTTTTTTGTTTGTTTCCTTACTCTTTTTCTTTTCTTCCCAGCTTCTTCCTATTTTGTCTTTTCTTCGTTTTTCCTTTTTCTTTTTCTTTTTTTTACTTTTCTTGTTTGTTTCCCTTGTTTGTCACGTGAAGCACCAACCCCCCCCCCCCAATCCTTTCTTTGTGGTTTATTTCATTTGTTTTCTTCTTCTTTTGTTTTGTTTCTTCTATTTCTCTATCTTCTTTGATTTTCCTTTTCCTATTCCTCCAGAATGCCACCTTCATTTCTCTATGTTTTTCTCCCATTCCCTTCATCTTCTTCTTTCTTTCTTTTTCGCACTGCTTTCCTTCTTCTACGAATGCTCTGTTGGGTATCTCACGCATATTATATATGGCGCAGCGGAAAAATAAAACGAGATACCATCCCAAGATCCGCATATGTGTGGAAAACAAGACATAAAGAGAACAAAGGTAACAACTTTTTACCTTTCTTTGATCGTGTGGAAAAAAAAATTCCTTCTTCAAGTCGAGGCGCGATCCAGCAATCCTCTTAATCAAACACCACGAGAGTTGAATGTCCAACTACTATAATCACACTGTGTGATTATCTCTAATAGAAATCCACATGGAAGATCGCTCTCAAGCACACCAAGATGTTTGTGTGCTAGCATAAACCAAAGTGGCGGCTAAGGTTCTTCTTATTTTTCAGCAAAAACGAGAGAGAGAGAGAGAGAGAGAGAGAGAGAGAGAGAGAGAGAGAGAGAGAGAGAGAGAGAGAGAGAGAGAGAGAGAGAGAGAGAGAGAGAAGAGAAGGTTGGAAGCTGTTATTTTTCGTTAAATCCACTCAAGCTAGGGTTTCGTGTGTATATCATATATAACACGAAAATTCTGCTAAAAAATCCTCTATCTAAGAATTCTAAAATAGTTAGAATTCCCTAATTGTAATTGGAAACACAAGTTCTCACAATTACAATTTAGACCATAAATTATAACTAATTATAATTTGGCCACAACAACTTTTCTTTCTCGCAATTAACCCTACTATATTATCAAATAACATCTTGAGTATATAATCCTCTATTGTGTGTGACATATTAAGTTTTCCAATCAATTGGTATCGAACATGAATTAATCCAAACATCTTTGAAATTAATAATCCATAATTAATTAGAATTAATCATATTGATTCTAATCAAGATTGGTTTATTAATTCATCAATTAATAAACCCATATTCCTAGATCATGAGCGGTATCTAACAACACATCATGACTACCTAAGAGTCCAGGAAGTCAAGTGGCTTGACATAAACCCTTCAATAACAAACTACAGTTCAATTAACTCCTTTCACCATTCAATATCTCATTCAGTTTGGAGTATGAAATTAGTGCCAACTCCCTCTAGAATATATATTAATTCTGGCCCGAATATAATAGTACTTGTACCAGGAACCCACTACTCTAGATGTGTATCAATTGAAACTGTTTCCAATACACAGTTGCCTTGGCCAAGGACTTCTCGAGTAGTAATTCCTACAAATGGCCGTGAGATATTCGCCCCTACTATTAGGAGTGGTGAATTCTTTATTGACCATCTCAACTACTTTTGTTTACCTCATAATGTGCCCAATATCCATCCCATAGTCGGCCGTCGATCTGGCTCCAGAGATTGAAATCAAAGCACAATACTAAAAAAAAAAAGTACCTTAGAGATCTCAAGTCTAAGGATACTTACACATTTGCTATATTGAGATTATATCATTGGCACTAAATAGTTATCCATGTGATTGTCTCATAACTAGGTCATCCAATGAACTTGTTCTATTAACAAGCATCCACGTGTTAACTTTGAGTATCTCAATACTCACAGATATGAGAACCACCGCCTGATCAAATCAGGAAGTCTAACATATGCTAGTCTTAACGCATTAATGATGTCCTGTCTCATTAATACTACGACTAGAGACTCTTTAAGTACTAACACTATACAGTGTAGTAGGAATCTCATATCATGATCTCTATCATGATTTCCTTAACACAGTGTTGTACTAGGGACTTTATCTAACAATTATAGTACATAAAAGTAAACAAAAGAAACTGTAAGATAAATAATGCCTTTTATTAAAATAAAATATATCATATACAATGTATAAGTGATTACTTCTAGGGCATAACACTAACATGCTCCCTCCAGAATTCAAAGTTTAAAAGCTCATATGTTGGGAATACATTGGTGCAAAACTCTCTTCATAGTAAGGTAGACTTTATCCTCTTGAATTTCTTGGCATTTTGTATATGTATTTTTGAGAAAAAATTTACTGGACATAGACATATCTTTGTTGAGTTTATTTGGTGGTAGAAAAATGTATAAAATGGATTATGAGTCTTGTAATTGATTCTAAAAGTTAGCTATGTATTTTTTCTAAAATTTTTGCAACTATGGAAATCTTGGCTCCTTATGATATTTTGTTATATTGATTAAAGTTGGTTGACATTGTACATTAAAGTTCATTTTTATACCATAGAAATCGAGTTGTGTCAGCCCTGTGTTTTACAGGTTGACCTGTAGCAACTTTAGCTAGGTCTGCATTTATTTTGTCCAATGCATCTTTCCATGCTGAAGTTTCTGAGCCTCTGAGAGAATCCTGCATCCTGATTATCTCATTTTCAAGTTTGGTCATTCTGCTATGCAGAGAAGTTAACAATCCAATAATCAAATTGTTTTGTTGGACCATGACGCGGTCACCCTTTCCAGTGGCCACATCTAAGTTAGAATAACCTGTAAATTCAAGGTTACCTTTATATCTTGAGGTGTATTCAACAGCCTCATCGAAATATGAATTTTCAAAATCAGTTTTATTCATATCTAATTTTGTTTAGCAAGTCATGAATTCTTATGATCTCAGTGTCTATTCTGAGTTCATGAGATTTTAGGTTTCTGTCAATTTCTTTTAAAAGAATTTCAATTTCTTGAAAACCTTCTGAAGTTTTGGACAAAGAAGTTGTAAAATTTGAAAGTTCTTTCTTTCCAGGAAGATCTTTCAAAGTATTAATCTTAAACAAAATATCATTTTGAAAAGATTTAATATAAGTAAGTTTTTCTAGAATTTCGGAAAACTTTTTACTATTTTCTTCAATGGAGTGAGCAGTGGTTTTCGTAATTCTAAGAAAACGTTCTTGGTGATCAGTTAAAGATCTGCCAAGGGAAATAATTAAATCCACCAGAGAATTTAATTGAAAGTGTTCTCCATGTAGGGAGTGGTTAAAAACATTGGGTTTGAAGAAGCAACTAAATTTTGCTTTCTCAAGCGAAATAATAGTTTTTTCAAGTACCCAAAGCCAAGTCAAGATATTCAATTGTTTTTAAATCCATAAAAACAATATTAGCAATAGTAAATCATAAAGCATATGTATAAAACATCTGCAATGATTTATAGTAGTATTAGCATATAGGTATGCAAGTAATATAAGTTTAAACATATTCCCAAAGAAAGAAACATGCTCGATACCGGGAAGAGGGGGCACAAATCTCCAGCACTTAATCTAAGATAGGAGATAATGTGTTTTGACTCGGTAAAGTAGGTTAGTGAAGCAGATCAACATCCATTCATATGAAAACATTCGTCTACTATACAGTGGCTCTAGAAATAGGCCTGAAAGCCTACCCCAGAGTTGCATAGTCTTCCTACAGATACCAATCATGAAGAAAAACTAGCAGAATTTAAGTCAACAGAAGTTAGAAGGAGTCTCTTCTGTTTTAAAAGTTTAATCTTTCTAAGAGTAAGAAAATAGCTGAAATAAAGTTGTATGACTGCCCAGTATCTATTAAAATCAGGGATTCGATACCAGGAGGCATATGGTTTAGTTTCATGATAATAGAGTTTTACTCTATACCAAGGATCTTCTAGAGGAGACATTAGATAAGTAGTAGAAACACTAGGAGTGTTTTTGAAAGTAGGGAGTCCCTTTTTAAAAGTTTCTGCTAAGTTTGATTGGATTACTATTTCTTCATCACAATCTGCTAGAGTTTCAATCTTAGCATATTGATCTAAGTAGTAGTAATCACAAGTAGGAGTCCTTATCATTTTTTCACACAGTTCAATAAGCTGATAAGGTTCAAGAGTAGTAAAGTTTTGGCCATAATAATGGCTTTGCAAGTGTTTCAAACATGGGTTGTCAACACACATGATAAGAAGAAAAATAAAGAGATCAGATCATTCAGATGCTGAACCATTCATGTAAACAACTTCAGTTAAAGAATGAATTTATTTTGGTCAAATCTTAAAAGCTTGGTACGTGTCTTGACCAGGCTTAAAGGGAAACTAGTAGCCCCTTTAATTTCAAAAAGACATAGGACTTACGAGATTCCTTACTCTTCTTGGTCCTGCAGACTATATACCATCTCTATCAGATTTTCTCAGATCTTATTCAGTTTTAGGTCAATCAACAAATAAACACGTATTATATTTCGAATAAACTAAACAGTTTATCTCATCCATAGTTATCAATCTGCCTTGGGTCGCACACTGTAAATTTTTCTGATTAAAAGAAAATTAAACAATTATCCAAAGATTAGCCTCACCTTGTCGGCCGTAGCGGCAGGTACTTGTTCCCTTGGCCCTCCTGGCACTGGCGGTACTTTTCCCCTTGCCTAGCCTTACGTCTTTTGGGTCGTATCTGGTTCTTCTTTCCCAATCTTAAATTCAGAAGAATTTATGGGCTTGACACCCGTAGGTATGAAGAGAAGTATGGATGAAATAAACTAACTTTTTATTGAAACATAAGAGTGGTTACAAGTGATGATCTAAATCTGAAAAGACTAAGTTCAGATTTTGGTCATTCTAATAGAAGTGAGTACAAGTAGATCCAGATCATCTAAGATCTGAACTCTTTATAAGCTTACTCTTGCATGGTTTTGTGGGATGTATGACTAAGATTTTTGGAAACTTGTCTATGCCATCCTTGAACAAGTGAGGTCCTTTATATAGACCTAAGAGTCGGAACTCAAAGCAAGGATTTGGAGTCCGAATAGTAGAGGTCATTTGGCCTTTCAGAAAAGCAAACAGTAGTTGGCCCTTCAGAAAAGGTATATAGTGCTTGACCTTTGCATAAAGTAGTGACAGCTGGTGGAATTATTAGCTGTCAGATAAGGTTGTGCCAGTTTGGTCTGGTCCACCATGATCTTCTGTCGTAGAATCTTCCAGAGGTGTTGAGCTGGCAGATGTGGACTGCGAGAGAGAGTGATCTTGCGATGTTCTAGGATATTTCTCTTGATAATAGGAAATAAGGCTAGAATCCGCAGTGGTAATTGAGAAAGGGATGAACTGAGTACCATAAATTTTATCCCAATAATATTTCTCGTTTAAGGTCTTTCCAGTAAACAGAAAATCTTCTGAGTCAGTCTGAGGACGCCATGTCCAGTGAGTACCAATGGTCTTAGCCCTCCAATGTCTGAGTTGGGCTTCAAGAACATTGTTAGTTTCCCAATTAGGATCTTGATCTCCTTCAGGTAGTATGAGGATATCATCTGAAGTAATCCTAACCAGATGTTTTGCCGGTTGTATAGTGGTAGTAATCCATTCTGGTGGAGAACTTTCAAAGTAGCAGATAACCGGGCCTTCATGACTTTGAAATACCTTGTGCAGTATCATTTTTAAGAGATATGGCATTTCAGTAGTCCAAGTGACATCATCAACCAATAATGAATTAAGGAGTCCAAAATTCATTAGGGCAAATGGAGTAATTTCAACTCCTTGAAAATGGAGCTGAGGAAATATTGAGATATCAATATTAGCTCGCCGTATTGAGTAAACTAATTGACACCTGCAATAAGAAAGTAGGTTAGTTTTTGCTTTGCATTGAGGATATAATCCTTTGCAAAGTCTTTTCTGCGCATACTCCACTTCATAAATCAGGGAGATGCCGATTAAGTCAGATAGTGTTCCTTTATGAGCTTCTCGTAAGAATTCAATAAGGATTACCATCTTTGCAAAAGACGTTTCTTCTGCAATAGTCTTAATGGAGTCAATTAAAGCTAAGGGAAGTTTTTCCCAGATTTTAATTGTTCCACTGGTGGCAGATTCTCCTTTAGAAGGATTGCCGAGACTACAGTATTGTCCGTGCAAGCTAGCCATTGAAGAACTAGAAAGCTTGTTTGGCTCTGACCGAAGAATTGTCAGGTGAGCAGGGGTAGTCTCTGTAGTCGAAGAGGAAACAGCTTGGACAAAAGTCCTTTCCTGCTGGCATATCGAACCATAGGGTCTGTTTTTCAAGTTTGAAGAAATATAGAAGTTTGGGCCCACTTTTGTTCTAATGGTCTCCAAAGCTTCTTTCAAGTCGTAGAATCCTCTGTAAGAGGTTCCTTGAGTGGCATAGGGTTTTATTTCGGCCCTGTCTGAGTAAACACCTGCATGTTCTCCGGAGAAGAGTGCATAACAGGAAAATTTCTTTCCTTGGGGTTTTTCAGAAATTCCAAGAAAATAGTTTGTGAAAGCAGATATGAGTATTACCTTTGAGTTGGACTGGCCTGGTGGAGTGACCAGATTCCAAAGGTTGTCGATCAGACAACATTGTACTTCATCAAGTAGCTTTCTGTTTTCAAAAGTAAACTGAGTCTTGGGATTCTGATGAATCACAAGCTCATTCTGACCAAATTTCATGGTTTTAAGTCTAGGGACCTTTTTCTTCCATTTGTCTGCCATTGCCTGCAATTTAGACAATCAGACGAGAAAGATTATCAGCCAGTTTGTTATTGGGGCCTTTAATATGCTCCCAATTAACTTTAAGTCCTTGATTTAGTATGCAATCTGCAAATTTGACCCATCTTTTATAAGAAAGGCCTTTTGGAGTAATTTTTGATTGTTCCGCAAATTTGACAATTGCTTCGCAATCAGTTCTCAAAGTAATTTCAGGTTTTCCAAGCAGAAGAAATCGAAAACTTTCTAAAGCATATAGAACAGCAAGTATTTCAAAATCAAGAGAAGTGAGGTGTCCTCGTTCTCTGAATTTCCCTTACGAGTACCTGCATATCTGTTCAGTTGTTCTGGGGGAGTATTTATTTTGCTTTCGCAAAAGTATTCCACCCTAACCAGTTTCGCATCCATCAGTTTCGACAATTAAGTAATCAGAATCTAATGGAAGAGTAAGTTCAGGTAAATTGTCACATAATCGTTTAATTTTCTGAACTAGTAGAATATCCTCTGAATTAAAATATTTCTGCCCTTTGGGAGAGGTTTTATTATAAAGAGGAGAAGTAAGTTTGCCAATATTCTTAAGATAGGGACGGGCATAGTTAAGTAAACCAAGAAAACTTCTAAGGAGTTTTAAATCTTCCATTTTATCTGGAAAATCCAAAATTTTCTTAGAAATAGCAGGTTGAAGTTTAATCCTGCCATGGCCAATTTCAGCACCAAGAAATTCAATGTTTCTTTTAAAAAGAGCCATTTTCTTTTTCGAAACAATCAGTCCATGTTTTTCAAACAAAGAAAAGATTGTATGCAAGTGAGCTTTGTGTTCATTTTCAGTTTTACTAAAAACCAAAACATCATCAATATAAACATAAGTGAACTTTGAGTACGGTCTGAAAATATTATCCACTTTTCTTTGAAAAATCTGGGGGGCGTTTTTCAAACCAAATGGCATAACCAACCATTCAAAGTGTCCTTCAGGACAAGAAAAAGCAGTCCAGCTTATCGAGTCTGGATGCATTCTTACCTATAAAAGCATTCAACATTCTTGTAAAACCATGAATGTTGACTTGGCATGCAACCTGAGTTTGGGTAAGGTTTTGGTTGCACATAGTAGGTTGTTGAGTAAAAGTATAGGATTTGTCTTCCCTTTCAATAATGACAATCCCTTTTTGTTTAGTATCAGAAAAAGATTTTGGTATAGCAAAATCGAAATCTGATGTATCCTTAGATACTTCAGAGTCAAAATAGGTTTCTTTGAATTGTATAAACTGAAGTTCTAAGTCGTTAAACCGAGTTTCTAAAGAAGAAACCCTTGTTTCGAGAAGTTGATTTCTTGTGCTGGATTTAACACAAGGAGTTTTTGCAATTTCAATGTTATAGTCTGATTTTAAACAAACATTGCAAATTTGTAGTTTACACAAACTACAAGTAGCTCTGCATAAGACAGAGGGATAGTAGTTGCATTTAAAACATGGAATAAAATCATTTCCTTGTTTTAGCATCCAAGTATGAGTACAGGTATAAGAAACAGGAGTTGTTGAATCAGTGAACATTAGATCTGTTTCTTCTTCAGTAAATAGGTTTTCTAATTCATCAAAATTAGGAAACTCAAAGTTAGCAGAATCGTACCTGAGGTCTGTAAGACCATATTTTTCTGCCATAGACAAAGGTTTTGTCAACTCATTGATTAACATGTAGTCTGCTTCTGTGCCTGCTTCCTGCTCTAAGGAATTAATTTCACAGATAGAGTAAATAGAAGAAGTGTATGATACATCAGACATTACTTCTAGTAAGTCACAATTTGTAGTATTTACTAGTAATGCTTCCCTAGTGAATAAGTTTTTCCTGTCTGGACATACAGAAGATATATGGCCAGGTTTATTACAGGCATAACATGTTAAAGTAGATTGGTAAGACTTAGATGGCTTAAATCTCCTAACATGTTTCTTTTTTTCAAGATAAGGCTTTTTAGCCTTACTTTTTCTCAAGTAATATTTCTTTGAAGGCTTACCCTTTTGTTTACCTTTCAACGGTTTGTGTTTCCTAGCAGTTTTGGTGCTTGGATGTCTTGCACCATATTGCTGGGCTGTATAGATTTGAGAACAGAAACCATACTTCTGATTCTTCAGCATATTTTGAGTGGCTATGTGAGTGCATTTTTCCTTTAATTTGTTGAGGATATGCTGGATCCTGATTCCAACATTATCAAATTGAGGAGGCACAGTCATTGATTTCCATGTTTCATGGATTTCTTTTCCAAGTTGATCTGGTAATTTTGAGAACAGTTGTTCTCCCATTTCAGGGCTAAAGTAGTTTCCTGAAATAGCTGTTAGCACCAGAAAATCTAAACAAAATGGCTTAACATAATACCCGTTTAAAAGTTGAAGTTGCTCTAGATCTCTCATGGCATCGATTTATCTTAAATTGAGTCCAGTGTTAGCATCTCGAGCAGTAAGTATTCTATGCATTACATAGCAAAAGTTGAGGATGTTATTACCTTGTTGGGCAATACGAATTACCTCATTTGGGAATCTTTTCTTGAAATCTTCCCAAGCAGCTCTTGCAACATCTCCAAGATAGTTTTCTGCTACCTTGATCATTGCTTCTCCTGAGTCAATGTCCTGATCATGTCGAGATTGGTAATCTCTTTTGACTGAGACTGTCCATTGTTCTAAGTAAGTATCGAATAACTGAGGGTCACACTCAGTAGTATTTAGTAGGACTGCATCTTTTCCAAAAAAAGTTTGTTCAGGAGGTCTACGTCTTCCTGTAGTTCTGAGTAATGGATTAGGGTTAGTGTAAGGGTTTACAGCTACCCTAGAAGGATGTCCTCCAGTATCATAAACCATAGGTCCAAGTTCTGATTCCGGATAGGAAACATTATATGGCCTGGACTGACCGGTTGAAGAGGTTTGGGGATCCATTAAGTTTTTCACAGAGATATGAGTTAAGTTAGTCTCTGTGGAAATGGCTTCTGAAAGAATTGACTGGGTGTCTTCAGTTTCTTCTTCCAAGACTGCAATTTGGTTTTCTAGTTTGGGTTGGGGAATAACAGGAATTTTATAGGCTATAACTTCCAGATTAATTCCAAACCTTAGTTTGTATCCAGGCTGGAGTTTTCCAGATTCAAGATCTATTTTCTCCTGCTCAGATAAGTCTTTTTGAGTAAAATATCTTCCTATTTCCTTAGGAAAATACAGGTATTCTTCCAAATCATCAAATACTCTTGCTTTAGTATGCAATCTGCAAATTTGACTCATCTTTTATAAGAAAGGCCTTTTGGAGTAATTTTTGATTGTTCCGCAAATTTGACAATTGCTTCGCAATCAGTTCTCAAAGTAATTTCTGGTTTTCCAAGCAGAAGAAATCGAAAACTTTCTAAAGCATATAGAACAGCAAGTATTTCAAAATCAAGAGAAGTGAGGTGTCCTCGTTCTCTGAATTTCCCTGAAGAGTACCTGCATATCTGTTCAGTTGTTCTGGGGGAGTATTTATTTTGCTTTTGCAAAAGTATTCCACCCCAACCAGTTTCGCATCCATCAGTTTCGACAATTAAGTAATCAGAATCTAATGGAAGAGTAAGTTCAGGCAAATTGTCACATAATCGTTTAATTTTCTGAACTAGTAGAATATCCTCTGAATTAAAATATTTTTGCCATTTGGGAGAGGTTTTACTATAAAGAGGAGAAGTAAGTTTGCCAATATCCTTAAGATAGGGACGGGCATAGTTAAGTAAACCAAGAAAACTTCTAAGGAGTTTTAAATCTTCCATTTTATCTGGAAAATCCAAAATTTTCTTCGAAATAGCAGGTTGAAGTTTAATCTTGCCATGGCCAATTTCAGCACCAAGAAATTCAATGTTTCTTTTAAAAAGAGCCATTTTCTTTTTAGAAACAATCAGTCCATGTTTTTCAAACCAAGAAAAGATTGTATGCAAGTGAGCTTTGTGTTCATTTTCAGTTTTACTAAAAACCAAAACATCATCAATATAAACACAAGTGAACTTTGAGTACGATCTGAAAATATTATCCATTTTTCTTTGAAAAATCTGGGGGGCGTTTTTCAAACCAAATGGCATAACCAACCATTCAAAGTGTCCTTCAGGACAAGAAAAAGCAGTCCAGCTTATCGAGTCTGGATGCATTCTTACCTGCCAAAATCCTGACTTCATGTCAAACTTACTATACCATGAAGATCCTTGGATTTTGTTGATGAGTTGATCCTTATCAGGAATCTTGTATCCATCTTCATTACAGTTGTCATTGAGTCGTTTGTAATTAAAGACCATACGAGTTTGACCACGCCTTTGTTCTGAGCTTTTGTTTACGATAAAAGCTGGAGATCTATGGCAGGAGTCTGAGCGTTGAATTGCTCCTAGTTGTAGCAGTTGATCTACATGCATTTTGCATTCCTCCTGCTCAAAGTTTGAGTATTTCATATCCTGTGCTTTAATAGTAAGATCAGGATTAATGATATCAAGTTTACAGAAAACCTTATCCTTGTCCCAATATCTAAGGGGGTTTTCTCCTATTATTTCTAATTTTTCAAGTTTAGAAATAATATCTTCAATTGGGGTTTCCAATTGTAAGTTTTTCAAGAGTATCTTAGGGTGTAGATAGTATTCTATTTCTTCCAAGATAAGTCCTGAAATCAAGTCATAGTCAACATAGAGATCAATACATAATAAGTCACATATTGGATCTAATGCTTCATAACAAGTAAGGTCTATGCTATAACTACAAGCTTTCTTTTCAGCCTGAATTCTAGCAAGATCAGTTGCTTTTTGCTTGCATGAACCTGGGGGGTCACATAAACATTCATTCTCTGAAAGAATGGGCACAAGCGCTAAATTTGGCTTGGGAATCGAATAAGTAGGCTTAAGAGCTGGGCGAATTTTTGTGTTGTTGTTGTTACTAGGGGTACCACCACGCTTAGTTCGCAACTCTGATGAGCCAAGGAGTTCAGTGATAACAGGAGTGAGAATGGAATGCTGGAAAAATAAGCAATAATCATTTGTCAAAAGACAAGCCCTGTTGTTATGAGTAAGGAAATTAAGACCTAAAATAAGACTAATATCCTTATGATTCAAAGGTCTAACCCAAAGTTCAGAAATAGTCATTGGAGTGGAAAAAGTATCACAGTTATCCAAAAATCTAATATGACAATTGGAGATATAAGTATCAAGAATAAGTTTAGAACCATCAAATTAAGTACTAAAAAGAGGAGTTTTAGCAGTTTTCAAATATTTGTTTGGAACAAATTCTGCTAAAAAGTTTAGATCAATGGTAGATCTGGATGCACCATTATCTATAAAAGCATTCAACATTCTTGTAAAACCATGAATGTTGACTTGGCATGCAACCTGAGTTTGGGTAAGGTTTTGGTTGCACATAGTAGGTTGTTGAGTAAAAGTACAGGATTTGTCTTCCCTTTCAGTAATGACAATCCCTTTTTGTTTAGTATCAGAAAAAGATTTTGGTATAGCAAAATCGAAATCTGATGTATCCTTAGATACTTCAGAGTCAAAATAGGTTTCTTTGAATTGTATAAACTGAAGTTCTAAGTCGTTAAACCGAGTTTCTAAAGAAGAAACCCTTGTTTCGAGAAGTTGATTTCTTGTGCTGGATTTAACACAAGGAGTTTTTGCAATTTCAATGTTATAGTCTGATTTTAAACAAACATTGCAAATTTGTAGTTTACACAAACTACAAGTAGCTCTGCATAAGACAGAGGGATAGTAGTTGCATTTAAAACATGGAATAAAATCATTTCCTTGTTTTAACATCCAAGTATGAGTACAGGTATAAGAAACAGGAGTTGTTGAATCAGTGAACATTAGATCTGTTTCTTCTTCAGTAAATAGGCTTTCTAATTCATCAAAATTAGGAAACTCAAAGTTAGCAGAATCGTACCTGAGGTCTGTAAGACCATATTTTTCTGCCATAGACAAAGGTTTTGTCAACTCATTGATTAACCTGTAGTCTACTTCTGTGCCTGCTTCCTGCTCTAAGGAATTAATTTCACAGATAGAGTAAATAGAAAAAGTGTCTGATACATCAGACATTACTTCCAGTAAGTCACAATTTGTAGTATTTACTAGTAATGCTTCCCTAGTGAATAAGTTTTTCCTGTCTGGACATACAGAAGATATATGGCCAGGTTTATTACAGGCATAACATGTTAAAGTAGATTGGTAAGATATATGCTCAAATACTCCTTCTTCCATCAGAAAATGGCTGTGTTTGAGTATCTGAACTGTCATCTTCAAGCTCATCCTGATTTGCTGAATTGACATAGTTAGCAAACCTGACACTCAAAGAATTATCAGTATTTACATAAGTAATATTCTGAGTTGGTCTAAGAGCACCATCTGGTTCTTTTAACCTAAAAGTCCATTCTAATCCTGTAAGAAGGTTAGAATCAATTTTTACTGGGGGAATAAATTTTATTCCTTTTGAAGTTAGAACTTGAATAATTGAATCCATTTTTAACTTATAAGAAATGGAAGTATTATTCATAGTTTTTACCAGAAAAATCATATCAAGTTGGATATTGTCACCTTCAAATTGATCGTACCCACGAGTTTTAACCAAAACTTTTATATGCTTGTAAAAATCTTTGATAGTCATATTAAAGTTTGGGCATACATAAGTAATTCCTAGATTTTCAGATAAATCTACTTCAAGCATTCCAAGAATTTGCTGAGTCTGATTCGAGAATCTAGAGTCATAAAGGACTAGGAGTACCTTTCCTCCTTTACCTTTCATAGTCAGACCTCTGAGTCCAATAATTATTAATCCCAGATGGATATAATTATGTCCTCCTTGGAGTAGAAGCCTGGCTGAGTCTTCAGTCATCAAGGTCATGCGAACTTCATGTTCATCTGGAACATGGAGTTGTTCTGCTCTTTAATGTCTGAATAGTGAGGTTGTTGTACTGAACCTGTTAACACCATAAAGGGTAGTGGGTTGCATAGAACGAAGTTGTTGTTCTGAAAATGTATTCATGTCCTGATTGACATCAATCACATCTTCCAAGGTTTGAGTAACAGTTCTAGATCCCCAGTCAATTCTTTTAGAAGCCATTTCCACAGAGACAAACTTAACTCATATCTCTGTGAAAAACTTAATGGATCCCTAAACCTCTTCAACCGGTCAGTCCAGGCCATATAATGTTTCCTATCCAGAATCAGAACCTGGACCTATGGTTTATGATACTGGAGGACATCCTTCTAGGGTAGCTGTAAACCCTTACACTAACCCTAATCCATTACTCAGAACTACAGGAAGACGTAGGCCTCCTGAACAAACTTTTTTTGGAAAAGATGCAGTCCTACTAAATATTACTGAGTGTGACCCTCAGTTATTCGATACTTACTTAGAACAATGGACAGTCTCAGTCAAAAGAGATTACCAATCTCGACATGAGCAGGACATTGACTCAGGAGAAGCAATGATCAAGGTAGCAGAAAACTATCTTGGAGATGTTGCAAGAGCTGCTTGGGAAGATTTCAAGAAAAGATTCCCAAATGAGGTAATTCGTATTGCCCAACAAGGTAATAACATCCTCAACTTTTGCTATGTAATGCATAGAATACTTACTGCTCGAGATGCTAACACTGGACTCAATTTAAGACAAATCGATGCCATGAGAGATCTAGAGCAACTTCAACTTTTAAACAGGTATTATGTTAAGCCATTTTGTTTAGATTTTCTGGCGCTAACAGCTATTTCAGGAAACTACTTTAGCCCTGAACTGGGAGAACGACTGTTCTCAAAATTACCAGATCAACTTGGAAAAGAAATCCATGAAACATGGAAATCAATGACTGTGCCTCCTCAATTTGATAATGTTGGAATTAGGATCCAGCATATCCGCAACAAATTAAAGGAAAAATGCACTCACATAGCCACTCAAAAGAAATTACTTTGAGAACTGATTGCGAAGCAATTGTCAAATTTGCAGAACAATAAAAAATTACTCCAAAAGGCCTTTCTTATAAAAGATGGGTCAAATTTGCAGATTGCATACTAAAGCAAGGACTTAAAGTTAATTGGGAGCATATTAAAGGCCCCAATAACAAACTGGCTGATATTCTTTCTCGTCTGATTGTCTAAATTGCAGGCAATGGCGGACAAAGGGAAGAAAAAGGTCCCTAGACTTAAAACCATGAAATTTGGTCAGAATGAGCTTGTGATTCATCAGAATCCCAAGACTCAGTTTACTTTTGAAAACATAAAGCTACTTGATGAAGTACAATGTTGTCTGATCGACAACCTTTGGAATCTGGTCACTCCACCAGGCCAGTCCAACTCAAAGGTAATACTCATATCTGCTTTCACAAACTCTTTCCTTGGAATTTTTGAAAAACCCCAAGGAAAGAAATTTTCCTGTTATGCACTCTTCTCCGGAGAACATGCAGGTGTTTACTCAGACTGGGCCGAAATAAAACCCTATGCCACTCAAGGAACCTCTTACAGAGGATTCTACGACTTGAAAGAAGCTTTGGAGACCATTAGAACAAAAGTGGGCCCAAACTTCTATATTTCTTCAAACTTGAAAAACAGACCCTATGGTTCGATATGCCAGCAGGAAAGGACTTTTGTCCAAGCTGTTTCCTCTTCGACTACAGAGACTACCCCTGCTCACCTGACAATTCTTCGGTCAGAGCCAAACAAGCTTTCCAGTTCTTCAATGGCTAGCTTGCACGGACAATACTGTAGTCTCGGCAATCCTTCTAAAGGAGAATCTGCCACCAGTGGAACAGTTAAAATCTGGGAAAAACTTCCCCTAGCTTTAATTGACTCCATTAAGACTATTGCAGAAGAAACGTCTTTTGCAAAGATGGTAATCCTTATTGAATTCTTACGAGAAGCTCATAAAGGAACACTATCTGACTTAATCGGCATCTCCCTGATTTATGAAGTGGAGTATGCGCAGAAAAGACTTTGCAAAGGATTATATCCTCAATGCAAAGCAAAAACTAACCTACTTTCTTATTGCAGGTGTCAATTAGTTTACTCAATACGGCGAGCTAATATTGATATCTCAATATTTCCTCAGCTCCATTTTCAAGGAGTTGAAATTACTCCATTTGCCCTAATGAATTTTGGACTCCTTAATTCATTATTGGTTGATGATGTCACTTGGACTACTGAAATGCCATATCTCTTAAAAATGATACTGCACAAGGTATTTCAAAGTCATGAAGGCCCGGTTATCTGCTACTTTGAAAGTTCTCCACCAGAATGGATTACTACCACTATACAACCGGCAAAACATCTGGTTAGGATTACTTCAGATGATATCCTCATACTACCTGAAGGAGATCAAGATCCTAATTGGGAAACTAACAATGTTCTTGAAGCCCAACTCAGACATTGGAGGGCTAAGACCATTGGTACTCACTGGACATGGCGTCCTCAGACTGACTCAGAAGATTTTCTGTTTACTGGAGAGACCTTAAACGAGAAATATTATTGGGATAAAATTTATGGTACTCAGTTCATCCCTTTCTCAATTACCACTGCGGATTCTAGCCTTATTTCCTATTATCAAGAGAAATATCCTAGAACATCGCAAGATCACTCTCTCTCGCAGTCCACATCTGCCAGCTCAACACCTCTGGAAGACTCTACGACAGAAGATCATGGTGGACCAGACCAAACTGGCACAACCTTATCTGACAGCTAATAATTCCACCAGCTGTCACTACTTTATGCAAAGGTCAAGCACTATATACCTTTTCTGAAGGGCCAACTACTGTTTGCTTTTCTGAAAGGCCAAATGACCTCTACTATTCGGACTCCAAATCCTTGCTTTGAGTTCCGACTCTTAGGTCTATATAAAGGACCTCACTTGTTCAAGGATGGCATAGACATGTTTCCAAAAACCTTAGTCATACATCCCACAAAACCATGCAAGAGTAAGCTTATAAAGAGTTCAGATCTTAGATGATCTGGATCTACTTGTACTCACTTCTATTAGAATGACCAAAGTATGAACTTAGTCTTTTCAGATTTAGATCATCACTTGTAACCACTCTTATGTTTCAATAAAAAGTTAGTTTATTTCATCCATACTTCTCTTCATACCTACGGGTGTCAAGCCCATAAATTCTTCTAAATTTAAGATTGGGAAACAAGAACCAGATACGACCCAAAAGACGTAAGGCTAGGCAAGGGGAAAAGTACCGCCAGTGCCAGGAGGGCCAAGGGAACAAGTACTGGCCGCTACGGCCGACAAGGTGAGGCTAATCTTTGGATAATTGTTTAATTTTCTTTTAATCAGAAAAATTTATAGTGTGCGACCCAAGGCAGATTGATAACTATGGATGAGATAAACTGTTTAGTTTATTCGAAATATAATACGTGTTTATTTGTTAATTGACCTAAAACTGAATAAGATCTGAGAAAATCTGATAGAGATGGTATATAGTTTGCAAGACCAAGAAGAGTAAGGAATCTCGTAAGTCCTATGTCTTTTTGAAATTAAAGGGGCTACTGGTTTCCCTTTAAGCCTGGTCAAGACACGTACCAAGCTTTTAAGATTTGACCAGAATAAATTCATTCTTTAACTGAAGTTGTTTACATGAATGGTTCAGCATCTGAATGATCTGATCTCTTTATTTTTCTTCTTATCATGTGTGTTGACAACCCATGTTTGAAACACTTGCAAAGCCATTATTATGGCCAAAACTTTACTACTCTTGAACCTTATCGACTTATTGAACTGTGTGAAAAAATGATAAGGACTCCTACTTGTGATTACTACTACTTAGATCAATATGCTAAGATTGAAACTCTAGCAGATTGTGATGAAGAAATAGTAATCCAATCAAACTTAGCAGAAACTTTTAAAAAGGGACTCCCTACTTTCAAAAACACTCCTAGTGTTTCTACTACTTATCTAATGTCTCCTCTAGAAGATCCTTGGTATAGAGTAAAACTCTATTATCATGAAACTAAACCATATGCCTCCTGGTATCGAATCCCTGATTTTAATAGATACTGGGCAGTCATACAACTTTATTTCAGCTATTTTCTTACTCTTAGAAAGATTAAACTTTTAAAACAGAAGAGACTCCTTCTAACTTCTGTTGACTTAAATTCTGCTAGTTTTTCTTCATGATTGGTATCTGTAGGAAGACTATGCAACTCTGGGGTAGGCTTTCAGGCCTATTTCTAGAGCCACTGTATAGTAGACGAATGTTTTCATATGAATGGATGTTGATCTGCTTCACTAACCTACTTTACCAGTCAAAACACATTATCTCCTATCTTAGATTAAGTGCCGGAGATTTGTGCCCCCTCTTCCTGGTATCAGAGCATGTTTCTTTCTTTGGGAATATGTTTAAACTTATATTACTTGCATACCTATATGCTAATACTACTATAAATCATTGCAGATGTTTTATACATATGCTTTATGATTTACTATTGCTAATATTGTTTTTATGGATTTAAAAACAATTGAATATCTTGACTTGGCTTTGGGTACTTCAGAAAAAACTATTATTTCGCTTGAGAAAGCAAAATTTAGTTGCTTCTTCAAACCCAATGTTTTTAACCACTCCCTACATGGAGAACACTTTCAATTAAATTCTCTGGTGGATTTAATTATTTCCCTTGGCAGATCTTTAACTGATCACCAAGAACGTTTTCTTAGAATTACGAAAACCACTGCTCACTCCATTGAAGAAAATAGTAAAAAGTTTTCCGAAATTCTAGAAAAACTTACTTATATTAAATCTTTTCAAAATGATATTTTGTTTAAGATTAATACTTTGAAAGATCTTCCTGGAAAGAAAGAACTTTCAAATTTTACAACTTCTTTGTCCAAAACTTCAGAAGGTTTTCAAGAAATTGAAATTCTTTTAAAAGAAATTGACAGAAACCTAAAATCTCATGAACTCAGAATAGACACTGAGATCATAAGAATTCATGACTTGCTAAACAAAATTAGATATGAATAAAACTGATTTTGAAAATTCATATTTCGATGAGGCTGTTGAATACACCTCAAGATATAAAGGTAACCTTGAATTTACAGGTTATTCTAACTTAGATGTGGCCACTGGAAAGGGTGACCGCGTCATGGTCCAACAAAACAATTTGATTATTGGATTGTTAACTTCTCTGCATAGCAGAATGACCAAACTTGAAAATGAGATAATCAGGATGCAGGATTCTCTCAGAGGCTCAGAAACTTCAGCATGGAAAGATGCATTGGACAAAATAAATGCAGACCTAGCTAAAGTTGCTACGAGTCAACTCTGTAAAACACAGGGTCGACACAACTCGATTTCTATGGTATAAAAATGAACTTTAATGTACAATGTCAACCAACTTTAATCAATATAACAAAATATCATAAGGAGCCAAGATTTCCATAGTTGCAAAAATTTTAGAAAAAATACATAGCTAACTTTTAGAATCAATTACAAGACTCATAATCCATTTTATACATTTTTCTACCACCAAATAAACTCAACAAAGATATGTCTATGTCCAGTAAATTTTTTCTCAAAAATACATATACAAAATGCCAAGAAATTCAAGAGGATAAAGTCTACCTTACTATGAAGAGAGTTTTGCACCAATGTATTCCCAACATATGAGCTTTTAAACTTTGAATTCTGGAGGGAGCATGTTAGTATTATTCCCTAGAAGTAATCACTTGTACATTGTATATGATATATTTTATTTTAATAAAAGACATTATTTATCTTACAGTTTCTTTTGTTTACTGTTATGTACTATAATTGTTAGATAAAGTCCCTAGTACAACACTGTGTTAAGGAAATCATGATAGAGATCATGATATGAGATTCCTACTACACTGTATAGTGTTAGTACTTAAAGAGTCTCTAGTCGTAGTATTAATGAGACAGGACATCATTAATGCGTTAAGACTAGCATATGTTAGACTTCCTGATTTGATCAGGCGGTGGTTCTCATATCTGTGAGTATTGAGATACTCAAAGTTAACACGTGAATGCTTGTTAATAGAACAAGTTCATTGGATGACCTAGTTATGAGACAATCACATGGATAACTATTTAGTGCCAATGATATAATCTCAATATAGCAAATGTGTAAGTATCCTTAGACTTGAGATCTCTAAGGTACTTTTTTTTTTTAGTATTGTGCTTTGATTTCAATCTCTGGAGCCAGATCGAGGGCCGACTATGGGATGGATATTGGGTACATTGTGAGGTAAACAAAAGTAGTTGAGAGGGTCAATAAAGAATTCACCACTCCTAATAGTAGGGGTGAATATCTCACGGCCATTTGTAGGAATTACTACTCGAGAAGTCCTTGGCCAAGGCAACTGTGTATTGGAAACAGTTTCAATTGATACACATCTAGAGTAGTGGGTTCCTGGTACAAGTACTATTATATTCGGGCCAGAATTAATATATATTCTGGAGGGAGTTGGCACTAATTTCATACTCCAAACTGAATGAGATATTGTATAGTGAAAGGAGTTAATTGAACTGTAGTTTGTTATTGAATGGTTTATGTCAAGCCACTTGACTTCCTGGACTCTTAGGTAGTCATGATGTGTTGTTAGATACTGCTCATGATCTAGGAATATGGGTTTATTAATTGATGAATTAATAAACCAATCTTGATTAGAATCAATATGATTAATTCTAATTAATTATGAATTATTAATTTCAAAGATGTTTGGATTAATTCATGTTCGATACCAATTGATTGGAAAACTTAATATGTCACACACAATAGAGGATTGTATACTCAAGATGTTATTTGATAATATAGCAGGGTTAATTGCGAGAAAGAAAAGTTGTTGTGACCAAATTATAATTAGTTATAATTTATGGTCTAAATTGTAATTGTGAGAACTTGTGTTTCCAATTACAATTAGGGAATTCTAACTGTTTTAGAATTCTTAGATAGATGATTTTTTAGCAGAATTTTCGTGTTATATATGATATACACACGAAACCCTAGCTTGAGTGGATTTAACGAAAAATAACAGCTTCCAACCTTCTCTTCTCTCTCTCTCTCTCTCTCTCTCTCTCTCTCTCTCTCTCTCTCTCTCTCTCTCTCTCTCTCTCTCTCTCTCTCTCTCTCTCTCTCGTTTTTGCTGAAAAATAAGAAGAACCTTAGCCGCCACTTTGGTTTTTGCTAGCACATAAACATCTTGGTGTGCTTGAGAGCGATCTTCCATGTGGATTTCTATTAGAGATAATCACACAGTGTGATTGTAGTAGTTGGACATTCAACTCTCGTGGTGTTTGATTAAGAGGATTGCTGGATCGCGCCTCGACTTGAAGAAGGAATTTTTTTTTTCCACACGATCAAAGAAAGGTAAAAAGTTGTTACCTTTGTTCTCTTTATGTCTTGTTTTCCACACATGCGGATCTTGGGATGGTATCTCGTTTTATTTTTCCGCTGCGCCATATATAATATGCGTGAGATACTCAACAGAGCATTCGTAGAAGAAGGAAAGCAGTGCGAAGAAGAAAGAAAGAAGAAGATGAAGGGAATGGGAGAAAAACATAGAGAAATGAAGGTGGCATTCTGGAGGAATAGGAAAAGGAAAATCAAAGAAGAGAGAGAAATAGAAGAAACAAAACAAAAGAAGAAGAAAACAAATGAAATAAACCACAAAGAAAGGATTGGGGGGGGGGGGTTGGTGCTTCACGTGACAAACAAGGGAAACAAACAAGAAAAGTAAAAAAAAAAAAAAAAGAAAAAGGAAAAACGAAGAAAAGACAAAATAGGAAGAAGCTGGGAAGAAAAGAAAAAGAGTAAGGAAACAAACAAAAAAGGAAAAAAAAACTAAAAGAAAGAAAATTGAAAATTGATTTTTTTTTTTTTTGGGTGTGTTTTCTGTCGGGCAGTGCTGGCCCGGCGCCTGGTCAGCTTTGACCCATCATTTTTTTTTTTTTGGTGTTTTCTACCAAGCAGTGCCGGACTAGCACCCTAGCCATTTTTTCGCCTGGCGCCAGCCCAAATTTTTTTTATTTTCTCTTTCTTTTTAAATAGTTAAAAACTATCCTAATTGAATGCATGAACATAGTACATTTAAAATGAGAATGCATAAATTAAAAACTAGACTACCATTAAAATAATAAAAATAAAAGTATTAATAATAAAAAAAAATCAAATAGAATAAAAATAAAAATAAATTAGTTCACCCAAAATATAGTGTTGGTGTACATAAACAAAAAGTCCAAACTTGAAAAAAAAAAAAATTAGTAGAGACTCAAAATGATTAACGTAAAAACCATCAAATCAAAACTACAATTAGTGCACATATTTCGCATTAACATTAAGTGAGCAAAATTAAATAATTAAATATACAATATATGCAAACATACAAAAACAAGTTAGTAATTATTAACATGTATCTACCTATTTACATATTTACATGGCTAAATCAATGAAGTCCAACCTTTCATGATATTGTTTCCCGGCAATGGTGCCAAAAACTTGATGTGCAAATTTTGAGTGTATAAAAATTATCAAATTTAAAAATACAATTAGTATACATATTTCACATTAACATTAAGTGAGCAAAATTAAATAACTAAATATACAATATATGCAAACATACAAAATGAAGTTAGTAATTATTAACATGTATCTACCTATTTACATATTTACATGGCAAAATCAATGAAGTCCAACCTTTCATGATATTATTCCCTGGCAACGGCGTCAAAAACTTGATGCGTAAATTTTAGGTGTATAAAAATCATCAAATTTAAATTCATCCGTTGGTGAAGTTTTAATTAAAACATTAATCCCAAAATACACATACGAGTAAGTATAGTCATTGTAAGCATAACATATGGAATTAATGAGTAACGATCCTCAAAGGAAGAAGTATACACTAGTTACTTTTCATTCATTATTTAACCGACCAAAGAGAGTAATAAGATAATAAAAAGAAAAATAAAGAAGTAAATATATACAACTCAAGGATGGAAAATTATGTAATTAGACAAATATTCTTGAAAACATAACTATGAACCGCTTAGCAATTATCGTAATCAATTGTTATCTTGGCATCATGAAAGATTTAATATAGACATACTTTATTTGCAATCCATAGAATCACTATCTTCTAGTTAAATTAGTGAACATATTATGTCTCGACCAATTTACCCAAAAGATATATTAAAATCAATCCTTAAATAAAAAACATGAAATTGGTCAATGAATCCATATTCTAACAATCATCAACTAATCTTTGATTACTAATGTTCTAAACAATTAATCCCCTTTTCAAGCAAGTTAAGAGATAACAAATATGAAATTAATCAGATAAAAACCATTATCAACCTCTTTTTTAAGCAAGTTAATAACAAGAATTAATTAATCATTTTGTAGGAAAAACAAGTAATCAAATACCAAATAATAATAATAATAATAATAATAATAATAATAATAATAATAATAATTATTATAATAATAATAATTATTATTATTATTATTAATTAATTAATTAATTAATTAATTAATTAATTAATCAAAGAACTAAATTAACTCAAAATCATAAATTCAAGAATAATATCTAAATACAATTAAAGAATTAACTCATCATTGTTTAAGAAAAACAAAATAAAGGAAATAGATAAATACTCATAGATAAGCTTTTCAATTTCCAATGAAAACTCCTCCATGAATCAATGCTCCTTGTATTATTTCTCTAGAGAAAATATTTGTGATACACTCTAAAAAAATATTTCTAAATCTCTACATTGTGGACACCCCACCCCCCCTTTTTTTTTTTACATAAATAGCCTTTATTTATAAGCTTACAATTTTCCTAAAAGAATCCTATGTAAAGAAGAAGTAATTTGCTAAAAATCCAAAACAAAAAAGGATTAGTAATTTTCCTAATAAAATTCTAAAAATAAAAAAATAAAAGTGATCCACCGAAAAGAATTGGAAAACAATTGGAAACTTGGTTTTGTCTTGTTGCACTGAAGAACTTAATATTTGTTGAAATTGGCTTCACGCCGAGCCATCTACCAAGTCTCATGCCTTTTTCCTTCAATTGAGCCGCTTCCTTTTGTACCGAGCCAATGGGCCACCGAAATCTCCTTTTCTTCATGCATCGACTCATCCGAGCCGCAAACCACCCGAGCCACCGAAGCTGCCAATTTTCTTCTTTTTTTGGTTGCCTTCTTGTTGAGCTGTGGCTTAGTCGAGCCGCGACTTAGCTTTACACATCCTTCCCAGGATGTTTTACATCCTAGGCATGATGAGCTTTTGTCCTCTCCCTCTTTTCTTTGTTTCTTTGTTGCTTTTATTTCCTTGGCCCACAATTTTGTTCTTTTTCTTCTTGTGCTTTCGTCCTTAGTTGAAGCCGACCGAGCCGTGAACAACCTTTGAGCTATTGTTCTATTTTTTATTTCTAATTTCCAATTGCTTCTCTGTTTCCTCTTTTTTTTTTCCCGTTTTCCTCTATTCTTCTAGTATAGGACCGGTGCCAGGTCCATCCTCTTGGCCTGGGGCTGGGTCTGCACTGAAAAATTACACAATGAGCTTTAAATTTCACATATTTTTGCATAAAATTACAAAAAAATATTTTTATAAGTGAAATATCAAATAGAAAGGAATATTACTAGTTATTGTATTAAAAGTATCTCAAAATAACCTCAAATAGTTAGAAAAATAATAATGATTTTATCCCTAATCAGGACTTCTCACTAACTAAAGGTAAATCATTCCCCCACTTGGAATTCATAACACAATAACCTTATCATGACAAGATTCCCAATCGCATCATTCAGTCAAGAACAATCGTTTATGTGTTAAGTAACCTGTGATCCATACCTTACTGTGAAAGACTACCACTCACATGAACCACTTACTTAAATACAATGGATTTTTTCTAGTGTAATTGCGCACAAATAAAAATGTAAATTTATAAACAAACTTTGAGAATAAATCTTTTATTAATATTAATCATCAGAAATATAGTTTAAGAGGATATACAATCCAATAGGCATAAAAGTGTGCATGCTGCAAGGTCCATTGATGGGCTTAAGCAAACTTCTAGGAGTTGGAATATCCGTTTTGATAAAACAATCAAAGAGTTTGGCTTCATTAAAAACATGGATGAACCTTGTGTATATAATAAGGTTAGTGAGAGTGCAATTGTTTTCCTATCACGTTATGTAGATGACATAGTACTAATAGGAAATGTTGTCCTTATTCTTCAATAAGTTAAAAAGATATATTGATACCAGTTTCCATTATGATAATAGTGACTATGAGTCATAATCAGGCTACGCATTCAATTTGAAGGTTGTCACTTGATTTATGAAATCATTAATAGGAAAGATGTAAAAGATATAGAGAGTTTCTATGGATGAGAACATAGCGAGCCCACTGACTAATACATTACCCCAGAAGAAATATGATAGATATGTTGAGTTATTCGGTATTAGATACATGAATGATTGGTTCTAGCTCAAGTAGGAGTTTGTTAGTGTTATACTCTATAGGTAATCACATGTATTTTGTATATTGCATATTTATTTAATAATACAAGACATTCTTTATCTTTCAATTTGTTTTATTTATATTTTCATGGGAATATAACTATTAGATAAAGTCCCAGTGCAACACTGTGTTAGGAAATCATGATAGAAATCATGATGTGAGGTTTCTACTACATTGAATGGTGTTTGTACTTAAATTATCCCTAGTCATAGTATTAATGAGATAGGACATCATTAATGCGTTAAGACTAGCACGTGTTATACTTCATGACTTGATTAGGCGGTGGTTCTTACATTCATGAGTATTATGATACTGAAAGTTAATACGTGGATGTTTGTTACTAAATAAGTACATTGGATGACTTAGCTATGAGATAATCAAATGGATAACTATTTAATGTAGTGATAGAATCTCATCATGGCAAATGTGCAAGTATTATTCGGCTTGATATCTCCAACGTACTTTGTTTGCTAAGCGTTGTACTTTGATTCCAATCTCTGGAGTCCTGACAAGACCGGCTATGGGATGGATATTGAGTATAACGTGAAGTAAATGAAAGTAGTTGAGATGATCAATAAAGGATTTACCACTCCTAATATTAGGGGTGAATATCTCACAGCAACTTGTAGGAATTATTATTCGAGAAGTCCTTGTCCAAGGCGACTGTATATTAGAAATAGTTTTAATTGATACACTTGATGAGTAATAGTTTTCGGAAACAAGTACTAACATATTCGAGCTAGAATTAATTAATATTCTGGAGGGAGTTGGTACTAATTTCATACTCTAAACTGAACGAGATATTGTATGATGAAAGGAGTTTATTGCATTGTTGTTTGCTATTGAAAGGTTCATGTCAAACCACTTAACTTTCTAGACTTTTGGGTAGTCATGATGTATTGCTAAATACAGCTTGTGATTTGCTGAATATGGATATATTTAGTAGAGAATTAATAAATCAATCTTAATTAGAATTAATAGGTTAATTCTAATTATTTAGGATTATGAATCATAAAGATGTTTGGATTAATTCATATTTTACTGCCAATATACCATGAAACCTAATAGGTCACACACAATAGTGGTTTGAGTACTCAATATATTATTTGATAATATTATGGAGTTAATTGTGAGAAGAAAATAATCTTACAGGTGAATTATAAGTTTTCTATAATTCATGGGCCTAATTACGATTATAAAAACTTCAAAGATTTAATTGTAGTTAATTGATCTTGGAGGACTTAATTGCAATTGGTTAAAATCCTAAAACCTATAGGAAATAGGAAAATTGTTTCCTTTAAATACAAGACACAAAACCATTTTTGTGTGGTCATCTTCTTCCCTCTTCTCTAATCAAGAACCCTAGCCGCAATATTGTTCTATTAGCACAGAACTGAGTGGCTTGTGAGTGTTCAAATATTTGTGTGGATTTCTATTAGAGACAATCCTATCTTTGCATTGTAGTGGCTGTCTTGAACGATCAAGAAAAGGGAGAAACACCTTGTTCGTTGTTGGTTGGTTGTTTCGAACGAGCAGTTAGATTTCCTTGTTGGATCATGCAACATCAAGAAAAATTTTGAAATTTGATGGAGAAAGGTAAACCTCGTGCCCGTTACTTTTATACCTATTTTAATTCACAAGCATGTGATCTTGGGGCTTAGATTTTAGTTTTTTTCCGCTGCTTTTACGTTATTATATTACTGAAATCCCTACGACCATGACATAAATGGTGTGAGAATTTCTTCTCAGTAAGTCTTGTTTGTGCTTTTGAACATTTCAAAGATATTTTATGTGATACGAATTTAAACAAACAGTGAAGAAGTACTTGCAAGTAATCATAATACACTTTTGAAAACATTGAGTGGTTGTTTGCAAGCTTTTACTCAAAAGATGATAAATATTTTTAGAAAAGAAACTATTAAAAAAAATAGACTATGAAATCCTGTATCATAGCCCAATGTCATGAAACCCTATATTATAACAAGACACTATTAAATCTTGCATCACAGTGTAGTGGGTGATCGACCTACTGGATGACATACTCCTACATCTCCCACCCAAACTTACCGGTTGTCCATTTCCAGATAACAGTCCATCTGGATTGAGTTGCTAGTTTAAGCTGGTCTGACTTACTAGGATTGGCATCTTATCCAGAAAGAATTTATCTTTTGGAAGTGGCCTCCTATTGGAAGACTTGCTTTAACCTTTAAAGACTAATGCAAGTTGTAATACCCCATCTAATACTACCCTAGATACATGGGGAATATGGGCATCGTATGGCATCTTGCATGTGCATATGGATTTATAAAACATTTATCTATATGTTTCATGGTTGTGTGTATCTGTATGTGTATATTTGATCTTGTGTTTATTTATATGTATGGAGTTGCCTAGTAAGTTTATAGTAATTCCATAGTTGGGTTAAGTAAGTTATTTTTTGGGGTTGGAATTTATAATTGGTGTAAGAGATACATGGAATGAAGGCGAAGAAAATTTGACTAGGAAATATGAATACAAGAACTTTTGTGGTCGAGTGGTAAAGGCTTGGGAATTATCTATTGGTAATTTGAGTTTAAATCCTAACTCTATCAAAATTATTTTCTTTTTTCTTCTTTTCTTCTGGGTCAAAATTCAGCCTTGCTACAGCCACCTTGAGGGATTAATCCCTAAAATATAGGAGCTTGAATCTTGTTGATAATCAAGGAGATAGAAACCAGAAATTTTTTATGATAATATCCTTTAATATTAAATTATTTCCTAATATCTATTAATTAACAATTATTTTCTGCACATTATCTATACAATCAGATTTTTGTATTTAAAATACATTATTAGTGTCCTATTTATTCTAGGATTTTCGGCTGGCTATAAAGATAGAATTCCAGCCGCCATTTTGGAGATAAACTCTCCTAAACATCTAGCACGATGAATTTAAATGGTTTTAGATAGAAAAATAAGGGTTTTCTGTATTTATCTTTTACAAATGGAAAATTAATCTTTTCTACAAATTCGTATGTTATTTAATTGAGACAACTTCAGCTAACCTAGGTAATTCCAGCAGCCAATACTCGAGGAAAAGAACTCCTCTAATTTTGTGTTTATCGAATTCCAAATTTTTGGAAAGAAAATACAGCTTTTATCTTTTAATTATCATCTATTTTTCTTTAAAGTTTTATCTTAGTTTTAAACTTGAAATTCCAGCTTTATCTAAGCATATTATCCGCCATTTTGGGAGTTGTTTTAGCTCTACTTAAATAGCTGAAAAACCTTATCAAATATTCTGCACTTTTATCCTTCATTAACTAGAATTTTGGTTTTGTTCAACAACTAAATTTTACTCTCTTTTCCTCTTTCTTTATTTCGGTCTTCTTACCCATTTTCTTCTTAATATCACCCAGCCGACAAGCTACCATCATAAGCTGGAAAATTCTTTTTCCCTACCCTAGTTGGCCGAAACACAAAACAAGAAAAAGATAGACTTGTCATTTTATCAAAACTTTAAACTCCTATCTTCTCTCATTAGGTAGAATTTTCATCTATCAAAACTACTTCTCTAAGGCACCAAACTTCAGCGCTTTCGGCCATTCGACACATTCACACATACAGAGCTAACACACCTAACTGAAGCATCAAATAACACCAGAATCGAGAGCCCTTACTATTCTTTTCATCTACTTTCTCAACGTTGTTACTTTGGTCATCTAGCTCCAAATTACATCCAAGATTTCGGCCATAGCAAGACTGAAATATACACACACACACACACACACACCACAAACACTCTTGTTTGCTTTCATCTAAACAAGATAGACCTAAGCACTTGTTCCATCTTTACTCTAAACTCTTTCTTTTTCCACAAGCTAGCCGAAACACACACACACACACACACACACACACACTCTCTCTCTCTCTCTCTCTCTCTCTCTCTCTCTCTCTCTCGGATCAATCAAAGCTTTCTCAAGATAGATCTCTTATTTTCTTTCTTCCTTTTGCTCATTCTCTATAAACCAAAACAAAAGGACTGATTTCTTCCCTTTTCCCTTGCAATCACACAGCAAACCTAAAAGTTCTAGACAAGTTATTTTCTTCTCTCAATGGATTCAATTTAGCTATCAAATGAGTCCCTTTTTGATCCTAATAGACCTGCACTACTAAGAGGTAAATCTTATGACCTATCTAAGGTGTTTGAATGAATGATTTAGTTGGTTCAATATTCAATCGATTTAGAGAATGTGTTAATTAAGATGTGATCTTTTGATTTAGTTAAGCATGTCTTATCAATTATATGATCATAGAGGATTTGTACTACTTAGTCAATTAATCTTTATGAGTTAAAGGAGGAATTGTTAATCTATGAGTATGTGCATGTGATGGAAGGACTTTTATGATATTATATGATCACTTGATTGGTTCGAGATTCTTTGATGATTAGATTGACCTATATAAATTTAGTTGTATGAATATTTGAGACGTTTAAGAACTATGGTTGTTATTTGGGTAAATTTTATGCACAATTGAGACAGTTGAATATATGATTTCTTGATAGAGTCTTAGATCTGGTTAACTTGAGTGACTTTTATTTAACTATGTATTGGGATAAAATATGACTATAGTTTATTATATGATTTTAGACAAAGGGACATATTTGAAGTGAATGATCACGGCAGTCAATATTACATTTCTATCTGAACTTCTACAAGTAAGTCCTTGCATTTTTTTTTTTTTTTATGAATCAGAACTCTAATTTGCAAGTTGATTATGAACTATTGTTTAAATCATTGATGTGATTACTTGGACTGCAAGCTTAAAATATTTCTCACCAAAAAGTTTTATTCAAACAAGGATTTTGACAAAGTGCTATCTTCCATTTATAACACTATTTTGAGCAAACTATTTAAAAACCATGTTTGCAAGACCAAGGTGTTTGGAAAAGGTTATATTGAGTTTAATTCTTGAATAAAATCCTACACATTGAGTATTCAATAAAGGCAGGTCATTAGGACTAGTTTCCAATAGATAGGGCAAGTCTTTCAGTAGCAAGCCACCTCTGAGAGATGAACCCTAATTAGAAAAGGCGATAGTTCCAGTAGGTCAGGCCAGTTGGAGCTAGCCTCATAGTCCAAGTGGACTGTCATCTGGGAGTGGACGATTGGTAAGTTGGTGTAAGAGATGTAGGAGTATCTTCTCAAGTGGGCCAATCACCCACTACACTACAATGTAGAGTTTCATAGTATTTGTCATGATATTGGGTTTCATGGCAAGAGCTTTGATGTAGGGTTTCATGACTCACTTTTTTGAGTGATTTCTTTTGCAAATTGTACAGTTGTGATTTCTTGTATAAATGTGCTAAACACCACTTAATGTTGTACATGAAATGTGTTGACTTGCAATAAACTTTTATGAATGATTTCAAAGTGCATACACGAAATCTCTTGTAAAATTGATTAAGAGCATACACGGGACTTACTGGGATATACTTCTCACACCCCTTTGATGCCATGCTTTCAAGGACCACTAGCTTTAACATGGTTGGGCTTTTTTAGAAGATTGTTGCATTCTAATTTTGATTTTGTTTTCGTTTCAAGAGCTGTTATGTTCTTTTTTATCTGAGGGATTTGTAGACATTGTTTTCAAATGTAATAAGACCTTGAGTTATTTCAGCTTAGTTCTTCTTGTTTACCTGGTTATAGTCATTTAATAGTCATTTAGACGGGGTGACATCCTTAGTCTTTTGGGTACCTATGTAACAATCATGGTTTAATGTGGTTTTGTTTGATATTTTATTAAGTAAAATCAATATTTTGTTTGAAAACCTTATTTGACCAAAATAGCATTTAGAATAAAAGAGAAAAACTAACCATGTTGCATTTCAAGAATATAAGCACCTTATCACAATATAAATTTTAACTGACGTGCAAATAGAGCATCCTTCAATAAAGAATTTATACAAGAACTTACCTTCTCAACTTACACGGTTTATTCAAAGATTATTGTGTTGTCCTTTGACCTTGGAAATCCTCTTCTTCTATCATAGAAAATTAAAACATTCAATCAATCACCACTCTAATTAGCCACACTACAAAGTACTCATGTCCAGACTTCCTACTCTACCTAGGCACACACAGTTAAGTCCACCAAGATAAAGTTCACACAACTTGCGTACTACCAAATAGAAAGGAGAAAGTAACAACAACAATAATAAATGGTAATAAACAATATCAATAATAGATAATAGCAATTGCTTCTAATAAATAATTATAATAAGTAACAAATGATAATTGTAATAGATAATAATAAAATATGAATAATAGTTTTTTAGTAATAAAACCTAATAATTATCAAAATAATAAATAATTATAATAGTTATAATAATAAATAATAAATAACAATTTTAGTAATAATATTAATAAATAACATTAATGAGTAATGAATAAAATTTTTAATACTAATATTATATAAATAAATAAGTAATACTATAAATATTAGATATTATAAATAGTATTATTATAAATAATATTATGTACTAAATTATATTAGAAAAATTATAATAATAAATTTATATATTAATTAGGGATATGATAACCATAATAAATAATAATAATGCTACTAGGAAATGTTATAATTAATTAATAATAATAATAATAATAATAATAATAATAATAAATAGTATTAATAATAAATAATAAATCCAATAATAATAAATAATATTTTTATAATAATTATAAAAATAAAAAATTAATAATTATAATAATAGTAAATATTTAATATTTTTAAGTGTAATAATAAATAAAGAAAATGATAATAAATGATAACAACAATAAATAATAGTAAATTATAAATAAAACTTTTAATGATAATAATTAATAATTATAATATTAATAAATAATAATCATGACAGTTTTAATAATAATGAATAATAATACTAAGTTGTAAGTAATAATTTTAATAACTAAAAATATAGTAATAGTAAATAGTAATTATAATATTAAATAATTATTTGATAATAACCAATAATTATACTAATAATAAATAATAATTATAATAATAGATAAAAAAATAATAATTTTATTAATAATAATAACAACATATACCAAAATACTCTCTCTGTTTCATATTATTTGGCTTTTGATCATTTGCACATAGATTAAACATGTTGAAATCAAAAAATATTTTTTAGTTATGTTCCAAATTTACGCCTAATAAATATAATGATGAGTAATCATTTATAAGGTTTTTTATCTTTTCATTAAATATAGTTTGATTAAACTTAAGAGTAATATTGGAAAACATTAATCATTGATGCATAGAAATGTGTAAAGAGCCAAATATTATGAAATAAAATACAAATGTTAAAAGACCAAATAATATAAAATGGATAGAGTATTATATCAAGAGGAAGATAATTTGATAATCGTGTTATAGTAATTAAACATATTAGTAATAAACTAATCACAAATGTTAAAGCTAATAAATATAAGAGCAAATAAATCACAAAAAATAATATTAACTATCAATTTAGTATGGCTATGTTACAAATCAATAAAATATACCATCTTCACAAGCTATATCAGTTAACTTATAGCACACATCCATGCCCCATCAATCCATACCTCATCTATATTTTCAACAATCTAGGCAACATAAAGAATGAAGTAAATGAAGGTGAGCTGTCGGTTACCTCCTGGGAGCCAATGTATGATTTAATTATCTCTTCTCTACGCAAGCGAGTGATTGAGTCCTTAATGAAAGAAGCAACCATGAAGAACAGTACTATGCACGTGCAAATTCTAAGGGCGTGTAAATGCGGCGAAAAGAAGAAAGAGAGAGCGAGAGAGAAAAGTGTGTTTGAGAGTATACTAGTTTTAGTATAAAGAAGAGAAAAAGAAACGAATTGGGGAGAGTGAGAGGGAGCCCGAGAGTAAATGGGCAGCAAAATGGGTGGATGTGTGTAAGTATTTCGGTCTTCTTGTGATATTGTAGGGAAGTTGTCTTTTGGTTTTTGATAAAATGAAAGAGAGGAGACCGGGAGTTCCATTGTTTGTATCCTTGAGAGTCAGTCCCTCTCTGGTAACGTGCCTTATCCCATTGAGTGTTTGCAGGAGGAGTTTCAGGAATTAAAAAAAAAAAAAAAGAGTTTTCAAAATCTCAAAGCCATCCATGGATTGAGAGAATTTCATAGTGAGAGCAGTTTGTTTATGCAATGCTGTGAAGCTTAGAAGCTGAATGCAGACTGAAAGATGGGACACAATCCAGACAAAATAAATTCCAGAGATGCATAGTTTGAATATCAAAATTCGTTGGTTTCCATGGTGCTCTCTAGAAATGTTGGCTGGATAAGGAAGTAGGCTGCAATTGTAAAATCTCATTGCACAACCTAGAGATACAGAATTCCAACAATGACGGCGTTAAATAGGAGGATAATATACCTGCATTTCCTTCAAAAATTGAATTATTAATTTATTTGTACTTGGAAAAAAAATAATACTTGTTGAGACAAAACGAAACCAAAACTGTGAGTCTCGTCCCAATTTTCAGAAACTTGGCTAAGCGATGGGTAACTAAGAAAAGCTGTGGAAAAGAAACAGAAATAGCATGAATCAAATGGAAGGGAAAAGAGTGTCGGCCACTAAGAAGATTCATGAACAAAAAATGCTGAAGCTCACCTTGTTAAACATTATGAAATTTGAGAGATGATGTTGGTGAGATATAGATTAGGAAAGAAATTCGATTTGAACTTCCATGGATATGTACACATATTTATATTAGATAAGGGTATAGATAGTTTAAGATTCAAAGTGATGGTGGACGATTTAGAGGGGACTAAAAATTGAATTTGAATTCAAAATTTCATATGATGGGAGAAGAGCAGAATTTGAAGAATATGAAGCTTCAAAGGTGAATGAAGTTTTGTAAAAGCTGGGACTTGAATTTAGGTTGATAGATAATAACCTCAAAGCTCTAAGCACTGCACCATATGAATGCTTGTGTTCACTCAACTCTCACAAAAACCATTTCAGCCTTATCTCCTCATACTCTACCAAACACATATAAAAGCTTATGCATAAAAACAAAATAATTCCCTCAATCATCGAAACTACTCAATGAAATCACAAACGCCATAAGCAAAACACACACAAAAACCATATGCACATGAGAAATACTATGCAATGCATGTCTCCTTCTTTTTCATTAGGCGGTTTTAGAGAGGATATTACATCCTCCTCCTCTTAAAGGAATTTCATCCCGAAATTCAAGGTATCATATCTCTAAAGCAAATATAGATATTTTCGCCTTATCCACTGCTCTGTTTCCCACGTAGCATCTTGTGTCCTATAATGCTCCAATAAAACCATCGTTATTTGATAATTCCATAGTGTTTTAACATTTCAGTCTAATATCTTTACTAGATTTTCTACGTAACTTAGATCAGGATGCAACTGTAGGGGCTCATCTTTAAGTATATGCTCTGGATCAGGACAATACTTATTTAGCTAGGATACGTGAAACACACCATGGATGCTTGTTAAGCCATTTGGTAACTCCAGTCTAAATGCAACAAGACCAATTCTTTCAATAACCTGAAATGCTCCCAAGTACCTCGGACTCAACTTGCCACCCTTTAGATGCTTTAGAATTCCTCTATTAGGAGTCAACTTCAAGAAAGTTTGGTTGCTAACTTCTCTATAGAATCCTTTACATTCACCAGTATAAAATGCGCCATTTTTGTCAGTCTGTCTACCACAATCCAAGTAGCATCTTTCTGCTGATTTTGTCATAGGCAAACCGATAATAAAATCGATAATCACTTCTTCCCACTTGCACTCAGGAATTTGTAATAGTTGTAGTAGTCAGTTGTTTTTTTATGTTCGGCATTAACTTTTTGACAAGCAAGTCCACACATGCTGTATTACATCATTCTTCACGCCAAGCCACTCGAATACTTTCTTCAGATCTTGATACATTTTCACCTCTCCTGGATGTATGGTATACTTGCTTTTATGATCCTCTTCTAATATCTTTTTCTTTAGATCATGGTTACTTACTACACATATCCGATCTCGAAACTATAGTACTCCTGCTTCATTTACCTGAAAATCCTTACCTCTCCTAGTAATCTCTTTGTTGTTGTTGTTGTTGTTTTTTTTTTTTTTGAAATTTTGGAACTCTGCACTATCTTACTGAGCCTTAATAATTTCCTACTTCAAATATGGTATTAATCTTAAATTACTTATACAAATTCTTCCTTCTCATACATTCACTTTCTAAGCCAACACCTCCCATACTACTTGCATTTCTCGCTCTTTTAATCTTGCTATCTTCACGTTTTGGCTCAATATATCTGCCACTATATTAGCCTTCCCTGGATGATAATTAATAGGGAATCGCCATTCCTCTAGAAACTCCATCTATCTTTGTTGCCTTAAATATAAATCCTTCTGAGTGATTATGTACTTTTGACTCTGGTAATTAGTGAATACTTCGGACTTTGTGCCATACAAATAATGCCGCCATTTCTTCAAGGCAAACATAATAGCACCCAACTACAAATCATGCATTGGACAATTAACCTCATAGGCTTCATCTTCCATGATGCATCGGATATAACTCTTCTGTCTTGCATTAATGCATCTCCTAATCCTTCAGATGAGATTCCATCTCATTAATATGAAGAACAAACCCAAGAAAGGGGAGCTACTCAAGCAATTGTGCAAGGGCCAATGATAAGGGCAAGGATAAAAAGGTTCCAAGAAGGACTTCAAGTATTCATAAAGTTATACTTGAAGATAGATGAACCATGGAAGGCATGTGAAGGGTTTAAGGAGTACAATTTGATGACAATTAGAAAAGAATATAAAGAAACAAACAAATTAGACCAAGAAAATGCATTTGAACAAGTTATAGAAGCTAAAACAGGAGATGCACAGCCTGATGTAGGCATGCATCTGGCGGTGCAGTATCAGGACTTGTGCACGGCCTGATACATAGAGGCACAACTGTACACTATGCCTGTGTAGAATTCACTGTTCAACTTCTAGGAGCAGATGTTTTATGCTAAATGCATGGCCTGATGCACGCTTGTGCATCTAGTTGCCCTAGCCGGTGCTATTGCACCCTGTCCCAATCCCGAGGTTTTAAAATTTTACCTCTTCTTCTGGTTCTCAAAGGTGGTTGGACTGGAACGTGCGTAATCGGGGTAAGTGTGCTAGTGGAAGCCTATGGTGCGTTTCCTGCAAGCCTCCTACTCCGCCTTTGCATGTATGTGAACGCCTAACTCTTGGTCTTCCAGTATATGGCCTATTTAACTACCGTTTGGTGAACAACTAACAGGCTAGGGAATTTTTTTGGAGAGAGAGAGAGAGAGAGACGTCTGGCTCTATAGAGAAGAAGCCATCTCAGAATATGTGTGTTATGTCAACAACGATGTATTCAATCCTCCTGTTTAACCTAAATAAAAAATCTTAGGTTAAACTGGACTAGGCCATTAGACTCTTGGTTTAACCTTTTGGGCTTAATTAATAATTCTAATTAGAACCAACTCCATGGCCCAACAAATAATTAATTTTTCAGCCCAAATAAAACCAGTCAAATTAAATAAGTCTAAATCAGTTTAGTCTCAGGTTAATCTCTAATTATTCAAATTGAGCCAAAACCCTGAATAATTAATTAACCCACTAAACTAATTTAATTAATTCTCTCTCCATAGACCTTTATTTTATTCTAACCCAATAATTAAAACAGGCTACTTAAATAAATTTAATTTAATTTAATTTAATTTAATTCCTTAGCCCGTATTTAATTAGGACTCACGGTCTATACTGGGGACCAAAAGACACACTGCCTCGGCTACTAAAATGACCAAAATGCCCTTGTCATATAAATAGCTGTATTTTATATTTTAAATATTTCCTAATATCACTATAAGGAAATATTGACCCTAAGAATAATGCTGCGTTAGCAAAGTCTCCGACCTATAGGTGTAATGACTAAAATACCCCTCTATACATCGCCATACATTCAGAGAGGAAAAAGTGTACTAACACCTCTTTAAATGACATCTACCATCCTTAGGTCTCTATTCCAATGATCCACGACTTCTTGGATTATTTCGCTTTTCAAGGGAGTTACTCTAAAGCAAACATGTAACACCCCCTACTACGTACCCTAAAAAGGGCGGGGATGTCGCCCCGTCCCGAGGACAAAGGGTCTTTAAAATGAGGTACAACATAAAGAGAAACCTAAGAAATCAAACTTAGATAAATAAAGAAAACTCTTATTACATCAGCTCAAACTGGAGCAAAACTAAATAAAAGCAAACATCGGTTCCAAAAGCATAAATCAACATTTGTCTCTTAAAACATAATGAAAATAACAAAAGCTTCAACTATTACACATCCCGCTTTGCTTAGCATAATCAATCTCCTGAAAACATGATATAAAACAGTGTGAGATTAACATCTCAGTAAGTCCTGTGTGTGCACATGGTACTTTGAACAGTTCGTGTATGCATAGCTGAAAATATTTACAGAAATATTTGGCAAGTCATAAATAATTTCTCTTTGCAAGGAGTGGGTTTTTCTCATTATCACACTTTGTACAAAATAAATCCTCCACTCGAAAAAACAGTCATGGTGCCACACTTTGAGCCCCATGATAAGAAAACGGTCAAGGCACCACACTTTGTGCACCTTGACATGATCAGATTACCACACTTTGGGCGTTCTGATCAAAGGTAGGTGTACGGGCCACCGGGTGAGATACTCCTCCATCTTTTCACCCAACAAAACCATCCGGGTGTCCATGCCGGGAAAATAAAGAATACCTTACTAGGTACAAATGCTAGCTTGAACCGGCCTGACCAACCAATATTGTCGCCTTCTCAAGCGGAGCTTATCTTCTGGAGGTGGCTGCCTACCAGAAGACTCACTCACGCTCTCCAAGGCTAGTATTGTTAGCCTACCCTTATTGAGTACTTAATGAATATAACCGTCAATTCCTGGTTTATGATAATTCTATACCTTGGCTTTGTAAAATGTGGTTTTCTTTTAAAAGAGTTTTCTAAAATGTTTAAGAGAAAGAATAGTTCTTGATAAAGGTATTAGTTTGACAAAACCATTTAGAGAATGAACATCCACGTTTACAACCCCAATAATCATAGTTCAACAATAGCTTCACAAAGCTTTACAACATTTTACTTCCCACCATAAGCATTTAACAAAAGAGTTTATGCAAAGACTTACTTAATATGCCTCAGATAAACAAGATAAAATCAACTGCTTACTTCCTTCAAACAATCTTTTGATCTAGAATCACATAATATCATGATCAGAACTTAATCATCTCAAACATACATATAAACTCACTTATTCCCCTAAGCATATCATGACTCATCATCTAGCCTCAAATAAACCTCCCATTCCATGAAATAAACATACCATAATCATATACCCATCTAAGATATGAGCAATATATCAAAAAGGTCTCGACTTAACCATCAAGATTCACATCCATCATTATCACAATAAAACATAGCATTGCTATCCATCGAATATGCTTAACACAATACTCATCTCAAAATATTCATTCATCCCAACCAAACCCATTCATCATGCTAATATATTCCCATAGACATCATCAGTCATATTAGACCTTAATTACGTCATCAAGGATAAGAATTTCCGTACCTTACGACAACCGGATTAACAAGATCCCAATGCCTCTATGGTGACCCTCACGAGTTCGCTTGAGAATGAGAGAAAGCTGTCTTCTTTACCTCCTCTTGATTGAAAATTGAGAAAGAAGATGAAATCAGCCTCTATGTGGCGTGATTTAAGGGAAGAAAAAGAGAAGAATCAATGGAGGAAAGGAATCAAGAGGTTGAGAGGTCTTTTGCTTACCTTAGGGAGTGCTCGATTTTTTTGGCCTAGGATTGCTCTTGAGTTTTTGAAAATTGCAGAGGAAGTTTTCTGGAATTTTTCGTGTAGTAAGGTTGGAATAGGCTGCTGCTGTGGTTTAGGATTAGAAGAGTTTGATTTAGGGTTAGAAGGTGATGCTAAGAAGGACTCCTAATGGCTCTAGGTTTTTTTAGCAACAATGGCGAAAAACTGCAGCTTGCTGCACTTTTATTGCTACCGAAATTAAGAGGAGTTGAGAGTAGAAAAATAGTTTAAAGTTGCTCTCCTAAGCTGGCCGAAAACTGCACAAGGGAAGGGTTGTATGTGTTCAGGTTTTGTCCAAAAATAGAAGGAGTTTGAGTGACTTTTGACAACCAAAAATTCTATGCAAGCAGGGTGTGTGTGGGCTGTGCAAAAATTGCTGAACAAAAGAGGGAAAATTCTGGGCTGTTTTGGTTGTTGTTCTGCCGCAAATCAGAGAGGAAAAGTGAGGGATTTAGGTGCTGTAAATTGGCTTAATCAATAAGGAGTTTTGGTGCGTCTTGGAGTGCAGAATTTCGTTTGATATGGAGTGCACAAACTGACTGAAATTTGTGCACTATGCTGGCCGAAATTCTAGAAATTGTAGGGGATAAAAATCTGATTTGAGTAGCTAAAATAATCTGAATTGGTGAGGGGTGTTTTAGGTGATTTGAGCTAGGTTTAGAAGAGTTTGGATGGCCTTAGGAGTGCAGGATTTTCGTGCAGCTTTTGTATGCACAAGGCTGACCGAAAAACTGCAAGAGATGAGGAACAAAATCTGATTTTTTTTTTAGGATAGAATAAAATCTGGTTAGCATGAAGATTTAGGATAAGATTCCCTAATCTTAGGAGAGTTTGTGTTGAGCTAGGAGTTCTCCAAAGGTGGCGGCACAAAGCTGGAAAAATTTCTAGCTTTTTAGCTAGGGTTCTATGTTCAAAAGCAACAAGATATTTTGCTAGGAAAATAACAAATTAATTCAAGCTAACTAATACAAAATATGATGAATTAAAAACAAGTTGGAATTTAATTGCTCTAGCTAGAATTTTCGAAAATCAAAGAGGATAAAAGCTGAAATAAAATTTAGTCTTTATCCTTATCAAACATCCTTGAATTTAGGAGATAAATACGGAGACTTATCCCCTAAGAAGATGGCACTAAAATTCAAGAGAATAGCTTGGGTTTTTTTTTTTTTTTGCCAAGGCATGAAGAAATCTAGAAAAAGAATTCAACAAGAAAGCTAAGATTCGCAAGAGGTAAGATTCAAACTCGGGTCATCGAGGGATAACCACCAACCCTAACCGCTATTCCAAATCAACTCCGATGTTAATATATCTCTAAGAAATTCTTTTCATCTTAGCTCTCATCCCTCCATTTCCTCTACTAAATTTTTCCCAAGACAATTTCCAATCAATGCGACAACATAATTATTTCCCTCAAATAAATTAAAACAAGAGCAACCTTGAAAATCACATGCACCCATGCAAGTATAATTTTTAAAACATCACATGAAATGCAAAATACTATGCAATGCATGACTTTTTCCCCATAGGTCAAAGGTTGTTTTGGGTGGGGTATTACAAAACATCCAAGTCATATTTCCCAGGGCTCTGGATATTTAGATCATTCAGATAACCACAAGGAGCGATATAGTATAGTAACTATCTTGTATAAGTTTGTTTTAACTAGTCACACATACCAATATGCAAGTATATTGGCCCTACGATAGAACCTCAACTATAACATATCAAAGCATATGCTTTCAGCTTTGTCAGACCACTAACTCATACTCAAGTTGTAGAGTACTAGTCTGCGCTGTAGCAGTAGTAGTTTAGGTTTCTACCATATAATACTTTTAGAAACCATTACTATAGGTCCTATTCTACGAATTCGAAATACGCTTATGTCATGAAGTGAGTGGACTACTAACTGGCTGAAGGTAAGCTATTCCCTATTTAGAATTCATAACATAATAGCCTAAACATGATGAGATTCCCATTCTCATCAATCGGTTAAGAATGAATGTTTATGTGTTAAGTAACCCGTGATCCATACCTTACTGTGAAAGACCTCCATTTACATGGACCACTTACTTAAACAAAATAGGTCTTTTTCAAACGTAATTATGTACAAATAAAATTATAAATTCACAAATAATTTCTGACAATAAATTTTTTTATTAAAACATTCGATTTTTACATTAGAAACCTAGTCTAAGAGGGCATATATCCCAACAATCTCCCACTTGCACTCTACGACTAAGTAAGTCCGTAAGTACCCACCCCTATGGCGTCTCAGTATCTCTTGAAGACTCTCTCAGCCAAAGGCTTGGTGAATGGATCTGCTAGATTATTCTCGGAGGCAATCTGTTCCACCATGACTTCCCGTCTCTGGATGAAATCCCGGATCAGGTGGTACTTCCTCTCGATATGCTTCCCCTTCTTGTGGTTCCGAGGTTCTTTTGATTGTGATACTACTCCAGTGTTGTCGCAATACATCACAATCGGTCTGTCCATGTGTGGCACGATCGGAAGTTCTGAAAGGAACTTTCGGAGCCAGACTGCTTCCTTGGATGCCTTTGAAGCTGCTACATACTCAGCTTCTATGGTTGAGTCAGCAATGCAATATTGCTTGATGCTCCTCCAGACAAGGTGAAGATATATCCACTAGTGAATTTTCTCTCATCCTTATCTGCCTAGAAGTCTGAGTCTATGTATCCTATAGGAACCAAGTCATCAGCCCTGTAAACCAGCATATAATCTCTCGTTCCCTTGAAGTACTTGAGTATATGCTTTTCAATTTGCCAATGAACCTCCCCAGGGTTTAACTGATATCTGCTAACCAAGCCTACGACAAAACAGATATCTAGCCTAGTACACAGCATGGCGTACATGAGACTTCCCACAACTGAAGCGTAAGAAATCCTATTCATCCTGTCCTTTTTTTCTTGAGACCTAGGACAGTCTTTTGAAGAAAATGAGAACCCATGTCTATAAGGAATTAGAGTTTCCTTGCATGAGTCCATGCTATACCTGACCAGTATCTTGTCAATGTATGTAGTTTGGGATAATCTTAACATTCTCTACTTCTTATTTCTAAGAAGTCTAATCCTAAGAATGTAGCTGGCTTCTTCCAAGTCCTTCATACTGAATTGACTAGATAGCCAAACCTTTGTAGATGACAATGACCCTACATCATTTCCAATAAATAGAATGTCATCCACATACAAGACAAGAAAAACTATATTAATACTTTCAAGTTTCCTGTACATGCATGGTTCATTCTCGTTTTGAACAAAGCCATAAGACTTTACAGTCTCATCAAAATGAATATTCCATGCCTTTGATGCCTGCTTGAGTCCATAGATGGACTTTTTAAGTTTGCAAACCATATGCTCTTAGCCTTTAGCAATAAAACCTTCCAGTTGGGACATATAAATGTCTTCACTCAAATGGCCATTTAAAAATGCCGTCTTGACATCCATTTGTCATATCTCGTAGTTATAATGACATGTGATGGTAAAGAGGATATGAATAGACTTAAGCATGGCTACCGGAGAAAAGGTTTCCTCATAATCGATTCCCTCTTTCTGAGTATATCCTTTTGCCACAAGCCTAACTTTGAAGGTTTCCACTTTCCCATCTACTCTCCTCTTTCTCTTGTATATCCACTTACACCCTATGTGTTTTATCCCTTCAGGCGAAGCTACAAGATCCCAAACCTGATTGAGATACATAGACTCAATCTTGGTTTTCATTGCTTCATGCCATAGATTTGTATCGGTATCAACAATAGCCTCCTCGTATCTAGTGGGGTCTTATTCCTGATGGTCAGAGACCAGCTTGAAAGCTTCTTCTCCAGTCCATCTTTTTGGAACCGTAGACACTCTCCTACTATGACGAGGCTCTATTTATACAGGCTCTTGAGGCTGTGCCTCTTCTTGTTCCACAATCGGGTCAAAAGAAGTTACTTCTGAAAATAACTTCTCCTCCAGTTCCAACCTAGTTGAACATTTCGTGGAAGTACTTTGATCATCCTCTAAGTATCTAGCATTGGTACTAACCAGTACCTTCTACTTCTTAAGATGATAAAAGTAACCACCCTTTGTCCCTTTTGGATACCCAACAATATAGCATAATTCTGATATTGATTCCAACTTTTCTCCCTTGACCAGTACATAAGCTAGACAACCCCATATCCTGAGATGATTCAGACTTGGCTTAGCCCAGTCCACATCTTATAGGGAGTCCTAGGTACTGACTTGGAAGGCACCAAGTTCAGAATGCATGCCGCTGTTTCCAAGGCATAACCCCAAAAAGACACTGGAAGAGTAGCATGTGACATCATGCTTCAGACCATTTCCATCAATGTCCTGTTTCTTCTCTCAGCTACTCCATTTTGCTAGGGTGTCCCCAGCGCAGAGCTAGGATACTATTCCATGATGTACCATGTAGTCCTTGAATTCACCAAGGAGGTACTCTCCACCATGATCCGATTGTAAGGTCTTGATCAATTTACCTATTCGACGCTCCATTTCAGCCTTAAACTCTTTGAATTTGTCAAAAGAGTTAGACTTGCATCTCATCAGGTAAACGTATCCAAACCTTGTACAATCATCCGTAAAAGTGATAAAGTACTCAAAACCTCCTCTAGCTGGTGTAGATAAGGGACCACACACATCAGTGTGAATCCGCCTTAGGGGCAAATGACCTTTTGATCATTTTTTCCATCAGGCAGGACTCACACTGAGGCTAATTTTCCAATCTCAATAAGCCCAAGGGCCCATCATGGATCAACCTCTGAATCTTAGTTGAGTTGATATGACCTAACCTTAGGTGCCAAATATACGAGTCATTGACATTAGTCTTTTTCTTCTTTGTTAAAGGTTCAGATTGAGCATTATTTAATTAATTGTTAATAGGGTTTAAGAAAAATAGATTCCCATACATGTGCCCAGTATATAAAATTTCTCAATCTTTATTGATAGAAATACCAGAATGGAAAGATACAGAATATCCTTGATTTATTAGTTTCGCAACTAAAATTAAGTTTTGACGAAATCCAGGTACATATAAAATATCTTTCAAAACCACTATTCTATTACAATAAAAAATAAGATCCAGTTCTTCCACTCGTAGTCCATGTTCTCTCTTCTGGAGTCTTCTAATATTTCTAAACCCTTGCAAGGAGTTACAGATGTGATCAGTGGCTCCTGAATCAACAATCCAAGTGGAAGTTGATCCAACCATTGATATAAACTATATATAGAAAACATTACCTGTGGGGTTTTTCTTGGCTTGAAGATCTGGATACTCTTTTTCCAGTGTCCCTTCAATCCACACTTGAAGCACTTGCCCTTGGGTTTGTCTTTGGGCTGGGTCTTGGGCTAGCTCGCTGTGTTCCCCTTCTTCTTCTTGAAAATTTTGGGCTTGGGCCCAGTTCTAGAAGATGAAGCCTTAGCAATCATTGCCTTAGATTGTGGCTTCATGACCTTCTCCACCATCTGGAGCTCCTTCATCTACTCAGTCAAACCCATGTTCAACTTGTTCAGGTTATAGTTTAACTTGAACTGAGTGAAAGAACCCGGTAAAGATTCGAGAACCATGTCCACTTGGCTCTCGGGGTCAATGACAGCCCCTAAAATTTTGCCTTCTTGAAAGCAGCAATCATCTTGAGCATATGCTCTCTGACTGATACTCTCTCAGCCATCTTAGTATTAATGATAGTTCGAAGAGCCTCCTGCCTTGCTGGCCGGCTCTTATTCGCGAACATCGTAGCTAATGATTGGGTTATGTCATACGCAGTGGTCATGTGCTCATATTTGGATTGGAGCACATTAGACATGGAGGCCAACATATAACAACGAGCCATCTCATCGGCCTTCTTCCATGCCTTCTCAGCTTCATGCTCCTCGGCAGTGGAACCCTCCCTGATAACAGGGCAAGTTTCGTAAAGAACATACTTATACTTCTCCGCTATGAGTATTATGTTCAGGTTCCTTTTCCAATCCGCATAGTTTGGTCCCGTTAGCTTATTCTCCCAGAGAATAACGGCCAATGGACTAAAAGAACCTCCCACCATTTCTGAAAAATCAAAAAATAAAAGAAAAAGATTCAATTTGTGAAAACAAAACAAATATGTGCATTTTATCCTTATTATCAAAACTGATAATAATCAATTTGGCTTTTAGAAAAATTGACATAACTTCTTGGAAAGATTAACAGTTTCCTAAGCTAAGTGTGTTAACCACTACAAATTAATTTCCCTTCTAGGTAGTGATCTAGAAGATAACTCCATCGAGGGGATAGCCATTTCCTCTCATTTCCTATGGACATACCTCGCACTATAACCTCCAATGAGGGACTAGCTGATCATAGTACGTGTCCCAGGTTATTAATTATATCCCTCCATTAGATCTAGATCATTGAGGTATCTCCATTCTATATGGGTTCACTCCTATGGTGACGCGAGGGGACCCATGATCTCTAATGAGGATCGTGATGGAAGCCGTGGGGCTGTTGGAACCCCTCTCCCACTTAATCTTTTAAAACAAAGGTTTTCTGAAAAATATCATTTTGAAAATTTCCATTAAGTTTTCCCTTAATTCAAAAATAAAATGTCTAATTCCATAAAATCTCCATGTCAAGGCTTATATCCTTTGAGAGCTTTTCCCATGGACTAATTTTATTTAAGTTAAAAACTTAATGATTTCAAAAATTTTCTAATTAAAACTTTCTAGAGACTTTGGTCTCAAGTTTATTTGACAAAATAATTTTTCTTGTGCCAAATTAAAACAAAGTGGCTTTTTATTTTAACATTACAAAAATATTTAAATCCAATATATTTTCTATGTCAAGCATTAAATCCTTTGAGAAAATATCTAAGGATTAATTTTTGTTCAAGCTACAATACCCATTTAATTTGTAGAAAAATATTTTCCTTGTCAAAATATTCCCATAGACTTTGGTCTTTGAGAAAACGTGCACATAGGTACAAAAAATAAACAGCATGCTAGAAAATAGTAGACGTTTTCATGCTCTTCTATTTTTTAAACCTAAGTGCCCAGATAATAAAATTAAACACATTAATTAATTAATTAATGGTCTTGTTTAATCCTAAAATCCCTTATTAATATTTTTCATGCAAAAATATTCCTTGAATATTGACTATTGTAAAATATTAACTTCGTCTGGTATGGACCCCAAAATCAAAAGAAATTGCAAGAAAAATTACAAGGAAAAATTAAAAAAAAAATTCCTTGGTCCACTACACTTGCTGCACTGGATCATGCACCCCATCTGCACCCGCCGCATAGAACCAGGACCCACCAGAAACCAGAGTGCGGATCGGCCTTCTAGAGCCAAGTCGGTGCCAGTTCCAGCACTCCAGGCCGGCGCCGGTTACGATCTGGATGCCTTCTTCTTGCAGTTTTTTTTTTCCTTGCGAATTTTCCCTATTTTTCTGCACAACTTTTGGTATCCATGGCTCTCCAATTCCAATCCAAATACAATGAAATCAACCAAAACTAACAACCGCCTATACCCATAAACACTGGGCTTACACAATTTACTAAGAAAAACAGTAAATTACAATCTCCTATACCTCCACTCGCGAGGTTTAACAGAGAATCTATTCATACCATAAAACAGCGAAGGATCACAATTTTAATCACACATATGTGTCCAGTTTTATTAATTTGGATGCATGCTCCCTATATTTTTACAAAACCTTCATGCTCTGATACCAATTGAAAGCGTGGAAAGCGTAAAACACGGAGCACACAGTGGAACCAAGCATAAAAAATTGGAAAAACAAGAACAGGAATTCCAGGGTAGGGCTGGCGCCGGCTCCAGCTGCCCTAGCCGATGCCGGTTGCGCCCTGTCCCAATCCTGAGGTTTTAAAATTTTACCTCTTCTTTTGGTTCTCAAAGGTGGTTGGACCGAATGTGCGCAATCGGGGTAGGTGTGCTGGTGGAAGCCTCTGGTGCGATTCTTGCAAGCCTCCTACTCCGCCTTTGCATGTATGTGAACGCCTAACTCTCAGTCTTCCAGTATATGGCCTGCCTAACTACCGTTTGGTGAACAACTAACAGGCTAGGGAATTTTTCTGGAGAGAGAGAGAGACTTCTGGCTCTACAGAGAAGAAGCCGTCTCAGAGTATGTGTGTTATGTCAACAACGATGTATCTAATCCTCCTATTTAACCTAAATAAAAACCCTAAGTTAAACTGGATTGGGCCATTGGACTCTTGGTTTAACATTTTGGGCTTAATTAATTATTCTAATTAGAACCAACTCAATGGTCCAACAGATAATTAATTTTCCAGCCCAAATAAACCAGTCCAAAGCCTAAATCAGTTTAGTCCCAGGTTAATCCCTAATTATTCAAACTGGGTCAAAGCCCTGAATAATTAATTAACCCACTAAACTAATTTATTTAATTCTCTCTCCATAGACTTTTATTTTATTCTAGCCCAATAATTAAATAAAGTTACTTAAATAAAATAAATTCCATTTAATTTAATTTAATTCCTTAGCCCGTATTTAATTAGGACTCATGGTCTATACTGGGGACCAAAAGACACACTGCCTCAGCTACTAAAATGACCAAAATACCCTTGTCATATAAATAGTTGTATTTTATATTTTAAATATTTCCTAATATCACTATAAGGAAATATTAACCTCAAGGACAATGCTGCGTTAGCAAAGTATCTGACCTACATGTGTCATGACTAAAATACCCCTCTATACATCGCCATACATTCAGAGAGGAAAAAGTGTACTAACACCTCTCTAAATGACATCTACCATCCTTAGGCCTCTAGTCCAATGATCCACGACTTCCTGAATTATTTTCGCTTTCTAAGGGAGCTACCCTAAAGCAAACATCCAAGTCATGTTTCCCAGGGTCCTGGATATTTAAATCATTCAGACAACCACAAGAGGTGATATAGTATAGAAACTATCTTGTACAAGTTTGTCTTAACTAGTCACACATACCCAACATGCAAGTATATTGGCCTTACGATAGAACCTCAACTATAGCATATCAAAGCATATACTTCCAGCTTCGTCAGACCACCAACTCATACTCAAGTTGTAGAGTACTAGTCCACGCTGTAGCGGTAGTAGTCTAGGTTTCTACCATATAGTACTTTTAGAAATCACTACTACAGGTTCTGTTCTACGTATTCAAAATATGCTTATGTCATGAAGTGAGTGGACTACTCACTGGCTAAAGATAAGCCATTCTCTATTTAGAATTCACAACATAATAACCTAAACATGATGAGATTCCCATTCTCATTAATTGGTTAAAAACGAATATTTATGTGTTAAGTAACCCGTGATCCATACCTTACTGTGAAAGACCTTCATTCACATGGATCACTTACTTAAACATAATAGGTCTTTTCCAAAAGTAATTATGCACAAACAAAATTATAAATTCACTAATAATTTTTGAAAATAAATTCTTTTATTAATATATTCGATTTTTAGATCAGAAACCTAGTCTAAGAGGGCATACATCCCAACACCTTTATCTTCAAGTAGGATTTTATGAATGATTGGAGTCCTTCTTGAAATTGTTTTATCCTTGCCTTTGTCATTGACCCTTGTATTGGTTGAGTGTCTCCCTCTTCTTATGCTTGTCCCTCATGATGAAACGAAGTCTTATTATCTCCCCCTTCTTGAAAAGGATTCATCTTTAAATCAACTCCAATACTTATATCAAAAGAAGAAAGATCACTAACATTGAAAGTGACACAAACGTTATACTCACCGGGCAAGTCGATCTTGTAAGCATTGTCACCATATTTCTCCAAAACTTGAAAGGGTCCATCTCCCATAGGATTAAGCTTTGATTTCCCATGCATAGGAAATCTTTCATTTTGAAGATGTACTTGCACCCAATCTTTCGGTTCAAAATTCACCTTCTAGTGACCTTGGTTTTTGGCTAAAGCTGTGCTTTCATTCGTCTCATCAATATTGGCCTTGACCATTTCATGGATGTCTTAATCATCTCAGTCTTTTTCTTTCCATCAAAGCTAGTCAGTTTTCCTGTAGATAAAGGAATTAAGTCTAATGGAGTTAATGGATTAAACCCATAAACAATTTCAAAAGGAGAAAAAGAGGTTGTAATATCCTTCCTTTTTTTGTACTTTAACTGGCTACTACTTTATATAGAATAAGAATTTGTACCAGTGGCCAGAATAAGAAATGAGCAGTGTAATGAGATGAACATCTTGGTGCAATAAAAATATCCAGGGGTATTTTTGAAAATTAGGATTTATTGGGACCTAGATAGAATTTTTAGATTTCTTCTACCTATATCCTAAATATTCAGATTGTAACTACTTTTAATAGAGTGAGAGATTGGAAATACACAGAATAAAAAGCGATTAGCGTAATGAGACAAGTATTCTAGTATAAATTAAGCTACCGGTGATATTAAGGTATTTTCGTAATTTTGACCACGATCAGAATTTTGAACGCAAATTGGCAAGAATTGAGAAGGAATTCAATGTTTTGATTACTACCATTGAATTCAGTGAAATCTATACATTCCATTGGTGGAATAAAATATCTTTCCAATGTGGACCAAAATTATAGTTATTTTCTGAGAAAATTGGAAACGCGGTCAAAATTCGAACACATGGAATTTTGTGATTGGTGGGCAAGAACAAGTGTTACACAATGACAGGATACAAGAAACATTTATGCAAGAAAAGCTTATTAAGTAAGCTTTATAAAATAAAACGAAAAATAGGTGAAAATTAGAAAACGTGACACGCATCGGATAGTCCGCCATAGCATTTATTGTAGGTTGATCTTGTGACCATTTTGGTCACAAGGAATGGTGGTTAGAAGGGGAAAAATCGGGCAGAAACAATAAGAAGGAGAGAAAGGAAGAAAAAGGAAGAAAAATTGATGAAAATTGAGAGAAATTGGGAGAAAAATAGAAAAATGAGAGAAAAAAAATTTGTTCTTGGTGTTCTTGGACCAAATCAAGCTTGAAGAATCTCAAAAACAAGGTAAAAGATCATACTCCATGAATTAAGTTATGGATTTCAACGTGGTGATCATTTTGGTATGAATTTTAACGTGAAAACGTGAAAAATCATGATTATGATTATGATTATTCTTATACTATGTGAAGTTTTGTGTGTGTGAGTGTGTGCCGGTTGTTTGAATGGTTTATGTACTGTATTTTGTATGATGGATAGGTGTGTTTTGATGGTTATTTGAAGGGTTGATCATGGTTGTAAAAGATGATAGTGGAATTGGAAAGAAAACGGAAGTTAACCGCTTAAGAGAACGAATCATGATCATTCTTGGTTGTGGATGTTGGTTGTGTGTTGTTTAAATATGAACTTGGTAACTTGCTTGAATCTGAAAAACCAAAGAATTAAGGGTGTTTTGAAGAGAAATGAAGTGGATCAAGTGTCCTATAGACACTACAAACAAAGGAGAACAAGATGGTAGTGTTATTTATTGAAAAATGGCTTGAATGAGGAAAATTCTGAGACGGTTTTGCACCAGAATCTTCTGGACGAAATTAAGGTTATAGAAATGGAATCTGTATAAATGTAGTTAAGCGTCTAATTATAGTTTTGATATAAAATGGAGCCACTTGGAGTTGTGGATCAAAAGTTATGCACAAAACAAAATGATGTATCAAAGAGGTGAAATGCAAAATTTTATTTTAAAGGAAATGAACTCAGAGGAGTTTTTGTTATATGAAAAGAGGAATAAAAAGAATGAGAATCATGAAGAGATGTTATGCTTATGAAGAGAAATGAAGAATTCTGATACACGATATATGTATATATATATGTGTTTATTCTACAAAGAGAATGAAAAATAGGAAATGAGTGATTTCCTTACATTGGTACTCGCTAAATATTGAGCTAAGCTTTGGTATACCAAACTAAGCATGAAATAATGTTTAATATAGGTTGTTCATATTAAGCGTTTGGTGACCAGCTAGATACGATACCAAGTCAAGGACACGAGGTGAGTCTCACTTGTTGTATAAACTCAATTTTATACTAGTGAAATTATGTTTTATTGAAGAAATGTTCTATGAATCCTTTTCATTTCTCTGAACAATCTTATGATTGTTCTGAAGAAGAACTTGTATTATGCCATGTAAGGCTTGAATGGAAAATGTGAACTTTTCACAAAATAGAACTATTCATAATCAGTGAGTAATTTGCCAAAAGTCCTTTTATAACAAGGTTAATGGACCTTGTGCTTTTCTGAGAAAATATGGTTTCTCTGAATGAAAAAATTATTGGAGACTTTAAGAAATGGTGTTTTCTATAAAGGAAATTGGTTCACTTGAGTTATGAATATTTCTTAGCAATAAATGTATACCTGAAAAGATTTCTTCTCATCAATTACATGTCAAAACAATGTTTTATTTTGGGAAAGCATAAATATTCCTTTTGACGGACTAGATTTTTGGGAAAATGTGCATTATGAATTTTGTGAATCATAATTGAGATTTCTTGAATTTAATTCTTCTTTTAGGATTAGAATTCAAGATTTTCTAGATAAGTCTTCTTTTGGAATCAGGTATTCTTCAAATGACAAAAATACCCTTGAAAATTTATTTTATCATATAGGAAATACATCTCTTGTTATGAGATTATTTTTTGGAAAATGGTATTTGGCTCCAGAAATGTTTTATAAGTATTCCTTCGGGAATGGATATTTATCTGTCCTTGTGAGCTAGTGGAATTATACGCATCTTGTGAACCAATGGAAACTATGAGTACTCAGTGGAGGTTATGACCTTTGTACTAGCTCTCGTTAGAGATAGATGATCTCAAGTTACCCAGCCAAGGTCCGGGATAATCTTACTCCATACAAAGTAATAGGACATTGGAATTAACTGGGTTCCCCAGCTAGCACTTTCCCAATGCGTAAGTAAACTATTAATTGGTTGGTCGTGGGCGGGACACCTAATTTGTGATAAACCCTTGTCAACCTCGTGGTGAGGGGAGTACGAAGTGAGGACTTGTACTACTGCAAGTAAAAAGAATTGATATAATTTGAGGTAGATTGTGATGACAACTCCACCTTTCCGATAATGCATGGTAGAGTGCTATAAGGCGAAGTCCCTAGCACAATAAGATCTTGATGCCAAAGGCGAAGCCTTGTGAGCTTTACCTGCAGGCCAACCTTCTATCGAGAAAGGTGCCTGTCTTTCTTAAAAATGGGGCAGTAATGTTGTCTAAAATTTAGTTTTCCAAATATGACTGGATTTTAGATAAATACTCCAATAGTAAGTTGTAGAACTATTTTTAGTGAATAAATGCAATGCTTTCCCATAATAGTTTTAAGAAGCAACAATTGATAATATGTTACTTGTTTGTTTTATAAATCACTAGCACACACGGGACATATTGAGTGGCTTTCATTCACACGTATATTATTTCTTTTGAAATATTTTAAGGATTAGAGGCGCAGCTGAAGCGTGGTGGACTCCCAGAGGCTCATGCTATACCTTGGATCTATTATACCCTTGAGTATATGTATCAAATGTTAGAATCTATGTGTCGTCTTGTGTTTAACAAAGATATTTTCGAAAAATTTCCACTGCCTATTAGTTGAAGTTCGTTATAAAGACCTCTTATCTAAGCAATCAAACGGGGTGACATCTCAAAAATTACAGTCCACTACCATGGAAATATGGGGTGTTATAATTGGTATCAGAGTATAGTAGAATCCATAATAATGTTTTTGGTGGAGAATAGCTAAGCCTCTAATGGGATATAATGGAGTCCATCATAGTATACACTAATGTAGATTTATTGAGGTAGTGAATTTTATGAAGTCGGATATAGGGATATGTGAAAGTATAAGAATTTGAGATATCCAAGTGAAAGTATAAGAATTTGAGGTATCCAAGTTGGACATAACTTTTTCTAATAAGTTAGAAAAAAAAAAAAAAGAGTTGAGATAATTTTGATGTTTTTGGAAAAGGGTCTATGATCCTGAACTTGAACAATAGTGAAGGAATGGAGGTCAGGGAAGCCTCACGTTTGATTTATTTAAAGAATTCTAAAATTTTCCATTTTGGGATTAGTAAGATAATGAGTAAATGAGGTTAAACACCTAAATGCCCTTTTATGTATGGTGCAATATGAATTGTACAAACAAGGATATACACATTTGTGTTATACTTTGGTATTATATTTGAGTACTACATGTCCTGTTTTGTTATAATGTGTGGAAGGATATGATTATATCAGCGTTAATCTATAAAAAATCATTGGACAATTTAAAGTCAAGCGTGCTTAGGTTAGAGAAATCCTATGATAGGTGACCTCTGGGAAGTAACTGTAAAAGTTGAAAGGGGACAATTTGGAGTAGTTTAAAGAAATGAAAGAAGGGCCTATGTGCAAAATAGTATAAGTACAGAAGGCGTGACTATAGATTATACGACAACAATATGTGAAAGTGTACTATTAGGCTGGGAGAATATGAAATTGTCTCAAGAGATACCTTGTTACATGTGCAGAATAGAAAATTTCTTTTATTCCATGTAAATATATGTGAAGTATTGAGATGTATATACTCACTCGGTGTTTTATGAAATGGATTTAAAAAGGAAGAAAATGTGTTGCTAAAGGTTACTTATGGTAATGTTGAAGATCAAGTTAAAGGGAACACGGTTGGTATTGTTGGAAATACTACAACCTTATGGAGGTGAGGTAATTCAACTATTATAAATATCGCAACAATACTTTAACATGTGATAGGGGATTCCAACACGAGAAGAATAACATTTTAAGAAGTGAATGGATTGAGCTGGAGAATGATTTCTAAAAGTGTATATGGACAAAACTTTCTGAATGTTACACCTTCAGATATTATGTCCCTATAATTGTACAAGCAGTGGAAGATGTCATGTGAATTGTTTTCTATGCTTTGAATTTTCCAAATGTCTATGGATAGAAATATTTTAAGAAATACATGTTGGAAATTTCAGAAGGAGTAGAGATGCCACAAAGATCCACCTGTCAATGTGGTAGAAATCCAACTACAGGAGGTTCAGTTGGCAATAATGAGAATAATAATCTAAGAGCGAGTTGGCAACTCCCCAATAAAGTGGTGACACAAGCTTTGCTGGGACTTATTGAAATGCTTCAAAACTTGGACAAGACCCTACAATTGAGTGAACAACGTTGAGAACTGGACACAAATCAAGCTCTGGAGCACTTTCTTAAGTTACACCTCCTAAATTTTACAGAAAAACAAATCAAGTGGAGGAGGCAGAATCCTGGATACAACAAATGGAGAATATTTTCGCTATTTTGAACTATTCAGAACAAAGAAAAGTTCAATTTGCAATATATAGATTTCAAAGGTGAGCGCAAGATTGGTGGAATAGAAAGAAAGTGGAATGAGAACAAGAGCAAAAAGAGTGGACTTGTGAGGAATTTTTGGGAGAATTTAGAAATGAATTTATACCTTGGTAGGTAATTGAAAGGGAAAAAAGAAGAATTTCAATGTCTTAAGCAAGGAGAAATGACTGTTGGAAAATATGCTGCTGAATTTACGCGACTTTCGAAATATTACCCTTTTTGGTGCAAGCAAAATATGATCTAACTCGGTGATTTATAAAAGGATTATGACCTAAAATAAGGTAGAGAATGATTACCACAACTCTAACTAATTATAATGTGGCTGTGGAAGTGGCCTCTCGCCTAGAAAGAGAAGATCAAGAGCAGGCTAGACAAGAACGGGAACAATTAACAAGACTCGATAAATAATTTATAAAGTAGTCATTTACAAAGGAAAAAATCAATTTCAGAAAATAAAAGAAATAAATGGTGCACATTTTGCCATAAAATAGGACATTTATATGAAGATTGCTAGAGAAAACTCAATAAATATCATATATGTGGAAGAAGGGAACATACAAACCTCGAATGTCGGAGATGGATTAGTAAGCTTGTATTAGAAATCCTGGAGCCATTATCTTGAATAGATATAGTATGAAAGATTGGAATGAAGAAACAAAGAAGTTATTCAGAAGTTTTATAGGAAAAGTTTAATCCTGAGAATTAGCCCAATTTTCAGGACGAAATTTCTTGAAGAAGGGAGATTGTAATATTCCTCACTTTTTTGTATTTTGACTATCTACTACTCTATATAGAATAAAAATTTGTACTAGTGGCCAGAACAAGAAATGATCAGTATAATGAGATGAACATCCTGGTGTAATAAAAATATCCAGGGGTATTATTGGAATTTTAGGATTTATAGGGATTTAGAAGGAATTTTTGGATTTGTTCTACCCGTATCCTAAATATTCAAATTGTGACTACTTTTAATAGAGTTAGAGATTGGGAATACACTCAGAATAAAGAGTGATCAGTGTAATGAGACGCAGTATTCTGGTATAAATTAAGCAACTGGCGATATCAGGGGCATTTTTTATATTTAAACTACGATCGGGATTTTGACTGCACATTGGCAAGAATTGAGAAGGAATTTAGAGTTTTTATTCCTACCATTGAACTCAGTGAATTTTAAATATTTCAATGGTGGAATCAAATATTTTTTCAATATGGACTGAAATTACAGTTATTTTCTTAGAAAATTGGAAACGCGGTCAAAATTCGAATACATGGCATTTTTTAATTGGTGAGCATGGACAAGTGTTACACAATAAGAGGATACATGAAACATTTGTGCAAGAAAAGCTTATTAAGTAAGCTTTACAAAATAAAAGGAAAAATAGGTGGAAATTGGAAAATGCAATGCGTGTCGGATAGCCCACTATAGCATTTATTGTAGGTTGACCTTGTGATGGAAGTTAGAAGGGGGGGGGACGGCCAGAAATAATAAGAAGGAGAGAAAGGGAAATAAAGGAAAGAAAAAGGAAGAAAACTTGGTGAAAATTGAGAGAGAAAAATTGTTCTTGGTGTTCTTAGGCCAAATTAAGCTTGAAGAACCTCACAAACAAGGTAAAAGATCACACTCCAAGAATTAAAGTTATGGATTTCAACGTGGTAATCATTTTGGTATGAATTTTAACATGAAAACATGAAAATAATGATTATAATTATAATTATTCTTATACTATGTGAAGTTTTGTGTGTGTGAGTGTGTGCTGGTTGTTTGAAGGGTTTATGTACTATATTTTGTATGATGGATTGGTGTGTTTTGATGGTGATTTTAAGGGTTGATCATGGTTGTAAAAGATGATAGTGGAATTGAAAAGAAAACGGAAGTTAACCGCTTAAGAGAACGAATCATGATCATTCTTGGTTGTGGATGTTGGTTGTGTGTGGTTTAAATATGAACTTGGCAACTTGCTTGAATCTGAAAAAATGAAGAATTACGGGTGTTTTGAAGAGAAATGAAGTGGATCAAGTGTCCTATAGACACTACAAACAAAGGAGAACAAGATGGTAGTGTTGTTTTGTGAAAAATGGCTTGAATGAGGAAAATTCTAAGACGGGTTTGCCCCAGACTCTTCTAGAAGAAATTAAGGTTATGGAAATGGAATCCATAGAAATGTATTTCAATGTCTAATGAGCATTTTGATACAAAATGGAGACCAATCGGAGTTTAGGATCAAAAGTTATACACAAAACAAAATGATGTATCAAAGAGGTGAAATATAGAATTTTATTTTAAAGGAAATGAACTTGAAGGAGTTTTATTTATATGAAAAGAGGAATGAAAAGAATGAGAATCATGAAGAGATGTTATGCTTATGAAGAGAAAGGAAATGTAGAGATTGGAAATGAAGGATTCAAATACACGATATGTGTGTGTGTGTGTGTGTGTGTGTGTGTGTGTGTGTGTGTGTGTTTATTCTACAAAGAGAATGAAGAAATATGGAACGAGCGATTTCTTTACATTGGTACTATTTGAATATTGAGCTAAGATTTGGTATACCAAACTAAGCATGAAACGATGTTTAATATAGATTGTTTACGTTAAGCGTTTGGTAACCAGCTAGATACGATATCTAGTCAAGGGCATGAGGTGAGTCCCACTTGTTTTATAAACTCCATTTTATGCTAGTGAAATTATGTTTTATTGAAGAAATGTTCTATGAATCCTTTTCATTTCTCTGAACAATCTTACTGTTTTTCAGAGGAAGAACTAGTATTATGCCATGCATGGGTTAAGTGGAAAATGTGAACTTTTCATAAAATGAAACTATTCATAATTAGTGCATAATTTACCTAAAGTCCTTTTATAATAAAGTTAATGGACCTAGTTCTTTTCTGAGAAAATATGGTTTCTCTAAATGGAAAAATTATTGGAAACTTTAGGAAATGGTGTTTTCTATAAGGAATTGGGTTCCCTTGGGTTATGAATATTTCTTAGAAATAAATGTATACTAAAAAGGCTTTCTTCTTATCAATTATGAGTCGAAACAATATTTTATTTTGGAAAGCATAAATATTCCTTTTTATGACTAGATTTTTAGGAAAATGTCAATTATGGATTTTGTGAATCATAATTGGGATTTCTTGAATTTAATTCTTCTTTTAGGATTGGAATTCAAGATTTTCTAGATAAGACTACTTTTGGAATCGGGTATTCTTCACATGGTCAAAATACCATTGGAAACTTATTTTATCATACGAGAAGGACTTTTATCCTTTTTCGCTATGATTTTGGAAATAAATCTCTTGGTATGAGATTATCTTTTGGAAAATGGTATTTTGCCCTAGAAATGTTTTATTGGTATTTCTTCGAGAATGGATATTTATCTGGCCTTGTGAGCCAGTGGAATTGTACTGGTCTTGTGAACCAGTAGAAACTATGATTACTTAGTAGAGGTTATGACCTATGTGCTAGTTCTCATTTGAGATAGATGATCTTAAGTTACCTAGCCAAGGTCAGGGATCATCCTACTCCAAATGAAGCAACATGACATTGAATTAACCGGGTTCCCCAGCTAGCACTGTCCTAATGCGTAAGCAAACTATTAATTGGTTGGTTTTGGGTGAGACAACCAATTTGTAATTAACCCTTGTCAACCTCGTGGTGAAGGGAGTACGGAGTGGGGACCCGCACTACTGCAAGTAAAAAGAATCGATATAATTTGATGTAGATTGTGACGACAACTCTACCTTTCGGATAATGTACAATTGAGTGCTATAAGGCGAAGTCCCTGATACAATAACATCATAATGACAAAGGCGAAGTCTAATGAGCTTTACCCGTAGGCCAACCTTCCATTGAGAAAGGTGTCTGTCTTTCTTTAAAAGGGGGTAGTAATGTTGTGTAAAATTCAGTTTTCCAAATATGATTGGATTTTGGGTAAATACTCCAGTAGTGAGTTGTAGAACTATTTTCAATGAACAAATACAATGATTTCCCATAATGGTTTTATAAAGCGACAACTGATAATATGTTACTTGTCTGTTTTTTTAAATGACTACCTCACACAGGACTCACTGAGTGATTTTCAATTACGTGTGGATTATTTGCTTTGAAATATTTTAGGGACTAGAGGTGCAGCTGAAGTGGGGTGGACTCCCAGAGGCTCATGCTATACCTTGGATCTATTATACCCTTGAGTATATATATCAGATGTTAGACTCTATGTTTTATGTTGTGTTCAACAAAGATATTTTGGAAAAATTTTCACTGCTTATTGGTTGAAGTTTGTTATAAAAATTCCTTATCTGAGTAATCAGATGGGATTACATCCCAAAAGTTACAGTCCACTACGCCATGGAAATATGGGGTGTTACAGAGGTAGTTGATGAGATTCCGCTTCATCATGAAGTTCAAGATAAAGGAGGGGGAGGTGTGACCATGCAAAGACAAGGGCCGGCGATGAAGATGGACGAAACTAGACCAAAAAGGAGGCCTCCAGAGGACAACAGGCGCCGGATCCATTCTATCCACAATGGCTGTGTTCGGGCAATTCAACCGCCGAAGACAGAACACAATCGGCACCGGTTGTGATGTCCAAACCGGCGCCGGCTGCACTCTGGGCACCCGCCGACAGCCCCGCTTTTTAATGCTTTTCTCCGGATTTCTTCATTTTTAATTGCTTGTAAAGACTTATTATGACCCAAAAACTGTAATAGAACATCAGGGTTTACTTAGCTAGGGTTATGATAGTATAAATAGAACCTTAGTCATTTGAAAACACAACACACAGTATTTTGAAATCAGATTGAGAGAGAATCTTGAGAGGCCAAGCCTCCTTGTTCATCTTGTTCAAGACCAAGCTTAAGGGTTAGTCCTCCTTTTGTAAGAGTCTATAAATCTTTTGAATAATCTAATGTTGTTTTCTTTGCATGAGTCTCAATTGCTTTGTTCTCGTAAGGTTTGTTTGAAATTCAATATTTGGGTGCCTATTTTCTCTATTCTACATGTTCTTGCTTGCCTTTGTTGCTTCAAGGATGTTTGGGTGAAAATCTAGTAGAATTTTCTATTCATCTTGAGGATCTTTGAGGCTTTGTTCTTCAAGGGTTTGAAGGGTGTGTAGATAGTTAGGCTACTTTCTCCTTTTGGAACAAGAAAAGTCCCTGTTTTGGTTCCCTTTGATTGAGCTGAACACATAGCCACCAAAACACCACAACACCAAGAAAAAGCCACACAAAAAAGTCATATCAAAGAGTTTGGTATCAGGGCAAGGAAAAGCTTGATTCCCATCAAAACTTGAAAACAAGAAAGGAGCCCTATAAAGTGAAGAAAAGAGACAAACCAGAAAATCCTATAACTCAAAACTTGCTCAAAAAAAGACCTTGAAATTTTTGTTATTTCTTGATTTTTCTATTGGAAAATTGCTCCTATATATTATTGTAATCCTTGGGAACAAATTTGTCTTGTGTTTGTGGTGAAACTTGGCTTGAATATGATTGAAAATTCTGATTACTCTTGAGTGACGAGTTGCAGCCAAGGTGTTTGATAAATGTTCCATGAGAGTGTTTTTTGCAATAGTTGGAAACTTTGATTCTTGATTTTTATTCCTTGGGTTTTTATGACTTGTTATATCACTCTAATATTGAATTCCATGATCATTGAACTCAATTTCTCTATTGCATACTAGTGACCATCTTGTTCTTTATCATCCTAGTTTTAGTTGTTCTTGTCTCTTTGTTTTTGATAATTCTTGTTTATTTCTTGCTTAGAATTGTTTCTTGTGCGCTTAGTGCTTATTCTTGAGTTGATTGAATCCACATTTTCTTGAATTCTTGACCTAAAACTTGATTGTTTGAGGTGCCCAACAAGTGTTTGTTGAAATTTCCCTAAGACCCCCAAATTGGAAAATTCTCTTGATTTGTGTGACTCACTTAGCTGGACTAAATCTTTAGCTATTGGGGAGAGTTGGAATCGAATAAGAAGGCTTGAGTGTTGAGAAAAAAGCAAGAGGGTGAGCTTATCATTAAAAGAGCCTAAGAGAGTAAACACGAGGGTAGAGTGATCAACCTTGAGAGCCAACACGCAAGAAAGTGCAGTGAGGATTGATTTTTCTTTCTAATCTCTTGTTTTGCAGGTATAGATAAGTAAATACTCTACCACCATGGCCCATGAACAAGAGATCTTTAGGCCTAACGCAAGTGGACCTAGTAGACCTTAAGAAGAACCCATTGATGCTAGGGTTTTGTGTGAAGACTTGCAAGTTATGATGAGGACTACGCGAAGTGGGATCCAAAACATGAAAAGGGAGTTGATAAATCATCTTGGACAATCTTCTACCGTTGCACAAAGGAGAGGCCAAGAACGATTTGAAGCACCTAGCCCTAGAATGAAGGATAGTGATGCCCACACTCCTCCATTACATGCCCAACAAGGGGAAGAGTTGGATGAACACTCTATTGGGGGTTTTCAACAAGCTCCTATGAGACGGGGAAGACATGGCTTGAGAGGAGGAGGAAGAAGGGGCCAAGAAAGGAATGGTGGGGACAACTCAAGAGGGCTAGAAAAAGAGTTTGAGGGAGTTGAAGAATGGTATGAGGGGGAGCACATTGCAGCCTTTGAGGAACAACATAAAGGAAGGGGTCATAGAGGAGGTAGGAGAGAAGAAAATAATGAGGAGAAGGAGCATGAGTGCAGAAGTTGTCCAAGTTTGCTACAACAGCTAAATGGGAAGGAAGAGTCGCAAGGAAAAAGGGGAGAATCCCAAGCTTCTATAAGCATAGTACAAAAAAAGAGTAGTAGAGGATTAACTTGTAAGATTTGTTGTAGTACAAGGCACACAATGTTTGACTGTCCAAATAAATGGGCATATGAAAGATTTTATGGGGTGCATATTTGCAAAGGGGAGGGACAAATTGAGAAGCAAAAAGCTAGACTTGAGGCTAAAGTGGCCAATAAAAAGTGTTGTAGATGTTGAGGACCCAAGAAAGACAAGAAGTGAAGAAACAATTGAGAGGGTTGAACAAAATGAATTACGTGGCTTTGAAAAGGAGGAGAAGCAAGAAAGGGAAGCCAAAGACCAAGAAATGCTCAATCAAAATGAAGAAGTAGTGCATGAAGTAGTTAAGGAAAATGTTGATGAGCTTGATGAGGAGCTTAGTAATGATGAAAAAGAAGACGTAGATCCATTGAGTTCAACAAATAGGGTGACTAAGGAATATTATAACATTTTATTCTTTCTAGAGGATGAGTCAAACCCATTAGAAATATTAGAGAAGAATGTGCAGGAAGAAGTTGAGCAAAAGAGTATGGAATTTGTTGAAGAGCCAAAGAATTCAAAAATTAAGATAAAGAATGAACAAATATGTGCTATAGATGAAGGTTCCCAAAGTGCTTCAAGTATTCATGAAGTGGAAGAAAGCTCGCATCCACAAGAGGAGAGAAAGAGAAGTTGGCTAGAGGTGGTGCAAAAGCAAATGAAAATGAGTGAGACTAGTAAGAATGAAGAATCCAGTGCAACTTCACAAAATGACATCAAATCTAGTGGAGGAGATAGAGTGGGTAGAAGAGATGAGAATACACTTGAGAAATGCTCTCTTAGCTTGGAGAGGATTACATTCCTTGGGTATGATGTGAGTGCCAAAGGGATTGAGGTTGAAGAAGGACAGGTGAAAGCCATCCAAGATTGGCCAACCCCTACCACCATTACCCAAGTCCCTAGTAAGGTGAACAAAGATCAAAGAATCATGAAGGAGCAAGAAAAGAAGAAGAGAGCGCAGGATGTTAATCCAAAACAAAAAATTGAGAGGAGAGAAAAAGAGAGGCAAGAAAAAGAGTTTGGTATGAGTAAGCAAGGTCAAGAGAGGGGAGCTAAACGAAAAGTGAATTTCTTTGAAAAAGAAAGTGAGGTCATAGAGGCTAAAGAAGCCAAGGATCCGAATATTCTTCTTTTATGCAATTGTTCTTATATTCCTACTAATGATTTCTCATTGTCTTTACCTAATACCATTGCAGCTATGCCTCAAGTATTTGAAGTTGTTGTTCCAAAAGAAGAGGTCAACCGAACACTTACCCAACTCTTGCGGGCCATAATCAAGGAAAACTTGACCAAATAGGAGGAATGCTAGCCACAATTTGAGTTTGTTTGCAAAAGGGCTTTTCACTCTACTACTCTTTATTCCCCTTTTGAAATTATGAATGGTTTTAGTCCCTTAACTCCTTTTGAATTGATTCCCTTGCCTATAGGTGAACGGATGATCCTTGATAGAGCTAAGAAGGTGGCAGTGGTGAAGGCACTCCATGAAGAAGAAGGCAAAGATTCAGAGATGAATCCTTTTCAAGGAGGGGGATATGATGAGACTCTGCTTCATCATGAAGTTCAAGATAAAGGAGGGGGAGGTGTGACCATGCAAAGACAAGGGCCGGCGACGAAGATGGACGAAACTAGACTAAAAAGGAGGCCTCCAGAGGACAGCAGGCGCCGGCTCCATTCTGTCCACAATGGCTGTGTTTGGGCAATTTAACCGCCGAAGACAGAACACAACCGGCGCCGGCTGCACTCTGGGCACCCGCCGACAGCCCCGCTTTTAATGCTTTTCTCCAGATTTCTTTATTTTTAATTACTTGTAAAGACTTATTATGACCCAAAAACTGTAATAGAACATCAGGGTTTACTTAGCTAGGGTTATGATAGTATAAATAGAACCTTAGTCATTTGAAAACACAACACACAACATTTTGAAATCAGATTGAGAGAGAATCTTGAGAGGGCAAGCCTCCTTGTTCATCTTGTTCAAGACCAAGCTTAAGGGTTAGTCCTCCTTTTATAAGAGTCTATAAATCTTTTGGATAATCCAATATTGTTTTCTTTGAATGTGTCTTAGTTGCTTTGTTCTTCTAAGGTTTGTTTGAAATTCAATATTTGGGTACCTATTTTCTCTATTCTACATGTTCTTGCTTGCCTTTGTTGCTTCAAGAATGTTAAGGTGAGAATCTAGTAAAACTTTCTCTTCATCTTGAGGGTCTTTGAGGCTTTGTTCTTCAAGGGTTTGAAGGGTGTATAGATAGTTAGGTTACTTTCTTCTTTTGTAACAAGAAAAGTCCCTGTTTTGGTTTCCTTTGATTGAGCTGAACACATAGCCACCAAAACACCACAACACCAAGAAAAAGCCACACAAAAAAGTTATATCAGCAGTGGAGTGAGTAACATAATTATAAGCAAACTCAATATTGGGTAGGCATTCTTCCCACGTCTTCAAATTCCTTTTGATCACAACCCTTAGGAGTTGTGTGAGAGTCCAGTTAATTGCCTACGTTTGGCCATTAGTTTGTGGGTGTAAGTCATAGAAAATAAAAGGTTAGTTCCATGCTTTCACCACAAAACACTAAAAAAAAAACTAAGAAAATTTATATCCCTATCAGAGATAATTGTTCTTGATATCCCATGCATAAGAGGCATCATTACTTTTAAGAATGAAATGAAATGTGTGACAGTTTAGAAAACCTATCAACCACAACAAAAACAGAATCATTTCCTCCTTGGGTTCTAGGCAAACCAAGAATGAAATCCATAAAAATGTCAACCTAAGGTAAAGTAGGGGTTGGTAGAAGAGTGTAAAGACCATGAGGTAAGGATCTAGATTTTACCTTCCTACAAGTTTTGCATTGTTCACAAAATTACTCAATATTCCTCCTTATTTTAGGCAAAAAGAAATGCTCCTTTAAGATGCCTAAGGTTTGGTTAACTCCAAAGTGTCCCATCAAACCCTCTATGTGCCTTCTTAACTAACAAGAGTCTAATAGATCCCCTAGGCATACAAAGTAGATTCTCCTTAAATAAGAATACCTCACTTCTATAAAATTTTCCAACTCCATTTTTCTCATAAGTAAGAAAGGTTTCACCAAAGTCCTCATCATTAGCATACACGTCATTCAACATTTCAAACCCAAGCAATTAAGTATCAAGAGAGTTAAGCAAAGCATACCTTCTTGAAAGAACACCCGCCACAATGTTCTATTTACTTTTCTTATACTTGATAACATAGGGAAAAGCTGCAATGAACTTCATCCATCGTGCATTTATTTTGTTAAGATATTGTTGCCCCTTTAAATGCTTAAAAGATTCATGGTCAGTGTGAATAACAAACTCCTTAGGAAGTAAATAATGTTCCTAATATTCAAATTTCCGAACTAAGGCATAAAGTTCCTTATTATAAGTAGAGTAGTTTAGAACCGCTCCAGATAGCTTTTCTCTAAAATAAACGATAGGCCTTTTGTCTTGGGTCAATACAGCTCCTATCCCTACTCCACTCGCATCACATTCTACTTCAAAGGCCCTGTTAAAGTTTGGCAAGGCTAACAATAGGGTTTCGCTCAACTTGTTCTTAAGCATTTTAAAAGCCTTGTCTTACTCATTTCCCCATCTAAACCTCACACTTTTTGATGAGTGTTCATTATAAATATCTTTTGTACATTACTTGTGCTTAAATTGTGGAAGAATACATTTTAGATTGCTATTTAATCCTCCGTTTTTCTCCTTGTTTTATGTAGGATGAGAAAGTTAAAGATTAGATAATGATTCAAGGAAAAAAGACTGAAAAAGAGCTAAACTTAAGTGCCATGACACTATGCTCATCATATTACATACTACCATGCAGCTATAGAACTTCAGAAGTTAATATTTGGGGAGTCAACAGCACCATACCCCTCATTTTGCACATTGCCCTGCGACATCAGGATATAGAAAATGCAGAACATCTGGAGCTTCGTGGCACTATGCACCTGATGCGTAAATTTTAGGTGTATAAAAATCATTGGATTTAAATCCATTCACTTGTCAAGTTTTAATTAAAACATTAATCTCAAACTACACATACGAGCAAATATACTCATCACAAGCATAGTATAGAAAATTAATGAGTATCGATCCTCAAAGAAACAAGTACACACTAGTCACTTTTCATTCATTGTTTAACCGACCTAATAAAAGTGATAAGATAATAAAAAGAAAAATAAAGTAATATGTACAACTCAATGATGTAAGAATATGCAATTTAGACAACCATCGTAGAATACATAACAATGAATCATTTAGCAACTATCTCAATTAATTATCATCTTGGCATCATGAATGAACATAAAGTAAAATTCAATCATTTTCCAAGTTATGAATCTACTTACATAGACTCCACTTCTTTATCAATCCATGGAATTACCATCTCTTGATTAATTAGTAGATTTTCCAATCAAACCAACATAACCAAAAGATGCATTAAACTCAGTTCCTCATAAATTATCCCTATGCTCTAGGTGATAATAAACATGAAATTAGTCAATAACTCTATACTTTAGGCAAAATTAAGTAATCTTTGATTACTTTGGTTCCTTATCTTAACTTTGTTTCTCAAGTCTGTTAAGAAATAAGAAATATGAAATTAATAAAATTAAATCAACTCCTAACATCGTTTCCAAAGTTAATTAGAAGCAAATCTAACTTTATTAATTCTTCTATAATTATAAGTAATCAAATATCAAGAATGATAGAAATTTGATCAAATATCAAAATTAATACAAAAACCATGAATCCCAAAATAATGTCAAATTAAAATGAAAACATTAATTACATTATTATTCTAGAAAAAAAAACAAAGGTAAAATAAAGAACTCATAGACAAGCCCTCCTTCTCTCTTTGAAAACCTTCTTGAATAATCCTTATTGAATAATGAATCTCTCATTCTTTGAGTGACTGGAAATTTTGCTCCTTGAATTCACTATTTCTCTTGTATTTTTCTTGTTTAAACAAGCTTCTTTGATGCCAAAATTTGTGGCTTGAGGATTTTGGGCCGAGTAGGATTCGAAAAATACCAAAATCTTTTGAAAAATACCAAATTGTGCACAAAATTGTATGTTCCGGACTGGAAGTGGTGCCGAGTTCCTTTGACCCACTTGGCACCAAGTACACTCTATTTTTCTTTTGGACATTGCTCTATTTTCTCTGTTTCTCCATATTGGACCTGGTGCCTAGTGCAGTGGCCAGACCTGGTACCAGGTGCAAGCTAGAAATTTCCATTTTTTGCTTGAAATCCACTTAATTCTGCACAAATTCATCAAAAACACTTTCCACAAGCAAAATGTCAAATAGGAAGGAATATGCCTAGTTATTACATCAAAAGTATCTCAAATTAGCCTCAAATAACTAAAAAATTAGTGATGAATTTAGCCCCTATCAATTCCTCCACACTTGAGCTTTTGCTTGTCTTCAAGCAAAAACACTTAAACCAAGAAAATCATTAAGAAAAGACAAGCTTTTACTCTTCTAAAAATTTGAAACATAATAAGGATTATAACTTTCCTTCAAACTTTAGATAAAACTATTGCCATTCATCAAACCCTTTAAAAATAATTAATATTTGAAGTATTTGATAATACATTACAAAACTCTTGAAGTTAAATTAAACACATTTATACCTTAGTCTAAGAAAATTATTTCACTGTTTAAGTAAAAATATAGATAACATGAATTATACAAGTCAAACTATCTACCAACTCAAGCATTATAAAATACAAAAATTGCACAACTTAAGTCATAATATTAGGAAAACACTATAATTTTTTTCCTCTCGATTTTTTTCCATGACTTAGGAAATTGATAGCCTCAAATGCATAGATTTCTTTTCACACACCGTATTGACCCCTTTTTAGTCATCACTCATCATTTTTTAATATTTTTTCACTTTTTTGCTTTCAGAAATTAATACCCTCAAAGAAGTGGATTTCTCTTCACTATCCGTATTGGCCCCCTTAAACAAGCAAAAAGTATTTTTTCTCATCAACAACAATCAACTTATTATTCTCAATTTTCAACTTACAATTGGAAAATTCTTCACAATGTTTTACAATCTTTCCACCCAAAGATGTTTTTTCTCCTCACATTCCTTATCACAACTTAAAGCTAAGGAAAGTTTAAACTCATAATACAAGAGTTATTCCTTATCACAACTCAAAGCTAAGGAAAGTCTAAACTCATAATACAAGAGTTAGCCAACACCGTTCCCCACATTCATCATATCCTCCACATTCAAACTAGAAGAGTTATATAAAATTCAAACACTAATGTGTAAACAAGATTAATCCAAATTCTCAAGTTTTAGAAATATCCTATCTAATAAAACAATTGCATAAAAATTCACCAAATGAATGAAAAAACTTATATCTAAGTAAGAAAAAGAATTAAAACCTTACTAAACAATGAAAAACCACAAAATGTCTGAAAAAGTTTGAAAAACTTAAGCCCAAAATGTCCAAACTTTCAAAGTTTTAAATTTTCAAAATTAAAATTGTTCAAAAATTTTCTAAAGTAGCTTGATACCAAGAAAACACCAAGATAATTGAGAGGAAAACGTGGACAAAGAATATCACCAAACCACTCCCTCACAATTAAGCTGGACAATGTCCTTATTGGCAAAAAATTAACACACGAAAGCATCTCCAAAGGGACCAAAAAAATGATAAAGGAGGTAGAAAGTTAAACAATACTTCTCAAGTACAATAATACTGCAATAAATATTAAAACTAGAAATAGAGAAAAGGGCTAGTCTAAGAAGACTTTATCCCTACCTGCAAAAGAAAACACAAATAAAAGCACAAAAATAATAATAATAATAACAAAATAAAGGCACATCTAAATTGAAGAAAATAAACTAAAGAAAAATATGAATAAAAATCCTAAGAAAGCAAATAAAGACACGACTCACTCCTCCCTACTTAAAATGGATAATATTTTCCATATTACTTGGGGGTAAAAGACCCTTAGCAACTTAAACAACACCAAATCCAAAACAAAGACACAAACTCTTTCCACTCATCATGCTTCCTAGTGGAACCATTGTAAAAGAGATTAAAGCTCAAAGTAGAAGATAGGCACCATGAATATAGAGAGAAGGAAGGCTTTTGAAAAATGGAGGGTTCATGGAAAATAGTAGTTGCAATGAATGTATATGAATGAGCCCCCTTCTATAACACTTTTTTAGACATACAAATCAAGTTTCCAACACAAAGATATAAATTATGTCTAAAATGTGTATAAACATTATAATCACCACTTATCCCTTCAAAAGATTTGTCACAATGAAAATTTCCCTTTAAACTTAGTAATTGAGTTCTTAAAGATGGGGTCAAGGAATCCTTACTTTGCACCACATCTACAAATACCAAGTTACCTGCCTTTGAATGGGGTGAAGAGTAGAATGTATTAGCAAACTAAAAGTGTTTCATAGGATGTAGCATTGAGAGATCCAACTTGTTGAGGCATGTTAAGCTTAACACATCATCATTTGGACCATTGTTCTCCAAGAATTAAGAGGAATCTAAAAAATCACGTGAGAAAAAGAAATTAGAATTATTAGTACAAAGAGTAGAATTAAATAGCTCCCTTTCCACATTAGGTAATTATTCCTCATATCCTCTCTCCCTTCCATGGGGATTCTTTTGTTCAAGTGTATGGGCCGTTAAGGCATCTTCAAGCAACTTAGCTAGTTGTGTTCTTGTAGAGCTCATTCGTTGGGATGCTTCTTTATGCCACTTAACAAATAAATTTTTGTTGGCGATAAAAGAGTGCATTAAGGCTTCAAGTGACGTCTCACAAAAAGAGTCGATCCTAGCTTGCAACTTTGCCAAATTCTTAGCATTGTAGCTCCTTTTATCTTGTGCCGCAAAAGTAATTATCCATGATGGTGTCAATCTCGTGCTCAAAGAAAAACAAAAATCAAATCAAAACTAAAAATAAAAACCAACACAAATAATAGAAAAACATAGAAAAAGATATATATATATATATATATATATTCACAAACTACCTAAACACAAAAGTTCGTGATATTTACAAGTATGATATGAATTAATCTAGTAAATTAAGTCGCACAATGTAATAGGGCCTAAATTAGTCGTATATTTTCTAGTTATTGAGACCATTTTGCGATACATTTTGTGCAATAACTGGTCATATTCGAGATTTTATCCTTCGGAAGGTATTTTGTGCATTATTTTAGATTTTAGGGATAAAATAAGGCAAAATCGTCACTAAACAGAACAGAACCAGCCCCGGTTAGGAGCCAGAGGCGGCGCTGACTGCAGTTTAGAAGAATTGGCGTGAAAATCAAGAAAAATCGGAGAACGGGTAGAGTGGCAGAACACAACTGGTGCCGGCCACAGGCGGCGCCAACTGTGCACTGGTATAGAGGTGGTGCCTCGATTTTCATGCACGTTTTTGGCAATTGTCAGAGTTTTAGTATTTTTTCACTTCTATTCGGCCAGAAACCCTAGAGAGACGAATTTAGGCACTTCTAAAGCTTATAAATAGAGGGAAAACACAAAGTTAAACAATAAATTCACGGATCAAAACACAAATCACTCAAAATTAAGGAGGAATTCTTCAAATCAATGAGGATTATATAACAGAGTCTACAAAGGAAGAAGAAGGAGGCTTGTCTATGAGTGCTTTCTTTTAACTTTGTTTTCTTTTCTTGAACAATGATGTATTAATTATTTTATTGTAATTTAACATTATTTTCGATATCCATTATTTTTAGAGTTACTTTTATCTTTTGATTAATTTATTATTATTCTTGGTATTTAATTATTTATGCTGATTACGAGATTAATTTGTTGTTTCTTCTATTAACTTGCTTGGAAAATGGGTTGATGGTGTTCTCAATCCATTAATTTCATATTTGTTGTCTCTTAACTTGCTTGGAAAAGGGGTTAATTGCTAAGAATTGGGCAATTAAAGGTTAATTGATGTCTGCTTGGATATGGATTCATTGGTTAATTTCATGTTTTAAATTTGTCAGGATATGGAGATTTAATCAAGGAGTTTGTTTAATGCATCTTTTGGTTGAATTAGTTGAGACAGGATATGCGATGCTAATTTGTCAAGAAAATAGTGATTTCATGGATTGGAAAAGAAGTGAATCTATCTTAATCCTTCATGATGCTAAGAGAATGATTAGTTGCGATAATAATTGGGTACTTTAAGATCATATCTATCAAAATAATAGTTTGAGTTACATAATTTTTCATCATTGATATGTATATATTCTTTTATTTTATTTTATTTTTATTTTTATTCTTTTTCACTTTATTGAGTAGGTTAAACAATGAAAGAAAAGTGATTAAGGCATACTTGTTCCTTGAGGATTGACACTCGTTTTAAACCTTATGCTATGTTTAATGATGAGTACGCTTGCTCATATGTGTAATTTATGGGTTAACGTTTTTATTTAAACTTAATTGGGAATGTGCTTATTTTTATATGATTTTTATACCCAAATTCATATACATCACAAAATGACAAATAACAAGATATAGCACCTATTTACACAAAGAACATATATACATATTTACATAAAGACATATAGACATATAAACATATAAACATGATTAAATCAACAAAATCCAAACTTTCATGATATTGTTCCTCAGCAACGGCGCCAAAAACTTGATGTGTAAATTTTGGGTGCATAAAAACCATTAAATTTAAACCCATCATTTAGTCAAGTTTTAATTAAAACATTAATCCCAAATTATACATACGAGTAAGTATACTCTTTGCAAGCATAGTATAGGAAATTAATGAGTATCGATTCTTAATGGAACAAGTACACACTAGTCATTTTTCATTCATTATTTAACTAGCCCAATAAAGTGATAAGCTAATAAAAAAGAAAAATAAGTAATATGTACAACTCAAGGATGTAGGAATATGCAATTTAGACAACCATCCTATAATACATAACAATGAATCATTTAGCAACTATCTCAATTAATCATCATCTTGGCATCATGAATGAATATAAAGTAAAATTCAATCGTTTTCCAAATCATGAATCCACTTACATAAACTCCACTTATTTACCAATCCATAGAGTTACTATCTCTTGATTAATTAGCAGATTTCCCAATCAAACCAACATAACCAAAAGATACATTAAACCCATTTCCTTATTTCCTTATAATTTTTTCGTATGCTCTAGGTGATAATAAATATGAAATTAGTCAATAACCGTATATTCTAGGCGAAATTAACTAACCTTTGATTACTTTAGTTCCTTATCTTAACTTTGTTTCCCAAGTCCGTTAAGAAATAAGAACTATAAAATGAATAAAATTAAATCAACTCCTAACACCATTTCCCAAGAAGTAAATCTAACTTCATCAATTCTTCTATAACTATAGGTAATCAAACACCAATAATGATGAAAATTGATCAAATAGCTAAATTAATATAAAAATCATGAATCCCAAAACAAAGGCAAATTACAATGAAAACATTAATTACATCATTATTCTAGAAAAAGAAAAAAAAGATAAAAGAAAGAACTCATAGACAAGCCCTCCTTCTCTATTTGGAATCCCTCTTGAATAATCCTCCTTGAATGATGAATCTCTCATTCTTTGAGTGATTGGAAATTTTGCTCCTTGGATTCACTATTTTCTCTTGTGTTTTTTTTATTTAAATAAGCTTCTTTGTTGCCAAAATTAGTGGCTTGAGGAGTCTGGGCTGAGTAAAATTTGGAAAATACCAAAATTCTTTGGAAGATACCAAATTCCTGCACAAAATCACATGTTCCAGACTGGACCTGGTGCGGGTCCCTTCGACCTATCTGGCGCTAGGTGCACTCTGTTTTTCTCCTAGGCGTTGCTCTGTTTTCTTTGTTTTTTTAGATTGGACTAGGCGCCTGGTACAGTTGCCAAACCTAGCACCAGGTGTAAGCTGGAAATTTCCACTTTTTGCTCGAAATCCACTCAATTCTACACAAATTTGTCAAAAACACTTTCTACAAGCAAAATGTCAAATAGGAAGGAATATGCCTAGTTATTATATCAAAAGTATCTCAAATTAGCCTCAAATAACTAGGAAAATAGTGATAAATTTAGCCCCTATAAGCACCAATCCAGCATATACACTACAACAAAACAGACTATTTCCTACTAAAAGTTTCCTACCAAAGCTAAATGGTAGCAAATTAGCTACCCATTTCTGACCAAAGAAGTAGTTTGTAGGAAGTTCCCGACCACGCTAAATTTGCTAGGAAATGGGGTTGGAAGTTTCCATTCACCATACATGTTGGTAGGAAAATATAGGTACATTTCCGTTCAACATACATATTGGTAGGAAACTTTAGCTACATTTCTGTTCAATTTCGAAAAACATAAATTTTGGTATGAAAATTAGCGACATTTTCGTCCAAAGTACATGTTGGTAGGAAAATATGGTTATAGTTTCCTTCCATCTTACTTGTTGGTAGAAAAACATAGCTATATTTCCGTTCAAACGTTTATGGGTAGGAACAGTAGTAGAACATTTCCTATCAAATTGATATTTGGTAGGAAAATATAGCTACATTTCCATCCAACTTATATGTTGGTAGGAAAACATAGCTACATTTCCATCCAAATGTTTATGGGTAGGAATAGTTATAAAAATGTTCCAACCAAATTGAGATTTGGTAGGAAATTAATAACTTGTTTCCAACCAATGTTGTTTTGGCAGGAAAATATTGTTACAATTCCATCCAACTTATATTTTGGTAGGAAAACATAGCTACATTTTCATCCAAACGTTTATGGATAGGAATAGTAGTAAAAACGTTCCTACCAAATCTCAATTTGGTAGGAAACACATAAATTGTTTCCAACCAATATTATTTTGATAGGAAAATATAGCTACATTTCCATCCACACATTTATGGATAGGAACAGTAATAAAAACTTTCCTACTGAATCTCAATGTGGTAGGAAAATAATAAATTATTTCCTATCAATACAATTTTGGCAGGAAAATATATCTACATTTCCATCCAACTTACATTTTGGTAGGAAAACATAGCTACATTTCCATCCAAAAGTTTATGGGTAGGAACAATAGTAAAAACTTTCATACCAAATTGAGATGTAGTAGGAAAATAATAAATTATTTCCAACCAATGCTATTTTGGTAGGAAAGTAAAAATGCATTTCCGATTACATAATTATATTGGTAGTAAATGAAAATTTTAGATTATTCATTTTGTTTCTTCACAAAAATATTTGTTTCCAACCAAAATTAATATTGGTAAGAGTTTAAAATATATTTTCCAACCATTCAAAAAATTGGTAGGAAATATGAATTAGTTCTCTAAAAAATTATTTTATTTCTCAAAGAAGGAAATTAAATTTATAATTTTAAAATTTTTTTTGCTTGACAAAAATGTAATTTCTGACGAAAAGTAATTTTGGTAGGAGTTTAAATTTCGTTTTTCAGCCATTTTGAAATTTGATAGGAAATATGATTTAGTTCTCCAAAAAATTATTTTGTTTCTCAGAGATGGAAATTAATTAATTTTATAATTTTAATTTTTTTTCTTTAAGAAAATGCAATTTCCAACCAAATGTAATTTTTGGTAGGAAATGGATAGTTATTTTCTGACGACTTTAATTTGATGTTGGATATTTAATTAATTTTTAAAATTTTGGTTGAAAATATAATTTAATATTTATTTTACTTCAAGTATATGTTCTAACCAATTTGTATTTGGGAAGAAACTGAAAAAAAAAAAAAGTTTCTGACTGTATTAGTATTGGTATGAAATTAATTTTTCAAAATTCATCCTAATTTTTAATTCAATTGAAAAAGATAGTTAAAAAATGAACATAGTAAAATAATTTTTGAAGTTTTTTCCTAAGATATTAACATGTTGCAAGAAAGTAATTAGTATTATTAGATAAAGTAAATGTAGTATATTTGTCATTTTGGGTTATTTATATTTGGTTAGAAAAATAATTTCATCAAATATTCTAATAAAAAAGTAGTGGATGTATCTCTAGACTTTATACTTTTTAATAAATAAATAAAATATGAAAATAAGTATCATTTTGGTTTTAAAAAATTGAAATAGGTGCATCCTCCATTCCAGTTTGAATATTCACTTTTGACTTGATAAAAAAACAATCAATTCTCCTTATTATAGTTGTGGGACCATATGAGTTTGTGAGATGTAATTTCTTTAAATTGAGAAGATTGGTGGTAGAAATTTGGCTGAAAAATATATGTATTATAAGTGAGTGAACATTCAATTGAAAATATCCCAAATTAAAATGTGGGTATGCAATTTTGGATGGAGAGAGTATTACTTTTTCTTTTTGAGTTAAATGATTCATATATTCATTTGGTCATTTCGTCAAAATATTGAAGTAAGCCTACCATTGATCCATCTTTTAACATTTATCCATCTTATATTGAAGTAAGCCTAAAATTATATGATGTGATTAATGAATTCTAGTCACAAATGGTTATTTGATTTCACTATTATTTTATTTTAATAATCATTATTTTTAAAGTATATGTAATATCATACCTATTTATTGGGATAATCTTATGTCAAAGGATCATAGCTATAGTATAGAATACTATATATATATATATATATATATATATATATATATATATATATAATCGGAACGTATTCACTTTTAACCTTATTAATTTTTTGCTATAAAAAAATAACATTTTAAATTTTATTAAATGCAAAAAGAATAAAAAAATTTTATTAAGTTAAAATGATAACATCGTAGTAAAATAAAAATTATAGAATTTTTTATGTTTTATAATTTTATTACATTATTAAAAAAAATATTTGTATTTTCTATTTATAAATAGGTTGTGTAAATTATGGATATCTATAAATAATTATTTTTAAATTTTTTTATGTATCTAAATTATTTTTAAAAATTTTGTATATACCTAAATTATCATGTTTTAAAAAACTTTTTTTTCTTTTTTTGGAAATCATCCCCAATTCCCTCCTCATTTTGGCACTTTAATTTTTTTTTTTTACCTTTTCTTCCCAGTTTTGCCTCTTCCTCCCACAGCTCCCACAAGTTCACCATCTCCGTCCGTGTCCTCATTCTTGGAAGGTTGGTTCTTTTCTTTGCTCACGCTTCAATTTCTACATTCGTCTTTGGATTTAGTAGTGGTAGGCCAAACATTAGGGCTTTATTCGGGCAATAAGAATTTTAATTTTGGTGTGTGTTGTTGTTTTGTAAAGTAGGTGGGAAGATAGTTAACATAGCATGAAGAAGACAGTAAGGGGACCGAAATACCTTGTTACTGTCAAAAGGATACAAGAAGTAAGCTTTCATGTGTTTTCCCTTGTATTTTGTGAATCTTTATCTTTCTGTGTATATGTACTAGGATTTTGATTTGAATATAATACAGAAAAAGTGATTTATTTGGCAGAAATATTTAGGTTTTATTTATATTGTTGTTTGGGTTTAATGTTAATGGTTTCTATTTGTAATGTTTTGGTGCTGTTGATCGTATGGTTGAGTGTGGGGTGTGTTAGGAGTAGGGTGGGGGAACAAGGTTTTGAGCAGTTTGCATCTGAGTAAGTATTTCTGGAATACATTGAATTGAACTATATCTAAGTTTTAATAGTTTGCTACACATTTTCAGTTCCATGATAGAAAATGGAAGAGTAAGAAATGAGAGCTATTGTTAATGTGAGATCACATATGAAGATATATCGGAATCACAAACATTTGGCTGATTTTGTTAATTAAAGAAAGGGAAAATAGGAAAATTACAGCTTGACTGTCTTAATAAAGAACAGAAGAGGCTACAAGAATCAAAGTTTTCTGGTACTTGAAAGAGCTTTTTCTTTTTAGGAGACAATTTAATTATGGATGAATTTCTGATATAGAACTAGTGAATTTTGAAAAACTCCTTGACATAACTGGAATGTACAAACATGGAAAGAGATTTTCCTTTCAACCCTCAAACTGTTGAAATAAAATAAAAGAGTTCAAATGAACCTCCATTTCACTTAAAGATATGGTGACTATAGATTTGGCATTTTTATTCAGTATTCCTTTAGCCTTCTTTTGTTTTTGTATCTGTTTTGTTGACTGCCAAACGTGGGAGTAATATGGTTCTATTTCTATTTCTATTTTGTTTCTGTTTTGTTGACCACGTTCTTCTGTTTTTTCTATTCAGTATTCTTCCTTTCTTCTGTTTATGTTTCTATTTTGTTTCTATCTTCTATTTCTATTTCTATTTCTATTTGATCTTACAGCAGTAAGTTGGAAGAACCAAAATCCAAATTATATGTGGAGTTACTGTGATCAAAGATCTAATGCATTAATTGCAAGCAATAAAATAATCTAAAATGGAATAAGGATTCGATAAGGTGTGGGAGTTCAGTGGACCTTTCTTAGGGTAGAAACCTTGCAAAAAAAATATATGGGAGTTTAGTTTTTTACATTAACTTGGACATGGTTCCCTTGATACACTTTGGTTGACACATAGTTGTTTTCTTGGAATATGACATGCTAATTCTAGATGGTTTCATCTATCTTCATATTTAAAAAGACGAGATCCTATATAAGTTGTGCTTAATCTTTACGCATGGACATACAAAGCAACAAAATTCCACTACTGTTGTGGAAATTGCAATCCTTAAACTACTAAAATAGGAGAAAGCATGATAAATATTCTCAGAAATGCAAGTATGTACAAGCCTGAAGTCTCTGATAACCAACAAATTCCTCTTTAAAGTTATTAAAACCTTACAAAGTATAAGTACTTGCAACTTCAGAATCTGATAACCAAGATTCATTTCTTTAGCTTGCAATCTATTAGTGAAGTTAACAAAAAAGAATAGACCGTCACTGTCCACCAAAAAATTAGCAAATACATCACCAGATAAAATCCAGTATATATGTCATACAAAATCTAAGGAAACACAAAGAAACTGTAAATGCCAAAATAATAATAATAATAATAATAATAATAATAATAATAATAATAATAATAATAATAATAATAATAATAATAATAATAATAATAATAATAATAATAATAATAATAATAATAATAATAATAATAATAATAATAATAATAATAATAGCATCAAAAGATATTACAGCAAGAAAATTTCAGCCAAACCTGCGTGTATTGGCACCACATGAATCCTACCAGCACTCCTATATCTCTTAACTACACCACGACCCTTCTCAATAGGGGAGGTGTAATCACATATAAGGAAAAATAGTTGTTGTAAGTTGACATTCTCATTCTGTATTTTCTAAAATGTTCTCTAATATGAGACAAAGCTATAACATGGAATGAGCAAATCATGCAGTGATGAATTTTACTTATAAAAATTTTCATGAAGAAAGTGTTACCTATTAGCATATAGAATATTAGTGAAGAAAATGAGACAATTTACATGAAGAAAGGTTAAAAAGTTTATTGGACAAGAATGTTGAAACTAATAGTATTACCTATTAGCATAAAGAATATTCCATAAGATTCTATTTTACCAAATTCTGGTCATCCCAAATAAAAATCTGAAGATAGCCTCCCTAATAACATCTGATCCCAACTCTCAAATTGTGAATAGAAAACTCAAAAAGTGTGTGGCAGTGAAAGAGCTATCCTTATTAGCAATTAGATCACAAGTTGGAAATAATAGACAGTTCAATTTCTACCTTTTCTCAATTTCTATCTGTTTTGTGTTTAAACTTTCGATCTATTTGTGCTATATATTCCTTGATGCATTCTTTTTTCAACTTCTCCATGTAAATAAACTAATAATTTTTATACACCACAATGAAAATGTTAGTGAACTCAATAGAGATAGTTTTCCTTCTTTTTTTTTTGTAGATTATTAGTTAAACATGAGAGAGGATCGTAGTTGGATATATGTCAGACTTAACCCAGGTCGTAAAGATATAGTACGAAGGTTTCGTGATGGGCTACAATCATTCTGTGCTTTTGCTTACTAGCAGGATACATTTAAACAGGGGGGGAACAATTAGATGTCGTTGTTGCAAATGTAGAAATTTGTAATATGCCACTGCTGATAAAGTTGAACTTCATCTTCTTCAATGATGTTTCATGCTTGATTATTATATTTGGACATCACACGGTGAAACTTTAAACACACAGTTAGACGGAGTAGGTGTAAATGATCCAATATTCATGGTAAGTAATAATTGGGAACCAAGAAACTAATACATAGAAATGGTGTATGCTATTGGCCCTTCCATAATGCCATAATCTAAAGAATCACAGTCAAATGGAAGCATTGAGGAATCACCAAATCCTACAGCAAAACAGTTCTTTGATATGCTTGATGCTGTAGATAGGTCATTGTGGCCTGGTTGTACTAAACAATCAGTATTATCAGCGGTTGGCAGATTGCTGAGCATTAAGGCTGACTATAATATATCGGATGGATACTTTGATGCAGTAGCTTTTTTCATAAATGAGTGCTTTCAAGAGAGGAATAATATGCCTATGGATTTCTATAGCACGAAGAAGATGGTTAAAGGTTTGGGTTTTCCTGTGAAAGAATTTCATTGTTATGTAAATGGATGTATATTATATTGGAAAGAAGATGTGAATTTTATGCAATGTCGATTTTGTGGAAGTCCTAGGTATAAACCAAAACATGCCAAAAAAGATTATGATGTTCCATATGCCAAGATGCATTATCTTCCTCTAACTCCAAGACTTCAAAGATTGTATGCATTTACAGCAACTGCGAAGCAGATGAGGTGGCACAATGAACATGTGCAATCAGAACTTGGGAAAATCACTCATCCATCTGATGGAGAAGCTTAGAGGCATTTCAACCAAGTTTATCCATCATTTGCTAATGAACCAAGAAATGTAAGATTAGGTCTTTGTATTGATGGTTTTACATCTTATGGACAATGGGAAAGCAATATTCAAGTTGGCTAGTTATTATCACTCCATACAACTTACCACTTGGATGTGTATGAAGACCCCTTACATGTTCTTGACTTGTTTGATACCAACTCCTTACAATCCTAAAAGGAAAATTGATGTTTATTTGCAACCATTGATAGAAGAATTGCAAAATCTTTGGGAAACTGGTGTGTAGACTTATGATGTGTCAATGAAGCAAAATTTTACATTAAAGGTAGCTTTGATGTGGACCATTAATTATTTTCCAGCTTATGGTATATTGTCAGGATGGAGCACAGTTGGAAAATTATCTTGCCTTTATTATTTGGAGAAAACTAAGTCATTTACATTTAAGCATGGGAGAAAAACTTCTTTCTTTGATTGTCATAATCAATTTCATCTAAGTGATTATTTATTTAGGAGAAATAAAAATTTCTTCTTTAAAAATCGTATTGAGAATTCACCTCCACCCCCATGGTTGATTGGCGAGGAAATATGGGAATGGGTTAAAGTAATCCCAAAAGTTGTGCCAATTGGGGGAACACAAACTGGAGAGTATTTTGGGCATATACACAACTAGACAAAGCAGAGTATTTTTTGGGAACTACCTTATTGGAGAACGTTGCTAATAAGGTATAATTTAGATATTATGCACATAATAAAAAATTGTTTTGATAATGTGTTTCACACGGTGATGGATGTTAAGGGAAAAACAAAAGATAATGTGAATGCAAGGAAAGATTTGAATGAATATTGCAAACATAAAGAATTGGAGTTAAAAGATGGTAATTCTAAGAAGCCATTTATGTCTTATACATTAGACAAGAATGGTAAGCAAATTTTGCAAGATTGGATTAAAAACTTGAAGTTTCCAGATGGCTATGCATCTAAATTGTCTAGATGTGTTGATATGAAGGAAAGTTATGATTGTTATGTTTTTATGCAAAGATTACTTCCAATTGCATTTCGAGAATAATTACCTAAAAACGTGTGGAAGGCTCTAACTGAGTTATCTTTGTTCTTTAAAGAAATTCCATCTTCATCATTACAAGAGGCACATGTTGTGTATTTGGAAAAGAACACTCCAGTTATTCTTTGTAAACTTGAGCGGATATTTCCACTAGTTATTTATTTGTTTATTTAATGGAGCATCTTCCAATTCACCTACCTTATGAAGCAAGCGTAGGTGGTCCAATACAATATCGGTGGATGTACCTTTTTGAGAGGTATACTCGTTATCTCTTAATTTGTTCTAATTCATGTGTGAGAGTACTAATTTTTACCATTATGGTTAGGTTCTTACACCATTTAAAGAAAAAGGTCAAGAATAAGGCAAGAGTAGAAGGCTCTATTATCAATGCATATCTAGTGGAAGAGGTTTCCAATTTTTGCTCATATTGTTTTGAGTCTCATGTTCAAACGAGAAGTAGGAGAGTTGGGAGAAATGATGACAGTGGTGAATTATCAACAAATTCTCCCAATCTTTCAATTTTTAGATATCCAGGACGGCCTAGTGGAGAAAAAAAACAAACATGGATTGAAGATAAAGATTTTGATATCGTCCATAGATATGTGATAATGAATTGTAATGAGCTGTTACCTTATAGAGAATAAGTAACTATTTACTGTATTCCGCTCCATGAAATTTGATATACGAATATTTTATAACCTTTACTATGTCTTTATATTTTACAATAGGATCTTCAAAAAAGGGTTGAGATCTAAGCATCCTCAAATTCAAAGACACATCATAGATTTGAGATTTGGAAAAGATTTCTCAAATTGGTTCAAAAATTATGTAACCCTAATGTTCTTTTTATTTCCATTCTTTAATATTAAGTTTAATGTTTAACTAAGTAAAAGTAAATTGATAAAATGGTTTTATGCTTAAATTAGGTTGAAGACCCATTGAACAATGTCGAAGACAATAATATCAAGGATATAGCATGAGGTCCTAAGCTTGCAATTATTACGTATCCTATGTACTTTGTAAATGGATACAACTTTTACACGGTGGATCATGGAAGGGGAAAATCAACCATGAATAGTGGAGTGCGCGTGAAAGGGCCCACTGATAGTGATGATGATTACTATTATGGCATGCTCAGAGAAATTGTTCAGCTTGAATATATTGGAGTACCGGATAAATTTGTGCTCTTATTCAAGTGTGATTGGTATGATTCTCGTGGTACTCAAAGCATGAAGGTGCATCATGAATACCGGCTTGTGGACATTATTTCAAAAAGAAAATGGCCTAAATATGATCCATTCTTAGTAGCATAGCAGGCTCATCAAGTTGACTATATCTCTTATCCTAGCAAAAAGAAGGATAAGGATGCGTGGAGGGCTATATGTCAAATTAAGGCACGAAAAACTATGGATGATTTTGCAGTCGAACCTACATACCAGGAGGATCAAATATATGCCATTGAAGTTGTTATGCCACAAAATGAGGCTTGCCCTCTTGTTGTAGAAGCTGCTATGGGTGAGATTGTGCAAGTAAATAGTGATTCCCGAGTTGAATCTGAGGAGAATGGATTGCATTTGGACAAAGATGATACCACTAACAGTAGTGCCTCATTTGAAGAGAGTTTATTTAAGTGTAGTGATAAAGATTAGCTACGAAAAAGATACATACAAAGAAATTGCTTGCATTTTTTAAATTTGTAAATGAAATTGCTTTTGAGAAATATTTTATTTATTACTGGTTTTTTTCCTTTTTGGGTGGTTGCATATTTTTTTTTCTTAGTACTATCTTTATGCATTGGCAATTCTTCTTGAATTTCTGCGATGACTGCTCTGAATTTCTTCTTGAATTTCCTGATTCTAGTTTCAAGCTTGTGAAAAATCCTTATATTAGTCTGGTTTCAAGCTTCAATAACATAACCAGCAGTGGCCAAATATGAACTTAAGAAGAAACTAGTTTCAAGCAGAACTAAAAAATCCTTATATTAATCTAATTTCAAGCCTGTACAAAAGATTTTTTTTTTGTTGTTTAATATGAATTTAAGAAGTTTGCTATTTGAGGCTGATTTTTATTAGTATTTATGATGCTGAAATCATTGTCTCTACTTAATCTGGTTCCTACACAAAAATATGTTGTTTGTGGCAAATAGAATGTTCTGGTTTGGTTGTTGTTGTTGTTGTTGTTTTTTTTTTTTTTTCAAGTCCAATTGTCTTCAACATAGATTCTACAAGAGATTTTAGTCGTTTCTAGTGGAGTTTTCAAAATTTCATTTAGATTATGTCCATGAATATTTGTAATCACAGGATTCTTTATTTGGGAAGAAGCAAAGATGACATATTTTGACATGCTGTATTGAATTTTGAAATTGTAGTTTATTCCATGGAAATTTGAATAAATCTAATAAACTATGACACCACCTGCAGTTGAAGAATCACAGCTATCCAGAGTCCTTGATTGTTTGCCTCAAAGGATTGACCATGATAGCTTTTTGCTTGCACTTTAACTTGCTAAAGAAGCTACAGATCAATTATTTAGAGTTGGCTACAACAGTTTGAGTGCATTTGCCACCATCAATCACCTTCATTTCCAGGTGACCTTTTTGTAAAGATGTGTCTGTGATTCTATTGTTGATAGCTTTGTAGAAGGATTTTTAGTTTGAATGAATAAAATTCCATGGAAGCTTGTGAAAAATCCTCATATTAATCTGGTTAATCATTGTCTTTGCTTAATCTGGTTTTTGCCCAAGAATATTCTGTTTGAGGCTGACAGAATGTCCTGGTTTGTTGCAATAACGTCTTAATATTTTGCTTTTCCAGTAAGCTTTTGTTGTGCCTATCTTTAGCAGGTCCCAAACTGTTTACGATTGGTTGATGCAATTCCTAAAAAAAACCAGTGTATGATATTGTTAAGTGATGTAGTTTGTTCTCTTACCACATATATGTTCCTGTAATTAGAAAACATTAGGTTGATGCTTTGGTACAAAAATAGAGTTTGATTGTCTAAATTAAATAGTCTTTTTAGACTTTTCGCTTGGGTCTTCAACATATTTTCAATCCCTTATGTTTCTTAAGAATCTGGATTTGATTGCTTAAAAGTTTATGTTGTACTAGTTTATTTACTTTCTAGATAACATTTTGTCTTCTACACTTACAACATTTTTTCTTTTTGTGTTATTATCTACATCACTAAACAAGTCTTACAGTTTATTTTGCACTGGCTAAAAACTTTCTTAAACCTTTCTCTATGAATTTTTCTTCACTAGTGGTTTCTTCTTACATTTAGGAAAGACTTAAAATGCTATGCTATATACTGCCAATTGAAAATTGAGAAGTTGACATTAATTGTTCTCTTTCAATTGGTTCTCATCCATAACCTTTTCAATATGGATTTTCTTTATACATTTTTGCTAATTTGTCCTGTATTGGCCAATGTCACGACAAGAAAATAGGATATAGTAATGAAAATAACTTTTTAATGACTCGGAAGTTTCTCCAAAGGTCTGTTATTCCTTAAGCGGTCCAAGATATATGCACTTTGCAAAAATTTGACATATATAACTTATGACAAAGGACCGTTTCTGAATGACTCACTCATTCTTGTTCCATATCCATAAACCTGAGAGTTAATGATGGCTTTCTCGTTAAATACATTAGGTAATGGCATTTGATTCACCTTTAGAAATTTGCCCCTATGACCAAGCACTTCTTTTTCCTTCTTCTCTCATGTATATATGTCAACCCTTATAGGTCTTGCTTCCTTGAATGTTCATTTCAATTCATTTGAAGCTTAATTTTTAGGTTTGATATTTAATATTCAATGGCCTCCCCATCTCTCTCTAAACTTCATGATGACTTGGTATTGAAGTATAAAGAGAAATGTTCTATTCTTTTTAAATTTTTAATTTTAATTTTGCACTGAATCTTTTCATTCAAGTTGATGTATTCTAAATGTCTTTGTCATGTAGTGTAGTTGAAAGATCTGTTGGAAAATTTGAGGGTGACGGAATATTCTGTTTGAGGCTGACAGAATATTTTGGTTTGCTTGATGTTTTAATATGTGCAATTGTCTTCAGTTTTGACAGACTAACTTTGGGAGGCCTGTGTAGTTTAATTTCCAATTGTCTTCGGTTTTTATGTCCAAATGTTCTGGTTTTTAATTTCCATTGTTAACATGTCATCAAATTTTACTTTGGATAAAATTTGGCACTACTTTTCTGCTGATTGCTTCACGAATAGTGCAGGATGGTGGGAAGTTGGGATATGGGACAGAGGCTTTTGCAGTTTATGATGTTATGAAGTAAGTAATATCACTAACTGGCAGAAGATGATGGATAGGCATTTGTATCCCATTTGCACTTAGCTTTCACAAAGAGTGTTTTTTTTTTTTTGCCAACTTATCTGCAAACTAATTTTCTGGGGCTTGTGTTTTCTGCTTTACACTTAGGGCTGTCATAGAATGCACAGTAGCTTAGGCTTGTATTGAGGAAGTTATGGCCAAAATACTAAAGGGTATGCATGTGCTCTTCACTAAACTGGGTTTATGCTTTTCTTGAATATTGGAGGGTTTCTTTACTATCATATTCAAGTACCTATTCGGAAATTAGTGCTTGCTTGTTTTTCTACATCAACTTTGATTCTTATCACTGTCTTTGCTTAATTTAGTGTTTTTGGACACTTTCTTGAGCTCTTCACTGAACTAAGCTCTTTAGTAAAGTTGTTCATTCAGAAATCATTAGACCAGCTCCAATCTTTTACCATTAATTTCTTTGGAATTAAAGCATATTTCTGTTAAATTTTAATAGACCTTTATAGTTTAAGTGTTTTACAATTTAAGTTTGATTTCTTTGCCAAGCTATCTACACACTACTTTTCTATTGATTGTGATGAACTGTTGGCATGTTCAGTAGTTAATTGTGATGAACTATTGGTATGTTTAGTAGTTGATTGTGATGAAACATTATATGGAACTTTTGATGGTGAAATTTCTTTAGTTGATGTACTGCATGGTGATTGTGTAAAGTAGTAGTGAGAACTAAGCAGTGTTAAGTATCAGCAACATCCATTTGTATAATTTCAACATCCATTTGGATGAAAGAAGCTTTATCCAATGTTATATAGAACTTTAGGTACAAGGTTCTTCAGATCTTTCCCAACTTGATATTTTCCTATCCTCCTCACCATTTTCCCAAAAGAATATTCCAAACTTAAAGGGGAAGGATGAAGATAGAACCTACACCAATGCCACCTACAAAAGACATTGGGGGCAGTATTAATGAACCTGAAAGGGGGCAGGGAGAGGGGGTACTAGTCGGATAGTAAAGTTAAACTTTCTTTAAGGGAAAAGCACTAAGGAAATAGTATAGCCTCAAAATAAACTTGTTACAATGTAGTAGTCAAAACCATAAATTACTACTTCCTTAGCAGCAAAGCATGTAAAGCTATAATAGCTATTGTTTTCTCAGACAGGGCATGCCATGACAAGCGTGGTAATTTTATACAGGTAAAACCCTAATTTTAGTCTTGGGGAGCATAGCTGAAGAATCTAGTTTGAGTAGAATATTGCTAAATGGTTTTCATATCCTACTATATCCAGTTCCAACTTCTAGAACTTGGATAACATTAGAGCCGGATAATAAGTGGAATATATTTAGAAGGTATAGCAATAATAAACACTGGCAGGTATGACTTCAAAAAATATCAGGAATTAAGGAGTTTTGAAATCATTCAAGTCACAAGAAAAAGAGTATAATTGTATCCAAAAAAAAAAAGAAAAGAAAAGAAAAGAAAACTTCAAAATTTCAGCATAATCAGCATCCACTATGTATTTCAAGAAGCTCTCAGGAGATCAAATTTGTTCCATTGTATACTACCAGTCTTAGGTCAACAAATAATTGGAGGAACTAATAGTGCAACTAAAGTGTAAAGGCCCTAAAGTTTTATGATACCTAATGGTGAAATATGTATCCCTATTTATTGAAATTCCCAAAAGATTAGGTAATTAAGCACAAATAAATGACACAATAGATCTTTGTCATATTGTATTGTAATGCTTATCACAGTTTAACGTACTAGTAAGTCACTCTCTCTAAGAAAAAATGACAAATAAAATTTGAAAATAAGCACTAGTTGAAGCATATCATTCTAGAATTGGAAAAAATGGGATAAGGTTCAAGAAAACGTGAGGAAAGAGATAGCATAATTTATGAAAACAATAGAATAGCTCTGGTACTGTTCCTTACTTGCCTATACACACTATGCACACATAAACCTACTACTAAGTTAATTATTTTCCTTCCAGATTCTACTATGTTTTTTGGTAGCATTACAACTATGAACACATAAACCTACCTCCATGCAATGAACTTTTGATATGTGTTTCCTATTATTAAGCAAGCAACCTCATGTTTATTCTATGGTTTTCTTTCATTAATTTATCTACAATTGCAAGATAAAGTAGATCAAATCAGCATTCTATTCACTTACCAAGACTAAATTTTGCAAGTATCTTTTGAGTACAGTCTGGTCACTAAATAAACTATACAAAATGGCTATTAATTCTGGAACCTAATGTAGTGGACTTTATAGATAAGTGTCATAGGAACATTTTGGGAAATTTTGACTTGATTTGCATCAGTGGATAGAAAATTATAGAGTAAACAATGAAGGCTACCATTATGCAGTTGTTGGAAATGTTGATTTCAAGTTAAGTAGGCAAGTTGTTTTAGACCATTGTAGATCATAGATGGTTAGGAACCTTAAAAAACTAAACCTACTTCAAGCTGGTGTTAAGAGCTTCAAATACATGCTCTCTACTAAATTGTCCTTGTAATAAAACCTATCTGTATGTTTGACATTTTTCTTATGGAACTAAATCTAACAAGGATTCTTATTTGTTGACCTTGGCTTTTATAAAGGAGGTGATGAATGGTGGTTAATCAGTATGATAGGTTCTCATTGATTGCCTCAAAATGAAATCTTGTTTTGTCGTCTACCTCTATTTGAGGTTATGATATGCGGTTAATTTTGAACATTGAATGCTTTTTAGAATGAGAGTGACAAAATAAAGTGGAAGCTTTTGTAGTGGCCCGGTCCTTATTTCAGTCTATGTGTTCTTATCTTTTGTGGCAGTGCAAATGTAGTTCTAAATATAGTCCTTCAGCTCCAAGATAGCATAATTTCTTACCAACTAAACTAAAGAAAGATATAAATAAATGGGTGGTAAAGAGAAAATGCTGATTAACAATTTTTGGAACATGAAGTCACTTTGCCCTTATTTCCAAAATAAAATGAAGATTTAACAAGGTTATTGACGAATCAGTTTCTAGTTACCATTTTTTCCCCCTAGGATGTGCATTAAACACCTTTGGGGTTTTTAGTTTTCTGCATAATTTCTTTCTTGTTTTGGAAGCTTTAAATAGTTGAAATATTAAATGGATTCATCTTACTATAGGCATGTGTATAACTAAAAGGAAAACATATTTCTAGATGGCACTTTCTATGCTAATTTTCTTTAACAGAAATAACTGACCATAGCCTATATGCATTCCACTGCACCAATATTGTGATGATTTAATACTTGTTTTTTTTTTCCATTTGATTTTTCATAACTAACCTCATATATTTAAGAGATACAAATTTTATTACCATATAATTCTCACTTTAAGTATGATGCAAACATGGAAAAGAGTCATCTTAGATTCTAAAAAAAAATTGTAGTCTTTCTCTTAGATTCTCAAAAACAGTTTTGCTTATTGAAGATGTTAAGATGGAAATATTGGTGAATTTTTTTAATAGCATTTCTATGTAGTCACTTTTTCAACTGCTTGGAAAGAACTTAAAGCATAGAATTACACTCTTCTGGTACTCCCCTATTGTGATGGCATGTATGTAAATGCAAATACGTTTCTTGTGTCATTTTCCAGTGAGAAGTGCTTATGCTTTAAATAACCTAAAAAAATATGTTATTATAAAAACTATATACACATGACAATTAAAAACCTATTTATGTATAAAAATATAGATTAAATAATTCTTGTTATGGCAAAAGCAAAGCATTAGGTGTGCTGGGTACATGTATGTGATGTTTAAAAGTGAAACGCAGTAGTCATAAAATGTATAGACTTTTTCTTTGTATTCAGGACGTTTGAAGAAGCAAATAGAGTATAACTTGGGTCTAGGCAATAGATACTGAAATAGTTTGGAATTGGAGATGTAAAATTATTAAAGACATTTTTCTTTATGATTATGTTATTATTTCTTTGTTCTCATTTCCCATGCAAAAGTTTTATGCTCTCTCCCATAATCATAACCATAGTGTCCATTATTTTCATCTCATTTCCCATGTAAAATCATAGGTTCATCTACTAGCAGCTCAAAAGAGTTTGTAATCAGGAAGAGACAAATGTGTAACTTTATGTATTGGCAATTCTAGTAACTTTATGCATAGGTTCTTCTCCTTTTAACTCTCCTATTTTTAGCAGCAGCTGCTTTTTTTTTTTTTTTTTGGAGTGGTTGCATATTTTGTTTTCTAGTACTAACTTTATCCATTGGCAATTTTTCTTGAATTTTGCAATGACTGTTCTGAATTTCATTTATTACCAGCTCGAAATAGTTGAATCTGGAACAGACAAATGTGTAACATTCTCCCTTGAACTCTTCCATTTATTTTGTTTTCTAGTACTAACTTTATCCATTGGCAATTTTTCTTGAATTTTGCAATGACTGTTCTGAATTTCATTTATTACCAGCTCGAAATAGTTGAATCCGGAACAGACAAATGTGTAACATTCTCCCTTAAACTCTTCCATTTTTAGTAGCTCATGATTTATTGTTGTTATCTGGTAGGAATGATAGGAAGAAGGAAGAGAATAGTAGAATGTCTCCAATCTGCGCCTCCACCATAACCTCCTCATGTTGTAAATAATGATGCATAATCACCTTCCATAAATCATGATCTAAGCTTTGTTCGAGACACAATTGCACCCTTTGTGGGATTTGACCAATAGGAACAGTTGGAGCCTTGACCAAATCAAAAGTTACATGTTAATGTTTCTCCACCTTGGAAAGAGTGAGAATATTTTATTTAGATTAATAAGGAGAATATATTATTATATAATTAAATATTTATAATTTCACATATTTATTGTATAATTTCTCACATAAAAGCTTACTATATGCTTATCATATTTGAAGATGGTGCGGAAATTAGCTATTTCTTTCAAATGTAAGTTTGAAGATGCATATCCAACTGGGAAACAAGTGCCACAGAATGTGAGGAATTTGTGGTTTGAGGAGTTTAAGGTATTATTTAATGAGTTAAATATATTTATGGCAAAATTTTTATGAGTATATTTTAGTGACTTACATTAATGAAATGCAAAAATATTGTACTTAGGATCCTGGAATGGAGCTTTATGTGAAGTTTACATTTGAAAGAAAAGGGAAAAAGAGACTGACTGACACACTGTATGAGGCATGAACAATAGGAAGACCACCATGGATGTCAGAGGTAGTTTATAACAAGTATACACAGTATTGGGAAATCGGAAGAATTTAAAAAAATCTTGGCAAAAAACAAATCAAACAAGAATATAAATCGAGATGGACTTAGTTCTTCAAAGCATACAAGTGGCTCGATTTCATTTTCTTTGACAAAAAAAAGGTTGGTAGGAATTGATTTCCATGTAAATAGTTTTACATAATATACTATCAATTATGACCACCCATAATTTTTTTTTTTTAGGAGAATAAGCTAAATAGGGAAACCACTCCTTTGGAATTGCATGATTATGCTCATTTGTCGAAAAATACTCGTATTGAACCAAGTGCTCCATTAGCTATTGGCGATGAAGGGGAGGGGAACATAACAGATAGGCCAAATATTACTATTCAGACGTTTGTGGATAAGAGGGCTCGAATTATTTCTGTAAGTGCATCCATATATAAATAATGGCACACGAATTGGTTACAAAAAAATGAATTATCTTGTTGCTATGTGTACTTGAGTTTGACCATGGGTTTGAGAAATGTTTAAAAAGAAAAAAGAAAATTTTGGGCAAATTGTGGATAATCTTAAACTTCAAAATTGACCCTCTTTGTTGCCTGACTGATGTTAGTTTAATATCTTGGGTATGTAAACTATTAGAGAAGTATGATTACAGATATATAGTTTCAAGTTTAGAGAGCATCTGAATGCTAAAAATATCAACTGCAAAAAGACTGAATGCCATGCATGCATTTCTCTCTATGATTGACTATAAAATTGTTTTGTACTTTTGAGTTCTTTAACATTATTTTCATAATTGCTTCGGTTAGTCCTGTAACCAATTGAAAATCTAGCTAGGAATAGATTTCTGGGCAACAAAGAATCTGAGAAATGTCAATGCCTTTTAACCATTCCAATTGAATTTAGCAATTGGGGTGTAACACCCCATACCCTAGGTACCTAGATAGGGCATGATATCGTGCCCGCCCAAAGGATTAGGGGTCTTTATAACGAGGTACAAAATAAAAACGATAACTGCTAAATAAAATAAAAGAATAATTCCATTACATCTGAAAGTAAAACTTATACAAGTCTGGAACTCAAAACTAACAAACGTCTCTTCAACCAAATTCAAAGACATAACTAAATAAATAAACTGGAGCTCAACCCTAACTTTGCCCTGCTCAATGTAAGCAATCCCTTGAAATCATGATATAAAAGGTGTGAGATTGACATCTCAGTAAGTCCCATGTGTGCAAATGTCAATTATAACCATTTCGTGTATGCAAGTTTATCAAAATCACAAAATCTTGTTTGCAAGTCAAGTTCATCAATAACAGTTATACAAAGGAGCTTTGCTCAATAAATCCAAAACAGTTCACAATAAATCACTGTTTCATCATATTCATAATTCATTAAATAGGGATTAGCAAATGATTCAACAATATAGTAACACAATCCATATCATGGTTACCACCATGATAGCTTCCCAATGTATTCTTTCAACAAATGGGTAATGGGGAATTCACCCACTAGGTGAGATACTCCCCCATCTCTACACCTAACATTCCGGTTGTCTAATCCGGATCAACAATGTCCACATGGACCAATATACTAGCTCGGACCAGCCTGACTAAGTAGTACTGTCGCCTCTCCAAGTTGAGTTTATCTTCTGGAGGTGGCTTCCTGCTAGAAGGATCACTCTTGCTATTCGAAACTAGTACTACTAGCCTACCCCTGCTGAGTACTCAACGCTCCCCGATTAGGGGCAGAATCATTTTTCCTTTTCCAAAAGTCATTAATTAATTTGATTGCAAAACGTGATTTTTCGTAATAGTATTTTCAAATCATTTGACAATGGTTTAAGAAATCATTTTCGAAGATGAACAATTAAAATTTAGCAAATTCGTTTTGAAAATAAAACATTCACGTTTCCAATCCAAGTCTCACAACAATCCAGTATAACTCATCATTTTTAGTCAAAGCTCAATCTTTGTGTCAAAATATCATATTGATATCAATTCCAAATAACATTGTAAAAATTGCTTGCAAACATGTAACATTTATCAAAACGGTTATGTAGGGACTTACTTGAATATACTCAGCAATCAACCACAGCAATGTTCGCCCCTTACTTCAAATCTCTTCCTTATCTAAAATCAATGATTCTCTAATTAGAATCCAAATATTAACCCTCTATCATTATGCATCATGAATCCTTATGATCATATTATTAATCTAATTCATCTATGGCATCTAGATGGATTAATTCATCAAATTGTCTCTATAGCTTCCCATGATCATGCATCTCATCATTATGCATGCTTAAAATCAAATCAACTCATCTAGGCCATGACCTCCAATATTCTCCCACCCTTAATCTCATATAATGAACATATTTGCTTCAAAAGGTCTCACCTTTAATCACCATGCAATAGATCTAGGTCATCATAGCATCATTTAACCATGTTCAAGCCATACATGCCTCGTTCATTCCATTGCTCTTTCAAACTCATCAATCTAGTCTATTTATGCTTTTTGTGCTAACTTCATGCATAATAATACAACCATAAAATCAACCTTATGCAAGACAAAAGAGATTGAGACCAAAAATACCTCTTGGCGGGACACACTAAGAGCAAAGGTGACGCCTTTGGTGGATGCTTGAATTTACTTTGAAAGGAATAGTTGATTGGTGACTCTTGGACCTTTGTTCAGAAATTTCCAACAATAGAATAGAAGAATTAGCCCCCTTGATGATCGATTTTTAGGAGAAAAGAGGAAGATTAATTGAATACAAGTTGAAAGGGTTGAAGGGTTACTCACCTTAGGTTTAGATTTCAAGTTTGGAGATACTTGGAGGTTGCTAGGGATAGAATCTTTGGAGAGAGTGACGGCCGGAATTCTGCAGCAGCAGAGGGTGTTTTAGGGTTTTATGGTGGCTGGTTTGATGAAGAGAATAGGCTAGGCTGAGGTGTTTTAGGGTTTGGAAGAGGTGGTTCTTGTTTTAGGCTCTAGATCACAAGAAGGAAAGGTTATAGCTTTTGGTCTCCTTGGTTTGGACGAAATTATGTAAGGTTTTGGGAGGTTTTTGGTGGCTGTTTGTGGTTGTTATGGTGGCCGAATGTAAGAGGGAAAAGAGAAGGAAAGATGCTGATTTTCTGGCTACTCTTGGACGAGATTAGGAGGGGAAAGATTAGGGTTTTGTGTAGTTGTTTTCGCTGGACTGCTAGAGGGGTTTTTAGTGCAGGCTTTGGGCTGGAAATTTCATGAGAGAGAGAGAGAGAGAGAGAGAGAGAGAGAGAGAGAGAGTGTGTGTGTGTGTGTGTATGAACAATGACGAAATTCTGGAGGCAATGGAGTTGACATTCTAGTATTCTTTTGGCTAAATTCAAGTCCTAATTAGTTAGGGTTTCCTTAGCTAACCCTAGCTAGGTTTTGGGAGTGTTTTAGATAAGTTGTCTTTACGCTATGTGGCGGCTGTTTGAGATAATTTTCTAGAAAATCTTAGAAAAGAATTAGGTAGTCTAATTAGGAAATAGTTTAATTAATTCTCTATGTTAAATTGAATAATAGCTATTAAATAGTTATTAGGTAATAAAAATTCTGGTTTCCTATTCATATCTATTGAAATTTTCCCTAAAAGCTTCAAAAATTCCTGGATTTATCCAATAGATAAATACTTCATTTAAATTCACCTCTAAGCCTTTTATTTCCATAAAAATAATATTATTTGAAAGAAGATAAAATATGGAAATTTATTTCCTTGAAAATAATACCTATATACTTTCTTATATATATTTTTCTCTACTAATATATTATTTAGATATTGCTAAAAGAAAATCTAGATTAGTAATATTTAAAATTTTCTAAAATATTATGACAAGATATTAGAAACAAAATTTTAATTTGTTCTCCAATATTTTATAAAATAATTTTCAAATAAATCACTCTCCTAATTTATTTTGCTCTTCTTAGGAAATTAATTTCCTAGTGGCGATTCTCCTAAGGATTTCGGCCAAGCTAAGGAAAAATTAGGGAAGAAGGGAAAAAAAAAATAAAATGAAAAGGATTTGAAATAGCTAGGATTCAAACTCAAGCCCATCAGAGAACACACACCAAGCTCTATCCACTGAACCACATTAATTCTTGGCAAATATTCTCCTAATAAATTCCCTTCAATAAAGTAAAACTCAACTACTTCAAATACCACAACCACTTCAAAAACAAATTAATTCATGTAACAACAAATTGATATTTTCATGAAAATAATTTAAATCATCAAATGTGGTATAACTCAATATGACATGCATGACTTTTTCCCATTTAAAAGTGGTCTAATATGGGGTAACTTAAGTGGGTCTATAAAGAATTCATATTTTTAGGAGCTTGGAGCTGCACTTCTGTGGTGTCTAGCACTTTCTACATTCAACACCTTGAACTTGGAGAAATAAAAATATTTTCCTTTTTGCATATATATAGTTGAACGTTTTGAGCAGCTTGCATTTATGAGTCTTAACAAAAGCAGATCTCCCCATATGTTATTAAGAACAAAAGGTCGTGTTTTGAGAATACTTTTCATCTCTAAACACTTAGTTATTCTGTATTGTTCATTATGGAATTTGAAATCATAGGGTGCTTTACATTTTCTTACGTTTCTATAGAGCTTCATCGCATGGACAATTTTTTGTAGGAGAGAGGTCATGAGTTATATGATAAAGCTTATAATGAGATAGTGGCAAATATAGAAGACAATAACTCGGGTAGGCCTCCCACAATTAATCGTACATCAATATGGTTAGAAACTATTGGTAGCATAAGACATTGACATGTTTACGGCCTTGGTTCAGTTGGACATACACTTACTGTAACACCCCGCTACCTAGGCCCACCGGGGCCGGGGATGTCGCCCCGTCCAAAGGACAAGTGGTCTTTATAACGAGGTCACACAAATAAAATAGCGGAATAAAAATAATAAAAATAATACTTCAACTTAAGATTTATTACAACCCAAGAATAAATCCACGAATTCCCAAAAGAGAAACAAATCCATAAATAAAATTATCCACTCTCGTCTCCCCAAAGCAATACATAAAATCAAAAGACACATTCTCTTCCAAGGCAGATAACACTAGCTACTCATCCCCACAGCAGGATCGGCCTGAAATCATGGTAAAAATGTGATGAGACAGAAATCTCAGTAAGTCCATGTGTGCTTTGGTGTTCAGTGAAAACAGTTCGTGGATGCAAAGTGTGAAATCTTTATAAGAGAAATATTGGCAAGCAATAAATATTAGTCAAAAGCAAGAGTGGTGTTTTCCTCTTTTTGAAACCATACAAGTGCCTAATAAAATCAACCACTCATAAAGGTGGTCATGGGTTACCACACGTTGGGCCCCATAACCGGTCAGAATGCCTAACACTTTGTGCAGACTGACAAAAGAAATACTGGCAAACAATGAATGATGTTAAAAAATAAGAGTGGCGTTTTGGGCTTATCTAGCCGTACATAATTTATAAGATCAACCACTCGAAAGAAAGGATTATGGGTTACCACACGTTGGGCCCCATAACCGGTCAGAATGCCTAACACTTTGTGCAGACTGACAAAAGGTAGGTGATCGGCCTACCGGGCAAGATACTCCTCCTTCTCTATACCCAAACAACCGCCGGGTGTCCATTCCGGCAAAATACAGTCACTTGACTGAAATAAAACAAACTGCTAGCTCAGACCGGCCTGACTAAGTAGTACTGACGTTTCTCTAAGTTGAGCTTATCTTCTGGAGGTGGCCTCTTGCCAGAAGACTCACTCTAACTCTTCAAAACTAGTACTACTAGCCTACCCTTGTTGAGTACTCAACATAACATATCCCACTTGGGGAGAAAATGAACAAAACACAGTTCCACTTGAAAATGGCAATTAAGGTTTTCCAAAGATTGGGGCAAAACTGGTTTTAGAAAGAATTTTAGGTTTTGAGTAAAACCGCCCCTTGATTTACAAATAATTTATTTGTCTGAAATGAGAATGGAAATAATCCTCAATTGCCTTTACAGAAATGAGTGACCATGCACTCTATATTTGGCTTGCCATAAAAAGAATCATTTTTGCATCAAACAGGTTTTATGCAGGAGCTTACCTGATCCTTGTCCACAACAAAGGTCTCCAACAGCTGACCTAACCCCGCATAGGGTAAATACAAACCACAATCAAATTCAAGCCAAAGACTCACTTTCTCGAATAAAACTAACTCAACTTACTACAATCATGTCCCTAGTGTCCCAAGCTTTAAGGCTCGATAATAAATAAAAGGGGTTTATAAAATAAATCTAGTTTGATATTAAAATAACTAGAGTTTGGAAAATTAGGTACAATATGTTGAAGGTTTAAATCTTGCTAAAAATAAATTATGGTTTATTTGAAACAGGGTCCAAGGTAGTATTAGGTAATATATTGATTTATTAATAATTTAGTTGTTAGAAAATAATTGATAGCTAAAATTTGTTGAAAATAAATTTAATGAGTCTTGCTTGAAAAATAATAAATAAATTTTAATAGGTTTGATTAAAAGATAAGAAATTAAATTTTAATAATAAATATTTTACCTATTATGATTATTTTCACAAAAGGCTTTATTTGATATTATAATATCTATATATTTTATTTTTCTAGCAAAAACTATTATTTATTTGACTAAAATATCACTATTTTATATAAAAGACCAAATCCACATTTTCCCATGGTTTTCAAAATTTTACTAGAAAAATCATATTATTAAACATTTTATTAATGAAATAAAATTTGGTTTAGGGACAACTAGATCATGAATATATTTCTATGGCTAACCACAAACATGAATATATACAACCCTTCAATTCATCAAATCATTCAAATCATGCATACAAGCATAGATCTCAATTTATCAAAATATGATCTAACCCTTACTAGCATAAATATGATCATGGCTTCAATAATCTAACATGAATATAAATCCTATTCACCAAAGGTGACATAATCTCTAGCATACTTCATCACAAATACTACCTATGACATGCATCAACCTCAAATCATCATATAATCATCCAAGATAATCCTTCCATGCATAAATCCCATCTTCTTCACAATCATACATATATTCATGTTTCAATCTCAACAATATATATATATATACTTAAATCCTATCTCTATCCACCTACTATCACCATCATTCTAGAGACATGAATCTAGAGTTTAAAAAGGAAGATTGAAGGTACTTACTTGATTGATGAATGACTTGAAGGAGTTTAGAGAAGATCTCAACTCCTAGATGGCTAATCTTGTTCAAGAAAGGTGACAAAAGCATGGTCATGGAAGAAGAGTCCATTCGGCCAAGAGGGGGAATTTCGGTCCATGAGAGAGAGAGAGAGAGAGAGAGAGAGAAGAAGAAGAAGAAGAAGAAATTATTAGTATGTTTATTCGCATAGGTTCTCATTAGAGATCAAGGTTAGAGAAGATGAAGTTGCTAGAATAAGTTTACCTTGATGGTGTTCTTGACCTTAACAAAAATTTCTGGTTTTGATCCGAAGTAGCAAGATGTTTGGAGGGGTTTGATGTTAACAACGGTGTTGATGGATTCACAGCAATGTGTAGATCAAATCTGGAAGTTTTTGAGTGGATTTGAGATGGTTTGGAGGGGTATTAGGTGTAGAGAAGAAGTAGGTGTTCTTGGTGTAGTGTGTGTTCTTGAAGGTTGAAGAAAATCGAGAGATGGTAATGTGCAGCTGCTGAATTTTTGTGAGAGATAGGGGTGGACGAATTTCTGTAGGGTTTAGGAGGTTGATTCTCTGATTTGGAAGGGAAAAGGAAAGGTTAGTTGTTACAATCTTTGAAGAATATTTTTAGGAAGTGAATTTGGAAACTAAATATTCCAAGAATATCTTGATTGTTGGACAGCTTTTGGAAATCTGCCATGGTCGACTGTTTGAGCAGAATTTCGTGGGATTAATGCTGACTTATGGAGGCTTATGGTGGCCGAAAGTAGGGTGTACAATGATGAAGAAGAAGTATGGTCCATTGAGCAAAATATTATGGAAGGTTACTAAATAAGATGGCTGAAATTTTGGAAACCAATCAAGCTAAATTGCAGGGATTTGTTTGAGAGATTTTTGGACAGCCATTAATGGAATTTTGTGCAGAAGTTCAAGGGGATCAATGGATCTCTGTTTATGGAGGTTTAAGGAAGCTTTTGACAGATTAGGGTTGGTGTTTTGGCTGGAAGAGAGGTAGGAAACAAGCTGGACAAAAATCTGCACAGAAATTTCGCTGCATAGTGATTTTTCTGGCAGATTTTCGTCTGCTGTTCAAAGCCATTTTGCAGCGAGTTTTGAAGGGATTTCAGGGGTATTCAAGGCTGGTTTCCAGCCTTCCTTATGGAGGAAAAACATAGCTAAGGTTCTGCACAAAATCTGGGAGGAACAGCTTGGTTTGGAGCTCTCAAAGTTGATTTTTGTACATGAATTTTTCCTGTTTTGCTCTAGCTTGAGCAGTCTGAAATTGGACCAAAACTTTCAGGTTTCAAACTGATCCTAAAGACCATTTTTCTGGTAGCATTTGGGAGGGAATGTTAGCTAAAAATTTCGACCCTTTGAAGGTACAACAAGCTGAAAAATTCCAGCTCATTCTATGAAGAAAGATGAACTAAGCTAGAGGAAAATTTCAGCAAGCTTACTAGGGGGATTTTTCCTCTTGAAATTCATCACAACTCTTCCATATTTTTCTAACCATAAGGAGTCTTTTACCAAGACATCTCGATCCTAAAAGACCTCAGTACTTTACTGAATTTTCTGGAAGAAAAATGCTAGAACATCTTGATCAAACCAATGAGTTGAAACTAAGGAAAACTAAAGATCAAGGAAGAATGAATTTCCCTTCAAGAATTTCTAGTAGAGTAAAGAGTGAAATGAGAATTCTCCTAACATGTCTCTCCTAGGACATTATCACCACCTTGTTCTAGGCTCTTAAGGCTGAAACCATCCTTTCCCAAGCAAAATAAAATTTACTCAAGCTAAAGCTTCTATGATGGACTTTGAACTCAAGACCTCAAGAATTAAGTCCAAAGCTCTAACCACTAAACCACAATAACTCTTGTTGCTATTTCTACTAAAAAAATTATTTCCTATTCAATCCACAAGCTATCTCCTTATTTTCACCTCAGGCAAAAATTACCATTTTGCCCCTCTCACACAATACTCACCAACAAGACTTCAAGACAATAAAGCTCGAATCCAGAACACATAAAAATTCATATGAGAATATATTTAACCATAAAATAAAATATGATATGTATCCCAACCCCCTTACTCTAAGGTTGGTTTCAACTGGGGTTTCACACTTACTCAAGTATCTTCTTCACGATCATTTAGAGCACAGAGTGACAGTCAAAACCATTCCTCTCACTTCATGGAGATGATTGAGCAGCTTAAAACTCAAGTTACAACCTTAACGGAGCAACTCCAAAAGGCAAGTGAGGATAAAGAGGAGCTCATGACTACATTTAACAAATCCAACCAAGGCAAGGGGGAGCTAATGAATGCATTCAACAAATATAATCAAGATAAGAAAGAGTTAATAGTTGCATTTAACAACTCAAACCAAGAAAAAAAAGGAGTTAATGGCTACAGTAAAGGAGTTTATACAACTTAATTCAGGTAAATGTGGGAGTTCTGGCTCTTCCTATTCAAGATTTAGTTGACTATCACTTATATGGTTTAGAGTTGTTGAAAATTTAAGTTGATAATTTACAATCATGTTTTGTTGAGTGTAATTTGGATTCAGGATATATACTTTTTTAGAATATAATATTATCAGTATCTGTTTATTCACATTATTTTGTTGGTACTTAGTTATAGAACTAATTTTAAAATTCTATATAGGGATTTTGTTTTTTTTATCAAAATATGGTAGCAAATTTTTTTTTTTCACATAAAAAATATTTCCAACCAAAACTATATAGTAGGAATATAGTTCCTACCAAATAGTTTTGGAAGAAACAATACCATGTAATAAGAAGATTAAATTTCCTACCAAACATTTTGGTAGGATAAAAAAACTCCATATCCTACAAAAATATTTGGTAGGAAATATTTTTCAAAAAAATTTCCTTCCAACTATTTTGGTTGGAAATATTAAAAAAACAAACATTTCTTCCAAATTTCCTACCAAATCAATTTGGTTGGAAACAATATTTGAAATAATATTTCCTAAAAAATTTCTTACCAAATCAATTTGGTTGGAAAAAATAATTCTAAAAAAATTTTGAAATGATGTTTCCTACCAAATATTTTGGATGGAAACATATTTATTTTTTAAAAATAAATTTTCCTACCAAATAATTTGGTAGGAAATTTAATATATTTTTTGAAAATATTATATTTTAAAAATCATTTCCTACCAAATATTTTGGATGGAAAAATTACTTATTTTATGAAAATAAATTTTCCTACCAAATAATTTGGTAGGAAATTTAATTTATATTTTGAAAATATTATATTTTAAAAATTATTTCCTACCAAAAATTTAGGACAGAACAATTATTCATTTTTTAAAAAATAAATTTTCCTACCAAATAATTTGCACAGAAATTTAATTTAAATTTTTTAAAAATTATGTTTATTAAATAATTTCCTACCAAATCTCTTCCAAGAAAAGTGATTAAATTTTTTCCTACCAAACCAATTTGGTAGGAAAAAAATTCAGCTTTTTTATTCACAAATTTCTGACCACATACCAAACTTCCTACCATAATTTTGTTCCCAAAATTCTTACCATATATAAAAAGTTGGATGGAAATTTTTTTCCGACGAGGGTTTTTCCGACCACTTGGGTTTGGACGGAAAATGGTAGGAAAATGCAATTTCCTACCAAAACTATTTATTTTTGGTAGGAAAAACAATGGTTTCTTGTAGTGATAGCAATAGTTAATCCCACAACGTTGTTTCGAGGAAAAATTAGAGGATCAAAGCATGCACGGAGCTATGCAAGCCGTATTACATGCTATTGTGCAACATCATAGAAGACCCTCTGTTTAGCAATGTTTTGGGGTTTTTCAATAGGTATCTATAAATACTTGACTTCTAACCCTAAGAATTAGTCTTTGGCGGTCAAAAACACTAGAGAACTCCTAGAGAGCTGAAGAAACACCAAGAGAAGCGGGATCAAGAAGAATCAAAGGAGAAGAAGAGGGGAGTTACTCAAGAGGATCTTAATGAAGAAGAAGGAAGTTTGCTTGTCTATGAGTGCTCTTTTCTTTTTCTTGTAATATGTGTTGACAATTTTGAATCTCTATGCTCTTAATTGTATTTGAGGGATAAACCCTAAGTTCGTGTTGTTGGATTGAGTTTCTTTTAGATCTATTGAATTTCCATTCTGTTTATTTGATTACTTGGGCATTATTGTGTTAGATTGATTGTTGGAGATTAGTTGATTTTTTCGATTGATTGTTGGTGATTAGTTGATTTTGTCAATTGATTGGTTTGCTTCTAATGAATTTAGGAGATGGGGTTAGGAGCTAAATGCCTAATTTATTGATGCAATGTTTATTTTCCTTCAATTAACTCAGGAGAGAAGTTGGGGAACTGAACATGCAAATCAAAGAATTTATGATATTGCCTAGAGATAGGGATGTTGTGGCATTCGCATTTCTTTGGGATTTATTTCTCTTAGTGCTTCCTAAATTAAATTGGTGAGGAAGAGATACCCATTAGTCTGTTAGGAATAGGGATTTCATTACTCGAGAGAGAGTGAGATTCGCATTGGAATCGCTTGGATGCTTGAATTGAGATTTGACAAGTTTAAGGGTATTTTCCTTTCTTGATATAGATTTGGGAATGTTCTTCTTTACATGGCCTTTCTTCTTATTCTTATCCCTTAAGGGCCATTGTGACTTTTCTTGTGTAAACTTGGTGTTCTCTCTAGTATAGTAGTTGTTAGAGTTATTTTTTTATTTTATTTCTTTATGTTATGGGCTAAACAATGAGATTAGACTAAAGTAACTATAATTGCTAAGTTCATGTAGATTCGATATTTACTATTTCCTATACTATGTGATGGGTATGCTTACCTAATTGTGTGGTTTGAGTGTTTAGCATTTTAAATTTAAAACTTAATTTTATATGGATTTGTGATACTATTTCCAACACTTAAAAATGCACTTTGTGCTCGAAATTAACTTAAATCTGCACAAATTTGTCAAACACTTTCTACAAATAAAATGTCGAAGTGGAAGGAATATGCCAAATTATTACATCAAAAGTATCTCAAATTACCCTCAAATAACTAAGAAAATAGTGATGATTTTAACCCCTATTACATACCTCCACGCTTAAGCTTTTGCTTGTCCTCAAGCAAAACACTTTAAGTTAAGAAAATCATCAATAAAACTCAAGCTCTTTCTCTTCCAACAATTTGAAATATAACAAGGATTATAACTTCCCTTCAAATTTTAGATAAAACTCTTGCCATTCAACAAACATTTTGAAAACAATTAAAACCTTTTAAATTTTTGATAGACATCACAAAACTATTAAAGTTAAATTAATCAAGTTTATACCCTAGTCTAGGAAAATTATTTCACCTTTTAAGTAAGAACATAGCCAACATGATCTATACAACTCAAGCATTATAAATCTAAAAATTGCACAAGTCAAGTCATGATGTAAGGAAAACAGTCAAAACTCTTTTTTTTTTTTTCTCTCAATTTTTTTTTTCAATGACTTAGGGAATTGATAGCCTCAAGTACAAGGATTTCTCTTCACACACTATATTGGCCCATTTTACTCATTACTCATCATTTTTTCAACCTTTTTCTTCTCTTTTGCTCTTGGGAATTCAAAGCCTCAAAAAAGTGGATTTCTCTTCACTATCTGTATTAACCCCTATAATCAAGCAAAAACATTTCTTTCTCATCTTCAAAGAGGAAACAACAATCAATTCATTTTTCTCAATTTTTTAACTCACACCTTTTTTCCATAATTTTTTCACTCAAAGATCTTTTATCTCCTCAAATTCCTTACCACAACTCCAAGCTAAGCAAAGTTTAAACCCATAATACAAGAGTTAGCCAACAAACTTTTCCCATATTCATCATATTCTCCATATTCAAACTAGATAAGTCAAATAATATCCAAACACCATTACATAAACAAGATTAATCCAAATTCTCAAATAAAATATCCTATCTAATAAACCAATTTCATAAAAATCCACCAAATGAATGATAAAACTCATATCCAAGTAAGAAAGAAAATCACAACTCCATTATAGAAAAATAAACTCAATTCAGCTCCAAAATTTCCAAACTTTCAAATTTGCAAATAAATTGAATTTAGCTCCAAAATCTTCAAACTTTCAAATTTGCAAATTTTTCAAAATTTTCAATAAAATTATTTCAAAGTAGCTCAAAACCAAGAAAACACATAGATGATAGATAAAAACTTGGGTAAAGAATATCATCAAACCACTCCCTGGCCCTTAAACTGGACAATGTCATCATTGGCCAAAAATTAACACATTAAAGTGTCTCCAAGTGGACTAAAAAGAGAAATGAGGAGAGGGTGAAGTACTACTTGTTAGGATTCGTGGACTTCTAAACGCGAAAAACATCCACGAATCCCTTCCGAGGATCCAAGTAAACGATTAAGAAGATCGTAGGTTTGCAGAATTACCTCTGGTTGGTGAAATCGATATCATTCGATTCTGATGGTGCTGCTGCACGTGCTACCCGAATGATCACCAGATGTTGTAGTGCGCGGACGTCTTTTATCAAATACACACTATGAACTCACTCGTCACCCGGGGAGTGCTAGCGCCTAGGGTTTGAAAGGGTTTTTTCTAGTAGAGAATGGCACGAATGTTCTCAACAGAATTAGACTCTTGAAAATACGGCTAGGGTTTTCTTAAAAACCCCCGAACCTCTTAGAGTCCAACCCTAATAATATCTTATCATATTTTAATTTAAATTCAAATTAAATTAAAACTGATATGATAAGATTCTGCCATTATCTCGGTTATTTAAACAATTAATTTACCGAATCAGATTCTTATAATCTGGACATTATCCACATACATCGAATGTGGACATATTTCCAAATTCATTGTATCTGGTAAATTTTCTAAGTTCGATTAACTTAGACATATTTCCAAATTCATCAAATCTGGTTACTAGAAAAATAACCTAACAAATTCGCTTATTGTGTGACCCTATAGGTTTATTTAACACTGGCAGTGTGCCCAAATCATATTTAAATGGCGCACAAGTTATAAGTGGTTTCTAGCAAAACATTATAACTATCCAGGTTAAATGAAGATCGATGATCTTTTTGAACCAAACCATAATTTTATATTTAGTCCTTTTGTCACACGATATCCAGATTAAGCATAACGCACGGAGCATGTCATCCTTATTAAGCTTAATCAATTATTTCTTGATTTTATAGTAGACTGTTCAAACAAATAATATCAATATCTTAGATTGATATATTTGAGCACGGCTATGCATTTTAACAGTCTAACTTATCAAGGGGCCCATGGATATCTCTCTCATAATTGAGAGGGACAAATTCCTTCACTATCATTCATATTCCTCTCATTGATTTATTCTATATCTAATAGTAGTCTAATTTATTATCTGATTAAAGACAACTTTAGACAACGTCAAAAATATAGAATTTATCAAGTAGAAAACTATGATGAATTTAGGTTGAAGGATTTTTAATATCATTATGGCTAGAAAGTACTTATGACATGTTCCATGAAGTACTCTCACAGTGGATCATGTCCAATGCAATGTTCTCTAACATTTATTTATGTTTTGACTCGATATCACAAATATCCATGACCAGTAAAACATAGCCATCAAGTCACAAACATACTAATCTTAATTTATTATTGTTCCAATAATAATAATCGATCAGTGACAATTTTAGAATAGTCATTGTATTCATTGTAGGGTTTTACTATCAAGTCATGTACTTGATGACCACAAAATAAAATGCACCATTCATGGAAAGAAAAATCTCATATTGTTATATAAAACATAATGACAATAGTATAAGTACAAATTGACTCTAGGGCATATCCCTAACAATACTCCCTAAGTGCAATAAGCTCCAATAGATATCAAAGCTGGAAATAGAGAAAAGGGCTAGTCCAAGAAGACGTTATTCCTACCTGCAAAAGAAAACACAAATAAAAGCACAAGGAAAATAATAACAAAATAAAGACACACCTAAATAAAAGAAAAAAACTAAAAAAAAATACGAATAAAAAAAATCCTAACAAAGCAAATAAAGACACAACTAACTCCCCACACTTAAGATGGAAAATATTTTCCTTATTTGGGGAAAGTAACACCTAATAACTCCAAACACAAAACAAAGATACAAACTCTTTCTACACAATATGCTTCCTCATCAAACCTTTGAAGAAGAAATTAATGCCTATTGAAACAGGTAGGCATGATTAAAGTAGAAATAAAAGAAGGTTTTGAAAAATGGAGGGGTCATTGAAAATATTAGTTGCAATGGATGTACATGCATGACCCCCTTTCCGTAACACATTTTTAGACATACAAATTGAGTTTCCAACACAAAGATGTAAGTTATGTCTAAAAAATGTGTAAACATGAGAATCACTACTTATCCCTTCAAAAGATTTGTCATAATTGAAATTTTCCTTTTGACTTAGTAGTGTAGATTTTGAAGATAGAATCAAGAAATTCTTGCCTTTTAAATTATGGTCTGCAAAAACTAAGTTACCTCCCTTTGAATGGGGTGATGGCTGGAAATTACCACCATCCTCCAAGGATTTCCTATGATGTAACGTTGAAAGGTCCACATTGTTGTTAACCTAGCTTTGTAAATGCCTTAGTATTTATAAATGTATACATATAATACACACACACACACACACACACACACACACACACACACACACACACACATTTATATACATATTATATATATACAAATATACATATTATATGTAATACCCTGCATTTTACCTTTGATTGGCTACTACTTGTAATAGGATGAGAATTTATATCAAAGTCCAGAACAAAAGTTGATCGGTGTAATGAGATGAATATTTTGGTATGATAATATTTGGTCGGGACCTGGATGTAATTATTAGATTTATTCTACTCGTACCTTAAATCTTTGGAAGGCTACTATTATTAATAAAATAAGATTTTGAGGGTATGTTGAGAAGAGAAATTGATTAGTGTGGTGAAACGCACGTTTTGGTGTGAATTATGCTATCTGGGTCATCGGGGGCATTTTTGTCATTTTTACTGCGCCAGCGACTTTGACCGTAAATTTGATCAAATATAGAAGGAATTGAAGAATTTAAGAATTACCAATGGATTTCGTAGAATTTTTGGAGCAAAATGGTGAAATAAAATATTTTTTCGTTTCAGACCCGATTTTAGTCATTTCTGAAGAAAATAGGAAATCACGGATAAAAAATGGTGTGTGTGGCATTTTGTGAGTGGTAATCCATGGACATGTGTCAATTTAAGAGAGGTTGCATGAAGAGTTCATGCAAGACACATGGAATTAAATGATTGCAAAATAAATGAAGAATGATGTGTAATTTTGTGTTTAGAACACATCATTTTGTGGGCCAATTAATTTAGGCCTTGGGGATTGTGATTGGAAAATGTTTAGACCAAGAGAAAGATGAATGAATGGCTAGAAATTAGCCAAGAATTTCGTTGGCCTTGCAAGAAGAAATAAGGGAAAATTTTGTGGAGAGAAAAAGTGGTTGGTGTGTAAAATTGTGATTGGAACACCCCTACATGAAATCCACCATACATTGAATTAAAAATTTTTTGGCTAAAATTTGATGAGAAATGGTGGTGAGGAGGCTGTTATAACAGCCAGAATTTCGGCCATCCTTGAAGAAGGAAAAACAAGAGAAAACAAGGAAAGAAAAGCTAGAGAAAAATAGGGAGAAAAAGAAAAAGGAGAGAGAAAGAAAGAAGTGTGTGTGTTCTTGGAACAAAATCACTTCAAATAGCTGCAAACACAAGGTAAAATCCTATGCTTCAAGAATTAAAGTTGTAGATTTCATTATGGTGATCATTATGATATCAATTTTAACATGAAAACATGATTTTCATGTCTTGATTTTGGATTAAAGCTAGGGTTTGTAAACTTTGTGTGTGAACCTTGTATATACTTAGGTGTTCTATGCATGTTGGCTGCCTAGAAGCCTTATGGATATTGTTTTATGTAAGGAATAACTAAATATGTATGGGAGTTTGAAGGATTGCTTTTGATTGATGAGATGATGACCAAAGTAGGGTAAAAATAGAATTTACTTGGTTGGAAAAATGGATCAAACTAGCCTTTGATTAGAAGAGATGAATTTGTATTGATTAAGTGTGACTCTTGTAAGAAATTGGAATCTGGAAATCACAGAATTGAAGATGATTTGAAGGAAAATCGATTAAATAAATGATTCCAAGGTGTTAAAAGGCTAAAGGAAAACAAAGGAAAGCATGAATATTAGGTTTGAGGCAAAATTACTGGGGCTGTTTTTGCCCAGTAGCATATCATGGGAGCTAGAACTCTAGAAAAGGCCAATGCAGAATTAAAGTAAAGAGTCCTACGGTTGATTTGGTATATCATAGAGTCAAATCGGAGTTGTGGACTGAAAATTATGTGCAAAACAAAATAATGTATCAAACCAGTGAAATTCCATAAAAGTAGTCTGAAAATGGATGAATTTTAGGATGATTAATTGTGTGAATTTGGATGAGATTAAGGGGAAATATGAAGTGAATCCTTTGTATATGAAGGGAGAAAGGTTTTGGAAAAAGGAAAACGAAAGAAACGAACAAACGACGTGATTGAAAGTTAAACGTTTTCCTTAACTGTCGGCTACTCGTCGGCCCCGATAGCTAACCGTTGGCTATTTACGGCTAAACATAAATTGACCCGGAAACAATATGTGGTGTAGGTTTATCGGTGAACGACCAACGGTTCATTGAAAATAGTAGAAATGGTGGTTGAACGGCCGTGAACGGAAAAGTTTAGTCAGGACACAAGGTGAGTCCCTTTGATTTCTATAACCTCTTGAAAGGTAGTGCGCTTTACTTTTCCATGAAATACTATGTTTTATACCATTTTGGAAATCCCTGAATATGCCTATGGTTTATTTAAGCAAGATTTGTTTTCATGCTATTTCGGGATTGAATGAATTTCATGATTAGCTTGGAAACCTTAAAGAATGATTAAAGTATGGTTTTGTGAATTTAGTCCCTTTTGGATTGAATGTTTGAAATTTTAAAAAAATGGTAACTTTTGGAATCAGTCATTCATAGATTGACTAGAATGCACTCATTGGAGTATTTTATGGAAATGTGTTTGGAAACTTCGATTTTAATCCTTTTTTGGGATTAAAATTCTGGATTTCTTGAAATAAGTTCCTTTCGGAATCGGGTATTTGGAAAATAATCCAAATGTCCTTATTGGAATATTTATGAAAACTTTTGGAATCGGGTATACAGGAAATGACTGAAACACCCTTATTGGAACTTTTGTGAATACTTTTCAAATTAGGTAAGGGTAAAATGACCTGAATACCATCGAAAAGTCTTTTGGAATCGGGCGTGGGTAAAATGACCTAAATACCCTTGGAAGTGACTTTTGTGATCGAATACAGGGAAAATGACCTAAATACTCTTGAAAACATGTTTTGATGTGTGAACAGAACTCTTTTTCCAATTTCAACATGATTTTGGAAAATAATCTCTTGTGATGTGATTAGCTTTTGGAAAATGACCTTTTGGTCTTTGAAATTGTTTTATTGGTCTGATATGCCATGGAACGAATTGATTGGCTTTGCGGAGCCTATGTAAATGATGATCTGACTTGCGAATCAGTGGGATCAAATTTTAAAAAATTATATTTTGCCCGCAAAATAGTTTTCTTGATATGGAAAATGGTTTCTTGATGTGCTCAAGTACTAGCCTTTTTCTTGAATACTTGGTGTATGCACTAACTTGAATTCTTGACGTATGCACTAACTTGAATTCCTAGCATAAGCACTAATTTGAATACATGGCGTATGCACTAACTTGAATACCTGGCGCATGCACTAACTTGAATACTTGTTGTAAGCACTAACTTAATTCTTGGTAGTACACTGCAATGTACTTACTTTTCCGGCGATGCACGGTTGAGTGCTGTAGGCTACGGTCTAAGCACAATGTTACGTGGCGCCGAAGGCGAAGCCTTAAGAGCTTTGCATACACGCCGACCTTCAATTCTAGGAATGCTTGTCATGTGGAAATTGGGGCAATGATTTGGAATTAAAACACAGTTTCCCAAAAATGATTGAGTTTTGAATAAACTCTTTTTTTTTAAAGAGTTTTGGAATTGTTTGCAGTGAACAAATGAAATATTTTCCCCATAAGGGTTTTATGTACTTTGTCCCCTTACTAAACCACTAGTGCACACGGGGCTTACTAAGTGATTTTCACTTAGACGAGTGTTAATTTCCTTGAAAAATTCAAGATCAGAGACGTAGCGGAAGCGCAGTGGACTCCCAGAGGCTCATGCTACATCTTGAACTTGTTATTCCTGTGAGTGTATGTATCAGAAGCTAAATTCTTGTACTTTTCTCATGTTGGGAAAAAAAAAATTCAACTACCCTTTTGAGTAAAGTTTGTTATAAAGACCCCTTGTTTGGGTAATCAAACGGGGCAACATCCCACAAAATTATAGCGCACTACATCATGGAAATATGGGGTGTTACATTATATGTATACATTTATATATACATATATACATATATTCATATTTATTCACATATACATATTATATATATACATATATAAATACATATACATATATATATTTAATATTCATGTAAATATATAAGTACACACAACATATATATTTATTTTTATGTGTATATATATATATACATATTATATGTATACATTTATATATACATATATACATAGTATTTGTATTCATTTATATACATATTATATATATACATATATATATACATATTATATTTATATATTTATAAATACACACACACACACACACACACTCATAGATATATATATATATATATATATATGAGAGAGAGAGAGAGAGAGAGAGAGAGAGAGAGAGACATTTATATAATATTATATATATTCATATTATATGTATACATTTATAAATACATATATATACATATAAATACATATATTTATTTATTTATTTTTATATGTGTATATATATGCATATATATTATATTTATGTATACATACATATATATATATATATATACATATATATGTACAAATTCTTTATTAAAAAGATGATATAATTAATAGTATATAAATGTACAAAATAATTTATTATATTGAGTAATATCGTTTAATATTAAAAATACTATGATTATTATTATTTGCTATAATAATTATATTTTAAAAAATACAAAATAATTGTTTAGAATAGTTTAAATAAATTTTAAAAAAAAAGGATGGAATCAAACAAGTCCCTTAGCCCAGTGGTTAAGTGCGTAACCTCCAAATGTAGAGGTTGCGTGTTCGAATCACTGGTGGAGCAAAATATTGCTTAAATGAGGTTGTAATCTGGTGCGGCGGTCCGTGTAGAGGGCTACGCACTATGAGGAGAACACGATCCATGAAGTTGGTCCATGAAGTTGGTTGTGTGGGCTATAGCTCAATAAAAATCTTTAAAAAAAATTAATAACCTTTTTGGCGAGGAATTCTTTTGTCACAGTTGACCTTTTTGGCAACAAAAAATTTGTCAATGGCAAGAAAATAGTTTTGTCACAAAAGATAATAATAATTTTTCACAACAGTAATTAAATTATCAAATAAAATTATATTTTGGCAACGAAATTTTAGCAACGAAAATTTTTGTCGCAAAAAGTTATTATCGGCGACAAACTAATGCTTTTCGCAACAAAATTAGTTTAGTTTTAGTGACAAAATATTTCCTAACTAAACGTGATGTTTTTAGCTTGGAAACTTATTTCCTCGTAGAAGATGCACCCTTTAGCGACAAAAAAGGGTGCCAGACCCCTTTGGTGAGGACGCTTTAGGAAGCGGCAAGGAAGTTTTTTTCCTCGCTAAGGCCTTTAGCTAGGAAACTTTGGCCTTCAGCGAGGAAAAAGTTTTGTCACCAAAGGCCATTTTTCTTGTAATGAATATTCAAATACCAATGCATAAACAAGATTAGTCCAAATTTTAAAGCCTTGAAAAATATCCTATCTAATAAACCAACTTCATAAAAATCCACCAAATGAATGACAAAACTCATATCCAAGTAAGAAAGAAAATCACAACTCTATTATAGTCAAATAAACTCAATTCAGCTCCAAAATTTCCAAACTATCAAATTTGCAAATAAACTCAATTTAGCTCCAAAATCTCCAAACTTTCAACTTTGAAAAATTTTGAAAATTTTCAATAAAATTATTTCAAAGTAGCTCAAAAGCAAGAAAACACCAAGATGATTGATAAAAACTTGGACAGAGAATATTACCAAACACTCCCCTACACTTAAACTGGACAATGTCCTCATTGGTAAAAAATTAACAACTCTTTCCACTCATCATGCTTCCTTATCAGAGCTTTGTCGAAGAAATTAATGCTCATTGAAAAAGGTAGGCATGATAAATGTAGAAATAAGAGAGGGTTTTGAAAAATAGAGGTCATGGAAAATATTAGTTGCAATGAATATACATACATGACCCCTCTCCCGTAACACTTTTTTACACAAACAAATTAAGTTAGTTGTACTAGTTTGGGCTTTGGTTACTACTTTTGGTTCTTCGTTATAAAGACCCCTTGTCTGGGTAACTGGATGGGGCGACACCTAGTTTTGGTATGCTTTCGCTGTTACTTTTAGTTGGGATGTTACACAGAGCATGGAATATTTGTTTTGATGAGACTGTAAAATCTTATGGTTTCATTCAAAATGATGATGAACAATGTGTGTACAGAATACTGGAAGGCATAAACATAGTTTTTCTTGAACTCTACGTGGATGACATTCTACTCATTAGGAATAATTTAAGGACATTGTCATCCACTAAGGTTTGACTATCTAGTCAATTCAGTATGAAGGAATTGGTAGAAGCCAGTTACATTCTCGAAATTTAGCTTCTTAGAAATAAGAAGCAAAGAATATCAAGATTATCCCAAGCTATATACATTAACATGATGCTGGCCAAGTTCAGCATAGACTCATACAAGGGAGCATTAACCTCTTGCAAACATGGGTTATCTTTTTCTTCAAAGGTCGGTCCAAAGTCTCAAAAAGAAAAAGATAGAATGAGTAGGATTCCCTATGGTTCAGCTGTGGAAAGTCTCATGTATGCCACGTTGTGCACTAGACTAGATATCTGCTTTGTCGTAGGCTTAGTTAGCAGATATTAGTTAAATCCAGGGAGGTTTATTGGCAAGCCGTAAAGCATATTCTCAAGTACCTTAAGGGAACAATGGATTATATACTGGTTTACAGGGTGATGACTTAGTTCCTACAGGATACACAGACTCAAACTTCTAAGCAGATAAGGATGAGAGAAAATCCACTAGTGGATATGTCTTCACTTTATCTGGAGGGGCTATTTCATGGAGGAGTATTAAGCAATCTTGCATTGCTAACTCAACCATAGAAGCTGAGTATATGGCTGCTTCGGAGGCATCTAAGGAAGCAGTTTCGCTCTAGAAGTTCCTTTTAGAACTTGAAGTCGTGCCACAGATGGATAGGCCAATTGTGATGTATTGCGACAACACTAGTGCAGTATCGCAATCCAAAGAACCTAGGAACCACAAAAAGGGGAAGCACATTGAGAGGAAGTACCACCTAATCCGGGATTTCATCTAGAGATGAGAAGTCGTGGTGGAACAAATTGCCTCAGAGAACAATCTAGTAGATTCCTTCACCAAACCTTCGGCTGAAAGAGTCTTTAGAAGATATTTAGATACCATAGGGTTGGGCAACTAGTGCAAGTGGGATTATGTTAGGATGTATGCTCTTTTAAACTAGGTTTCTAATATAATCTTGATTTGTATTAATAAAAGTAAGTTTCCAACACAAAGATGTAAATTCTGTCTAAAAGTGTGTAAACATGAGAATCACCACTTATTCCATCAAAAGATTTGTCACAATTGAAATTTCCCTTTAGACTTAGTAATGTAGATTTTAAAGATAGAATCAAGAAATTCTTGCTTTTCAAATTATGGTCTACAAAAACTAAGTTACCTCCCTTTGAATAGGGTGAAGGGTAGAAATTACCACCATCCTCCAATGACTTTTTATAATGTAGCGTTGAAAGATCCAACTCTTTGTGCAATTGTTCCTTATATCTTCTTTCCTCTCCTTGAGGATCCTCTTGTTCAAGTGTATGGGCCTTTATGGCATCTTCAACCAACTTAGCAACTTGTGTTCTTTGATGGCTCATTCATTGGGATGCTTCTTCATGCCACTTAACAGATAACTTTGTATTGGCGACAAAAGAATGCATGGAGGTTTCAAGTGACGTCTCACAAGAAAGCATCAATCCGAGCTTGCAAATTTGCCAAATTCTCATCATTCTAGCTCTTTTTATCTTGTGCCCAAAAGTAATTGTTCATGATGACGTCAATCTCACACTCAAAGAAAAATAAAAATCAAATAAAAAATAAAAATAAAAATAATAGAAACACAAAGAAAAAAATGAATGGGAAAAACAAACAATAGAAAAATCAAGAAAAGCAAAACACACACAATAGATATATTCACAAACTATCTAATATACAAAAGTTAGTGGTATTTACAAGTACAAATGAACTATGCTAGTTAATTAAATTACACAATGTTACAAACAACAAGACATAGAACCTATTTACACAAAGAACATATATACATATTTACATATAGACATATAGACATATAAACATGGTTAAATTAATGAAATATTAACTTTCGTGATATTGTTCCTTGACAACGGTGCCAAAAACTTGATGAGTAAATTTTGGGTGTATAAAAATCATCAAATATTAATCCATACCTTAGTTAAGTTTTAATTAAAACATTAATCCCAAAATACACATACGAGCATGTATACTCATCGCAAGCATAGTATAGGGAATAACGAGTATCGATCCCCAAAGGAACAAGTACACACTAATTACTTTTCATCTATTATTTAACTAATCCAATAAAATGATAAAATAATAAAAAGAAAAATAATGAAATATGTACATCACAAAGATGTAGGAATATACAATTTAGACAATTATCCTATAACACAAGATAATGAATCATTTAGCAATTATCTCAAGTAATCATCATCTTGGCTTCGTGAAAGAATATAAAGTAAAATTCAATCGTTTCCCAAGTCATTAATCTACCTATATAGACTCAACTTCTTTTCCAATCCATGTAATCACTATCTTTTGATTAAATTAGTAGATTTTCAAATTAAACCAACGTTACCAAAACATGCATTAAGCTCAATTCCTCATAAACATGAAATTATCTAATGACCCTTTGCTCGTGGTGAAATCAATTAATCTTTGATCACTTTAGTCCTTTAATCTTACCATCGTTTACCAAGTCCATTAAGATTTGACAAATACGAAATCAATGCAATGAACTTCTAACATCGTTTCCCAAGTCAATTAGAAGAACCTGCATTAATAACCAATGATAACCAGTAATCAAACACCAAAGATGATTGAAAATTGATCAAATAACTAAATTAACACAAAACAATGAATCCCAAAATAATGTTAAATGACAATGAAAACATTAAATACATCATTGTTTAAGAACAAGAAAACAAAGGTAAAAGAAAGAACTAATAGACAAGTCTCCTTCTCCTTTGAAGACTCTCTTGAACAACTCTCCTTAAATGGTGAATCTCTCCTTCTTAGAGTGATTAGAATTTTTGCTCTTGGATTGACTTCCTTTCTCTTGTGTTTTCTCTTGGGTTTATAGGCTTCTTTGATGCCAAATTCGTTGCTTGAGGAGTCTTGGCCAAGTAGGATTCGAAAAATACCAAAATCTTTGAAAAATTACCAAATTCGTACACAGGATTTCGCCTCTCCAGAGCGGACTTGGTGCCAAGTCCAATCGACCCACCCGGTGCCAGGTTTGCTCTGTTTTTCTTCTTGAATTTGCTATGCTTTCACTGTTTATCCAGAGTAGACCGGACGCCTGGTGTCTTAGCTGGATATGGCATCAGGTGCATTCTAAAAATTGTCCATTTTTTGCTCGAAATTAACTTAAATCTACACAAATTTGTCAAAAATAATTTCTACAAATAAAATGTCGAATAGGAAGGAATATGCCAAATTATTACATCAAAAGTATCTCAAATGACCCTCTAATAACTAGGAAAATAGTAATGATTTTAGCCCCTATCACATACTCCCACACTTTAACTTTTACTTATCCTCAAGCAAAACATTTTAAGTTAAAATAATCATGAAGAAAACACAAGATATTTCTCTTCCAAAAATTTGAAACATATCAAGGATTATAATTTTCCTTCAAATTTTAGATAAAACTCTTGCAATTCATCAAACCCTTTGAAAAACAATTAAAACATTTGAAACTTTTGATAGACATCACAAAACTCTTGAAAGCAAATTAATCAAATTTATACCCTAGTCTAGGAAAATTATTTCACATTTCAAGTAATAACATAGATAACATGATTTACACAAGTTAAGTTATCTACCAACTCAAGCATTATAAATCCATTTATTGTACAACTCAAGTCATGATGTAAGGAAAATGCTCAAATCTTTTTTTTTTCTCTCATTTTTTTTCAATGATTTAGGGAATTGCTAACCTCAAGTGTATGGATTTCTCTTAATACGCCGTATTGGCCCTTTTTAGCCAACACTCATCATTTTTCAACCTCTTTCTTCTCTTTTTCTTTTGGGAATTTATAACCTCAAGAAAGTGGATTTCTCTTCACTATCCATATTAGCCCCCATAATCAAGCAAAAACAATTCTTTCTCATCTTTAAAAAGGAAACAACAATCAACTCATTTCTCTCAAATTTTCAACTCACATAATTTTTTCATAATCTTTTCACTCAAAGATCTTTTATCTCCTATATTCCTTATCACAACTCCAAACTAAGAAAATTTTAAACCCATAATACAAGGGTTAGCTAACAAACTTTTCCCATATGCATCATATTCTCCATATTCAAACTAGATGAGCCAAATAATATTTAAATATCAATGCAAAAACAAGATTAATCCAAATTCTCAAGTCTTGAAAAAATATCCTATCCAATATACCAATTTTATAAAAATCCACCAAATGAATAACAAAACTTATATCCAAGTAATAAAGAAAATCAAAACTCTATTATAGACAAATAAACTCAATTCAACTCCAAAATTTCCATACTTTCAAATTTGAAAATAAACTCAATTTAGCTCCAAAATATCCGAACTTTCAAATTGGTAAATTTTTCAAAATTTGCAATAAAATTATTTCAAAGTAGCTCAAAATCAAGAAAAAACTAAGATGGTTGATAAAAACTTGGACAAAGAATATCACCAAACTACTCCCCCGCACTTAAACTGGACAATGTTCTCATTGTTCAAAAATTAACATATTAAAGTGTCTCCAAGGGGACAAAAAAAGAGAAAGGAGGAGAGGGTAATGTAATACTCCCTAAGTGCAATAAGCTCCAATAGATATCAAAGTTGGAAATAGATAAATGGGCTAGTCTAAGAAGACGTTATTCCTACCTGCAAAAGAAAACACAAATAAAAGCACAAGAAAAATAATAACAAAATAAAGACAAACCTAAATAAAAGAAAAAAAACTATAAAAAAATGAATAAAAAAAATCCTGACAAAGCAAATAAAGACACGATAGCACTTCAACTTAATAGAGCTTATTGCTTAGAGCTACACAGTACTTTTTAACTTGTTTTGGGCATTTAAAGAAAAATGACCTTCTGAATGATTTAGGTTTATTCTTGCCTCAGTTGAAAGTTGGATTTTATGTATGTAAACTAGTTTCATGAGTAAAAATTTCTTGTGGATTATGCAGCCAATAACATTTGCTTGAATATGTCTGTTGAAATATAATGGCATGTCTGTACATCTTTTGTCTTCTACTGACAATCAACAAGATTTATATACTGTGCATGAGTAAAATGAGATTAGTGGAGTAGGCATAAAAATTTTTGTTGCATTTGATTACTGTTTGGTCTTCAATTGCAATTAAAGTTGGAATTTTGGGTTCTCATTCTTCCATGTTCTAATATCACTTCAGGCTATCTTACTTCTCTTTGTATGTACTTGCTTAGAAACAACTGATCATATTCTGTAGTTTCTTTTGAATGGTTTAGTAGTGAGTTTAATTTATATTGGATGAAAAATAGATTTTTATGAGCTTTATTAAGAAGTAATCTTGTCTTTTTTTCTTAATGATAGGAGGAATGAAGATCAAGGTGGTTGAAGGTTCATCTAACTATGGCATTGTTTTTCATTCTCAATGAATTTTTATGACTTCTGATGGATGTCATGGTTAGAATTGTAGTATTGTTTTGGACTATTTTGAATTAATATCAAGGATTAGATTCATGTTACTTATCAGACTTCATTTAGTTTTTTTGGTGTTTATTAAGTTATTATTAATGAAATATGATATTTTGAATGTTCAATCAATGAATGATAGTTGATTTTTAATATTAGAGGTTTTCATGGTTTTATATATATAGTATGTAAAACCCCACCTATGCCTACCCTAGAGTTAGAGGGATAGGGTGCATATCATATGATATTGCATAAAAATATATTTCTTGGATGAATTTATGTGCCTTAGAATTGTGATATAGGGGCTATATGGTTTATTTATGCATGTTGAATAGTAAGGGTAAAAAGGTAATTTAACTTTAGAATGAAATAGGAAGAAGGCTTGAGGCTTAGGAAGGAAGAGAATTTGGTTGGGAAAATAAGAACAAGGATTAATGTGATTAAGTGATTAGAGCTTTGTGATTTTATCTCTAAGGTCTTGAGTTCAAATTCCATCACCTAAATTGTATTTTTAATTATCCTAACTAATGTTTGAATTTTCTTCTTACATTCCATGAAGCTAGGAATGTTGTCTTGGGAAAGACACAATGGTAATATTCTAACAATGTGATCTTGTCCAAAAAGAAAATCCAGAAGAGTTTTGGGTTCCATCATTTTAGCAAACTATATCATAACCTATTTAAATTCAAACTATTCCTATTGCTTTAATTCTCCTAATTTCTTTATAAAATATCTTGGAATAATCTTAGACTTGAATTTTGAAAGAAAAATTCCAGCTCTTGGGATAGGAGATTACCGAAATTTAGGAAGGAAAATAGGTATGTGGTTTTCAATTAAATCACCACATTTTTTCTTTAAAGAACTACATTTTTTTTTTCTTGTTCTTGTTTTGGTTCCAAATCTAGAAATTTTTCTAGTAATTCTTATTGGCTGGATTTTCGAGAAATACAACAACATTTGCCTATTTAATTCTTGCTAGCAACTGATAGGGGTTAAAATCGCCATTATTTTTCTAATTATTTAAGGTTGTTTTGAGATACATTTGTTGTAATAACTGTGCATATTTCTTCCTATTTGACATTTTGCTTGTAGAAAGTGTTTTTGGCAAATTTGTGCAGAATTAAGCTAAATTCGAGCAAAACTAGGGAAATTCCAGATTGCATCTAGCGCCAGGCCTAGCCAAGGGACCAGGCGCCAGGTCCATTCTAGTCAAGCAAAGAAAACGGAGCAACTTTCAAGGGAAAACAGAAGAGACCAGGCGCTGGGTTTGGCAAGTGGGCCAGGTGCCAGGTCCATTCTGTCTGGCCAGTGAAAATAGAGCAAAAATCAGAGGAAGAACAGATTGTACCTGGTGCCGGGTGGGTCGAAGGTACCCGATGCCAGGCCCGCTCTGGGAGGAGAATATTCCGTGCGCGAATTTGGAAATTTCCCAATGATTTTGGTATTTTCTTAATCCTACTCAGCTAAGACTTCCCAAACACGAATTTAGCATCCAAGAGGCCTATAAAAGAAAGAGAGAAAAAAAAAGGAGAGGTGAATCCAAGAGCAAAATTCAGAACATTCATTGAAAGAGGATTTCACCAAATCAATGAGGGTTGTTCAAGAGAGTCTTCAAGAAAGAAGAAAGAGGCTTGTCTACAAGTGATTTCTTTTATCTTTGTTTTCTTCTTCTTAAACAGTTATGTATTTAATGTTTCCATTGTAATTTGATGTTGTTTTTTAGATTCATGATTTATTGAGTGAAGTAAGCCTTTTGATCAATTAATTATTATTCTTGATATTTGATTGCCTGTTTTTCTTACGGAGTTGGTTGATTGATTTTTGTTATTAATTTGCTTGAAAAAGAGGTTGGAAATGACTTCAATTAATTAATTTCATATTTATTATATCTTAACTTGCTTGAAAAATAGGTTAATTGTTTAGAATATTAGTAATCAAAGGTCAGTTGATGATTGCTAGAATATGGATTCATTTATTAATTTCATATTTTAGATTATTTAGAATATTGGGGTTTATATAAGGATTGAGTTTTAATGCATTTTTTGGATAAGTTAGTTGAGACAGAATATGTTCACTAATTTAACTAAAAGATAGTGATTCCATGAATTGCAAACAAAGTGGGTCTATATTAAATCCTTCATGAAACCAAGATAATAATCGATTGTGATATTGACTAAGTGATTCATTATCATGCTTTCAAGAGCTTTTGTCTAAATTGAATATTTTCATATCCTTGAGTTGTATATATATTTCTTTATTTTTTTAATATGATTTTATCACTTTATTTGGGTCGGTTAAACAATGAATGAAAAGTGATTAGTGTATACTTATTTATTTGAGGATTGATACTCGTTAATTCCCTATACTGTGCTTGCGATGAGTATACTTGCTCGTATATGTATTTTGACATTAATGTTTTAATTAAAACTTGACTAAAGGATGGATTTAAATTTGATGATTTTTATACACCCAAAATTTACTTATCAAGTTTTTAGTACCGTTGCCGAGGAATAATATCATGAAAGTTTGGATTTTGTTGATTTAACCATATTTATATGTCTATATGTAAATATGTATATATGTTCCTTGTATGGCTAGGTGCTATATTTTATTTTCTTAATGTCTCTATATGTTGTAATTGCTTCTAACTTAATTGGAAAACCTGTACCTTAACTAACTAACTTGATTTCATATTGTAATATGTATATAGGAAACTAACTAGTTATTTAGATTGCCAATTGGAGTATGGGACAGTATCTTAACATGTCTCAAGAGATGACATCTCGACCATCCGACTCCATTGTCTTAAAAGGGGTGTTAGAAAAATTTGCCACCTATGTACCTGAACATTTCCATGAGATAGATGACACATCGGCAAAATTTGAGAACATGATTAGAAATATGGAAAGATAAATTTGGTTTTTAACAGATTTAGTGATAAAGTCACCATTAGGGGTGAAAGCACAACATGATTTAGCTGCCATTACATTACGAAGTGGTAAGGAGCTACCCGATCCTAGCACGAAACTAGTGCCATCTAAAAAAGATGGGCCGGACCTAACCCCTCTTGTCGAACCTTTTGAAAAACAAACATAAAAATCAGATTTTTAGCCACCGATACCTTACCTCACTTGCACACACAAAGCAAGAAAATACACAATTTGACAAGTTTTTGGAAATATTCAAACAACTGCACATAAACATTCCACTTAGTGAGGCCTTGTTGCACATGCCCACATATGGAAAATTTCTAAAAAGTATGATTGTTAACAAAAAAAAGGTCGGAGGAATTATCTACAGTGGTTTTAAATGAAGAATTCTTAGCTATCTTGCAGGATCAACGGACTTTGCCATGAAAAGAAAGTGATCCATGGAGTTTTTGTATTCCTTGTCTTATTGGAAGTCTTACATTCTGTAATGCATTAGCCAACTTAGGTGCTAGTATTAATCTCTTGCCATATAAAACTTTTAAAAAGCTAGGCCTAGGTGAACCCAAGCCTACTAGGATGAGTATTCAACTTGTGGATAGGTCTATTAAATATCCTAGGGAAATAGTTGAAGATGTATTGGCTAAAGTGGATAGATTTATATTTCTTGTGGATTTTGTTATTCTAGATCAGCCTTTTTTAGCAACAGCCAAGGCATTAATTGATGTTTATAGAGGAAAATTGACACTTAGGGTTGGGGATGAGGAAGTTATTATCAAAATCTACAAAAGCATGCAACATCCTATTTCTTTTGATGATTCTTGTTTAAGGGTTTATATTCTTGATGAACCTATCTTTGACTTTGTGCAAGAATAATTTGTCCAATGCTATATGGAACAATACAATCTATTGCACATTTGGAGGACTCGAATAAGGGCCATAAGTTGGGAAAGTTTGAGAAAATTGAAAAAGTCAATTTGGGAAGGATGAAGTCACCCATTGAGGAACCACCGGAATTTGACTTAAAAGACTTCCCCAAGCACTTGGAATATGCTTTTCTTTTTTTTTTTTTTTTTTGCAGAAGGTGAAAAAGTACCCTTGATCATTGTAAAAGACCTTACATGTAAAGAAAAGACTAAATTGGTAAGTCTATTGCAAAAATATAAGGGAGTCATTGCATGAAAAATCATGGATATTAAGGCAATTAACTATTCCTTTTGTACTCACAAAATTTTGTTGGAAGAAAGAACCAAACCCGTAGTATAACCCCAACGTAGGTTGAACCCAAATATAAGTGAAGTGGTAAAAGGTGACATGATTAAACTCTTAGATTCCGGCATCATTTACCTTATTCTTGATAGTATTTGGTTAGTCCAACACAAGTGGTACCAAAGAATGGAGGAATGGCTGTAAGCCCTAATGAAAAAAATGAGTTGATCTCAATGAGAATGGTAATCGGTTAGAGGGTTTGCATTGATTATAGAAAATTAAATGAGGCAACTAAGAAGGATAATTTTCCTTTCCCTTTCATTGATCAAATGTTAGAAATGTTAGCCGAACATGAGTTCTATTTCTTTTTAGATAGTTTTTATGGATTCTTTTAAATTCCCATAGCACTGGAGGATCAAGAGAAAACCACCTTTATATGCCCCTTTAGTACTTTTGCATATCGATGTATGCCTTTTGGTCTTTGCAATGGTCTCGGAACATTCCAACGGTGTATGATGGCTTTTTTCAAAGGGCTTGTAGGAGACATCATGGAGGTATTTATGGATGATTTTTTTATTTTTTGTGATTCTTTTGACTTATGTTTAGCCAATTTGGAAAAGGTGCTTCAAAGGTGTGAAGAGACCATCCTCGTGCTTAATTGGGAAAAATGCCATTTCATCGTGCAAGAAGGTATAGTATTAGGACACAAAATTTCAAGAAAAGGTATTGAGGTTGATAGGGCCAAGATTGAGGCAATTGAGAAACTTCCTCCAACTTCTATAAAGGCCATTTGAAGATTTCTTGGTCATACAGGTTTCTATAGAAGGTTTATCTTGAATTTCTCAAAAATTTCTAAACCTTTTACTTCTTTGCTTGAAAAAGATGTTATTTTTTATTTTGATGAAAAATGTCTTAATGCTTTCAATGTGCTTAAAATGAAATTGATCAATTCTCCTATTTTAATTGCACCAAATTAGTCTCTTCTTTTTGAATTAATATGTGATGCAAGTGATTATGCAGTGGGCGCACTTTCAACCAATTTACTATGTAAGCAAAACTCTTACAGCGGCACAAGAGAACTATACCACAACGGAGAAGGAGTTTCTTGCAATAGTATTTGATTTTGACAAATTTCGTTCTTATCTTATTTTGTCCAAAGTCATTGTGTACATGGATCATTTTGCCCTTAAGTACCTACTAAACAAGCATGATTCCAAACCAAGATTGATAAGATAGGTTTTATTGTCGTAGGAATTTGACTTGGAGACTAGGGACAAAAAGGGAGTGAAAATTTTGGCTATGGATCACCTGTCTAGGTTGGAAAATCCCAACATTGAACCATTGGCCGAAGAAGACATCAATGGCACCTTCCTGGATGAGCAACTTCTACTTGTTGAAGGTAAGATTTCTCAACTATCGTGGTATGCAGATTTTGCTAATTACTTGGTTGCAGGAATTATTTCGAAAGATTTCAATGCACAATAAAAAAAGAAATTCCTCTCCGAAGTAAAGCCTTACTTTTAGGAAGATCCATACTTGTTCCAGTGTTGTGTGGATCAAATCATTCGACGATGTGTGGATTCTGTGGAAAGTACTAATATCTTGAAACATTGTCATGAAGGATCAGCGGGAGGCCACTACCATGCTAAAAACACCGCAAGAAAGGTACTTGAGTCTAGTTTTTATTGGCCTACACTTTTCAAGGACTCTCACAGGTTTGTTCAAAATTGTGATAGGTGTCAATATACAGGTAATATTTCTAAATCCAATAAGATGCCCTTACAAATTTTTTAAGCTTGTGAAATTTTTTACTATTGGGGAATTGATTTCATGGGTCCTTTTCCTAGTTCTTTGGGTAATAATTACATCTTAGTTGTAGTTGAGTATGTATCAAAGTGGGTTGAGGCTCAAGCCTTGCCTACTAATGATTCACGGGTTGTAGTGAACTTCCTCAAAAGACTTTTAACCCGGTTTGGAGTGCCTAAGGTACTCATGAGTGATAGGGGAACCCACTTTTGTAGCACCCAATTAGATAAGGTTCTTAAGCTTTTAGGGGTTACTCATAAGTTTGCTACCCCCTATCATCCCCGAACAAGTGGCCAAGTTGAGGTGATTAATAGAGAATTAAAACGAATCTTGAAAAAAGTGGTTAATCATACAAGAAAGGATTAGAGTTTGAAGTAAGATAATACTCTTTGGGCTTATAGGACGGTTTTTAAAAATCCTCTTAGTACTACCCCCTATTGATTGGTGTATAGGAAATCTTGTCATTTACTAGTAGAGATTGAACACAAAGGTTATTGGGCTATTAAACTTGTTGACTTTGATCTTGATCTGGTTGGGCAATCTAGGTTACTTCACTTGAATGCCTTGGATGAATTGCACATGGCTGCATATCATAATTCTCTCATCTACAAAGAAAAGGTAAAATAGTGGCATGAAAAACATATTGCTCAATCCCGAAAGTTTAAAGAAGGTGATCAAATGTTGTTGTTTAACTCTTGCTTGCGACTCTTTCCGGGAAAGTTGAAATCAAGATGGTCAGGGCTGTATATGGTAACTAAGGTTTGTCCTTTTGGTACACTTGAAGTCTTGCACCCGGATAATGGTACCTTCAAGGTTAATGGAAATCGGGTAAAGCATTATTTTGATGAGCCATGATTCTTCCTTCGGCTCATGTGGATATTTTTCATATTTGTCATTTTTTTTTTCATTTGGTTTATTTTTCGCTTTCTTTTTCTAGATTTATGTTTTTTTTTGTTTCGTTCCTTTTTAATTTGGTACTCTTCTAACTTTTCTTGTAACTCTTCCTTATGATGGATTTGAATATGGTGGTTGAAGAGATATTTTTACATATCAATTTTGTGAAAATTAAATTTCAATGGTTTTCACTGATAAGTAAGGTTGTAATTCTTTTTCTTACTTGGATATGATTCTTTATCATTCATTTGGTGGATTTTTATGCAATTGGTTTATTAGATAAGATATTGTCAAGACTTGAGAATTTTGATTATTCTTGGTTATGCATTGGTGTTTGAATGTTATTTGACTCATCTAGTTTAAATATGAACAATATAAGGAATATGGAGAGAGTTTATTGGCTAACTCTTGTATTATGAGTTTACATTTTGCTTGGTTGTGAATTGTGATGAGGAATGTGAGTTGAAAAATTTTTCTATGAGAGGTAAGATTATGGAGAATTGTAGAGGATTCTTATGAGTTAAAAGATTGAAAAAATGAGTTAATTGCTTCTTCTTTGACGATGAGAAAAAAAATTATTTTTTCTTGTCATGGGGGCTAATATGGATATTGAAGAGAAATTCACTTTCTTGAGGCTATGAATTCCCAAGAGCAAAACAGAGGAATATTGTTGGAAAAAAATGATGAGTGATGACCAAAAGGGGGCTAATATAGTGTATGAAGAGAAATCCATGCACTTGAGGCTATTAATGCCCTAAGTCATTGAAAAACTTTTGAGAGAAAAAATTGGAGTGCTTTCCTTACATCATGACTTGAGTTGTGCAATTTTTGGATTTATAATGCTTGAGTTGGTTGATAGCTGGACTTATGTGATTTATATTATCTATATTTTTGCTTGAATAGTGAAATAATTTTCTTAGACTAAGGCATACACTTGATTAATTTGATTTCAAGAGTTTTGTGATGTCTTGTCAAATGTTTTAAAGTTTGATTTATTTTCAAAGGGTATGAATGACAAGATATGTATTGAAAGTTTGAAGGGAAGTTGTAATCGTTGGTATGTTGTAAAAAGATTATGGAATGAGTAATGACTTGTGTTTTCTTAATCATATTTTCTTAGAGCAAACTATTTTGCTTGAGGACAAACAAATATTCAAGTGTGGTGGTATGTGATAGGAGTCAAAATCACCATTATTTTTCCAGTTATTTGAGGTTATTTTGGGATACATTTGTTGCAATAACTAGGACTGTTCTTTCATATTTGACGTTTTGCTTGTAGAAAGTGTTTTTGATAAATTTGAGCAAATTTAAGCTAAATTCGAGCAAAACTAGAGAAATTCTAGAATGAACCTGGCACCAGGCCAGCCAAGGGACCAAGCACCGGGTCTATTCTGGTCAAGCAGAGAAAACAAAGCAACTTTTAGGGGAAAGATAGAACAAACCTGGCGCTGAGTCAGGCAAGTGGACTAGGCGACGGGTCTATTCTGTCCGACCAGTGAAAATAGAGCAAAAATCAGAGGAAGAACAGATTGTACCTTGTGCCAGGTGAGTTGAAGGTACCTGGCAACAAGCCCGCTCTTGGTGGCGAATATTCTGTGCATGAATTTGGAAATTTCCTAATGATTTTGATATTTTTCGAATCCTACTCGGCCAAGACTTTCCAAATCATGAATTAGCATCCAAGAGGCCTATGAAAGCAAGAGAAAACACAAGGATAGAAAAAAAAAAAAAAAAGGAAAGGTGAATCCAAGAGCAAAAATTCAAAACATTCATTGAAAGAGGATTTCACCAAATCAAGGATGGTTATTTA